>JAJHZJ010000527.1:3347347-5747347 GCA_023548195.1 Bettongia penicillata ogilbyi
CTCTTACTGAAACGTAGCATTTCCTTCAATCCTGCATGTAGGCAACAAATACTATTTGGAGAAGGGGTTCATAGACTTCCCCAGGCTTCCAAAATGGTCAGGACACAAAAAATTTTAAGAACTCCTGGACTAGATGACATTTAACTTAGAGGATAATTACCTGCCTGACCAATATAAATGAGCAGCCTTTTCGTTCTTAATTCTTCCACACATAAATCTCTCCCCAACTTTGTTTATTTTGAGAAAGGGTCTTTCTTTGGGAAGAAAATGGCTCCCAACAAATTGTAGTTGCACATCAAATCCATGATTTCTTCTATTGAATCCTACCCAAAGCAATTATTTTACGGCACAAACCACTCTGGGAGGTTGGATGATGACCACACTTCTAACGTCCAAAGTCAGGCTCGTTATTAACCCGGCTTCATCTTTGGACTGGGTGAAAGGTATACATACCTTGGACTTTGCTCATGCCTCTCGGCCTTGTTCCCATGGAATAAGCCAGAGCAGTACTGACCATCTGCCTTTAGTCTCCGCTCCCTCCAAGGTGTATTAAAATGAGTGGGCACTGGAATCCGAGCTTCTGCTTCCTACCTTTTCCATAAGGCGTCCTTAGAGCAAGGAAACTAGACACTGCCTAGAGGAAGGATCAGTGGTTCCCACACAGTTAGCTATTAATATTTTATGTCATTAGCCAGTAAGGGTCTGGCTCATAAAACTCTTCAGTAACAGCTAGTTTTGTGGAAAAGAACAGAGCAGGGGAGACCTTCTTTCATTCAGGTCCACAATCACCTATCTCAGATCTGAAGTAGGGACAACGTGGTTGTTCTCACTTTTAAACTGAGAGCTAAATTCTGTGGCTAAAAGTCTTGCTCAGGGAATAAGACAGAAGAGCCATTTCACAATCTGGTTTACAGGAATATCAGGCTCCTGTAGCACACCTGTCCCCAGATTCTCTCCCCCCCTTTCTCTCTGTCTCTTTCAGTCTCTGTCTCTGTCTGTCTGTCTCTCTGTCTCTCCCTCTCTCTGTCTCTGTCTCTGTCTCTCTCTGTCTGTCTCTTTCTGTCTCTGTCTCTGTCTGTCTGTCTGTCTCTCCCTCTCTCTGTCTCTCTCTCCTCTATCTCTCTCTCTCTTTCTCTCTCTGGATTCTACTTGGTAATGGGTGACTCTTACCAAAAAGCAGAGAGGATTTCAAGGTTCAAGGCTGTCTTCTCTGTACTGGGAAGGAATGGTAATGTATTGGAGAGTTAAAGAGCCAGAGAACACGGGTCTACATCCCATTTCTGCCCACTAATATTATTAATAATAGCCAACAGTTATGTAGTTGTTACTCTGTGCCAGCACGGTGCTAAGTGCTTTGCAATTATTATCTCATTTAAACCTCATAACCACCCTGGGAGGTAGGTGCTATCATCCCCATTTTATAAATGAGAACTGAAGTAAACAGAGACATAACCTTGGACAAGTCATTTTACCTTTATGGGCCACAGTTTTTCATCGACAAAATGAGGGAACTGGTTTAGATCAAGGGTAGGGAACCTGAGGCCTCAAGGCCACATGTGGCCTTCTGGGTCCTTGGGCGAAGCCTTTTGACTGAGTCCAATTTTTATAGAACAAATCCTTTTATGAGGAGGATTTGTTCTGTGAAGTTTGGAATCAAAGGGCCACACTTGAGGACCTAAAGAGCCACATGTGGCCTCGAGGTCACAGGTTTCCCACCCTTGAGTTGGATGGTTTCTAAGGCCCCTCAGCTCTAAAGCTATGATTCTAGAGATGACCTCATTCAATATAATGATAATAGTATTATGAAAACATTTTAAAGTTTGCAGTGTGCTTTACAGCTATTATCTCATTTGACCCTGAGGTAGGTGCTATTATCACCATTTTACAAAAGAGGAAACTGAGGCAAATAAGGTGAAGTGACCTGCCCAGGGTCCCAAAGCTATGTGTCTGAGCCTGGATTTGAACTCATGAAGAAAAGTCTTCGTGACTCCAAGCCCAGTGCTCTATCCACTGTACTATCTAGATGCCCCAGTCACTTAGTAAATACTTGTTGAATTGACTTGTATCTCAACAATTTCCTCTGATATGACCTCCCTTTAATTATTATCAGAGGCATATAGTAGGGTGCATGTTCTCTATCCTATCAGACTATGAGCTCCTTGTGGCCAGGGACTATGTTTTCACCTTCCTTTACATTCCCATTCAAATATAAAAATGAGAAGAATGAATCAATTTTTATAGTAACAATAATGCTGAAATATTAGCCAATTGAGCACGAGCAATTTTACCAACTGAATTAGATTCCCTGGCTAACAATGGTTCCTATGAAGCTAAGAAATTGTTTGGGCAGAACAGGTTTGGAGCTGGCCCCACTCAAAATCATCATGAGGATCCATGTGACACAGAGAATAATACGGGGAGTGGTATTCCTTTACATTCTGGGTGCCATTAGGAGGCAACACATTAAAAAAATGCAAGATACCCATGACCTAACTACCAGAAGGGCTCCAATGTGGATGGCTCCAACGACTAAAGCAGGCAAACCATGCATGCACATGAATTTGACTGAAGTTGTGTCTGCTTTTATTATGCACCAGTGTATACCAAAGAGAACCAGAAATTGTTCTTGCCAGTTACTGTCAAGTATTCTTCCTACTGCTCTCCTTTAATAATAGGCACAGTTCCAGTTGATGATGCAATGACACATTACAAATCAAATCAGGGCAATCATCGGAAATAACATCATTCCTAAACCTAGCTTAGATGAAATAAGATAAAAAATTAAGGTCATTTAAAACTGGAGAGGGGAAGGCTAAAGAACTTGAAGGAACTAAAAATCTACCTTTAACACAAATTTCAGATGACTTACCTAATCAAAAAAGTAAAAGTAAAAACAAAAACGTTGTCTCAAACAATTTTGAAAAGGAGATGGGCATACTTAGAGTGGAATTTTAAAGTCTTTTGTATATATATATATATATATATATATATATATATATATATATATATATATATATATATATATATGTGTGTGTGTGTGTGTGTGTGTGTGTGTGTGTGTGTGTGTGTGTTTTAGAGGCACAAATCCAACTAATAGGCCACCTATATCAAAAGAGAACAATGCAAAAAAAGCTAGTGTCTATTCTAAGTATCATGAACAAATGGATTGTCCCACAGTATTTGTCTAAAAATGTAAAAATATTTCAAGACCTGGACAGAACAGTACATGCTGCAACCATCACCAGCAAGAAGATGAAAAGATCTGAGAGTGAGAGCAGGAGTCAAATACCACCATGACAGAAACAAATCTAGAAAGAAAGACATTGGAAGATTTCACTAATTTCTACTACTACTGTGTAGTAGCAAACTCAAACACTAAATTACCCAATTAAAGGCAATGAAAAAGAAACACATAGAATGGAATCCAGAAAAAAATACAAAAGAAATTCTTGATACATTCATCAGTAATTAAAAACAAAGGGCAAAAGATTAAAAGGGTCAAAGTAGAAGAAAAAAATAAATAATTCAACAGCAAGAAAATTTATTAAAAATAGATTTGAGAAGCAAAGAAATTAGAGGAGAAAGAAATCCTCTGAATAAGAAGAATATGAGCTACATTTCTGGTCATCAATAAGGTCAAAGGAAGTCCAGCTCAATAGCGTAGATTGGATAAAATGTGAAACAGAAAATTTATATTCTATTAATAAAATTGACCACAAAATCGTTATGTCAGGGGAGAAAGTTATAACTCTAACTTCTCTTATCTTCACATAAGACAATGAATGGGAAGTGAATTTGTTGTTAAGTCATGTCCAACTTCATGACCCCATTTGGTGTTTCCTTGGCAAAGATACTGGAATGGATTGCCATTTCCTTCTCCAGCTCTTTTACACATGAGGAACTGAGGCAGACAGGGTTAGGTGACTTGCCCAGGGTCACACAGCTAGTAAGTGTCTGAGGCTGGATTTAAACTCAGGAAGATGAGTCTTCCTGATGAGGCCCATTGCTTTCTCCATTGTTCCACCTACCTGCCCTGGAAAGTGAATGGTAAAACCTAAATCACTATTTAAATGCTAGCTAGCTATTATGTCAGCTGGATATTCTCTGTGATACCAACGGAGATATCCAGAAAATATCCATAATTACTGGTTCCAGTGCTTTGCAATGGCACATATTTTACTAGCAAAGCACTTTTCCAGGTTTCTCTCTGATGCAAGCCCTAATGCCACTTTTATTAATGGAAGACATTATATATTTCTTATCACTTACAAGAATCATAGATTTAGAGCTGGAGGAGAGTTCAGAGGTCATCTAATCCAATTCCCTTATTTTAAAGAAAATAAGGCCTATGGGAGTTACATGACTTGTCTAGGGTCACACAACTGGTAAATGTCTGAGGTGAGAGGTGATTCCAAGGCTATTCAACACTCTATGTACCAAAGTATGCTGACTTTACAAAAAATAACAAAAAAGATAAGCCAGAAGGTCCCAGGGGTAGAAAGAATAGCTTGTTATTTATTTGGTAGTTAATAACAAACCACCCCAAAGCTCCATAACACTGACACAGTTTCATTGATGAACACAAAGCCATTGACTCAGTTCCATACTCATGGCTTAGTCATGGATTGCAAATACATAAAAGAGGTCCACACTCAGTGAGAATGCAAGAATGTTCCCATGGACAACTGTTCTCTTTTTAAAACATGCCACCAGCACAATGATGACAGGAACAATTGACACTGATCTCAGTGATGACAATTGGTATTGTTTCCCTCGAGAAAAAGTGATTCAATGGAAGGAACATTAGATTTGGAGCAAGAGAAACTGGGTTCAAATCCTATCTTTTACTACTTGGATGACTCCTGGAGAAGGAACTGAGTTCAAATCCTGTCTCTTACTACTTGGGTAACCTCCCAATGAATCCCTTTATCTCAATTTCCTCATCTGTAAAAGAAAAGGGTTTGAACTAGATGCCATCTAAGGTTGCTTCAAGATCTAAATTTATACTCTAAGGTATGAAATATGACCTTTTCCAGGGATGGAGGGTGAGCCCACTATGACTCTGCCTAGCCTTAAATTTATCATAATCCTGGAAGAGACCAGAATGTGACTTTCAAGTTAAAGAAAGAGTCATGTCAGAGCATTGTATCAGTCCTTTGAAGTATATAAATTATATTAAGTTATATCAAAAAGCTATTTTGTCTCATGGAGACTTCCTCCAATAATTCTAAAAGGTCATTTGGACTTCCTATGTGTGGGAGCACCATGAAAAAAATAGACACTCAAGGCTTTGAACTTGAATACAGAGGCCAAATTGAAGCAATGTATGAATGCAGTATTTACAATGCAGTTTGGTATGGGGGAAAGAATACTGGACTGGGCGTCACAAAACTGTGGTCTTCGCCATTGGTTAACCGCAGGACCTTGAGAAATTCACTTGACTATTCGGTGACCCACTTTTCCCACCCATGAAATAAAAGATGGGTGAGATGATCTTTGATATTTTTTCAATACCCTCAGGGAGTGCAGAGAAGAGGGTACTGGAGCTGGGAGTCAAGAAGACTTAATTCAAATCTGACTTCTGACACTTAATAACTATGTGATTCTGAGCAAGTCACATTGCTTCAGTTTCCTGTTCTGTAAAAAGGGGATAATAATAGGACCTACCTCTCAGGCTTGTTGCAAGGGTCAAATGAGATGATATTTGTAAAGTGCTTGGTAAACCTTAAAACACTACATAAATGATAGGTGGTGTTGTGACTGTTACTATTTCCATTCCAAAATATCATGTACATATTTCTTGGAGCCCAACGCTCAAGAGGGTGATAAGAAGCTTATCCATCGCATGTAGAAGGCTGAGCAGCCCCAAGACTCTAGCAGAGCTACTAATTAAAGTACAGCATTAGCATGGTGCCTGGCTCATAGTAGAGTTTTAATTAATGCTTGTCGACTTGACAATACAGAACCTCAAATTAAAATTTTCATTTAACTTCATTTAAGCCATATCTATTGAAGATCTTGGAAAGAAAGGTCTAGGCACCAAAGTCTTTGGCATTGCTAAAAGGTTCAGCATAAGAAATTGATAGGATTTTTAAATGGAAATGATCTTACAGGAGAATCTGCTTTACTATTGTACCCTAAGAACCATGGGACCTTTCCTTATATTATCTCCCTCATTTGAACATGTTTATATCCCCAGAATTTGGCACAGTTGGCACATTGTTGTTGTGTGATTGTGTCCCACTCTTCATGACCCCTTTGGGATTTTCTTGGCAAAGATACTGGAGTGGTTTGCTGTTTCCTTCTCCAGTGTGTCCCCATTTTACAGATGAATAATTGAGGCAAATAGGGGTTAGGTAACTTGCCCAGGGTCACACAACTAGAAAGTGTCTGAGGTCAACTTTGATTTCAGATCTTTCTGACTCCAAGACTGGTACTGTATCCATGGCACCACTGAGCTGCCCTGCAGTTGACACATAGCAGGTACCACACTCATTCATTTGTTCATTCTTTCATTTAATCTCTCCAGAGTTAATAAAACCTTTCCATGGACAAGGCATTCCCAGTAAGAATATATAAATAGATTCCACCTTCTAATCAATGTGTCCCCAGAACCCATTGCCAGGATCATGTTTTTCTTATTTTGATTTCAAAAGCTCCCATCCACATCAAGGTGGAAAAGACAGCCATGATGATGACTGTCCCATAACATCTAATTAACCATTGCTTTGGTTACTCTTGCTTGATGTGTTGACGACTAACCAACACCTGAAGCCAGGATTTGCCGAGCTATAATTCCTCGATGCTTTATTTTGAAGGTGAAGCTGGGGAGCCGCATTGCACAAAGGTGGAGTCATCAAGGGTGGAAGATGAAAAACAATCCTCGTCTTAGGAAGTGGCTGCTACTGAGTTTGAGGAATGCAAGGGATGAACAGCCTGACTTACTCGGATCACATCTCCTGTTCCAGTAAAAGTCTCAGTAAAAAACATTCATCTGCAGGTTGAGTTTTCTCTGAGCCCTGTGAGATAGGGAAAGGATGAGGATCTTGAGAACTAGGCTTCAGAGTTGGTTTTACTCCTCTGTTCTCTGTGTAAGCTTGGAGCAAGTCACTATCTCTCTCTGAACCTCAGTTTCCTTTTCTGTAAAATGAGGGGGAGGATCCCTAAGGTCCCTTCCAGCTCAGACATTCTGAGTTCTGTCTTTCCTAACAAAGATAAGGAAACAATGCTATCTTTTAAGGACATGAGGAACCAGAAGTATATTGATTTCAATCATTCTAAAACAGGATAAGGAGCTTGAGAAATTGGCATTGAGCAACATTTTGACCAAGGATGGTTTGCGGGGGAGCCTCTCTAAAAAAATAAAGCATGTCTAACTTTATTTTGGTTCTAGGCTTTGAGGTTGGGTAAAGAAGGTGGCATTTGAAAGGAGAGGTCACAATTTCCCCATTTTAATGAATGAGCACTTGCCCAACCAATCCAAGTATAATGAGGAAAGGAAATACATAAAATCTGGCTCTTTACGTCACAGTTCACAATTACAAGTCTGGAATTACACAATCAAAAATAGAAACTGTGAAACTAGAGTATCCAGCTGAGTCATCAATAAGCCTGGGGAATTCCCTGAAGTCAAAAGTCATTGTTGCTTCTGGATTGTGATCATAGGGCTATGGTTTGATTACTGAGTATCGCTGTGAGATAGTACAATGAGAAAAGAGTAGTTATCATCGATGTCTCCTAATGCCCAAAATGACAGCCATACTTAACATCGAAGTTTGTATATAGTCTTAGCAGATAGCACCCTTGCCATACTGTATTCATGGCACCTCAATTCCCCAACTTTTCTGTGGTCTAGCTGAGGTGGGATAACTAAGTGATAGAATGGAGGGGACTGGAGTCCAGAATACCTGAATTCAAATCTGGTCTCAGACACATACTAGTAGGTGACCCTGGGCAAGTCACTTTGCCCTGTTTGCCTCAGTTTCCTCATCTGTGAAATGAGTTGGAGAAGGATATGGCAAACTAGCCCAGGATCTTTGCCAAGAAAACCCCAAATAGGGTCACCAAGAGTTGAACGTGACTGAAATGACTGAACAATGACAAACCTGAGGTGATGGTGTGATTTCATCCTTGTGGGAAATCCCTCTACTGGGACAAATCAAAATGTCTATCTCTGACATTCTTGGAACAGGAGCTTTTAATCTGGAGTCCATGGACTTTTGTTAATAATTTGATTACTATCCTTAAATATAATTGGTTTCCTTTGTAATCTTATGAATTTTATTTTATGCTTTTTAAAAACATTATTCTGAGGAAGGGTCCATAGCTTCACCAGACTGCCAGAGGGGCCTGTGACTCAGAAAAGGTTAAGAATCCATCAAAAGGATTGCTTTCTATCTCAGGGAGATGGGAATTGGAGAGAGGAAGGAATAGAATCTGGAATTCAAAACTGTTTTTAAAAAGTTAAAATGATTTTTATGTAAAATAGGGGGGAAATATTTTTTTAAATTTAAAAAGAGGAGTAGCTTAGAAATTTACCTGGGGCTCAGACAGGTTTAAATGTCTTCCCCAGGGTCACTCCCAACTATTGTCACTTGCCTTCCTGACTCCAAGTCTAATATTCTAACCATTTGCTCGGTTTCCTTATCTGTAAAGTGGGTCTAATAATAGCACCTGCCTCCCAGAGTTTTTGCAAAGATAAAATGAAATAATATTTATAAAGCACTTTGTAAACCATGAATGAATTTACGTGAATGCTAGCTGCTATTAATATTATTACATCACCAGTGGGGGTGGTACTGGACTTCATTATGAGCAAAGTGGCATTGGTACTTTAGAATGCAGCACCAGTGTGCTATGGTGACCTATAATGCCATAATTTGCAGGTTAGGTGAAAAGATCTATTGCTACAAACTTTTAAGTTTCTCGTGATCCACTTTTAAGAAGGTAAAACTGAGGTTTCATTAAATCGAAAGTAGCTCTAAGGGTTATCTAGAAGCATCTTTCCAATCGATTTGTTGCCAATGAAAATTGACTCTGCATAAATGGACACTAATTAGTAATTAACAAGCACTTGTTCTTGTGAGATGAATATGTTGTGCTTTCAATTTCCTGGGTCACAAATTCAGTCCTAGGAAAACATAAAAGATGTCTAGATCTGATAATAAGCTTTAGAAGGAAAAAAAGATCAATAAAAAAATGTTTCCTTCTCTTGTTTTCCTGTTTGCCAAGATTAATTTGGAGACTCCAGGGCCCCTACACCCTATGAGTAAGATCTGGGAGAGATTCCTTCAAAGAGCATCGTCATGGGAGAAATGCCATGTCTCCCTACGGCATTTCAGCACCTATGGTTGAGTCAGTGATTTCTTCAGAAGGTTTTGCCAACAGGGCAAGCTTTAAAGAAAAAAAAAAGAAAAGAAGAAGTGGAAAAAATGCTTATTCATTAGAAGGTAAGGAAAACAAAATCTAGTTTTCACTGAATTCCAACTTATTCTGAAAGATGATTAAAAATGCACCTTTTTAAAAAAAGAAATGCACTTTAATAAAGTAATTTAAATGCAAAGAAAAATGTAAAAAAAAACCAAAATTAAATGAAAACTGAATTAAAACTGATTTCCATACTCCCAAACACACACACACACACACACACACACACACACACACACACACACACAGCTACATACACAGATTCACCTTTTAAGTTTCTCCTAATCCCACCAAAGAACATTTAACAATAGCAAGTCTTCACTCATTTATAGATTCTAAATTCTTTAGTAAGTGCTGACAGGAGGACACACCAATACCTTATGTTTTTTACATCCTTCTTTGAGGAACTTATGGCAATTTCACAGATTTCATCCAACTAATCTTTGCTAGATCCTGTGAGCAATTAGAAACTGACAGATATAATCTTCCTTATAATTGTAGAGATGAATAAATTTGAGTCATGATGAGAGTAAATGCTTATCAGAAGCATCAAGGTGGTGGAGTGCATACTTGCCTTCACTTGGAATTAGGTAGACCTGAATTCAAATCCTGCCTCAGACATTTACTAGCCATGTGATGCTAAGTAAGTCATTTAACCTCTGTCTGCCTCTGTTTCATCATCTGTTGGGGCAGTTAGGTGCCACAGTGGATAGTGTACTGGGCCTGGAGTCAGGAGGACCTGAGTTCAAATGTGACCTCAAATCTTTCCTAGCTGTGTGACCCTGGGCAAGTCACATAGCCCTATTTGCCTCAGTTTCCTCCTCTGTAAAATGAGTTGGAGAAGGAAATGGCAAATCACTCCAGTATTTCTGCCATTTGTTATATGATTTTTGAGTTGAGTCTGACTCTCTGTGACTTCATTCAAGGTTTTCTTGGCAAAGAAGAACACATAAATTACTAAGAATTCCAGGCCTGTTTGTGAGAAATTTTCAAATTATGAAACAGAGCTTGAAAGAACATAGAACAACAGACTCTCAAGTTTGGAATGGATGTTAAGGCCATCTATCTAGAGGACCCCATCCCTTCTGTAACCTACCTGACAGGTGGTCAGTCACCCAACTTTTCCCTAGAGACCTGGAAAGCTCTTGAGAAATGGAAATGCATGTAGTTCTCAGTATGTTTGAACACAGAAAACCATGTTGGATAAGACCTCACATCTTAGCGTAGTTGATCTGGAAGGTGGCTTAAAATTACAGAAGGCAAAATGTCAAAAGCTGAACAGACCCTTTGACTTATAGAACACAAAATTCCAGAAGGACATTTAGAGATAAATTTCATTTTATAGATTAGGAAACTGAAGGAAACTCTCCCCAGAGAGGGAAAGAGGCTTGCCTGATATGGATAGAGGGGGAGTCAGAGTCAAGATGTCCAAGTATCAGGAAGCAGACCTGTGAGCTCTACTCCACCCAGCTCACCCAGACAGACCTAGAAGAGGTGTCAGACTGCATCCTGATGGGAAAAATCCAAGGCAAAGAAAGTCATAGTGAGTCATTTTTCCAACCTTTTCCCAAAGGTTTAGAGAGACATTTGTGGGCAATGGGGTAGGGGGTCTGGCCAGGAGGTCTGTGTGCAGGACAAATGTGAACTTGTACTTTTATCATAGACTATCCAGTTCTGGGTCACAAATCCAGGTTGGACTGAGAATGTAATGTGGCCCCTACCCCAGCACAGACCCTGGGCTCTGTACCAAGTGAAGGAAAGTTTTTGAAGCAAGCAGCAGCATTATGGCTCAGACCCCAGAAGTAGAGCAGAGACTTGGTTCTACCTTCTAGCCCAATCTGAAGTCTGTACGGTGATAACCAGGGCAGGAATTTCATACCAAAGGCTGAGTCTATTACTCTGAATCAACAGAGCCTTCCAGCTTATTACCTGTTGCTGAGCCCATCAGGAGTCTATCGCTGCTCAGACTCCAAGTCAGGTCAAAAACTTGAAGAGCTCAGACCAAGGGGGCAATGATCAGACTTTGCCCTGGATCGTATCATTTTGGGAGCACTGAAAGCTTGAGGTACTCAACATGAACTTGCTATAAGATCCTGGAATAACAAAATACACAAGACCCCAAGAAAGCAGTAAGAGGACTAACCCAGACCTTCTCTCCAGAAGTGCACAGAATCTGGCCCTAACATCAGATCTGAAGTCAGGAAGTAGACTATAAGAATGAACAAGCCAAAAGGATTCCCACCATTAAAAGCTACTATGGGGCCAGGGAAGCTCACGACACAAAACCAGTAGAAAAGAATGATCCTAAAACATCCATGACCAAAGACTCAGATCAAAGTTCTGCTTGGGCACAAATTCAACTAGAATTCTTGGAAAAGATGAAGCAAGAGCTTTTTTTAAGAGTTAAAAAATGATTTAATCAATGAAATGGGATTCTTAGAGGATTATAAGGAGGAAAAAAGTTGGGAGGGAGAGAGAAAACTATAGAAGAAAGAATGTGAAAGGGAATTAAAAGCTTAGCATAAGAGGTTATAAAAGCTTACCCAAGTAATAAACACCCTGAAAATTAGAATGGAGTAAATGGATCCAATGACCCAAGAGATAAAAAACTGAAAAAATAGACCAAAAAAATCTAAAGCATCTCATAGCAAAAGCAACAGACCTAGAAAACATATGAAGGAATGATATTTTTAAAAGGATGATACTTGAAAGCTATGACTTGAAAAAGGGGCCTACACGTTGTATTTCAAGAAATCTTAAAACTGCCCAGATCTCTTACAGAGGGCATAGTAAAAATAACAGGAATCCACTGGTCAGTTCCTGAGAGAAATCCCAAAAAGTCGACTCTTAGTAACGTTATAGCCAAAATCCAGAAATTCCAGGTCAAAGATTAAAAAACCACTACGAAACCAGAAAGGAAGAATTCAAGAGAAGCCACAGTCAGAATCACACATGACAATACCCACCACTGTAAAGAATCAGAGAGCTTGTAATATAATATTCCAGAAGGTAAAGGACAGACTTAAAGCCAAGAATAACTTACCTGGAAAAAACTGAATATAATCTTATAGTAGGGGGTGAGGAAGAGGTGAAGAGGAAGGAATGGACTTATAATGAAATAGAAAGCCTTCCAAACATTTCTGATGAAAAGATTAGAGCGACAGAGAAACTCTGAAGTTAAAACTCAGAAGTTAAGAAAAATATGAAAAGATAAACATTCAACATGCTTACATTCAAATATAGGAGATGATACATAAAGAATCATAGAGGGAGTCTAATCAGATGAGACCTGTTAGTGGTTCTGATATATCTTAAGGATCATAAGAATGGGAAGAAAGGGAAAGAATACACTGGAGGTTAGGAGGAGAGGGGAAGGTAAAGGAAGATTAAGGGAATTACCACACATAATCTGAGTGGCCAAATAAACAGCTATATAAACAAGTAGGAGAGGGGGAGGAGGAATGGTTGATCCTTGAACCTCTCCCTCATCTGAATGAGAGAAGAAAACACACACACACACACACACACACACACACAAACACACACAAGTTTATTGGCAAAAATTCATTTTATTCAACAGGAAAATAGGAGAGAAAGGAGAGAAGGGAGAAGAGGGTGTAAGATTAAGAGAGGGATTAGTCCTTTAGGATGTCCAAAACTATTTATAGCTCTTTTGAGGTGGTAAAGAATGGAAATCTAAGGGGGTGCCCATAAATTAGGGAATGGATAAGCAAGTTATAATATTTGAATGTGATGGAATACTACTGTGCTATAAGAAATAATCGAGTCCATTTCAGAGAAATTTGGGGAAACTTACATGAAATGATACAGAGTTAAATGGACGGAAGCAGGAGAACAATTTATACAATGACCACAATAGAATAAAAACCCAGTTTTGACAAAACTAGGAGCTCTGATCAGGTAATCTCCAGCCACCTCCTTCCTGAGAGAGTATAGAATAGGATATAGTTTGGAGGGGTTTTGGGGATATAACCAATGCAGAAACATTTTGCTTGAGTATAAGTGTTTGTTCTAGGGGTTTTGTTTTTCATTCTTAAATGCAAGAGGTGAAAAGAAGGAAGAAGGCAGATTTTTGTTGGTTTCAGATGGATGATATAAATTTAAGATAGTATGTATAATAATTTAAGATATATAAGCAAATTATACATTGTACAATAATATATTATAGACACAAGTAATATATAATTTGTCACCTATAAATCACATTTATATATAACTAAACCATATATATTAAAATAATGCTGTAAAATTTAGTAATTTGACTGTACTACATAGTTTATAATTACATATAATATATTATTATATATATTTTTTATTTATAGAGTATATATAATAATATAATTTTATATGTATATATAATCAGCAAATTATATATCATTACCCTCTTTTCATGAAAGAAAGTGATGAAAGAAAAACAAAACCTCATTACAAATATGTATAGTCAGGCAAAACAAATATCACATATTTATGCATAATTTATTATATATTATGTATATTGCACATATATATTAATTTTTTTAAAAAAGATAACACCAAGGAATTGTCCAGTCATTTCAGATTTTTAATGGCTCCATTTGGGGTTTTCTTGGGAAAAATATTGGAGTAGTTTTCTTCTCCAGCTCCTATAAGGAAACTGAGGCAAACAGGATTAAGTGACTTACTCAGGGTCACACAGCTAGGAAATTTCTGAGGGTAGATTAGAACTTAAGAAGATGAATCTTCCTGACTCCAGGCTTAGTGCTCCATGCACTATAGTGTCATCTAGCTGCCCCAATTGCCCTCAGCAAGGTATTTGCTGAGCCTTTGAGAGAACCAAGTTTTCCACCTTCCAGGCTAGTGGTCTTGCCGTAATGCCACACCGAGAAAGCATTAAACAGCAATAATTGAAAGAGAAATAAAATGGAGAGAGTCATAGAGGATAACAAACTCTGACAAAAATGTGGATGACCAAGTGAGCAGCTGTCCTGTTACTTCTTCCAAAAACTAAACATTTTCAGGGTGAGAGTACTCATCGCCATACAATTTACAGCTGGTGGGGAAAGAACTGAGAAAACAGAAGTACAAGAAAAAATGGGAAAGACATCATGAAGAACACATTAATGGCCCTTGATATCAGCAAAGGCAGCTGAAATTTATATCCCGTTCCCTCACCTCCACCCTGCCTCCTTGTGTTTCTGGCGGTGTAATACACAAATCTGCATCCTCCTCCCACATAGAAAATATAGGAAATGTAGAACTACATGTGAGCCCATGTGGAAGAAATATGAAGCAATGCAGGAACCCATAGATAAATTTCACTGCAGCTTGAATTGCTTTAAAGAGCTAAGCCCACTGAATATTAAACAAATCCCAGAATTCTGATGCTGCTGCTGAAGAAATGAGACACTTTGTAGACACATGATTTTTTTAAAGCCAAATATCTATGTTTTATTTTATTTTTTAATTACATGTAAAAAATTTTAGAATTTAAAAAAAAATTTAAGTTCCAAATTCTCTCCCTGACTCCTTCCACTCCCCTACCTCTTGAGAAGACAAGATATTTGATAAAGATTATACATAGGAAGTTATGCAAAATATATTTCCCTATTAGGTATGTTGCCAAAGAAAACACAGACAAAAAAATAAGAAAAATAAAATGTATGCTTCAATCTGCATTCAGACTCTATCAGTCCTTTTTCTAGAGGTGGATAGCATTTTCGATCCTAAATCCTTTCAAATAGTCTTGGATCATTGTATTGCTAAGAATAACTAATTCCTTCACAGATGATCATCGTACAAGGTTTCTGTTACTGTATGCAATGTTCTTTAGGTTCTACTCACTTCACTTTGCATCAGCTCATTTAAGTCTTCCAAGGTCTTTCTGAAACCATTCTGCTCATCACTTCTTAGTAGCATAATAGTATTCCATCACAGTCACACACCACAACTTGTTCAGCCATTCCCCAATTGAAGGGCATTCCCTCAGTTTCCAATACTTTTCCACAACAAAAAGAGCTACTACAAATATTTTTGTGAGTATGGGTCATTTTCCTTTTTCTTTGATCTTTTTGGGATATAGGTCTAGTAGTGGTATTTCTGGGTAAAAAGATATGCATGGTTTTATAGTTAAGACTATACGTTTTTTTTATTGACTATGTGTTAAAGCTACCCTAGGGAGAGAACAGTGCTCAGGAAATAGAACTCCATATCAGAAAATGTAAGCAATCAACCAAGTGATCAGCTGGGGAAGGAAAAATATTATCTTTATACATTATTACCAGGAAAGAAATCTTTAAGTTGATCTCTTCTCCCACCATCTTTACAAGAAAAATGTGTTCTGATGACTCAGAACCTGCAGCCTCCATTTTTCCAATATGTAAGTCTTCCCTCAAGGCCACTAATCGAAATCAAAACTGTACTGGAGGTATATTAATCACATAAGAGTTTTGCTTCATCATCTGTTTCCACTTTACACACCACTGATTTTTTTTTATAGGTGCTATAAATCTCACCATGCTGAAGCATGTAAAATACATGGCATTTGTGTTTGTGAAAACAAAACCCATAACAACATGAGTGTACTATAAAGGAAAATGACTTTTGAGAGCCTGAAAATTGGTAGGCCAATAGAGACATCTAAATCACAGAGTAGAGGAAGAGACATGTTTCTTTATCACCAGAATAAAACAATTTCCTGTATTCAACACTCACTTTGGTGCAGGTTCCCACAAAGTAAGTTTTCTTGAACTAATGCCTGGATGTATTTGTTTATAATCGGATGGAAGAAAAATCATTTGGATCATTAACAAAAATAGTAACAAAAAGAAGTTGTTCCTACTTTTAAAAAAATCTTTCCTTTTAAGCATATCAACAGAACTGTGGATAGATTTCAGGAGGTCAGAAAGCTTGGATGGTGAAAAAATTACATCTTCACATTCACTAACATTTGGTTGCCTATGCAATTCTGTGTGTTTTATTTGATGCATTTAAAAACAATATCCTGAGAAGGGGTTTCACCACACTGACAGAAGTGGCCATGGCACCCACTTTAACTCTACTATCCAACCCATCTTCTTAATAGCATTGTGCCAACCGTGAAATCCAATCATCTGGCCAGAATTTTAACCAAAATTATTCCACAGAGAGACCCATCAGAGTAGGGTATTTTTAAAGGAAGTACCTCAGTATGTCCAGTTCCAAGAAACATACCATTTTCAAGCCAAGCAAATTTCATTAAAATTTGAACAATCTTATAGAGAACCAAACCACCCACATATATATGTTATGCTCAGGCTAAACCTTGGTACTTAGAATCACAGTTTTAGAAGTCACTGAATCCAACTTCCTCATTTTATAGATGAGGAAACTGAGATTTACTGAGCTTAGTGACTTATCCTGGTACATACAGCTAGTAAAGGTCAGAGGTAAGATTAAGTCTAGTTCTCCCTGAGTTCTAAAAGCAGTTTACAACCACTATCTACTAAGTCACACTATCTCTCCTTTGGTTAAAGTTGTACAATTTTCTAAGATTACCACAAGCACAGAATTTGAGAATTAAAAGAGACCTGAGTTGCCACGCACTCCAACTCACACATCAAAGGCACCCCCCAGTAACATACCTGCCAAATCATTGCCCAACCTCTGCTCCGAGACCTCCAAGGAGAGGGACCCCACAATTCCTCGAGGTGGCCCATTGTGGACTGCTCTAAGTGGTAGGAAGTTTTTCCTGACATCAAGGCTAGAGTGACCTTATTGTACCTTCTGTTCATTACTTCTGGCTCTGTCCTCTGATAATAAAGGGAACAATTGCCATCCCTCCTCCACATATGGGAAATTGCTCATGACCTCCCCCCCTTCTAATGTTACAAGAAAGGGAATTTTGAAATTCCTCCATTTGGCAACAAAGTGTCATGGTATTCAAACTGACATCAAGTTTCCCTTTCCCTCTCTGCTGGGAAAGTAAACCCAGAGGAGTGTGTCACATAGCCTTGCCCCCATTGTCCATATCATTGGCATCCCCTCTTACCCCCGTCCTTCCCTTTACCTGTATGCAAGACGGTACAAACGATGAGATTGAGCTCCTCCTTTCCCAATGGTGTCCATGCCCTCTGTGAGTGTGGAGGTAAAGGCATTCAGCTTCCTCTGGGGCACGGCTACCTTCCCAGATCTCATGATAAGCAGTCGCTTTCCCCTGGGTAGTTTCCCCAGCATCAGCAGTCACTCTGTTTCTTCCTCTCACTAGAGCCAAACCATTCACAGTAAGGGTCACCAGAGAACCCACTGCATACATGACAGGCCCAGGCTCTGTGACTTACTCAGATAAGTTATGGAGACCAAAAAAAGCCAAGTGTTCTCCCTTGCTTTCTGGTCATCTGTGCAGTGTAGGAGTCTGCAGCAGCAGCCTGACTCTGGTCTGATGCACCAGTTGGTGGCTTAACACTGCAGCAGATTCCGAAGTCTCATGAGTAAGGCAAGCTCACCTCCAGTAGGACGTGGGGACTCAGGGTCTCCTCTTGGGAGAGACATCTTCAACTAGTGTAATCAGGTAACGCTGTAGAATCTTCTGGGGTCCTGCCAATATTCAGAGCATTACAGGATTCTCTTTTGTTGGACCTCCTTGCAGGGGAATCCAGCTACACAGAAACTGGACATCCAAAACTTAAAACCAGGTTGATAAGAGAACACTCAGCTACAAGTGAGTAGCCGCTATTGCCACTTAACACCTGACAGGTAGTGATGTCCACAGTCCATTCAGTTTCCCACAAGTTTTTCCTTAAACTAGAAGAATGTCTTAGCAGGTAGGTCATCCACAGCAATGCAATCCAACAGTGCCCACTGGGTAATTATCTCTCCTTGCTTTCTGATTCCAAGGTGCATCTAATCTGCCACCATTCAGAATCAGGCTTCAAGTCAATAGAACTGTTCCAAAAGCCAGAGAGGTCCAATTCATCAGTAGCTATTCTCCAAGCTCTCTAAGGAATACTCCAATGATGAGTCATGGCAGAATCTAGACTCCAGGCATCATTCAAGCCCTATGCCTGGAGTGGCCAATAGACTCAGCATGCCCATGGAGAACTGAGTGGCACAGATATCATAATCTCTTGCTGGAGAAGAAAACCAGACCTCCAGGTATGGCATTATCAGGCCAGAAATATTTTCAAAGACTCGCAGCTTCTCCCGTTGCTAACTTGAAGGTGCAATGATGCTGATCTGTTGATGGTCTGAGCAGTGGGCTACCCCTTCCTCCCCTCTTTTCCTCCCTCTCCAAAAGTGTTTTCAAATAAAGAAAAGCAGATGGAAAAGGTTTCAGACTGAACTACGTAACCACTCAAGCAACATTCCAACAGGTACAATTTCCTCCCTATGCAAGCAAACAGGTGTTGAGTTTTGGGAAAGTGTACTTACGGAATGTAGACCTTTTGATTCATTCAAGGTGTTTTTCTTTTGTCATTAGAACAATAAAATAAACCCAAAAGGGGGTGAGGCACATTTTCAGTTCCCTTTGTGATTGCAAATTCAATCTCTTATAATCCACTTATTTCACTCAAGCCCCATTTCAATATTTCACCTTGGAGTAGAGGTTACCAAGGTTCTTGAAGGCTATATTAGTGGATCAACCAGTTCTTAGCACAATGTATGGCAAATAGTAGGTGCTTAATAAATGTTCATTGATTAACTGAATGAATGCTTGCTCCTGGAAACCTGCCAAACTTCAAGGAGAACCAAAGATTGACTGTCTGTCTCTATGTCATTCAAGGACCAGCCTGCCCAAGTTCAGTTGATACCCAGGAGATTGGTCACCAGGTGAAGAATTTGGTTGGTCATTGCCTTTGATGATATGTCCATGGAAAGTTTATGACTTGGACCGAAGGAAATCGCCTATCTCCAGAAGTGTTGAAGCCCAATCCATCTGGACACATCAGGCCAACACAGTGATTAAGTGGATGTCCAAGAATATTTTTATGTAGATGAAAGAAAACAACTTAGTTGGCAATCATAACAGAAACACATTTACAAAAATGTGTTCTTTAAAACATCCCCATGAAGTAAGTAAGTAGTATTAGGATTATCAACTCCATATTACAGATGAAGAAAATGAGTTTATTTTTCTTGCTTTTAATAGTATTTTATTTCCCCTCAATTATATGAAAAGACTTTTTAAAGCATTTTTTATAAGATTTTGAGTTCTGAATTTTTCTTCCTCCGTTTCTTCCCTCCTCTCTTCCTAAAATGGTAATTGATCTAGATTATCCATGTGGAATCATGTAAAATATATTTCCATATCAGTCATAGCTGTGAAAAAAGAAATAGACCAAAAGGCAAAAAAAAACCCACAAAAAAGTAAAGCGAAAAAATATGCTTCTATTTGCATCCAGAGTCCATCAGTTCTTCATCTGGATGTGGTCAGTATTTTTCATCATGGGTCCTTTGGAATTGTCTTGGATCGTTATATTGTTGAGAAGAGTTGCATCATTCATGGATGATCATCAAGCAGCGTTACTGTGACTGTGTACAATGTTTTCCTGGTTCTGCTCATTTCCCTTTGCACCAGAAACTGAAGTTTAAAAAAAGAATTAAATGACTTGCCCAAAGTCAGTCACTTCCCTCCCTGTAGCTCGTTCCTCATACACAGGGTATAGCATCTCCTAATTCCACGTCTTTTCACTGAATGTCCCTCATGTCTACAATGAGTTCCCTCCTCCCCATCATCTCCTAACTTCCTTGGATTTCTTCCAGACTCATCTCAAATCTTACCTTCTGCAAGAAGCCTTTCCTCATCTCTTCCAGCTGCTAGTGTCTTTCCTCTCAGATTGCCTCCTATTTACTATCTACCCATCTTATCCATCTATCTATTGACACATATACGTGTCTGTATGTATACATATATGTGTACATGTAAATATGTGGTTATATATTGTACATAGAGAGATACAATTACCCAAAGTACAAATACTTTTTATACAAAAGTACAATTTACCGAACTACATAATACACACACATAATGTGCATTATTACACATGACATAGTTCTTTGCATCTTGTCTCTCTCTCATATGAGTTTCTTGAGGGCAGGGACTGTGATTTTGCTACTATATGTAGTTATACATATAGATCCATATTATACATATTTATATGTATTGATGTATCACTGTAAGGTTTGCGAAGCATTTCATATACAAATACACATATACATATATATATGTATATGTGTGTGTGTGTGTGTGTGTGTATATATATATATATATATACACACACACATAAATGTCATTTGATCCTCCCAACAATCCCCATTTTATGGATGAGGAAACTGAAGTTAAGTGACCTGTCCAGGGTCACCTAGCTAGTATGTATGTGAAGCTAAATTTGAACACAAGTCATACTGACTTTAGGCTAAGCATTCTGTCCACTTTTGGTACTTAAAAACATGTTTTTATTTAAACCCTTACCCACTGCACTACCCACACTTAGCATAGTGCCTGGCACGTAGCAAGCATTTAGTAAATGCTTGTTATCTGTTTGCCTGCCTGAAATGTCAAGACTGGGATCTGCACCTTGGTTTGCTGAGTCCTGGCCCAGGGCTCCCTCCACTCTGCCACATTATCTCTGGGAAGCTGGGAAGAGGGACAGGCTTTCATTTTTTTTTACTACAGAGTAGAAAAAATTAATTCTTCAAATGGATATAATATATTAATAACTGACATTTTTATAGTGTATTTTAGATTTATAGAAGTCTTTACATCTAGTATCTCATCTGACTCACAATAACCCAGGGAAGTAAGAAGGCCAAGCATTATTGTCCCCATTTTTGCAGATGAGGAAACTGAGGTGCAGAGAAATCACATGATTTGCCCATGACCACACAGCAAGTATGAGACATACTTACAACTCAAACTCAGGTATTAGGAGTCATAGGAGACTCCAAGTTTACAACGCTTTCTCAAATACAATTCAGGGCTTGTCCTTTCAGATTTAAACCCAGATCCCCAGACACTCTGTAAGTAAACACATTTAAAGGTGCTGAGGTCTCAGTGCTTTTGTTGCTGTTAAGTAAAAATATTTCTCATGTAGAAACCCAATGCATTCTAGTCACTCATATATTTTTTTTATTACCAGTTATTTGGCATACCTTGAAATCTTCTTAGATTTTTTAGCTCCTAGAGATTTTTATTTTATACTGGTAAGGATTCCTTTCTTCCTTTTCGTAATGCCCTCAGGAAATGATTTGTAATGTTATTGTTATTATTTTTTTCTTAGCATAAAGCTAAATAAAAAGAGAGAATGATCGTTCCGTGATTAACTATGCCCACCCACACAGAGTGACTCCATTGCAGAGCCAGAATGAAGATACTTAAGAATCCATTTCTCATTGCTGTGTGCAGACTCCTAAGCTGTCTTTATTGTTCCAACAGCCATGTTAAGAATGAATGCATTGCTTTTAATTAAAAGATTCACAGCGTGCCAAGATTTTCTGCCTTCAGTCCCTTGAAGCAGTGAAGCATTGGAGCTGTAAAGGTTTTTCCTATTTTTATCAAGGTTGTTCAACATCTCTGAGTAAAAAAGAGAAGACTGTAATTTACCTGAAAGTATTTACCGTCATATTCCATTTTGTTGGGGAAAGGAGAAAATATCCTTACGTGATTAAAAATGTGGAACTGAGCATTGCTAGGATAATTATAGATTCTACCGAGAGAACCAGAATTCTAGAATTTGCAACCTTTGCTTGTTTACCCTGGAGAAAAACAGCAATTTTTTGGTGTTTCAAACAGTCTTTGGAGTAATCTGGGTTAATTAGGTGCTGAAGATCATTAATAATAAGGATAGTAATAAACCAAGGAGGTTTATACCTGCAGGTTCACTAATTAGTCTAATTCTGGGCCCTATTGTTAGCTCCTAAACGTCTGTTATTCACTGAAAGCTGTCCATTCCAAGAAATTGTCAAAAACAATACCAAATAGCTTGTCCCTTCTGGATAATCGCAGGAGAAGGAGTCAATTTGGAGCAGCTATGAGGATGCACTCTTCAATTTATTCACTAGTGAGGTTGATGACTGAGCATCTCTGCCTCACTTAAATCCAATTCACAGACAAGTCAAGACACTGGCCCTCTTAGAGAAGGAAGGTTGAACAGCAAACAGAAACACATATACCAGTTTAATGGAGATAGACTAAGCCATCTATCTAAACAATTCTGCTTACTAATTGCCCATTATATCATTATTTTAAAATACTTTTTCAGGGCTCATAGTGAAGGAGCCCTTTAGCAAACATCTAAAATTCACAACCTTTTCAAACTCTAGGGTCTGTGTCTTTTGTGAACGTGAATTCCAATTCTCAAATTTAAGTGGAGCTGAACTTTTGAAGGGTTTCTAAGATTTTCTGTAGTCATAAGGAAAGCAAAAAATTACTGGCTTTGGAGGAGGAAATACACACCCCCAGAATGCATAGAACAGTGCTACAATGTTGAATTTTTCAAAGTAATAAGATTTAAAGAATTTTTCCATTATTTATGAAGAGAAAAAAACTTAAGGGAAATTCATGGAAATAATTTAAAATATTTCTGAATGAGTTATGTTTCCTCCCCCAACCCCTACCTCTTTCTGTACTAAGTAGAGTACACTCTGGAACTGCCAGGCAACACCTGAGATTTCAAAGGATCTGAATGAATTAATAAACCTGTTCCTCCCACTCCCTCTTCTGTTTTGAAGACCAGGAGACTTTCAGTGATAGGATGCCAGGCAACGCTACTGAGGATTTGATGTATAGCTGTAGAATTCATGCACTGACAAATCTTGGATGTGCTTCTATCTCATGTGGTTTTTCTGATCTTTGCAATCTGTTCTATGGGAAAACAAATGAAGAGTCCTTGAGAAGCTGGACTTTTTCAAAGGATAAAAAGGTCAGTTTGCTAGCCTAGCAAAAAAGGAAAGTGAATCAAAAAATTAATGAAAATTAATGCATAATTATTCCTGTTTATGTAGTTCCCTGAATTTGGAGTCAGAGAACCTGAGTCAGCATCTCAGCTCTGACTCTGGTTTAACTATGGGGCCACAGATAAGTCTTATATCTATGACTCAGTTTCCTTATCTACAAAATGGCCATAATAATATTTGCAAAGCCTAACTCACAAAGTTGTTACTAGAAAAGCACTTTGTAAATAGTAGAACATTGTATGAATATCAGTTCATGAGACTGTTGATTTTATAGCCGGAAAAAATCTTGATAGGGATAGGAACTGCACCTATGATTTCAAGAATATAGGAATCTCTTTCTAACAATGTAGATCTGTATCTTCTCTGCAACTTACAAACTTAGAGTTGACCAGAGCACTTGAGAGAAGATGTAAATGACATGTCCAGGGTCACACAGTCACACAGCGGCAGAGGCAAGACTTGAACCCAGGTTTTTCTAGTTTCAAGGACAATTCTTTATCAACTGCCCCAGTAGTTCCCATTTAGTAATCATGAGACCTTTGGAGGGTTCCCTACAATGGTCCAAAAGGTTTGTGGTAAAAATTCTTTAATTTTACTTCAGCAGTAATAGTTACAAAGAATATTATAAGTAGTATATTAAATTTCCTGGGAGTTCAAAATACATTTTTATTTTTGAAAGGGGTTTGAGAAACAAAACATATTGAGGACCACTATGGAACACTCTATGCTGCCAAATCTCTCATTTTACAGATGTGGAAACTCAGAAGTTGAGTGACTGGTCCAAGATCATAAGATTTATTCATGTAGTCATTCCTTTATTAGTTACACACCTTGAAGCACTGCATAACATGGTATGGAACTTTGCTCACAATCTGTGAGATAGGGATTATTATCACCTCAAATAGCATCATATATCACTTTATGTATGTGAAGGCTGGAGTTCAGAAATATAAAGGAAATTGACCAAAATCACACAGCTTTTAAGAATCAGAGCCATGCCTTGGACTGAAGCTTCCTGACCCTATCGAGGGTGGAGAACCTCCGGGCTCAAGGGCACATGTATTCAGTCGAAGAGTCACTCTTGAGGACCTAGAATGCCACATGTGGCCTGAAGGCCACAGATTCCTCACACCTGCCTAGATTCTCTCCTCTTTCCATCACACCATGGAACCTCACAATGACTTTGTCCCATCTACTTTGGCTTCTAGACATTAAGTTCAACACTTCTTTCTAAAAATTTGTGGAGAACTAAAATGAATCGAGTAGATGAACCTATTAAGATTAACCTCTGACTATTTGTCCCAATAAAGACATAGATCTCTTTATTAAGGAAATCTCAATACATTGATATACCCAGAATCAAGAAACCATAGCATCTATTCTTCTGTTGCTTATTTGCTTAATATTCAAGAGAGACCCAATCTGCGATGCCTCTATTTTCTCAGACAATGAATTTACTCCAATTGAAGAGAAAAGAAAAATCAGCATAAACCCTCAAGATAACAGAAATGAAAGAATGGCTACCTCCCTCTGATGGAAACTGAAATAACAAAGAGGGCCTCTTGATAATTCCTGCTGTCCATTCTCAAGTATTAAGTCACTTCACTTCATTCCCAGGTTTATAATTAAATACCATTTAGCCGGATTTTCTGTATACCATGCAATTATTTTCTATCCCTAGGGATCTATTCCAGACATTTGTTTTTGCTAGCCTCCACTCCTTTAGATGTAATTTAAATAAAACACTTTAATTGAAATCTCTAACTAATTTCGATGTACATGTATCAAAGCAGTAAAGTGTTTACCCCCAACTGAGACTTACTATAAACTTATATTGAGTTTTTATGAAAACACAAATTGACAATATTCTCTTCCAAAAATAGAACAAATTTAGTGTTTAGACCAAGTATATTAAGTAGGAAGGAAGGAAATGCTTTCTATGTTTTTTAAGCACTTGCAATGTGCTGTGCTAAGCACCTTACAAAAATGTCATTTGTTCCTCACAATAGCCCTGGAAGCTTTTTTTTTTATCACCATTTTATGGTTGGGAAAACAGAGGCAGACAGAGGTTAAGTCACATGTTTGGTATCACACAGCTAGTATATGAGATCAAATTTGCATTTCCCAACTCCAGGCCCAGAGCTCTATCCACTTTGCTACCTAAACAAATACATTTTTATTTAAACCCTTTATGGGGTTAGAATGGTTATGAGAACAAGGTTGAGAGAGTCTTAGAATAGCAGAGTTCATATGACCAAAGGGCTATAAAACTGAGCATAGCCTGATTTTGGTTTTTATCCCAAAGAGATCAAAGGAAAAGGCAAAGAACCTATTTGCACAAAAATATTTACAGCAGCTCTTTCTGCGGTGACCAAAAAAATTGGAAATCAAGGGGATGCCCATCAGTTGGGGAATGACTGAACAAATCGTGGTATACAATTGTGATAGAATGCTGTTGTGCTATTAAGAAATGATGAGCAAGTGGATTTCAGAAAAACCTGAGAGGACTTATATAAACTGATGAAAAGTGAAGTGAGAAGAACCAAGAGAACACTGTACACAGTAACAGTCATATTGTAAGATGATCAACTGGGAAAAACTTAGCTATTCTCAGCAATACATTGATTCACGATAATTTGAAAAGACTCAATAATGAAAAATGCTGTCTGCCTCCAGAGAAAGAACTTATGCAGCCTGAATGCAGATCAAAGCATACTATTTTTCACTTTCTGAATTTTGTGTGTTTTTCTTGCATCACTGTCTTCTTTCATTAGAATTATATTTTGCATGATTGAACATGTATAACCTATAACAAATTACTTAGTGTCTCAGGGAGGGGGGAGGTGAGGGAGGGAGAGAGAAAATTTAGAACTCAAAAAAATTTTTAAATGAATGTTAAAATTTTTTTATATGCAACTGGAGGAAAATAAAATAGCATTAAAAAAAGAATAGCAGAGTTCAGAAAGAACTCAGAGGTCCTCTAGTCCAGCTGAAAAAAAATAATCTCAGTATGTGGACCCAACCTAAAATGGCTCCAGGAAGATATAACTAATGGCCTCCTAGAGTAACCCAGTCCATTTTGCTCACTAGAAAGTTTTCTTTATACAGAACTAAAAGCTAATTCTCTGAAATGTCCATCTATTTGGTACTAGCTTTGTCCTGTGGGGTTGAAGTAAACAAAATGAATTCTTCTTTTCCCTTGAAATACCCCCCAAAATCTTGGCTGCTGTCAATGTCCACTGAATCCTCTCCTCCCAAAATTAAATATCCCCATTTCTTTCAACCAATCTTTTGGGTTGCTTTCACCACTCTGGCACGAGGCTGATGACTTTGAGCAACTCTGCCTTACTTAAATCCAATTCACTCATAGGTCAAGACATCGCCTGTGATGTCATGGGTCCTCTTTGAAAACCAAGGACGAACAACAATGCCCCTCTCCTATGCAACTTTTATCTTGTCAATGTCCTTTATAAAATGAGGTTCCCAGAACTTAACCCAACTGTTCACTCGGTGTCCACCCAGAACAGAATAAGGAAAGGCTATAATCTCCCTCTTTTGGACACGCTAAGGAGAGGAGAAGTCTTGAGATTTGGTTGATATAAAGAATTTTCAGGTAAGAAAATTTCCTCTACTAAGACAAGATGGCACCTTCCCTGTGATGTACAGTTTTAGAATTATCTAGAGCAGAGTTGTCAGATTAATGGTCCATAGAACTCCCAAGAGGCCTGAACAAGATTAAAACATAATTAGGAAAAAATTTAACAAAACAAAAATATAATAAAACATGTTAATTTCTGGTTTTCTAAGTCTACATGCAGCACACCTTATGGAAGGATTAGTAGCCCTTTTTATAGTCAATTTGACACTCCTGATCTGGAGAAGGGAAGTCAAATGACTTGCCCAGGGTCACACAGCCAGCGCCTGACAGAGTCAAGACTTGAACTCAGATATTCCAGGTTCCAAGGGTGCCTGTCTATACCAAGCTATCTGTGATCATATTTTTCTTTTTTTTTTTCTTTTTTTTGCTGACATAACACCTTGACTCATATTGAGTTTCTAGGCAACTAAAACCCCTAGGGGCCTCTTTTACCCAAACTATTATCCAGCTGTGGCTTACCCTATTCTTTCCTTGAAATCTTAGTGTCTGACCATGTTTATTCCTATTAAATATTATCTTATCATATTTGACCCAGACTTCTAGCCTGTCAAAATTGCTTGGGATTCTGCCTTTATCATCCAGCCAGTTAAGATGAATTCCCTTTCTATCTCTCCCATCTCTCACAAATGTGATCCATATATTTATTTCTTCACCCCGTGACTGAAATTGCTTATAACAGAGAACCTAGTGATGAAATTAAGGCTTTCTTACTCCTAACCATAGCAGAAAACAGGGCTTATGATGGCAATTAAGCAGTGCAATGGATAGGATTTTAGCTTTGGAGTTAGGAATAATAATTACTAATAATAATGATATGAGATAATACTTGTGAAACACAGCACAAAGGCTTCCACATAGTAAGATTTATGTAAATGCTAACTCTTGTTAGCTTTACAAATATTAGCTCATTTGATTTTCTCAACAACCATGGGAGGTAGGTATTAGTATTGTTATTTCCATTTTGTATATGAGGAAACTGAGGCAGAGGGAGGTTAAATGACTTGACTAGGGTTGTGCAGCTAATAAGTGTCTAAGGCTGAATTTGAACTCAGAGCTTTCTATCATTAGGTCCAGCACTCTGGGTACTACAGTGCCATCTACCTGTCCCAGTCCTACTTTTAGACTTGTGCCACCCTAGGCAAGTCATTTCACCTCATCTAGCTTCGGTTTCCTCATTTGTAAAATGCAGATGACAATAGCATCTCACGAGGCTGCTGTAAGACTCAAATGAGATTAACATTGGTAATTGCTTTGGAAACCTTAGAGTAGTAAATAATTACCAGCTGTGGTACAGCAGGAAAAAGCACTAAGTTTAAAGGCAAAAGGTCTGGGTGCAAATCCTGCTTTGTTCCTTACTACCTCTGGCTTTGGACAAGATCCTTAAGCCTCTCTGAACATTAGTTTTCTCATGTGTAAAATGATGGGGCTCAGATGACCTCCAAGGTCCCTTTCAGCCAACCTGAAATCTAGGATCATGTGAGACCTAGTTAGAAATACCACCAACAAAACTTTTTCTCAAAAATTCCCACTGAAGATATTTGCTTCACTAAAATTAATAACATTTATTCACAATTTTTCCAACTTTCAGTACTCCTTCCTTGTCTCCAATCCCAAATGTGAGACAGCCTGTATATTCTTCCTCTCCCCTCCTTTTCACCTCCTCCCTGAAAGGTCATTTTGACAACGATCAATGGGAATCTCTTACAGCTTTCAGAGAGTCACATAAAGCAAGCTTACAGAGTTATTAATGGTGGTTAACTATTTCAGAAGCTGGAGGATGTGGGAGATTATCTCCCCAGATGGGAGCTGCTACAAACCCAGGCTTACCTGGTCAGCACAGACAGTATTTTGCCATTTGCCCACATTGATTCTAAAACAGGGGCAACAATGCAGATTATATAGGAATCAATCAATCCATACGTATTTTTAAGTACCTACTATATGCCAGGCGCTGTGTTGGGCAATGGGTATGCAAGTATAAGGAATGGAATGATCGCTCAAGGAGCTCTACCCATAAAACATATACATATAGCACAAATATAAAGTTAATAAAAACAAAATCGTAAATAAACATAGTTTGGAAGGGAGGGCTCCAGCACTTGAGGGGATCAGGAAAGATTTCATGCAGAATTAGGTACTTGAGCTGCATCTGCAAGGAAGAGAAGAGAAGGGAAGCACATTCCAGTAACGAGAGCTGGCCAACACAAAGCCAAGGAGAGGGACAATGTGTGTGTGTGTGTGTGTGTGTGTGTGTGTATGTGCAGCAAAGGGATGATGGGCTTGATGAATTATGGAGCATGGGAAAGAAAACAATGTCCAAAAAGATTGAAGCAACAATATCCTGTAGAACCAAGTAAACCACTTTGGTCAATATCCAAAGTTCCTCCATTCATTATTGGAAATAGCTATAAAGCCACTAAAGATTAGAAAATTAGTCTTCTAAATAGAATGTACGTGGCAAATATAATGTTCTTCACCATGATTCTGCACCATTTTCACTTTTTTCCATCTGAATCTATTGTTATCCAAAGAGAAAACTGAAAGTAACAAAACAAATATATTATGGGCTAGTTATTCACATTATGAAAAAATTCTCCACTTTTGGAGAGGATTCATTACAGAGTAGCTCCTAAGGATGCAGGACCACTTGAATCCTCAAGGTAGACATTGGATACTATGCCCATCCTGAGTCAGATACAGGGGCTCATGAAATTGTCCACATCTCCCTTCTACTGTGCTCTCATTGACCTCAATACTTTTGCAATGTTGGCTTCTAGAGTGGGCATCAGGTCCCCATGTCTGCTTCTATCAGCTAGGAAGCTTCCTGGTGGGGAGGTGGGGTTGACCTTGTAGAATTATATACTTATGAGCAGAGCAATGAGGCAAACAGCAGCAGAGTCTGGGAACTGGTGCTAAGCCTTGGATAGATCCTTTAGCTTTCGTATAAAGCAGGGGTGGGGATCCTGTGGCCTCTCTTCTATAGGTCTGCAGGTCCCTTTGACTGAGTCCAAGTTTTACAGAACAAATCCTTTTATTAAGGGGATTCTTTAGATTCTAAAGGTATCTAGCAGACATTGTACTTGACTGAGAGTCAGAAAGACCTATATTTAATTTCTACTATCAGTTGAATAATGTTGGGCAAGTCAATTAACCTGTCTGCCTCAGTTTCCCCATATGTCCAATGAGGAAAATGATAGCACTTACCTCACAGGGTTTATTGTGAGGATCAAACAGGATAGTTTTTGCAAAGTGATTTGCAACCTAGAAGTGCTACAGCACTTTGGATGTTATTGAGTTCTAGAGCCAAGGCAGAAAGGATTCTATTGCTTACATACCTGCCGGTAAGATCATTCTCCAACTAAGGAAAGAGCATTTAAAATTTAAAGGATTGATATGATGAGATGGTATACATTCAATGCTTTATGAATCTCAAGGTATTATATAAATAATAGCATTCATGATCGGAGGTATGCAAAGCACTTTATAAATAATTATACCTATATGATATATGCCAATACAATCAAAACAGAATTAAAAGAATGAGATGGCTCTCAGTGTAACAACGGAAGCCAACAATGGTGGCTGTGAGAAACTGATGTACCTCACTCAAGGCAACTTGAAATCTCCTTTAAGCTCATGAGATGATCGCTTTATAAAATAACTTTGTGCACCACAGTTTAGGAATTCCCTAAGTCTGGAAGGTGACGTAGTAGAAGTACAGTAGACTGGAAAGTCATGGCCAATGGGCCCAATTTCGGGCTCTTCTATGGGATCTAAGCCTCGCCTTCATCTAAAAAATGAACGTCAAATGAGATAATGTGCATAAAGTGCTCTGCAAAACTTAAAGAGCTATATAATTAAATTTGAGCTATTATAAAATGAAAGAACCAGCCTAGATAATTACCAAGGCTTTAAAATTCCAAAAATCTATGCCAGCTTGACTCTAGCAATTGGTTTTTATATTCTTTGGTTGATCCATAGCTCCATCTAGTGAGGAATAGTGAAATACCAGAGAGGAAAAGATGGAAACCCAAGCTTTATTACGTGGTGCAAAGCCATAGACCTGGTTTCCGTTGACTCTTAGCCTTTATCGCTTGATGAAATAACTGCTCAACTGCAATGCATGTAATGAGTTAGTCCATTAAGAAGCTTCAGAGCATGCAAGTACCAAACAATCACCCGAATATACTATGGGTCTTTTGTTCTTGAATCAATTATTTCTTGTTAATTTAATTAAATATTTTTCTTTGCAGTGAATCTGTTTCTAAAGAAGCTTTGACTGGTGACTCAATGAAACCATTAATTAAGCCAGCCATCAATGGTGGCAGTTACAAGCCTCTCCTTTGCAAATTGAGTCTTTGATTTCAGTCAGAACCTACTAAGAAAACTTTAAAATATTACACTACAATTGAAGAAAAGTTTCTGTGACTGGTAAAATCAGAAGATCACAGATTTTAGAACAAGAAGGCTACCCAGAAGTATCTCCTCTAAGCTCCTCATTTTACGGATGAAGAAACTGAATTCTAGAAGAGTGACTTGACCCAAGTTGACACAGATGGTCAATGTGAGAGGTACAATTTGGATCCTAAATTTACTTATAAGGTAGATTTTTCTAAAAGATTCCAATTGGTTAGTTTCATGTTAAAATTACCAATTTGCTAGATTTCGTACAAATTCTAAGTGAGCATAATATTAACTCTCTAGCCTCCTAGAAAAATTAATGAAGTGGAATTCTGGAAATCCGTAACCTATTAATCTATTCTGTTTTTCTGAGTCCTTGACATGGGACCACCTTAGAGGTGACAGATTATGAAAAAGTCCTTTTCAGTAAATTAGTCTTTTATGTATGGTGTGAGCCTAATCTATACCAAAGGCTGCTCTATAATGAGATTGTAGGTAGTCCATAATTCTGCTTGATAATAATAATATCAACAGTAATAATATATCACATTTGTGCAATGCTTTCCAGTTTTCTTTTCTGAATCTGATTTTCTTTTCTTTTCCATTCCAGATTATCCCCCTCCCCCACCAAAGAGATGGCAAGAATTACTGCTTTCCATTTTTCAAAGAGCTTTTATACATTCTCATTTCAGCCTCATAATGGATGTAGAGTCTAGAGGCACTCAACAAATGAAGATGTGATTAAAACCACTTACCACATCACAGCACAATGTAATAATTATCGTATGGCCAAAAACACATAAGCACAAAAATGAATTTATATCCTATAATATCCAGAGAATTTATTTCATGCAAAATTTATAATTTAAATTATATTAAAGGCTATGAATCCAGAACAAAGAACCAACCCACATCACTACAAGCCTAATCAATCTGATGTACAGCAGTTGGGCTTTAGAATAGCTTTGAAGGAATGGTACAGTGTAAGCAATGAAAAAGAATGTAAAGGACTATGAGTGATTGACTTTGGACAGTGATACCGAAACAGATGTCTCAACCTGTATGCTTAGTCATCCTAGCCATTTAATATCTAATATAAGCTTATATAAAACTAATGTTGTCTGAGCAAAAAATATTGTCTAAATGAAAATGAAATTTTTCATATTGGTCAAAAGCAAAATGGATTATTAGCTATGATTTTCTGCTTTGTAGAAACTGTGTATACTTTTTCCAAACAAAGAATTTTGATGAATAAAGACACATATAGCTAAAACAGTCACTTAAAATTATAAAAATTCAAGGTTACCAAAACCAATCAAAAAACACCCTGGAGCATTTTGTCAGTCTCATGGCTAAAACTACAAAGGATAACATATGTAATTGCTTCTCTGTGGATAATTTTTTTAAAAAGAAAATTAGGATGGAGTGAAAAATTACATTCCTAATTTGCACCTTTAAATGATAATGCATTCGTTGTTTCCCCAGTTCTCTACTTTATTTAAAACTTTGATTTGGAAATTCTATTCACGGATCCCACTTACCACTACCTCTTTTTTCAAAGATAAGAGGGCTTCTTGGAGGTTTTTGTAATGACTTTTTTCTCCTGCAATGAATGTTCTGCTACTCCAGTCTTTCTTTTTCGTTCTGCTATATTCTAGTATCCCTTGATTAATAGATCTGCCAATTCAATGAACTGATATGATCCCAACAACAGCTCAGCCTAAAGATGGTCAGTTTTTTATCCTCATAAGCTTTCTTCTGTCATATGGATTTCAGTTACCTCCAAGCTATAGCCAATAATTCATTTTGCTTTTTGCCAATATAATTTTTTTTTATTTAGACAATATTTTTGCTCAGACAACATAGCAGAATAGGAATTTGAGAATTCCTTTCCTCTGACAGTCAAAGGGTTCTGTAGTAGTCTAAGTAAACATACAGATCAATAAAAATATCATCAAATGTTTCTACTGAAGCTCAATTTCAGAATGGAGAAAGTTGTTCAGGACTTGGAACCACCTGGGACTCAGGGAACCCACCATTAGGGCAGAGAGCCACAATGGCCAACCTTGCTGATTTCCTTAATATGATTAGTTAATATAACTGATAGATTCCATTTCCATGGAAGTATCAGCACTATCAGACTGCAAATTAAGTTATTATCATCACTTCTTGTAAAGATAATATTTTTAAAAGTTTTAATATCTCATTTTTCCCGATTATATGTTAAAACAATTTTAACATATTTTTTTTACAATTTTGAGTTCCAAATTCTCTTCCTCCTTTTCACCCTTCCCTCCTCTCTCATTGAGAAAGCAAGCAATTTGATAAAGTTTATACATGTGCAGTTATACATAACATTTCCATATTGGTTATGTTGTGAAAGAAAAATGGACATAAAAAACAAGAAAAATAAAATTTAAAAAGTATGCTTCAATCTGCATTCATATTCCATTAGTTCTTCCTCTGGGGGTGGTTAGCATTTTTCATTATAGGTCCTTTGTAATTGTCTTGGATCTTTGTATTGCTGAGAATAGCTATTCACAGTGAATTGTTGCACAATATTGCAGTATTGTGTAGTGTTCTCCGGTTCTGCACTCTTCCCTTTACATCAGTTCATGTAAGTCTTTCCAGATTGTCTGAAAGTATCTTACTCATCATTTCTTGTAGCACAATTTCCATCACAATCATATACCACAACTTGTTGCCCAACAAGCCATTCCCCAGTTGATAGGCATCCCTTCAGTTTCCAATTCTTAACCACCACAAAAAGAGGTACTATAAATATTTTTGTATGTATAGATATTTTTCTCTTCTTTAAAAAAAAATCTTTTTAGGATACAGATCTTGTAGTGATATTGCTGGGTCAAAGGATACGCACAGTTTGATGGTCCTTTGGTCATAGTTCTAAACTGCTCTCCAGAATGGTTGGATCAGTTCACAATTCCACCAACAATTCATTACTGTCCCAAATTTCCCACAACCTCTCCAACATTTATCATTTCCCTTTTTTGTCATATTAGTCAATTTGATAGACGTGAGTTGGTACCTCACGGTTGTTTTGCTTCATTTCTCTAGCCAATAGTGGTTTAGATCATTTTTATATGACTATAGATAGCCTTAATTTCTTCATCTGACAACTGCCTATTCATATCCTTTGACCATTTATCAATTGGGGAATAACTCATATTATTATAAATTTGACTCAGTTCTTTATATAATTGAGAAATGAAGTGTTTATCAAGGAAACTTACTATAAAAAATTTTTCTTCAATTTTCTGCTTTCCTTCTAATTTTGTCTGCATTGATTTTGTTTGTGCAAAACATTTTTAATTTAATATAATCAGAATTATCCATTCTATATCCTATTATGCTATCTTTTATTTGGTAATTAATTCTTCCCTTCTCCATAAATCTGACAGGTAAACTATTCTACATTCCCCTAATTTACTTAGAATATCATTCTTTGTGTCTAAATCATGTATCCATTTTGACCTTATCTTGGTATATGGTGTGAGGAATTGATCTATACTTAGTGTCTGCTAAACTGTTTTCTAATTTTCCCAGCAGTTTTTGTCAAATTATGAGTTCTTTTCCCAAAGATGTGGATCTTTGCATTTATCAAACACAAGATTACTAGAATTTCCTATTACGTATTGCATACCTAATCTATTCCACTGACCCACCTCTCTATTTCTTAGCCAGTACCAAATTGTTTGATGATTACCATTTTGCTATACAATTTGAGATCTGGCATGACTATACCACATTCTTTCACATTTGTTTTCATTATTTCTTTTTATAGTCTTGCAAAGACAGTATTTTTTAAAAGTAATATAGCCTTTTGAAGAGAATAAGTTTCCACAGAACCATGAAGATTAGTGACCCCAGTGGACCATGTGGAAAAATTTGCTTCCATAATGTGAATATTCATATGCAGCTAACACAATTCTAAGAACCCAAATAAAAGAACAGGAAAAAACTTTTACCACTTCTTTCCATACCTGCAAGTGATAGATATGCAACACAGCGCTCAGAAGAAGTCAAGAAGAGGTATGGGAAAAAGCACATAAAGTTTATGAGTGTAACACTTACAGAGGCTGTTATAAAGTAGCAGGTTATCTTAAATAATTACAAATTTTAAGAAGGACTTATTTTATTTGGAAGTAATAACAAAGAGAATGTATGACCAAATCAAAAATAGCAAAACAAAGCATCGTGTAGGGTGGGAAGAGCTATTTCCATCCATGACAGGGGTCACATCGGCCAAGTAATGGTGGAAGAAGTGAAAAAAAAAAGCTATGACATAAAAAACAAATAAATAAATGACAAATCTGAATACCATCAAAGATAAAAGCCAGAACCCCATCAGGGAACCCTATGACAATATTTTACAAATGTCATTCACTACTAATGTCTTCCCTATGAGATTGCTTTCATTTACACCATATATATCTATAGGTGGCTAGTTATTTGTGCATGACATCCCCATTACAATATAACCTCCTTGAGAGCATGGACTGTATTTGCTCCCCCCCCCCTTTTTTTGGAGGCAATTGTGGTTAAGTAACTTACCCAGAGTTACACGGTTTACTAAGCTGGATTCGAACTCAGGTCTTCCTGACTCCACAGTCAGTGCTCTATCCACCTAACTTCCCCTATGTTTGTCTTTCTTTGAATCTCCAGCAATTGACAAAGTGTCTGGCACATAGTAAGTGCTTAATAATTGCTTGTTGACATCCCCTGTGAAATCTACCTGCTGACTCCCATGGACCTCAAGTTAAGAACCTCTACGAGAAGAGGGGGAATCATCCAGTTTCTAATCTGTTCTTCAAAAATCCCATGGCCAGCATGTGTTGCTCCAGAATCATGGTTATGAGAAGGAATTCTAATAAATTTGTTCCATGTTTTTAAGTAGATGTAGACAATGACAGTAGAGTCAACACAAAGACAGGAAGAAGCATTGTTTGGTCCACAATGCCCTTTATCGGTTCCTTTCTCCCTCCCAAAGGCTGATTTCCCTAGAGGGTACTTTTCATCACCAAGTTGCCATATACTGTCCATCTTTCATCAGATCAAATTTAATATTCAAGCCCCTTTTATTTAATTTAAGCTTACATGCTTTCAGTATCATCTGAAATATTCTGTATTTGCAATGTTATTTTTGGTATAGTCATATTAATTCTTCCTATCCAGGGAAATGTCAAGGTCTTTTCCTTTCTTTAAGGAGAAAAAAAAATTGGAGGGTGGGGAGGTTGGGTTGGGGAATTTGGAAATGTGAAAGGTTAAGCTATAAAATCATTTTGTTTGAGACTAGTAATCCCTAGAGAAAATTAGGTGGTGCAGTAGACAGAGTGCCAGATCTGGAGTCAGGAAGACTTATCTTTCTGAGTGCAAATCTGGTCTCAGATATTTTAGCTGTGTGACCCTGGGCAAATCACTTTACCCTGCTTGCCTCCGTTTCCTCATCATCAAATGAGCTGGAGAAAAAAATAGCAAACCACTCTAGCATCTGGGCCAAGAAAACCCAAATGGGATCATGGAGAATTGGAAATGATCTAAAAACAGCTTCCTATGAATACACTGCCCAGCACAGCAGCATCTCACCAGCCACTTATGCAGTACCTTCCATGAGACAGTCCTTGTACTGCGTGTGAGGGATACAAACAAAGGCCAAAACAATGACACAAAAAAACCTAGTTCCTGCTGACAAGGAGTTTCATAGAATCAATAGATTCTAATGGGGGAGACCACATGCAAATAAGTATGTAGAGACTAGTTAGATGCAGGATAAATTGGAGATAATCAGCAGAGGAAAGGAAATAGCATTGAGGAGGACTGGGAAAGGTTTCCTACAGATGATGGGATTTTAGCTGAGACATAAAGGAAGGCAGGGAAGACAGGATGCAGAGATTATTTAGCAGCAGCCGCAATAGCCACCTTTGAATTTTTATCTTAACTGCCAACCTCAGTAAATATGACAAGTAGAGAGCAATGGGTTTTTTTTATTATTATTTTTAAAGACAAGGGGGTTCCATAAATAAAGTACTGGACTTGGAGTCAGGAAGACCTGAGTTCCCATCCTGCCTCAGGCACTTATTAACGGTGTGACCCTGGTCAAGTCATTTAACAATCCAAGTCTCTGTTTTATCTGTAAAATGAGAAGGTGGGACTCAAAGGACTATAAACTCAAAGTCTATGAGCCTGTGGCTCAGAGATAAACCCAAAGACTGTTGACCATTTAAATACTAACACGGAAGACTTTGGAATAGTTAGAGAATGTGAGTTCCAATCCCAGGTTTGGTACTCAATTCCCCTGCAATGGGCATCTCCCTTTCTGGGCCTCAGTTTCTCCATTTATAAAATGAGAGGGTAAAATTAGACCATCTCTAAGGTCCTTTCCAACTCTAGAAACCTACATTCCTTCTCCAGAGGCTGATGATTGAGTGGAATACTCATCAAAAAAGACAATCCTTCCAGGTTCTTAGTGATTTGATGGTGGCAGTGGTGATTTGGTGGAAAGAGCCCTAGGCTCTTGTCCCCAGCTCTGCCACTAATTAATTTTGTGATCTTGGACCAGTCACCTAATCCAATTTCAGAAGCTTGTTTGGTTTTCATTTTCCTTCACTGGAAAATGAGGGAGCTGCTAGGTCCTCAGCCCACAGTGAAAATGAATTTATAGACTGCTGTAAAGAATCAACTCCTTTGTACATTTTCAGAGTCCATAAACAAAATCTGTTTTGCTACACACACACACACACACACACACACACACACACACACACACACACACACATACACACCAAGAGAAGACCTTGAAATGTTTCCAGATATGAGGCATAATATGATTGGATCTGAAATCCAATTATACATGCAGAGTAATTCAAGTCATGCTGACAGGAAAGGCTTGCATATAAGTTTAAATTAAATAAAAACCTCTTGAATCAAATCAATTCCTGGAGAGGGAGGGCTTGGGGCAGTTTTGGGCACTTCGGTGCCAAGGGCTTCCTTTCTTCAGCAATTTGTGCCCAAAGACCTTGCCATCCACCTAGAAGCCAGTCTTATGTCTCCCTGTTTATTTTGTGCCATCCCTGCTGGTGGGGTCCTTCTTTGTATCACCAGCCCTTAGCTCAGTCCCGGGTGCATAGTAGGTGCTTAATACATGTTCCTTGACTAACTGATTTATCGATAGTCTTGATCTAAAAGCCTGTCACTCACGCACCAATTGTAAGGATTAGCTTGTCCAATTTTTAATTTAAATTCCCCTCCCCCAAGATATATGTGCTGATTCCAAAATCCCTCCTTGAAGCATTCCAAGAATCATAGGAAAGAAAGCAGCCTGGGATCAGGAGGAGGCACCAGCACGTGTTTCTGAGCCTTCTTCTAGAGCAGAGGAGTTAACCTTTTTGGTGTCCTGGACCTCTCTGGCAGTTTTGGAAAGCCTATGAACCCTTTCAGCTCTGGAATCCTATAGCTCTTCTCAGGAGGCTATATAATGTTATACAGTATAATGTTTTTAAGTGCATTAAAATAAAGCACATAGAATTATAAAGGAAATCAATTCTATTAAAGCAAAGATGTAATTTTTCCTATCCAAGTTTATGGACATATCTGAAATCAGTCTACATACCCCTTGGGGGACCCCAGAGTAAGACCCTTTGTTCTAAAGGGATTGTCAAAACAGGGTTGATGGTCCATTTACCACCTAGGTCTAAAGGAAACAAATGATTGCTAAAAGGTTTGGGGGTTTTTTTTAAGTGTTTTGTTTTAACAAAAAACTGTCTCTTTGTCTCTGTCTCTCTCTCACCCTCTCTCTCTATGTTTCTCTGCTTCTCTCTGTCTCTCTCTGTCTCTGTCTCTCTGTCTCTCTCTGTCTCCCTCTCTCTCTCTCTCTCTCTCTCTCTCTCTCTCTCTCTCTCTCTCTCTCTCTCTCTCTCTCTCTCTCTCTCTCTCTCTCTCTCTCTCTCTCTCTTTCCTTAAGTTAATTGTCTTAAGTCGATTAGAGTGTTAGGCAATGCTCTAAGTTACCAAAAAGGCATAGTTCTGATTAGGTAGAGAGAATTTCCTCATCTGTGAGCACCCTCCCTAGACAGGAGAAATTCCAGGTCCAATCCCTAGCCTCTCTATTCCTAACAAAAGAATGAGGTGTGGGTTCCAAAGTAGAGACTACTCTCCACCTGTTTTGTCTCCTCAGTCTCCAGAACAGGACCATCTTTGCACAAAGAGCAAGGGTTTAATGAATACTGGTTGGAATGAACAAAGTTCAAATTTAATACACTAGGGAAAGCTGCCTGAATTGCCAAAGAAAAGGAAGCCCATTTCAAATTTCAACCACCATTTATTGAACATTTTCCATGTAATCTTTTTCTAGGACCACAAGCAGAATATTAAGATGACAGACTCCTTGAGGACCTAATGGTTTGCCTAGTCACTGGAGAGCTGAGAAGACATTTTTCAGGGTAACATGTGAATGATCGTATGAGAAAGAACAGTGATTGCATGATGGTGGGAATTGATCACAGGAAGCTGGGTGGGTGGAGGTCAGTTTTGAATGAGTTTGGAAAGAGGGGAGGAAAGGGGTTAACATAGAAAAGAGAAGGCATTGCTGGACATAAAGGCACTGGGCATAAAACTGGTTGTATTCTTGTTGGGATCTGGACTAGTAAACCTAGGTAGTTCAGGTAAAAGAGAATGGAAAATGAGGTTAGTGAATTTAGAGGGACCATTTGAAGAGTAGCCTTGAAGGACAGGCTTAGGGGTTTGGATTTGTCAAAGGGCAATATGGAATCTCTATAAATTCCAAAGTCAACAAGCATTTATTAAGCACCAACTTCACGCCAGGCATTGCGTAAAGTGTAAGGAATGCTCAGTCTGATGAGACAGCATGTAAGCAACTGTCCAAACAAGCTATAGGCAAGATAAATTGGAGAAAATCAGCAGAGGAAAGGTACTAGAATTAAGGGGGCTAAGAAAAGCCTTCTTACAGAAGATAAGACTTTAGCTGACATTTGAAGGAAGCCTGGTAAGCCAAGAGGGGGAAATGCCGTGGAAGACATGGGAAACAGCCTGTGAAAATGACTCAAGGTGGAAAATGGAGAGTCTTGAAGGAGGAACAGTCAGGAAATCAGTGCCACTGGATCAAAGAGTAAGCAGGGTAAGGGAGATGGGAGAAAGGAAGAGTGGGAACACTGGAAGACAGGAAAGTCCAGGTTATGCAGGGCTTTGAAAGCCAAAGAGGATTTCATATTTGACACTGCATTTTATTGAAGAGATGGGATGGGTTAGGGAAGAGAGGAGAGACATTGGACTGGAGTGGAAAGAGAATTGAGGCAGGGAATTCTTAACTATGGGAATCAAGGAAAGAAATATTTGGAAAACTCCATAAAGTATACAGTAATACCAAACTAAGCTGCACATAGACCAGCTAGAATGGTCTCTATGTGCTAAGTGGGGCAGCTAGGGGGTGCCATAGTGCATAGAGTTCTGGACCTGGAGTCAGGAACATTCATTTTTCTGAGTTCAAATCTGGTCTCAGATGTAGTTTGTTCTTCATTGTCAAAGATAACCAATGACATCAGGAGGGTGATGGTTTGATTTGCAAGTGAAATAGGGCTGTGCAAAGTTGGCAGCATCACTCTCTCTTCCTGAAGCATCTGTGTCCAGTGGCAAGACATAGGTCAGGACAGCTGGAGATGGCCCCTGATGCATTACGAGACATTGACCTTTTTAGGCTAGGTCTCAGTTTGTCTGAGGCAACACCCATTCAGTGATTTAAGGCTAGGTAAGAAATGAGGCAAAACATGACCTAGTCTGTCTACTCAAAAAGAAAAAAAATCAAACCAGGAGGGGAAGACTCCCAGGGTTTCTGGTCAGGTCTCAGAAGCTTACTAGTGGTAGCACCCTATTTGCCTCAGCTTCCTCTTCTGTAAAATGAGTTAGAGAAGGAAATGGCAAACCACTCCAGTATCTCTGCCAAGAAAACCCAAAATGGGTCATAAAGAAGTGAACATGACTGAACAGAATATGCTATATAGTCCACTGAGTTGAGATCTAAGTGGATAAGCAAGAGCAGCGGTATATCCATGTGGTGCCTCACTTCTCCTCCAGAACTATCTGGATCCATTGACCAGATATTCATCAGGATGACTGGAGATGGCCCAGGAGGCAAGAGAAGAACTTGACCCCTTTAGGCCAAGGTCTATTCAGGAACTCAGTGAAATTATACTTAAACCTTGGTTTCCCATCATATGAGAAAAATAACATAGCCATGAGATTTTGCCAAACATCTTTAATATGTTTCACTCATCTGCCATAAACAATCAATTTCTGAAATGAATCCACAAGCCAAAAGTATTGTTCTAAACACTTTGATTAGAATGTATTTAGCTTTGGAAGCCATTGTAATCAGAGGTCTTCCCAGTCATTCATACTCATTAGTGAACCACCAAAATATAAACTGCCAAGCCCATTTTCAGATTTAAACTTTTAAATTTTGTGGCTTAATTTTTATTTAAAATATTTATATAGTTAAAAAGCTACTGCATACTTCTACCAAAATGCAGAAAATGCTAAAAAAAAAATCTTAATTGTAGCACTCGATAAAGACCCTGTTTCAGGCATATGGTGTATAAAGCACTGTGATAACCTCCCATTTCTTTTACATCACATCTGCAGCATTTGAAATGGCTCAGGTATGAGAGGATACTTTAACCAAACAAGGATGAGGCTGACCTCATTTCAAAATGTATTTCCCCACAAATAACTTTCTTGGGAGCTATAAGATGACGTTATTTGAGATGCTGTCCAAGTATATTTAAAGAATTAAAAGAATCTCTATATAATAATCTATATATTTATAGGCAAATATAAATAATGGAAACTTAACGAGGTTAGTCAGTCTTTGAGTGTGTTTTGTTCTGGTAATGGGTGTGAGCAAAAGGTGATAGTGGGAAGGGGACGTGGATTCTGTATATAACTCAGACTTTTCATATTTTAGAATAGCATTTATTATTTGAAGTGATAAATACTTGCAATGAAATGGAAAATGCCAAAAGGCAATTTACAATAAACTCTGAGCATCTCTACCTTTGTATTTAAAAAGATTTATACCAGCGTGAGATCATCCCTCCTGTTAATTATACAAGGTAGGTGGAGAAAATAAGGATATTAATATGTTGCCTTTGTCTGGATGAGCAAGCACTTCCATATCTAAATGAAAAAAGGCAACAAACAGGCTATTTACTTCCAAGGTAGATTCCTCCTCCCCATCCTTCCATCTTGCTCGGCGGCGTCTTTATCTTATCTACCTTTGCAAGAAGCCTCCCCCTTTGTCCATCTTCCTCAACTGTCCTGACCCATCTGGATCTTTTATTTTCCACAGATAACTCTGCCTCCTACTTACTGAGAAGATTTTGCTTTGAAGTCTCCCTCTTCCTCATTTTCCATGCCCCGTTCCCTGTTCCTTGACCTCACTCCTTCTCTGGTCTCCTTTGATCCTCTCATCTTTCGCCTTTCCAAAGTATTTTTAGGTTCGTCCTCTTTGCCCCATTATCACAGATACCACTTTTGTCCAGGCCCTCGTTACCTTGCATAAGAACTTCTTAATTAGTCATATTTCTGTTTCTACTATCTTCCCCAATCACCCTCAGGCTATTCATATACACTCCTGCCAAGGCCAGTCATCTTCCACAGCACCTCTACCCATGGCAGGGGCTCCACAGATGTCTTTTATCTTATGAAAATACACTGAACTCTGATCATGTCACACACGCGTGCACACACACACACACATGCACACACACACACTTTACTAAGAAACCTTTCATTGCTCTCCATTACCTACCAAATAAAATTCTTTAGTCTAATACTCAAGGCCTTCTACAATTTAGATCTAACCTACCTTGTTAACCTTATTCCAGTCCCTTCTGTGACAGCCAAGCTAGACTGTTTTCTTTTCCCTGAACATGTACTCTGTTTTCCCACCTCTGTCCATTTATTCAGACTGTTCCCTCCATCTAGAATGCCATTCCCCTTGGATGTGTTCATTTATTTACTAACCCTTGCTTCAGGATCTAACTTAAATGAAACCTTCCTTAATTCCCCGCCCCAGTTGAATGCAATCTCTGTCTTCTCAGGTTTGTTTGTACTTCATTTCATTCTCATCTTTTATTTTCTATATCTACACGTATACATGTGCATGTACACATGCACATGCTCATATTCGCTGACTAACAGAAAATTGCATGAGAACAACGGTGACATCTCACTTTTCTTTGCATCCTCCTCGGCACTCAACATGATAGTTTGTGCTTAATAGGTATAGATATTTTTTAAGCAAATAAAAGTGTGTTTTCAAGTCACTTGCTTTCACACCCCCAACTTTAATCTTTTCATAATGCTATTGATGGAGAATTGTATTTTTGTATTTTAAAATAGGATGGATAGGAGGCATTTAGCTTTCATTAAATTAGTTGAAAATAAAGTGTCTAATTCAGAGTTAACTCCTCCCTGCTAAGATCTGGACTTTCTCCCATGAAGCTCAAGGTGGATTATTACATAATTTAAACAGAATGTTTGAGGGTAGATGCTGAATTGGGCACAGAAGTTATGTTAAACCACAGGGCTAGCTATAAATTAGACTAAGGCATAAATGAAAAGCCAAATATGATTACTGTTTACTGCAAGCAGTTCAAGACCATTGCTAGTGACAGTAAATCATCTCCCCCTCCCTCCCTCCCTCCCTCCCTCCCTCCCTCTCTCTCTCTCTCTCTCTCTCTCTCTCTCTCTCTCTCTCTCTCTCTCTCTCTCTCTTTCCTCTCTCCTTCCTATGTCTCTTTGTCTCTCCCTTGTTTCTCTGTCTTCTCTATATCTCTTACATGTCTCTGTCTCTCTTAATTTCTTTCTGTCTCTGTCTCTGTCCTTTTTCCACCTTAAATTGAGAATGAATTGTAAGTTCCATATTTGGGGGACTCATGCTGGCAGGAAAACTCTAATACAGATCATTTTTAGTAAACCCTTTATACTGATCACAGCCATCAGCTATCTTCCTTTTCAGTTTCTTGACTCAAACTTGTGACATGACCTTCTCAAAGAAATTTTGCTTTCATTTAAATGGGTTATTTTCTTCCAAACTGTAAGTCCCAGTGAGACTTTTCCATCACACCTTATGAATGCTAGTGAGGCTGTGTGATCTTGTGAAAAAAAAAATCTCACTTCAAGTTGGATGATCTAAGTTTAAATCTCACTTCTATCACTTGGCAGTCATGTGACTTAGACAACCATCTAGCTTTGCCGAGTCTCAGCTTCCTTATCTATAAAAAATAAGTAATAATAATACTTTTCTACCTAGCTCAGAGGTTGTTATGAGGTAAGTGCTTCATGCTCCATCAAAGTACTTGCAAAATGTGAGCTTTTCTTATTTGAGGCTATCCTCATCCCTAGAGCTGGGGGAATCTACTAGAACCAGCAATGGACCCAGTTAGCAAGAGGATTAGATCTTGCTCTTACTGTTTTCCCATAGTAGAGTCCTAAATGTTAGCACTTTTAACCCATCACTTGTCACTGGCTCCATTTCAATTTCGAATGATCTGGGTAAATGAGTCATAATGTAAGTAGGTGAAAAGATGAGCACTTACTAAAGCCAAAGAAAGAAAAATATATCTTCTATTTCTAAAAATAATTTGCTAAATAAAAACAGTCCTCAACAGCACTTTGCATCCAAAGTTACTGAACAGGACCACATACATCATCCTTCCACGAAATGGGGAGGAAATCACCTGAGGGTGAAATCAGCACACATCTAAACTTCCCTGTCTGTGGTCACATTCTCCCACTCTATCCCTCTGGCTAAATGGACTCTGTGCATGTGTACAGGTGTGTATATATATGTGAACACATGTATGTTTCATTATTTAAAACACACCTAGAACTTATGTATTAATATGAGTGTGGAATGCTCAAGACAGCATGCTTCAATAATTTCTACTGGGAATTGTTGTCCAGGCATTTCAGTTGCATCCAACTCCTTGTTACCCTATTTGGGATTTTCCTGGCAAGGATACTAGAGTGGTTTGCCATTTCCTTCTCCAGCTTATTTTGCAGATGAGGAAACTGAGGCAAACAAAGTTGTGATTTGATCAGGGTCAGATACTAATAAGTATCTGAGGCCAGATTTAAACTCCAGGCTGAAACTCTAGCTGTGCCACCTAACTGATATGTGCAAACATAAATGCTAGTGAAGCTTCATGATCTTGTGAGAAAAAAAATCCCGCTTGGAGTCGGATGATCTAAGTTAGAATCTCATTTCTATCACTTTCCAGTCTTCCTGAGTCTTCCTGACTTCGGGCCTGGAGCTCTATCTACTGAGCCATCTAGCTGCCCTGTTATTGGGGACAGTGGACCCCTATAGTTTATTAAAATAGTTGCTGATGAATCATTGGAGCTAAAAGATCCATGAACGTGATTCTGTGGCTCCCTCAATAAAAAAAATTTTGGGGTGATACTATTGATCAAGTATCTGATGGGAAAGTAAATAGCAGAAGAGATCAGTAGAATCCTTTCTGAGGTCCAAAAGACCTTACAGGGTTGCATCTCTCTTAAAGAGGTGATGATCTTCCAAAGAAAAGACAAAACAAGCCCTATCAAGCATAGCTTTGTTAGTGAAGTTTGTGGCCACTAACTGGAAATTAGAAGCTGTTGAAAGTAAAAACACTTTTCTAGCTTAGGTTGGTAAGTGTAAATAGCCAGATGGAACATTGGAGGACCAGATATTGGGTGGTCTTCTAGGAACTAGCATGGGGTAAATTTCACTTGTCTTCCTTCTTTTCTGGAATTTCTACAGAAAGAATCTGTTCATCACTCTCTGGGGTTGGGCTCATGCGAATCCTGACAGAGTGATCTGTAAATTCAGATACAACTTCCCCATCACCTTCTCCTTCTGACTTCTTGGGGGAGGATGAAGATGGAGGATGGACATCTAGTGAGTCTGCAGCAGCTGGCTCTGGTCCAGTTGATGGTTCTGGAACTGCTGACTCTGATTCATCTGGAGCTACCGACTCTGGTTTGTCTGGAGCTGCTGACTCGGGTTCATCTGGGGCTGCCGATTCTGGTTTCTCTGGAGCTGCTGTTTCTGGTTTCTCTGGAGCTGACGATTCTGGTTTCTCTGGAGCTGCTGATTCTGGTTTCTCTGGAGCTGCCGATTCTGGTTTCTCTGGAGCTGCTGATTCTGGTTTCTCTAGAGCTGCTGAGGCAGCAGAACTCTTGGCCTGGAAATAATAAAATGAATAATGAAATGTGTGTATACTAGAGCTGCAGAGAAAAAAATCAAGGCCAGTTATAAGAGATCTTAACTGAATAGGATATTCTTGTGAGCTAAGTTCTAATTCAGGATATGCACAAATTCCCTTTATTCCAGTAGTTATGAAAAATCAGCTTAAAGATAATATTTTACCCTGGCAAACAATTCCAGGGATAGTCTCCTTTTAAAGTGAATCATTGGCTTCTTTGAACCTTTTCACACAAGTCTTTTATGATCCTTTCATCTAATTTATTATTATTATTAACTATAATCATGATTAACCTGTGGAGTAGGTTGTTAAACATCTTGGCACTTTATTTTTAGTAGGTGGTCAAAGGGCTTAGATCAAGACGCTTCCCTATGTGCAATAAAATACCCTAAAATGAAGAAGAAATAGGTTTCTATGTTGCAGAAAAATATGCAATTACCATACTCTTAAATTTAGTTCCAGTCATATCTAAAACTGACATGTTGTTTCTGAAGCACAACAAACCCTACCTCAAGGAAAAAATCTTGATATTACATTATATTCATAATACCTTTGAGTATTGCTTGACCCTAAATCCATGGCCATAATTAGCACAGTAATGCTAATTAGCATCCTGTCTTTTACCTCTTTTTGTATCCCCAGCTCTTAGTACAGTGCCTGACATACAGCAGATGCTTAATAAATGTTTATTGATTGATCTTGGTATCAGGTCGCCAAAAGAAAGTCCAAGGTTAGAAATAAACACTTCCAAAAACACCCTTCAGGTTGAAGGTGATGTGCAGGAGGAACAGGACAGGGAGTGGAATGACAATCAATCTTACTATTTCTGCTAATAGAGGCTTTATATTCTAGGGAATCTTAATTTTCCCAGGTATTATATTAAAGATCAGAAAAAAAACAAAACGGTCTTCTCAGTACCATAAGAGGATAGTGCAAAACTAGTCACTCTTTATAATGTCATGGAAATTAATGGTACAAATGGCTAGATTCCTACCAGACAGATCCTAGACCCCCATGGCGCGATCAAGGTCATGGTCAAGGTCAAGGTCATAGTCAAGGGTGCTCACCTGCTCCAGCTCTTGTTGGTGCCTGGCAGCTGCTTCTAGCGCAGCCAGTTCTTTCAGTCTTGCTCTTAAATGGGCAAGTTTCCCTCCTCTTGCCCCTCCCTTTCCTCCCATCTTTCCTGCTACGGCTAAAGCAGCTGAAAAGAGTTTAGGAGTCCCGGCCCTTGGAGGAAGGATGAGCACGCTTTTCGATTCTTTGGGTTTGTTGTTATTTTTCAGCATCCTCCTACAAAAGACAATCATGATTCAGAGCATCGCACTCATTTGGAGAAATACAAAGGCTCAATGTGGTCAGAAACGAATCCCGAGATCAGCAGGAAATTTTTCATATTACAGCTATGGAACAAACAGTTTGGCTAAGGACCAAATGAAACATGAGCTCATATCATAAATACAACCTCATGGACATTGGCATTCTCACCACTGGTTCATGAACGCACCATCACCTTCTCATCTTACATAGCTCTTTCCATCCATGTCTCTCTGTCGATACTTCACAGAGAACCCACCCGACCAAACACAGGAGACTTTCCTCTGACTTCTTTAATATTGTGTAATTGCCAGGAGAACATTCAGGCTACACATCTGTCATCCCTCCTGCTCTCCAAAAGACCAGACTACAATGGAAAGCAACATTGGACGGTCAGTGGTAACTCATTGCCGATAAAGACTTCCATGAGCTATATATAAAAGGTATCTATGATCAAGGACATGGGGCAGGGGAAAATCTAGCCTAGCGTTTAATAAGAAAGCATACCTAATGCGCAAATTTGATAATCAGGGTCCTATTGACATCTATTGTCAACCAAAATAACTTGCTAAAACTGAAAGTCCTTCCTTTGTGCCTTTTAACAAGAGAAATTGTGATTCAGTGACACAAAATGGAAAGTTCTGAGTTGTGTTCCAGCTCTAACAGTCTGTGGTCCAAAGGTTGCTTCCAATTCCAACACATCATCAATATGAAATGTACATCGCTTGCTTTTCTAGGAAAGATTTCCCCATCTGCCCCCCCCCCCCAATCCCTCCACCAACCCATATTTCACAATTCTCAGAAAGGCTCAAGGTCTCACTTAGGCAAATGAGTGATTACTTTTCACAAAAGGCCTAAATGCCCAAGACTCTGTTACATCAAGGATCAAGCATAAATGCTTCTGTCTGATGTCTAAAGCTCTTCACAACCTGGTTCTTTCCTACCTTTTCAGACTCATTATACTTTAATGCCAACCCCCCTCATTCCATATTCTGCATTTCAACCATGCTGGCCTGTTTAATGTTCTACACATAAAAAGCACCATATCCCATCCCCATGCCTTTGCATAGACTGTTCCTCATGCCTGGAATGCCCTCCCTCTGTCTCCCAGAATCCCTGGTCTCCTTTAGGATTCAGCTCAGGCATCAACTTTTTTATGAGTTCTTTCTCAATCCTCCCTGACCCAGCTGCTAGGACACCCCTCCTAAAATCATCTTATGTTCTCTATATATCCATATGTAGATATGTCATATGTTCACACATACAAATGTACCTTCTATGCATTCATAAGTGTCTGTCTCCCTTGAGTGCAATCTCCTTGAGAGTGGAGATTCTTTTTTGTCTTTGTATTTGTGCTTATGACAATACCTCACACACAGCAAGTGCTTAATAAATGCTATGTTTGTTGACTGATTTGATTTCCCCTTGCAGTTCAGTCATTGAGTCGTGTCCCACTCTTGATGACCCTGGGGACCATACCATCCATGGGATTTTTCTTGGCAAAGATGGTCTATTCTGTTCTCTATCGTCATTTACTATCACCTATCCACCCCAAGCAAAGGTTCTAGGATGTTTTTAATCTCCCTTTCCCCCCAACAAAGCTAAAAAACCACCCAATCTTTTGCCGTTGTCCTTGGCACTCCTTGCCAGCTTCAGCTCATTCTCCCCATGAGCATTCCTGACATTTGTCTGTTATCCGTCCTGGCTTCCATCTTCTGTTGATTTGGTTTAAAAATCTGGGTTGTTTGGTGAGTACCCTGTGTATCCACGTTGGTCTTAACGTAGATCAAACATGCTGCTTTACCTCCTCTTTATAACTGCTTTCTGAAGAGTCTTCAGAATTTCATTTCTGAGTATCTCCCATCTCTCTTGGGCCAATTTCCTCTGAAGCATTTTAGCATATCAGATTCTACTTGTCTTTCTCATGAATTCTTCAAAATCTTCTTTCCCAAAATCTAGGGAACAAGTCCCAGATTTGTCTCCTCTATCAAAACTCTAGGAAGGAGTGATTGCTTTCGTCACAAGTTTCTTATTATTTCCACCATGGAATCCAGTCCCTCCAGGTCAATGAGAATCAAATGAAGAATTGAATTTTTGTTTCTTGGTTCCACCATCTTTGGATGATTGAAATCATCCCTAAGGCAGGTCAACAGGTTATTTTAGCTAGTCAACTGGAAGAGACTTCCTGTGGATGTCTGAATAAATGAAATTTATATTATCTTGTCTGGGGCAGCTAAGTAATACACTGGACAGAGTGCTGGGCCTGGAGTTAAGAAGACCTAAGTTCAAATTTGGCCTCAGACACTTACTAGCTGTGTGACCCTGGGAAAGTCACTTAGCCCTGTTTGCCTCAGTTTTCTTATCTTTAAAATGAGCTGGAGAAGGAAATGGCAAACCACTCCAGTATCTTTGCCAAGAAAACCCCAAATGGGGTACTGAAGAGTTGGACATGACTGAAAATGACTGAATAACAAAATATATAGTCTATATTGTATGTATGTATGTATGTATGTATGTATGTATGTATGTATATAGTCTATAACTGTAGCAAAATATTGCCCATCTTCTTTGGGGGTACTCTTTTGCTGCCAATTCCAAAGTGAGAGCACTTGTCCTCCGAACACAATCCTTTGGCACCTATAATTTTCTTTTATCAGACACCTGTGCATCCCACAGTTTCTCTGTGGCATGTTCTTGGTATGGTTCAGAGACATCCTCACCTGGTAGCCCAATACAACTACTACTAATAATGATAGCTAGCATCCACATAACTCTTGAAGGTCTGCAAAGTTCTGCGCACAGAGTCACCTCATTTGACACTTTCTGAGAATATTGCTTGATTGCCCATCGCACTGCCTGGGGTCATGCTTCTGTTGACCTCAGGTTGCTGGTCAGAGATCCCCTCTCTGACAGCATTCTCCCTTCCTCATTACAAATCAATAATTCTGGGCTAATCCCCAAAGTGTAATCTAAGTGTCATTTGAGCCCTGGGCCCTGACACATTGAGGGAGGTACAGTTTTCACAGACCTCTCACAAAATCTCTCTGGCTCATGAGCTGAATCAAGGAAACCCTGGGAACACCCACATAGGGTTTATTTTGCTCTCTCTAAAGGTCTCCAAGCACTAGGGCAAATAAGAGCCTGAATATAGGAAAAGTTTCATTTACTCTGACATGAAATGTGGACCTGGTTTATACTTGAATCCCTCAGATAACATTAGCTATCATTTTTATAGTGAGTTCATTTTAGTTCAATTTAATTTTCCCATTTGATCCTTGTAAAAGCCATGGGAAATGTGCTATTATTTTCCCCATTTTGAGAACTGAGTTGCTTTTCATTTGTGACTCCATGGTTTGCCATTTCCTTCTCCAGTTCATTTCACAGGTAGCGAAATTGAGACAAGTGGAATTAGGTGACTTGCCCAGGGTCACACAGCTAATAAGTGTCTGAGGTCAGATTTGAACTCAGGAAGTTGTCTTCTTGATTCTGAGCCCAGCACTCTATCCATTGTGTCACCTTTGCCTATAACCGTCATTTTAAAGATAAAGAAACTAAGGTAGACAGAGGTTAATTGACTTGCTCATAGTCACACAGCTAATAAGATACTGAAGCTGCATTTGAATTCAAGTCTTCCTGAGTGCAGCATCAACTCTCTCCCCAACATACCACCTTGCTGCTTCTATTAGAATGTCAGAAAACCTTTCTGCAGAGCCATTAGGCAAACCTCCTTTCTACCAGGTCCTGCCTTCTCTCACAACTTATACGTTTCATCTAACTTAAAGCGAGTGGACAAGTATGTATGGCTCCCTGGAGCATCCAATCCCCTTGCACTGATCCCTACAGTACCAGCAAGAACAAGTTTCTGAATTTTGTTTCTCCTTCTATGACCTCATCACTCCTCAGCGCATGTGATTCCCTGCTCTACCACTCCCTCCAGTAAAAGCAAGGACAAAATTTCCTCCTTTTTTTCTGCGGGTGCCACCAATTCAGTGTCTCCATCTGGTCCCCAATCTTTAGTTCCCTTGAAGGGACTATACTTTCTCCAAGTTCCAGATGAAGCTTACCATCTCCAGCTCTGTGTGTTATATTCTTGGTGCCCAAAGAGAAAGGAACATACTTGCAAACTTAATATATTTTATGATTATAAACTGGACAAGTAGACAACCAAAGCACTTCACTAACATGGGGATACATTGTTCCCTCAATACAGAGAGAGCCTGTATCAGTGAAATGATAAAAGCTGCTATCACTTGACCAGCTTTCCCTGAATCAGCAGATAATATCATCTGTGCTCCAATATTTAGCAGTTTTAGGATAACACCAACATTCATTCTGTTCTACCATTTTGATCTCTTTTATCCTAATGTTTTTTGAATTTTTGCATTTTGGAGCTGAAAGATAAAGGTAAGTACCAAATATCTTGGCTCTCTGACTCAACTTTCCCTTAGAAATGCTGAATTCATATGAAACTTTTGTCTTTCTATAAAGGGTCCAAGTAGCTTAACATTATACTCTAAAGTAACTGAACCTCACCATTCCAGTTGTGCCTGATAGAGTAGCGAATGACCTTAGGTCTTTTACTCCTTAAGGGAGAGGTGGATGGAGAATCATGGATTCATAAAATGTTAGGGGATTATTGAAACCAATGTCTTTATTCTGAGGATAAAGGGAACAGAAGTGACTTATTTCAGGGTCCTATGGGCAGTAATGCCAGTAGGAAAAAGAATGACCGCATGGGGCCACTTTTGATAGTCTCTCATCTTTACTTGGGAACTCATGAATTAGGGAAGGACAGCAGCTCTCTGTAGCTGGCTTCTCTCATCTTCCAATGCACTGCCCAGGAGCCATGTTAACTGGGTATGGTGTTGGCAGTGCATTTGGAATGCATAGGATTTGTGGGGAGTACCCCACTAGAATATATGATATAAACAAGAAACAGTATTGAAGAGTGAAGAAGAGGGGTGTAATAGACTTCTCTGATATGGAACCAACAAAAATACTTTTAAATTTCCACTCCCTTCTTGGAAAATCACAAAGTTATTTATAAAACATTCTTTATCATGTGGGAAAACCTGCAATTTCCTTAGAGACTTCCAGGAGAGGAAACTCTCCCTACTAATGTAGTACTCTCGACTTTCTCTTTCTTTTCTCCTCAATGTACGGTCTTCTATAAGTGTCCAAATTACTGACGGTTACTCTTCTAAGGAATCACGTACCTGGCTTTCTTCCGAAGCAACTTCTGAGATTCTGGGTAGTGAACCAAAATTTCATTCAAGTCCTTCTTATCCAAAATGAAAAGGTTAGTAAATCCATGAGCCACTACGTTGGCTGTGCGACGATTTCCTCCACCAACAGCTAACAAGCTAATTATTCGAGAGAATAAAGAGAGCCGGCAAAACCATTGAGAGTTAGAATGGCGACATCTTTAGTCTCACCTTGCTAGCTCAACCATCAAATGAGGTAATATCTCTAAAATGCTTAGCCTCGTGCCTGGCACGGAGTAGGTACTGAATCAATGCTGGTTCCCTCCTCTCCCTCCCCTCCCTTCAACCACCATGAAGTCATGAGTAGGAGCCCCAATCTTGGACTGCAAGCAAAGAGAAGTAAATTGTTAGCGATGGGCAGCTGACTTTAGAACCCCATTGAAAAGAGATTCAATGATATGGTAGGGATGTTTCAACCCTGGTCTCACTAACCTTACTCTCATTGATTACTTTATCTCTCTCTCTCTCTCTTTCTCTCTCATTTCCCCCCCACCCCAAGGTCTGACCTCATTCCCCCAATTTCCCACCCCTCACTCCCAGTTCCTTTCTGACCTTATTTCTCCAAATACAGATCCTGCTCTCAGAGTCACAAGAACGGATTTGCCATCTGGCCCACCTAGTACCTGGACCTGTCCAGCTTGGATAATGTACATTTCTCTTCCTATTTCCCCCTGAAACAAAGAGGAGAAAAGTTACTAATGTTCAAATACCGTACAGGAATGCTTTGATCACAAATGCCCCTACTGAATCAGACCTTTTCCTTCACAGAGCTTTGGTTTCCACAGAGTCCTGTTTTAAAGTCAATTTACAATTATCCACATGGAGAATGCAAAAAATGAAAATGCATCTAACTTTGGAACATAGCAAGAGAGCCATAAGCACACACACACACATACACACACATACACACACATAATACACACATGCGCGCACACATACACATGCACACACATACACACACGCACACACATGCACACATACACACACACGCACGCACACACATACACACACGCGCACACACCTTTTCATACCTGGATCTATTTTCCTAATGCCTCACTTCTAGCTTCCTGTCCCAAGGTGAAAAGAAGAACATGGATCATCATCCACTTATAAGTGACTGAGAGTTGACTGTATCACTCATCCATTCAACAAACATTTATTAGTCCCTATATGCAAAATTATTTTAAAGAACTCTCAATGTAAAGGAGGAAATTTTATTTTCCTCTTCCTCTAGCTGGTTTTTAAATGGAATTTTTTGCCTTTGATTTCTATCTTCTTCTTGAATGGCAGTTGTTTCCTGAGAATGTTTTCCCACTGCACACACCTAGTTTGGTTTAGGGTCTTACATACCATAATCCAATAATTGTTTGAACTTCCCAATGTTAAACTCCTCTGGACAAAACAATGGATTGTTTCTTTCTTAACCTCAAATAAATAAATGCTCTGTAACTCAAACAGCAGAGCCCAGTATTCTTCTTTACCTCATAGGGATCATTTTTAATTCCTTGCCTCTAACTGGCTCTAGAAATATAATTTTCATGTTCCCTTTATCGAAATAAAGGTCCTTGTGTTTGGAGGAAGGCTCTTAAATCCTCCAGGGGATATTTGGTATCTATTTAGTCCCCCAAAACTGACATTATATTTAAGCACTATCCTAATTTTATTACTAGATTTTAGTTACTTACTAATTTCAAGACTCTGTCTCTCCCTATCTTACCCAAATGAGTGCATGGGGGTTACTCACATGGCCTGATCCCATTCTCTCAGGCATAGAAGCTTTGTCCTACTCTATTTTTGGCCTCTCCTTAGACAACCTAGGGGTCCCCCTGCTCTTACAGGCTCATTACATTCTTTCAGAACTTGTGTTTCATGCTAAAAACTGCTCAGTTCACTTCCATTCAGAACTCCTGAGCTCAAGAGATCCTTCTGACTCAACTTCCCCGGGAGCTCACTCCTCTAACTCGCCTGCATGCCCCCAGCCCGACTTGAGGTCACATCTCTTCTAACTAGATATATGACCATAAGAATCTACTGATGCTTTCTGAGTCTCCACATCTGCATTTGTAAAATGGATGAGACAATAATGCCAAAGATGAGGGCTGGATGAGATAACATATGCAAAGCATTTTGCCAACCTTCAAGCATTATATAAATGATTATTGCATTATTATCATATTCATTGTTATTACCATAACTGCCCTACTTACTTCACATGGTTTATCAAACAAGAGATAAATATCAACATTTTTGGAAAAGTATAAGGAGCTGTGTTAATATGAAGTATTGGTATTAGTGGTGATGATGATAATAGCAGTAATTAACATTATCATCCATCTGCAAGTAGATCATGTATACATTCCAATTATGATGTCAAGTGATTCTTCTTTTCACAGTCACCAAGGTTCTTTCTAACTTCTCTTTAGTCAACTACATAAATAAACACACAAATAACTAAACAAATAAAGAAAATGAATGAATGAATACCTTCTTGCACACATAGTCATTGGGCAGGTAAACAACAGACTTGAGCCTCTTCAGCATGTCGAAAATCATTTGCCTGTCACAGCCCTAAATCAAGAGAGAGAGAGAGAGAGGGGGAGGAAAGGACCTTGGATTTGAAGGCAAACAGATGGGAGTCCACATAATGAATGAGCTTTAACTTTGACTCAGAAGGCAAATGTACCTGAAAAAGAGCCACTTTGCTGACAATCTCATAGTTGACATCGATAGCAAGATCCAGCCGCATCTTGTCTGGAAGCTGCACCATCAACTCAGATTCATCTGATAACGGGAAGAAAAAAGATGTTCCTTACTCCTTATGGAAGTCCCTTTACACTGGTGAGTTTATCATATTATAGTAACTAAATAAATGGGGGGGGCGTTTCTAGAACTTTTGATAAAACACAAGCTAATTATGGGAGACCTTGAGAAAGTCTCTGTATGTAGAAAAGGGTGTCTGTAATTTCCAAAGAATGGTATGGGGCAGGGTCAAATACCGTAACAGAAGGGTACTATTATACTTCTGGGAGGGAAAAGGGGATTGGTGATGATGATGGTTTTTTTCCCCTCTACATCCCAAGAACAAAAACAAAAAAAAGTCTTCCTTTGGATTTGGACAAATTCTGAGAAACTGGAAAAAAATCTAATCTAGCTTATCCAATTCCAGGAATTATAATCCTAGAGTCATGGACCATTATGAGAAATGTGGTATTAAAGAGACTAAAATGGAATCCTTATTCAACTCCTGATTGACTGAAGGCAAATTATTGGCCTTATAGATCACCCATAACAAATTTGATATCTCAGATCTATTTTACGCTTGCTGCCTGAGACACTGAGACATTTCTTCCAACTTGCTAAATGGACTGAAGGAGGATAGAATTATTCAAGGGACAAAATTATGTTCAATAGGTGGAAAGGTGCAGGGAGAATAATTTTGACTTGATACAAGGAATAACTAGAGTCATTTGAACATAGAATGGGATGCCCCATGAGGTAATAAGCTCACCAAAACTAAAGGTGCTTGAGTAGATGCTGGGCAATCATTCACCAGGAATGCTTCCTACATAAGGTAAGAAGTTGGAGTAGATGATCACTAAGGTCCCTGTCAACACTAAGATACTACAAGACCATGAATGCTAAGTTATATCAAAAAAACTAGGAAGATATACTAAATAGGAATCATAGAATCAGAACCTTGGCTAGCGATTTTGGTATCTCATGGTAAATAGCATTTTTATGATGTGAAAATAATAGGGACAGATATTAGATCTTTGATTTTATCGGTATGCGGAGTTCCCAGTGAGGAATTGCTTCTACTAAAGCAGAATAGCACCTTCTCTGCAATGTATAGTCTTATAAGTAGCCTAGAACACCGAGAAATTAAGCGACTTGCAGGGTCACACAGTGAGTGAGTGTCTGGAGCAGAATTTAACCTAGGTCTTCCTGACTTTGAGGCAAGTTCTCTTTACTTTAGCCCACCCTACTTCCTTTGTGAAATTAGTACAAGAAGCAATTAAGTCAATGCAGTTGAGTTGGTGGGAAGATCCTAGGACACAAAGCCCTGTGGGGATACACTCCTGGACAGTGGAAGACCACTGAAGAGGTAGATAATCAGCCGGATTGAAAAGAATGTCAGTACTAGCACAAGAGCAGTTCAGCTCAGTTGTACTGCCTGAAAAGGGGAGAGAAAGGAATGAAGAAATTGCTGCTGCCAGTTTCAGATTTTAACTCATTGTTTTCTCTATGTGCTAAGTTAATTGTTCCTGTGCTGCTAAAGGAATATAAAAACTAGCAAGATATAAATGTACCAACATTTAAAATTATATAATTTTTAAAAAATCATCTGAAACTTTGGCACCCATTAAATTTCGCTGCCCTGGGACAAAACTCTGATTACCTATACCTAGTTATGGCTCTGTTTCAAATGTATTCTAAAGTCAGAATAAAATAACTTTTGTATTATCTGCTATTTGAAGATTATCTCTGCTTCTGCTCCTTCATCTTATAAATAAACCAAAGTTTGACTATCAGTTTTTTGTAAGGCAATAGAAGACAAAATGAGAAAGTTAAATATGCGAATTATTAAATCAGAAAAGGCCTTTTCATTATTAAAGGCTGAAAGTATTTAAGTAGAAATATGTTCCTCATAGATGCACTTAAAAATCCAACTGAAGACATTTTAAAAGGATGAATAAATAAATAAAACGGAAGGAAAATAGGGTTAGATCTTTGAAGCTAAGAAATGATTGTTATGCAAAGTAACTCTAATTCATTTCCAGCACTTAGAAGTGGCCTCTTTGGATTTCATTGTTAATAATTCATTGTAATTATCTCTGGAGAAGGAAGCATAGGTAAGAGACCACATGATTCAGTGGGAAAAGCCCTGAACTATATATATAAGCTTGGAGCCTGGCTTCTCCTCCTTGTTCTACTTCTAATGAGGAGGAGCTAGGTGGTGCAGTGAGTAGAGCACCAGTGCAGGAGTCAAGAGGACCTGAGTTCAAATCTCATCTCAGACACTTGACACTCACTAGCTGTGTGACTTTGGGCAAGTCACTTAACCCCAATTGCCTCATCCTAGGTCATCTCCAATTAATGACTATCTGGTCACTGGATTCAGATGGCTCTGGAGGAGAAGTGAGGCTGGTGACCTGCACAGCCCTCCCTCACTCAAAACAAAGTCAAATGCAAGGCATGTCATCTTATCTCAGACACTTGACACTCCCTAGCTGTGTGACTTTGGGCAAGTCACTTAACCCCAATTGCCTCATCCTAGGTCATCTCCAATTAATGACTATCTGGTCACTGGATTCAGATGGCTCTGGAGGAGAAGTGAGGCTGGTGACCTGCACAGCTCTCCCTCACTCAAAACAAAGTCAAATGCAAGGCATGTCATCATTTCTCTGATGGCATGGTCTTCCTCGGCAACGAAGGACGAACACACACACTTCTAACTATCTGTGTGACCTTGGGCAAGTCAGTCATCATTTCTATGAACCTCATTTTTCCCATATGTAAAATAATACTCCTTAATGAGTTTTGTTAAGATCAAAAAAGGAAATAGATGTGAGAATTTGAATAGCGTAAAGTGTTATTTTCTTTTTTTAATTGACAAGCATTTATTTTCTCTCTTTCCCATCTCTTCACCTACATTGAAAGAATTAAAAAGAAACCCTTGTAGCAAATATGCATGATCAGGGAAAAGAAATTCTCATGCTGGCTATGTCCAGAAATGTGTCTGTCTGCATCTTGAGTCCATCAACCATGTGCATTATCATTTTGGTTCCCCTTGAAACGTGGGTGATCAGTACATTGATTATTAGACTCCTAAGCCTTTCCACCTTGTTTGTATTAACAATCTCCTTGTTATTGTATACATTGTTCTCCTGGCTTTTCTCACCAGTGAAGTGCTATGTAAATAAATGCCTGAGATGCATCTTTCTCACTCAACCGTACCACGTTTGGGAAAGCAGAATCATATACAGAATCTAAGAACTGCCAAGGACTTCAGAGGCCACAGAGCTGTCACCAGAGGCTCAGGGCTAGAGGGAACTTTAGGAAGTCAAGTCCACTTATTCTACGTTAATTGTAGTTAGACTGAAGCATATTCCATTAAACAGGTATGGGGACGGGACAGGGGAGCATTCTATGAGTGACAGATGAAGGACAGACACACTCCATTACTGGTAACATGTAGCTTACAGTCTGGAATGGTGAAGTAATCCCCCTTGTTAATCCCTTGGTCCCTACGTGCCTCTGTTCACCTCCCCATGACAAAATAGTGTATCTAAGAGAAGTAGCCCCCGAACTGTGGCTCACTCAGGAGGCATTAATACAAGTGATTCTGCCCTCTGGTACTCCTCTCTCTCTCTCTCTCTCTCTCTCTCTCTCTCTCTCTCTCTCTCTCTCTCTCTCTCTCTCTCTCTCTCTCGATCTAACACAGGGTAGCTTAGATGACAATTCATCCAGAAGTCATACAAAATCTAGACATGGATTTGATGGGACTGATTTTATGTAGGAAATGTGCTAGCGGTGTGCCTGTTCTTCCCAGACATCAATGTGATATGGAGGAAATATTCATGTTTTTGTCCTTGCTGTGTTTTTGAAGTAAATATTCCTCTGTAAAAGCTAATTGGTGTTAAATGGTTAAATGAGACTGGGATGCTAGTCATTGACACTTAGCGATGTGAGGAACACCAAGGAACACTTGAGCTGATGCAAGCATCAGAGATATCCACAAACCCCTCGGGTGCCCTAGAAACTTGAAGGGGAGATGCCTAGTTTTGGAGAGTGTAATTTCTAATCACGTGCAACCATATATCCTATATGTTTCTCTTCTCTCTGAAAGATTACAATGGAAAGAAGTTGGAAAAAAAATATACAAATGGGAGCCACTTTTAATATAATTGGCAAAATACATTAGACAAATAAAGCTAAACTAATGAAAAACTTCTGGAAGCAGAAACTTCCAACGGGATATAGATCTTACCCAGCATGCCTTGAGAATGCCATGTATATTCATACCAGGTCTTAACACGGTTCTGAACTGATCTTGGTATTTTGTAGAAATTCATGTACTTGACGGTACTGTCCATGCAGCTCCGGTAATATGTTTGTCCTGCAGTTGCTGCTCCAACAACATCTCTCATCTGAGGAGGGGAGAAGAAAGAGTCCAAGTAAAATCAAGAGAAACTGCTCATTCACATTAAATTAAATGTGTTAGAGACTACCAGGTATTCTCTTTTAAAGAGAATGCCTTACTTCATATGTAGAATGTATATCTTATTTCTTGCCCTTTCAGTTGATGAAGTAAGGAAGTAAAGAGAGGGAGAAAATTTAGAACTGAAAATAAAAAATTAATTTTTTTTAAATTAAAGAGAATTTCTTAAATTCTCAGCTGTACATTTTTATACTTTGCAGTAAAAATCTGTTTTTCTGAGGCCTCCCCTAGTCAAGCTCAATGCATATGATACTTTTACAAATCACAGAATGCCAAAGTAGGAAGGGAGCTCAGAGTTCACCTAGCCCAATCCAGAACTGAGATAAAATCCTTGTTGAAACAACCCTGATAAATGGTCACACTTCCACCTTCCTGGAAGACCCCTGGTGGAGGGGAGGGCTGCCTAATACCTCCTGAGACAGCCCATTCCTCTTTGGACATCTCCAGTTGTTAGGAAGTTTTCCCATAGATCTTCCTTTCCAATTTCCACCCATTGTTCCTAGCTCTGCCTTCTGGGGTTAAACCAAACAAATCTACTTCCTCTCCCACGTGGGAACCCTTCACGTACTTGAAGACTTCTCTCATGTTACAGCTGAGTCTTCTCTTCTCCATTCTAAACATTCCTAATTCCTGGAACGAATTTTCATGTGACATTGTCTCCAGAACCTTGACTATCCTAGTATCCCTGCTGTGGACACCTTCAGCTTATCAACGTCCTTCTTAAAATCTGGTACCCAGAATGAAACACTATAAATTTTTTTATTATATTGTCTTAATAGAATTTTTCTAATTACATATAAAGACAATTTCTAACATTTCTCTTTTTATAAAATTTTAAGTTCCAAATTTTCTCCCTTCCTTCCCTCCCCCTCCCTAAGATGGCAAGCAAGATGGGAACACTATAACATAGAGAGAGTCTCAAACAGCCCGGGAGAATTAGACAATTACTGTTCACCATCTGGACACCAAAATTCTCTTAACCTAGCTTGAGGACCCACTAGCTTTGGAGACTGCCATATCATACTCAACTCCTAGTGAACTTACAGTATTGGAAATCCCCAAATGGTCTTTTGGATGGTTCTCTTGCCATGCTTCCTGTTTTGTACTTGTAACATTTATTTTTTGAATCCAAGTATGAGTCTACATTTATCATCATCAAAATTCACCTTATTAGATTTGGCCCAACATCTGAGCCTGTTGAATCCTGGTTCTGTGGTACAGTATGTTTGTTGTCACTCCCCTGTCATCTGCAAACTTTGAAGATGTACTATTTATGACTATCCAAATCATTGATAAAAATATTGTATGATACAGGGTCAACGATATATTCATAAGTCAGACCCACTAGATACCGCCTCCTACCAAGTTAACATTGAGTCATTAATGACAACTCTTTGGACCCAGACATTTCACTGGCTCTGCAGCTACATAACTACATTATTTTTGAGGTCGTGTCTCTCCATATCATCCATATGAATAAGCATCCAATATTAAGGATGAGAAACTTCATCAACTGCTTTGCTAAAATGTGGGTAAACTATATCTCTATTAACCCTCCAACCTTTCAATCTAAGAACTCCATCAAAAACAGAAATGAGGTTATGCTGGAAAAATAAGTTCTTGCAAACTCATGAATCTACTTGTCTTTCCTAAAATGCATTGTCTAGAACTGAATATAATACTGTCATTGCAGCCTGACTCAGGTAGAGGACAAGACCCTTTTAGCTCCCTTGTACTGAACACTCTATTTTGATCCATGTAACCTCAGTGCATCATGGCATCTAGAGGGCTAAATCTGTCCTTGCAACTGTCCTCATAGCTGAATATGCTTTGAATGTAAGGTCAGGTGAGATGCCTTCTAGCATCCCTTCCAACTCTCCAACTCACAGGCTCATAACATTTAGGGTTGAAAAGGACCTTAGAGTTCATCTCACTATTCTTTCATCCTAAGCTGCTTCTCATCCAACAAAAAGTGCTTTAGAACATCAAGACATCCTTGCATTTCCAAAGGGGAAGGCCCAAACTGGAGGAGGTGGACTTAATCCACTCACCTACCACAACCCCTAAGGCCACCACAAAATGCAGAAGCTTCAAAGGGTCATAGATTCAGAATTGGAAAGGGCCTTAGAGACCATCAAATGCAAACCCATGATTCTGCAGATCAGGGAAATATGTGACTCACCTAGGTTCACACAGCTAGTTAATGTCTAAGGGAAGACATGATCTCAAGTCTTCCTGATCCCAAGCCCAGAATTCCACCTGTTTGTACCATTGTACCAAACGGGGCGTTAATTCTTCTCCCACAATTCTGAAGAGATCTCTCCAAGCTCCCCTTTCTGCCTTTTCCTATCATTCTCTTATTTACATATCTTTCCTTCTTATCACTTTCTCACCCAATCTGAAATCTTTGCGTTGTTTAGTCTGTCTGACTTTTGTGACCCCTTTGGGGGTTTTCTTGGCAGGAATACTGGAGTGGTTTGCCAATTCCTTCTTCAGCTCATTTTACACGAGGAAACTTAAGTGACTTGCCCAGGGTCACACAGCTAATAAGTATCTGAGGCTGGCTTTGAACTCAAGAAGGAAGATGAGTCTTCCTGACTCCAGGCCCAGTGCCCTGAAATTCTTAAACCAATCCTAAGCCTGAGAGGGAAAGAATCTATAGGACTGGCCCTTAGGAAAAGTATAGCATTAAGGTTTTGGGGGTTTTTTTGTGTATCCTCTAAATTCTGCTCATCCTCCACACTTCCTTCTGGTAGCACATGAATCCCATCAGACACTCAGTGTTCTCCATCTGCCCTGGTCCCTCCTGCCAGGTGCATCTAATAAACCCACTCCTCCTTGGGGACTGGGAATTCAGTAAGTGCCCTCTCAGGAGAAGGTCTGGAGGAAAGGGAGCCAGGGTCTGACCCACAGAATGAATGGTTGGGACTGGATTTCAGTCACTGAAGCAGGTCACACCAATGTTTGAGGGAGGGATTTCCTTCAAAAGAGTCCTTCAGAACCAGCCAGCAGAGGCCACTGCTGATCCTGCCCTCACTCACCTGTCCTATCATCACAGAGAAAGCAAAGACTCCCGTGAAGTAGTTCAGGAGCTGGAAAACGATTTCAAAGAGAGTCTTGGGGTCGGGCAGGCCCCCAATGGTGATCAGGGTCTTGACAGCGAAGTAATAACATCGGATGTAACTGAAAGAGAAAGGGGGGAGTGTGACTTGAGCCATCACTATTTGTTCATGAGAAACAAGGAGCCGAAGGAGACCTTCTTGTTTATTTTTGCATATCTTAGCTTGCTTAAGAGACACCCACTCCCATGTGGATGAATACTGGGGGTAACTATGGTGATGTAAAAAATAATAATAATTAACATTGAGAGAGTACCTACTATGTGCAGTGCACTGCAATAAGCACTTTACATTTATTATCTTATTTGATCCTTGCAATCCTTGCCACAACCCTGGGAGTTAGGGGCTGTTATTATCCCCATTTTACAGATGAGGAAACTGAGGTTAAGTGACTTATCTAAGGTCACATAGCTAGCATGTGTCTGAGGCTGGATTTGAATTCCTCATTCTATCCACTGTGCTAAGAACCCTTATAGAACGCCTTCAGCATGCCTGGAAACAGGTCTTCCAAATTTTGTGCAATCATTTCAGGAAATACCCCCTTTTTCAATTTTCTTTTCAGTTGCTCATGAAAAACAAGGAGCCCAAGGAAACTTTATCCTTGTTTATTTTGGCACATTTTAGCTCCCCTCCCAGGCTGTGTTTCTTGAAAACAGGGAAGCTTACTCCCTGCGACATCACCATACACCTTGATAATGCAAAAATAGTGGATTTAGGGTCAAGAAGAGATCATCTAGGCCAATCATTCAAAAAGCATTTACTAGGCACCTGCTATGTGCTAGGTATTAGGTATGCTCCAGCTCTGTTTTACAGATGAGCCCCACCCCCACCCCCTCAATGAAATGACTTTTCCTAAAGTCACACAGGTAAAAAGTGGCAGAAGGAGGATTTGAACCCAAACCCAAACACTACACATCTCTCTGTATCCCAGAACGGTTCTTAATTTTGTTTGTTTCCTGTTTCTTTGGCAGCCTGGTGAAGCCTATGAACCCCTTCTCACAAAAATGTTTTTAAATTGCTGAAGGAAAACTCAAATGTTAGTTCTAGATGATTGAAAATAGAGATGTATTTGTTTCCCCATGCCAGTTTCTAGATCCTTGTGATTTATTAATGCTGCCCTTGCATGGATTCTGAGGTTAAAAACTTTAATTCTAGCGCACTCTTCCAGATAAGCACATTTAGGGTTAGTATGTTGCATTCTATATTTATAAACTTAGCCCTTAACATGTGGCCTGGAACATAGTAGGTGCTATTAAAAATTGTGTTTAATTGAATGAAATACGATAAGTAACGATAAGAAGCCAAGAATTCATTGCTTAGCTGATAGAAAAAGTCGTTCACCACCAGATGGGGCTGGTTCAACCTGAACCAGAAAAAGTGCCCAGCCCCTTGGGTGCCCCATCCTTATCTTTGCCCCGGGTCAGTCTTGGCCTTCTTTAACGCTCAACTCAGTTCCAACCTTCTGCAAGAGTCCTTTCCCCAAAGCCAGGGCCTTGTCTCTGGGACGACCTTCCCTTTACTGTATTTACATTCCCTTTACATAGTATATGTCCATACTTATTTACAAGCTATCCCCTCCATTATTCATCAGACTATGAGCTCCTTGAGGGGAGGAACTTGTCCGATAGCTTTCTTCACATTTCCAATCCTAGTGCAGTGTCTGGCATACAGTGGGTGCTTAATAAATGCTTGCTGACTGATCACAAATTGAGAATGTGCCAGTAGGTGCCTTCTGTGGTTGTTTATTCATTTTTAGTCATCTCTTCATGACCCTATTTGGAGGGTTTCTTGGCAAAGATAGTGGGGCTGTCATTTCTTTCTCCAGCTTATTTTACAGATGAAGAAACGGAGGCAAACAGGAATAAGTGACTTGCCCAGGGTCACACTACTAGTTAAGTATCTAAGGTCAAATTTGAACTCAGGTCTTCCTGAATCCAGACTGGGTGCTTTACCCTCTGTATCATCTAGTCAGGAGCATAGATTTAGAGCTAGAAGGAACCTCAGAAACTGTTTAGTCCAATACCCCACCCCTACCTCAAGAAGTCCTGAGTTCAAATCCAGCCTCAGACACTTACTAGTTGTATGACCCTGGGCAAGTCACTTAACCCTGTTTGCCTCAGTTTCCTCAACTGTAAAATGAGGATAATAAAAAGACCTCCCTTGTAGTGCTATTGTGAGAATGGAATGAGAGGATATTTGTAAAGTGCTGAACACAGTGCCTGGCACATAGCAGCTGTTTAATAATTGCTTGTTCACTTTTACAGATAAAGAGCTGAGGCCAAAAAAGTCACATCAAGTGACTTGTCCAAGGTCTCACAGATAGGAAGTGTCTGAGGTGAGCATTTAATTCAAGCAGTAGCAGAGCTTAGTACAGATGTGGTTTTCCTGGTCTAGGACAGAGCTGGAAATTTTTGCCTTGGAATGAGGCATGGGTTCCCACACTAAAGAGTCAGGCACATTTTCCAGTTTTCTTGGAAAGAAGAACAAAGGGGGAAAACACAATGGGCATACCATCTAACCATTGGGCATTGGTGCCAATTTTGGATCAAGATCCAAATTAAAGTCAGACGGATATTTTGAGGAAAGGCACAGAGAGGAAGGAGCAGGCACATCTAGCCAGTGCACAGCCCAGGGCTCATCAAAGACTTCAAAGAAGAAAGAGGAACCTCCTCCCAAGACAGCTTGTCCCACTTAAGGATGCCTCGAATTATCAGGAAGATTTTCCCTACATCAAGCCCAACAGACTCAATGACATCATGTGGGACCTTGGGAAAGAGTGCATGGTTTAGAGACAACAATGGACCATGAAGATTGATGGATCCATCCCCCTGATCTCATAAGAAGCAAAGCTGTGACCCACAAAGAACATGAGTTGCCCAAGGTCATGGCTAATGATTGATGGTTCTGGGACTTCAACCAAGCTCTTCTGAACCCAAATCCAGCACTCTTTGAATAACTCCATTGGTACTAAGATAAGAATACACATCAACAGGGATAAGAAGGCTTCCTTCTGGATTTTTAAGTGAGACTGGGTTGAAATTGCTGGGCACCCTGGTAATCTGACCCTCAGAGTTTGTTCACTCCCAGTATAGACCATAAAAAGAGAGAACTAAAGAATAAGACAACAGGAAAGGAATGTTGAATAATAACAGCTGTAACAATGATGGCGATGATGGGACTGTCATTTTTATATAGCGCTTTAAGGTTTGCTAAATACTTTATGAAGATGACCTCATTTGATTCTTACAACCACCCTGGGTTGTTCTTATTGGTCAGTTATTTCAGTCACGTCCAACGTTCCACAGTTCCATTTGGGATTTTCTTGGAAGAGATACTGGAGCAGTTTGCCATTTCCTTTCCCAGCTCATTTTACAGATAAGGAAACTGAGGCAAACAGGGTTAAGTGACTTGCTGTAATAGTAGCTTAAATGGAAAGATCTTTCGCATTAATTAATAGGCCCATAGGATCTGCTTAAATTACCTGGAAGCCTGGGTCACATATAGTGGGAAGAGCTTGCTGAAGTTGCAGAACAGAAAGGTGGAGCAGAAATGGGAGGAAGTGAGTGAGTGGGGTCAGATCAGAGAGGAAAGAACCCAGGCCAACTGACACATTGTGACAGCTGATAGTGAGAAGGCCCTGGCTGAGGGAGGGGAGGTTTGAGAATGACTTTGCCCCCTGCTGTGATAATTTATATTAACTTCTTGGTCACCATGACAGATTTTGCTTTCTGGTTCTGGGATCTGGCTTTCTAGTACTTAAATAAATATCTTTCTTCTGCCTTCTGTTTGGAGAGTCTTTTACATTTTGTGACTGAGAACTATGCTGACATATTCATAGTCACCACCAGTACTGTGAATATTGCCTTGGCGATACATTTGGCATCATAAACAGGATCACAAAGTAAAAAATCTCTATTTGGAGGCAGAAATGATTTAGAGGAAGACATTAATATCCCAGGATGGGAAAATTTACCATTTTCCTCACTAGCAAGGGAGTGGGCTAAAAGCTCTGGACCCTGTGAAAACTGGGAAGCAAGGTTACAGGAGGGGGAACCTGGAGATTTGGAAAGGTGTTTGCAAGGAATATCCATAAGAGCAGGAAAGGAGTTGGCAGGGGTAAGTAGAAGAGGCTGGATTTTACCTTCCCCTTCTCACTCACCAGAGAATGACTTGGTATTCCCACTTGGAAAAGGCCTGTGAAAGAGCCAAGGAGTGGGGACCCAAGATGGAAAGTTATACTTATGCAATTAATGAGAGGAGTAAGCAAGAGAAGTATGGTATAATGCACTGGATTTAGAGTGAGAGAAGGTGAGTTAAAATCCCACCTCAGCAATTTACTACCCATGTGATCTTGAATTTAGCCTCTCCATGCCTCAGCTTTCCCATCTGTAAAATAAGAAGGCTGGACTAGATAAGTTCAGAGTTCTCCCCAAACTCTCATCTGTGACCCAACGATTCCATATGTTAGGCTAAGCTGAGGCAAGGGTTAAGGAGTGAGTCCAATGGAGTACCAGGGGAGATAGAAGCTCTAGTGGAGTATAAAACACATTCCATCCAATGGGGGATACCAGGAATTTCAGGTGTACATTGACTGCAGATGTAGAATGTGTAATAGATCCTGGTTAAGAAGAACACCAGAATTTCTATAGAAAGTGTTTACCAACACTTAGTTTGTAAGCTGATTTTTAAAAACACATACAAAAAATCATCCATTCCTTTCATAACCACCCATGAATAATTTAGATTTATGAGTTTCACATTGAAAACGTGATTAATTTGAAAGAATGTTCCCCCAAGAGTCAAATAATGATTTTGTTGGAACTGCATATCAGAGGAAAAGATGGGATCCCTCTCAAATTTTAATGTCATTTACAAGGAAATTTCAGCAGATTGATAAGAAAAATACTGGTGATAGCTACACTAACTCTCTTGCACCTTGCTAATGAGCACAGAAAGGGACTGTCTAAGTAGAAAGATGGGCTGGGCTGGACGTGTATTCTGGTAGGTCTCCTAAATTTAGTCATCATCAAGTGACTCACCCTTCCCTTCTACCCTAGCCCAAGCATAAAGTCACTGATCTCAGAGCTGGGAGGGACCCCAAGAAATCCTAAGCAAGATCTTTTTTTTAACCATTTGTGTTTCCTTGGTTAAAAGGGCAACAAGAGCTCAAAAAGCTGATGAATTGGCACAGTTGTTTCTACTGTTGTTGTTTGTCCTTCCTTCTCATGATCATATTATCATAACATTATCATAATCAAAGATCCCAGCTTCAAATTCTGGGTCTTCCATTCACCACCTAGAGAACCTCTGACAAAGGGCCTCCTGAAGTTCTCACATCTGGAAAAGGTGAGGGCTGGAGCAGATTCCCATAAAGGTTCTGTCTAACTCAAAATCTTGGGAACAAAACAAAGGCAGATACGTGGGTAAATTTATGTCATTATAATAATTCTGCACATCTCTATTGCATGTTAATGTTCACTTTCTCCATGACAATCCTGTAAAGGAAAGGAGGCAATATGCATTCCTTAAGTGCCTACTATGTGTCGGGCACTTTACAATGATTATCTCATGTGATCTTCACAACAACCCTGGGAAATAGGTGCAATGACTATTCCCATTTTACAGCTGAGGACACTGAGGAAGATAGAGGCTAAGTGACTTGCCCAGGGCCATACAGCTAGTAAATGATTGAGGCTAGATTTGAATTTAGGCCTTCCTGACTCAGGTTAAAAACTCTATCCCCTAGCTTTTCCTGAGGTAAGGGGGTGGTAGATACTTTTAACTCTATTTTATGGATGAAAAAACAGTCTCAGAGAGCCCAAGTGATTTGTTCACAATCACATAGCTAGTAAGTCTTAGAGCAGAGATTTGAACTCAGGTCTCCTCACTTCAAGTCCCATATTCCTTCTATTATATTATGCTACATCAAATCAGAATATTTGCCTCGGTTGTATATTACAGGCTATGAAGAAACAGGCTTTGATCTTCTGGCTTAGAGAAGATGAATAAAGGCTTACCTGTTTCCCACACCATCATAAACCCAGTGAGTAGAGCCAAGTCCTTGGTAGGCTGATGCCCAATAATACAGACATGAATTCAAGTGTAAACTATAGAGCAAATAGGCTGTGGTTCTTATGACTCTGTAAAAGAAAGGGAAGAGTAGATTTACAAGAGCAAAAAGGAGAAGGATGGACTTTCTTCCTAGGATAAGAGTCAGCAATAAGAAAAATCTCAAGCTGCACCTGAAATGAAGGCATATGGCAATTTCTCCAAGATTAATAGTGTCTGTTTCCACTATGAGAGGTATACGCATAGTAACAATAAGAAAGGCCATTGGAAATTCTCTGCTCTGGGTATTATGTACAAACATTTTCTCAGAAAATGATCTAGCAGGACCAAAGACATGATAGGTTTCCTTCCTAGTGGGGATTTAGACTTGGCAGATGTGTTTGCAAAGAGAAATTATTTGACCCATTCCCTCTGTAAAATTCTACCCTTGTGTATTCCCATCACCAGCAGCATTCAGCCGCTGCATCTCACCTGTAAACATATGCCTTGCTAAGGATAGATTCAAGCCGGTTATTGAACTCAAAGAAAGCCATGTACTGTAAATGAAAAGAAGAGAGGACAATAAATATATAAAATAAACTGCAGTGAGGAACTTGGTTATGAACCACCTTTTCACTTCTTTCAATGAGGTTCAGCTTAAGTACCAAAGACAAAAGGCCATTCCTGATCCCCCAAGAGTTTGGTGCCCCCTCCCCACAACTTTCTTTTGTCTGAGGTAGAGGAAGAGGGCCCCACAGCCCTCTCCCAAACTAATGTAATTATCAAGATGTGCTGTGGCTTTTATACTTTCTCAAATGAGAAAATGCCTCTCTCATTCCATTACTGAGTTAATCATTAAAAATATAAACTAAATGTGACTAAGTCCCTCTAAAATGAGAAGATGCTTATGAAGAAAATGTATTGGGATTGATTGAAAAAATTAGATGCATTTTTGGACCAATGGATGTCAGAGGAGGAAGCTGAACAAAAAGGTAGTCCACCTTCAAAAGTGACTTGAGACGGCAGACTCCTTGTACCCTTACCAAAGGGCAGCAAGGTGGAAGGAAGTGGTGGAGAATGAGCCCAAAGGCAATGTCACACTCACCTCCTATTGACCAGAGATGATCTTGTGAACTCTGACAGGTCAAAAGATCAGAAGATTTGGACTTCCCACCAGAGTTGACAGAGATGACTTGAGGGTAAATTAAACTCTACACATTGAGAAAAGTCACCTTCAGGGTTTGTGACTTCTTTGTGACAGAGCTCAAGTGCAGCTGTGAACCCCACAAAAACACCAACTCTCACAGCTCTGGAAAGAACTATATATCTAAGGGGAATTTCAAGAGGATTCCACAGGAGAAAAGGACTTCTATCAAACAGGACCTGTGATTTACCTCTTAGCTCTCTACTAAGCTTGAGGTCATGTTTCCTGGGAAAGTACTTTGGGGGAGTTTGCTTATGACTCTTGGAGAGATTGATTTTGTACCAATTCTTCTTGTTTTACTCCTTAGTTAATATCTCTTGCTAAAAGCTAATTAACTCTGGCTGACTAATAAACAGTAGGGAACATACCAGATGGGGGCTCATGAGCAATAGAAATAGAAATCTCTAAACTCTAAGAGTTACCACCAGAACCTGAAGAAAGAAATAATTAGGCACCTCTAAGGCAGTTTGACAATGTGAATGGGAGTTGGAATAGTCATGGAGGAGTAATTATATTTTTGGTATTTACTTATCTGTAAATTTTCTCTCAGTAAAATGTGACCTCCTTGACAGGAAGGAATATTTTGTTTTTGTCTTTGTATTCCTGGAGCTTAGTACACTGCCTGGAACATAACAGGATCTCAACAAATTTTGGTTGAATTGAATTAAATTGAATTTAGACATGGACTTTCATTACTAAAGTGTTCTTTAAGTAGCCTAAGAAAAGTGGACATTCAAGCGTTATCCTTTGTAATTGGTCAAAATTGTTGTTCAGCTGTGTCTAACTCTTCATGATCCTATAGACCTTAATGTGTCAATACTGTGCATGAGGTTTCCTTAGCAAAGATACTGGAGTGGTTTGCCATTTCTTTCATCACAGGATTAAGGCAAACAGAGGTTAAGTGATTTGTCCAGGGTCACATAGCTAGTAAGTGTCTGAGGCTGGATTTGAACGCAAGTCTTTCTGACTCCAGACCCAGGGCTCTATCCACTTAGCCATCTAGTTGCTTCTATTGGTCAAAACAGACAGCTTAAAAATCCCTACTGGGACTGAGTCACTAGGTTGGCTCTCCACACTGACCACTTTAAACTGATGTTGCTCTCCACTTCACATCCTGCCATGAAGACACATCTTTTACTATGTAGTCCCTTTCCCTTTCATTGGTCATCCCATAAAATGAGCCACAGAAGGAATGTACTTTCCCACAGGAGATGTTATACATGATGTTGATGGAAGGCCCCATGCCAACTAAGTATACCATGGGACTTACCTTTAAGCAGCGTGGCAACCGTAAGAGGGAATTCACCCCAACTTTCAAATACAGCAAGTCAAGGGGCAGTAGAGAAATCACATCCATCTGAAATACAAATTTTTAAACCAGAATTAGGAGGAAAGTCATAAACTGGAGATACCCATAAGCCATAGAATCTCTGATGAACATGGAAAGACAGCATTAGAAACATGCCAAGGCAAAGAATTAGAAACAAAACAGATGTCCATCAATTGAGGAATGAAAAAGCGAACTGTGGCACATGAGTGTAATGAGATATTACTGTGCTGTAAGAAATGATGTAAGTGATGAATACAGAGAAGTAGGAAAAGTTTTGTGAGAACAGATGCACAGTAAAGTAAGGAGAGCAAAAAAAACCAATATGCATGATATCTACAACAATGTAAATGGAAGAAACAATAGCACACCAATTTTTTTAAATTAACAAGATCAACAATAACTTGAATGAAGAGGGAACACCCCCAACCAATTCTTTCATGGAGGTGAGGGGTCTACAATAACAAACATGCTTTCACACTTTTTTCAATGTATTGGTCAGTTGTGTTAATTTTTTTTATCTCTTTTCTTTTTTTTTTTGGTCTTTAAAAATGCTATTTGTTATAGCATATGAGAAGGGAAAGAAGAAAGATACTAGGAGAAACTATAATATTATAAAAATAGAAGCCATCAATAAAACTTACTTTTTAAAAAAGAAGAAATATGCCAAGACATTCACTTCTGCAGCTCATATGCTAGAATAAGAAATTCATCAGGAACCAGAGAGTGTGTTCCACCAATAGTCATTTTTCTAGACTACATTATCTAATGTTTCCAGATCATTTGCCTCTGAAGGATATGGTCACATTACAGACATATCAACAGAATGGCCCTAGAGTCCAACAAAGACTTTGTTTAACCAAGTTCTAGTCAATGTAGACATCTGGCATCCAGCAAATTGTGTTGTATGGGGGGGGGGGGGGTTACAGATCAGACTGATTTCATTAGTATAAGGAATTCTCAAAAGAGAAAACTTACTCTATCAATGCAGATGGCATCTTCTCTACAATGTACGGAATTGTCTAGAGTGAGCATTCAAAGGATAAGTGACTTGTTCCAGGGTCACACACCCAGTAGAACCTAGGTCTTCTGGGGTCTAGGGCTAGATGTCTATACACTAGGAGACAATGACTTTCATGCTGCACATAGTGGGTTCTTAATAAATGTTTCATGGAATGAATTAATGAAAGAAGATATTTGCATGATTTCCCTAATTCGCACAATGTAGTCTAGCACATTTGAAATGGAGTTCATGTTGTAGGTAGGAAACCTTAAGGACAGAGCACTGGGCTAAAGTCAGGAAGACCTGAGTTGAAATCTAGCTTCAGATACTTACTAGCTGTGTAACCCTGGATGAGTCATTCTGTCTGCCTCAGTTTCCTTCACTATAATATGGGTATCATGTTAGCACTCACCTCCCAGGGTTGTTGTGAGGATAAAATGAGTAAAGTGTTTAGAATAGTATCTGTCAAATAGCAATCACTTAATAAATACTTGTTCCTGAATGTTAAAATTGTTTTTACGTGTAACTGGGGAAAAATAAAATATTAAATAAGAAAAATAAATAAATGTTTATTCCTTTCCCTCTTCTTCTTCTTCTTCTTCATATACCTTCAGCGCCCAGCACAGGATATTTGAATGTAGCAAGTGGTACATGTATGTTTGTAGAGCAAATAAATAAATAAGCCACTTAAAGTTTATGTATAAAGTATGTACCTTAAAACGTTGAGACTTTAGGTAGTTGTTCCTCATCTCCTTTTTGTCTGTCTAAAAGAGAATGGAAAAATGATCGTCACGTCACCATCATAGGTGCTTAATAAAGATTTGTTGACTGACTGACCTTATGCCTCCTGGACCCTCTCTACCCTCTGAGCTCTCATTCATTTGATTTGACATGTCTTTTGGTTCACTTCTGTCTCTTGGTTCTCCTCTTTCTTGTTGGACTCTTTCTCGGTCTCCTTTGAAGGATCATCTTGAGTGTCCCATCCTCTAACTGTGGGCTCCAGAGCCCCAAGGCTCTCTTCTCTCTACACAACTCCTTTCTTAGTGATCTCATTGATTCCCATGGATTCATTATAATTTCTATGTAGATGACTATCAGATCTATATATCTATCCCCAGTCTCTCTCCTGTAACTCTAGTTCTATATCATTACCATATGACTCGAACCCAGCCCACTCTATCCCATTGGCATATCCTTTAGACTACAAGCTCATTGAGAGCAGAGACTATCTTTTGGCTTTCTTTGTATCCCCAGCTCTAGGATATAATAGACACTTAATAAATGTTTATTGATCAAGTGACTGATCTCAAATTTAGAATATATAAATACAACTCACTACTATTTTTTTCGCCAGAACTTAAATTCCCTGTTTTGCTCAAATACATCACCATACTTCCAGCCACCCAAATTCACATACTCAATTTCCTCACTCCCTGTAATCAATCAGTCTTGTTACTTCTATCTTTACAACATCACATTCATCTGCCCCCTTTTTCGACCCACATGGCCACCACCCCAGTTCATGACCCCCTCATGTCTTCTCTAGGCTATTACAATAGCCTTCTAACTGGTCTTCCTGGCTTAAGTCTCCATCATCTATAATCCATTTGTCTATACAGCTGCCAAATTGATATTCCTAAAACACACATCCGATCATGTCATATTCCTGCTCAAAAAACTCCCATAGTTCCCCCTTAGTTTTAAGATCAAATGCAAATACCCCTGCTTGACATTTAAAGTCCTTCACAATCTGGTCCTAGTCTACCTTTCAAGGCTTATTACGTTACTCCCTTCATGTATTCTACATTCCAACTTGTCAACTGGATGTTCTTTATGAGTAACATCCCATCTCCCATCTCCATGACTTTGCGCAGGCTCCCCGCCACCCCTCTTCCTGAAATATACTCCTCCTTTCCTCACTTTGGATTTTTAGAATCCCTAGCTCCCTTCAGATCCCACCTGGGCCTTATTCAATTACCATGTCCTACATGAGGTCTTCCTAGCTAAGTGCTCCCCTCTCCAGCCCCACTTGCCAAATTACTTTGAAAATATTTTCTATTTACTTATATGTATACATGTTTTTTTCATGTAAGCTCCTTGAAGCCAGATCAAGCAAATTCACGGTTCTTTCAGCAACCTGCCTCTCAGATCCAACCCTCTCCTTTTACAGAAGAAAAAACTGAGGACGGAGAAACCCAAGGTTAGGACTGAAACTAAGGTCAGCGCCCTAGCTTCCTGATCTTTGTGCCGAGAACAATTGAGAATAATCGTCAACTGTCAAGCTAGCTATGGAGAGTGAGAGAGATCCATGATGGCGGCTGCGCCTCGTGGTTGCCCAGCAACTTACAATGATGTCTCCTCCTTTGACAAACTGCAGGCGAATCTGAAACACAGTGATGTCTAAGAAATAGATGAGGTCACACAGATAGTCCATCATTAGCCAGAGGTGGATGTTTTCCGGAGTCTCGTATGGAAAGGCCCAGCGGACTGGAATTAGCCAGCAATTCCAGTTCCAAGCCATGACCACAAAGAACAGCCAAAGGATATACATCAGATCTAAGAGAAGGAGAGAGGTGGTGGTCAGTCGCACATAAGTTTAGGGTCCTTCAGGGAAGTAATTTTTTTTTTCAGATTCAGCATGGAAAATGATATGGTGGCCATCAGGCAGCAAAGTGATACATTGGACAGAGGGCTCAGCTTGGAGTCATGAAGACCGTAGTTCAGATTCTACATTAGACATTTGCTGTTACCCTAGGTGAATCCATTCAACCTCCCTCAGTGAGCCTTGATTTCCTCATTTGTAAAATGGAGGGGGTTATACTAGATGACTTCTAATGACCTTTCTGGCTCTAAATCTATGCTCTTAGAATTGTAGTGGGTTCCCTGTTCCTACTGAGGACTGGACAGAAGACAATGTGGATCTAAACTGGATCGAAAGAGAGGTGAGACTGATACTAAGAAAAGCTTTTATCCTTTTCTATTCTCATAGATAAAAATTCCATGAAAAAGGAGTCAACTGCAGGAGAGGAAGTACAGTGATGTACAAAGAGAAGCAAACAGACTTCTGGGAAGGGGGGGGGAGAGTTAAGAAGACCTATCTCAATCTAACTGCCACCCTTCACCACCTCATAACATCAAAAACTATGCCCAATAAGGTGATTACAGTTACAACAAAAAGAAAGAAAATATATTTCTCTGGGCTATGGTGGGGGGGAGAAGGAGGAGAAGAGAGAGGGAGAGGAGGAAGAGGAAGATGAAAAGGAGAAAGAAGAAGAGGAGGGGGAGAGGAGGAGGAGAAGTTTGAGAGAGCTGATCCAATATGATCTTGATCAGAAAGAAAGGGCTGAGTGGAAAACAACTAGGATAGAAAGAGTATTAGAAGCTGATCCCCTACTGGATAAACTAGCTATGAGATTCATTAAGGATGAAAAATAGAAAACGATCACCATAAGTATATACTAGGCAGTGAAAAATAGCACCTTGAAAACCCTCAGTGAATGAGAAAGTAAAGCAATAAATTCCGTGAGACTCCCAGAAATAATGGAAAACCAGCAAGAAATTCTAGGATGGTTCAGAATAAAACTGAAAGAATGAAAGTGAAATAATAAGGTGGAAATTAGAGCAGAAAAGAGAACTCTCAAAAAGAAATAAAAATGGCAAACGAGAGTAGATAGATAGTTTAGAATACATGGTAGAGATGCCCTCTCCAAAATAAACTCTGAAGAAGACATTGGGAGATCCGGCAGCCTTTGTAAGTATAGAAGAGTAAGAAAATTTGGCAGAATAGTATTGAAAGAGAGCATTGAAAGAACACATACAAAGATAATTTAAGCATTCTGGATCTTCTAGGAAAAGGTTGACGATTTTAAAAGCATATCATAGTTCAAGAAATAATCCATGGATTATAGACAGAGAGGAATCCCAAGCTTAATTCACAAAGATATTTGAATAGTCAAATTTCAGGACTTCAATGACAACCAACAAATATTTCAGGCAGCCAAAAGGAAGCTTTTCATCTACCAAGGAAAAATCAATTTAAATAACTTAGAACTATCTCTCATCTCTGAGGAATCAATCAAGACGTTGAGAAAATGCAATTCCGAAAAGCCAACGAAATAAGTCTACACCTTTCAAATTTGAGCCTAATTATACCAGTTTAAAAAAATGGATTTTCAGCAAAAAAAAAGAGCAGAATTTGAATCATTCCTTCAAAAGAAATCAAAAGTGAGCAGGGGTTTTGCCTAGTCCTTAGCACACTGCTTGCCAAATAGTTGAAGCTTGATAAATGTTTATTGACTGACTGGTATAAATTCTCTAATAAGAGAAACACAAGAAAGGTAAATAAGTATAATTAACAAGAAAAACTTAATAGTGGAATCAATATCCTCATATTTCTTAGGCAAGAGGAAGTTAATATCAGTAAAATTCCAAAGAGACAGGGCATCTTGGTCAAAAGAACTTAAGAGAGAGATGAATTTGTTGATTCTCTTTAAATGTCAGAAGAAAAAGTAAATTGACATTGTGTTGACTAAAACTCACTAACATGGAGTGAGGGATAGAGAATACAGAAGGAAATCTCAGGTAAAAAGAGGAAAGAGAAGGTTCAAAGTAAACCAGAAACTCAAAGCTACTACACTATCTTAAATCTCTCACTCTATCTGGAGTCTGAGAGGAAAGAAAATCCAGGCAGAAGGATCTAGAACAGGAGTTCTTAACTGGGAGATTGTGAGCAGGTTTTTAAAAAATTCTTTGATAATTATATTTCAATTTAATTGGGCTCCTTTGAGATCTCATGCATTTTATTTTGTGTATTTAAAAACTTTATTCTGAGAAGAGAGCTATAGGTTTTACCATGCTGCCAAATGAGTCTGTGACACAATAAAGAAACTCCAAGGGAGAAAAGTGGTACTTGGATCCCACTGGAGCAGAAGGAATGTTTAGGGGGATGTTAAGGCACATTCCAAGGCAGTGTTGGGAGGAAGGCAGGAGAGTTGGATGGTGTCAAGATAGAGCCAAAAATGGGATCTGTTTGGAGGAAGTGAGCACTGTAGGACCCCTCCTTTTCTAATTCCCCAGATAGAGAAGGCAGGGGATGTCAAAGTCTCTAAGCACATCTAGCGAGAAGATAGGGAGTGACTCAAGGATGCATGACCTCAGGATGGACAGATGGGGAATTTAAGGATATGGAAGAAGATTGGGCCTGGTGACATGGTGACCAATCACAACAACACATTCCTCCATCATATGATTTAATGTTTCTAGGAGGAAAAGTACTTTGAAAAGTGGATAGAGGTAAGTACTGTTCCCATGATTTTCATTCATAGAAGGTTTTCTTATATGATTTCATTTGTTAAGGAATTCCCAGATGAGAATACTTCAACCACCAATGTAGACTGGCACCTTCTCTACAATGGAGAATCTTAGAATTTCCTAGAGCAGACTTGCTCAGGTTCCTACCACCAGTATGAGTCAAGCACAAGTTCTTTTGATTTTGAGATTAGCTCCCTAACCATTAAGCATACTACCTCTCTTCCCCTTTGAAAATCAGAAGTCACGATACACACCTCAGACAAGGGTTCTTAATCTTTTTAGGATCATAGACCCTTTCTCAGAGTAAAGCTTTTAAATGCATAAAATAAAATACAAAGGATTAGAGAGGAAGCCAATTATGTTGAAACACACTTAGCAAAGTCCCTAGATTCCAGACTAATAACCACTGATCAAAAGCTTTATCCTTAATCCATCTTTATAGTTCAGGTACACTCACCCATGGACCACCTCTGTGGTCTAGCACCTCTTCCTTCCTCTTCCCATCATGCCTGGCACATTCTCCCTACTCTCTTCTCCTTATTCTTTGCATCAGAAAGATAACTTTGCATCCATTACTTACTGGTGAGGGGGTCAATGCTTTGGGGAAACCGGTACATTTTCAATGGGCGGCGTTTGAACTTGCAACACAACATCTCACAGTAATGTTCCTCCTCTCCAGCCTTTTCAGCCTCAGCTGCTTTGGGATCTGGTGTTGGTTCTGGGGCTTTCTTGGCTGGGGCTACAGGAAAAGGTGGGAGAAACTGTAATCATTTATCTCAGCTTATACAGCCTTGTAGATCTAGCAATACACACACACACACACACACACACACACACACACACCTGCCCTTGCCCTTTTATCCTTCTAAAAATGAAGGAGAAAAGGCATACAGGAGTGTCTGCTTCAAACAGCAGAGCAATGTAAATTGAAGGAAGCTAATCAATTAGCTGAGAAATTGTTCCTTGTCCTGTACCAGTCATAGGTACAGGAAAGCATATTGTGAAAACTAAGTAAAGTGGCCATTGTGGACTTCTAGCATCCCAAGCAACCACCAGAGTTTTCTCCTGGGGCAGATTATACAGCTCCCTCCTCAGAGAGCATGGGCAGCAACCCAGAAATTCTTGCCAGGTAAGAGTTCGGAGAGTTCAGAACCAGGAGTGTCTCAGGAAGGGGCAATGAGGGAAAAGGACTGGGTGTCTCAGATGAGCATCTGTTTGCCCCCATCTGGGGTATCATTTGTTCAAAGAGATCTTAGCTCTTCCTTGCAGGGTGCTGGGGACTTTTGGAGAGGTGGCCCCTGGAGAGTGGGGGGAGCTGTGGACCAGGAGTCAGAGAACCTAGTTTTGAGTTCTGGGCCTGACACTGAGGACCTCAAGGAAGACCCTTCATCTCTCTGAAACTGCTATCACCATCTGTAAAATGAGGATAACAGTGCTCTTGCAGCATCCTAGCCCAGCTGTAGCATCATGAGAGAAAAAAATGTTATATAAACATGAGCTGGTACTAGAAAGGCAGTGCAGTGGAGGGGAAATAACTTAGCCTTAGGAGCCAAGAAAGGCTAGAGGACAAATCCTCTCCCAGCCTCAGTTTCCTCATCTGTAAGAGATTTCATAATTATCTCCCGAAACTCATCTTCTTACAAGATCAAATCAACTTTGCACCCATACTCCCTCAGCCTCCCCTTCTCCTTGGGCCCCTACTTCCTTCTGTTTGGAGAAAGTAAACATGAATACCCCCTCCCAGATTCTCCACTTATAGGGAAAGACTTCCTTTAAGACAACCCATCATTTCCCACTTGGCTGTAGGACTTCATCTGTGTCCCTGCCTCAGATCCCTCCCTCTTCTCCTCCTTGGCCCCCCTCCCCCTTTTCAGGTCCTTTGTATATGTTGTCTTTTCCATTAGATTGTGAGATCTTTGAAGGCAGGGATTGTCTTTTGCCCTTTTTTTAAAATATATATCACCAACATTTAGCAAAGCAGTGCTTGGCACACAGTAGGTGTATAAAGAATATTGATTGGTTTTGCCTTCCTTTGTATGCTCTGCACTTAGCACAAAGTCTGACACATAGTAGGCAGTTAATTAATGCTATTGACTGACTGAAATAAGGAAGTTATTATACTAGGTGGTCTGTTCCAGCTCTAACATTCTGTGATTCTATCACTTCTTTGTGTCCTCCTATCTTCCCCCCAACACACAGCCTCACACACTCACGCACACACTCTCACACACATACACACACACACACTATTACAATGTTTTACTTTTCCCCTATCTAGGAGCCAACTTTGTGCCGCTCTGCCTCACTTAAATCCAATTCACACACAAATCGAGACATCACCCCCTTGGTGTCATAGGTCCTCTTCCAGAAGGAGGGACAAACAGTAACAGTAATGAGGGAACAGTGCCCAAGATGACCCCCGTGCCCTCCCCTCCTCATTGCCCATCCCCGCTCACATGGTTTAGGGCTTTCTTCATCCGAGGTGACATCGGGATCAATGAGTTTCTCTTTCACTTTCTCCGTCCGTTCCTTGAAGAGCTTCACCAGCTCCTGGAGCCGGTCATTGATGATGGCACTGTTCTGGCTGGCGGTGGACTCAGCTCGCTCAGCAGCACTTGTGGGGGGGAAAAAGCAAAACCTAGTGAACCCCCTCACTAACACTAACAATAATAATCCACGTAGAATTGGCTAGAATACAACAAGAGGAGAATAAAGACTGTCGTTACCCCCATCACCCTCCATGTTCAGCCTCTTAATCCTGCCCGTATTCTGATTTTATTTTGTTTAAGGATACATTGGCTGGATTGAGGTTCTCTCAGTTCTGGGAATATTGGCCTGCTCTGGCTTTAGCCTAATTCAAAAATTTGAAAAAAAAAATATAGATTGAGTTCTAGTCTGAACTTCTTACTTAGGCTTGTTGATTTTTTTTCCCCTCAAAATCTTTGAGACAGACAGACAGATAGATGAATGGACAGATGGATGGATGGATGGATGGACAGATGGATGAATGGATGGATGGAATAGGTAGTTAGGTAGATAGATAGATAGATAGATAGATAGATAGATAGATAGATAGATAGATAGATAGATGGATAGATGGATGGATGGGTGGATGGATGGACGGATGGACGGATGGACAGACAGACAGACAGACAGACAGACAGACAGACAGACAGACAGACAGATAGATAGATAGATAGATAGATAGATAGATAGATAGATAGATAGATAGATAGATGGGTGGATGGATTAGTTAGGTAGATAGATGATAGAGATAGATAAAGGAAAGAAGGAAGAGAAGGAGGAAAGGAATGTAACTTTAACAATGAAACACAAAATACCAAATTGTGTGAGACACCCTGCTCACCTATGAGAGAAAAGTCATCCTAGATAGATACAGTTGGAAGAGGTTAGCTCTAGTCCAGTCTCTTCATTTTACAGATGAGGAAACTGAGGCCCAGAGAAATGCCCTGCTTTGCCTAAAGTCACAAAAATTGTAAGTTTCTAGCACACTACAAGCGTTTAATAAATGCCTTTCAGTCATTCCTCCAAATGGTAGAACAAGGATTTGAACCCAGGTCATCTGATCAAACCGCAGTGTGTGACCTCTCACATTTAACCCTTTAAAACTCAAACATGTTGCTTAACATCATTACAAAATGAAGTAATTTCTCTCCTCCCCAAAAAATATTCAAGACTCATTATTATGGATAATCTATAGCCAAAGAGCCACAAAAATGCCAAGCTAGTTTTGGTTAATCATATCAGAGAAATTTCTAACTCACTCTTGTCCCTGGGGACTGGATGGGCCGGACCAGGCAACGACTGGAGACTGAACTGGAGACAGGGCCTTGAGCTCCTCCACCTCCTCATCCTGTGATGGCAGTTTCTTCCTATGTGGAAATGCAAGACATTTTCAACCAGATGCGGAGGGTGCCACAGAGGCAGCGTCTCTCTAAGTTCCACAAATGAGAAATCCATAGGCCAGAATAATTTGTCTGTGTCAGTCAGGATATCCTTCCAGCAGTAAGTGGGGCCACTAATTCCCCAAAGCAGAGGCCAATAGCATGAGGCTTTTAAAGGGAGCCATCTTTTTTTGATTGTGTTGATCTGTTCTCAAACTGGAGTGCACTCAATATGTGTCCTTCTATATTGAGGGAAACAATCCTTGGGAAGAAGGAGCCCACCATTTCTGCTACTGCTAAGAGACCTTAAAATGGCAGCACCCCCCACCCCCAAAACTATCCCCCAGGAAAATCCAGGTGGTGAGGCTTCTCTTCTCAACTCAAAATTAAGTACTCAGTGAATGGAGTACAAAAAGGTATGCTATATGAAAGCTGTAACTACAGATTTCCCATCTGGGACAACATGGGAAATCTGCCCTGTATTAGGACAGATAGATGGTGTGGTGGATAGAGCGTTGGTCTTGGAATCAGAAAGATTCATCTTCATGATTTCAAATCTGGTCTCAGACATTTACTAGCTGTATGAACCTGGGCAAGTCACTTCACCCTGTCTGCTTCAGTTTCCTCATCTATAAAATGAGCTGAAGAAGGACATGGCAAACCACTCCAGTAACATTATCAAGAAAATCCCAAAAGGGTCATGAAGAGAAGGAACTGAAACAAAACCCCTGTATATGCCCAGAGGAGATCTGCACAATGTCCTTGATGAGACAGATAGGAAAAGACCCTTGTGAAGTTATGACCGAACAACTTAACTTATGCAGATACTACACCCCCCCCCTCCCCAGAAAAGTAGTTCTCACCACCTAAGTCCTGGGCACTGTCAATACTATATGATTTTATCAATGGAAAGTCACTAAAGAAGATGAACTAGCATCTATCTGCTTTGCTGCCCTGCCCCAAGGACAATGGGTCTTTCCATTTGATTTGTAGCTAAAACTATTCTCCCCAATATCCTCTTCTCCTCTCCTTTCCTCTTTATTCCCCTCTCTTTTCTACCCATTCCAATCCCATCTATTCCCCTCCCATTCTCTTTCTCTCCTTCCCTCCCTCTCTTTCTCTCTCTCTCTCTCTTCCTCTCCTTTTCTCTCTCTCTCTCTTCCTCTCCTTTTCTCTCTCTCTCTCCTCTCCCTCTCTTTTCTTCTCTCTCTCCCTCTCTCTCTGTCTCTTCCTCTCTCCCTCTCTGTTTCTCTCTCTCTCCCTCCTATTGTCGCCTCCTATTAGAACAGAAGGTCTTTGAAAGCAGGAATGGTCTTTTTTTTCTCTCTGTGCATTGACAATGCCTATCATAGTGCTTAGTACATAATAATAAATGTTTTCATTCATCCATCTATCCATTCATTAATTCCACAGGATGACCCTTCAAATACTTGAAGACAGCTATTTGTCTCCTAAATGTCACCCATGTGCTTCCCATAGAGGCTACTCTGCTCAAGGCTGGACATCCCAATTCCTTCACCTATTCTTTGTGTGTCTTGAAGGCATTGGCTCTGTCTGGAGGCCCTCCATATAGGATATCTAGAAATGAACACTGAACTTCAGATTGTAGAGGTTTCCCTCTATCTGAAGCAGCCATGTAAACACTGGAACAAGGCTGTTTGATATTCATTTGATAGTACAGATGTGGCTGTACTTGGAGATGTGTTACTAGGAGGAATGCAGAATCCAAGGGTGAAGGTTCAGATTGGAAGGGCTTTGATACAGGCTTAACCAGTCTCCACTCAAGACTTAAGTAATTAGGGACTTTGGAGGACAGGGATCACTTAACCACCTGAAGGAATAATGTCAGAAAAGGGACAAATTGCCTCTATCCCATCCTCCCAAAAGAGATAAAAAAAGAGGGAAAGGATCCATTTATACACAAAGAAATTTATAGCTGTTCTTATTGTAGTGGAAAAGAACTGGGACCTAAAGGAGTGCCCATCAGTTGGGGAGTGAATGAATAAATTATGATATGAGGACGGATGGATACTATCATGCTGTAAGAAAAAACAAAAGGGATGGGGTGGGTTCAGAGAAACTTGACTTGTATAAACTGATGCAGAGTGAGGAGAGCAGAATCAGAAGAACAATTTCTCTACAAGAGCAATATTGTAAAGACAAACTACTTTAAAAGACTTAAAAGTTCTGATCAATACAGTGATCAGCCATGGAGTTCCAAAGGACCTCTGCCACCTGGCTCCTGACTAAGAGGTAATGCATGGCAAAACAAGAAATATTTTTGGATGTAGTCAGTGTGGGAGTTTGTTTTGGCTGGTGGTGTATATTTGTTAGGAAGGTTTTGTTTTTCCTTTTCTAAACTGGGGAAAGATCAGGAGGGAGAGAATATAAATGCTTGGAAAACTGAAAAATAAAACTTTAAAAATAAACAAAGTTGAAAGTGATTGTTGAAAAGTGAAAACAAATAAACTAATATAAATTTTTTTTAAAAATAAACAAAGTTTAAAATGAAATAAAACTTTTAAAAATGGAACAAAATATTTAATTTCTTATTTTTAAAAAAATATCCAACTGAATTATCTGAGACAGAAAAGTGCCACCACCACCTTTCTAGAAACCTTAAGCCCCACCACCAGAGCCATCATCTCTGTTTCTTCCCTCTTCATCATTCTCCATATTCAGTTAAATCTTCTCAATTATACTTTCCCAATATATCTTCTGCCCACCCCATCCTTTCCACTTCTGACACTATGCCAGCCTGAGTTCTTTATCACTTCATAATCAGGCTATAACAACAGCTTACCAATTGAGAAAAAGCACCAGGCTAAAAGTCTAGAAATCTGATTTCTTGTACTAGCATTGATACTAATTAGCTGTGTGATCTTGGGCAAGTCACTTTCTTTTACTGATTCTGTTTTCTCCTCCGTAAGAGTTGGACTAGATCATAGATTAAGAGTTATAAGGAAACTTAGAGGTCACCTAGTTTAATTCCTTCATTTTACAGATGAGTAAACTGAGGCTCAGAGAGCTTACATGAGTGGTTCCAAGTCCTACAAGTAGCAAATGGGAGAGGTGACATGTGAACTGAACCCCTCTCATGCATAAAGTCTCGCATTTTTTCCCACTGTATCATAATCTCTAGAGGTTTTTTCAGATCAGGCAGTCTCTAATTCTATGAATCATATATGTGGAAATTGAAAAGAGGAAAATTTCAGCTTAATGTCAAGGAAAAACATCCTACTAATTAGAGTAATACCAAAATGGAATGAACAGCCTTGGGGAAACTATAGTTTCCACTTTATTGTGTGTCTTCTGGCAAAGGTTGTGTTGCAGGGGGATTCTCTTGGGGTTGTGGACTGGGCAAGATGGCTGAGGATTTCCCTTGGCTGGGTTAGATTTTTACATCTATAAATCATCATTTTGGCAAACGAGAAAGAATCTGGATGCAAACTGGGTTTTCCAATGTTTCCTTTCTTGCTGAAGCTCTGTGCCTTTATGGGATGTCTTCAGATTCATTTAGATTGTTTTTACTCTGTACTTCCGCTCTGAGATCAAAAACACTTAAGCTGTTGAAGGAAATTGCCTTGTTTAAATGCCCTGACATTTGGAGCACCAACTGTGCCAGACCAGGAAATTCAAAGTTGAGTTACTTCACAGTTGTATCTAGAAGTTCTCTCTTAATGACACCAGGAAAGGAAAGGGGGTCAGACGTACAATAGGAATAAGTTATCAGGAGAGCACCATCAGTACCCCTGGATTTCCTGGCTTTCTCCTGAGGTGTCACAACCTTCAAGGAAAACCAGAAGTTTACAATGAGAACTGAAGATACAAATTTATGACCTTAATCAACTAGGCTAAATGGAACGTCCGTTTTGAGGGGAAAGGGGAAAGTTGAAATAAAAGACCTGGAGATTTAAAAGACTTTTTTTCATCTGTCTCCTGCCGTTGTTAAGTAAATGTCTCGAATTTCCCTCATGTATTTTACCTTAAATGGTCAGAGCCAGCTGGATGCTGGATCATGAGCTAGAGTTCCCAGGGGTTCAGGCTATAAAATTGCTATTTGGATCCACTGGGAAAGAAGGATCTTTTTACAGGACACTCCCAGGCCTCCAGGAAGGAGTCAGAATGCATCCTGGAGAGAGCAGTACTGTCTCTCTAACACTGATTTATCTCCACAGGACATCTCTGCCAGGTCAGAAAACCTCTTCATCCTGAAAACGCACTCCCCTAGACTACTTGGAAGCTCCTGTTCGCTCCTGTGAAATCTCCCTCTGATTGACTTGGTCCCTCATTCCTCCCCAGACCGCACTGCTGACTCATGTCTTCTAAACTGCTAAGCACCCCCAGCTGCTTTCTGGTCCCTGAGTTCTAGAATTCTGTGGTGTCTCTGAAGAATGAGGTGACTCGTACAAAGGTACCCTGCGTTGCTTAAAGCAGCAGGGGCCATGGTTGAAGGGGAGACCAAAAGAATCCTGCTCTGGGAATGGGCTGCAGCGATGGCCAGTCTTGTAGCTAGCTCTGCTCATTCGTTCAACAAGAGAGGTCTTATAGTAATGGCCAGGATGTACAAAAGTATAATGAACCAATGATGCATTGGTTGATATCATCACCCTCATCCCCCATCGCTGGTATAGATGGAGCATGTGACCAGTTTATCTCCTTTAATTCTCATAGCAACCCTTGGAGATGGTTTAATTAACTCAACAGGCATTTATACAGTGCTTACTATGTGCACCAGACATTTTACCAGGTACTAAGATAAAAGGAAAACCGTTCTTGGCTTCAAGGGGCTTACAGTCTACTAGAATGGAAATATCATTATTCTCTTCTTACATATGAGAAAACTGAGGCCCAGAAACTGAAATGACTTGCCAAGATCACACAGAGGGTAAGAAGTTTCAGTTGATTCCAGGCCTCTTTCCCACTCTGCTACAGTTATCTACAATGCCCACTTCAGCTAAATCCTCCAAACCAGGAGTTCTTCATTTTTTCTGCATGTCATGGCCCCATTATCCCATGAATCCCTAATCAGAATAATGGTTTGATTTTTTTATTAAAGGAAATGTGCTAAATTTCCATTAGAGATGAGTGAAAATAGAAATGTAGCTGTTTTCCCATCCAAGTTCATGGTCCTGTGAAATCTATCCAGAGCACCTTTCCCCTAGCTTAAGAGCCTCTGCTCTGAACATATAGAAAGGACTCATTTTGGGGGGAATAATTTCTATATTAAAAACATTGGGAGAAGAGGGTAGTTATTCCTTAGACTCTGATCAGTATGAGTTAAGTGGAAAAGCAAAGCAGAGTCAAGGCAAAGAAAACAGCTTCTTTACATCTAGCTCCATTTCCATCTTGATAACATTTTTGTTCAGTTGCTTCAATCATGTTCAACTCTTGCTAACCCCATTTAGGGTTTTCTTGGCAAATATACTACAGTAGTTTGCCATTTCCTTCTCCTGCTCATTTGATAGATGAGGAAACTGAGGCAGGCAGGGTTAAATGACTTGCCCAGGGTCACACAGCTGGTAAATATCAGAGGCCAGATTTAGACTTAGGAGGATGAGTCTTCCTGACTTCATGCCTGGTGCTCTATCTACTGTGCCACCTAGCTGCCCTTTAATAACATTAATTATTACTAGAATTTTAATGTAATATGATAAAATATATTAATTGAATTATCATGCCTACAAAGATAGAAGAAAGAGATAGCTGTCAGGGACCAACTTTCTTTCTCTGATCACTACTGTTGCTACTAATATATCATGATTGCTAATAGTCATAATCATTACATTTTATTATATTACATATGATAGCCATATGATATAATGATTGTATAATATAATTATATAATGTGGTGTGTCATATGTTTTGTTATATTTAACATATTATATGCTATATGTTAATTTTTGTTATAATTAACCTATCATATTAAGCATTAAATTCTGCCTAAATATCTCCGGCTCTGTTTAAGAAGCTTGGGGGTCCCACATCTCCATCCACCTTTCTCGTACCATAGCATCCACAAATGAAAAATACTCCCATCTGTCCTACCGCTGATCTGCCTTCAGCCATTGGTGAGGATCTCTGCTACAATTCAACGCTCCTGCTGTGCAACGAGATATGCCCTTGATAGTTCCTAAGGTACCTCTTAAGCAGCCCCATAAGGGCCCCCAGGAACTTGGGAGGAGGGAGAAGGGGAAAGAGAGGAGTCATTAGCCTGTATTCAGTCCAACTCTTTTTATGGAAATCATCTGGCTAGGAATATCAGTAAAGCCATCCTGGGGACCATATTGGTCACAAAGCAGCTGGGAGCATTACCTAATACATTTCCCTTGGGACCTTCTTAGACCATCCAGAGTGCCCTGACTACAATCCCAACAATGAATTGCTAAAAAGAGAGGAATGACGCTAGCCTTGATGGTACAACCAGAGGGAGTGGGAGAAGCAGAACAAATTCCAGATCAACCACCTCTGAGCTGCAAGAGACGTTAAAGTGAATCAGGTCCACACTTTCATTGTACAAGTGAGGAAACCAAGGCTTAGAAAGAGGAAAGGATTTGTCCAGAGTCGTACAAATAACTCTCATCCAGGTCTCCTGACTCACAATCCAGCGTTATTTCCGTTACAATCACATTTTCTCTCATAATAACAATGGTAATGACAGTAACACCAACGGCTCATGTTTCTATAAGCTCTCTGAGGTTAGAAAGTTCTTTTCTCAGGACAGTCCCTTGAGGTAGGCAGAGCATGCATTATTACAAGAGTAACCCACATAATAATGTTCAGAGGAGCAACGTCATTTCACCCAATGATATCATTAATTCAGTTAATACATTCTAGCTAAATTCTACCATTATATTGCAAAACAACATTTGTAAATCATAACAATATTGTATAAGACCATATCTTTGAGGAACCAGTTAGTGTTATTAGGTACCAAATGATCACTGTTCTACAAACTGAAAACTGAGTCTCTTGCCTATCAATCAATAAACATTTATTGAGCATCTACTATGTGCCAGGTATGATTCTGAGTACTGGGGATACAAAAAGAGGCAAAAGAAAGTCCCTGACCCCAAGCAACTTACAATTTAATAGCAGGCATTTAATAACTCTTTATTGAGTGAATGAATGAATTTCCATGATGGTAGGATTTTTGTGGTTACCTAACAGGGTTTCTGGGGTTTACCAGAGTAAACAGTTGGCTGCTGATCAAACTGACTGGGACACGTTGGCATTAAGAACAAAGAAACTCATAGGGTTTGGTTTTTTCCTGACTTTCCTGATTTTGAGCCGGGGGCGGGGGGGGGGGGGGGGGGAGGCGGGGCGGGGTTGCCCAGTGATGATAGACCTCTTGGCCCTTTTAATCACTTCCTTAAAAAAAATAATCACAAAAACTTTAAGCGTCAGAGCATAGAAGTTTGAGATAGCTCAAAAATAAATATCATTTGTGATCCCCAAGAACAAAAGCCACATTTTTAGAGAAGGATTGAAGGTCCCCAAATGGTCATTCCTGGCTACAGGGAAGAACAATTAGTATATCCACAACTTGGACCTATCCTGGGAAGGTTAATCATTTATAAATGAGACTTCATTTAATGAGAACGATAAATACGCCTCAGTGAAAGCTTGCCAGCACATAAAAGCATTGGCAAAACCAGGGAACTTGATGTGGAATAAACATAAAGTGTAATTAGGAGAAGTCAATTCCGTTATCAATGATTCATGAGTACAAGCAATTTTAATGAGGGAAAGACATCTTACTTAAAACAAACAAGCAAAGTAAATAGTCTTACTGTTCAGTTCTGAGCCAGTTCATGTATGAAAATGAAGTGATAGGAAACACTGAAGTGTCCAATAGATAACGTACATCTCCAAGCAGATGACGCCCCTACATAATCTTTTGATTATATCATCTATTTTCCCAAAATCCATCATCTTCTGAATTCTAGTCCAAGGGATGACTGTTTGCAGACCATCTCCACCTGGATGGCATCTCTAACTCAACACTGTCCAAAATGGAACTTGTTATCTTCTCCCTTCCCCTCCTCCCAACTTCCTTATCTCTGTCATAGGGGCCATCGTACTTCCAGTCACTGAGTCCTACAATCTCAGAATCACCTTTGACTCTTTCAGTCTCCACCCAACCCCCAGATCCAGTCAGTTTGTCTTGATTTCACCTATCCACATCTCTTGGATCCATCTTCGATCTATTCACATGGCCACTACCCTAATTCAGTTCTCATCATATAGATGAGATGATATTTGTAGAGTTTAGCACACTGCTTGGCATATAGTAGGTGCTTATAAGTGTCCATGATTATTGTTGCTATTAATATCACCTCCCCCCTAGGCTACTGCAATAACCTCCTAATTGATCTCTCCTCTGTTCAATCCATCCTCCCTGTCAAAATATCCCCCTTAAGTCCAAGTCTGACCATGTCGCCATTTTGGTTCAGTTGGGTCCAACTCTTTGTGATTCCATTTGCGGTTTTCTTGGCAAAGATAATAGAGTGGTTTGTCATCTCCTTCTCCAGCTCATTTGACACATGAAGAAACTAAGGCAAACAGGGTTAAGTGAGTTGCCCAGGGTCACACAACTAGTAAAGGTTGGAGGCCAGATTTGAACTCAGGAAGATGAGTCTTCCTGATTCCAGCCTCAGCTCTTCTATCCACTGCACCACCTTGCTGCCAATGTCACTACCCCAATTAAAAATCTCCAGAAGCACCTGATAGCCTCTGGAATAACATATAAGCTATTTGGTTTGGGAGTTAAAGTACTTTCACAGTTGACCTCTAGCCTTCCTTTCCAGGATTGGTTTCAATTTATTCCCCTTTATATACTCCACACTCCAGCTAAACTGAACTATTTCTTTCAATTCTACATTCTTCTATTTCTCTACCATCACACCTTTGCATAGGTGGTGCCCAGAATGTCCTCTCTCCTCCGCTCCACCTCTTGGCTACCTTCAAGACTCATCTGAGTTTCCAGCCTCTGTGAGAAGACTTTCTTGATCCCCATGGAAGCTAGTGCTAGCTCCCTGCTCACATTATCTCATATTTATGTATCTCTTTACATGTTTCTTGAATTTTGATTTCATTGATTGAAAAGTTTTTGCACAAACAAACCCAATGCAACCAAGATTAGGAGGGAAGCAGAAAACTGGGAAAGAATTTTTGTTAACTAGTATCTGTGATAAAGACCTCATTTCTAAAACATATAGAGAACTGAGTCAAATATACAAAAACACAAGTCATTCTCCAGTTTATAAATGATCAAAGCATATGAACAGGGAGTTTTCAGAGGAAGAAATTAAAGCTACCTATAGTCATATGAAAAAATGCTCTAAATCACTATTGATTAGAGAGATGCAAATCAAAACAACTCTAAGGTACCACATCACACCTATCAGATTGGCTAACATGACAGAACAGGAAGATGATAAACGTTGGAGAAGATGTGGGAGAATTGGAACACTGATTCATCGTTGGTGGAGCTATGAATGCATCCAACCATTCTGGAGAGCAATTTGGAACTATGCCCAAAGGGCTACAAAAATGTGCATACCCTTAGACCCAGTAATATCACTTCTAGAACTGTATCCCAAAGAGATCATAAAAAATGGGAAAGGGTTCCACATATACAAACATTTATAGCAGCTCTTTTGGTGGTGGCCAAGAACTGGAAATCAGGGGGATGCCCATCAAATGGGGAATGGCTGAACAAGTTGTGGTATATGAATGTAATGGAATACTATTGTGCTATAAGAAATGATGAACAGGAAGACTTCAGAGAGGCCTGGAAGGACTTATATGAATTGATGCTGAATGAAAGGAGCAGAACCAGGAGAACTTTGTACACAGCCACAATCACAGTGTGCAAGGAATTTTTCTGGTAGGCTTAGTACTTCATATCAATGCAAGGATCTAAAAATTCCCAATGGACTCTTGAGGCAAAATGCCTTCCACATTCAAAGAAAGATCTATGGAATTGGATCGCAGAATGAAGCAGATCATTTTCTCTTGCGTTATGTTTTGTTTCGTTTTCATAGCTTCTCCCATTCATTTTAATTCTTCTAGGCAACATGACTAAGGTGAAAATGTATTTAATAAGAATGTATGTGTAGAACATATGTAAGACTGCACACAGTCTCGGGGAGGGAGGGGAGAAAATCTAAGATATATGGAAGTGATTATAGAAAACTGAAAACAAATAAATAAATTTAAAAAAATATGCTTCAATATGAAAAAAAAAAGATTTTCTTGGTCCCCATGGATGCTAGTGCTAGCTCCCTGATCAAATTATCTTGTATTTGCGTATCTCTTTACATGCTTCTCAAGGGCAGAAATTATCCTTTCTTTTCTCCTTTACGTCCTCAGGACATAGCACAGTGTCCTTAAAAAATATCTGTTGAGTTGTTAATGAATCTAACTCTGAATCTGACTAGCATGTGAGGAACCAACATGTTAGCTGTCTCTACAGCCTGATCACCTTCTCTCAAGAGGAGGTTTGATGCTGTCAAAATATTTAGAGACACTCTCTGTTGCTGTACCCTAAGACTGGCAATAACAACAATCCTTTGCTCTCTGGATGATCTCATCATCTGGCAAAGTGCATTTCTTTGACCATTACTAGGGGGTTCATTGAAGGATTTGTGATTTTCACTTAATAACTGTTTACATTTGTTGGAGCACCCCCTATTTCCCAAGAACCTGAAAGTCATCCCTAACATCTCTTGAAATGCTCATAGTCTTTGTGTCTTGTAACTGACTGCACTCCTATTCCCTCCACACTAACTCTGATTCTGTATCCCACTGAATAATCACAAAGCTCAACTGCCCTGAAGACAATCAGCTGAAGAACTGCTCCCAGAAGACCCAAGAATGCTTGCAACGTCCACGCATGAGCCTGCTGTGGGAACTGCAAGAATGATTGTGTTGGCCAGGTATGGATAGCAAGAAAGGCAGTCTGAGCCTCCAACCCATGATGTCAGTAAGCTGGTGAGATGCTGGTATGAACTGCACAGGTGATCTCAAGGGAAGGGTGGGAGAGTGGCTGTTCAGCCTGGGCTGAGATAGGATTCTCCTGACTCAATTTCCCCACTGACACCTGGCAGACTTTAAGCCTGACTGAATGCAAGTTGACAATCTACTCCTGCCTGGAACTGACATGAAATTGGGGAGATATTGTATCCATGCAATGTCCCTACTCTTGGTGGCAATTTCCAATAGTCAAAAGGTTTGTAAGCTTAACACCAGATCTATTCAATTATAGATTATTGGTAGGGGAACATCTGAGGTTAAGTCTAAAATTAAGCTATTAGGTTTAGGACTTTAGACCAACAGCAATAAGTTAGGGTCTTTTAATTCTTAGCAATACTGTGGAGACAATTAGGTCAAGAGCTTGTGAAGTTAGCAACATAAATCTTATTTGTGTCTCAGTTGGTTAATGTTTAAAAAAAAAAATTCTTTTGTGATCCACATTGTAAATGCTTTAAAAAGAAGTATCACCTGACCAAAAGTTTGAATTGTTTTATCTATTATAAACTGTGTTAAAAAATGAAAAATTAAAATAAAAAAAAAAGAATGATTGTGTTGGGGCGTCTAGGTGCTGTAGTAGATACAGCACTGACCCTGGAGTCTGGAGGATCTGAGTTCAAATTTGGCCTTTGACACTTGCTTACCTGTGTGACCCTGGGCAAGTCGCTTAAGCCCTATTGTTTCACAAAAAAAAAAAATAATAAGATCTGCCTTTGCCCTAGCATGTTAAACTCTCCTTCTTAGGAGGGAGCCCTACCACTTGCAATCATTTTCCTCACTCTGAAATTAATTAAACTTCTGTTCAGTCGCTGACACACCTGCCTCTGACCTGTTTTGTTCTGCTCTGGCTATACCCAGGTTGGAGGCCAGTTCTGGTCTAGCTGACAATGACAAATTTAATCTAGCAAGGAAAACAATCTAACCTTGTCTCAAAAATATCTTCAAAACAGGTCATTCCTGTCTTTAGTTTTGCTGATTTATAGTCTGAGTCTGATTTAGAGATCACAGGTTTTCAGTCTTTTCTATGACACTCAGGGGAAGTCTATGGACATCTCAGAAGAATGGTTATAAAATAAAATACTTAGGGCCACAAAGAAATCAACTATATTGAAATAGTTACCAAAATATTAAAAAAAGAGAAAAAATTCACAACCCTCAGATTAAGAATCACTGCTCTAGAGGGAATTGGAAATTCCCCCACACTTTCAAAATAAAACATTTCCTGTTTGTTCAACAACAGCTGCGTGCCACCAAGAAACCCAGTTCAATCAATTCTCTCCACTGAGTTAGAGCAGGATGTGCAAGAAGAGTTTTTAAAAAATCGAAGATTATTCAAACCTCTAAGTCTGAAATGTTCTCCCTTTACCTCTCCCACTACTGACCTCTCTGGATTCTTTTAGGTCCCAAATAAAAATCCCATGAGCATCTAGGTGGTTCACTGGATAGAGCACCAGGCTTGGGATCAGGCAGACCTGAGTTTAAATCCAGCCTCAGAACACTTACTAGCTATGTGACCCTGGGTAAGTCACTTAACCACTTGCCTCAGTTTCCTCATCTGTCAAATGAGCTGGAGAAAGAAATTGCAAAACACTCTAGTATCTTTGCTAAGGAAACCACTAATGGAGTCACAAAGAGTAAGACGTCACTGAAATGACTGAATAATAAAAATCCTCCCTTCTTGTACAATTTCTCTTACTTCCAATATCTTCCTTCTGTTAATTATCTCCTATTTATCTTGTATGTATCTTATTTTGTATATGTTTGTTTGCACATTGTCTCCCCCGTTCACTTATATACTCCTTGAAAGCAGGGAGTGTCTTTTGCTTCTTTTTGTATCCCCAGAACTTAGCACAGTGTCTGGCACATAGTAGGCATTTCATAAATGATTACTGATTGATTGAGAATGTCAGAGACAAAAGGACCCTTATAACATAGCATGCTGAATGGGAGGGACCTTAAAGCACAAAATCTCATAGCTACAAGGATCCCTAGAATGTAGGATGTTAAAACAGAGAGAGCCTTAGAACACAGATGATCAGAGTTGAAAGGGTCCTTAGCACTCAAAATGTCAGAGGTGGAAAGGTCCTTAGAACACAAAATGTTAGAGTTTTCCAGTTTTACAGATACTTAGAACTTAGAGCTTAGCTTATAGACACTCAGATGAAAGAATGGCAGAACTTGGAGGATCCTTAGAACACAAAATGCCAGAACTTTCCAGCTTAGACATACTTAGAACAGAGCTTAGACCACAGAATGTCAGAGCTCTAAGGGTCCACAGAATACAGAATGTCTGAGAAGTCTGACCTGATTCTTAGACCTCAGTTCATTCACTAAACCAACCTCTTCCTTCTTTCATCAGTGATGGGAAGGAGGAGGAGGAGCCCTGTTAGTTGTATCAGGAAGTTCTGAAACCATCCTGCTGCCTTTCACTTACCAAGGGATATTGGAAGACCCAATTCACTTCCTTTATTCTCTAATTGAAAAGATGGTGTCCCATCTAAGACACCCAGTTTTATTTCTCACTTTAAGTTCCATTCATCCCCATATCTGCCTTGAGGATCTAAGTTTCTCAAAGGCAGAGAATTATGTCTTATTTGTCTTTGGATTTCACCCACTGTGAAAGGAAGGAAGGAAGGAAGGAAGGAAGGAAGGAAGGAAGGAAGGAAGGAAGGAAGGAAGGAAGGAAGGAAGGAAGGAAGGAAGGAAGGAAGGAAGGAAAGAAGGGAGGGAGGGAGGAAGGAAGGAAGGAAGGAAGGAAGGAAGGAAGGAAGGAAGGGAGGGAGGGAGGGAGGAAAGAAGGAAGGAAGGAAGGAAGGAAGGAAGGAAGGAAGGAAGGAAGGAAGGAAGGAAGGAAAGAAGGGAGGGAGGGAGGAAGGAAGGAAGGAAGGAAGGAAGGAAGGAAGGAAGGAAGGAAGGAAGGAAGGAAGGAAGGAAGGAAGGGAGGGAGGGAGGGAGGAAAGAAGGAAGGAAGGAAGGAAGGAAGGAAGGAAGGAAGGAAGGAAGAAAGAAAGGAAGGAAGGAAGGAAGGAAGGAAGGAAGGGAGGAAGGAAGGAAGGAAGGAAGGAAGGAAGGAAGGAAGGAAGGAAGGAAGGAAGGAAGGAAGGAAGGAAGGGAGGGAGAAAGAGAAGGAGGGAAGGAGAGGAGGAAAGGAGGGAGGGAGAGAAGAAGGAGGTAGGAGGGAGGGAGAGAAGGAGGGAAGGAGAGAGGGAGAGAGAAAGGGAGGGATAAAGGAAGAGAGGGAGGACCAACCCCTAAATGGCAATTGTGACTCAGTGAGATCTGGTCTTTTCTCCCAGCCCAACACACCTGTTGTGTGCCAGACACTGTGCTGAGTACTGTGGGAATATAAAAAGGCCAAAGTCTGTCCTGTGCTCCAGGAGCTCACACTGTCAGGAGTAAAGAGAGCATCAGAAGCCGTATAACCTAGAGCTTGGCGGGGAGGGGGTACAATGGCCATGAGATGAAAGGAAGTGATTGCCCTGTCCCCCCTCCCCTCCCCCCCACCACCTCATTCTATTCATCAGGACTGGGGATTTCTTCAGCTTTTCTACCTCATCCAAGTTCTCCCAACTTTTGTTCCATCCCTGACCAACATACCCCACCTGCCCAACCTACCGACTTCAACCCCTCCTGGAGAAAACTGTCTCTGAATTAAGTTCATAGGATTGAGTGCTAGGAGGAACCTTAGAGGCCATTTAATTCAAACTCCTTACTTTACAGACTAGGAAACTGAGTTCCAAAGAGCATAAGTGAGTTCCAAAGGTCACCCAGATAATAATTGGCAGAGAGGAGCCAAATCCAATTTCTTTTCATTATAATATACTTTATCTCCTGCTTTCCTTCTTCAGGAGGTCCACACAGATCCCTTTTTAAGAGCTATGTATCTGAAACCCAGGGTGATAGTGATGATGGTAACACTTGGCATTTATTTGGAATTTTCCTCACACCAACCCTGTGAGTGACCAGTAGTTCAGCATTCTGCTCACTGCCTCAAGAGGCTGAGAAATCCTGTCTTCAGGGTTCACCCTCTGCCTCCCCCCGGTGCTATTGTCCCCCCTGGTTTTATTGTCTGCTCCCCGTTAGCAAACTGAGTCCCTAATCTCTTCTGTTTGGCAGACAGAGCCAACTGATGCTTTGACTGAGATCGCATTGTCACTGGAGAACCTTTGTTCAGGAGAGGCAGGGAAAAAGAGAAGCCGTACTGTGCCAGCCCCCTGACACTCCCTCAATGGCGCCCCCAGCCCAATCTGCTGCCGGCTATTCAGAGGGAAAGGTTTCCTAGGAAGATCTTCAGGCATATTTTTCACTTCAAATCAATTTCCCAGCAGGATAGGGGAGGGACATCTGTTTCTTCAGGATGGGTGGTCTCCGAGTCCTGAGAAGAAAGGAAAAATCTCCCATCCCCTTTCAAGTGACAGAACTCAAAGATGATTTGAGATTGATAAAGCAGTGCTGTGATGATGTTTGCCCATGATGGGAGAGAAAGGAAATCCAGGCCACCAACATTCCTAAGACTCAATAATGTTCATTTCTCTCTCTCTCTCTCTCTCTCTCTCTCTCTCTCTCTCTCTCTCTCTCGCTCTCGCTCTCGCTCTCGCTCTCGCTCTCGCTCTCTTCTTTCTCTCTTTCTCTTTCTCTCTCCCTCTCTTCTCTCTCCCTCTGTGTTTCTCTGCCTCTCCCTTCTCCTTTTCCCTCTCCCTCTCTCCCCCATCTATGTCTCTGTCTCTCCCTGTCTCTCACTAACTCTGTGCCTCTGTTCCTCTGTTTCTGTCTGTGTGTATGTCTCTGTTTCTCTCCCTCCCTCACTCCCTCTCTCCCTCTGCCCAGCAAGTCACAAGTCCCCAGGCTACTGCATGGAGCTCTCAAAAGGTCAAGTTTTTGAAAATTGGAGAGGTCCTATGTGATTCCTGTAGGACTTGGGGGAGAAATACACCAAAGGCTGAGCTTTTGGTCAGGTTGGTATTGGTTTTCCTTCTGGAAGAGGGTGGGCTGGCTCTCAGATCACTAGGTGAATTCCCAAACATCCCGGGGGGTAAGATGCCAAATGCCATCCATCATTGGTTCATAGATTTAGAGGACATCTAGTCTAAAACCCCCTTATTTTATAGATGAGGGAGATGTTAAGTGACTTGACCAGGGTCATATAGGTCACAAGTAGCAGAGTTGGATTTGAATACAAGTCTTCTGATCCCAAACCCAAAGCTCTTTCTCCACTGATTCAAGCTTGAGGCTATCTTATATGTCAACATGTCACTTGAGCATCAAATTCAAATTCTAGTCTTTAACTGTGAAATCCTAGCCAAGTCACTGATCCTCTTTATGCCTCAGTTTTCTCACCTATCAAATGGGAATAATATTCCCTGCCCTACTTACTTCAGAGGGATGTTGAGAGGCTCTCACAAAGCAAAGCAGTGGGAAGAAAAATAGAAAAGCCTGGCTGCAGGTCAGCCATTACCTGGTTCCCAGAGCCTGACCAGGCACTGTGAGGGTTTCTGATTTGGCTGGTGATGCTGGTGGCAACACTGGGCTTGGGGGCTTTTCCTCCTCCTGGAGGGGTTTGCTCTCAGCGTCAGCATCTTCAACTTTCACAGCTGGGTGTTCTCTTGTGGCGGGCACTTGGAGAGGAAGAGGAGGAGAAGAAAAAATATTAACAGAGAGAAAAGGGATCCCAATGGAGTCACTCAGCAGAGCCCCCAGGGCCTCACTAATTATTGCTTGGGGAAAGGAGCTACTCCTGGAGAAACCTGTGAAAAGTTTGTTTTCGTTTTGCCCTCCGGCAGAGTCATCTCCCTGCTCTTCAAACATCAGTTTTCTGGCTCAATGAAACTCTGGTCCAGACATTGGCCTCTGGAAAGTCCTCTGGAAATGCCTGAGCTCAAAGCCCTCCCTGCCCAGTAAGGCGGTCTCATTGATATGGTCCAGATTGTCAACCACACCACTTATAAATAAGTTGTGCCAGGGTCTGCCTCCATGAGTCCAATTTGTAGGTTTTCTCCTTTGGATTTCATCTGCAAATTTCCCTGAGCTTAAAATGTTTCAAAGAGCTGGGTGCTATCCATGAGAAAGCAGTGTGCCCAGGGGTGAGTCCCTGCCCAGCTCTCTGGAATGGAGTCACATGCAGCAAACATCCCCCTGCCAACACATCTGTCAGGTGGATTCAAAGGGCTGAGCCTCAGTCAAAACCTAGAGTCTTGAAGTTTGGCGTTACTAAACTCTGCTTCTCATTTCTGGCCCCCTTTCTCCCTTTTAATACTTCTCTCTATTCCTACATCAGAAGATCTCTCATGATATCCAGCCCCTCCCATTGTGGAGAGTCACAGCATCATTTAGACAATTCATCTAAATCGTTCACACTATGGGGTGTTGATTAATGCGTCATTAATGGTGATCATTTCAGGCAGCCATGGACAAGATTTTTTGGAGGAATCTTTGGATAGTGTAAACCATCCCTTTCTATCTGTTGGAAGTTCCTTCCTTCAAGGCCCAAATCAGAAACTACTTCATCTGTGAAGCCTTCCTTAATGCCCCAGGTGAAAGATCTCCCCGCCACCCCCAATTTCTCCTCATACTCTGCCTAAATATCTCCTTTGTATTTAACTTGTTCTCCCTATCATCACAGATGTCTGTATGTGTGTGAATGTATATATATATATATATATATACATATATATGCATATGTATATGTAATGCGTGTGTGTATTGCCCCACTCCCCATTCTAGATTTAAGGTGCCTGAGGGCAAGGTCTTGGCTATATCTCTTTTTTAAAACTGAAGTCAGAAAACAATAGTGGGTGCTTAATGTATGTTGAAATTGTGGAACCTCTTGAATCACAAGCTTAAGATAACTTCTGCAAGTCCTAGGTGTAAGTAAAGAAAGACCAATGAGGTTCAAACTAGCCAGAATACAGCCAAAAAAAACAACAGAAGATCCTATGCTAAGTAAGGTGCCTGCTCAAAGTCCTTGGCTTCAGCCAACTATCTGACTTACAGTTAGAAAATTCCCTTTTAATTTCTATTATATCCCTGATGTTCTACCCAAGACCCAACTCATAGACTCCCCAGTAGAAACAATGTTGGATTTGGAGTCAGAGGACCTGGGTTCATGGTGTAATGGACAGAGTGTCAGGACTAGAGTCAGGCAGACCTGGGTTTAGATCCCCCTTTTGGCACTTACTAGCTATGTGACCATAGGCAAGTCACTTCATGACTCTGGGGTTTAAGTTCCTTGTGTGCAAAATAAAAAGGTTGGAGTGAATGACATCAAAAGCTCTATTTCATCTTTAAATCTATGACTCTGTGATTGACTCTTTATATAACTTTGAGCAGGTCCTTTTCCCTGTCTGGACCTCAGTTCCCTTATTTGTAAAATGAGAAGGTTGGACTAGGTAATCTCTATGATCCCTTATAGCTCTAGGTCTATGATTAAATCAAATAATGTACATAAAGTGTTTTTTTTTAACTTGAAGAATTAGACAAATTGGAATTATTGTTATTATAATCCTGTGAAAACCCCTCAGAAGCTTTGGGCTGGAGGGTGGAGAGGGAAGGACAGTAAGGTTTCCCTCACTTCCACAAGGCTTTCAGATTTGAATATACCAGTGAACTAGAAAAAAAGATCAAAAATAGGCAAGAGGTTCTTAACTTGGAGCCCATGAACCTGTTTATTCCTTTAATATTTTGATAACTATATGTCCATGTACTTGGTTTCCTTTATAATTTTATATTTATTTTATTCACTTAATTGTTCGCTTATTTTACTTATATTCACTCATATTGTTCACTTATTTTATTTATACTCACTTCATTGTTCAGAAAATGGTTCTACAAATTCCACCATTACTACCAAAAAGGTCCCACAAAAATGGTGACGAACCCCTGGACCAGGTGATGGTCAAAGGACCACTGACCTTCGTTCCTCGTTCCTGTTCCATATTCTTTCCCTTTTTTATATATATCTTCCAGAAACAAAAACCACCAACTTTTACACCTTATTGAGCCTGGTACAAACCTTGCCCATCTCCCCACAGAAGCATCAGTTCAACAAGATGGATACAAAGAGTACACCCACTTCTAGGCAAGATAGTCCCATTCAAAGGACATGCCACAATACTGTTATTTAAAGCCCAGTCGAGAACATGCAGATACCAAAACTGGCATGCACTACCACCCCTGTAAAGCTGCCATGCAAGGAAAAGGTAATACTACCTAAGCGGCGGACTGAGCTCTTTGCCTCCTTCACGAAACTGGGCTTCGACATCCCAGTCCTCCTGTTGATGAGGACAGGGATGCGGGTGGTGGGGTATCGGTAGCTCGGCACATTGGGGAGATGCTCAGCTATGTTTTGGGCAGCAGCCTGGGGGTTCCTGTGGCTAAGCGGCTTGTCTTGGACCAGGCGATCTAACTCCATATCTTGTCTTTGCTTAGACATGGCACAAGGGGCCCCAGAGCCTCAAGCAAAGGCCAGGACCCCAGAGACTGTAACAAGAAACATAGAATCATGTGAGATGTGACATGGTAGCAGCTGCTAGTCAAAGGGAACCCTTTGTACAAAAAAGCATCAGTGGCCCTGTAGCTGGAGCTCCCAGAGGTGAATTCTGGTTAGACTCATATTCATGCAGACTTTCTAAATTTCAAACACGTTGGCCCCAATATATGGCACTCCTAGTACCCTTCATGCCTAGTTCCCCATGTCTTTTCTTCTACTTCCTGAATTCCTGGACTTTTGTAAGAAGTCTTTCCTAATCATCCTCAATCTTAGAGACTCCCCTGAGACCACTTCCAATTTATCCTGTATCTTTTGTAAGTATGTAGTTATTTAGATGTCTCTTCCATTAGACTATATAGACTCCTTGAGAGCAAGAATTGTTTTTATTTGTACTTAATAAATGTTCATTGGATTGAATTAAATTGAATTCTCTTCCCCAAAATTTGTATGAAAAAGAACTATCTGGGCATTAGTAACCAGGCATGGAACCCAAGTAGCCCTAAGCCACTTTCCTTCCAGAGAAGAATCTTAGGCTCATATAGCCAAAAAAAAAAGCCAAAAAAAATCATAGGATCTCCGAATTAGAAGGGGCCTCACCCAGCCCCCTGCCTTATTAGGAAATACTCTTGACAACAAGTGCCTTTTCATTCTCTGTGCTTGAGCATTTGAGTCACATGAAGACAACTCTCTTATCAATCAATAAACATTTATTAAGCCTCAGTCTCTCATTCCATTGTTGGACAGCTCTGGTCATTACAAAGTTCATTCTTTAAAGTCTTGTTGTTGTTTTTATATAATCAATCAATCCACAAGCACTTATTCAGAATTTAGTATACTCTGGGGACTGTGCTGGGATCCCAGCATACAAACACCAGAGTGGAACAATCCCTAATTATCAGGGGTTTGCATTATAATGCAGTGGAGCCTTTGTTTTCATCTTGTGCGTTTCCCCGAGTGAATCAAGCATTGGGTGCTTTGTCTTCCAAGCCAGATTGGAAGATCCCCAAAAGCTGGGAACCCTGTCTCTTGCTCTTCTGGTATCTCCCAAAGGGATTAGCAAAGGCTTGGCAGGCAACACAGTCAGTGTTCAATAAAGATTGTTGAGCTGAGTTGAACAAGCCAAATACTGAGCAGCAAAACATAATTATAAAGCAATTTTTATACTGAAGATTTGATGGTTCTGAAGGTCAAATCTTATTATACCCTTCTCCACCCCTTCACCACTCCATTCAGTGTGGGCAGCACAGCTGTCACTGATGACAGTGACCTAAATGGTGGTTGAGTTTATCCATTTGACCATGGGACACAAAGAAGTGTAGAATTCCTCACTACTCCCCTTGGAAATGGAGCAGGCTGGACTGGGATGTAGTTGAGGATCTGGGCATTAAAGAACAATGAGAAAAAGAGGATAAGGGTTGTGTGTGTGTGTGTGTCCCCAGGTGTGTCTGGTTGTGTCTGAGTGTGTGTCTGTGTCTGTGTCTGTGTGTCTGTGTGTCTGTGTATCTGATCTGATTTCCAGGCTAGGGTAGAATAATCAATTACACAAGAATAAGATGAGAGGGTTACAAATAGACATAGTTTATATGAAAAAAGACGTGCGGGTTTAAGGGACTATAAGCTTACACATACAATAGTGTTATATGACAGTCAAAAAACCTAGACAAAATTAGAAGGAACACTATGCACAGAATGAAGGAGGCAATGATCCTACTATACTGGTCAGGAGCTTTGTGTTTAGTCCTCTATGTTATATTTTAGGAAAAACATTAATAAACTGGAGAGTAACCACAAGAGGGTAAGCAGGAAGGTAAGGAACCTGGATACTACAGCACATGAGAATCTCTGTTGAGGGAATTTAATCTAGAGAAGAGAATTTTTCCAGGAATTCAAGTCAAGCCCCCTGGTCTACAGTCTATAGGTTCCACTCTCCTCTCTTTTTAAAACATTCAGGCACTGTCTGATTTTCTCTGGTCTCACAGTATCTCTCTCTCTCTTCACAGTTTTTAGAATTCAATGACAATCTCTCAGGAACCATATCTGATGATCTTTCCAGCAAACTGCGATGTAGTTATTTGGTCTGGATGTCTTGAACTCCTCAGGGACTGTTGGTGCTTTCTCACCATTTCCCTATCAATCATGGGTATCAAATCATAGCATTTTTGGTCTCTCCCTTGCAGTTTAAAAGGTCATTCTTCTTACTAAAATAAACAACAGAAAAAGAATCCCTGAAAAATTCCAAAATGTATTATTAAAGGAATGGTTGGTTTTAAATTGAAAGAAGTAGTGATCACAAAGAACCAACGTGCCTTCACCAAAAGCAATACATCCAACTTCATTCCCTTTTTTGATGACTAGATTGGTGGATTAGAATAGTGCTATAGGGATAGAGATAGAGACTGAGGAGTTATTGGTGATAAAATTCCCTCTACCAATGCAAGCTGGCACCTAGAGTACTGAGCATCTAGGATACTGAAAGGTTAATTTACTTGCCCAATATGTATCAGGGGAAGGATTTGAACCTAGTCTATCCTGACTTTGAGGAGAGCTCTGAAATCATTACATAACACTGCCTCTCATACAGATATAACTTACCCATAATTATTACTAGGTATTTCATGATATTCTTATGGACAATATGGAAAGACCCAGACTAGATAACAAAATATCTAGGTGGATTTGGAACCAGTTGGGTAGCTAGACACAGAATGATCATTAATGGCTTGGCGTCATCTGTCCAGTGGCATGCCCCAGGAATCTGTGCTTGACCTTGTGCTATTTGACATGGTTACTGTCTATTCTAAAAGCACAGATGTCACAGGTATCAGATTTGCAGAGGGCACAAAGTTTGGAAGGATAGCTAACTTACTAGATGGCAGTGTCAGAATCCAAAAAGATCTAGAGAGACCAGTACATTGGGTTGAATCTAATAAGATGAAATTTAAAGATTTAAATATAAGTTTAAAAATCAGCGTCATAATTACAACATGGGGAAAGCATGGTTAGACATCAGTTTATCTGAAAGAGATCTGGGGGTATTAGTGGGCTGTAAGCTATGAGTCAACAGTGGGATATGGAGTCAAGAAAACTAATATGATATTGGACTACATTAGGAAATGTATTAGTTCCCATGTTCCGTGAAAATCAGATTTTCAGGGGAAATGTTATTCTGCTTGGGCAGCTATATAAAATTGTACAGGAAGACAAAGAAAAATAAAGACAACTTTTCTTTTTTCTTGGAAAGAAACAGGAAATCTACCTTTGATATCATCCTTGGCCATTTCTTCCTTTAGTCTTTGATGGAGAAGTGGTCCTTATCCTCAGCAAGGTCAATCTCTCTATAGGCACACTTGATCCCATCTCCTGTCTTCCCCAGTTGATTGACCCAACTATGACTCCCTCACTCGCACTCTGTGATCTTAAATAGCTAACTATTTGTTCCTTCCCTGTTACCCTCAAAACCAAAATTTGGAGGGATAGTTAATTTTGGCCTTAAAAAAAGCAACTTCAATAAACTCTACCATTCCCACCATCTTTGTCTATTCTCCCTTTATTGATCAAAATCCTTGAAAAAGCCAGCTACATTTAATAATTCCACTTTCTCTCCTCTTACTCCTTCTAAACTCTTCACAATCTGACATCTGATTTCATCACTCAAATGAAATTGCCTTTTCTAAAATTATCAATGATCTCTTCTTAATTGTCAAATCTAATGGCCTTTTCTCAGTCCTCGTGCTTCTCAACCTCTCTGTAGCATTTGACACCCTATTCAACCCTAGTCTCTCTCTTGAGCTCCAATCCTATATCACTCACTACATATTGGACATTTCATGGGATGTCCCTTAGCATCTCAGACTCAACATATCCAATACAGAACTCATCATCTTCCCCCCAAAACTCACCATTCTTCTGAATTGTCCTAGTTTTGTCAAGGGTAGCACCATCTTTCCAGTCACCCTAATCTGAGACAACAGTATCATCCTCTGTTCCAATCAGTTTAAATTTGATTGTTTTTTTCTCTCTCTACAACATATGACCCTTCTCTCCATTTACACAATCTAGTTTCAGCCCTGGGCAATTGCAATGGCCTCCTATATGGTCTTCTTGCTCCAATCCTCCAGTCAGTAACCAAAGTGATTTTCTTAAAGGGCAGGTCTGACTATACCACTCCTCCACTCAACAAATCCAATGGCTCCCTGTTACCTCCAAGATCAAATACAAAATCCTGTTTGGCTTTCAAAGCCCTTCATAAACTAACCCCACCTTACCTTTCCAGTCTTCTTTATACCTTCCTCCCCAAAATATACTCTTCAATCCAGTGACACTAGTCTGCCGGCTGTTCCATGAACAAGACCAGTCATTTTTTCTGGCCATCCTCCATGCCTGGAATGCTCTCCTTCCTCTGTTCTCCCTTGCAACTTCCTTGGCTGCCTTTAACTCCCACCTAAAATCTCATCTTCTATGAGAAGTTTTTCCCAACCCTTACTAATTCTAGCATCTTATTTCCTGTTTATCTTCAATATAGCTTACTTGTATATAGTCGTTGGCTTGTTGTCTCTCCCCTTAGATGTGGGCTCCTTAAAGGTAGGGACTATCTTTTGCCTTGTTTTATATCCCCAGCACTTAGCACAGTGCCTGGAACATAGGTAGGTGCTTAATAAATGTTTATTGATTAATTGATTTTTGGGGGGTAGAGTTAATGCCCACCAAGTCTGCCCCCCTCTAATTCACCCTACAAACTGCTACCAGACCAATTTTCCTAAAGTGCCACTTGGACCTTGCTGCTCCCCTGCTCAGAAATCTCCTATGGATTTCCATTTACTCTAGAATTCAACCCCAGTTAGTGGCCTTTCCAATTGGAAAGTGGGTTTGGGAACAAAGGACCTGGGTTCAAACCCTGGCTCTCTTCTTCATCAGATATATGACCCTTAGTAAGATACTTCCCCAATCCAGGCCTCAGTTTCCTCCTCTATCAAATGAGCCAGGTGGATCAGAGACTTTGAAAGTTCTTGTCTGGTTCAAAGTCCTGTGATCCCAACTTAGAATCCTTGCCTCTCTTTAGCCTCAGTTCAAATGCCACATTCTCCTCGAAACCTTCCCTGATACTTCCTGGCTGTTAGAACTCTCTCTTCCTCAATTTATCTGTTATATTTAATTTTGTAAATGTCATATCCCTATCTCCACCACTCCTCCAATCCCCCATAGATTGAATGCTTCTTTAGGGTTGGAACCATCTTCATAGGATCATAGGACTTATAGCCAGAAAGAAATTTAGAAGGCAAATGATTTAAACACTTTATTTTGATGCTGCAGAAACCAAGTCCTAGAGAGGTTCTTGGTTTAAAGTTCTACAGATTGTAAATGTCAGAACTGAGATCTGAATCCAAGACTTCTGTTTTGTCTTTTTTTTTTTGCCCCCCTGGTGCCTAGCAATTGCAATTTTGATGGAGTTATGATTTCACCGATCTGGGTACTCCCTCCAACGGCCCAGATCCCTGCCTTCTTGTGAAATGAATTCTTGTGCATAGTAGGTTTTTCACTGAGGTTTGAATGGACTTGAACTTTACAACCTTATCCTTCACTAGCTCACTTCCCAAATTTGCCATTTTCTTAACATGTGACCCTGGGTAAATATTTTTTTTGGTTCTTCACTCATTTTCAGTCATGTCCCACTCTTCATGACCCCATTTGGAGTTTTTTTGGGCAAAGACACTGGAGTGATTTGTTATTTCCTTCTCCAGCTCACTTGACAAGTCAGGAAACTAAGTCAACCAGGGTTAAGTGACTTGCCCAGGGACACACAGCTAGCAAGCATCTGAAGCTGAATTTGAACTCAGGAAAGTGAGTCTTCCTAACTCCAGTCCTGGTATTCTATCTATGGTGCCACCTAGATGCCCCCGAGCAAGTCACAGAAGGCAGCACTTTCTTGATCTGAAAAATAATGCAGTTGAATAATTAACCCTTTGGGATCCCTTGCAGATCTAAATCTATAACTCTGTGTTCTTGTGGCCCATCTTTTTATAGAGCAGGAAATTCTCTCCAAACACAAGGCAGAATTGTGAGCTTCCCGTAGGAGAAATAACGGACTTTCTTCAAGGGCTGTCTCAATACTACCCTAAAAGGCTGACTTTGTAATCAGGGGATAATTCTCAAGCTGTGACTCTTAGTGGAAATTAAGATTTGACCCTAAGGAAAATAGCTTGTACATGAAACATGGAGCCTCTTGTGTTTCTCTCATCTTAGCTCTGGTTCCAATTTTCACCTAAAACTCATTGCATTATACCCAGCTCCTCCGTGGGTGGCCCACAATTTAAGCAGCCCAAAGGAGCAAAGGTCCCCCATCCAGAGGGGAGGGTTAGAGAGGAAGGTGATGAACATGGAAAACACACACATTGTGGAAATTTCCACTGGTCAAGTCTAGAGTAGCCCAGCCTTAAAAACCTAACATTTGAGCAGCTACTTTCGCTCTTTAACACCTGTCATAGAAAGAAAGTATGCCCCACCACCACGGCTGGCCTGAGTCATAGGTGCCATTTCAAAGAGGAAAACTTCTGGATTGGAGCACTGAATCTGGAGTCAGTGGGATTGGATCTCACCTCAGTTTCCCCATCTGCAAAATGAAGGAATTCAACTAACATTGATTTTTAAGCTGGCAGTAACATCATCTACTCCATTTTCATCTTGCAGATGAGGAAACTGAGGCCAGAGCAGTTGAGGGACATGCCAAAGGCCAAATTGGCAGCAAGCAGCATCCAGGTCCTCTGATGCCAAATCCAGGTTTTCCATCGTTCCACACTGCTATTAAGAAGGAAGCTGTGGTTCTTTGCAGTTTGGAATTATAGGAAAAGATGGAAGGAGGCAATGATTCTACCTTATGCCTTTTCAATCTGCCTATACTAAGATCTTGCTCTTTTGACCAGCATTTAAGATCTTTGTAGAAAACAGGAAGATACAGGCCCGTGGGGAGAGTCTTCAGTGGGTCTTAAGAGTCATCATGGGAGAACAGCATTTAGGTCAATGACCCTTACCTCCAGTGCCAGCGACCTCAGCTTCCTCCTGTAGTTAATAAAACCAAGAGAAATAGATGTTAGGACAGGGATTCTTAACCCTTGTTTTGTCCTGGATCCCTTGGGCAGTCTCATTAAAGCAAAGTCTTTAAAGCCTATAGACTTCTCAGAATCATGGTTTTAAATACATAAGATAAAATACATAGGGTACAAAATAAACCAATCATATTAAAGGGTGACTATCAAAATATTTTTTAAAAATTCACGGATCCCAGGTTAAGAACCCCTGCAACAGGGAAACCACTTTTCTAGGGCAGTCCAAAGTGGAGACATGAATTAGAGTGAATTGAGATGCAGAGTTAGCAAAATAAGATTTAGGAAAGTTATCTTTGTTCAGAAGATTTAAAAAAAAAAAGATGAGTTATTTCCATTCTAAATGCTTGCTTTCAAGCATTGAGAACTCAGCCAGACATAGCTTTGGAAAAAAGCAGCCAGGCTAGAGAATAAGGTGATGGAGGAGCTTTGGACCAAACATCAGTAGACCTAGGATCCTGTCCTCCTTCTGCTACTAATTTACTGTGTAACCTTGGTCACGGACATTTTATTCCTTTCTAGGGTCTCAGTTTTCCCATCTGTAAGAGGGTTGTATTAGATCAGAGGTATTAAATATTCAACCTTCAGGCCACATGAGGACCATGACAATCTTGAATATTCCCCAAACCAAATTAAAACGTAATTGGGAAATATTTAACAAAATAAATGAAAATATAATTAGCCACAAGTATTACATTTTAAAACCAAGTCAGTATGTAGCCCCAAGAGACCCTCACGACAGTTTTGTGGCCTCTATTTCTATTTGAGTTTGACTCCACTGTCCTAAATCAGTTCTAACATCCCTTCCAGCTCTGACAGTTTGTGAACCAAGGATTCTGATTATGAAACCATTCCTGGTTAATGGGCTCCAAATCAGCAATTCAACAAAAACATGATTGTTTTTATTTTCATTATCTCAGCTACTGTTATTCTGACCTTTCATGCAGCAAATTCTCAAAATGAATTCTATTTGGGATCTCGGTAAGATGGTCCTCAGAAGTGCTACATAACTGGTGAGGCTTGAGCTCTTTCTGAAGGTGGTTATAACACTGGTATCAGAAGCACTGTGTGAATTGAAGGCATAAGGAGGGTGCAGAAACTCTATCATACCTGGAGAGGCCTTGATCTGGCCTCCAGCTGAGGCAAATGTCTAGCCAAGTACTTGTCTGAACACTTCAGGGCTCTATCAACGACTGTGCCAAACTGATTCGCAGATACTTAATAAATGCTAATGGCAGTTCAAGCTTACAAAGCACTTTACAATTTACAAATCAGTTTTCCTCTAACACCACCCCAAGGGATAGGCAGTCCAATCCTTGTTGGCCCCATTTTCTTGATAAGGATACTGAGACTCAAAGGGAGGATGTGATTTGACCCTAGTCAATGTCAGAACGGAACGGATGATAAACACATTTCTTAAACTCAATTCACTCTGGAGCTCATAGATTGGACAAGTCCCCACCCACCTAGCACAGAAGGAATGTAATAACTAAATAGTAATTTTTTCTTTTACCCAGGAACCGTGAGGGTCTTCCCCTCACAGTTTGATTTTTTTTTCATTAAAGGGGTCATCCCTTGAGTAACTGAAAGAAACCTATTCATTGAATGGGTGCATCCCACTCAAAGTAAGAATGTGATAAGATCTTATCCTGAAAGGGCCAGGGTCTCCCATTGCATCCTGGGCCATCTCCAGTCATCCTGACGAATATCAGGCCACTGGACCCAAATGGTTCTGGAGGAAAAAATGAGGCTGGTGACCTTGCACAGCCCTTCCTCACTCAAATCAAAGTCAACTGCAAGTCATGTCACTATCTTGATGTCATGGTCCTCTTTGAGAATGAAGGACAAGTATAGCAACAGCACGGGGGATGGCAGGCCACAATTGGCCAGGCCATCCCATCCTCCCCTTCCTTGGGCTAAGTTTATTATGATAAAACTGACCATAAACAAAAGTAAAGTTGGTTTAACCACTTTGGAGTCAAAGACTCAACAACAGGGGCCTGCTTTTCTACTCCAGCCTGGTCTAACTGTCTTGGCCCAAGGGGCCCATTTACTAAATACAAACATGGAAGAACTTTGTACCTGTAGGGAAGACTCTTGGACCTCGATCCCTCCTATTTCACTCCAGTTGGAGTCAGCAACATCCACCAGACAGCTATCCAGCAGAACACTGTGGAAACCCCAAGAAGAGAGCAGAGAAGGGGAAAAGTGCTAACTGAAGATGTGTAAGGATGGCAGCAGTCAATGCAATAACTCAATATCGTTCACCACATTTTAAAAAAATGTGAAGCAAGCAATACAAGGAAAACATGAACTTTGAGCAATAATCATTTACTAGAGCAGTAGACTTGGAATCAGAAGGACTCATTTTCAGGAGGCTCATTTTACAGATGAGAAAACTGAGACAAACAGCAACTTGCCCAAGGTCACACAGTTAGTGTCTGAGGTCAGATTTGAACTCAGATCTTCCTGAGGCCAAGTCCAGCATTCCATCATTATGCCACCTAGCTGAAGGGGACCTTAGATATTCATTAATCCAACTCCCCAACATCTTCTAAGATAAGGAAATTAACCAAGAACAGGATGTAAATCAGTCAAGATTCAAATCCAGATCCTGCAAAACCCAGTACTCTTTGCGTTAAACCCCATTGCTTCCATATCATAAAGGGTGTCAATAATTCTCAAGAATGTCTCCAAACAAAATTAATGTTAATTCATTTTTATCTTTTTAAAAGGCCAGTACTTTGGGGAGGCAAGGATTCAAAGAAAGGCAAAAATCTAATAGTGCAACACAACTCCAGAAGTTTGGAATCTTTGGTCAAGAAAAGGAGGCATGACCAAGCCTGTGTCTACACAGCACAAAGTGGAGAGTTTGGACAATTATCTGGATGATTAAAAGTCTATGACCAGAGATGTGCTAGTTAATGTCTATCAACCAGCTCTCTGAAAGTATAGGGCATACTTTTAAGTGTTATTTGCATTATTCATATTTTCTTAATCACTTTCTTAAGTCTGGAAATCAACAAAACAATGAATAGCCTGATTGGTAGCTCATTGATTTCTGAGGTGGAAATGATTACACTGAAATTTAACAGTCAGCTCTTTCTGAAGTTGCCAGGCTGGTTCCAGCAGACCTCTGCCTATAAATCATTTTCTCCTTTAATTATCTAAATTTTTCCAGAAATATTATTGTATACTAAATAGTCTAGATTATAATCATCCTAATTATTAGCATGCAGTCTGCAACACCTCGGAATGCTGTATAAACCAGGTTAAAATATAATTGGGAAATACTTAACAAAATAAATAAAAGTACAGTAAAACATAGATAATGTTAAAATATAGTTTTCTAAGTAAATCTGAGGCCTCCAGGAATCCTTCCATACAGGTTAGCAGACTGCTGTTTCTATTTCAATTTGAAACCAATGATCTGAATAATTCTTTTAATGGCCCAAACTGTGGACACAGCTTCAGTCGAGGAAATTAAAATCTATTCTGTTCTAGACCCTGTGAAAACCTCTACATAAGTATCCCAGTTCATGGCTGAGTGGTATCTTTTCAATGGAGTAACATGATACCTAGGACAGATTCACAATAGCATGTCTATAATATGTATACACATATTTATATGCGTATACAATCTGAACAGTCTAGGCTAAGCAACTTAATAGACCAGGAGAAGGATCTTTTTCACCCACAACAGTATGACCAAACACATATTTCATGATGTAGTGGACTTGCATTGAGTTAAACATGGAATCAGGAAGATCTGAGTTCAAATTTGCCCTCAGAAACTACCTAGCTGTGTGACCTGGGGCCAGTCTTCAATCCTCCAAGCTCCCGTTTCATCATGTATAAAATGAAAATTACTATGGTTGTATTATCTGGATTTTTTAAAGTGCTTTATAAATGTGAGTTACTATGATTTCATGCTTTTATTTCTAATTTTAAAAATTTACTAAGTCCTAACCCAAGGCATAATTCCCTGGGTGATCTAAAAGAACTGTTCTCAATTTTTTTGGTCTCAGAACTTCTTTTTAGCACCATTCAAAATTACTTGAGGGCTCCTCCAAAGGGCTTTTGGAGGTTATATGGATTGATATTTCCCATATTTGGAAATTTTAAAGCCTTAGCATTATTATAGAAATAGTTTTGGAATTTTTTTAGAAAAAAATTAAATATCTTAAAATAGTTATATCATGATTAAAAAAAGAAAATCATTTTGCTGTCATGAACCCTCTGAAGGGATTTTGGGGGCTTCCAATAGTCCCCCTGACCACCCTTTGAGAAAGTGCTGATCCAAAGTTACCTCCTCTCTGGGACTTGGTTTCCTCATTTGTCAGTAAGAGCCACCCTACCTACCCCTCATGATTATTGTGCAAATCAAGAAAGGCTAAAGTTGCACCTGGATTCCAGAAGACCATGGACAAGTCATCAACCCCCTCTGAGCTTCAGTTTCCTCACTTGTCAAATGAGGTCAATAATGATAGCTAAAATTTATATAGTGTTTGAAGGTTTGGTTTGCAAAGCACTTTACGTGTGTTTTCTCACATATCATAACTCCTTTAATATACTGAAGAGAACAGATCTGACATCTTACTTTCCTCCTCTTAGGATCTGCCCAATAGTGGTTGAGAAGTTCAGATAGGATAATGCCTCATAAAGCACTTAGGAAACATTAAAGCATCATAGAAATGTAATTTATTGTTGGTATTATGGGGAAATTATTTGAAAAGCTAAAAGTGTCATAAGAAGGTAATTTATTGTTACGATTATTTTTCTTACCCTTCCACGTAAGCATAATCACCAGCTTTACTTATTGGCCATAATATGCCACAAGAGACTGAATGATTCTGACCATTCTGACATCATCGGTGTGTGCTTCAGTTCTCTCCAGGAGCTCAATGAGCCCCTGGTCCGTGAGACTGAGAAAATGCCCAGGTCCCAGCAATTCTGAGGTGGGCAAGCTATCCAAATAGGATGCCCTCCACACCCTTCCAACTCTAACAGAAGGCTCGGGTAGAAACAAACCACAACCACCTGCAAATATTTCAGAGGTGGACAGACTTCCCTCCAGACAGGCCCAACAACTACTTCAGGGAAAAGTCTCTTCCTGCACCCCAGCTGGATACCAAGGGGAGAGGGGGAGACCCATGATGAAAATAATCCACCTACTTGCATGAAGTGACATTTGTTGATAACGAAACACATGCTCCCGGGCTTCAGTTGGGCTCCGGAACGTTCATGGTAAGCTTGAGCACGGTTCATATAAACATAGAGTTTCAAAAGGCCCCGAGTCTGCCTTAAGCCTGAAGCTGTCTGCTCAGGATCGGCTGTGGATTGGGAGCCTATAGATTAACTGAGAATCCTGTCTGCTCCTAATCAGATGGAGCTGATGTTCATGGAGCCTCCGTCGAAACTCCCACAGGGAGGCCAGGTTAGGGACCAAAAGTCTGCAGTTGCTAGGAAGAGCCTCTCTGTTGCCGGGAAGGAGACCCTGTCGCTAGGAGACATCTGGCCAGTTACCAGGGCTCTCACGTCAGCGGTAACTGGAACAAACTGAGCCAGCAGAGCATCCTTCCTTGACCGGGGAAACCTGCCTCTCTCTCTCCTCTCTCTCTCTCTCTCTCTCTCTCTCTCTCTCTCTCTCTCTCTCTCTCTCTCTCTCCTCTCTCTCTCTCTCCTCTCTCTCTCTCTCTCTCTCTCTCTCTCTCTCCTCTCTCTCTCTCTCTCTCTCTCTCTCTTCTCTCTCTCTCTTCTCTCTCTCTCCTCCTTTCTCTCTCTCTCCTCCTCTCTCTCTCCTTTCTCTCTCTCTCTCTCTCTCTCTCTCTCTCTCTCTCTCTCTCTCTCTCTCTCTCTCTCTTCTCTCTCTCTCTCCTCTCTCTCTCCTTTCTCTCTCTCCTCTCTCTCTCTCTCTCTCTCTCTCTCTCTCCTCTCTCTCCTCTCTCTCTCCTCTCTCTCTCTCCTCTCCTCTCTCTCCTTTCTCTCTCCTCTCTCTCCTCTCTCTCCATCTCTCTCCATCTCTCTCCATCTTTCTCTCCCTATCTCTTTGTCTGTCTCTGTATTTCTATCTTTCTGTCTCTGTTTATTTTTGTCTCTGTGTTTCTATCTTTATATTTCTGTCTCTTTCTCTCTCCTTCATTCACTCTCTCTGTCTTTCTCCATTTGTGTCGCTGGATCTTTATCTTTCTGCCTCTCTGTTTCTGTCAATCTATCTCTTTCATCTACCAGTCAATAAAAATTTATTAAGTACCTACTGTATGCTGGACACTGTGTTAACATCTGGGGAGATAAAAAGAGGCAAAAAACAATCCCTGCCCGCAGGGAGCTTACAATCTAATGGAGAAGACAACCTGGAAACACATGTATGCAAAGCAAACTATCTACCCATCAAGTCATATCTCTTGGTCTACCTGGCTCCAGCAGCACTTACCTTGTAGTCACATCTTCCATACCAGACAGAGCCTGCAATCTGGAAAAGAAAAAGTTCTGGGTTACAAGTCAGTGGGGCACATGCACAGGGCACAGGCTGAGTGGCATGGGGGCTGATTTGACCTCTAGGCAGATTAAGGGTTGCATTTCAAGCCATGTCCCCTCAACCCCACAATCCTGCCTCCACCAGCCTGCCATGGTCTTTAACTCCTAAGGCTTGTTCTAGAAGCATGGTGCCTCTCCTACGAACATGTGAACTCCTTAACAGCAAAGTCTGCCTTTGCCTATGTATATAAAGCCAGCTCTTACCAAAGTGCCTGTCACACAGTAAAAGCTTAATAAATACTTGTGGACTACAGAGGTCACCTAGTCCAGGGTCCTCTTCTTAGACATGTGGAAACTGAGGCCCAGGGAGGATCCATGACAAAAATGATCGATCTCACGTCTTACAGGGAGAAAGCACTCCTTGCTCATGCTTACGCTTTCCTTCATCATTCATTCATTCATAGATTTCAGTTGAGAGTGGGGAAGAGAATCTTAGAGATTCTCTAGGCTAGAGAGCCTCTTAACCTAGGGTCTACAGACCCCTGATCCTTAGACAGATTTCAATGAGCTGGTGAATCTGAATGGGGAAAAAAAATCTATCTTTATTTCAATATAATTGATTTTTTTGGTACTTACATGTATCTTATTTTGTGTATTTAAAAATCTAGGGCTCCCTAGACTTCACTAAACTGACTAAGGGATCTGAGATAGAGGAAAGGTTAAGAACCCAGCAGTTTAGTAGAAAGCACCATTTATAGATGAAGAAACTGAGGCCTTGAAATGTAAAGGTCATTCTGAAGTGTGGTTCCATATGCCAGGTTCTTTACACTACTTTAGTAGAAACACAGCTTCCCCCATCTTAAATCTGAAATCTGAGTCCCCAAGCCAAGACTAATTTGTAGGCATTTTTAAGGACTCCTTTTCCCCTTACTACCAACACTAGTTACATCCCTGAATTACTGATCAGACCCTAGAGGCACAAACTTCCATCCCACTTCAAATGTTCAAGTCTCCTGGATTCATTCAAAATCCCCCTCATTCATTCTATCTCATCCACCTCCCCAAATGCTGAGGAGATAAAGGGTATATTGTATGTAGGGAAACTGAGGTACCCACAGACTATTTAAGAACCCCTAAACCAGTCCTCCTGGCTTCTAGGACCAAGCTCCCACTTATTCCTGTCCCTTTTGCTTCAAGAACACATTATTTCATTATGAAATGTTCACTAAATTAAATGAATTTTTATTATCATTTATTGTACACACACACACACACACACACACACACACACATATATATATATATATCTCAAATGAATGATCCAATTTGAAAATTGCTTCCATCCATGCAGATTTCAACCATGTTAAAATGATTTCCCTAAAGCTTAAATATAACCATGCCAATTTCTTACTCAATAGACTCCAGTGGCTCCCTATTACCTCTAGGGTCACTATAAAATTACCTATTTGATTTTTAAAGGACTTCACAACCTTGCCCCAAACCTCTATGTTCAATTTCCTCATGCATTCCTCCCCTTACCACATTCTATGATCCAGACAAATTGATTGGTGTCTCTGTCTCTGTCTGTCTGTCTGTCTCTCTCTCTCTCTCTCTCTCACACACACACACACACGCACACACACACACACACACGCACACACACACACACACACTGCCTCAACTCCCGGAGTCACTCTCTTCCTTTAGGACCCAGTTCAGGCATTATCTTCACGCATGAAACCAAGTCTATGGCCTGCCTGTACATAGTCGTTTACATGTTGTGTTCCCCCTGAGACTATAAGCTTATCAAGGGTGGGGACTCTTTGCCCTTTTTTTACCCCCCACACTTAGCCTGACACGTAGTAGACACTTAATACTTATTTGACTGATTGATTAAATACTTTGGTGGGTTTTTATATTTATTCTGCAAATACTTATTTATGTACATATTGTTTCCTCCCATTAGAATGTAGACCCCTTGAGAGTAGAGATCATTTCATTCTTTGCCTTTGAAGCCCCAGCTCCCAGCACAGTGCCCAGTATAATAGTCGATAAATATTTATGGATAAACGAGTTGTTTGATTGACCCCTCCCTGCCTTTATTGGGTGGTCTGTGTCTGAGTTGCTATAGCCAAAAATATCCATCTCCCAGGAGCCAGGTCAACCCGCCAGGGATAATTTTTTGGTGAATTGAATTAGACTAGTCCTCAGTCTGAGCCATGATGGAAGCCTATCCAACTCGTTGAGACCTGGTAAAGCTTGACCTAGTCTTCAAGAAGCCAAGGTCACCCCATGCCAATATGAAACACTGGAGCCCTTCTGCCCTCCCTCCCCCACCCCAAGAGGCAGAATCTTTCTTGAAGCCTCCCAGTTCCACTGGTTCCCTGATTGCTCCAGGATTACTCTAGGTCATTCTCTTCCTCCTCCTCCTCTCCTTCCTCTTCACCCTTTTCTTCCTCTAGGACCTCTTCCAGCTTCTCCTCTTGAATCCTGGGCAGCTCCCTGAAGGAAGAGAGAGGATGAAAATGATGACAATTTGGGGTAATGCTATCAGACTATAACATTGTAAAGAGCTGTGTTTTATTCATGGATGGTCACATTTATGAGTACTTATATACGTTCATACTTTTTTTTCAACTGATGCTAGAGAGACTTAACATGAACCTCACTTGCACTGATTTACACATTCTTGTTATGGTGTTTATTTTAAAGAAGCATTAGGGTGTAATAGATTCAGAGCTTGGGTTAGAGTCAAGAAGTCCTAAGTTCAATTGCTGCCTCTGACATTTATTAGCTGTGTGACCAGTCCTTGTCAGCTAAGTCACAGTGAGTTCCGTAGCTCCTTTCCCAAATGGTCATTGTAACGAAGGCTTAAGTCAGAGGATCTCAATTTGAATTTTGGTTCTATTAACTGTATGGGAACTAGGCAAAATCACTTAACTTTCTGGATTTCAGTTTTATCATCTGTAAAGTGAGAACATCTCATGAAATGATTTCTAAGGCTCCTCTCCCAGCTCTACAGTTAGGATTCTGTGAGCCCTACACAAGATAATTCAGTACAGTAGAAAGGGTGCCTAATAAGTGTTGATTGTCTCTGGAGGGCACGTGCTCTGTTACTCCTGCACGGCTTGCTCCTACACTCCAGCTCTTTTGCTCCTACAGCCTTCTCCAATCACAAGTACAATGAATTTATTAGGTTAGTTACCTTGGAACATGAGGAGCACCTAGTCCTGAAGGAATGAAGGATGGGATAAGGGAGGGGGAAGGAATCATGATAGCAGCAAATCCTTGGGGAGAAATGGAAAATTACTAAGAAGAAGGCCAAAGAGGAACTCCAAGGACTTTGAGGACTGGGAGTGAGAGAGCATGAGAGCTCTGGGCTAGAGCTGTATTTTCCTCTAAAAGTAGTGATTCATCATCTTTATTATATATAATCCATCTAGGTCTTAATGGGATGAGTCAACTCATGGGTAGAGAAAAGTTCATTCATTTATTTCACCTAAAAGACTCCCAGGTATACACTGAGGAGCATAGATTTTGGGTTACAAAGGACCTTAGAAGCCATCGCCCACCAAATCCTTCATTCTAAAACTGCAACCAACTCTAGGCCTGCCTCCCAACTGAGCAGGGATGGAATCCAGCTGCAGAATGAAACACATTTTCAGATGATGTGGGGAATTTTCTTTGCTCAATATGTATATCTATTGTCTAGGCTTTGATTTTCTTTGTCTTTCTCCCTACCCCCCACCTTGCCATAGTGGAGAGGGGAGGTAGGAATAGGGAAGAAAGGAAGGAAGGATGGGAGGAAGGAGGGAAGGAAGGAAACAAAGGGAGTCATTGAGACATCCCTCTTAAAAATGAAGAAAACAGAGGGAAGGTCAAAAGGAAACACAGTCAAGGACAGTTTTGAAAGTTAGGAGTTGACCTTATTATGTACTTAAAAAGAAAAGCCAGTTGTACACAAGTTAGAGAACTGCGATTTCATGAACAATTTTCTCATTCTGTTCTACTGTATACATAGGAGTTCTCATTTTTTTATATTTGTAAGTTCAGAATAAAAACAAAAATTTTGGAAAGGTTTAAAGAAATAAAACAGACCCAGAGAGGTTAAGTCAATTACCCAAGGTCACACAGGGATTCAAACCCAGTTCCTCTGACTCCTGACAAATCTAGTGCTTTCTCCTCTGGACCATACCACAAAGGCAACATGGCTGAATATAATAAGAACTAGCAGTTATATAAAGCTTTAAAGTTTGCAAAGCACTTTATAAATATTATCTCATCTGATCCTTATAACAGCCATGGGAGGTAGGTGCTATGATCACCAGGCTCATTTTTACACATGGGAAAACGGAGGTACAGAGGCCTTAAGTGACTTGCCCAGGGTCTCACAGTTAGTAAGTGTCTGAGACAGAATTTTGAACTCAGGTCTTCCTGTCTGCACTTTATTGATTGTAGTATTGGAGCTGGACTCATAAAAACCTGAGTTCCAATCCTACCTCAGGTACATGTGGCCCTGAGATAGTCACTTCACCTCTCTTGGCTTAAAGGTCTTTATCTGTAAAATGAAGGGGCTGGATCCAATGGATTCATCAGTCCTCTCCACTATTAGAGCTAAGGTCCTCTGAGGCACCCATGGTGTGAGGCCATCAGTCACTCACCCTTGAACTAGCTGATATCTAAGATCCCTTTCAGCTCTAATATCTTATGAGTTGAGTCTGTGAAAATCTCTGGGGTTCCTACCTGAGCACCATCCCTTCTGCCTCCTCTCTGAATTCAGACACCACGGGAACCTCCTCCCTCACTTCGTCCCCACAGCTGGTAGGCAGGTCTTCTGGTTTTGTCTCTTCCTTTTCCCAATCTGGATCTATGTCTTCCACAATGAGGTCCGACTCTACTTGTGCCCTAGGAACAATGCTGACTGCAATGGGAAAGAAGAGGGGGTACAAAGTAGGGAAAGTGGGGGGGAGGAAGAATGGGAAAATATTTAGACGTCTGGGCTGTAGCACAAGCCTCTCAAGAAACAAGTCAGAATTTAAGATCTGAGGCACCAAGATATGTCGGTCCTAATTCTGATTCCCAAGACCCAAACTAATGACAACTTTCTTACTATCAAACTTGTTTTCTCTCCTAAGTAGAATTGAGTGAAAGAGCACTCCTGATCAGCCCAACTACTTTGGTGGTACAGTGGGAAAAACAATGACTTTGGAGTCAAATCCAAGGACCTGGTTCAAATCCTGCTTTGGATGCTTAGTATCTCTGGGACCTTGGGAAAAACACTTATCCCTCCCATAAGCCTCACTTTCTTTCATCTCTAAAATGAGGGGAAGGGGCAAGATGGGACAAGAGTGACACCTCAGAAATCTCTGGATCTGTGAATGTTATTGGTTGTAAATTGAGAAATTAAATGAACAATTATTCATTTTTTCCTTTTCAAGCATTTTCCACGTGTTTTATTTTCCCCTGTCAAGGGGAGATTGGGTTTACAGTGAATAGTGCTCATTTGCTGTGCTCGGTGGGCTCTCTTTCACATGGACTTCTCTAGAAGCAAAAAGCAATGGCACGAGAAATGAACTTCGATTTTTTTCTGCCAACACTTGAACAAGTAGAGAGTCCTCATTCAGGGTACAACGGAGCACAGAGATGATTAGAACAGAGAATCACAGCAACAAAGTCGATTTAGGTTTTTGTCTCGTGGGAGTCAGCACTTTACAGGGGTTAGAGGCCAGTCGAGTGAGCCCTTCTAGTAGATTGTTCTCTCATATCCTACACCTCCTGGGGATCTGCTGGCTAGTTAGGTGGAAGATGTCTCACCCTGGTTTCTAGTCTTCTATATTGGGATTTTTCTATTGTCCAGTGGTTTAAAACAATTTAACCAAGAAGCCTGAGGTTCTGGAAACTCAACAAGGCTAGACTCAAATTTTAAAAGGCAGAAATGAATCAATGAGAATTTATGAAGCCCCTATTATGTGCCAGGCACTGTACTAGACACAAGGACAAAGAATGAAACAATCCCTACTCACAAGATTCTTAACAGTCTAAAGGAAGGGGAATAATATGATTAAAGCACTCATCTAACAGAAAAAGATCTGGGAATCCTTGTAGCCCACAAGCTAAACACAAATCATTAGTCTTTATTAACCAGAGTGTGACACGCGGAGGATACCCACACCTTTGTGCATTTTACTTTGGAAGCATCTGACATCTGCAGTCTTCCTTTTGTGGATCTTTCCTCAGAAGTCCAAACTTGCATTCCTATAATGCTTTAAGGTACACAAAGCATTTTTCTCGCAACAACCTTATGTGACCAGCAGTGCCCTGAAGTTTATCCCCTTTTTAATGACAAGGAACTGAGTTAGAGAAATGAAATGACTTGTCCAGGATCATGCGGTTGGAAAGTATCAGAGGCAGGCTTTTAATTCAGGCGGAGTGAAAACAAACACAGGGTAACTAGAGCTCTGCACCAGGGCACTGAGAGCTGAGGTATCATGCTTCCACCCCCTGACAGAGTGCTAGCCCATCCAATCCACCCTGCTGTGTTTCCTGACCCCTGGGAGCCAGCTCCCAGAACGTGATGTCTGGGACAGACTATCCCACCATGATGCCTCCTGTGGAAATATGCAAGATGCACACGCACACACACGCACACACACACACACACACACACACACACACACACACACAGACACTAGTTTGAACTGGGGAGGCCGTGAACAATGGCACGACTGCCCCCTCTTCTTCCCTCCAAATCGTAAACTCTATGGCTAATTCAGGGATTTCTTTTGCAAAACCATACATAATTTTAATGGATTGGGGGGGGGGGGGTTGCCCTCTTATTGGGTGGGGGAAGAGGAGGGCAGAGAATTTGGAACTAAAAATAAAATAAAACTGAATTTTTTTAAGTTTCCTTTATGCATCTTGTTTTCTCCAACACCTCCAAACCCAAGCATAGTCCCACGTACTGAGTAAGATCTCAATGCACTTTTGTGGAGGATTATAATAGTTGATATTTCACATCAATAAATCAACCAACAAACATTTATTAAGTGCCTATTATATTCTAGGTGCTGGAGTTAACAAGAACAAAGAATGAAAAATCTCTGTTTAAAAGGACCTTAAATGCCAGATAATTCTGTCTGTCTGTCTCTCTGTCTCTGTCTGTCTCTGTCTCTGTCTCTGTCTCTGTCTCTGTCTCTCTCTCTCTCTCTCTCTCTCTCTCTTTCTCTCTCTCTCTCTCTCTCACACACACACACACACACACACACACACACACACACACACACACGGCTGTCAAATCTCTTTCTCCTGGTCCTAGCCTTCCTCCCAGTCCTCTGGCGCAGGTAAACTCACCCTCGCCCTGCTGCCTCCCTCCAGTGGCTCCATCTTATCCAGCTCAGTCCTCGCCCTTCTCATCCCTATCCTCCTCTGCCTTCCCTTTTCACAGGGCTCTCTTCCATAGGGAACAAACTCCCATCATCCTAACTCTCTTGTTACTCCTGTTTGTTTGTCCTTCATTCTCGAAGAGGACCACCTTTCACATATTCCTTCCATCTTTTCCCGTTCACTGAAGCCTAGCTTTCTCCTCAAGACAATCCATCTCTTAGCCCTCTCTCCTAAACTGGCTGCTTCTTCTTTCACAAACCCTGACCCACAGGGCTCGAAGGAAGAATTAACATACTAATTAATAATAATTAGCATTTACTTTAAGATGTACAAGACTATGTATGTATGTAGATATACGTACACACATATATACATATTTAAATAGCTGCTACTAATTTTACAGAAGAGGAAACCAAGGCTGACAGGGATTTAAGTGATTGCCCAAGGCCACACAGCTATTAAGCGTCTGAGGCAGAATTCGAATCCATCTTTCTGTCTCCAAGTCCAGCATTCTATCTATCCATTCATGCCCCCTAGCTGCTATGACCCAATAACCATCTTTCCTCCTTTCAAATTTACTCAGTCCTGGGCAGATTTTCTTTTCTGTCATCTGCAGACATCCACTCTCCCATCACCCCAATACGTTCACCTGCACAGTCTGCATCCCAGACCTGCAGACTTGCCTCCTTCAAACACCCTCAGTTCCCAGTTCCTCCATCTTCACTGTAAAGTGCTTATATACAAAGTGTTTCCTCTTCGCCCCTTCCTGAGTTCTCACAGCCTCTGTCTCCAGTCTACCTTAAGCACACACAGAAGTCCTCAGACTTTTGACACCACATACACCCTGAACTTGAATTTGACACGGAATTCATGGCTCTAGCTCTGAACTCAGTTCTGATTTCAAGCCCAGAATCCTTTCCTTTAGCCATAATAGTAAGTGACCATGGGTTAATCAGAGAATAGACTGGACCGACCTTCCTCCGAGAACCAGTCATTTGTGTTTAACATACCAAAGAAAGGGGTTTACCCTGCCCCAGAGGAAAATCTAAGCCATAGATACGAATGAACTCTGCAGAGATGGTCTAATGGGAAATGCTTTCTCTTGGGAAGCATCAATGTTATTCACACTGTGGCAGGATTCCTGGGATTCATTGTTACTTTGTTATTGCACATTATCCTTAATGCCGTGTAGAAATATAAACATCACCATCAATGTGAATAATAGAAATAGAACATGACATGATAAGGATACCTTCTTCAAAAGCATTACATGTGTCCTATTAGTTCATTATTACTAATAATCAATGCAAAATGCTATGTCACATCAATAGAGCACTTTAAATTCACCAAGCATTAAGTCATTCAGATGATCCACTTTTTTTTATTAATCAATTCACTATAACAAACCGGGGTTAGGGAGCTGGAGGGAAGAGACATTTCTTGCAAAAGCATTGGATTCATTCTTCAGAGTCCGAGAGTCATTGAGAAAGGAGTTAGCTCCAGTCTTTCCAAGAATATTTGCTGGTGACATCTCATAACCCCCTGCAAGGCAGTATAATATACTTCTCCCCATTTTACAGATGGGAACATCCAGGCACCAAGAAGGAAGAAGACTTGCCCAGGGGTCATGTGGTAAGTCATGCTCCTAGATTTGACCTCTGTTCTGGGAATTAGATTATTCAAATGACTCTTGGAAACCTGGAGCTGGCAAGCCAGGACCATCCAAATGAGAAGCCTTTTAACAGAAGAATCATAGAGCAGTGGTTTCTTCAAGAATGAGACTTGGGAAAAATCTCAGTCTCTAATAAAGAAGCCCTGGTGTTGGTCAACTTTCCTTAGACTTTTCCTTAGGTTGTGGGATTTTTGATTTTCAGATACAAAGATAACTTGAAGCCACTTCTGTTTTTACCACTTCCCCTCTATGACCGTATAACTCTGCATATTTTTCTCCAGACTTGAGTTTATTCCTTCAGCCCAGAAACAGTCCTATCAGGCTCCCCTTCTCTGTTTGTTTCAGAGGCTTGCAAGTGACTCCACCCCTGAAACAAAAGGAGAAGATGGGATGAATCAGCAGAGGTGTTGGCTGACTTGAAAGAAAGGAGAACAGCTATAATTCTATCTTCCTCCCTAATTCATCCTTTGCTTCCTTCAAATATAACCCTCCTCCTGTTAGAGTCCTTCATATATCACCAACACTCACACATCCACCATTCTAGTCCGACTTTCACCCCTCTCTCACTTGTATTGTAAATGGTCCTCTTGCCTCAACTCTCTCCCTACTCCAATCTAATCTTCACACAGTTCCCCAAGGGCAGGTTCAACAATATTATTTCCCTACTCAACAAACCCTTGTGGCCTCCTATTGCCTATAGGATCAAATCAAAAATCCTCAGATAAAAACTCTTCATGGCCTCAACCTCCCTTTGTAGTCTCATTACACATTGCCCTTCACACACTCTATGGTCTAGTCACACTGGCCTTCCTACAGTTTCTCATGCACAACTTTCCCCCTCATTTCTCATGCCTTGGCTCAGGATATTCCCCCCATGTCTGCCATGCTCTCTTTCCTCATCCATGTCTTTTAGGTTATTTAGTCTCCTTCAAGATTCATCTCAATGCATCTCATGACAATAGGCTTTTTAACTGCTGTTGGGAGCTGATTTTATTGGAGAAGAGCTCTACAGCTTGAAAGAGCTAATGAGAAAAGAAAAAAATCTTCAACTATGGAAAAACTGCCTGGAGAAAGGAAAAATTAAGCTGCTTTGACCTTCACTGAGACCTACACAACTGCACAAAGAAACCCTTCAGAGGCGGCTTGCTGAATTGTTCTTTATTGCTATATATGGATTGATAAAGTACAACGATTCCTTAGAAATCAATGAGTAGACCTGAATGTGTCCGTGGATTCCTTACTTAGGGGAACTATTTTGCTGAGAGTTAACACTGCCTTAGGGACAGGACAAAAGAAGAGACTTAAATAGCTCTGCAGACCCCAGTCTTAGGGTCTCTGTTTTCACTAAAAGAGCTTGACACTGTGCCCTTGGGCAGCAGCCAGATTCATCTAGCAGGAGAGTAGAGAAGCCCAGAAAAAGAGGGTCCTACCTCAAGTCAAATCAATAAGCATTTATTGAGTACCTATTAGTAGTTGCCAGGCATATAGTGCTAAGCATTATTTAGAAGGTGGTATAGACTGCAAAACATTTCTTAAAGAAAGCAAGAATATTAAGACCTGAAGTCCGGAGTTGTGAGTTGCCCTGGACAGATGGATTTCCCCATTTGTATGCTCCTTTCTTAGATTTTCTATGAGTTTGTGCCAACTCCCTACTATGAGCATTGATGAGACAATGTGGCTTTAGTTTATGAGTGAATTGTTATGTTATGATTATTCTTGATTTTGCCTTCTTGTTTACTAAATTTTTCATAATTAAGAGTTAGTGATGTCATGTTGGTTGGTTTCTTTAAATGGGAAACACACCAGTGGGGGCTCAGGAGCTACAGTATTTATATTAGACATACAGGTTCTCCAACTCCAAAACAGAATCCCTCATCTTTCTCCCTAAACCAGTCATTCCTACAGAATTCCTTATTTCTGCTGAAGATACCATTCTCTTTAGTTACTTCAATTTCTAATTTCAATTTTCCTTGATCCGATCTTCTACAATACTTCATATACTCTTTGTTTAATCAATTTGAAAATCTTGTAAATTTTACCCTTATAACATATCTCACATCAAAGGGGATTCTCTTCTCCACTTGAAGTCACCACATTAATTCCAGGCCTTTATCATGTCTGCCCTGAGCTATTGCCTCATAATTTGTCTCCCTGTTTCTAGTCTATCCTCTCTTCGTTCCATCCTCCATACATCTGCCAAAATAACCTTCCTGAGCCACCAGTCTGATATATCTCTGAGCAGCTTAAAAGTTTCAAATAGTTTTTATTGCCTATTGGCTAACAAACAAACTCTTCAGCCCACTATTTAAGGGGCTACACAATTTGGTTTCCATCTAGATTTCTAGCCATATTTCTCATTATTTCACTTCACAAACAACATTCCAGACAAACCAAACTACTAACTGTTCGTCCCATTTGAGACTCCATCCCATCTTTGTGCATTTATACACACTGTACCCCCCCCCTTCCTTATCTCTTCATCCCCAAATCTTTGGCTTCCTCCAAGGCTTAGCTCAGATCCCACTCCCTGTAGGAGACACAAAATTTCCCAGTTTAACGCCACCTCCATCCTCAATCTTCTTTTAATCTTTCTAAGCTCTTCAGGGCTTATATACAAAATTATAGAGAAGGTGCTAGCTGTGTTGGTGGAGGATCTCAGTTACAGGGAGAATGGAAAAAAAAGATGAAATTGAGAGAGCATGAATCACAGCATCTCAGAGTGTGATCTCAGAGTACAACCTCTGCTTGAACAAGGAAACCCTCTTCAACACACTCAAGTGCTCATACAGCCCTTGACGGAAGATCTCTAGCAAGAAAGGAATGGTCCTCCTACACTGCTGGCTTTCCTACAGCTCTAATTATTTGGAAGTTTGTTTTGCTTCATGCCTAAATTTGCTTCCTTGCTGATTTGGAGGCAGAGGGATGGTGCAGTGGATAGAGCACTGAGTCTGAAGTCAGAAAGATCTGAGCTCAAATCTGACCTTACATATTGACTAACTGTGGGACCCCGAGAAGTCACTTCACCTCGGTCTGCTTCAGTTTCTCCAACTGTAAAATTATGAAGACTAAATGAGATAATACCTATTAAGTGTTTAGCCTAGTTCCTGGCATGAGGCTGTTGTTACTGTTTGTCCTTCATTTTTTAAGAGGACCAGTGACCTCACAGGGTGATGCCCTGACTTACTCATAAATTGGATTAAAGTGAGGCAGAGCTGCACAGTCAACCTCGCTCTCTCCTTCAGAGTCATCAATGTCCTGTGGCGAGACAAAAGTCAGGATGCCTAGAGTGGATGACCTTAACATCTCTGATGTCTGATCAAACTCTAAGCTCCACAGCACCTGCTTCAGCTGCCTTAAGAAACATTGCAACAAATTGTTCTCATCCACCCCTTCCACCAGAGAGGGTCTTCACATGCTTGGGATAGACACCCCCTAAGCCGCCAAAGGGTTTGTAGACAGTTAGCTTCAAACTGGTTTAGCCCACCAGGACGATTTTATGGAGTGTGGCCACTTCTCATGCTACAGCTCCCTGGAACCATAGGTGAAGGTTGAGTGCCAGGTAGACATCATAGGTGGATGAGCAGTCCTGCAAAGGGCTCAGCAGTCCTCCCACCGGAGGTGCTCATCCTCCCTGAACACCCCCTACACCCCAGGACTGACAGAAAGTGGGAGCTGAGTAATTCTCGTTTGTTTCCTTCCTTCCTTCTTCCCTCTCTTCTTTCCTTCCTTCCTTCCTTTGCAACCTCCACCCAGTATCTTTAGTTCTGCTCTCTGGGGCCAAGCAGAGTGAGTCTAAACCCTTCTAAACCCCCAAGCATAACTATCACATCTCCCCTGAAGCTGGAAACACTTTTAGCCTGGATGAACATATGAATTATGAGACTTGCCTCAATGTGGCGAAAGAGGTGATAACACCTTCCCACACTCACCACCAGCAACAGGAGGGATAGCCCTGTGCTGAGGCAGCAAAGGGGAAAAGGTGTCACAATTGCCACAAAGTGATCCAATCAGGGTTTGAGACATGCAGGTGTAGCCTCGAGACTGGCATTAGACCTTTATCAAATTGCTTGCCTTCTTAGTGAGGGGGAGAGGAAAGAAGGTGGGAGAGAATTTGGAACTCAAAATTGTTTAGAAAAGAAAAGGTTAAAATTGTTTTTATGTGTAACTGGAAAAAATGTTTTTTTAAATTTTTTTTAAAGATTAGTGCTAGAGAAACTAGCCAGCCCCTACATATATATGTAGTGTGTTTGTAAATAGAAAGAATTGAGTAGTAGTGATGCAATGTAAGTGAGAAAGAAGGTCCCTGACACCTTCAGATAGTGCTCCAAGCATCTCAAAGACCACCATAAAAAGCAGAGAGAATGTCACCTGCAAAAGACTGCAAAGCCTCACTCTCCTTTCCTTGCCTCTGTTCCCTACAATCCAGGGCCTTTGTCCTTAGATTTCTACCTCATGACTTGATGGACAGATCTCTCTATTCTGACCTTTCATGGTATTCAGAAGGGGAACAATGGTAAAAATTTCTAACCTGAGCCAATCAGAAGAAATTTTGTTTATGCTTTGTTAATTGCAAAATAAATAACTTGCTATTGGAGAAGGACATTGGACCTGAAGACCTAACCTAGGGGGAAAACAGTGGAGTTAAAGACAGAAGGCCTACGTTCAAATTCTGACTCTGCCAATAAAAAGTCGTGTGACCTCAAAGAAGTCATTTAAGTTCTCTAATTTTTAATTTCCTCATCTATAAAATGAAGAAATTCATAAGATCATATCTTTGGAGTTAAAAGGGATCTTAGTCTTTTGAGAGGCTACTATGTTGCCTCTCAAAAACAAAAATTCTGCAGGTTTACAATTCAAAAGACCATAAATAGAACCGAAAGGAACATTGGAAGCTGTAGAGTCTTCATTTCACAGATGAGAAGCTGAGGCAAAGAGAAGGTAAGTGACTTATTCAGAGTCACATAGTCAGAAAGTGCCTGAGGCAAGAGCTGAAGTCAGGTCTTCCTGATTCCAAGTCTTGTGCCCTACCCATTATGCCTCATACTTGGGATTGTTGGATTAGATAGTCACTAAGGTCCTTTTCAGCTGGAAACCCTATGCGTGTATGACCTGAGTTCAATTCTTGGTTTTGTCAATAGTTTCATTTCTCTGGGTCTTAGTTTCCCCATCTGTCAAATTGTAATAAAGATCCCCAGCCCTCCTGCCTCAGGGTAGTATAAGGATTAAATGAGATAACACATGACAATGCATATTGAAACGTCAGAGAACTAGACCTTAACCAGTATTGCCATTTTAATTTGTAACCCTTAGGCTGGGTCCCCAGCCTGGAATGTACTCACTCTCACCAGCTTCCACCTCTTAGAATCTTTCTTGTCCTTCAGAATTATGTCCAAGCACCATCTCAAAAATTAAATGCCTTCTCACCCATGATTTTACTTGTATCTGTAGCTTATCTATCCTTATACCATTGGTCCCCCTAACTCAACTATAAGCCCCTCGGAGGCAAGAACTCTTTTATTTTTGTTCTTGTATTTCCAGTGTCTAACACAGTGCCATGCATGAATGAGGCAGAGAAGTATTATAGAGTAATAGGCAGAGATCTAGCCTTGGAGTTCGGAAGACCTGAGTTTGAGTGCCATCTTTAACACATACTAGCTGTGTGATTGTGGCCTCTCTGTGCCCAGGCAACTCTCTAAACCATAAATTACAAGTGAATTTCTGATCAGTAGGAGGAGAGAGGAATTTCCATTAGACATGAATTCCCAGACCTAGACTCCCCTACTGCATGTATCATGAATCTTTGAGCAAGACTGAAGCCCATTGGGCAGGGGTACTCCAGAAAGCACTGGACAAAGCAATGATTTTTCTCTGTAGGGATTCCCCAAGCCTAAACCCATCCCTGCCTACCTAGAGGCAGCTAGGTTTTATAGTCAATAGAGAGCCAGGCCTGAAGTCAGGAAGACCTGAGTTCAAATTTGGCCTCAGATACTTTCTAGCTAGGCAACCCTAGACAAGTCACTTAACCTCTACCCATTTTTTCATCTATAAAATGGGGATAATAATGGCACCAACCTCCCAGAGCTGTTATAAGGATCAAGTGAGATAATATTTGTAAGGTGCTTACTACAGGATCTGGTATATAGTAGACAGTCAATAAGTGTTTTTAATCTCCCTGCCTCTTCCCCCACCCAGCATCACCTTAGGAGAACCAGGGTTTCCTGGACATCTCACATCCCACTTACCAATTCATATCTCTCCACTCTGTATGGGTGAAGGGAGTAAAAAATCCCATGCCTCCTGTGGGATCACCATTTATGTTTTTAATTCCCAGATCTTCAGCTCTAAACTTCTAGTTTTCCACTGGGATACTTCTGAACTCCTGACATTCTAACTTAGCCTTTTTAATGAGGATGAACGATTTACTAAGGTGCACCTAGCCCACGGGAGGAATTAAGTTAACCATATGCTCATTTTCAACCACTTGCTTTGACCTGGCATCTGTTCATAAAGATGGTTTTAAAACAACTCCCTTCACCACTGAACTATCTCATATCTATCCCAGACTGGATTTGCCCAGCTAGCCTCCAGTATAGGCAATCCCATAAATCACAGGCATCATTTCATGACATGAGCATTGAGCTGGCCCAGGCATTGGCCCCCATGCCTACATGGGCTCACACCACAGGGCACAAATTAACCCAGCTCTGAGATCCACCCAATCCAAGAGCCCCCAAGAAAGTCACTTACTGTTCTGCATGGTGCAATCGGTGGGTGCTTCCAGTTCCTACAATATCAGAAAGAAACAAAATTAAGGTTCCTCCTGGCTGCTAAGCTCCACCCCCTCCACTGACCCCACACAGATCAGTCTTCTTAGATATTAATATATATTATGTTGATATGATTAATTATATAAGCTATTATAGTTTATTGTCATTTATAATTTTTATTATTTATTGTTTATATTGTTTATTATTTATTTTATTAACATATTATTATATATTGTTATGTGTAATATATTAGGTATTATTATTATAACTAATGACAAAGCATATAAATTGCTATTAATATAACTCCACCTCAGTAACTCTCACTAGCCCCCTGTTCTGAGTCAAGTCTCCTTCCTTCTACCCTCACCCCCCAGGACAATATAAGGTCCCTGTTGCCGGTAAAGACTGTTTCATTTTGGGGTTTCTGTCTTAAGCACAGGGTTTGATATATAGTAGTCGCTTAATTGTTGCCTGCTAAAGCAATCAGCAAGTATTCATTAAGTACTTACTATATGGGACAGACATCACATGTACATATATGTGTGTGAATATATAGATATATATGTGTGTGAGTGTGTGTATTCAGATATTGTATATATAAATGTGTGTGTGCCAACATACAAGGTACTTTGAGAGGGGAAGGTCTAGCAGCTGAGGGATCATGGAAGATTTTGTAGAAGGTGGAGTTTCAGCTGAACTTTGAAGGAAAAGAGTCTAAGAGACAGAGGTGATGAGGGAGGGCATCCCAGGCTGGGGCCATGACCAGGGCAAAGGCTTGTAGACAGGAAGGAGGAGGATGGAGCAAGATGGCAGGTTTGGCCCAAACACAGTGTGTGAGGAGAATGGGAGCTTGGAACCAAGCTGCGAAGGGTTTGGAATGCCACACAGAAGAATGTGTATTGTACTGTTGGACTGGATTGGATGGAGGTCAAAGAATCAATAACTTCAGAGCTAGAGGAGACCTTAGAGTCAGACTTCTAGGGCTGAAGTCCCCCAGATGTGAAGAAATTATAAAAGGGCAGTCACTGAATTACTGAGTGAATGAAATAGAAGGAAAAACAGAGAAAAAGGAGGGTGGGAGCTAGGATTGTGTGCAGCTGAGAAGTGAGGACTAGGGAGTGAGAGGGTGAGAGGCATGGAGGGAGAAAGTGAGGAAGGGACAGAGGGAGGAGAGCTCCCAACTGTGGACCTTCGGAGCCCACTGCATGAGAATTGTGGGTGCCTGGCTTCTCAAGTGAGGCAGAGGCAGGGAACTGGCAGCTTTGGGTCTGAGTGCTCATCCCCACAGAACACTTTCATTTCTTGGACCAGGTTGACAAGCCTTGATAGATGCTTATTTCTGGGTGGCTCAATTCTAAAGACCCAGTAAAAGGCACATGAGAAAGAAAGTACCTGCAACACTCTCCAGAACAAGATTGAAATGTAATTGGGAAATATTTCACAAAATAAATAAAAATACAATAGAACATAGATGAAGTCAATATGTGATTTTCTAAGCCGATGTGTACCAACAGAGATCTTTATGCGAGGTTTAGTGGTCCTGATTAAAGTGGAGCCTAGTCTCTATGACACTAAATTATAAAGCAGGCGCTACCTGCACTGGTGGAAGGAGTTTTCTCACCTGGAGGTTTATCTTATATCAATGACACCCCACCCCAACCCAGTGGGCATTTTCCCTATTCCAGCTCAGGAGCTGGGGCTTCACATTCTATCACTGTGGAAGCCTTCGCCGCTCACCTGTATCGCCTTCCCCCGAGGAACAGGCTGAGGGATCACCATTTCCAGTCTCCTCTTGACCCACCCCATCAGCCTGGTGGACAGAAAAGTTCTCTTGTAAACAATACTGGCACCGGTGATTTCTACTCCTCCCTGGCTCATTCCAGGTCCCCTGAGATTTGGTCTAGAGTCTGATCTAGGGGCTCTGGCAAAGAGTTCTCCTTCCACAGCATCTACCTCCATGGCCCCATGTCTGTCCTCCCCAAAACTCACCTTCCTTTTGAACTTAAAGGTGTGAGAAGGAAAAAGAGCAGGTCAGAGGCCCTGAAGGACAGGAGAGGCCACCTTACTGCCACCACCACACAACTAATAAAGATAATAACTGAGAGCTGGTACATAATGCTTTAAGGTTTGCAAAGCACTTTACAAATATCATCTCATTTGATTGTCACAACTATCCTGAGAGATAGGTGGCTATTATTGTCCCCATTTTACAGATAAGAAAACTGAGGCAAACAGAGGTTAAGTGATTTGCCCAGGATCACACAGCGAGTAAACATCTGAGGCAGGATTTGAACTCAGAGAGTCTTCCTCAGCTCTCTATCCACTGTTCCCCCTAGCTAATCAGTGTCATGTTTGGGTTGGACCTGGATGGGGAAAAGGGGGGAGTTGCTATCCCCCATCCTCCCTGTCTTATTTCACTTAGTTGGATCTCACCCACCCACCCCTTACTCATCCTTTTCCTCCTTCTCAAGAATGTGGGGAGTGGGAAACTTTGAGGAACTTGGAAAACTTGAGCCCTTTCCTAAGTCACCTGGCACGATCCCCAGCAGGAGGGAGGCAGGAGGCAGACAGGGTATCTGGCTGACTGTCCTGGCTTGTGGGGGGCTCTTTAGGCTTTGGGGGAGCAGGCACTGGAGCAGAGCTCTCTGGTGGGGGTCCTGTTTCTTTTGCCTGAGGCTCCGGTTGGGCTTCTGGGGGTGCTTCTACTGGAAGAAAGAGAAGAAACAATGATAACACTGGTGGGAGTCACTACCCAAGCACCTCTACGTGGGCCTGGAGAAACATCACCCAGCCAGCCCCTTCCCCCAGTCATCTACACCCAAGAAACGCTTAGTTTGACTTTGCTTAGTACTTCCTTCTCCCAGGTCTGGTCCAAGATGGCTACGTTCCAGAACAAGAATACCTGTTACCTGTCCAGGTCAGTTTTCCCTCCCCCCAACCTCCCCAGATTCTTTCATTGTTAAGCTACACCCAGACAGGAGCTGTTAGTCCATCCATCATGAACCTCACCTGGTTCTGCAGCTGCTTCTCCAAGCCCAGTACAGGCTGCCTGTATCAACAGTAAGAGCACTGATTACTGGAAAACCTCCATCCAATCCAACCACATAGGACAAGGTCAAAGGGTTCAACCCACTTCCACTGGGCACCTAGTGATCCTTCCCACCTCACACAATACAGACCTAGGACAGAGTGGAGATGATAAGAGACTTTGCAGACTTCAGTGAAATGAAGCTAGGGCTCAGGCTGGTTGTGCAAAGGTCAGTCCACTGCTGGGGGCTCTTAAAATGCCTGTACCTAGGACCTAACTTCATGAAAGCTCCCCACTTCCAGAGAACATGGTCACCATGTAATTCTGGGGGCCCTCAATCCCCACAATGTCTGCTGGAGTAATACTTATACCCAAGCTTCCAGACCTCATGAGAGATTACAGGGTGGGAAAACCAGAGAGTTAAATGAGTGTCCCAGGAGTGTGGTCTTGCCATCTACTCATCAATCATATAACATCAGAATCAGGGATTCTACCCAACTCAAAGGTCCATAGAGTGGAAAAGACTTAACCAAGGGTACACAGTTAACTGGACTTGGACCCATTTGTATCAGTAGCAGAAGCTTTGGTCTCCCCAGATTTGCCATCATCTCACACACACACACACACACACACACACACACACACACACACACACACATACACACACACACGCCCACAAATTAGCAAACATGGATGAGGAGGTATACCCACATAGCATGGACTGAGGAAATTAAGCCTCTCTAGATGTGCTTTCTCCTCCACTAGAATGTAAGGGACTTTAGGGCAGGAACTATCCTTTCACCCTTCTTTGTAAACTCAGCTCTTAGCACAATGGTGGCACACAGTAGGTGCTTAATAAATGCTTGTTGACTTGACTTAACTTGGGAAGTGTGAATCTACAAGAAAACTGTAATATCTACCTAATCCTGTCCTGACTCCCTCCCTCTTTCACTGTATCCACGTCCACCAAGAGAAGGAAGTGTGATTTAGGAGAAAGAGGCCCAGATCTAGTCCGAGGATAAAGGGGTGCAAATCACAGTTCTCACTTGTATGACTGATCGGACCCAGTTCTACCTATGTGACCACTTAACCTCTCTAGACCTCAGTCTTCTCATCTCTAAAATGGCAGGGAGGGAAAAGGGAATAGGATTTTTAAAATTCCTCCCAGTTCTGAATACAAATATCCTGAGGAAAAAAAATCTCTATATTGGATTTTAGGAATGGCCCCTTTGTGCTTTCTTCTTAATATTCGAATCATCCCCATCCTTTAAAGCCAGTTCCAGGTCCCCACTTCCTCCTAGAAGGCTCCCCCGGTTATTTCAGCCTCACATTGATATCCCCCTTCTCTGAACTCCTTTGCCACTGCTAGCATCATTATTCTGGGTACTATCCTACCTTGTGCTGTTTTCAGTTATCACCTGCATAGAAGAGGCAAGGAGCTTGCTTCCATCTCTTCCATTTCCCTACAATGTGCCTTACTTCCCCTCTGTCTTTTCTCCTACAGTGCACCTTGCTTAGCATAGGGCTGAGCACATAGAAGGCATTCAACAAAGATTTGCTGATTAAGGTAGAACCAGTTAGTGGAAACAACACAAGATTAGGATTCAGGAGACCTGTGTTTGAAACCTACCCCCAACACTTACTAAGCTTTGAGACCTTGGGCAAGTCACTCAACCTCTAGGAGCCTCAGTTTCCCTATCTGTAAAATGTGAGAATTAGACTAATGGATTTTGAGGTCTCTTCTCAACCTCCTGATGCCTCAGTTTCCATATTTGTAAAATGTGAGGGTAAGACAAGATGACATCCAAGGTCTCCTATGCATTTTCTGCTTCTTCTTGTTGGTCAGGCAGAGGGTGGATACTGTTGCCTTCTTGGTCTTGGTGCCCTTTCTTCAATGCCAATTTGAAAACCCCTCTTAACGTAGCTCCAGCAGCCTATCCACTTTCACCCTACAGACCACAGAGATCCTCTAGCCTAAACCTCACATTTTACAGATGTGGATACTGAGGCATCATTATCCATCCCAAGAAGCCAGAATGAAGAGGTCTTGTAAGACTTTTCCTCCTTTGACAAGCCCACCAAGCCTTCCCTCTGACTCTGGTCTGCTTGAAAGCATCGGCAAAGCTATGGATGGTGGGATCAATCCAGAGCTAGGACTAGCTTTGCACATGGGCTGAACACTGCAAACTATCCTTTAGGACAAGAGGCTAAAGGTGCCCTCAGATAGAGGGAAAAGCAGATGGATCAAGAGCCATAGCCAGGAGACAGAGAAGCTAGGATGCTGGCTTAAAGCCTCCGCTAGGTGAGGTGAGGCAAACCTTCCCCCAGCATGATGGCACTGGGAAGCTTCCTTTTGTAATCTAATTCTGCTCTTTAGCCAGGGGCTGGCTTCTTGTTTCTAGGCTGCCAAAGCGTAGAAACTCTCTAAAAAGAAGCACAAGCACTCTCTAAATGTGGTAGCCTAAGGAAGAACCCAGATCACCCCACCCTAGTTATGCCTTGTGAGGTGGGGGAGAGGTACAGGTTCCCACCAGTTCTGTTCCTGTTGCCCAGGGGAGGATCATCCTCCTGCTCACCTCAGAAATTTTCAGGAGCTGGGGTGGAGGCTGTGGCAGTACTTTCTCCAAACCCTGCACTAGCCACTTGATGACTCTTTTTCCAGTCCTGCAAAAAAGAGGGGCGGAGAGTGCATTTATTAAGCATTTACTGTGTGCCAGGGTTTACAAATATTCTCTCAGTTGATCCTCACGACAACCTTTGGAGGCAGGTGCTACCATTATCCTCAGTTGATAATGGTGGAAACTGTGACTCATCAGGGGCACATAGCTCATGAACATTTGACCTCGGTCTTCCTGATTCCAGGCCCCCTAGATACCTAATAAGCATCATTACTCCCCTTCCTGTTTGCATCCCAGCCAATGGGAGGGTCTACCCTGACTCCTGGCTTTCTTCTTTATCACTGCTATTGTCTATCCTTCGTTTTTGAAGAGGAACAATGACCTCATGGGGTCATGTCTTGACTTGTGAGCAAACAAGGTTTAAGTGAGGCAGAGTTGCACAAATTCATCAGTCAGCCTCACTTTCTCTTCCGGAGTCATTATGGTCCAGTGGCAGCACAAAAGTCAAGAGATTGGCGATGGCCCAGGATGCAGTAGATGAGCTTGGTGACTTCCATGCCTGACCCAGCTCAAAGAACTTCACAGCACCTGCTTCAGAGCCCTTCATGGCCATGGGAACTAACAGTTCTCATCTACCCACCACTCTACACACTTAGAGTAGACATGGCCATAAGTCACTGATGGGTTTGAGCCTGTCTGTTTCCCTCAACCTGGTTTAGTCATCTGCTGAGAGGGTTTACCAGGGTGCAGCTGTTGTGCTTGCTACAACGTCTTGGAGCCATGGATGAGGGTTTGGTGGCAGGTGGACACCAAAGGTGGATGAGAAACCCTGAAAAAGGCTCATACCAGAGGTGCTAGTCCTCCTTAACACCCCTATCTACCTCTATACCACTCTAGTAATACTAACAAGGCCTCAATGCAGGGAATGTAAAAGATAGAAGTCGAATGCTGGTCTTAACGTTCAAATCTGGGCTCAAGCCTCAGCTTTGCTGTCCACTTTGCCTCCTCTGTCTCTTGACTTCCAGTCTAGGGCTTCTATTAGCTATCAGGCTGTCCAAGAGGCCAGGGAGTAGATTATCAGAGCAAAGTCCAACTAGAAGATCTTCCAAAGCCCCTGTCTCCATATAAGACACCCAACCTGCTAACCCATTGGAATATTCAGCCATCTCTGAGCACCCTCCAGGAGTCACATGGAATGAGACAGAGAAGGCACTCATGCCTCTGAAGGCACCAGATTCTCCCCAATGGAGGTCTAGGTCTCTGGGGTCAAGGGTTTGGAGACTTACCCCTTGTCCTCGCTGTCAGTGTTGTCATTTGGTGCCAGCCCTGAAAGGATAATAAACCAAAAGGGATCAAAGAGTAGGCTGTGCACCTCTTCAGGTACCTGGGGTCTGGGGGCTGCACATCTATCAGAAAAAGCTAAAAGGATACAGTCTTTTTGCCTTGGAAGGTTAATGCTCAAACTCAGAAGCCTAAATGTCTTAGGAGGGTTGGGACAGAACAAGAGATCAGTGCTTCATTATCCATATGTATGAGGGATGAGAACTGGACCTGAGATTCCATTGCTACAGCAAACTCCCTTGTGAGGCAATTTCCTCTCCCAGTGTATCTCAGTACCTTCTGGACAACTCTAGAGTCTTAAAGATTTCCTAGAACACTGAGGGCTGAATGACTTTCCCATAGTCAGTCAATACATGTCAGAGGGGTCGGAAGAAGGAACATGAACCCCAGTCTGCCTGACTGCAAAATCCTGGTTGCTCTCAATTCACCACCCCTGGGGGCTCACCAGGTACAGGATCCACTTCAGACATGAAGTGAAGGCTGGCTCCTTCCCCACACCAATACCCTACTGGGCTTCCACTTCACACATTGACTAGTATGTGTCCAGAGAGCATATGGAGTGGTATCAGCCACCCCAAACTAACCTCATTCAGAAAAGTAACCTGCTTCTCTGTCTCTCTGTCTCTTTTTCTGTCTCTTTCTCTCTGTCTCTCTCTGAGTATGTATGTGTATATACATATGCATATACTATATGCATATGCATATAGTATATACACTTATGTCATATCATATGTGCACACATACCATACATTTACATATACATGTATATACATATATGCATGTGTGGATATACATCGACATGCACTGCATTGGGGATATATGCATATGTAGTACCTCACATATGCATTATATATGTATATATATTATATACAAATCTGTATGTATGTGTGGATGCATATATACATGCATGTATAAAGAACTTATCTAAGCTTATCTCTAAGGAGCGCTAAGACTCCTTCTAGCCGAAGCAGTGTCTTGCAGTGATTTCAAGGCAAGGCCCCAAGGAAACAATAGCAACTTGGAAGAGGAAGGAAGGAAGGAAGGAAGGAAGGGAGGGAGGGAGGGAGGGAGGAGAAGGGAAGGAGAAGGAAAGAAAAAAGAGAGAGAGAGAGAGAGAGAGGAAGGCCACAGTTCAGTAGGTCCTTACCTGGACCTGACGTTTCTTCATTCCCAAGGGTCTGTGCTCCACCCTGCAGGGATCAGAAACCCAGAAAGACTCGATTACCTGTCTTAGAGGCATCTTCCATTTCAAAGAACACCAAGGCAGGAACCTTAGCACCTAATACCCCACATTTCCTCCCTTCAGGTACCTGGTCAAAAACATTGGTGTTGCTTTCCAAGTTTTGGCCTGTCAGGGCTTGGGGAGGCTGTGGGACCACTCTCTGGAAGCCCTTTGTCATTAAGGTCAGGACCCATCCACTGGCACTGTTGGAAGGACAAGAGCCATGACAGCAGTTAGGTAGGCAGCCAGTGAGACTCCCCAACTATTCATCACTCCCCACTCCCACCACTGCATCTTCTAGACCAGAGATTCATAAATAAGCCTGAGTAGATTGCAGGGATTCTGTGAACTTGGGTGGGAAAAAAATTTCCATCTCTCTTTCAATATATTTGATTTTCCTTGTAATTTCTGCTGTATTTTATGTATTTAAAAGCATTATTCTGCAGAATCCATAAGCTTCATCAGACTCCAAAAATGGGGCATGACATAATAAAGAATTGGAACTCCTGTTCTAGACACCACCCCCTCCTCCAGCCCCTATCACCTCTAGGTGGTAGCCCTCCTCCCAGGGAATTCTACTCTTGGCCTCACCCATCCCATGCCCTCTGGCAACTGGCCCGTCTTTCCTCATCTCCCACAGCCTCCTACCTAGATACCCCAGTCTATCTCAAGGCAGACCAATCTCTTTTCCCAGACACCCCCACCTCTCCATCCCTGGCCCAAGGACTTCTTTCCTCAATCCTTTAAGACCTAGATTAAGTTCTATCTACTCCAGAAAGTCCTCCCTGACTGCTGTAGATGAAGACACAGGACCTGAGTTCATATTCCACCTCTTACTATGTGTGTGACTCAACCATCTGGAGATTCTAAAATTAAATAGCGAGATTTGATGATCTCTGAGGATCCTTCTGGTTCTAGAGCTTTATTCCAACCCATGAAAACCTCAGACTGTGAGGCATAATAGAAGAAATTTTAGGATTTGGAATCCAAAGAACTGGGTTCAATTCCCAGCTCCTGTACAACTCACAGGTATGTTCTGAGACTCAAATGAGATGACTTTTGTAAAGTGCTTTTTCAAGCTTACAGCACTATATAAATACTGTTATTATTGACAAGCACATATGCTAGATACCATGAAAGTAAAAACAGAAGACTCATGTCCTCAAGAAAATATTCAATATGGGGATGGGGGAGAGGGAGGGAGAGAGAACACATACACATTTAAAAAGTAATTTCATTAAGACAGTATCAACTAGGGGCAGGGGGAGAATTAGGATAGAGTTTCTGTAAGAAGTGGTTCTTGACATGACTTTTGAAAGAAGCCAGAATTTTAAGTGGAAGTAGAGAAGGGTTGCATTCTGAGCATGGGGGATGACCTAGGACAGGGGAGGGGAACCTGTCTTCTGGGTCCTCAAGTGCAGTCCCTTGACTGAATCCAAACTTCATAGAACAAATTCCTTAATTAAAAGATTTGTTCTATAAAACTTGAACTCAGTCAAAAGGCCACACCCAAGGACTATATGTGACCTCAAAGCTGCAGGTTCCCCATCCCTGGCCTAGGAGGACAGATTGTATGGGGCTTTAAGTACTGAACACAGTGATTTGTACTTTATCTCGGAGGCAATCAGAAGACATTGAAGATTCTTGAGGAGGAGAGTGACCTAGGCACACCTATTCCTTATTATCATCAATTTGGCTGTGGTATGGAAGATCCATCAGAGAGGTTGCTGATTTTGTGGAACCAGCCTAATTTTGGTGCTCAGCCCTAAGGAACACCATCACTCCACCACTGAGGTCTTTGCCCATAAATAGCTGAATGCCCTACTTCTCATCCAAGCTCTCTGTGCTCCCACTTCCCACCAGAAAGCATCTGCCTCCTTTCAGCACTGGCCCTGGACCAGATATGAATCCCATGAGGGAGCAGGTACCTGTTCCCAGGAGCCAGAGGAGCTTGGACTGAATCTGATGTAGGCAGCAACTCCACAGTCTCCTGGGGGACTGGGAAAAACAAAAGTGTGATATTAGAGTCCATTCTTCCCAAGCCATTGAACCGCTCTACTGAGTAGGGTTTGCAAAGGGAAAGGAGACTTGGGGATAGCTCAGGTACTGGAGAGACCACAAGAACGGGATGGCCCAGATCAGTCTGTACCAAAAGGTTAATGGGAGTGGTAGTGATCATAAAGCTACCATCCCTCCTCATCTACTCTATCAAGACAATGGCTCAGAGACCTCTTGGGGGGCTTCCTGGACTCACCCTCTGAGTTCCTGCACTGGGGAGGGATCTCTATACATCCAGATGGTTCCTTTAGAGCCTAGGGAGAGTCCAACAGAAAGAGGTCAGAATCCTCAGTCACCCTTCCAAGGCTCCATGTTAAATAAAAATGTTAAACATACCCGTGGAGGTATGTGGGTGGGGGCAAGGGGAGGGAAAGAGGAAAGAAGGACTCATTGACACCTGGGAGTTTAAGACCAAAATGGTCAAAGGAGTGCTGGTCATGGCATTAGACCTAGGCTCATGTCCTAGCTAGAACACTTATTGCCTGACTGACTCATTTCTCTCATCTGTAAAATGGGGGTAATGATACCAGCACTGTTGACATCACAGGGCTATTATGAGCAAACATGAAGGCAACATGGAGAGAACTGTTATTTGTTTGGGGAATCTGGTCTTCTGTGCCATATTTTGGCATCCTCCTCCCACTGAGGACCAGTCTTACCGGCTCGGGCTCCTCTTTCTTCACGGGCTGGTCCTCCTTCAACACTGGTTCTGTTGGTTCTGGTTCCAGATTCAATTTTGCCTCCTCTTCTTCCCCGAACTTCTGGGGCTTGCCTGGCGGCTGAGGCAACACTCTCTCAAACCAGCTAAACATCCCTTCACCTCGACGGAACAAGAAGACTTTTTTCCTCAAGCTCTCCCCTGACCATCTGTTACCCATACCACCAGCCACAGAAGCCTGAACTTGGAAATGGCAGCCTCCCACCTTTGGGGGCTACTGGGAGCCCTACTGGGTCAAACTCCCATTCTGGGAGAGACCAATGGATTCCTTTTATCCCAATCTGGGAGACAGAGCTAAAGCAGTCCGCACTGTCTCTTCTAGGTTTCCCAGTCCCTCTTATCCTTTTGACCTCCCTTTCTCCCCAAACTCCATTCCACTTATGACCATCTCTCTGATTATGACTCAATGATTAGAAGTACAGGGATACAATGGAAAGAATACTGAATGGGGAATCAAGGAGACCAGGTTTCATATCCTGCTCAGCCACTTCCTCCCTATATGACTTGGAGAAAATCACTTATATGGGTCTAGATACCCAACTTTCTAGGCCTTGGTCTCATTGCCTGTAAAATGAGACCATCAACTAGATTCCAGTTTTAGAATCTAAAACCCCAAACCCAGTACTGCACTTAACTCTGCATAACAGCCAAGAGTAATGTCCTTGAGCTAGCTGGATCTGTATCCAGGAGGCCTGGTTACAGAAGCCTATACCTGGGGTGGGAAACCTGTGGCCTTGAGACCACATGTGGACCCCTAGGTCTTCAAGGATAGCCCTTTGACTGAATCTCTAGGTCCTCAAGTGTGGCCCTTTTGGATTCAATCAAAGGGCTGCACTTGAGAGCCTAGAGGGCTATATGTTCCCTACCCCTGACCTAGACTATATAAAGCATTCCCAGATCCCAAAAGTTCATATCTCAGAACATCTTGTCACCCACTCCCTCCTCACACACTCATTTATTTATTCATCCATTCAAGAAGCATTTCTGAAGCATATTTTGTTCAGCACCTCACTAGGGGTGATTCACAACTTAGCTAAGACTAGGTATATGCCCTCAGGAAGTTTACTTGCTAGTAGAGAGCCAGGCACAGCTGCTGAGATGGACACACCAGAGGGGTACGGCCTGAGCCTTCTCCCTTCCAGGTCTCTGTTTCCATGCTCTGTCTCTTCGTTCTGACTCCCCTCTAGGTGTCCAGAAACCCAATTAATGAAAAACCTGATGAATCAATGATCCTATCTGACCCTCTACAGACCCCAAGATGGTCACTCTGGCTAATGAACTCTATCATCCCTTGTCTCTGCTACTTATTACCTGTGTGAATTTGAGCAAGTCATTGCATGAGCTAAAAGATTTCTGAGGCAGCTTGGTGCAATGGGTAGAGCACTGGACTTGAAGTCATGAAGGCCTGAGTTCAAATCCCACCTTAGATGCTTATTAGGTGCGTCCTCCTGGGCAAGGCCCTTTAAACTCCTTGCACCTCAGTTTCCTCAAATGTAAATAAGAGGGCTGAACTCAGTGGCCTTTAAAGCTCTAAAGCTGCGAGGGCATAAAAACTTTTTGTATAACTTTTTATATTTTTTTGTAAAAAATTTTTTAAGAGAAATTCAGTTGAGGGGGAAAAGAGAAGCAGACAGGGACCTCAGGACACAAGGTCCCGCTGCAGACACTAGCCTCTAAGGAAAGAGATGGGGAGACATCCAGAACTCTTTCTATGTAGGCTGCCCTAGGGAGAAGAGCAGGGAGGAACCCACCTGGGGATAACACAGTAGGGGAGAGAGAGGATGGAAGGTGCCATCCAGGAGCCTATTTACTTGTGCTAAACCTGGCTGTTTCTACCTGCTGACTCACATGAGTATTAGCAGGGCCCTGTACACGTGCAGCCCTCACCCTTGTAGTTCTGATCCCATCTAAACTGCTTCAGACTCTGGAAAAACTACCTTGTCCCAAAACATCTCTCCCTCTCCTGCCTAGAATTCTAGTATTATGGAATTATTTCCTGGGATAGAACAGATTCCTTTCTCATCATCTTCCTTTAAATTGTATATTTTGAAGGTTATTCATGGGAATGCAAAATATTTCATCAGATACTTTCCTCAGCAGAAGAGACAGTGACAGGATGAAGATACTGAGGACCCTGGTAGGGAGAGGTTTAAGTTGAATGTAGGTAGTGAATCCCCACTGAACTCACAGTCTTAGCTCTTTGCTTAGGTTTGTCTCCCTCCTAATTTTCAGGGGACTATTTACTATTATTAAACCATTTCATTAATATTACAATTTCATTCATTTCTTCACTCATTAAATATCCATTTTTATTGTTGGTGCTGAATTATTTTCAGTCGTGTCTGACTCTCTGTGACCCCATTCAGGGATTTCTTGGCAGTGTTACTAGAGTGACTTGCCATTTCCTTCTCCAGTTCATTTCACAGATGAGAAAACTGAGACAATCGAGGTTAAATGACTCACCTATTTGGGCGATGGATTACCACTGTCCATTCCGTAGATTCAGTTTAGCTCTTTCCTCTAATTAGTTTCAGTACCTCCAGACTCTCCCTTCCCCTCCCCATCGTCCATGTAACCACCAAACAGATATTTTCAAAATCCAGACCTGATCATGTCACCTCATCCTCTCCCTCCACTCAAAAATTCTCCATGGGTCCTTCTTGCCCCCTCCAAACAAATCACAAACCCCTCAGCTGACATTTAAAGCCCTCATATAAACCGTATTTTCTTTACACTACATTAATCTGCCTTCACATCACACTCTCTAGTCCCTCTAGCTATCCTCCATAGAAAGCATCCTGTCTCCTATTTCCATACCTTTGCACGAGCTGTGCTCCCATTCCTGGAAGGTATTCCATCCTCCTCTCTGCTTCTTAGAATCACTTGCTTCTTTGAATGCACAACCCAGGTGGCCCCAGAGATGTGAGGCCTTTCCTAACACCTCAAATATCACTTTCAACCCCTAGAAGCCACTTTGTAAGCAATCTGTCTTTACTTTCTGCTCTACCTGTAGTATCTCTTCTGGAGAATATGAACCCCCCGAAGTCAGGGAGGGTTTGGGATTTTGTTTTTATTTTCTTTGGGGGCTTTATGTTCTCCATGCCTACCAAGGTGGCCTAGGACAAGGTACTTTATTGAATTGGAAGTCTGTTTACAATGCTGATGCTGGTGATAACAACAAAGTCTATCCAATAGGAGGGAGAGGACTGGGATGATATAAGCAAGCAAAAAACCGTGGTCAAAGGTGATGGAAGCAAAGAAAAAACATAAACAAAGGATGTTAGAAAAAATTGAGACAGCCCATTGGCAGTTAGGAAAGTTCCCTGATAAGGTAGTAACTTCCCCATCATAGTAGGTCTCCAAGTGGAAAACTGGATGGCCACATTTTAGGGATGCTACAGAAGTTTCTCATTCTGGACAAAGTTGGATTAAGTGACTTTGGGGGTTCACTTTGAATTCTGAAATTCTATGACTCTACTTCCCATGAAATTTTCCTTGATCCAAACCTTGTTCCCCTCCCAGCCTGGTCTGAAAATGGAGCCAGCTGACTGAAATAAGGGCCTCCCTCTTACCTCTCCCAAAATTCTCCTACTCATAAAATTGGGCAGATTTCTCCATTTCCACATTCTCTCCCATCTCCTTCCCAACAGATGGGACACAGGGGAAAGTAACTGACCTCCTCTAGGGATTGATAATGAAGTCTATTTTGACCCTGGGAGACTCTGCCATTGCAGGGGAAGGGCAAGTTTCTGCCTCCTTTAGCACCCTGGAGAATGAACTAGAAAGATTATGGTCAAGCTTTCAGTAACTCAGCATTGCCCACTGGCCTCCCCATCTCTGGCGGTCTCTTCTTCTGGGAGATGAGAATGATTCTGAGAGGTGCGAGGAGAATATGGAAGGTCTCCCTCCTGTCCCCACCCCCTACAACTAGAGGTTCTCCTTTTCTCAGGCCAAGAGAGTTAGGGTGCCCAAGCAGTTACCTTGTCTGGTGATAGTGCCCAGCCACTGGTCCTCGTTGTTCCCAATACAAGCCTCAAAGGGCTCTGATGGGATTATAAAAGGGCCTTCCCACAAAGGGGATTAATGAGAATGGATCCGATGATAATACTGGGAGACCAGACAAAAGTAGCTGTCACCATGGGAGGCTGAGGTCACCCCACTGACCCAGGACTCGGGCCAGATCTCAGAGCAGAAGGGATCCAGTGGACCACTGAGGCATTTAAAACATATAGAGACGTCACTGAAAGGTCTAGTCTCCATCTTCAGAGGAAGGGGCAGGGGAAGCATGGAGGGGTCCCTTGCTGCCTGTGGTCAAGTTTTGATATGAAAGAATGGGACCCTGGAGCCCCTGATGACTGTATGTGGAAGGTGGGAACAGGAGAGAGTGTTACAGAACTGGAGGTGAAGAGGAGTCTCTGTTTGAGCCTTACAGATCTTACAGAAGACTCAATGTAAAAATTCAGGAAGGGAGAATAGGTCTTCTTACCCAGGGGAATGTAAGCTATGACTGCAAGGGCACCACTCCAGAGAAGGCTTCTGGTGCCCTCACTTTAAGGCAGCTCCTAAGCTGCCTAGGACAGTGTCACCAAAGCCTTCATGGAAGACAGGAGGAAACTGATCCTGGTCCTGGAAGTCATCAGTGGTTCAAGGGAGGCTGTCTACAAATTCCCTTCCTCCAGTGAGAATGAGGATGGGGGAATGGGAGGGACAAAGTTAACTAACTTATTCAACCAACAAACATTTATTTTGATCAGTGGATAGATTGTACCTCTGGCCGTCCGTATGACATAGACACTTCCCCACCCCTGGAAGCCCACTCCATCCCTGCACGACTTGTCCCATTGTGAGGACTCTCTCGGCCTCCAGCCTTTCCCCTTGATTGGTAGTTTCCCCCAGGCTCTCCATTTTAGGGAGAAACCCCATTCTTTATCTACAGACTAGAACCCCTGACTCTCCCAGGACTTCCCTACCCTCCTTTCTTTTCAATCTCTTTTATATCTTGTCTTCCCTTATTAAAATGTAAGCTCCCAAGAAAAACCTGTTTTTGTTTTTCCTATGCTTAGAGAAAATACCAATGGTTCATCTGCTTCTGTTATGTATGACTCTTCCTGATCCCATTTGGGGCTTTCTTGGCAAAGATGCTGAAATGTTTTACAGATGAGAAAACTGAAGCAAACAGATTAAATGACTTGCCCAGGGTCACACAGCTTGTAAGTGTCAGAGGCTAGATTTGAATTCAGGTCTTCCTGACCCCAGGCCCAGAGTTCTATGCACTGTGCCACCCAGTAGAGAAAATATGTAGAACATAGTAAATGTTTAATAAATGCTTTTTGACTAAAGTGTTGGAGTCAAGAAGAATTAAGTTCAAATTCTGCCTCATACAGTTTCTATGGATATGACCCTGGTCAAATTACTTTAATCTCTCCCAGCCTCAGTTTCCTAATCTGTAAAACAGATGATAAGAGCACTTACCTCTCATAGTTATTGTGAGTTTCAAATGAGATAACATGCAAATCTTAAAGCTCTATATAAAGGCAAATTATCAACATGATTATTTCATGTTCTATATTTTAAAAAAGGGCAGTAGCTAGCTGGTACAAAGTGAAGACTCACCTACACTTCCTAGCTGTGTGATTCTGAGCAAGTCATTTAACCTTGTTTGCCTCAGTTTCCTCATTTGTCAAATGAGCAGAAAAGGAAATGGCAAATCACTCCAGCCAAAAAAAAAAACCCAAATGGGGTCACAAAGAGTCAGAGATGACTGAACAGTAAAAAACTTTATAAAAGCATTACATAACATTTAATATTTACTGGGCTCAGGCAGGCCCCATAGACAACGGGGGTTTCAAAGATGTTTTTCTGGAGTTCGCAATCTAATTGGGCTTACAAGGCATATGCACAAATAGCTACCATATCAAACCTTTATAAAGGGACAGAGCTAAGATGTTGGTTTCCATTATAGCCCCTTCCCTTGTCTTGGGTTCTTAGAGACTGGATCCCAGCGCTGAACATCAGAGTTCTAGAAATGTTTGAAACTTGTAGGCTGAAGTACTGAGCAGTGCAGAGATTGTCAAACTGACAATCTTGATAATTCAGTCTCTGCTCCTGGCTCTGTGCCCTTGAGCAAGTGACTTCCCTTCTCTGGCCTTAGTTTCCTTTTCTGTAAAAAGAAAGAGTTCTGTTGACTGCACTATGGGAGGTGCTTAGCTCTAGGGCTGGAAGTAACCAAGGAGGATGCCAATATCTAACTCTCTCATTCTACAGATGAGGAAACTGAGGCCTGGGAATTCAAGGAACCAGTCCAAAGTCTAATAATCAGAGGAGAAAATGACCATTGCAGTGAGGAAGAACACAGCTCCTGGCCCAGCTTGCCAGAAAATAGGGACCTTTGAGGGATTCAGTGCTGATTTTTTTGTGTACTTTGTGTTTTGATGTTTTAGTATCAACCTCCAGAAAGAGTATCACAGCAGAAGAAGTTGCTGTTGCTTGTTTCGGTCTTTGTCGGTGCCTACTTGTCAGGCTTTGGGGTTAAGCATTTCTTTTGTGTGGAAGAAATGAATCGCTGCATTCCACGTGAAAAAAAAAATTAAAATTAGTTGGAGTAGATGTTGAGCCTGGGGAAAAGAAGACTGTTGTGGAGGTGGGGGTGGGGAGGTACAATAACTGTCTTCAAACGCTCAAAGGGCAGCCTCATCAAAGAGGGGAACACACCCGACCTGCTTGGTCTAGAAGGTGGATCCAGGACTGGTGAAGATGGCAGAGGAAAAGCTTCCTGACTCATGAAAGGGAACAAATTGACTTAACGAGCCATCAGTGGAGGTCTTCAGGGTGAGGCTTAATGAACTTGTCCAAGGTGCTACGCACGGTCTTCCCACTCAGGTCTGGGTTGGACTACCCAGCCTCTGAGGTTCCTCCAGCTCAGGCAGAACTGAAAAAGGCACTTTGATTGTATGTCTCTTGGATACTATCCAAGTTCAGGGAGGGAGGAATGGAGTGGGGGGAGGGGGAGGAGAAAGAGAGAGAGAGAGAATCATATCATGCCTGGAGGGGATCAGACAGAGCTTCTCAGAGGAGGCAGTTTGAGCCTAATCCCTTACCACTGGATATTTATAGCAGAGGGGATAGAATGAACAAAGGACAGGGGAGGAGTCTTAAGAAAGAAGGCATGCCCAGGGGATGGTGAGTAGTCCCATTTGGTTGAGTGCAGCACACATCCAGGGGATAGTCTAGAACAGGGGCTCTTAAAACTATCTTGGCAGTCTGATGAAGTTTGTGGACCTCATCTCAGATAAATGCTTTTAAATGCATATAATAAAATATACAGGATTATTAAGAAAACCAATAGTACTGAAATAAACATGCTATTTATTGCCCATTCAAGTTCATGAACTCCCTGAAATCCAACCACACAGTCCATGGGCTCTGGCTAGGAGATAAAGTCTTGAAAAGTCAAGTGAGGGTCAAATACTGAAGGTGTTGGGGTGGGGGTTAAATTCAGGATGGGGTGTCAGGGATGCACAGCTGACACTGGAATGGGAAATCAATCCTTGAGGAGGGTTGAGGAGATAAGACAAGGGAGTAGTCATTTGTCAAGAAGTGAAAGCTTGGGGAAAGAACCAAGACATTCTTAACTACCTGAGAAGAGACCGCATCACAGAGTCGTGAATACAAATCACATTCCTGCTGCCCTTGTAGAAGCTACTTGGGGTTAGAGGCGGGGGGGGGGGGGGGGGGGGGGGGGGGGGGGACAGAAGGAGCAGGTAGATTGGGGAAGGGGTCACTTCTCCTCAAGCCCTGTTTCCTCTTCTGTAAAAAGGCTAAAGTCTCTTCCTGCTCTAGCACCTCCGTGGTAAGATGGTAGACCAAGGACCTTGAGGCCAGTGGCACAGGGTGAAGGCTGTTATCCCTCCAGACCTATTCCTCTTCCTAGCTTCCTTCTTTCTTCCTGATGAGGTCACAAAACTAGAAGAGGGGCAATTTCCAGAAGGTCTAAGGTAGAGTGAGTGTCATTGAGCTAATCCAGGACCTGCTGAGGCTGCCAATCTTCCTGATCCTTCTACGGCTGACCTCGGATTTCCAGGGCAGTCTCTAATCTCCACCAGGCACTGTTTACATCCCAGCCAAGAGAGAAACTGGCCAGACCCCTCTTCCTCCCCATCCTTCCCTTTCCGATGAGTTTTCAGGGCAATCCTCCCATTGCTTTTCCACAAGAGGGAAAAAAAAAAAAAAACTACCACCTCATTCCATCTTCCACCTTGGATTTTAGGAGTTGAGAAGTCCTTAGAAATTATAATAGCTACATTTCCAAAGGACTCTTGCTGCAAAACACCATTCACATCCAGAGAAAGAACTGTACAGTCAGAACACAGAATGAAGTAGACTATTTTCTCTTTTGTTTTGTTTTGGTTTGGTTTCTCTCATAATTTCTCCCATTTGTTTAAATTCTTCTATGCAAAATGAGTAATGTGAAAATGTGTTTAGTAAGAAGGTATATGTAGAACCCATGTAAATTTGCATGCCATCTTGGGAAGAAAGGGGAGGGAAGGGGAGAAAATTTAAAATTTATGGAAGCGATTGTTGAAAACTGAAAACAAATTTATTTTTTAAAAAAGTAAAAAAAAGAAATTATAATAGCTAGCACTTATATTGTATTTGAAAATTTGCAAAACACTTTACATTTATCATCTCATCTGATTGTCACAATGACCTGGGAAGTTGCTGTTATAATTATCTCCATCTTATAGATAAGGAAACTGAAGGATGTTCCAAGTTTCAACAGTCTTATCTAACAAGATCTCAAGTCTGATTCTGCTGCCCCACCTCTCTCTTTTTTATGACTCCTGCTAAGGAAGATTATTATGAGAAATAATGATAACCATTTTCCAGATCTGAAATGTCACTTTCAACTTCCCTATCCACCTTCCCAATGTAGGCTGGTAATAGGTATGCTGTAGTGGATTGGGTGTTAGACCTGAAGTCAGAGAGAACTGGAGTTCAATTCCCGCCAGAGATACTGAGTAGTTAGGTCATTTAACCTCTCATTCTCTAATACATTATTACTGCTTGTGACATCACCTTAAATCATCGAACTTTCATAGCTTAAAATTGTATTAAGACTTTGGGGACATCCTATCTATCTGGAAGGGATACTGTAAACAGAAAATCATCTGAGTCCAGAGTTAAGCTGGAAGAGGGGAGCAGATTGAGTGGCCTCTGGAAAATTGCAGTTCTGATGATGACCCATCATGATACTAGAAGACTTAAGGATGAAACATGCCATCCACCCCCCCTGACAGACAGGTAATGGACTAAGGGTGTAGACAAGAAGCAGCTAGATGATACAATGAATAGGACACTGAGCATGGAGTCAAGTAAAATCTGAGTCCAAATCCAACCTTGGACACTTAATAGCTATGTGGCTCTGGGCAAGTCACTTAACTTCCATTTACCTCAGTTTCCTCAACTGTAAAATGAGAATCATAAAGGCACCTACCTTGGAAGATTGTTGAGGATGAGATGAAGTAGTATTCGTAAAATGTTTAGCACAGTGTTTGGCATATAGTAGGTGCTTTAAAATGCTATTTCCGTACCTTCCCAGGCTGAGAACTATATTCTTGGGGATGTAGACAATGCAAAATGTTTTGCTTCACTATGTGTATTTGTTCCAATAAAATTTTTTCTTTCTATTTTAGTAGGGAGAGGAGGGGTAGGAGAAAATAGAGTTCTGTTCATTGAATAAAATTAAATTTAAAAAGAAATCATACAGTTCTTTTAGAAACAAAAGCCTACCTCTCTAACTCCAGTATTCTTTGGGTGATGTGATATATATACATACATACATATATATGTGTATGTATCCATACATATGCATATATGTGTCTATGAGCCATGAAAAATTTAAAATTGAAGTTCTCCCAAAAAAGGAATGGAGAAACATAAAGTGGGCTTGTTGGGGCAACTACAAATAAAGGAATTATCCAGGAGAAATCTCAGATAGGGAGAAGGAAGGACACCTTCTGGACAGCTCTTTTGCTAGGTTTTTATCCAAGGCAGGGTGATAAGAACTGAAGGTGGGTGGACACTGAATTGAATTCATCAGATGACACAGATTAGCATTGCTCAGGGTAAGCAGGTACAATGGGGTCTGATCCTCAACCCCCCCAACGGTGCAATTGTTGTGAGGCCCCAATTAGATCATGTATGTGGATTGTTTTACCAACTTGAACATACATTTCAGTTATTTTTAAGATTTAGGGAAATGACAAGTCACTTCTTGCCAAAAGCCTGAGGACCCCAGTGAAGACTCCATTTCACTACCTCCCCCTAAACAAGTGAGAAGCCTGGTTTTCTAAGTCTACCTTGAACCTCTCTCTGAGCTCCTCTTTTGAGAAACCTTGCCCTAGGCCATGCCGTTGGATTCAGACAGCTGCTGTTCCTGGGATGTGGTCAGGATTTGACTCCAAGACACAAAGGGCTGAATCCAGGGAAACCTCTACAATAGGTGCTCAAACACTAAGCAGAGTCTTTTCTCCTCTCTGTGCCTGTCTTCACAAGGTGAATTCTGCTCTGCCTGGCATTGCTTAGGGGTAACTGGGGTTCCCCTGGGGTTGATTCTAAGCCTGTTCCCTCTCTGGCATGTTCTCCTACTCTCCACAACACAGCAGCCCCCTAGTTCTGTGACTTGTATTCCCCTGAAGAACAATTTCTCTTATCCTCTGTAGCAGCTGGCCAGAGCCCTCCCCAATGGGGAGAATTTCCTTTCAGATGAGCTGAATAGGGGTCACCAGTTTCCAGGTAACTTTGGTGACACAGCTCCTGTAGCCTAGCAACCCTGCCTTTGCTGCCCAGGAAAGTCTTTGGATAGGAGCTGTCCGTTGCCCTGGTGAATGAAGGGATCAGTCAATAGAAGGACCCGCTATGGAGACCTCACAATAGGAGGAACTCAGAGAGCATAGATCTTGTCTCCTTAGAATGTCTGTTTGTTTTAATCCCTTCTGCTGGAACATTGATCTTTCTTCCCTTCCTACTTCTCTGCTTCTTCCTTGGACGTATGGTGACTGGAAAAAATAGGAAACTCACCCCACAATTTCTTCAGAACTTCTTGTTCCCTGGATCTCCCTCCTTAGAGTCAAGGGAAGCCAGACTTTCTGGGGATTTCAAAGCAGCCAAGGTTCGTTACTAGCGACTCTTCACCTCCTTTTCTGAGTCCTCCCTTTTCCCTCTCTGAACCCTTAGAGGTGTGACTCTTTGTCCTTTATCCTCAAAGAGTACCAGGACATCGAGAAGATGACGCCATGATTTGCAAGTGAATTGGATTTAAAAGAGGGAGGACTGTGCAGAATCACCAGTCTCAGTTTCTCCTCCAGAGTCATGTGGGTCCAGTGGTCAGATATAGATCCAGATGACTGGAGGTGGCACGTTAGCATCAGAATAGCGGGGAAAAAACACTGGGCTTGGAGTTTGAAGACCTGCCAGTTTGGGCCACTTATTACTCTTTTAGACCTCATTTTTTCCAGCTTTAAAATGAAAAGGTTGAGATGGATGGTCCTTAAAGTTTCTTCCAGTTCTAAATCCCATCATCCTATAACTTTTGACTGATTCCCTTCCTCTGCCTTCCATTGCCAGTCCAGTCACTCAGAACCCTTTATGAAGCCCGCTGGCTTCCAAAAACCTTCCAGCATTGCACTCTTCAAGACTACTTTGCACATTCACCTCCTCTCCAGGACCTTGTTTTCCATTCTTCTTCCCCCTTCAAGACTCCCATATCTTTGGGTGCCTATCTGTCTCAGGTGAGAGACTGAGACTGTGAGATGAAGACATAGTCTTCATAGCCCTGGAGAAGGTCTTTCCATATCTACACCAAGGAAAGGAACACTGGACTGGGAGCCAGGAGATGTGGGTTCTACTTCCAATTCTGCTCCTGCTCCTGGGGTAGTCTGATCTGCTCTTTTATCTTTATAATTCTAGTGCCTTCCCTCTGTTGACCATCTCTAGTTTATCCTGTATGTGTCTTGTACGCACATAGCTGTTTGCATGTTGTTTCCCCCATTATACTGGGAGCTCCTGAAGGGCAAAGGTTATTTGTTGCAGTTTTTTACCTTTCTTTGCATCCCCTGTACTTGGTCTAATAAACACTTATTAAGCATCTAGTATATGCCAGGCACTAGTATGGCGACTGGCATAGAGTAAGCACTTAATAAATGTTCATCAATAGGTGATACACATTGGTGAATCCAAGTTAAGAATTTCTTCTTGCTGTTGCCCTGCATTTTCCTTCATTTTAGTGCTTCATGATCTAGACCGACATGAAGATTTCTCCTTATTAGTTCCTCAAATACTGCATCTAGCCTTTATTTTTTTCTTTTTTCCATAACTTCTTCAACCCTAATTAATCTGATATTTGCTATTCTTGTTTTGCTTTCCAAGTTCATTATTTTCCAAATTATTTTATTCGGCATGTCCCTTGGTCATTTTTGCTGCAGTCCATACTACCTCTCTTTCCTCTTCCATTTTGTTTTCCATGTAATGACCTCAGCTTTATTTAGCTGACTCTCATATACAACTCTGGCACCAAGATTTGCAGGTTGCAGCCCTCATTTTGAAGTTTTTCTAGATGATCTTTTATGCATGTATTTAAGAACTAAATTACAACCCTTCTTGAATTCCTTTAATATACTTACTATCCAACTTAAATTTTCCCTGATGCTTCTTCTGACTTATCCACTGATACTTCAAGTTGCAATTCTGAAGGAATTTTATCCCTTTGGCCTTTTATATCACAGAAACTCTTAACTGAGCTGGGTTTCTTTTTCTTTTTTAATTCACTGCTCATTTTTCTGCTCATGGATGAGAGTCGGGATGATACCCTCAGTATGAGCTGGAGTCCCATGACCAGTGGGAGGCTTTCATCCATCTCTAGATGGAAAAAATTGGGGAAATAACAGCACCTACTTTAGAGATCAAATGAAACAACCTATGCAAAGAACTTTGAAAGCCTTATCTCAATATATAAATGCCAGATATGATAGATTCCCTTCTTTCTGGTCAATAGTGAAAGGGAGGGAGCCAAGGAGTGTCTTCAGCCTTGGAAAGAAAGGAGGCAGGGGATTTTAGTGGGGGATGAGGAGGATGAAGAGGGATGAGACCAGGCTCCTGGGGGTGGGTGTTTCAGTTCATCTTCCCCTTTCTGAAGTTCAGGGCTTCAGTCCTCTCTCTCAGTTTCCAGGGTTGACTGTGGGAATTGGAGCCTTCTGCTTCTGGCCAAGAGAGCAGTGAAGGTAGGTCTGGGGCTGAAGATGAAGGGGGTATAGTAGCTTTCGGACCCTATTTTCTGTTTTTCCTCTTGTTTCTCAGTTCTTGGTAGGAGGAAAAGAAGTCTGGAAGGGACCAAGGCTCCTGGTGGTATCACAGTTCAGCTTTCTCACTGGTATCTCATCTGATTTTATCTCACCATGAGATTTCCCAGCCATGGCTCGGATCATTGACCTGGTCCCTTGGAGTGATAATTCCATTGAAGCTCATTCATCCCCAGCCATCTTGTTCCCTATACCTCCAAAGAGGAACATGCTCGCAGGGGTGAAACAGCAAATCTACCACCCCAACCTGCCCTCCCTGAGGCGGATGGACATGGACTCAGTCATCGGGAAACTCCCCGATGAGCACTGCCAGTCATCCACCTACTGCACCAAAGGTACTAATGCCTACCTGGGCCAGCCTGTCTGGAGTCCCATGCCTGGTCATGATGGAAGCATGGTCCCTATATAGGACCTCTACAGGCTATGAGACCAAGGTCTGGTCATGTCTCACCTTGGGCAAGCAATGAACCTTCCTAGTCCTTGGATTCCTTCATTGTAAATGGGGAGGGAGGGTTAGAATAGATGACCTCCAAGGCCCCTTCCACTTCTAAACCTATGATCCTAGGATAGTCCCTTCCTTGACCCTCTTTCTCCCCATCTGGCAAATGGGAAGAACAGCTCCTGGCTCTTGCTCTCTGTCTACCTCACATCCTCACCCCATCACAGAAGATATCAAGGGAGGGCAAGAACTCTGTAGGGAAAAGGTATGTCCTCAATCCAAGGCCTCCCTCTTTTGCAACCTGAATAACTTGGATAAAGTTATCTAGAAACACATACAAAAACAGCCACTCAGATCCAGAGACATACCTCCACATTTCAATGCTCTACAGGATGATAGTAAAGGCTCAATTTATATAGCTACTCACATGGTTGCCTGTCACAAGCTCCACACACTATATTTATACACAGGAGCCAAAGACACAATTAGCACAGATGGTACACACCACATTCACTCAAACACATCCACAAAGATCACACACTCAGACACACCCACTTCTCTTCCCTACAGATGACTTTAACCGTGCACACTTCAGCTTGTTGGGTGTCCCCAGCAAAAGTTTGAATGGCCTGGTGAGTGACCCTCCTAGACTGGAGTCCAGTGTGGAGGTGGAGGGAGAAGGGTAGGGTGGGAAGTAGAGGGAGGAGAAGGGTCACAGGGTATGTACAGAACAAGCTATTGAAGGGGCAAGCAGGGCCAGCTCCCCAGGGCCAGCCTCTCCCTCTCTCCCTGGCTTACATTCCAAAGGACTAAGTTCCCCCTGGAAATCTGGGGCCTGGTTTTCATCCTATTGTACATTTCCAATCACTGATGTGATTGATCCCCCAGACCTATTAGTCACAAAGACTTAGATATGACTGAGATGATGCCCCTCCATCATGCACTCCCAGGCCAGGGGGACCAATGACTATCTTCTCTCTCTGTCCCACTAAGAGGAGAGGGGAGGAGAGAAAGGAACAATCTCTGCTGATTACCTGTCAGGGCTGGCCTTGAGTGGGAAGAGGCAAGTGTCCTGGGGCTCAGATTATGGCCACTCCCTTCCATTGACCAATGTACATATACGGGTCAATGCGGGGAATAATTTGTTCTCTTTGAATCCCCAGCACCTAGAATTGCACCTGGCTTGTGGTAGTGACTTAATAAATGGTTGCTGATTATTTGATAGGGGAAGGGCTAATAAGGTTGGGGAGAGGTGATGGGGGAACAGAAGAACAGTGAGTCAGGGGGAGGATGGGTCCATTCCTGAGTCAGAGGTCAGAGATCTAGAGTTGTCCCAACTTTGCCATGAGCCCAATGCAAATGTTCCTCTAGTCCTGAGGAAGTCCTGTCTCTTCCACCCAAGTCCATGCCTTTGGGAACTGTCCTATCCCCACCCCCCTCCATTACCCTAGTATCTCAGGACCAGAAGCCATCTTTCCTCTTTCACTCTGGGCCTGGGGTCTCCCTGTACAGGAAATCACTGGGACAGGACAGATGCTTAAAAAGAGGTACCAGGGTGGGAAGCTGGCCCCATTAGTACCGGGCATTAACCAAATCAACTGGCCCAGCCACACCCATGCCATTGAAGACTGGTCCCACTTTATCTCTGCCTCAGGAGAGTTCAAGCTTCCTCTTGTGGATAAAAAGGGTCTGTAGGGAGTGGGAGTGACTGAGGTGGGTGGGTGGGAACAGGCCTGAGGGCTCGTTGTGGAGAGGGGGAACATGAAATATAAGACAATCATACCTGGGGTATGGGGGGTCTGGGGGGAGGGAAGGAGAGAAGGGTGGAAGGAAGGAAGGGAGGAAGGGAGGGAGGAAGGAAGGGAGGGAGGGAAGGAGAGAGGGAGGGAGGCTTTATTAGGCACCTATAACTTCTGAGTATAAAGGCCAAAACCATAAAATATGCCAAGTTTCCCAATGTAGACCATGGTTGACCCAAAGCCACCTCCTTCCCGTTTATTCCTCTGTAAAATGAGGGTAATGATTCCTTCCTACTTCACAGGATGAAACAAGAGAATGATTATTAAAAAGCCTGTAAGAAGCAAGAGTCTTCCTTTATATCTTCCTGATCCTGAGAACTGAAATGATCAGTGGTCTTGGAGTCAAATGACCTGGGTTCAAGTCCTGACAAGGGCTGCCTCTCTGACCTTTCAAAGGGCATGGGTTGTTGTTTTTTGAAGATTCTAACTCAGTAACCTTAACCCCAGCTACGACACTTGATCAGCTATGCTAACCCTGAGCAAGTCAAGTTTCTGAGCTTCAGTTTTCCTCTACAAAATGGAAATAATAAAAACACTTGCATGACATACCTCAGAAAATATTGTGAGGAAAGAGTTTTGTGAACCTGAGAGTGCCAAAGATCCATTAGTTATTAATTATTATCTTTACCAGGGCTTGTAAAAGGAGACAGGAATTCTATATGCAGGTGCTTCCTTGTGTCCAACAGAGATATTGTCCCCATCCCCATGTCCTGTTGAGTCTGAAAATATAACCTTTCTCCCTCAGCTGGCCCCTTCCCATCCCTTCAAGCCCTATCAGACTGAAATGAGAAAGACACAAGGACCTGGGAGCTGGTAGAGGGGTCAGGGCACCTTCTCACTCTAGATAGGATAAGGCTCTGCTCATGGCCCAGAGAATGCCTAGGATAATTAGGAAGCTGGGGAGGTTTGTCTTTTTCTCCCTCCTACTCTTCTCTACTAGGACTCTGGGGCATTTGTCTTCCTCTGACTTCCCCAACTTTGGGAGTCTTCCCTGTCCACCATGTTCAAAATCTACCTATTTTGTGCCCCATTTTCTAAGGGCCAGCTCGTTGCTGGCTGATTAGGAGTCAGTCTGATCAATTGACATATAAAATGGGCCCTTCCCCTTAACAAAAGTATTTGAGGCTAGAATGGGGCAACATAAACCCCTAAAAGTAAGAATTTAAGGTTTAGGGTGGATGTGAGGGCAGATAGAGTTTGAGGGTATATTACATGCAAGCAGGCCTCTCTGGAGGAGGGATTCAAACTGTCATGTGATAGAAGTGATGAGCCTGGGCCTGGGCCATGCATCATCTGTTTTCTCTTTCCACAGTTGAGAGTTTCAGTGACTACGCTGTGAGGTACCTGAAGCCAGATGTCACCCAGTGCTGGCGGGTAGGAATACTTGAGTACTCTTTGCCTGCCACACTCACTGCCTGGTGATCCTGGGCTCTGGCCAAGGTCAGGCCCAGATACATCTCCCCTGGGTGGGATGGAAGACAAGGGCAGGAAGGAAGAGAATGATGGAAGAAGGAGGTAGCTCCCACATCCTTCTCTCCTATCTCTGACTGGAACAGAACAGAGAAAAAAGAAGTCCTTCTTATCAACTAGAGGAGTATCTGGTGGGGGATTGGTGGCCCTCCGGGGAGAGGAGGGGAGTCAGGGAACCATAGCAGGGTTCCCCATTCTGACTTCTGGGACAATGGTTCTCAGGTGTCTGAGAAGGAAGGAGCAGAGGTTCTCCACACCTTTAAGACAGTGGAGTCCTGGTATAACTGCCTAATTATTACCTCCTGTTTGCACCTCTGTTCCCTGGATTCCATTGGGAGACTGAGGATCAAGGTGTGACCTTGGCAAATTATTTTACCTTTATAAGTCTCAAGTTTTCTTATGTATAAAAAAAATGGGGGAGGGGAGAAGGGTGTTAAACTCCTTGCCCTAAAACATCCCTTCTGAGTCTGTTCTTATGATCCCATAAAATGAGTCCATGAGCTAGCCATGTCACCTTGAGCAAGTCACTCCCCTCTCTAAACCTGTTTCCCCATGAGCAAAATGAATGTGCAATGTGCAATGAAAATTGCATAACCAGTGTGTTGAACTATAAAGCATCATACATTTGTAAGGTGAGATTATGACCAACTGGGACAAAGAAGGACTTTCTTCCTGAAGCCACCATCCCTCTCCCAGATCAGCCTGGGATCATTCTTTGCAACAGCATTGGCTAGAAGCAGGCACAGTCAGTGGGTCATTCCACACCCAGCCAACCGCTCCAGAGGCCACCAAGGCCTCTGGGGAACTGGAGGATGTAGCTTGGCCACTATCTCTGTGGTCTTGAGCAATTTGTTCCATTTCTTTATCTGTAAAGGAACTGGAAAAGGTGAGTGCTAACATTCTGTGCTTCCAAAATCCATTGACTGCAGCCTTCATCCGTGAGGGCAGGAGATGGTATGACTCCTTGCCCACAGAGACTCCCTCCCCAAGACCTCCAAGCTTCCATGAGGATTACTGAGCCAAAAAGCCACTATTTATTGATCTCTTTCTGCTCTCTGTTCCTCTCTTAGTACTGTCTTAGCCAGAACCCCGGCCTTGACCGATATGGACAGAGACTCCTGGCAACTGACACCACGTAAGCGATCCCTTCTAGGGGTTGTCCATGAGGACCAGGACAGAGGCTCCCCACCTCAGACCTAACTAATATTGCTTTTCTCCCCACAGCAACACCTTCCGAAGCTTTAACTCTGCCTACAGGTAACAGGATGGGACCCCTGCCTGCATGGTGTCCAGCCCCAGTTCTACTGTCTGAGCCAAATGGTCCTCATCCAGGATTGGATTTAGTTCCCATTGGCTAGGGTTTGGGAGGGCAAGGTGGATGATGGCTTGTGCAAGGTCACTGACACAAGGTCAGGAAAAGACTAAGGAACTGACAATTCATCAGCCCTCCTAGTCACTCAAAACAATGCAGCATGGGAGCTGTCCAGCTTCATAGGTTCCTTAGGAGGTGAAGTTGGGGTTTTCCCTGCAAAGGGGGAAACACAAGTGTCCTAATATAAAACAGTGGCACAAAGAGCATTGCACTTGAAGTCAGAAGACCTTGGGTATGCCTTTGGACAAATAATTTCACCTCTCTGGGCCTCAGTGTCCACATCTATAGAATGGGTGGGTTTTGGGCTGTTATAACTGGAAGGGAGCTCAAATGACATCTAGGCATGGGGCCATGAAAATGATTACACATATGATAAAGAGTTTTACTAAAGATTTAACTTCCAGTTTGGGCAGCGGGAGGGGTTCAAGGTGATTTTTTAAGAGACAAGGCAGATGGGGGAAGGAGCCCTCAGGTTCAGCCAAAAAAAATAGAGCACTCATTCTGTGCTTACCTCTGAAGCTGAACACCATAGGGGATACATGAGACCTGTAAGATCAATCCATGCCCTGAGGAAACTTATAACCAACTGGGGAAATGGGACTGAGTAGGAAATAAAGTGTGAGCTGTGTAGCAAAAGCTATACATGTCATAGAAGGGAGAGATCAGGTAGCAGTGGGAACACTTGGGAAAGGCTTCCCAGAGGAGGTAGAGAAAAGGTAGAATTTAGAGAGAAGGGAACAGGGTTGACATTCCAGGCAGGAAAACAGCATGAGTAAAATCAAAGAGGTGGAAATAAAGTTATGGAATCCTCAGGGGACAAAGAGGAAGACAGAAGGAATGAAGAAAATTTGCAGAGCGGTGAGAAATAATATTAAAGTGGGAGCAGATTATAGAGAGGCATTGAATGCCAAAAGGAGGAGGAGGATATAGTGCCTCATGATTTCCAAAGCACTTTAAATCACCCCATTTGGAGTTGTTAGATTTCATTTCCTCATATTTAAAATTAGGGGGGTTGCACTGGATAAGATCTCTCAATTCCCTACCAGCTCAAATAATCTTTAAGTCTATAAAAGAGGAAGGTGTTGGTGACTGTGTAGCAGGGCTAAGGGGAACATCTGCTTCTTTCTCCCAGACATGTCAGTTACCTGCAGCCCTGGTATTAGCCTCCCAAGAGAAGGAAGAGGGTTTGGAGGTCTCGACCAGCAGGACCAGGCCACCTTAAGTCTCCAGTTCCCCAAAGGTAGAGATGACTCAAGTGGAACCTGCCACTTCCCTGAGGAATATGGAATCCATGGCAGGAATAATAAAGTGACCAATCAACCCAAGAAGGCTTGAGTCTCAAAATGACAAAGAAATGTATTAATGATGGGGTAAGGGAAGGGGTAATGTATGTGCTCTGAACGTATCTCTTCTGGGCCCCATGGGAACAAATGCACCCTTGATTCAAGTGAGGAAAAGAAGACAGCCTGACTTCCTCTCCACAGGGGTTGGACAATCTAAGGGACTCTGCAGCTGAGGAAAATGTTATGTGTCATAGCATGAAGAGTAGGTACTCTGGAGTCAAAAGGACCACCGGTTTAAATCCTGACTCTGCTACTTGATGGACAAAACTAAGTGGCATAATGGCTAGCCCACCACATCTGGAGTCAGAAAGACTCAAGTTACAATTCGACCTCAGACACTCTAGCTGTGTGATAATAGACTAGTCACTTAACCTGTTTGCCTCAGTTTCCTCAATTTATATAATGGGGATAATAACAGCACCTACCTTGCAGGGCTGTTGTGAGGCTCAAATGAGAATATTTGTAAATGGGTTTAGCAGTGTATGCATTTGCAAAATGGGCATTATCCTACTTATATCACCTACTACAGGTGGGAGGAGATCACTCCGGAAATCTAAGTCCACAATATTCCAGTTAACTGCTCTTCTCTGATGTTGAAGACGCAGAGACAGACAAATCTACCTTCCCAGAAAGGGAACTGTCCCATGGTCTAGCCCCATGGGTGTGGTCTTAGTTCTGGGGAGGGTGTTTGGTGCCCAGCTGCAGGGAGGAGGGTTGTCCTAAGCACATGGTTCAGGACAGTATTTCCAAGATCATTTCCCCTGAGCCCAGAGTTTCTTCACTGTCCTTCTTTCCCTCACTTCTATCTTCCCCATTCACCCACTAATAATATCCATGTCTGGCACGGTATAAAAGTGGATAAGGCAGCCCTGGGCTAGATGGGGATGGGGCACAGCAGAAGGTCTATTTCTCAGCTTACCACAAAATAAGTGAAAAATGTAAAAGGATATTTAAGAGAGTGATCTCAAGGGAAGCCCTGTCTGTGAGGAGCTGAAAGCTCTCAGTGCTGTGCTGTATCCTGCTCCCCACATCTCTGCCCACTCACCACCCAACTCACATATCCACACACACTTTCCTTCTTTAGTTCTCACAACTTCCTGAAGATAGCAGAGGCTGGGGCTCCCTCTGCCGTACCAGGGACAGGAAAGCTGTTCTCCTAGCCCACACCTACCTCTAGAGGCCAAGTCAGAGGGACACAGATGGATACCAAGCAAGTTGCTTGGCAGTGCCATTTGGCCAGAAGGACTAGGAGAGGGAATGCCTCAGTGGGCATTCCATCAGTGGGACCATATACAGGAGGATCAGGGAACTAGCCTGAGGCATCTCCTCCTGTCCCAAGGTACCTAAACCTCATGTCTAAATTCTCCCCATTCTTTCCTTCAGTGAGGGCACCTGAAGGTGCTCAGTGCTCTTTTTCTGGAAACAGCCTCAGCTAAAGGAGAGCTGGCTCCCATTCAATTCAACAGGTTTCCATTAAACACTGTATGCCAGACATCCTGCTGGAGATGCAGAGAGAACCCTATGCATGTTACAGGTACAAAGGCCCCTAGTAGCTTTAGGTACAAGTCTGGGTATTCCTTCCTGACGCAGAGTCTGTCACCCACCCCAAGGGGGTATTCATCAAGTCTTGTCTCTAGGCTTAGCTTCCTATCAAAGCATTAGACAGTCACAGGACACAAAGAAAGAGGACAGAGATAAGGTGAACCTGGTGGGTCATGCCACACTGGGAAAGGCTACTTCAAATGCTACCCAAAGTAGGTAAGAAGGGTGTCAGGACTCTTGGAATCATCAGTGGGAAGAGAAAGAGCCAACTGAATTGTCTGTGAAGAACAGCTAGAAACCATGAGTGACAGCAGAAGCTTCAAACCCATCAACCTTTCCTCCCAGATTCATAGGACTAGAGGTCAGAGTCCACAATGGACTCCATCACTTCTGAAAACACATGTTTATAGAGTTCTGGAACTACATGGGAATGATGAGACTACTTATAAAGGGAGGGATGAGTGGAAAAGGAAGCTTGCTGAATATGTCCCTGAAACACTGTCCTACTGGACTAACATCCTCCCTAGGAAGGGTGTTGAGTTCTAGGGAAACAAGATATCAGTTGGAAGGGATATCTAGTCATCTAGCCTAACCCAGCTGGAAAATGAATCCCTCCTTCCTGCACCATACCTGATTGAAGACATCTCATAAAGGGCATCTTCACTACATCCAGGAGTCCATTACATTTTTAGATCATTCCAATTGTTTGCAGAGCTTTTCCTGACATCAAGCTTAACAGTGCTTCTTGTACTTTTCACCTAGGGTCTCCAGTTCTGCACTCTAGGGCCAAATAGAACCGGTCCCTATTCTTCAAAGCTGATCTTAACATGCTTGAAAACAGTGACCATGCTCCCTAAGTTTTCTCCACCCCATACCCCTTGACCAATGTTAATACAGCACAAACTTGAGGTTCATCATCTTCCCATCAGCACTGCCCAGCTTTGAAGATTCTACAATTTACCCCTAACCTTCCTAAACTACCCAGAACTGAACATACTCTGGACATACAATGGCTAGAGTACTGGAGTCAGGAACACCCAAATTCAAATCAGACCTCAGACACTTGCTAGATCTGTGACCTTGGGCAAGTCACTTAATCTCTAGTTGCCTCAGTTTCCTTACCTGTAAAAGGGTGGTGATAATAATAGCACCTCTTAAAGTTGTTATAAAGATCTGTGTAAATGCTATACTTATTACCTGCATGCTAGGATGACCAGAGTAAAGTACAGCAAGACTATCACTTCTTCATCCAGAAAGCTATGCCTCTTGATGCAACCCAAGATCACACTAGCTCCTCTTCCTTCTGCCTTAAAGGAGTTTCTCTATAAGCTTCTGACTTGCCCTGGGCTCTAGCCATCCCCATTTCCCTGATTCCAGGGGCAACTACCAAAGCACTACCATGTTCCTTTTTCTTCAAAATGTGAACCCAATAACAGCTTCTTCATGTCCTAAGCTTCCCAACTTTCCACAGGGTTTTGCTTCACTATATTGGCAAGCAAGGTGAGAAATAGCTGGGAAATGGCATTTAACCTGTCCCTGAACCTAGAAACCATACCTAGGCTGATTTCAGGCTAGATAAGCATTTAGTTCACATTTGACATTGTGTTAGTGCAGAGGTGTCATGCTCAAGGCTTCCCACAAAACTCCTGAGTGTGGCCAAAACCAGATTAAAATGTAACTGAGAAATGTTTAACAAAATATGACAGTATGTCATAGGTAATGTTAATTTGTGGTTTTCTAACTCAATGTGCCCTGGCCTGCAGGAAGCCATTTATACTTGAGTTTGACACCAATCAGTGGCAGATGTAAAACAGGCTCAATTGTTCCAGTGGAGGCAGGCAAGGATGGTAAAAAAAATTTTTTTTTAATTTTTAAGTCACCTTTCAGATCCTCCCATGGAAAAATCCTTGGCCTCTTGGCAATTAAATATAAGTATGTGCACACAAGAGAAAGCCGGGTTCTGGCCAAAGGAGATGGGACTCAGTCAGTTAACAAGCTTATTATGTGGCTTGAAGATATTAGTCTAGCAAATCAATCCCCCATCTTTCCGGTGATTAGGGAGTTCTAGGAACTTGCCCAAGGTTACCTGAGCATATTCCTATGCTGAGAGACAACCAGAGTAAGGTACAGCATCTCCCTCTCCCAAAGCCTCCATTAGAAAACTTTGTTTTCAAATAGATTAGAATCTCCTCAAAGGCAGGGACCAAGTCTCATATTTCTGTATCCTTCCTAGTGGCTGGCACAGGACCTGGCACATATTACTTAGTAAATTCTGTTGGATGAATGAGTGAATGCTGACACAAAGAATCAACACTAACCCACCCTCACCTACCCACCCACACCCCCCCAAAAAAAAAAACAGGAAAGAGTCCACTTTTCAAAGGCTGCCTCTGTCCTTTTTAATGGTCACTGTTCAGAAGCTGAAAAAGTTGTTTCTTTGTAAATTAGACCAAAAAATCCAAACCAAGGACTAAGAATCTCATCAGAAAAGGTCTGGTCCAGTGTTGCAGGACAGTTAATTTTGGGAATTAACTGGGGAGCTGGCCCACAGTGACAAAAGAAATTTAATCTAGTCAAGTTAACGGAAAGGAAAAAGGGAACATGGCATGTTCTTAATAACTGGATTTGAAGTCAGAAGGCTTGGGTTCAGATCTTCATGCTGTACTCCCTAGGAGACAACAGGCAAGTAACTCATCCCTTTTTGCCCCATCTGTAACATGAGCCATCAGTCTTGATGACCTGAGGTCCTTCCCCCTCTAAATCTAGGTTCCTGCTCTCAGGAAAACAGGGGCATCATGAGAAAACTTAGATTGCCTTCAATCCAGGATTGCCATGGTATGTTGTAAAGGGGTGGGGGGAAGGAACCTCAGAACCCTTCAGAAAGAAACATGGTCTTTCTCTTTGCCCATGATCAATCCTTCTAAATTGTGCCCTTAATTGCATGCTGCGCTCCTGGAGCTTATAGCCTGGATTATTCCCTCCTCGCCATTTCTCCTCTGTTGCCCTTTCCTCTTTGCCTGCCATCACATAATTTCCCTCATGCTTTAAACACACACACACACACACACACGATCTTTCCTTGACCCTGACAGTCTTTAAAGCTGTCATCCATCCTCCCTTTACTCCCTCTCACTGATAATTTCCGTAAAAAAGTCTCCATTCATTGCCTTGCCTTCTCACTCATTTTTCTCAACTCCTCCAGTTTAGATTTCAACCTGAGAGAAATCACTTCCCAAGTGACCTTAACTGCTAAATCTAATGGCCTTTTCTCAGTCCTCATCCTACAGCACCCTTTCCAAAGCTTTTAACACTATCAACCACTCCCTTCTTTTGGATACTCCTTCTGCTGCTTCTCTTACCAGTGTGAGACCATTGTATTGTTTCCTCTGATGGAGCACCATATATTTCACACTTCCTCAGCACTCCCTTCCCCCATGACCCCTTCCTCCCTCTGATTGGGGAAACACCAGAGAACTCCTTTCAGATCCTCTAATTAAAGATGGGGCCCAAAGCAACATTTCCCATATGGTTGCTCACCTGGACTTCACTATTGTCTCTAGAAACTCATCTTTCAGCAAGTTCAAATAAACTCTGTAATTCAGTTATTCAATGCTCCCTGTCCCTTGGGCCCCTCCCCCTCTATCTGCTTAGAGAGTGCAGGGTGGACATCGGAGAGCTCCTTTCAGATACCTCAGTGGGACTACACCATGTTCCACAAAGGGTTCTCTCACTCTTAACCCTTCCCCTTTCAGCTTCTTTTTGTCTCTCCATTAGATTTCGAGGTCCTTGAAGGCAGGGACTGTCTGTCGTCTTTGTCTGCATTCTAAGTCTTTGATACAGTACCTGGCACATAGTAGGCATTCAGTGTTTAGGGTGTTGTCCTGGCCCCAATCTCTCTACGTTCTTATTGATATTATCTTCTCTGGATTCAATTGTCTTTACACAGATGACATTCAAATCTATCCATCCAGTCCTCATTTCCTTCTGGTTTTGCCAATTACCTGCTACATATCTCCACCTGGATGTCCCATCAGCATTCAAAGCTAACTAGCATTTCAAAGTCAACTAGCATTTATTGCCTTGGGAAAACAAAAAAGGGGGGAGGGGGAAGTCCCAGCTCTCAAGCAGTTCACAATCTAATGGACCTTGACAATGGAATTCATTACTCCCTTTCCTCACCCTCACCTCCTCCAATCTAACCATCCTTTTGGTCATGTGGGTTCAAGACTTTGGAGGCATCCATAAGTCTTGCCTATTCCTTAGATTTAGTAAAGTGCCAAACCCTCTTGGGTCCAATATCACATCTGTCCCCTTCTCTCCCCTCAGTCACTACCTCAGCCAGGCCCTCATCATCCCTTGTCTGGACTATCAGAAAAACTTTCTAACTGATCTTACTTCAGTCTCCTCCTCAACTCAAACTCCATGTAGATGCTACATCATCTTCCTCAGACAGTCTCACAATACCCTGCTCAAAAATCTTCCCAGGTTCTCTACTGTCTCTAGGATAAACTATAAACACTCCAACCTGGTATTTAAAGTCCTCCACAACCTGGCTCCATTCCCTTCAAGGCTGCCATCTCCTCTGCCTTGTCTCCCCTCTGTTTTTTCTCTTCTCAAACTACCCTGCATTTACTTGCTGTGCATGATGTATACACACACACACACACACACACACACACACTAGAAAGTACCACTCTACTTAGTACAGCCAGGTACTACACTGTTTTGGACTTGGAGTCAGGAAGTCTATTAGCTGACTGATCGTGTGCAGGTCACTTGCCTTCATAGACAAGTCTTTCCCCTCAAATGGAAAATAACAGCACTGATCTCCCAGTGTTATTGTGGACACCAAATAAGATAATATAAGTAAAGTACTTTCCCAAACCTTCAAATTTTGTGTGTTAGCTACAATACCTTACACATGTTCATGTTATGTATGTAAATATACATATTTACACACATAACTGAGCTAAGAAAGCCAAAAATAAGAGTGAAATACAAGGCAGGATGCTTCCTTTTTAAAGGACCTCTGTTCTAGCGACCATCTCTTCCTGCCCCACTCCAGCAGCACCCATGCACAGGCAGGGAAGCTGAGACACAGATTAGGAGAGATCTTTGCTTCCACAATTGAAACAGTTGATCTCAGGGCTCCGGATTTACCCGAAGACTTTAATGACTCATCCTTAGACTTACCTAGGATTGCCTTTTTGCCCTTAAGAGGAAGAGCAGGGTGGAGTCACTCTTTTTCCTCTTCAGGTCAAAGGCTTTCCAAAGCCTCACCTCCTCAAAACAATTCCCAAAAGGCCCAGTCAAACCGGGGCACAAATATTTGACTTCTGCTCTATTGTTTCCACTTCCCTTTCAAAGTCCTGAGGCAGGGGTGGAGAACCTGAGCCAACAGAGCCACAAGTAGCCTTGAGGCCACAGATTCCCCACTCCAGCCCAGACTACGGTTACACTTGAGAATCTGAGAGCATTCGAAGCTAGCACAAGAGCCTGGGTGAGCAAAAAGGACCCCTAGCTTCAACATCTAGCAACCATCCCCACAGGGAGGGTTAGGGGAAGAATGGGAGGCGGTTCAGAAGTCAGTTTAGCAGGGGGCTGACTGACAAACATGTTCACTGGCTTTATCGAAAGCCTGGCTATAAGGACTTGCAAAGTGGCCAGCTGGCTTCCGAACATCCAGTCCTCATCTACACTAGGCGTAAAGGTCATGTACTTTAAAAAGTCCAGTGCACCCAAATGGTTCTCAAACTCCACAGGCCTCACCTATAGTTCAAGGAAATCATTACAAACCATAGAAGACAGAAGGGGGAGCCTAAAAGTCAGGTCTCAGGTGAATCCCTGGCCCCATCCAATCTTGGTAGAGAAAGCTAGTGAATCTTTCCCTGGCTGAGAGCAGAACTTATTAGCTGTGTGACCTGGGGTAAATCACCTAACTTTCGTTTACTGTAGTTTCTCCATCTATAAAATAGGAATAGTAACCACATTTACCTTCCAGGGTTGCTATGAGGACCAAGTCAGATATTATATGTAAAGTCAGTGCCTGGTACACACAGGAGATGCTGTAAGTTAGCTCTTATTGTCACTAATAATGTCTATCAGTACTTACTTCATTCAGACTTGTTCTAGGCAATGTGAGGGGAGAAGATAAATCATAAAAAAAGAAAGGGTCCTTGCCTCAGGGACTAAGGGGTCATTGAGAGCCACTGCACATGAAAGTATCCCTTAAAAACAAGCTGTACCCCACATAAAGTTATCCTGACCATTTCACAACACTGTCAGTGTGTTATGTAATGGAATACCACTGTAACTGATGGGCCAGGAGCAGGTTTGTAACACTGTCCCTATAAAATGATTTGCCCAGTGTTCTACCTGATGTTTCCACAGAAGTAATTAATGATATTAGGCAGCCCAGGCCTGTATCAACAAGTGGAAATTAATGACCCCTAAGCTGATGGAGTCAAAGAGGAAGGTCTTCTTGGGGGGTTCTGAGTCAGGTCATGGGAACTGTTGGGTGTTGACAAGTGCTTTCCTCAGAGGTCTCTGGAGGCCCACAGCCCAACTCTGCCCACCTCCCTCCACCCCACTCCCCACTTGCATTGTGTTGGAGAATGAAGCAAGAAATGGCAAGTTCGACATGAATTAGCCACAATTGCTCTTTAGTTCAAATAAACTAAACAATATCTTCTCCAAATCTCACCTGTTCTTCTGCATCCATGTTCCCCTAAGGGGGGGGGAAAACTTTACCTGACCATTTCAACCATGACACTATGCCTTTTCTCTGTCCACATAGTTTAGCACCTGATCATTTCACAAGAAGATGCAGGTGAGGAAGGTACAGTGGAAAAAGCCCTAGTCAAAGGGCCTGAGTTCAAATCCCTCCTTTGATACTTCAGGCCTGTGCTAGGTGACCTCAGAGGCCTCTTCGAGCTCCAGACCTCGGACCCTAGACTGTCTCCCCACAGGGACCATGAGCTCCTCCAGATTGCCCAGTCTAACTCCAGGCACAGAACGGGGGTCAGTAGAGACCTCGGTCTTCACTTCCCTAGCCCCTGGAGGGCCACCTTGCTTAACCTCTTCATTTTGGCAAAGGAAATTGGGCAAGGCAACATCACCTCTCCAAGCCCCAAAGTCTAGACTTAAAAGTTCCATCTTTCCAGTTGGTTCCACATCTTGACTCCTTTCCTGGAGTCATATCTCCAATATGGACAGAGCCACAGGACCAGGAGCCTCTGGTATTCCTAGAGAATGGCTGGCCACTTTTCTCACCTCCACTAAAACATATACAAAAACCTTGCACAAGGACACGGTGACCCTACAATGAGTGAAACCTCCTTCCCCCATTCTACTCCAAACTTCACCCCAGTTCGCTCCACACTCCCGAACTAGACCTGCTACACACTTAATAAGGAGGGCAGAAGAACTGTTAGACACAGGACTGAAAAGGTCCTGCTAAGAAACACAGTAACTGCCCGCAGGGCACACGCTGCAATCAAACCTTTGTCTCTAGCCATGCATAGATAGTAGAAGCCAAAAGAATTTTGGGAAGTAAAAATGAGCTGAGCCACTGTAAGGCAATGTGGAGTAGCGTAGGAGGGTGACAGGCTGAATTTGTCAATGAGACAATGAGCCTAATCTCTTGTCTCAATTTGAGTCAATGTGAAGAAGCTTCTGCTGATGTGAAGGGTGGCTGCCTTAGTGGAGGGAGCTCCATAGCACTTCCAACCAAGAAGCGCATGGTTACACAGGACTGAGAATGTAACACCACCAACCCAAGCAAATGTCTGATGAGGGGAAGACTTCAGCTGTCCAGCAGACTTGTGGATGCCCCTCTGCGGTGGAACAGCCTGGCTGGCACCATGCTCAGAATCCAGGCCAGGCCAGAGAGGCCTCCAGCCCAGGGCAGAGAGGCTTCACTCTCACTGTACATCTCAGACCCTGGGGCGTGCCGTGGGGTGGGAGGAATGCTTTGTAACTGGCATTTCTGTTATGCCACTCAAGTAAAAATGCCTTTCCTAGAAAAATTACAAACCAAAACAACAAAAAACAAAGTAATATGGTAAGAGCTGCCCAAGAGTATTCCATACACTGGCTATAAACACCATAAAGCTTACCATTAGACATTCATTCCTTTACATAGCTTAAGAGTCTATGAGTCTAGAAGAGTTATTAATAAGATACACCCTAGGAATAAGAAATGACTTTTGCTGTTTTTACTTATGAGAGTTAACCTTACTCAGGTTGCAACTCTGTACAAATAGAAGGCCTGGTAACCTGGGGTGTGCAAGAAACACCACTTGAGGAGAGAGAGCACATAAAAATGGAGATCAATAGGTACCAGAGACCAACTGAGTGGCTTCAAAGTTTTGCTTAGGATTGACCCTGGCCTAAAGCTCTTTCAGTCAGTCAGTCAAGGACAGTTAACACATCACCACTTCCTGATACAGGAGAGACTGATTATGTGACTCAGGACTATGTACACCATCTCTGTTCTCTGTGACTACCAGTAACTGAGGTTTAAAAGAGGGTGCAAAGCGAGCAGCTGACCAGAGAGCTAATAACAAGATAGGGGTGGGATGACTTCTGTGCCAAGAGGAATGGGGAGTGCTCTGCTTTTCTATATTACGTCAGGAAGGAAGTGAGGAGGTCGAACATGCTCTATTACTGCCTTCTGCTAGGGATTTGTGGAAGCATAAGAGAAGGAAGTGGGGAGACCAGCAGGGTACTGGCTGCCTCTGGTAACTCTACTAAGCTGTATCTCTTCAATTCGATCTCAGCTGTCACAGCACTCACAGCTGCACACTTCCTAAAGCATAACCTTAAGTACTCCCTTCCTGCTACAACTCAACCATACTTTGCAAAGGATAAAGTACAAACTCTCCCCAGTCATGTTTAAGGTCTTTGGGTCCTCTGCCTTAGAACTCCAGTCTCCTGTTTCTCATCATGTACGCCATATTATCTCCTACTCAAAGTGGACCGAAGCTGTTCTTCAATCTCATTTTAAACTCTCTTTTTTGAGGCCCAGCTCAGAAGTCAATAGATGAAAAGTTGGACAATCTGAGTTTCCACACAGGCTCTACTATTTAAAAATCCAGTGGGGGGCAGAGCCAAAATGGCAGAGTAAAAGCAACGACTTGTCAGAGCTCTTCCCCCACACCCAACCAAGTATCTGTAGAAAGTGACTCTGACCAAATTCTGGAGCTGCAGAACCCACAGAATGATGGAGTAAAGCAAATCTCCAGCTCAACACAGCCAGGAAGGTCGACAGGAAGCATCTATCATGCCACATGCTGGAGCAGAGTGCAGTCAAGCATGGGCACTCCAGCACAGACAGGACCTGAGCAGGCCTGGCACCTGGGGTAGTTTCCAGACTTCACAACAGTAGAATGGTCCAGGGCCAGCTCCTGGGCAGCAGAAGGGATAGAGGATCCCACAGTGGCACAGCAGAGTAAGAGGCAGTAGCTGTTTCTGGAGCTCTAGGCCCCCAGACTGTTGGGGGATCGAGCGACTAACAGTACCCCATTGCCTCCCAATAGAAGCAGAGAACTACCTTGACAGAAAACTCAAAAGTCAAGTAAATGGCTGGGGAAATGAGCAAAAACTGGAAAAAGAATTAAACTATAGAATCTTACTTTGGTGACAAGGGAAGACCAAAAAAAAACAAACAGAAGAAGACAAAGGCAACAAAGCTACCACATCCAAAACCTCCAAGAAAAATATGAATTGGTCTCAGGCCACGGAAGAGCTCAAAAAAATTTTTGAAAATTAAGAGAAATAGAGCAAAAATTGGGAAGAGAAATGAGAGTGATGCAGGAAAATCATGAAAAACGAGTCAATTGCTTGCTAAAGGGGACCCAAAAAAATGCTGAAGAAAGTAACACCTTAAAAAATAGACTAACCCAAATGGCAAAAGAGATCCAAAAAGCCAATGAGGAGAAGGATGCCTTAAAAAGCAGAACTGGCCAGATGGAAAAGAAGGTCCAAAAGCTCACTGAAGAAAATAATTCCTTAAAGATTAGAGTGGAGCAGATAGAAGCTAACACCTTTATGAAAAGTCAAGAGATTATAAAACAAAGCCAAAGGAATAAAAAAATAGAGTAGCAAACAACGTGAAATATCTCAATGGAAAAACAACTGACTTGGAAAATAGATCCAGGAGAGACAATTTAAAAATTATTGGACTAGCTGAAAGCCTTGATCAAAAAAAGAGCCTAGACATCCGCTTTCAAGAAATTATTAAGGAAAACTGCCCTGAAATTCTAGAATCAGAGGATAAAATAGATATTGAAAGAATCCCCTGATTGCCTCCTGAAAGAGATCCCAAAAGAGCTAGGATTAAAACCAAGAATCACCTACCCAGCAAAATGGAGTATAATACTTCAGAATGGGAGATGGACATTCAATGAAATAGAGGACTTTCAAGCACTCTTGATGAAAAGACCAGAGTTGAATAGAAAATCTTACTTTCAAACACAAGAATCAAAAGAAGCATGAAACGGTAAACAGGAAAGAGAAATCATAAGGGACTTAACTAAAGTTGAACTGTTTACAATATTTGTAACTCCTGAGACTTTTCTCTGTAGTTGGGTAGTTGCAAGGATTATACATAGACTGAGGGCACAACATGAACTGAATATGAAGGGATGACATCTAAATAAATAAAATTAAGAGGTGAGAAAGGAATATATTGGGAGGAGGATGGAAAAAATAGAATGGGGCAAATTATCTCTCACCTAAAAGAGGTAAGAAAAGGTTTTTTCAATGGAGGGGAGAAATGAGAGTAAACCTTACTGTCATCAGATTTGGCTTAAGGAGGGAATAACATGCACACAATTTGGTATGAAAATCTGTCTTACACTACGGAAAAGTAGGGGGAAAGGGGATGACTGGGGATGGGGAGATGACAGAAGGGAAGGCAAATGGGAGGAGGGGGTAATTACAAGTAAATACTTTTGAGGAGGGACAGGGTCAAAAGAGAACAGAATAAATGGGGGGCAGGACAGGATGGAGTTAGTCTTTCACATCATGACTGTTATGGAAGTGTTTTCCATGACTACACATGTATAACCTGTATTGAGTTGTGTACCTTCTCAGGGGGGATGGATGAGGAGGGAGGGAGAGCAGTTGGAACTCAAAAGTTTTAAAAACGAATGTTAAAAATTGTTTTTACATGCAACTGGGAAGTAACACATACAGGCAATGGATTATCGAAATCTATCTTGCCCTACAAGAAAATAAAGGGGAAGGGGATGAAAAAAGGGAGAGGTGTGATAGAAGGGAGGGCAGATTGGGGGAAGGGGTCTTCAGAACGCATCATCTCTTGGGGTGGGCAGAAGCAAGAGATGGGAAGAAAATCTGGAACTCAAAATCTGGTGAGAGTGAATGTTGAGAATTTTTTTTTTTAAAGCCCATGTGGCCTCCTACAAGTCATTTAGATTGTAGCATTCAGTTTCTTCATTTGTAAAACCAAGGGGTTAGACCAGACCAGCTCTAAGGTCCTTTCAAGCCTAACTCTTATGATCCTAAATCCGCAAAAAGCACTTCGACTTTATTTCACTAGTAGAACATCAGTAGGTCATAACCCTTCCTGGTTCATACACTTTCATTTTTTTGGTTCATTCTGTGTTCTTAACACTGAGCCCTAAGGGCCTTCTCCACAGTAGGTCCTTGATGAATACCTGCTGAATCCAGAAATATTGGGATACCTGCCTCCATCTGCAACTCCTCCCAATTGGGGCCTGTGGGGAGGAATGAATGCATTTAAAATCATTTGCTAACCTTTCCATGTGTTGGACCCAGCGCTTCCTGGAGGGAAATGACCTTGGACCAAGGTGCCTCTGCAACTCCTCACCTGCCACTTTCCCTTTCTCCCCTTGTAAGAATGACTTGAATAACTGAGCTTTCTTTTGAGGCAGCTGTGTTTTACTTCTAAAGCATACCTTAAACTAAGTGATAATAACATCCAAAATTGCTACCTAAAACCAGAGTTCTTTTTTTGCATATCTTTTTTATAGAAGATTCAAAATGACATGAAATTAAACTATACAACTTTGTGAATATTAACAAACTGCTTTTAGAAAGCAAAATGAAAAAGAGCAGACAGGAACTTTTGTACGGTTGGGTTCTACGTCTCTAGAGGCAGCGTAAAGTACAAAGAGCTGAACAGTCAAGTGGGAAGGAGAAGCCCCTCCCTGAGGCTGGCCTGAGAGTGGGGCTCATGGAGAAGAAGAGAAGTTTCCTTTTACACTCCTTAAAGCTGAGAGTGAGGACACCTTCACTGTCAGACCCCTTGATCAAACTGCTTCTGGTCTTCTTTCAAGTGCCAGGACCATGGACAGGTAGAGTGGTAGTGAGGATAGTGTGGGATGTTGATTAAAAAACAAAACATTTAGTCTTTCTCCCAGTTTGCACCAAATTTCCTGGTCTTCTCTTGGGGGCACGAGTAGGCCTAGCTTGATCTCTAACCAGTCAGTCTGGACAAATGATTTCTGATGAGAAGCTGAGAGGCTTACCATATCATTAAATATGGCAGGAAGCATGCATGGGACCAGCTCTGGCCATGTGGTTATTATGCTGGTTATTTGTCTTTGCTCCACTTAAATATCCATTTTCCCTTCTTCTAGTCCTCCCCATCCTCTACTCCCTCCCCCCCACCCCAAAGACTCAAAATGCCCCAGAAGCAGCCAGAGTGAACTCCAGGAAACCACCTCTCTGACCCAGGAAGTATTCAGACATTGACTAAAGCATCCTTGGTCATGTGATATCACCACAGGGGTTACATCGGCTTAGACAAATAGGGCCACCCAGGTAGCTAGCTATGGAATGCTCCTTTCTTGTCACAACTCAATAGAATCATTCACAGGGAGAGGAAAGAAGGGGTCAAGTGACAGAAGGACTACTCAGAGACAATGCTCACTCCTGATATCTCAACCAGACTCACTCTTGAAAGTCTGCCCTTCCCCATATCTACCAACCTACAAGACCAAACCTGGTCTTGACTGTGAGGACTGGCATTGGGCAAAGCTTAGCTCCCACCCTTTCAATCTGACCGGAGATCTCCTAACATTGTTATTTAAATAAGAAAGGGGCAGGAGAACTGATGCCTTGGCAAAAAACAAAATCAAAAGTCTTCACTGACATTCTCTGCCCTTTGATTTTTCCTTATCACCTATAGTCTCCATATATTCTAGTGATCACACACAGTGGTCCTGCCCTGCAAAGGTCTGCCACTTTAAGATGGCATACTATGAAGTGCTAAGCAACCTCAAAATGGCAGGAGAAGCTGCCTTTAAAATAGGGAAATTGATCTTTTAACCCTCAGTAAGAGAGAGGCTTCCTTTCCTGTTACGAAAGATTCTTAATCCTTTTCCCTAAAGATAAGGGAGCCTTTGTTTTGTTTCCTATTTGAACAAATGGTCATAAAGAGTGCCCTTTTGGCAACTCCAATGGACAACCATCAGACAGGGCTGACCTCTGCAGCCCATTGCTTCTGTTTGGTTCTTCTTTCTGGAGCTGACATGAGTAAAGGAGGATCCTTGCCACAGATCACCTGGCACTGGGACACACTATCAACTCAGTGCCCAGGTAAAAGTAGACCTCCCCCTATCAGCAAGCACCGTGGCAGTCTTCTTACAAGCCACAGGACTGTTCTTCATGGCCCAGTTTCTTTCTATTTAGGCTGAAAAAAATCAGGAAGCGTCTGGCTGGCTGGTCTTCCACTTTTAGGGGCTGGGGAAGAGGAAAAGACTGGTTTCAGATCTGGTGTGGCTCTGAATTTCTCTCACAGAGAGTGGGCTAACTGGCCCTGAAAGGGCCAGTGCCACTAAAAGGCTGCAGATCTGTTGCTGGGGGAAGAAGGGGAAGCTTGTTGAGGCACCTGCCCAGGTCAGCTCAGGTTCTGAGCAGTAGACTGAGGGGGAGCTGTGGCATGTCCCCATGGTTTCATGGACACCTCATTGAAGACACTGTACAGTGCAGATGGCTACAGTGAGGAGAAAGGCCTAGTGAGAAGGCTGAGCAGTCTGGCCTCAGTGCCTGGGTACAGGAGGTGCTCAGGGAAGACAAGCAGCCACCTGATAGGCACCTTCAGTGGTGTGCTGGGTGCTGTGCTCCTGCAGCAGCCCCAGGTCCAGGAAGCGCTCCCCACACCACATGCACTTGTATTGCTGCTCACGGGCATGCACGCTGTGGTGCTTATTGAGGTGCTCACGCTGCTTGAAGGCCTTGTCACACGAGGGGCACTTGTAGGGCTTCTCACCCGTGTGCACGCGCCGGTGCCGCTGCAGGTCTGAGGCATATTTAAAGCGCTTGTCACAGTCGGGGCACTTGAGGGGCTTCTCGCGGGCCGGGTCGCAGCGGTGCTGCACAAACTCCGAGGAGGAAAAGAAGCGGCGCTCACAAAGTGTGCAGCGCAGGGGCTTCTCTGCACAGTGGGACAGCTGGTGCTTCTGCAGGGCCGAGGCACGCTTGTAGGCCTTGGCACAGACAGTGCACTTGAAGGGTCGCTCAGCGCTCTGGGCACACTTGTGCCGCAGCAGCTCCGATGACTGATCGAAGCCCTTCTGGCAGACTCCGCACTTGAAGATGCTCTCGAGGCTGTGCACATGCTGGTGGTAGACCAGGTGGCCAGGCTGAGCAAAGCCTTTCTCACATAGTGCACACTTGAAGGGTTCAGGGGAGGTGCTGGGTGTTTTATGTGTGCGCCGATGACGCAGCAGTGCGTACTGCTGCTTGAAACTCATCTGGCACAGGTCACACTGGAAGGGCCGCTCCTCGCTGTGTGTTCGCTCATGTTGCCGCAGGTCGGAGGGCCGACGGAAGGCCTTCTGGCACTCTCCACAGCGGAAGGGGCGCTCACCACTGGGAGTACATGCATGTTGGAGCAGCTCAGAGGACTCACGGAAGTGCAGCTCACAGGCTGGACACTTGAAGAGATGCTCCCCTGAGTGTGCATACATGTGGCGTACCAGGTGTGACCGGTGCTTGAAGGTTTTCTCGCACACAGTGCACTTGTAGGGCCGCTCTGAGCTATGTGTGCGCTTGTGGTGCACCAGGTGGGAGGACTGGCTGAAGCTCTTATCACACAGCGTGCACTTGTAGGGCTTCTCACCTGTGTGGATGCGCTCATGCCGCGACAGTTCCGACAGGTGCTTGAAGGGCTTCTGGCAGATGGAGCAGCTATATGGTTTCTCCACGGGCTCAGGCGCAGGAACTGGCTGCGCAGGCTCACTTGGCTTGTAGGTCTTTTCGCAGATAGAGCACTTCATCACACTGCCACTGTGCACATTGTGGTGCTGCGCTAAGGACGTAAGCAGAGAGAAGCCCATCTTGCACACACCGCACACAAAGGGCTTTTGCTCCACTTGGATGCACTGGTGCTCCAGGAGGTCAGTGGCTTGGTGGAAGATCTTCAGGCACTGAGTGCACTGGAAGGAACGGTCATGGCCAGGCAGGCACTGGTGCTCATGGGGGCTGGAGAGGTGGGTCAGGTCATGGCCACATACTCCGCATTTATGGGACGGCTCTGCAGGGGCCTGCAAGGGAGGGTGCTGGTGGTGCTGTAGATTGGGGTCTGGCTGCAAGAGAATGCCATAGACAGCGCAGCCCAGGGGGTTCTCGGCTGCGCTTGGGGGTATCGAGTGTTCAGCCAGAGCAGGGGGAGGCTCAGCATGGTGCTGTTGCTGCTGCTGTGGGGGAGGTGGGGGCTGCTGTGGTGGGGCTGGTGGGGGAGGCTGCTGCTGCCAGCTTTCTGACATGCTTGGGAAGAAGAAACAGGGTTTGGACAGTAACGGCTTCAGCTTCTCGCTTGAGGTGACTCAACACACAGAAAGAGTTGCCCACGTGGAGTCAGGGGCAAAAGCCTCAGTCAAGGGCAAAATCTCTTAAGACACCAGAGGCACAGCAGAACTTTCCTTCTTAAGCTAATTCTCAAGTCACTGACCAAATGGGCAGGAAAGCACTGGACAGTGCCCTATAATTGACCAGCAAAGATTTCCTAATATGTGGTGTGCCAGACAGGGTGAGCAGGGAGAGCTTGGCTTCTATGATGAAGAGTTCTGCAGGGAAGAGAGAAAACACAGTCAAATGACAGGAACTGAGAAAAGTCAGAATATCACAGGGCAGTCAGCTGCTACCACTCTACCTCCATCCATTTGACTAAATGAAAAGAAAGTCAACCTCAGGATCACAACCAGTAGCCAATATTGTGATAAAACTCATGTCAGGGACTAGAGACAGGCTTAGGACTAAGAAAGATCCACTCTCCTTATAGGCTACCAAGGAAGTTCACTTCTAAGCTTGAGAAGCTGCCTTGACAAATGTCCTCATTTCACTATCCTCAAGTGAGAGTACACTAGCCTTGCCTCCCAGCAGCTTCCTTTGCAGCCCACACAGATTCCCTTTGCACTTCCCTCCTGCCCTCTTAAATCAGCTGTTTTACAAATGAAAGTCTGGGCTGATTTGGCTACAATTCAGAAGTCCTTGTCTCGTCTTCCTCTTCTCACTCTCTACTGGAGGAGACAGAAAGTCTCTGGAGAATATTGGGGTCTGTTAGGACCTAGCTCAATCTCCTAAAGATCTGGGGTCCAAATGGCCTTCGCTAGAATAATAATTAATATTTAAACTATGAAACAGAGACTTCAAAGCAGGTATGCTGCCTCTACATTGGTTCTGTCAAACAAGACCCTGGATCTTGCCTTCGCACACTGCCTCTCCACACAGTGAAGGACTTTGGCTGAACTGAGTTAAAAACCTGTAGAACCTGAGCCAAGGTGATGCCCTGTCTTAAATGAACAGGTCTGAAATGCTGATCAGTAAAGCTTAGTCCCATTACTAGGGGAGGCTGCCTGACCTCCGACAGTGTAGACTTTTCCGCTGTAAAACCAAGAGGTGAGACTGGCTGATCTTTACAACCCCATTCAGTTCTAGACTCTAGGATCCAATGACCAAGGCTCTACGTATAAATCCAATGCCACAATCCTGTTCTCTCTAGAAAATGTCCTAGCCTTTCTAATTGAACCAAGATTGAAATCAAACTAGAGTGGCTTCTGACCTGGTGTGCCTCACTTTAGTGTGATAAAGAAGCCAACATTATGTTAATTTGCCACTTCAGCACAGGAAAAAAATGCAACCCACAACAAAGGGGGATTACCTTCCTCAGAAAGAGGCCCCCTATCCTAACATTAAATCTACATAACTAGATGCAGTCCCCAAAAAGAGGCAGGAAATATCAAGTGAAGACTAATGGTTAAGTCACCACTTTGCAGCAGTCCAAGGTAACAACCATATGAGAGGAAATTTCAAGTGGAGAACATCACACAACAAGATGTAAACATTCTCCAATTTCAGGTTTTCAATGGCCTCTATATTAATATATTATCCATTTGATAATCCTGGAGTTTTTCCTTCAAAGTCAGTTTGACCTCCTGATGGGGTTACAGGACCTGGACTCCTAAAAGGAAAAGACCATAGTCTTTGGAACCCAGACCCACAAAAGCTCCAGAACTTTCCTACACCAGAGTTTCACCTGAGACATCTGGTCCAACCCAATCTACCTCATACTCAATAATCCTTTTAACAGCCCTTTCACCGTGGCTCTCTGATCACTTAACTCCTAAACCCTGAAAATTCGCTCTGCGTCTGGGCCCCCTCCCAGGCCATTTACCACCCATCCCAATCTTCTCACAGTCTTTTCTAGAAAATAAGTACCAATCTTACCCCACTTAAGTTCCAAACTCACCAGGAATTCTGCCTGCTCCTATAGGTGATATAATACTGTAGATTTACCAGAAACTTTGCCTGTCAAACTGGTGTTAAAATAAATCTCACTACCTTGCCTGAAAGAAAGTGGTGGAATTCTCTCAAGGCAGACCCCCTGTGCCCTTGCATCTTGGGGTTCCCAGAACCCCAAATCTCAGTTCTCAAGTCCCAGACTTCACTCTCATCTCCCTAATATCTGTAGGTGGTGGTGGGGACAGGACTGCTGAGAGAAATCGGCAACTGAACACAATCTTGCTGGTTTTGCCAGAAGGCAGCAGCAAGCAGGAGAGTGTGGAGAGAAGAGGACTAAAGGCCAGACGACCACCCACTCAAAACTCCAAAAACTCCCAGGAAAGAGAATTAAAGGAAGTACCTAGCACCGGGAAGCCTTCGTTCTAGACCTGCTCCAACACAAACATTCTCTATTCAACATCTTGGCGAAAAGCTGTCATGAGGCTGTCGTAACCTTGAGGTTACACATACCTTTTTTGCCCTATTTAATAAACACGCTGGTTCAGAACTTAACGCTGGGAAAGCCTGCCGCTAACCGTGGATGCCTTGGAGCTGCGGAAGCTTTTATTTGAAGCATTCTGAAAAGGTGCAACCAAGGCTCACACACCCACCCCTCCAGAACCCTTTTCTTTCCCTTTGAATCCCAGTGAAAGCTGATCCTGGGCTCCCCAGCCCCCACACGCCTTGCCCTGCCCAGCGGAGCTGCCATTCCGACAGAATCGCAAACAGGGGACACAGACAACCGCTCCAGAGCAAGCCTGGCAGAAGGGAGGGACTTTTGGTTGGGTACTACCCCATTCACGCCGGGCCACCCCCAAATATCTGTCACAATAAACAGTAGGAAACCCAGGGCCTCCTCTCTGCCTGGACACCGGCCTCGGGTCCTTCCTGGCCAACTCCTGGGAGGGGGAACCAGACCAGATAACAAGCCGCAGCAGCACCTCCTGCCAGTTTACTCTGGGGAAATGTGAGCTCGGCTGGTCTGCCTTTCCTAAGGACAGTTTCCTTTCTGGCCTTGGGCAGGCAGGAAGTTCCAAACAGGCTGGAACTGGGCTTGGGAAGGGGCGTGGGCAGACGATTATGGGGGGAGGCAGTCAGAGGACTCTGGAAAAATGAAGAGAGGGAAAGGGGATGAGGTTTGGAGCGGTATTAGGGAAGGGGACGTTTGTAGACGGGTCAAGAGATAAAGGCTTACAGGAGATGCGAGGCAGGTGAGGAGTGGGAAGGGGATGGGGAGGGATGGATGAAGGTGATGAGTGAGGAGGGGGGGTTACGGGGCAGGAGGTGGGAGGGCACGGCCGCCCGAGGTTTCCGCAGGAATGGGATCTCTCTGGGGGCCGAGGTCTCTCCAGAAGGCAGGATGTTTGCTTCCCAGGTCGGGACTCCATTGAGGCCAGGATCTCTCGGGGGCCCTCCCGAAGGTCCCACGTCTTTCCTGGGGCTAAGGTCTCTCTGTCTGGAGGGGCAGGGTCCCTCTCCGGGCTAGGATGTCCCAGGAACTGTACCCGGGTCTGTCTCCTAGGGCTGGGCTCTCCCCGGGGTCGAGGGTCTCTCCTGGGGCTGGGGTCTCTCTGGGGGGGCAGGGTCTCCCCGGGGTCCCGGGTCTCTCCTGGGGCTGGGGTCTCGGGGGGCTCTTCCCGGGGTCGCGCGTCTCTCTCTCCCCCTCTCTGGGGGGCCGGATCCTCCCCAGGACGGGGGGCCGCTCGGCGGGGGGGCTGCGGCGCAGCGGAGGAGAGGGGGAGCTGGGCCCCGGCCTCCCCCCTCGGGCTCACCTGGGGCCTGCCGGGGGTCCGGGGGTCGCTTCCCCCCTGCGCTCCCTCCCTCGCGGCCCTTTACTCCGGCTCCTCCCCCTCCTCGTCGTCCTCCTCCTCCGCGGCCGGGGTCGGAGCCGGGGCTGGGCCGGGCCAGGCCGAGGTCGGGGGCGCGGCCTGCGGGTCCCTCCCGATCCCCGGCCTCGCGTAGCTGAGCTGGCGGCGGCGGCGGCGGGTCCCGGGCGGGGCCTGGGGGTCCGGCGGGCTCCGGGCCGGGGGGCGGCGTCGGCGGGAGCGGGGGCGGGGGCGGGGGCGGAGGGCGAGGGCGAGCGTGAGAGGCGAGCGTGAGTGTGAGTGAGTGTGCAAGCCCGGGTGAGTGACGGGCGCGGGGCCGGCCGGGGCCGGGAGGCGGGGCCGCGGGAGGGGGAGGAGGAGGAGCGGGAGGCGAGGATCGCGGCGAGGGGCCCAGGAGGCGAGACCGCCCCCTGCTGGGCACCCGGCGGCGACGCAGGCCGGGAGGAGGGGGCGGTGCGACGTCGAGGGCCGCCCCTGGTCCCGCCCAGGCTCCGCCTCCTCCGCCGAGTCGACGATTGGAGAGGGAGGGAAGGAGGGCTACTCCCCGCCCCCTCCCCGTGCACGTGGCTCCAGCTGGGCTCGATCCAGGCAGGGGCTTCCCGGTGTTTTCGTGGTTGCATTTGCTCGGGACTTGTCAGTTACTGACCCCCTCTCCCCCACACACACAGCCCCAAGGTACTTTCCCATAGAAGGCTTCGCAAAAGCACCTAAATCTCTTTGTCCTCGTCCCGGATCACGAGGAACTCTCCACCTCGGGTGCTAGTTTTGTTCTTTGCTGTTTGAGGACAGAAAGGACTTGGGCTTGACCTCCGGTCATTTGGAGACAGCGCTGTTTTTTGTGTTTTTGGGATCGTAGATTTAGGGCAGAGAGGATCCTCAGGAGGAGAGGAAGCTGACTCAGGATCATAGGGTCCGAAGCCTAGAGCTGAAAGAGTCTGCCTCATTTACAGATACGGAAAAAGTTGGGTCAAGGGAGTGGCAGAGCTGGACCAAATTGGAACTCCAGTCTTTGGTCTCCACATCAAGCTGGGTTTCTGCTATGACACTTTGTTGCCTCTCCTATAGGCTTTTATTAAGATTATTGTACTTATTGAGTAGGTTGCACTTTGAGTTTAGCTTTCTTTGGTCTATTAGCGTGTTAGAGGCAGTTAGGTAGCGCAGTAGATAGTCTCTTAACTTGTCCGCCTTAGTTTACCCACCTATAAAATGGTAATTATAGCTCCTATGTCCCAGGTTTGTGACGATAGAATGAGATGGTACATGTAGAGGGCTTTCCAAACTTTAAAATGCTATTACCATTCCCATGATTTTCTGAATTCTTCATATTCATCATATATTCCATTTGTCACTACCTTGTTGCCATATCCCAAACGCTGAGGACGTAATTTGCTTCTAGTTTTTTCTAATGATGGAGTGCTCCCAGAGACATGGTGTTTTGGTTCTACAGGCTGCCATTATTGAAGTCCCGGGAGCATAAACACAGTACTGGGATCACTAGATTTCTTTCCAGAAGGGTTCTACCAAGTCATCACAGCAAAGAATTATCATGGGATGGCAGACCAGAGGGGTCATCTACTCCAACCCCCTAATTTCATAGTTCAGGAAACTGAATTTCTGTACCTATTTCCCTATACCAGTGTTGACTTTTTGCATCTTTTACTACATTTGTCAATGACCCCCACTTAGGAACCAAACACCAACTACGTAAAAAGGAATCAGTCCTGCTAGCCAGATTACCAGTCCTGACCTTCACATTCCCATGTTCTAGGGATTCTAATACCATCACCACCCCAAAAAAAGCTATCACCAAAATTCCCTTAGTTTTTCTTTTGGCCCAGGAGAATTCCTATCTTGATGCTTGCCTCAGTTAAACTCTGGAGATACTTTATGGGCAAAGGAGATTTTTAAAAAATTAAATTTAGCAAATATTTTATGTGTGCATGTTTTGTGCTAGGCTCTAGGGACATAAATACAAGGTAAAACCAGGCAAATACAACACAACACATAAAGAGATAGAAAATAACGAGGGCTTTAGAATTCAGATTCTAAATTTCTACCCTCTTATCCTGATATATCTCTAACTTACCCATTTCTTCCCCTAGACCTCTGATAACAGTTTGATATCAAGAAATATATAAAACTAATAGAGATACATAAGACCAAAATCAATTCCTGACTAGACAAGTGGTCAAATGTTACGTACACAGTTCTTAAAAAAAAAAGAATGCAAATTATAAACAACCATATAAAAAAATGCTCCAAATAACTAATAAAAGAAGAAATGAAAATCAAAACCCTGAAGTTCCATCTCATTCCTAGTAAATTAGTGAAAAAATAAATAGAATCAATGAAAAGATGGAAATATTAATGGTTTGTGAAGCTATGAATAATGGATCCAACTACTCTGGAATATGTAAAGAAAGTAACTAGAATATTCATGCTCTTTAACTCAGATATCCCATTGCTAGGCACATATTCTAAGGAAGTCAGTAACAAAAAGAAAGGTCTCATAAGCATCCAAAAATATCTATAGTAACACTTTTGTGTGTTAGCAAAGAACTAGAAACTGGGAAATAGCTGAACAAGTTGTGGTACATAAATATAATGGAATATTACTTTGCAGTGGGAAGACTCGGGCTGATACAAAATAAAATAGGAACAAGGCTAATAAGGTCAAAGGATATGAACTGGCAGTTTTCAGATGAAATTAAAGCTTCCTACAGTCATATGAAAAAAAATGCCCTAACACTATTGATTAGAGAATTGCAAATTAAAACAACTCTGAGGTACCACCTCATACCTATCAGATTGGCTAATAAGACAGAAAAGGAAAATGATAAATGTTGCAGAAGATGTGGGAAAACTGGAACACTAATTCATTGTTGGTAGAGCTGTGAACTGATCCAACTGTTCTGGAGAGCAATTTAGAACTATGCCCAAAGGGCTATAAAACTGTATATCATTTGATCCAGCATTACTACTTCTAGGTCTGTATCCCAAAGAGATCATTAAAAAGTAGAAAAGAACAAGGCTAGTAACTTACCTAAGGACTTCACAATATATATGGAAACAGCAACAGTAGAAACTGAATGGTGCAGAATTGTAATGGCCAAAGTCGGTCCCATGAAGAGACATTAGAAGATACTTTCCCATTTCATTTTCCCATCATAGATGTGGAATGTTGTGTATAACATCAGACTTTTTTAAACATAATTGATTAGTTTCATGAATTTTCCCCCCTTCCTCTTTTTTTTAAATATTAGAAAGATCAGGCATGCCAACTGATGCAAAAAATTAGTATAATTTTACTTTGATATAAATTTTTATCCTACAATTTCTATTTGATATGTGGATTAAAAAAAATGTATTGCATCTTGGTCCTGCAAGGTACTCTTAAATCCCTGTACTTCTAGTGGTAAATTCTTTTTTATAAGAGATGTCTCTCTGGAATCAGAAGGTGACAGTGGGAAATGTGGTTGATTAAAAAAAAAACAGAAGCTATTAATAATAGCTTTATCTTGGATAAAGCTTTACCAATTTATCTTTGAAAGTCATCTCCTAGCCTTTATCTTTCCTATGAGATGTTCTCAAAACTCAAATGCTTTTATGTTCCAGGAAAAAGTTATAACGGAGGCATATCTTTGCCATCTTTGAAGCTGCATTTCAGTATCTGTAAAATGAGGTTATTAAAGTAGGTGGTCTCCCAGTTCCCTTCCAGTTCTAAGACCAAGGACCCTACGAATTAATTCAGAGGCACCATGGGAAAATACAAAATTTAAGTATCTCTTCCCTCATGGAGGTTAGGAGAAAGGTTAGAGTTAGGGAGATCTGAGTATCCTCTGCAAAGAGATGATCACTGAATCTGTGGGAGCTGATGAGATTGCCAGATGGATTGCATTAGGAGAAGTGGGACATTCATAGTTATTGGACACAACCTGGATGAAAGTCCAGCAAAAGAGACAGAGAAGGAGCAACCAGACAAGTAGAAGAAGCGGGAGAAGTATTTTATGAAAACCTAGAGAGTAAGAGAATAACCACAGAAGGTGATGTTAGAGACAACCGAGATGTCAAGAAGGATGAGGACTGAGAAAAAGCCATTAAATTTGGCAGTTGAGAGATCAAGAGTTACTTTGAAGAGAGTAGTTTCAGGTGAATGATGACATCATAAGGTGAATTGCAGAGAGTTAAGAGTGAGAGAAAAAAAATTTGAAGCAACAATTGTCTGCTGCTTGCTCAAGCTAGGAGCAATTCAGCACCTTTGCTGCTGGGGCTAGACCGACAGAATCGATCAGAGGAATTTGAAAAGAACTAAATTCAAGCTTAATGTCCTAACAATTAGTGCTCCCCAGAAGTAGAATGTGCTGCTTCAGTTGCGGGGAGGATTCTCCCCTCCTCACTGGAGTCTTTGGACAGAGGCTAGATGAACAACTGTCCAGTACATTGTGGAGAGGATTCTTTTGAGGTATGTGTTGGAGACAAAAATTCTGTGATTTTGACCTCAGAGATCATTTCACAGATGAGAAAACCGAGATTCAAAGAAGTGAAACAGTCACACAGGTGGTCAGTGATGCAGTCATGCGTGTGATGCAGTCATGTGAACTCCTATCCAAATCTCAAGCTCTTTCTGACTGGGTATTAGGTAAACATGAGGGAAAAGAGAAAGATAAACCTAAAACAGGGTGATACTGACAGAAATAGTCAAGTCAGAAAGAGGAACCAGTCCAAATTACGTGCCAAGGACTATACTCAGTGCTGGGGGTACAAAGATAAAAACTGAAACAGTTCCTGCTCTCCCCATCCAAAAAACAGGAACTTACGTTCTGTTGGGGGAGGAATATACATATAAGTGGATATAATATTATATATGTATGTGTGTGTATAGTTTGTTTTTTACCAGACTATCAGAATAAGAAACTTCCTCTGCCAACGCAGATTGTTACCTGCTCTGCAACTGACAAAAACTGAAATCTTGAGGAATTACTCCCCGAGCCCTCCCAAGCACCAGTTTCCTCTTTCCCTAACCGCCTTGTATAATCTGGTATTTATTCGCCTGCTATTTCTGCTGTATATTTATTTCTATATCTGCCTTCCCCCATTAGAATGCAAACTTGCTTTATTCATTCTATTCTAGTGCCTAGCAGGGAGGGAAATGAGTATTTATGAAAAGTTTGCTACATGCCCGGCACTTCACACACGATCTCATTTGATTCTCACAACAATCCTGCGAGGTAGCTGCTATTAATATTCTCATTTTTATAAGTGAGGAAATTGAAGTAGGCAGAAGTGACTTGCCCAGGGTCACAGCCAGTGAATGTCGGAGGCAGGATGGGAACTCAGGTCTTCCCGACTCTGGCTCCGCGCTTTCACCGTAAGCACCTGCGATGTAACAGGTGTGTTGACTGATTGTCGGGTACCCTGGTCACAGGGCTCCCACGACTCAGGTGCAGGCTTGAACCCAGGACTTCCTGATTCAAAAGCTGCCTCTCACCTGCTATACCTGTGGATGTCCCACAAGCCCCCAATAAAGGGGGGGATAAAGATGGGGGGAAAGAGGAGGAGGGAGAGTACAAAGGAAAGGAGGGGGAGGGCAGGAGGGAGAGGAGGCAAGGAATTAGAGGAGAAAGGGAGAAAGAATGGGGAGGGGAGGAGGAGGGAAGAACGGTTACATCCTGTAACGGTTCCATCTCCCTCTGTGAGGGAGCCAAGGGGAGGAGCCAAGGGGAGGGGTAGGAGGCCGCACGAGCTTTTGGAAGTGGAACTTCCGGGGGCGGGACTAGGTTTCCGCGGGGAAGGGAATGAGCGCGGCGCCGGTCGTGCTCGGGAGCAGGAAGGGCCCATGAGCGCCACACTCCTGGTGGGCTACAGCAGCAGCAGCGACAGCGGCTCGGAGGGCGAGGAGGAGGATGAGGATGGGCCCGGGTCTGGTGCAGAGCCTAAGGAGGGCGGCAGCCGCGGGTGAGGAACCTCCTGAGCAGGCGGTGAGAGGAAGCCGTTTCTCCGGCCGTGATTGGAGAAACAAACGAGGGCCCCGCCCCCCGAGCCGGAAGTAGCTGCCCGGCGAGGGGCGGGGAAGCGGGGAGTTGGCGCAGGCGCGCTGAGCAAAGGCCGGCCCCTGCCCCGGAGCTTCCCTGCGGAGGGGGCGCGGAGGCCGGACGCTGAGCCGGGCTTCCCCATCCGTTAAAGGCCCACTCTAAAGTGGCCTCCTCCATGATACCCTGCCCGATTCCCCGCCCCCTTTCTCCTCTCTCTGGTCACGGGGATCATTTAATCTTGGTATTACAATGAGGGGCGTTGGCTCCTCCTCCCCAGCTGGAGCGTGAGCGCCCCGGGGGCGGGGACTCTTGTCTGAGCCCCGAGGGGTGAATGAATGAATGAATGACTGCCCGCACGCCCCGGCGCTGATGGAGAGCTGGGGGGCCCTGCCCAGCGACCCCCACTAGTCAGCGTCGGGGCTGAGAGCCGACCCCGGGGCTTCCCAACTCCAGGCGGGGTCCGTGTTCTGTCGGATGGGGCGGAGGCGGGGGAGCAGCGCTCTGAGGGCACCCCCACAAACCCTGCGCGGAAGGAGGGTGCTCGGGGCCGCAGGACCCACCCCGCTCGCAGGCTGGCTGCTGGGCACTCCACCCACACTGAAGGAGGGTCTTCAGCCACCCAGCGCACTCGCCTCCCCAGCGCTGCTGCGAGCGGTGGAAACTGCCCTCTGCCCAGCCTCACACTCCGGGTGTCGGAAGCGCAGCACCCTTGCCCGCTCAGCACCTTCCCTTTCTCCGGCGTGGCTCATCCGCAGCATTCACAGTTGAGGAAATTCCCAGGAAGGAAAGTCATACAGAATATCGATCATCTCTGCTTCTGCAGATGTCATCGCCCTCCTCGGCTGCCCGTTCCAGACAGCGTCTTGAACATGTATCCGGATGCAGACGATAGGATTGTGGATGACGTCGAAAAACACGGTGGCAGAATACGAACCTTCCCCCATGAAAGGGGTATCTGGGCCACTCACGTCTGGGTGCCCTGTAAGTGACAGCAGATCTCCCCCACCTGGGAGAGGGGCAGACTTCCTGGGAGGAGCCTTTTCAGTGTTGGCTGAGGGAGGCAAGCCAGGGCAGTGGATCCGCATAAAGTTGTTATTTTTTTGAGCAAATCACTGAGATTTCCCCAATATCTGCCCTGAGCTGGGACTTGACACACTGAAGTCATCTTTGCAGGCCTCAGGCCACCAGTGGGAGCCCAAAGGTTGTCTGAGAGCTGGTGTGGGGCGGTGTGGCATGCCCACCTTGGTCCTGCGCTGCTGGGCCAGCTCACACCTGTCACTTCTTTTGTAGAGAGGATGTCTTTTCATCAGTCTTCGGTGACATCCTGTGCTTGATACCCTTTGAGTTAAATAAACATGGTTTGCTCTTTAAGGAACTTCTTTGTGACAAGGAGGAAGAAAAGTAATCTCTCACCCCTAGGATTCTGTTCGTTTGTTCACGGTCTTACGCTAAGAAAATGACTTCCTTTGTTTCCTTCCCCTCCAGATGAAGCAAAAGAAGATTTTTTTGACCTGCTTGACCTTCTCATGACCCAGGCCCAGAGGGTCCTGCCCAGGCTAGTAAAGATGGAGGAGTTGCACATCAGTCTGTCCCAGAGTGTGGTCCTGCGGTACCATTGGATCACTCCCTTCGTGCAGTCCCTGAAGAGCCGCATGGCCTCCTTCCACAGGTGCACTTCTTTCCCCTTATGCTTCGGTCTTCTCTCTCCTCTCTGACCTCCTGAACTGTCTTTGTGTTTGACGTAGGGCTGTGGTCCTGGGAATACTCTCGGAACCAGCAAAAAGAACAAGGACTTTTGGCCCCCTTGGATACTTCTCAGTTCTCTTATTCCCCAGAGCCAGAGGACGTGGACAGAACTTAACATTTTATGAGAGCCACGGAGCTTGATGGAATTAATAATGGCAGGTAGCAGAAAGGCAGGCAGAAATTGCCTTTGTTGCCTCCGCTCCCACGTGCACACACGCACATGGACACACATGCACCTTGCAGATGTGTTGGCACAATCACAGAGTTTACATTCTAATTGGGACCTAACGGCTCTTGAAGTCTGAATAAAGAATGAATTTCTAACAAGCGTGTGTGTGTGTGTGTGTGTTTCCATTTCTTTAGAAAAGGAACAGGCAGTGAAGCTGAGATGAGTTAGAATGCAAGGGATTATTCCAAAAGTAGCAAGGCTTGCTTTATTTGTGAGGTATGCAAAAAGAAGGGTAAGAACTTTAGGGTCAGTGACAGGTTGTCAAGGTCAGTAGATTTGACACACCCCAAAATTGTTGCATCTAGGTTTCCCCCTATCCATGAGCAGAGCCCTGCATGTCGATATGAGTGGAGGATGAAAAGGCCTAGAAAAGAAAAGAATCCTCTCTCTACCTTCTGTCCTCTCATCCCAGTGCCCCAGTGTGTAGTTGGAGCCCTGGATGAGGATCCCAAGATCTCACTGGAGTCAATGAATGCCATTGGTTGGGTTATAGAAACACTGAATGGTTATCAAGTTCCTGAGAGTTACCATGTGTGCTCCCCCTTCTCTCAGCACCACTCCCTACCAGGACAGGTGATGTTGCCATTGATGATGGGGCTTCCCAAGACTCAAAGCCTGGTTAATCACGAAAGGGCAAGACTCTAGCCTGTCTCTCTCAGGCTTGTTGCCTTGTACGAGTAGGACAAACAAAGTCATAGGATGGAATGCCCTACTTTATTTGACTCTCTTGTTTCCGTGTGACTGGTAATGGAGGAGCCGGTGATATGTATGGGGTAATCCCATTTTCTAATCTCCAATGCTAACTACTCCTGACCCTGCCTTTTCTTGGTCCATATTGGTAATATGTACTCATGCATAGAAATGTGTGTATGTGTGTGTGTGTGAAGATACAAACATGTCATTTCATATAACTTTGTGTAAATTAAGGTAGATTTGTCTTCCTTTATCTCCCTGATAATCCTTTATCCAAGTGAAATCTTCAGTATCAATTTCTGTTAACCTCCAAGGAACAAATTATTCTTTTATTGATATTATTTGCTCATGGTAGATGAAACATCTGCTCCCGTGAATCCACTCTTAAAATCCAGCCTTTCACTGTTTATTGAAATCTAATTACAGAGTTGGGAGGTGGTTCTCACACAATCCTATTTCTGGGGGTCAGAACCGATGTAAATGGTACCAGCAGGGTTGTGTCCTTCCTGCCTACAGATAAATGTCCCCAGGAATTGTCTTTCTGGGCCTTATTTGACTGTGTGTAGAGCATGACTGGAGATTGTGAGCCAAGCATGGAGGTGGGAAGTCAGGTGACTGCCTTCTGAATGACTCTACAATCCTCTGTGTTATTTTCCTGCTTGTTTTTTCCTGTTCTAAGAAAATGATTTTTTTCTTTTTTTTCTCTTAAATTTCAGGTTCTTGTTCACAGCTAACCAGGTGAAGGTTTACACAAATCAAGAGAAGACAAGGTGTGTGTGGGTGTGGATGTGAATGTGGGTGTGGGTGTGTCGGTGTGTACATGCAAGTGCCACACCAGGACTGCTCTGGAGATGACATAGATGAACATTCTGTGTCAGGCTCTTCTTTCTCAATATTGGCATCAGTTATCAACCCTGAAGCTTTAAAAAAAATAAACTGGCTGCTTAGTTGAGAGTGCCTCAGACCAGCATGGAACAGTGGGGTCTTAGGAAGAACTGGCCTCGTTCTCCCTGTCACTGGGCGTTGTTGGGCAGATTCATCAGCCTGTTGTCGCTGTCTGGGGGATGTGGGATTCACAAACCTGCCAACTTCCCAAGGTGGTTGTATGTTAAACAAATGTGATAGATGAGTATCATCTAAGCTCTAAGCCACACTGCCAACCCCTCTGGGTGCCCACAGGCAAAAACAGTCAGTTCTGCCAAAGCAGGGACCAGATTTGTGTTGGGGGAGTGGCGGGGGGAGGTCCTTTCTTTGTATCCCCAGCACTACACACATTGCCTGGCACTAGTAGGTGCTTACAGATGCACTTTGACTGACTGGGTTGAGACCAGGCCTTCCCTCCTCTCTGGCTCTCTTGAGTCTCAAGTCTCACTTTGGGTTCAGCAGCCTTCTTGTCCGGGACTAGCCTCGGCCCAGCCTCTCAGCTGGATGGATGCTGACCTCATGCTCTCTTTTCTCCTCCCAGGACCTTCATTGGGTTAGAGGTCACTGCAGGGCATGCTCACTTCCTAGACTTGGTCTCAGAAGTGGACAGAGTAATGGAGGAATTTGACCTTTCAACTTTCTACAAGGTGAGATGCTTCCAGGCCCCTGTAAACTAGGTGGAGTTTAAACAGAAGAAGTGAATAGTCTGTCTGCACTTCCAACCCCCGTGATCTGTGAAAATGGCACCAAAAAACCCCTCTGGGGCCATATAGGATGAATCTGGCTGGGAGATCTCCTGTAACTCTGAGCAGCATGGGGGGATGGTATGGATTAAATCAGTTTCCCCACCCCTGGATCTGAGTAGAGCCACTGGGCTACATGGGAAGCAAAGCTACTGGGACCCATCCCTCACCCAGAGCAGGGATAAGCTCTTATGGACCCAGGACAGAGTCTAGAACTGTGGCCATGAGGGACTGCCCACTAGAAGCTCTGAGACTTCGCCGTTGAAAAAACAAGTGGTCAGCCGTGCTTCTCTTGTGTTCTCCCCACAACACATGAGAGCACGGGGTGCTTGAACGGGCCCATGGGGGGCTGTTGAACCTTGCCCCGCCCTGGCCTCTCCTGGTGTTGGTTGATGACTGAGGGTGTAGCAAGGGCCACATAGCCCACCCTGGGGTCCTGAGCCCCATCAGACTTTGACAGGCCATGTTTAAAGCCACTCTAGGCTTTCTTGTTCCAGGAGGCACAGTGAACACCATTGGACTGGGGAGTTAGGAGGACTTGAATTCAAATTCTCCAACTGTGAAATGGGAGCAATAATGACAGCACCTCATTGGGGGGGTTATTGTGAAGATAAATCAGATAAAATGTATAAAGCACCCTGGAAATGCCCCATCATAGGAACCCCTGGAATGGGGGCATGTGACTTGCTTTGTCACGGTATGTGCAGGTTAAAGTAGTAAAGAAAACTGTACATTAAAAACACAAAATGTTTCAGAGGCCCTGGGTGGGGGCATTTGGGGGCCGTTGGTATGCCTGTTTCCCCAGCATGTTAGGCCCTCCCTGGCTGACAGCTCACCTGCTTGGTCCCAGCTCTGTCCTCTCCCCACTATTAACCAGCCAAGCAGGAAAAACAAAGGACTGTCCTCTTTGGGGCTGAGTTATCACACTTACTATCTTATTCATGCATTAGAAATCCAGGATGCAGGGCCCTCGTTCATAGTTCAGGTGGCTCCCCCACATAGACAGAGATGGGCCATCATTGACCTCTGCATTGTGTGTCTTTGTCCCAATCTCCTAGGAGCCTTCCTTCCACATCAGCCTGGCCTGGTGTGTTGGAGATGTGCGATCTGCACTAAAGGAGCCGGTCATCCAGGAGCTACAGGTAGCAATTTTGACTTGGGGGGAGATGGTAGTGGGCAGGTTTTTCTGGCCTAAGTGAAAGGAGCGACCCCAAAGGGGAAGATAGCTGGTAAGCACAGTGGCCAGAAGGCTTGGATGTTGAGAGTCTCCAGGTGCCCTCAGTGGCCAAGGCAGGAGGGGGTATCCTTACTTCTGGGGCTCTTGGCCACAGGCTCCACCCCTGGATGAGCTGTAGGTCAGAGACCTCTTTGTTTGCTGTGACCTGTTGTAGGAAATTGTGGATGACTTTGAAGACTCTGCTCTGCTGCTGCATGTGCTGGCTGAACAAGTCCGCTGCAAGTCTGGGAATAAATTCTTCTCTTTTCCATTAAAATGAGAACGAGCGAGCAAGGGACAGGCCTTTGGTGGCCTGCCAGAGGGTGAACCTTCCACCTTTGGAGGGTGAGGGAATTCTTGTAAAGTCATGTCCCTGGATTTATGGTTCCCAGCCTATTCTAATGGGAAAGCCATGCCTGCCTAGTCAGAGAGCCCCACTGATGCCCATCTGAGACAGTCTGCCCAAATCCTGGGCGCCTCCTCAACCCTCGCCCTCCTAAGAGATTTTTGGGTGCAAGGTGGCCATTTCCTCAAGATAGCCAGTAGAGGGCGGGGCAGACTACATTTCCTGCCCTGGGCTTCCAGTCCCAGGGCAGAATTCTCTGGGGTCACTCGGTGAGTCCTTCAGCTTCAGCTGTTTCATTCCCTTCAGCTGTTTGCATTTTTGTGCCATTGGCTTCACACCAAAATCTTAAGAATTTTTGCTTCCACACCTCCCTCCAATGGCTGGCCAGGTGTCTTCAGGACGCTATGTCCCAGCCCTTTTCTTCTCTGAACTTCTCAGTTCTTGCCCTAAGTCCCACCCAGGCCCAGTTCTGCACCAGTGTCCTCTAGCACATCCCCCTCACACCCTCCCGTGAGCTCCACCAGGTGCCAGGGGAAAACTTGACCAGATGCTTCTTATGGGCTTGGCTATCTGGGAAGAGCTGTCTAGATTTCTAAACTCCCCAACCTCTGGCTTCCCACATTAATTTTCTAAAAATAAATAGGAAACAAAGCTTTCCCATGGAGGCCCTTCTCCTGGATATTCCATAACTATCTCAGGTTCTGTCTCCATTTGCCCCTTTCCCCTGGTTGAGCAACAAGAGACATTTTACGGGAAAACATTCAGGGCCAGTTGAGGGAAATAATTTTTTTTCCTTCAGGCCTTCACTGCAATTAAAAAAAAAAAATTTAGTGAGTTGTCCTGAGCAAATCCACCTGCCACCTGGATTTCTAGTACTGGATAACGGAACTATATATGGATATTTAAATTATGTTAAATGAAATAAATGTTTCTATTTCTGCTTCTTGGATTCCAATGGCAATATTTATCATCAGTAAGGTGAAGGAAGAATTTTTTTCCCTTCCCTCTCACTGCTGCCACCCCCACTGCATGGAGGTCAAGATTATGTTACAGTGTCAGGAGTGTCATGTCCAGCTTCTTCGAGCTGTTTATGTTATCTTCCTTTCACAACATGGGCTTTTTTAGGGTCCTCATGGTCTTGGTGACTCTGTTTAGCAATCCAACTTATAAACATTTCTAATAACACCTTACATTTGTATGGAGATTTCCTGATACAATGGAAAGAGCTCTTTCCTGGGAGCCAGGGGACTTTGGTTTGAATTCTAACTGTACCACTTACTATCTTTGTGACCTTAGGCAAGTCAGAACATCCCTCGTCCTTAGTTTCTTTATCCGTGAAATGAGGCAGTTGAACCCATGACTTCTAAGGCCTGTCTAACTCTAGGCTGACTCTCATAAAAGGTAAGGTGGGGAGGATAAAAGGGTTATCCCTCTCCATTTACAGATGAGAAAACCATAGGGCACATGATTTGCTTGGACAAAGGTCATCCAGTGAGAGAACCCTCATCTCTTAATGTCTAGCCTGGTTACCATATTGCTTCCAAGTCCTGGCTGGGCCTTTTTTTTTTTTTTTTTTTTTTAATCAGCAGTATGTCAGGGGATGTGGAGACGTTTGCTCCTCAGGACATGCAGATGGAGTGCTCAGTTTTGTTTCGTGAATCATTCCCCTTCATCAGGTCTCCTCCTAGCATCTTTTTAGAATCTGGTGCTGTTCCCTGTGCGGATGACAGTTCGAAGTTAACTAGTTACCAGTCCTCCTCCTGGGGCTTATGCTGGAGAGAGGAGCTGTTTGCTTTTTTCTACGTTTTGTGGGGAGCCAAGTCTGCCTGATTTCCACAGCGAAAGTTACAGCTATTGAAAGCTCCAAATGCAGAGGGACAGGCCTAGTCCCAGTTCACCATTTTGTTGGCTCTAGACCCATCTGGTTGCCCTGTTGCTCCTTCACCATCTGGATGCAACCAGTGTCTGACAATGCATTGATGCTGGTGTTTTTCCACAGTCACTTGTGGGCAGTTACTGGGAACACACTGTCTGCAGAAGACAAATGCTCTTAGAGTGTTCTAGGAAACCAGTCCCTTTGGAGAGCCCTGCCCAATGTTATTAGGCATTTCCATTAACAACCCCAAGGATGGATTTTACTAATCAAATTTGGGAAGGATGTGGAGCTGGAAGCCCAGCTGTGCTGAATAGGGAATTAGAATGCAGCATGACTTTGAGAAATGGGCCAAAATCAATACGATGAAATTCAATGGGAGAATGGAAAGGAGCTGATAGAGGAAGGAAATCGGAAATTCACTGAGAGATGGGGAGGCTGGCTGGGCAGAAAAATGACAGAGAAGCAGTGGGGGAGCTTGGCTTGTGCCCAACCGAGGGAACCTCTGGAAGAGACAGGATTCAGGGCTCTTCAGCTTACATTTGAAGAAAATGAAGATTTCAGTAGAGAATGGGAGCTGGGTTGAAAACCATTAGGTTCCCATCAGAATCACTGAGCACTTCTGGAAAATGAAGAAAAAAAGGGAGGGGGGTGCAACTTAACCTTCTGAGGTATCACAAAAGGAGAAAAAGAAAATCTTCAATTATATAATAGCCATTTTACAGTCCTCAGAACCACTTTGTGTATTAAAAAACAATAAAACTGAAGACCAAAAAGAAATTACAAAACTTCTTGACTGCCTTCAGTTATTCTCTGCAGGGTAGGAAAATCATCCTTGGGGGTTTTGGGAGTTTGTTTTCTTGGGAGGGTAGATTGGCCCTATTTTCACACCCAGACTCTACAGATCATCCCCAGCGCTGTATCCAAGAGAGGAAAATTAACACAATTTACTTGTTTATTTCTTCCCTTGAAACCAGAAGCCCTAAGCAGGGATCCTTTGGGTACTGGCCCTGAAAACCCAGCAGGGGGTGCTTTGTAGGCACAAAGCTGTGTAGAGCATAAAGATGAGCATTGGGCCAGGCCCCAAAGCAGGAATATTGCTTCCTAAGTTGTGGTTCTCAAAATGAAAACTATGGCAAACACCTTTAGAAAGGAAATCCTAGAAGTAATAAAACAATAGATCCCATGAGACCCCGAGTCTTGCTCTCCAGACTGTATAGAACTATAAGAAAATGCTACTGTTTCCTACGGAAGTGGGATTAGATTTTGGCCTGAGTGGTCACAAGGGTGAGCAATGGGGTGGCATTAGACAAAGAATCAAATTTGTGTCTACAGGGAAAAAAACACTTTCTAAGAGAGCTATCCAAATGTGAAATGAGCTGCCTTTGTAGGCCTTGAAGCATCCCTCCCTACTTTGGAGATCTTTGGACAAAGTCTAGGTAAGTACTTGAATATACTATAGAGGGCATTTTTTTTTCAAGTAGGGGTCAGATTAGATGACTAAGGAGATCCCTTTCATCTCTGAAATTCAGTGATTCTCCCAAGGTAGATTCCAGTGGCTCACTCTCAGGAAAAGTACTTTTTCTATTACTGTCTCAAACTTGGGAAAGAGTCTTGTAAATGGTGGCTCAGCTTCAGCCAACACCCTGCAGCTACTTTGCCAACCTGCACTTTCATTCCTCTAGGACTGCCCCCAAGAATTTGTTCATCAGCTCCTATTGGTCTAAGTAGCCTGCAGAACCATGAAACAAGATTGAAATCCCACAGATATGTGAGATCATTTGAGCCAACACCTTTAGAGGAAGAGATTGGGAAATGTAACGTGCCTAACTTTTCCCTGCGCTCAGTTCCATTCATAGATCACAGAATTTTAAGCCAGAGGGGTCACTTCATATATGCATGCATTCCTTCATAGGACACTTTCTGGGAAACACTAGGTGAGTTCAGTGCCTTCCCTGATGACCATCCACAGAAATCACTGCCTTTATTATCACTGCCCAACGCTGTTTGCTAAATGTTTACTCTACACAAGTTTTGTTCTGCTTGCCTTGAAAAATAATTTCCTAGATTTGGAGCTAGAGGGGACCTCTGAGGTCAACTAGTCCAAGCCTCTCATTTTACTGTTGAGGAAACTCAGGCCCACAGAGGTCAAATGATTTGGCCAAGATCACAGAGGGACAAAGTGTCAGAGCTAGGATTTGAACTCAGGTCCTCTTGTCTTCAAGAATAAGCAGGCTTTTTCCTGTACTTTGGGGAAGAGAAGAGTTTAGTATATTTTGTATCCTCCTCCGCCTAGGCCAGGCTAGGAACACAATAGAAACACTCCTCAGCATTTCCCTCCTCACCGTTAAATATCTGAGAAATATTTGTTTAATTTGAATGAAACTGACCTCAGAAAATCTGCCTAGATGCGCCCAATCTCTGGGGCCTCAACAGACTGGCCAGAGTGGAGATCTGGGCGTTTTGCAGTAGTTGCCCTGAAGAGGGAAGCGCTGTCCTAGAGACATAAAAGTCATCCAGAGAAGAGTTAACTCTAAGAGGGAGAATTCCATCATAAAAAAAGGCTTTGCAAAATTTTTCGACCAAAGGTCCTGAAGTACACATTTTGTGATATTCAGGACCCCTCTTCAGCAGTATAAATGAACAGTTTCCATCAAGCCAAATATTTTTTCTCATTGTGGTAGATTTTGAATAAATGTTATTGTTAAAGATTAAAACGTATTTCAGTCAAACCTGGAAACATAAGTGATCCATTTCTGATGACCTCTGTGCAAATTCCAAAGGAAGGGACTGGATTTGGAAAACTTGCTGATTCCAAAGAAATCAGGGACAACTGTCTATATCATTTGTTCTTCATTAGAAAGCCCAAGTGAGTAAAACTGGTCTGCTTCTGTTATCTTGGGAGGAACCTTAGCTAAACATGCATGCAGGATATCTTCAGTGGTCTGTGGTATTTTTCTCCTCTTGACAGGTTTTAAACATAGTCTAGGGGCAGAAAAACACAATTTCCCAAATTCCAGTCAGCTCCGGTTTTAGGGAAGTGGGCACTGCTGGGGACTGCCACATAAAAGGGGAATGTAGCTCAGAGCAGCCAAGAGTCCCTTGTGGAAAATGACACCTGATAAAAAGGTCACACTCTTATGCCAAAAGTTAGTAGCTGAGAAGACAGAGGAAGGCAGTAAAAGTGTCTGTACATCGTCAAACCATTCTGGAGCAAAGGAGGGGAGGGGGAGCCCTTTTCCCTTTCTCTGCCCAGGGCTGGTTTTCTTAATTGGCTACGACTGTTTGAGACTCCTAGCCAATAAGCCCCAGCTACCTTTGTGGTCACCTCAGGCATGGTGTGGGGAGGTAGCCCCTGATTTAGAAAGCCGGGAGGCCGTTCATAATTCTTGACAGAGAAAAGTGAGTGGATGGGGAAATCTGTGGCTATTCCTTCCCTCCTTTCTTTCCTTCCTATAATACTAGGTGGCGCCGTGGAGACAGCGCTGCACCTGAATTCACAGCCCTCCATTCAAATACCATGCCCTATGCCCACTGCGAGGTGGTCCTGCACGAGTCACGTAACCTCTGCCTGCCTCCGTTTCCTCGGACTGAAAGGCCATCCACGGTTGTTACTGCTCACGTTTAAAGGGCAGGGGCGGCCGCAAAGGTCGGGGTTTTCATTTTTTAGGGAACCTCCTCCCGCCCAGAACCACACTGGAAGTACCCGAGGGCTGGGGGTGGGGGGCGGGGCGTCTTGTTAGTTTCAAGTTCAGGCCGGGCCTCGCTGCCCCGACTCCCCGGGCATCAGGGTCCGGATCCACCCAGGCCGCCCCTCCCCCGGGTGTCTGGGGGAAATCTGGGGAGAGTCTCCAAGCAGACGCGGGCAGGAGGGCGCGGGCTCCCACGCGTACACCTGCCTTTGGGGAGGCCCCGCCGCCCGGCCGGCCGGCCCGGAGCGCACGGTCCCTTTAAGAGCCGCGGAGGAGAGGAGGAGAAGGAGGGGGCGGGGAGCGGGCCCCGAGCGCAGGAGCTGGCTCAGAGCTGCGCCGATCCGGCCCCAAGGACGCGCGCCGCTCGCTCGGGCTCGGGCTCCCCCTGCCCGCCCCGCCCCGCCGCCCGCCGTGGGGGGCCTCCGCCGCCCATCCCCCTCTCGCAGACCCCGCCGCGGGGGGCGAGGTGCCCCGGGCACGGGGAGGGGGCGGGAGCGCACGCCTCCGCCTCGCCGGCCCGGGCATGGACAGCGGCCGCCGGCGAGCGGCGCGGAGCCCTGGGGAGCGCAGCGGCCCCGGGCAGCCCCGAGGCTGAGCCCGAGACAAAGGCGGCATCCGGCTGGGAAGGAGCCGCCCGCTCCCGGCCGGCCGTCGGGCTCACCCCCCTCGCCGTGCCCTCCGCCGGGCTCTCCGCGCCGAGCCTTGGGAACTTGCCCGGGGGCGCCTGAGAGCTCCCCTGGGGAAGGGGAAGGCGAGGACCGGAGGGGTGGTCCCGGTCCCCGCGCGCTTCGCTCCAAGTTTCCGACCCCCCAGCGAGGGAGCCTCAAGCCCGTGCCCAGCCGGGGCGTCGGGGCTCTCCGACCCCCCTCCGCAGCCCAGCTCAGCGCCGCCAGCATGAGCGGCGGCGGGGCCGGGCGGGGCGAGCCCCGGAGGCCGGGCTGGGCCGGGACCCTCCTGGGCACCGGGGAGCTGCTGCTGCTGCTGTTCGTGTGGCTGGGCCCCCTGGCCTGCAGCGGGGTGGCGGGGGACAGCGAAGTCAACGCCGAGGTCAGTAAGCGCGCTGCCCCTGGGGGGCTCGTCCCTCCAGCCTCTCTATCCGTTTCCTCCTTCCTTCGCTCTGATTGTCTCCTTAGCTAAACTTTGCATCCCGCCCACCCCCGGCCCCCATCGTTCTTTCCTTGCTTAATATTGTTTGGATCGGGTTGATTCTCCTGGCCTTGGTGGAGGGGAGAATGACCCCCTCCCTCCCAAGGCGTAGAAGCTTTCTCTGGGTGGTGGCTGGACCCCTGTGGCTGTTCCCGCTTAGCCCAGCCCCGCCGGCAGAGTCTGTGTAAGGGAATGGACTGAAGGAAATCTCATCCCTTCCCTTCCATTATCTGGACCATTCTTCCCTTGGGTATTAACGCTTCAGAGCTGGGCATCTAGCTAACCGTCTCTGTGCCTGGTCCTTGTAGCCACCAGCCGGTCAGATGCTGCCTAGGCTGGTGAAAGGGGGAGTGAACTGTCCAGGACACCGGAGTCTCCGCCCGAGGCTCTGAACGCCGAGGTGGAGAGGGCCGGGCTCAGCTCCAGTGTCTTGGGAGCAGGCTAGGGGGGCTACGGATCTCAGGTAAGAACAGCCGTGGTGGACATCGGAACTGGGGCTGGGCCAACCTGTGAACGAGGGTGTCTTACTCAGCGTCTGTTGTAGTGAGTCTGCAAAGGCCCCTCCCTCCTTAGCGCCGTGCTAGGCACTCTGAGTACTCAATAAAGAGCCAGTGATGGCCAACCACCTTATTAAGAGGAGGGGAAGGGGGTAGGTAACCTCCCAAGGAGAGCCCTAAACAAAGCTGGACTCCGACCCCAGGCTGGAGGAACCTAGGGCCCCTAAACTCCTTGAATCTCACCAGTGCCCAAGGACTTCTGCAGGCTTCTGGACACAGACTGACATAGTGAAGCTCTCAAACCCTGCCTTTGGGACGGAGGAATGAGCATAGGAGCCCATAACCTCTCTGCACATGCCATACTCCAATATGAGCACTACCTATTAAAGTAGGCACGATTCCTCCTTTGGAAGGGCACATCCCACAGGGCTGGAAAATATTCATTAACCATATGAAACATAGGCAAAACTCAGTACAAAACGGCAAAGAAAATTTTAAAATGTGAGCTGTTGTGCAGTTCAGATAATTGAATAGGTTGTGCCTAATAAAGGATAAATGATGCCATTTCTGCCTTCCAGGAGCTGACTAGTCTAATAAGAGGATGAGAGGTATACATAAAGTAATTAAAAAACAAGTTCAAATGAGAAAAGACAACAAAAAGTCAGAGAGAAGAAACAGGGAAGATCCATAGTAAGTAGAATCCATCCCTGCTAACCAGGGGCGCCTGAGCTGGATCTTGAAGAAAGAGAAAGGTTTCACCAACCAAAGATGTAGAGGGAAGGCATGTGAGATGCAGTGTATGCAAAAGTTTGGAGGTGGGAGATGAGATCAAATGACCCAGTTTGGCCAGAAATCCAGAGTACCATAAAAGGAACACTGAAATGAGTGTAGCCAGATGTGCTCATTCTTATCTTTCTTCCCTTCCTGCATGTTACATTCTAGCCACACTGGTCAGCTTAACAACTGTTGCAGTTCCTTGGGGATGTCATTTTCCATCTCCACACCTTTGCACACAGACTTTCCCAGTGCTTGGAATTCACTCTTTTTTTTTTTTTTAAACCATTGCCTGCTACTTTCAAGACTTAGGCCAGGGGCCAGTCCTCAATATCCTCCTAGCCGTCTCTTTTCCTCAAGCTGTAGTTAGGGACTCCTTTCCATGTTGTATCTCTTCCTGCTCTGCTTCCCTGCTTCCCCCAAATATAAACTCTTTAAAGATAGGGGCTTTTATTTTGTTGTATCTCCTGTTCCTAGCCTAGTTTCTTGCCTGTAGTAAGCACATAAACGTTTGGATTAGATATCGGAGGCCCCTGAACATCAGGTATTTTAACCAAGTAGGCAAAGCAGGGTATTAAGAAGAGCAGAGACAAGATCCTACCTGTGTTTTAGATGTTGGCAGCAGACATGCAGATAGGTGTGTTCTCTCTGTATGTTCCCAGGACAGCCTGGGATGGGCTGGGGCTGGGGTGAGGCACTCGGGGGCTTTCAGGCAGAAACAGGCCTTCATCTCCTTTTGGCCCTGGCCATGGGAGGCCTGGCCAGAACACCATGGAGGGCCCCCATTAGGAGCAGGAAGGCCCCAAACAGTGCCTCCTACTCCCTGAAGTCCTCCTCTCACTTGGGACTGATCTCTGACCATTTATATAACCATCTCTCCTGCCCTCTGAAGTCTCATCCTTTCATTCTGCCTGAAATAAGAATGAGTTCTGGGTGGAAAACTCCATAGTCCCTGTGCATATCACCACTGCCTCCTGACCATTTTAGCAAGCCTGGGGCAGGCAGGGAGAACGAGACACCCAAAAGGGAGGAGTCTGGAAGGTATTCAGTGACTGTCCAGAATGTCCGGCTTCTTAGAAAGGTTCTGGGTTTCTTTCCATTCTTCTTTTCCTGGTGGAGAAGCTGAAGAGAGACCAAATGCAGCAGGGCACTGCAGGCCCACTGCCGGGGGCCAGGAGGTCAGAGGTGGGCAGGACGAGATCTCTGGAGAACGGCCCAGTTTGGGGTTTTGGATCTCGGGCCTGGGAACTGTTTCTATTTTGAGCTTCACACAGGGCACTCCCTTCATTCTCTGCCCTCCCTGACTTCCCGTAGTTCCCCTTAGCCCGATTCTCTGCCGCCCCAGAGATTTTTCCGATCGAAGCCAGCTGGTTCCTGACCTATTTTAATAAACTCCTCTGGGGAAGGGCAGGGAATTCCTCCTAAGCTCCAGTTACACCAGAGAGCCAGCTGAGGCTTGTGGGGGGTGGGGAGAGGATGCAGCCCCCCACCCCTTGTGTGTGTGTGTGTGTGTCTGTCTGTCTGTGTCTATGTGTATGTGTGTGTGTGTGTCTGTGTCTTTGTGGAATAGTAAAGGTCAAGCGCTGCATAAAGCCCTAAAGGGAGGCTCAACTCATGCTAAGAGTCTGTCTGACCTCCAAAGCATTGGCCTTGGGATACTACTAGGATTCATTACATTCTCTCCCCATATCTTATTATCTAAGTGCAGATAAGGCACACATGCTATAATGAACTGTAACCTCTCTACTGTATATCATGGCCTAATGGAAAGAGTGCTGGATTAGAAGATCCTGAGCTGAGTTTCATCTCTGCCTCTTCCTTACCTACCTGGCCTTGATCTTACTGGGCCTCATTGTCCTAATTTGGCAAGACTGAGAGGTTTGGATTTAACTCCCTTTGCCTCAACATCTTATATGGGTTGGTATGGTCAGGTATGGTCATAGCACCCTAAGGGGCATTGTGGAGATGATGTTGAAGAAATAGAATCTGCCCATCTGGAGTTTATGATCAAGTTGGGGAAACAAGATATACATCAAGTGATTGGAGAATAAGATGGTATGATGATGTCATCTATGGGCAGCTCAGTGAAAAGGGTACTGGACTTGGAGTCAGAGAAGACCCAGGTTCGAAACTGGCCTCAGACACTAGCTATATGACCCACCCTAGGCAAGTCAATTAACCTCTATGTGCCTCAGTTTCCCTATCTGTACAATGAAAATAATAATAGCCCCTACCTCCTACAGCTGTTCTGAGACAAAATGAGATAGTAATTGTAAAATGCTTAGCACAGTTCCTGGCACATAGTAAGTACTAGCCTCATTATAACTTCATTATGGTCAAAGACTCCTTTTGACCACCCCCCAGTGCCTGTTCCTAGCTTCAACCCTCCATCAAACCTACCCTAGATATCAAAAATCTTCTGACTGGTCTCCCTCCCCACCTCAAGGCTTCTCGATCAAATCTACCCTGAAGTAACTTTTTTTCCCCCAAGCCCTGATCTGACTGACCATGGAGTTCCCAAGGCTCCCAATGACCTCCAGGATCAGATTGAAAGCCCTCTGACGCTGAAAGCTCTACATCCACTGGTCTCTTCCTTCTGTCTATAGTCCATCAATGCCAGCCTATTTGTAGTTCCGTGTACCAGACCCGACAACTCCTGCCATTTGCCTTTGCACTGGCTCTCCTCCGTACCTCCAATGCCCTTCTTCCTCACCCCCCCACCTTCCTCACCCTCTAATCCCACCCCCAGTTACTAGTGCCTTTCCTTCCTTTAGAGATTTCTGTCCATTTACTCTGTATATATATCTAGTTATTTTCATATCTCCTTCAACAGAATTAACTCCTTGAAGGTAAGGAAGGAAAGAAATAAGCACTTAATAAGTACCTATTGTGTGCTAAGTGCTTTACACTTGTTTGGTCCTCACAATAATCCTGGGAGGTAGGTGCTATTATATTCCCCATTTATAGTTGAAGAAACTGAGGTATACAGCGGTTAAGTGACTTGCCCAGGGTCAAACAGCTAGGAAGTAACTGAGGCTGGAGTTGAATGTGGGTCTTCTTGACTTCAAATGTAGTGTTCTCTCCACTGTACCACCAGCTGCCATGGGTTCATGTTTTTGCCTCTCTGTGTATCCCCAGCTGTTGGCACAGTGCCTGACGCATAGTATGCACTTCATAAATGCTTGGTCACTGACTCACTGGCATCAACATTCTATTTTACAGCCCATTACCTACATAGTTTACTGAGAGAGGAGTCATAATTAACTGGGTTTTCCCTCTTCTGATCTCAAAATGGCAATCTCTGATATTCCCTGCCTTTCCCTTCTCTATGTCCCCTGAATCATCATGAAAACAATGGGCAGCTAACTGGTCCCCTTTCTTTCTCAGTGCCAGGGACCTCTGAGAGGAGAAAGCCTTGGTTCAGGAGCTGGAACATCAGTTGGCTTCTAAGTTCAGTCAACAATTATTGATTGAGCATGCCCAGGCTAGGATCCTCTAATGTGATGGGATGGACATAGTGCCATAGCAACCACGTTGCCTCTGTAGTCGCAGCAAATAATGTGCCAGGATGCTGTCCTATGTGCTGGGCATTCAGTTACAGAGAATAAGACAGGTGCTGCTCTCAAGGAACTTGCATTTTATTGTGAGGAGGGATTACCAAGGAGAGACAAGTATTGACTGTGCCATTTAATGTCAGTCCATCAATAAGAAACACATTTCCCTTTCCTGAGCTTCATCAGCAAAATGAGGAGATTGGACTAGAGGACCTAAGGCTGCTCTAGAATCCTGGCATCCAGGGCATTGAATCCAAAGAGGCAAAGGAGGCTCTCATCAACCAACCAAAGACCATACAAAGATGAGGAGCTGTGTCCTTCCATACAACATCCCTTGATGCCTCTATCAATGGCAGGATCTTGGGAAGTATGGGCCATTCGTTCTAGGTATCTGGCTAGCCAGCAGGAAAGCTTAAACCATGGGATTTCCATTATCCATGATAGAGAAGGTTCACATTCCTAGAGCCAGACAGCTTTCTGGAACAAGACTCCCTTATTTCCTCACCTGCTCTGTATGGGGTGACTTAATCCTTTCCTTTCCTCCCTAGAGTACAGTATTTTCTGTCCATCTTCCCACCCCCTCAACGGGGAGGCGTCACCCCAGAGGAGCCCTGAAGATCTGATACCTCCTGGGAGGAAATCAGAGACACATGCTTGACTGAACAAGAAGAAGGGTGACCTCAACCGCAGGAGTTTCATAGAGAGTTAAGGGAGGGACCTTTTGGGTAACTAGGCAGCAGAGTGGAGAGAACACCAATTTAATGTTCAAATCCAGCCTCAGATACTGGCTCTGTGACCTGGGGTAATTCATTTAGCCTTTCTGTGCCTTAGTTTCCCCATCTGTAAAATTGAGATAGCAAAGCACCTCCCCCTCAGCATTGTTGTATATGAGCTAATAATCTACAAAGAGCTTCAAAAACCATAACACACTATAGCAGCCTACCCGCTGTTACTGCACCTAGATCTGAGCATCCATCAGCAATGGTGGAGCTAGCCAAAGGGTGAGCTGTTGAACTCCTACGAAGGCCTAGGGAAAGGACAGCTGGTCTGTTGATTCTGGCCCTCCTTGTCCAGGGCTTTGGCCCACGCAGTTCACTTTGCTTTTTGGCTAAGGCATCCTAGAGGGACTCAAACCTCTCATGGATTGTGCTTTTTGGTTTTCTTTCTTTCTGTTTCTGTTTTTTTTTTTTTTTTTGCCAATCCAAACATTTCCTTCTGCCCCTAGAGGGAGAGAATCACTCCTTTTGGTTCTCCCCCACCGCCCCCCACCCCATCCCAAAGTCAGCTTCAGACCAACACCCTCAGCCAGGTGTCACTGGCTTGGGTTGCCCTTCCATGTGTCTTTGGATGGAGAGCCAAGATATCAGAAACATGAACACACTCACCCACCTTTAGATGACTTGCCCCAAGGGAGCCATGGGAGAGTAAGCGACCTTTGAAACTGGATAACAGCACTAAACAGCAGACAGGATCTGTTTGCTTTACTTCTGTTTTTGGCTACACATTGTAACCCATGCTTCCAAGCACATACCTGGCTTCTTAAAAGGCACAGGACAAAAATGACCTGGAAAAGGTGAGGAATGGTCCCTGAATGCCATAGCAAGCCACAGTTGACCCAATGGGATGGGCCCCATTATGGATACTTGATCTTATCTAATAAAGGTCAGCCAATCTGGGCCCGAACTGTCTCTTTAGAAGCTACTCATGGCTCGTCTTGCTTCTCATTCCCCTCCCTATCAAGGTCAAATCAGGGCCATTGGCAAGAGATCTCCCCAGCTGCCCTGCCAAGAGGGTACTCTAAGGAGGGAGGTGAGCTTTGGAGAAGAAAGTCAACACCTGAATTTTTCCCTCCGAAGCCTGTATGTAAACAGTGCTGTTGATTTGGAAGCTTGAGTGGGGCAGGACTCATTCCTGAACACCAGTGGGACATGCAGTGAGGGAGGATGGGAGCTGCTGTTCTGACACTGAAATTCCTGTACCTAAAGGAACCCATACCACAGTGCCTGGCACTTCATAAATGTTTATCATCTATGTGGAGCCCAGGGCCCTGGTTATTCTTTCAGCCACCGCACAACTGCATGGAATAGTGGGGGTAGGGGGACCCACTGGATTTGGAGTCAAACAGTCTGGGTTTAAACCAAGGCTCTGATACTTCCTGTGTTGCTTTAGGCAAGCCCCTAAACCTCCTCATCTTCCTCTGTAAAATGAGGAGACTGGCTCGGATGATCTCCGGACCCTTCTCACTGTAAATACTGTGATCTTATTCCTCTAGTATCTCACTGTCCATTGTCCATCTGCCTCTTGCGCACAGCTGAGCTAAGTCACGTGCAGTCCATTGGGGCCCCTTGATCAGTGGCTGCTGGCACAAAGAACGCTCAAGTACAAACCACTAACATGGTCATTCATCGGTCTGGCATAGGGTCTTCACTTTTAGGAGCCATTAAGCATCATCATCCTGCTCCAGGCAAGGGAAGTGGTCTATACCAGAGCAGAAATGGACTCTGACTGAGACCTGGCAATTGATCTGTCTGCCTTTCTATTTAGATTTAGGACAGTCTAGGACAGAACCCCCCAAGTTACCTGAGAATGGCCCTGGGCAACAATGACCAAGAAAAAAAATCCATTATCTATAAACCTGTCTGTCCTCTCAAGAGCAGGCGCTGGATCACTTTTTATTTGTCGCTTCAAATGGTATCTGGAACATAGTAGGAATATGATGCTTATTATCATCCATTAAAAAATGGCAGTACTCTGCAGAAGACCAAGGTTCATCCCCCCCCCCAAGCTTATTTAGAGCACCTGATACATACAACCCTCGGGGATTCCATCTTTATCCTTTACCCCAAGGTAGAGATACTTGAAAATTCTCTAACAGATAGCCATCCTGGGACTCATACCTGTGCTTCAGATACTGTTCCAATCTAAAGCTGGGCTAAGAATATACCAGCAGTTCCATCAGAAATAAAGAAAGGAATCAGGCCGTCAGTGACCTTACTTGTCCTTGTTTAGAAGGGTATCAAGTGCAGGGGACAATCTCATTCAGCAGATAGGTGTCAGAGTGGGAACAAGGAACCCTGGTCTAAAAGCGGAGTCCAAAACAAGGAGATTGGGAGGGTAAGTAGGAGCCAGAGTAAAAGCTAGACCAAGGAGAGTTGGGACAATGGGGAACCACGGAAGGTTTCAGAGCAAAAGAATGACAGCTCCTGGGTCAGACCAAGGTCTTCGGAGAAATATATAGAGTTTGAATTGAATTGAAGGAGGAAAAAGCTAAAAACAAGCAATTAGGAGGCTATTAAACTAGGTCAGACAAGAGGTGATCCAGAGTGATGTCTTCTTTATGAGTGGCGAGAAGGGGCACATAAGGGCTGGTATAGAGGGAGAATGGACAAAACTTGGCCAACGATTGGAGAGTCAAGAACCAAGGTCCTGAAATGTGAATGCCTGGGAAGGACGTGGTGCCTTCAGTAGAACATTTAGGAAAGGTGCAGGTATAGTTGGAAGATAGATAATGAGTTCCAACATCTGAGAGGTAGCTACTAGTTCTTTTGGCATATTCCCCATCCAAATTGCTCGCACTGTGACGTGTAATTGGCTTGGGAGAACTCTTATTCGGTCAGCAGGCATTTTAAGTACCTACTATGTGCCAAACACTGGACTAGGTGCCAGGGATAGAAATGCAAAGAATGAATCCTTCCTTTTTTTTCATAAAACTTATATTCCATCTGAGGTTTACGTACACATTATTTATATTTATATACACTTATATTTATAAGCATATACTTTGTATTTATATATACATATTTTATATTTATATATACATATACTGTGTGTATATATGTGTGTGTATGTGTATGTATGTATACACAGGTATATGCCTGTGTATATACGCATGTATATATGTGTATAAGTATATAATATATACATACACCTCTGTGTGTATGTGAACACACATGTGTATGTAAGTACATAGAATAAATACAAGATAGTTTGAGAAGGAGGGCGTTAGCAGTCAAGGGGATCAAGAAGGTGATACCTAAGGTGCATCTTGAAGTAAACGAGGGATTCTGTGAGGGAACAGTAAGGAGAGAAGCCCATTCTGGCCTGGGCAGATGGTAGGAAATGGGAGATGGATGGGGCCAGTGTGAGAAATGGAGAGAGAAAGTCAGTTTGATTCTCCCAGTCCGTGGGAAAGGGGAATGATAATAGTGTAGCTAGAAAGATTAGTTGGAACCAAGCTGTGAAGAGTTTTAGAAATGAAACGAAAGAGCTGACACATGATCCTCAAAGTAAGAAGGGAAGAGAGGGAGGGAGGAAGGAAACAGGTTTATTAAGCATCTATCATGTGCTAGGTACCATGTTAAGTGCTTTACAAATATTACCTTACAGAGAGTAGGGGATGATGTTGAGGGGTTTGGAAATAAAAGGGGAGCTCACAGAGAATGGTCTAAATTTTTTTGGTAAACTGAGTCTAGGTACTCATTAGGAAGGTTGGAGGGAATAGGGGAAGGTGTGAAAGATAAATAATGAATTAGGTCACAATAAAAAAGCGCTTTGCTGCAGTGAGAGCCCAGTTGAAGTCAGACAACATAAATTTCTGATGTATCTGCAGCTCAGGTTCATGACTTTCGCCAGTTCTACTCCTTGATTGGATCCCCTTGGCAGTTCTAAACTTCTTTGTTCCTCAAGCCCCCAATATTTCTCCCACTCTCATCCCTTGTCAGTCATTTCACTTATATCCCACTCTTTGTGAGGTTTTCTTGGCAGAGACTCTGGAGTGGGTCATCATTTTCTTCCACAGCTCATTTTACAGATGAGGAAATTGAGGCAAATAGGGTTCCATGGCTTGCCCAGTCAGTATTTGAGGCTATATTTGAACTCAGGAAGTTCTGGAGTTCTCTGCAAGATGGTGCTCATTAGCTGATCCCCATTACCTGTTTGACTAAAGTAAGCCTTTCCCCAACCACCTATCTCTCCATCCTTATTTCATATGACTCCTTTTCCTGTTCCTCAACCTCAGCTTTCCACCTCTTACCTCTGCATTCACCCAAGCCTCCTGCTTGCCCAATGCCATACTCCCTTCCTCCCTGATTCCCCAAATCCTTGACTTCCTCCAAAGCTCAGTTCAGGTGGCACCTCCAGTAGGATGTAAAATCCTGAGAAGTAGGGACTGCTTCACTTTTATCTTTTCATCCCAATCCCAAGCAGCGCCTTGCCCGTAATAGGCACTTAAAAGCTTTAGTTTAATTGTTGAGTCAAATGACCATAAAAGATATCCCAGAGGTAGGAAGAGCTAAGAGCCAAGTGGAGGTGGGGCAAGAGCTGGGCGGAAGCCAGAATGGTAGAGGGATAGAGGGACGAATGTTCTCTAATAGAGCAGGATTGAACGTCACAGACTCAGAATGAGTCAACAGTGTGATGTGGCTGCCAAGAACACTGCTGGAGGTTTAGGCACTGTTCAGAGAACTGTGGAAGTGTGGCCAAATGCATGGAGAACTGGGTTCATTTCATAGTGAACCATACATGGTTCAAGGCCATTGATACACCTGAGAGCAGGATTTTGTTTTGACTTGTGACTTCAGCCCCTGCCTCTCTTAGATCCTTTTTTGGAAATTTCATCTTTGTGGCCCTCAGTAAAATGGAGGGGAACCAGATTAGATCATCTCCAGGGTCCTTTCTGGTTCTCTGTCCTGTGACCCCAGGACTGATGCATCTGTTTACACCTGGAATCACTTCTCAGACCAGCAGTAGCTTCCCCTAGGTGGGGCCAAGCAACGGATGAAAAGTGAACACCAGCTTTGGTATGTTTCAGAAGAGTTGACTGTAAACATGGTAAACTGAGGCAGTCAGGACAGCCCTCATAATCTCCAATTCAGAAACTGTGGGCAAACCGACATGCCTGCTCAGCCCTACCTAGACCCGAAGACACAGGCCCCCTTTGGTTTTGGACACAGGGACACTCTTAAGTACTGGAAAGCCTTCCCCTCCCATTCCAGGCTCTGGTTGCTGGTTGGCCTGCTGGGCCTTGCCTTGAGGGGTAGACAGTCAATAGAAACACCAGAGGGGAGAGCCTTAGGCTCCGCTCCCCAAACTCTAGTTCCTTCCCCTCTGGCCCGCCTCATTCTTTTTCTTCCTCCTTCTCATAGCTGGGCTGTGACATCCTTTGTTCCTCTGGTCCCCTGGGCCAGTTAACTTGTTCCCTCGGACCTCTGCTGGGAAGGTGAGGCCACCTCCACCCCATTCCCCCATTCCTGCCCCCAGAAAGGGTCTTGGTGACTCAGGAAAGGGACAGAAATACACATAAGGACCCCTTTGTGTCTAACTGGGTGATTCCCAGCCAGGCCACCCCCAGCTCAGCCCCTAGTATGTCAGGTTAGATCAGCTGAACTGCAGCAGACCCAGGCTGAGAATGCCCTTATCAGGCAGACCTAGATAAAGCTCCCGGGGAAGGTCTGGAGGCTGGGCTGAGAGGGTTTGCCTGGAGCTCTCATTGTCTCCAAGGAACAATGAAAACCTTAGGATTTGGCTGAGATGTGGGGCTCCAGCTGAGATATGGGGCTCTGGGAGCAGCTCTGTGCTCAGCCAGCTCTGGGAAAGGAGGGAAGGCAGCCTCCTGGATGTGGATTATTGATTGGGGTGTCTGTCTTCCCAGACATTCCCTCCCAAAGTACCTCGGAGATCATCTCCATCCTCACAGCAGGCAGCCTTCCTCTACCTCCTCCCTACTCCCTGAGACACAGCCCCAGGCAGGGATATCAGGCTACCTCCCAGGCTGGCAGCCTGGCCGGTTTCTATGATACCGAGCCATTCCACAAAGTTCCCAAGATCCCACCTCTACCCTTCTTTGGGAGGCTGGGTAGGCGTGGGGTGCTCCCCACCCTCCGGGACATTGGTGCAGTCCTAGAGGCCAGGGAAGGTTGGGTGTGCCAGCGATCAGGGTGGGACCTGGCCTCGTTCATTCTCAGGACCTTCTTCCTTGGGGCTTTCAGGTTCAGCTCAAGCCCTGTATTATCGAGGTTTCCCTGTCCTCCCAGCCCCCCCTCCCCACCTTCAGCTTCTTTTCCCAGCTCTAGGATCCATAGTCTTTCAGGTTCATTTAGCCCATATTAGTCACCTCATAGTATTGAATGGTTTGTAGATTAGGTTGCTTTTTCCATCTCTCTCGTTGGATTAGAAATTTCTCCAGAGCAGGAGAGTGGGGCTCTGGCCTTTCCCATTCCACTTGAAAGAATTGCATTCACATTACCGAAGTGCTCCAAGGGCTCCTTTACAACAGCCCTGTTAGGTAGGACAGGTGGGATCAAAGGACCTGGATTCAAATCCTGTTTCTGCTCCCTTCATACTCTTGTGACTTCAGGCTGATCCCTTCAGCTGTTCAGATATTAAGCATTTATGAAACACTTATGTGCCAGGCAGTGTGCTAGAATAAAAGGCAAAACCAGTCCCTGCCTGCAGGGGCCTTCCTTCATCTCATCTATGAGAGGAGGAAGGAAGTCAGACTACTTCAGAACATCTCCATCTTCCAAATGGGGAAACTGAGGCTCAGTTGAAGGAAGTGCCCAATGAACAGCAAATGGTTCCAGCGGGGTCTTAAACCAAGTCCTCCTGCTTCCCAGACCAGTCCTCTTTACAGTCATCCATGCCCCAAGTCCATAAGTGCCCAGTGCATACTTGTTGAATGGAACATCCTCCTCGGTTGATAGACCAGTGAAACTGCAAGCACTTATTAAGCCCTTACTGTGTGCCAGGTCTTGTGTTCAGCATTGGATGTACAAATACAAAGAAGGAAATAGTCATGTTCAAGGGTTTGCCCAATGAAACCCCAGCAATCCAAACCCTGCCATATTGATTCAGAAGGAGGAGGGAAAGAAACTTCTACAGTGGGTAGAGCAGGCATTAGGTTGTCCTGTGTGGTTCCTCCAACCCTCTCTGAAGGGAGAATTCTCCCCCAGACCTCCACTAGGAGTAGGACCCAAAGCCCTCACAGCCTCAGTCAGTTGGGAGTCTCCATCTTGGTTCTGCTAACTGCTTTCCTGGAGAATGGGGGGATGGTTTGGTGGAGGAAGGACTAAGTCCTTTCCTCCCTCCTTCCCCATCAGAAAGCAGCCAGGCTCTATCAATGAGATGAGTCTATTTTAAGCAGAGACTGCCAGTCATGCTGATCTTGGAAGCCACCATTTACCCCATTCCCCAAGCCCTGCTCTCCCTCCTCCTCTTCCTGATTACCATTGAAGCCCATTTGCATGATCTCAGGAAACTTCATTATGGATACTCCAGAAAAGGCACTCAGAGGAAGGAGGAAGAAACCCTTCCTGAGGCGCCATGCTATAAGCTGTTGTCTGTGGCTGATTTATAAGCACCTGGCATCCGGCCCTGAGTGCAGGTTTGATATGGGAGAGTCAGAACCCAGCCAGATTGATCAACTTTCTTCTCGTTGTCTCTGACCTCAGTCTGAACCTTCTTGATTTTCCTGTCCTCCCCTGCCACCTTAATGCTATGGTGTCCTCTGGGGCTAATTGCTGGGGAGGGGGAGACAACCCCATTTCCTCTAGCTCAGGTGGGGATGTTTTATCATTTGACCTCCTTTCAGACCCTGTTCCTCCCCTTTGCCTCTCTGAGACCATTAACCCCATCAATTCCTAGCTAGGAGAGAGGATGCCCTGAAACTGGAAAGCCCTGCAGACTGGCCCCCAGTTCTGTCACCGAGCCAGATCTATAACCTTGGACCTGCCCGTTAGACTAGAGGGGCCCAGTTCTGTACTTTCTGAAACTTGACCCACTATGTGCCAACCGCAGAATGGTTCTTGGTGGGTCATGTCCAGACCCAAGGGACTGAAACATCAGTCTTATTATTAACATGGGGTCCACAAACTTGATTTTTCAAAAAATACTTTGACAACTGTGTTTCAATAGAATTAGTTTCCTTTGTTCCATGTATTTTATTTTATGCACTTAAAAACATTTTTCTGAGGTGGGATCCATAGGCTTCATCAGAACAACCAAGGGAGCATTTTACATGACAACAACAAAATAAAATTAAACACATCTGGATTACAACCCAAGCTGCTTCCTCTCCCCTCCCAGCCCCACCCCAGTATCTGGCTTGCCTGGGGCAGGTGGGGGGGGTCTTCCAGGGTGTCTCCTGTTCTCCCTGACACCAGCCCCTGAAACACCTTGAATGTCTGCCTGACTCCTTCCAACAGTGGAATAGTCTCTTCACTGGCACCCAGAGCACCTCCTTATGCTGGGGAAGCAGGGTGCACATGCTCCTAGCAACAAGGGGAACACAGTCCAGGCTCTGGGGAGAGGGATAGGGTGTACCCCAGATCCCAAACCCCCTGGATTATCCCAAGGTCTCCTCTTCACCATCTGGCACTCTGAACAGCTACAGACATACTTCATTGTGTTGCATTCTGGCTGCATCTTTTCTGTGGTTTGTTTTACAAATTGAAGGTTTGATTCAACTCTGCCTTGACCAAATTCCAACATTGTGTTTCTCTGTCCCATATTGATAATCCTCCCAGTATTTCAGACTTTTTATAGTTATTCTATTATGGCAACTGGCAATGAGGGACCTTTGACGTTACCATTATAATTGTTGGGGCACCAGAAACTGCTCATGTAGTTTATGGATTTACTTGATAAATCTTGGGTGTATTCCAACTTTCCACCGACCCACCCAGCCCTTCCTCATCTCTCTCCCTTTTCCCGGTTTTCCTATTCCCCAAGAAGCAACAGTATTGGAATTAGGCCAATTAATAACTCTACAATGGCCCCTGAGTGGTCAAGGGATAGGCCACAGATACCCCAGCCCTCAGCAACCACCACCCTGATCAGTCAACAGCCATCAGCACTGAGGCAAGATCCTTCACCAGCTGAAAGATTACACCTCACAAATGCTCATGATGCTTAGCTTTTTTTTATAGCAATAAAGCATTTTTAAATTAAGGCACACAGAGTTTTTTTTTTTAGACACAATACACACATTTTAGACAATAATACACACATATCGCACACTTAACAGCCTTACAGCTCAGTGTAAACATGACTTTTGTATGCACTGGGAAACCAAAAGAATTTGTGACTCTTCACGCAATATTCACTTTATGATGGTGGTCTGGAACCAAACCCACCCTATCTCTGAGGTACGCCTGTATGTACAAGGAAGAGGTTTACGGGTACATTGGAGTCCATTGCAGAGGACAGAAGGCATTCTAACCCAATGGGACCAGAGCAGTTGGAGGGGAATCCAAAACAAAGCCACCTTCTGGCTTCATTTTGCAAACTCCCCTCCCTTACTGGCAGATCCATTATCAGTCCTCAGCTGAGACATTCCAGGCCTGCCCCTCCCCTGTACCCAACACTCTTCTGGGCTGAGTTCTTCTCTCTGATGGAGGCTGGACATTTTTCTGTCCCATCTGAGGGGCCTTTACCCCAGTCCCTTGCAACTGGTGTGTGGTCTGGTCTGAATAGAAATAGTGAATGATGGGCCTGGAGGCAAGAAGACCTGAGTTCAAATGTGACCTCAGACAATAGCTGTGTGACCCTGGGCAGGTCACTTACCTTCTGTCTGCCTCAGCTTCCTCAAATGAGGACCATAGCACCTGCCTCCCAGGGTTGTCATGAGGATCCAAAGAAATCATTTTTGTAAAGCTCTTAACACAATGCCTGGCACATGGTAGGAGCTTAATAAATTCTTATTTCCCTCCTACCCCCTTCCTTTAATATATGAGCAATCCGAGACCCTTCCTGGGGAAGTAACCTCCCCAACAGATGCCAGTGGCAGAAAGAGACTCAAATCCAGGGTCTTGGACTGCAAGTCAAGGTGTTTTCCACTCCTAGATAACTCGTCCTCTAAAAGTCTCTAGTCTCCTTCCTCCGAGCTGCGAAGGAACTGGCCTTAATTGGTTTAATCAACACCCCCTCCCTCCCTTATTTTGCAAGCATTTCCAATCAAGCCCTCCAGGTGAGGAAATTACAGGCTGATGATTTTTGCCTCATGCAAATGGATGTCCTGGGGAGCTGCTCTGGGTCTGTCAGCAACACCCCCTCCCCCTCAGATCTGGTCTTGTCTCTGACTGTGGGGAGGGGGCAGGTCTCTTCCTGAATTTCTCCCTGAGATTCCTAATGAGCCATGCCCCTCTGGGGTTCTTCTGGAATTCCTCCTGATGCCTGTTGTAAATAGCTTCCTGGGATTTGTCTTGGGCTTGGGTTACAAATGCAGGCTCTCCATGGTAGTGATTAGAGTCCAGAAGGCCTGGGTTCAAATCACACCTCAAATGCTAGTGGTAGTTATCCTCCCTGAGCCTTGGTTTCTTTATCTGTAAGGTGGACACAATGCCAATTGTTCCTGCCTCAGACACTATTTTGCAGCCCTGCTAAAGTCTAAGCCTCAGTTTTCTCATCTGTAAAATAGGACTGTTCCTGGGACCTACCTCTCAGGCTTGTGGTGGGGAATCAGACAGGTACTTTGCTACTTCAAAGGGTTATTCTAAGGCTCAAATGAAATAAGGTATTTCCGGGGCTTTTCAGAAAACTTTAAATTGCTATATAAAGGTTAGCTGCTTTTATTTCATTATTTATTCTTTTCTGTAGTTCTAAGGGGAGAGCCAGAGTCCCGTGGGGTTCATGGTGGTCTGGAAGCCCAGGTATTCCACAGGCCTGATTGGAGGGCCCAGGGATACCAGCCAGTCCCTTCCTTACTGTAACTACAGGGTGCTTGGCCTTTAGGCCAATGCCGCAGCTGCTCGGAAGGGTCTCTGTCCAGCCAGAGTTTAGCTTCTTCCCTTAAACTTGTCATTAAGCCCCAGCTACTACGCAGTACAGCATATGGAGCACTGGACTTGGAGTAGGAGTAGGACCTAAGTCCGAATCCTGCCTCAGACACAACTAACTGTGTGACCCTGGCTAAGTTACTTTGCCTCCATGCCTGCCTCAGTTTCCTCATCTGTAAAATAGCATCTTCCTGCCAGGATTGTTGGGAAGATCAACTTGAATGAGATAACCTACGTAAGATGTTTCGCAAACCTTCAGTCACCAGACAGGCCCCTGTCCCCATTACCAATGGCTGCAGGTCATATCAGTGTGTCTCGTTCCCTGGCTAGGCTGCGTTGCTCCGGGTCCAGCTTCCACGTATTCCTCCAATAACACTCTCCCAGACCCAGTTCCCCATTAGCAGCTACCCCAGCCGTCATCCATCCCTGGCCCAGGCCCAGCTCAGCAGAGCTGCCTTGTGTTGGGTGTCCCTTCCATGCTGGTGGCCTGGCTGCCAGCCAGGGCCCCAGTGTTGGCAAGCTCAACCTCGCCTCCTTCAGATGCTTTGATCCAGTCAGCGGGTAATGCTGAGGAAAGTGTTTGGGGAGCCGGATGTGACGTCCTTGGCAGGGCTGAATCTCACAACCAGGAGGAGAACTTGGCGGCGACCCCTGCTCTGCAGACTTCTAATTGCAGTTGGAGTGGGATGCCGTGCGGGCGCCATGTTTAGGTCTTTGGACCTGCTGGCCCTGTTCACCTGGAGGTCCTGGTTCTTTGAGCCTTCAGTTTCATGTGACCTCTTGTAAGATCTAGAAAACCTTCTTCCCCAAAAGCTCCCAGCCATTTCCAGGCCCCAGGGCTGCTGAGACACAGATCAAGTGGATTCTGCAAGAACAGGTGGATGGACTGCCTTGGGAGGTAGTGAGGTCCCATAACTGGAGCTCTCCAGGCTGAGGCTCCATAACCACTTGCTGAGGATGTTGTTTAAAAACAAAACAAAGTCAGACGAGATCAATGGCATTTCTGTGATACGGATGCGTATCCCTATCCAGAATTATTAGTAAAATAGGGATCACTCTGCCTTGGCAAACCCCTTCTCCACCCCACCCCTCCCAGAAAACCCTCATCCTGCTGTATGTATAATGCCTTCAGTCTTATTCCAATGTCCAGCCTAGATTTCTTATTCCTCCCATTCAGGTAGGAGAAGATAGATGGTGCAGAACATCAGGTCTGAATTTAGGAAGCCTTGAGTTCAAATCCAGCCCCAGACACTTTCTAGCTGTGTGAATTTGGGCAAGTCACTTAATTTTTGTCTGTTTTAATTTCATTAACTGTAAAATGGGGGGAAATAGTAGTACTCAACTCCCCAGGTTGCTGAAAGAATCAAATGATATAATATTTATAAAACAGCCCAATGCCCAGCATACAATAGTAGCATAATAAATGCTTCCTTTCCTTCCTTCCTACACTCCACATTTTAACCAAACTGGACTGTTAGCCATTCCCTAATCTTGTCCACTCTATTTAACAAGCATTTATTAAGGACCTACTATGTGCTGGTTACTTCGCTACCCTCTGGGGTTACAAAGATAAAATCCACGCTGTCTCAGACCCAGCCGAGCTTAACTTTTACAACTAGCATGCAGTGGCAGCAACACCATCTGTAAATATAGATAAGAAAACACAATATATATACAAATTAATTTTGCAGTAGTGAGTACTCTCAGCTGGGAACCTGAGGGGCGGGGTGCCAAGAAGAAGGAAAATGTTTTAGGGACGAAGGGACAGTTGCCCACTTAAAAATAGGGGAATGGGAGACTGAACATTTTGTACCAAGTGGGCCAATTGACCAGGAAATAGGGCACGGGGTCAGACTGTGAAAGACAGTGGCATTTTATTCTGGAGGCAGGAGGGAGTCGCACAAACTTCTTGAGTGGAGATGGTGCTTCAGGAGATCAGTTTGGCTTCTCTGTGTATGTGCATGCATGTGTATTGGGGACAGTGCAATTTGCCCCCTCCCCTTCTATGGATCCTGACTGCTATGCCAGGGACCCCAACATTGGAGTGTGCCTACCCACCCGTAGTCCCTTGTGATCCTAGGAACCATGATTGCTGCCCATCATCCCCCCTTGTCCTGTCTCTTCCTCTTTACTCCTGTCCTTTACACACCAAGACTTGTAGAGATGTAAAAGATTGAGATTAGGGGCTATTGCCCTTTTGCAGTCTGATCGACCCTGGCACCTTGGCTTTCCCCACAGAACTGGCTGCGTTTCTACGGCTACCTCCCCCAACCCAGCCGCCAGATGTCCACCATGAGGTCAGCTCAGATCCTGGCATCTGCCATCTCCGAGATGCAGCGTTTCTACGGCATCACTGTCACGGGCGTGCTGGATGAGGAGACCAAAGCGTAAGTCTGTCTCTGCCAAGGACCCATCGCCTCTCTCTCTTCTACCTTTCCCTCTCCTCCGGATGGTGAAGTCCCATACAGAGATAGGGAGAACTAACTCTTCACTCCTCAAATCTGACAGCCTTCTGCCCAACCTCATCCACTTTCTACTGCCCTTCTCCCTTTACTGTGATTAGCAGCATTCCTGGTAAACCCATAAGAAACCCAGCAGTGGCCAATGGCTCCCTAGGATTCTTGAGGCCTGTCCCCTCTGGGACCCCCAGTTGTTGGTACCTGGCATATCTCCACCATATCCCATTAGCCTTTATCAGGCAGGCATTGAACAAGTCTGAATGAGCTGCTGGGAAATCCAATATTAAGTAGTTGAGGAAAAGAGTAAAGAAAGGATTCAAGCTCTACCCTCAGCCAGCTTAGTCTGGGGAAGTAGAACTGGGCAGGGGTAGGGGGAACCTCATGATCAGCAAAAACACCCAGAAAATAATCATTGAGGGGATGGGATGGGTGAGGAATGATTCTGTTGGTTCTTTACCAAATAAAGAGGAGGTGAAGTTAGAGGGGGCTGCATCTTGGTAAACCAGAAGCCAGATGTCCTAGGTTTTCTGGGGAGCTTGGGAATCAGAGGCACAAAATTGGTGGGGAGGGGCAGAGAAGACCTAACGTGTGTGGTGGGGATGGGGGTGGAGTGTAATAAAAAAAGCAACCTGGCTGAAATAGAGGGAGGGGTCAGGGGTGTGGGAAAGGGGGGCAGAATTCCTATGGGAGCCTGGGCCCCCCACTTCCTCCCTTCCCAGAGACCCTGCCAATGTGCTGTGTTCTCTGCAGGTGGATGAAGCGGCCTCGCTGTGGGGTGCCGGACCAGTTTGGGGTACGTGTGAAAGCCAACATGCGGAGGAAACGTTACGCTCTCACCGGAAGGAAATGGAACAGCCATCACCTGACCTTCAGGTAGTTTGCTGGCCCCATCCTGTGGCTTGTGAGGGGAGATGGCCCTGCTCAGGCCTCTCCTCCTTGTCCCCTGAGACCGCTGGGGGCCTGAGTCCTGCCCCTAGTGTCTCTTGTCTGGGGGATTTCCTTTCCCACACTCCTCCTGGCTGTTCCCACCCAGCCACACCATGAGAGTTTCGCCTGGCCCCAGCCCTCCATCCCACAAGGGTGGGAAGGGGCCTCAGCATCTCTGTGGGAGACCCACCTCTGTGTATTCTCCCAGCCTGGGGCAGTCTCAGGCCTGTCTAGGCCCTCCCAAGTGAGCCCAAAGCCCCATCATCACCTTCCCAGCTGTTCCCTCCTCTTCTCAAGATGCTCCAAGCCAAACTTGAGCAGGACCTTGGAATTCTAGGGTAGGCATGGATTGAAAGGAGGGGTGGGCCTGGTTGGAAGCATCTTCCAATGCCCTTAAGGCCTAGGGGATGAAAATAGAGGATTGGATGTGGGAATAGCCAGACTAGACCCTCACTCGTCCATCTGCTCTCCCCCAGGGTAGCATAGTGGTAGGTTCAGGAGTCAAGCACCTGAGGCCAATTATAGCTGTGGTAGATTGACCAAAGGACCTGGGTTCAGATCCCAGCTTTGCTCTGTGGGCAGTTCATTAAACCTCTTTTCCCTCAGTTTCCTCATCTTTAAAGTGAGAGAATTGGACTAAATGACCTTTCAAAACCCTCCAGGCCCAATTCCTTTGATTTAGCACTCCCCCTAGCCCTGGAAGACTAGTACCTTATGGGTGAGCCATCCCCAAAAGAACCATAGCCCAAGATGAAGGAGAGTGAGTCTACCCCCCTGCCTGAAGGAAGTATGGCATGGAACTGGTAGAGGGTTTTCCATCCCTGCCCCCAGCCAGCCTGGCTCTCCCCTCTGATAGGGAGAAGGGAACATTTCCCTTAGCAGGAATGGTTGCCCAGGGGGCTGTGGGAAGGAGGATCCCAATATGGCGGGTACCTCCTCCCCACCATTTCCATCATTCCCAGCATCCAGAACTACACAGAGAAGCTGGGTTGGTACAACTCCCTGGAGGCGGTCCGGCTGGCCTTCCGAGTGTGGGAGCAGGCCACACCTCTGGTTTTCCAGGAGATCCCCTATGAGGATATCCGGCAGCGGCGGCAGAAGGAGGCTGACATCATGGTGCTCTTTGCCTCTGGTTTCCATGGCGACAGCTCCCCCTTTGATGGGGTGGGAGGCTTTCTGGCCCATGCTTACTTCCCTGGTCCAGGCATGGGTGGAGACACCCATTTTGATGCTGATGAACCCTGGACCTTCTCCAACACTGACCTACATGGTGAGACCAACTGAGAGAGGGAAGGAGGAGAGGGTGGGGGCTAGGATGGACTCCATCTCACTAGTGGGAAGTCATCTATGTCCTGGGTCTGGAGCCACCGTGAAGCAGCAGATACTGAAAAGCAAAGGTCATCTCCAAAAGAACCCAGTCTAATGACCACCTTAGTTTCTTCTCATGTTCATTCTGACAAATCACATTTTATCCTCCAACCATCCCCCCCAAAGGGACAGTGAGACAAGGATCCATCTTCCCTTTTGACAGAGGGGAAACTGAGGCCCTGATTCCAAGTAGAGTCTGAAGTAGGGTAATAACAGTATGTCAGCAATCTGTCATTTCATCAGGATGGATGTTCCCTCCATTGATGCCCAGCTGTAGACTCTTTGTGATTGATAGATAGTGCTTTAGAGTTTGGCACCCTCAGATTCCATACTTCGGGACTGACTTGATACTGAGCTTCCCCAGATGTGGCAAGGCAGATTCCAGAATGCTGTAGAGGGTTCATCGCTCATCTGTGCATCAATCTCCCTTTCCCTTCCAGCTGGGTGGTACTTGACAGAGCCTGTACCCTACTGGCTTAGCCTGGAGAGACCCCAGGCTCACTTCCAAAGAAGACCTTTAGTAGAGAACAGTAATAGCTCCCACACATAAGACTTTAAGGTTCAGAAGGCACTTAACCTCACAACCACTGCATGAGCTAAGACACATGAGGAAGCTGAATCTCAAAGAAAGGGAATGGCTTGAAGGGGTTGGCCACCAACTCAAGTCTTTGGAATCCTTCTCCCACAATGTCCTTCTTGCTTCTAGCTTAGAGAATCTTAGAGAAAGACCAGAGACCCTGGTACATTCTCTTAAGTCCTGTTGATTACAAGCAAGGTTCTGGAAAAGAGGATGATCTCCCTCTTTTTACCAGGAAACAACCTCTTTCTGGTGGCTGTGCATGAGCTGGGCCACGCCCTGGGTCTGGAACACTCCAACAACCCCACTGCCATCATGGCACCCTTTTATCAATGGATGGACACAGACAATTTCCAACTGCCTGAAGATGACCTCCGAGGCATCCAGCAGCTCTATGGTGAGCTCGCCTTACACAGAGGGGTGGGCTTCTCTAGAGAGTTGTCAGGGTGGCCCTTCCTTCCTGAGCCATTGATTTGTATTTCTCTGTTTCTAATACAAAATTAATTTGTTTTTCTTGAGTTTGGGCATGTCCTGCTTCCCATGAGATTATGAGCTGCCCTAAAGTAGGAAATTATCTCTGTCTTCCTTTACCTCTCCCCCAGTGTTTGTCATCGGGTACCAAGCAACCCAAGTTAATTCCCTGAGTCATTATAGGACATAGAGTTGTAAGTGACCTTATAGGTTATCTCATCCAACACCCTCATTTTACAGATGAGAAAACCGAGGCCCAGAGAGAAGAAATATACTGAGCTTTCTCCTCTGGGGAAAGTCAGTACACCAAGGATTAAAAATCTACTATGTATAGAGGGCCAGGCTATCTGTCACCAGTGCTTCTCATTCATTCTCATATCAAGGCACATGGAGACCATACCTCAATGATCTAGTTCCCTTGTTTTTCTCATGAGTAAATAGATTCATGGAGATTAAATGATATACCAAGTTCAAATGACTGGTAAATATAGAACTAGGTCTTCCAAGTCCAAACTCTGTGCTCTTCCCAGCTCACCCTCCTGTTGCTATTTTACCTACCTATAATGGCTGGCACTCCCTCATTTGGGCTTGAGGGTGGTACTTCTTTCACAGCTTTCACAGCCTTGATTCCTCCCCCCATTTCTTAGGTACCCCAGATGGCCAGCCTCACCCCACCCGGCCCCTTCCTACAGTGCCACCCCGACGCCCAGGCCGGCCTGATCACCGACCACCCAGACCACCACCACCTCCGCCTCCAGGGGGGAAACCAGACCGACCCCCTAAGCCAGGGCCTCCTAGCCACCCACGAGCCACAGAGAGACCGGACCAATATGGCCCCAACATCTGTGATGGGGACTTTGACACTGTGGCCATGTTGCGAGGGGAGATGTTCGTGTTCAAGGTGAAGTGTCTCCTTCTCTTGGTCATTTTCCTTGGCCCTGCCTAGGCATATGGGTGCTGTACACTCTCGAAGAGAACAGGGGTGTCACATTGATGCAGGAATTTCTGAAAGAAGCCCTTCTGGGACTCAGACAAGAAAATCCCTCTGAGTGCAGGACCAGACAGCAAGAGAAAAGACTTTAGTCTTGGAAGGCCAGCAGATAGGGAAAGGAGAGGAGATGTACAGACATGGAGGGAGATTGCTATAGCATAGAGTCTTAGGATTGGTCATGACCTCAGAAATCACTGTTTATTTCTATTGGGAAGTTTAGTCATTTTTCCTGAGTGTGAGTATGTCCTGCCTCCTCAGCAGACTATGAGTAGTCTTGAAGTATAAACTGTATCTCTGTTTCCCTGCACCTGTCTGCAGTATTTATCACCAGGTGCCAAGCAACCTAAGTTAATGTAGACTATAGGGTCAATTATAGAACCATAGGATAGATATGGACCTTTAGTCCTCTCCTCTCAGTTTTTAGGTGGAACCAAGAGAGGAAGTATATTTGCCTTCAGTCTCTGAAAGTTAAAAAAAAAAAAATCAAGGTTAGATTTGTACCTTAAGAAAGCTATTTGCATACAGAAAGTGCTTAATAAATGATTTTCATTCATTATTTAGACACCTGACAAATCTCCTTTCCCCAGTTTTTTCTTTACTCCAGACTGTCATCGTCCTCTTCAGGACTCCCTCTCCTCATGTCTCTTAAGCCTGACCTCTGCCCTCCCCTCTCCCTTTCTTCCTTCTCACTGTCTGACTTCTACCTCTGCCCTACCCTCTCCCTTTCTTCCTTCTCACTGTCTGATTTCTACCTCTGCCCTACCCTCTCCCTTTCTTCCTTTCCTTCTCACTGTCTGACTTCTACCTCTGCCCTACCCTCTCCCTTTCTTCCTTCTCACTGTCTGACTTCTACCTCTGCCCTACCCTCTCCCTTTCTTCCTTCTCCCTTTCCCCTTATTCTCTTTCCTATCACTTTCTCCCCTCCAGACAGAAATTCTCTTACTTCTCCTTCCCTGTGATTCATACACCCTGTAAGTTCAGACTGTCCTGGTGTGTCCCAAAGTCTTTTCCTTGTCTCACACCCCCATATTCTTGGTCTCCTCTGGGAAACCAGCCCAAGGGGACACTAAGGCAGGGCCAGGTCTGATGACCCATACAGATATTCCTGCCACTTTCACATATATAGTGTGTATACTTTCCCCTCCTCCTCATCCCCCACCCAGTACAGAATTCCCAATCCCCTGGAGATCTAGGGTCTGGGCTGCATTGTTCACGGTTCATTCTCCATACTAGGGCCGCTGGTTCTGGAGGGTCCGGCACAACCGAGTTTTGGACAACTACCCTATGCCCATTGGGCACTTCTGGCGGGGGCTACCCAGTGACATCAGTGCTGCCTATGAGCGTCAGGATGGGCGTTTTGTCTTCTTCAAAGGTGAGCCAGATGGCCCCAGGCTAAGGAGGAAGGGTACAGGCTGGTGGCTAGGGAAGGGGCCTCTTCACCAGTATAAGGTCTCTATGTCTGTCTTTGGGCAGGAAGAGGAGGGGAGGGGGCCTGATTTGGCTGCCAGCTGAGTATCAGTCTGGCTCCTGAGAGTTCCTACTCATGTTTTCCCCATTATGGGCTAGATGAGGTCATCTCCATCTGTAAATGTAAAGAGAGACAAAGAGAGAGAGGAGCCAGGCTTGGAGGGAGGGGAGGAATGGAAAGCCAGCTGGGGCTTCTGACCCGCAGCACAGAGTGGGACCAGGGCAGGAGAAAGAGGGGAGTCTCAGGGGTGTGGTTCAGGTTTCTCTTCTGCCCTGCTCCATCCCTGTAGGAACTGGTCATGAGATACCCAGAAGGAATTCCAACCTCTATAGCCTGCCAGAGTAGATGGAATATAGTGTAGCCCTTCTACCTGAAGAGAGCAGAATTCAAGGCCATCCCCTTTCTCATTGAAAGCAGAGAGTGTACTGTATGGTTCAGAGTCCTGAGACTCTGAGAGAGGGCAGGACCAAGCAGAGTCCCCTTAACTGAAGACTTTGGATCTCTTCCATCCCCTCCAACCTTCCATTATTTCCCTGATTGTCCCTGTGAGCCCTCAGTCAATCAATAACCATCTGTTAAGCACGTTACATTGGGCCAAATGTGGTGCGAAACATGAGGGATAAAAAAAAAAATGAAGATCCCACCCTCAAGGTGCTTATATTCTAATGAAAGAGAGCATTTACACAAATCAGTACATCCAAGATGCATACATAGTAGACTGAAGGGAATCTCACTGGGGAAAGCGTTAATAGCCGAGGGGTAGGGGCTTGTCCAAAAAGTCTCCCAGAAGGAGTAATACTTAAGCTGTCTTAAAGGAAACCAAGATTCTCCCCCCAAGGAGGGAGTATTCCAAGTATGGGAACATCCAGTGCAAAGGGAGATAGAGTGCTGTGTGTGAGGCATGTGAGTAGGTCAATATCATGAGATGGTAGAGGGAATTCATGTGTTAAAAGACTGAAAAGCTGGAATGGGTGCAAGTTGTGGAGAGATTTCTCTTGGCTCCTAGAAGTCATAAGTTACTGGAAGTTATCAAGTAGGGCTGTACACGGGCAGAGCTATGCTATAGGAAATTCATTTTGGCAACTGTGAGGAAGATGGATTGGAGAGCAGAGGAGGAAGGCAGGGACGCCAGTTAGAAGGCTATTGCAGTAGTCTCGATGATTGGTGACATATGGCAGTGATTGGAGTATCAAGAAAGGGTGACATGCCAGAGATGATGGAGAGGGATAATAACGAGACTCAGCGAGGTGGGGGATTGTATATGTAAGGTGGGCAAGAGAGAGAAATTGAGGAAGATGTTGTGATTGCTGACCTGGTAGACTGGGAGGATGGTGGCATCCTTGATGGGTGATGGGACTCTTTTGGGTCTGTTGTGCAGTGTGAGGTTCCTACAGCATATCCAGTTTGAAATGGCCAAGAGAAAATTGGTAATATGGGAATAGAGCTCGAGAGAGAGGCCGGGGCTAGATAAATTGATCATAAGCTGATCACTGAATCCATGGATACTTAAGAGATCTTAAGTATCACTTAAGTGAGAGAGTCTATGGAGAAAAGAGACAAGATCCCTCCTTCATCCTAGCTGCCCCTATGACTTTTCTGCCCCTACCAGCCACTTCACATGCACATGAAGGCTCTACCCCACCCCCTTCCATGAATATATCTCCTCACCTAGACTGTAAATTTAGGAAAGACCTGAGCCATCCTGACTTTTCTCTCTCCCCTCATATCCCATCAGTTGACAAGTATATCCTATTCTCCTCAGAAAAAATAAAAGGAGTTTTATCTAGAGCTGGAACGACTCTTAGAAACCCTGTCATCCAGCCCCCTCATTTTACAGATGAGGAAACTGAGGCCCAGAGTGACTTGGCTAAGATCCTGTAGGTAGTATATCTCAGAGATGGCATTTGAACCCAGGTTCCCAGACTAAACAACCAGTACCCATCCCCATGGACACCATTGTTCTCATACTCCATCATTCTTTCTAGTCAAGGGACCACCATCCCATATCAGGACTTTGTCCCCTTTTGCCTAAACTGGCAGCAATCTATTTATACTTAACAATTTCTCTTCTCTGTGGTGCATGCGCCACACGCCTGCCAACATTATTTCTATAGAACCATCCTGCCTGTGTCACTCCAGAATCTTTAACATCTCCTTATTGACTCAAGGATAAGATATAGACTTCTCCACTGGGGTCTCCACTGGCCTTTCCAAGCTTATTTCACATTACTCTGCTAAACACACTCTGTGTTCAAGTCAAACCAGCTCCTCTGCCAATATGAAAAAAAGTCAGCTTCCCATCTCCAGACTTCATTCTTTTGCACATGCCTAGAACTCATTCCCTTTCTCATCCCAGTCTCGTGGCCTCCCTGACTTCTCTCAAAGCTCCCCTTGTGGGCCACCTTCTGTGGGAATCCTTTCCTGATCCCCTGAATTGTTAACATTCTCTTCCTCTTCAAATGACCTTGAATAACTGTCACCATTTACATGTCATGTGCCACCTGGAGCATGTAGGTAAAGCTTCTTGAGGGAAAGGCCAGTTTTCCATTTTGTTTTTGTATCTCCTGCCTAGTGCCTTGTGCCCAGTAGATGTTTAATAAATGCTTGTTATATTGGATTGGCTTGGACCGAGGGCAGGGAATGTATTTTGTATTTCTGCAGAATCTTTTGCAGCTGGCACAGAATACTGCGTGTGTGCATGTATGCATGCATGCAACAGCTTCTCAGTAAATGTTTGCCACATGGAGGTGATACTTCTGGGGCCTTAGAGTGTCTTTTAGCCCAGCACATAAACACCAAAGGCAGAAACTATGGGTCTCTCCACCTCCTTCTTTTCCTTTGAGAGAGAGGCTCCAATCGATGGGAGGTGAGAGGGGTACGATCTTCTGCAAGCTCAAACTTGAGTGTAAGTCCTAAATAATTTGGATCTCTGTCTTCTCCCACCTTCACCCACCCCCACAAAGTGCCACTCCCTCCTGATCTTGTGTGCCTCCACTTGCAGGGGATCAGTACTGGCTCTTCCGTGAGGCCAACCTAGAGTCTGGTTACCCCCAGCCTCTAACGAACTACGGACTGGGCATACCCTATGACCACATTGACACAGCCATCTGGTGGGAGCCCACAGGACACACCTTTTTCTTCCAGGAGGACAGGTGAGCAAAGCAACCACCCAGAGATGGGTCTGTATTCAGAGGGGAGGAGACTCTAGTCACCAGCCAGAGGACAGAGCCAGGGAAAGAGGGGATTTGACCTCTCCAACATCTGCCTCTTCCCCTTGCTGAGACTTTGAAGGCTGGGCTTTAATCTTCTCAGATCTGGCCTTTGCCCCTCTATAACCCAGATGATTCCTTAAGGCCCCTAGTGGAGGTGGGAGGTGGGGGGAGAGGTAGCTCCGCTTAAACAGAATTCCGTAAGTGTTCACTTATCTTGAGGTATCTCCTAGGAAAGAGGATGCAGACTGGGGTTCTTCTTTGAATACAAGAGCTGGAGTCCACACATGCTAAGTTGTTCCCTAAGGACTGATAGGTAGTATCCCTTCCAGAGGCTGTAGGGATAGCTGACAGCACTTTATGACCAAATCTGACCATACCATAAGTTTCTCTGCCCTGACCACATGCACCAACTCATCTGTCACTTTGCAGGGTGGACAGGGTGGGAGCCTGGAAACAAAAAGAGAGAGAAAATGTGGGAGGGAAGGATGGGAAGATGAGAGCACATAGGAAGGGCCTGAGCGTGGGGGTCTCCCCACCCTAAGCATTGGCTGCCCAGTGGTGCTTCATCATCACAAGGGCCTGCCCTTGGAGTCTTGTTTCTGGCCATGGGGAGTGGTTTGCTCATCCAGCAACTTCTGCATTTGAAAGGAGTCGGGTTGGGGTTAGAAGTGCAATCTGTGTGGGGTCAGTCTTAAGTGGCCCCCAGAAGACTCCAGCCCACAACCTTGGCCTCTCTAATTCTGGGTTGCAAACAACGGAACAGACCACAGACCAAACCCAGACAAACCCAAGTATCTGGCCTCTCTCCCCAAAACTCTGGAAAGGAGAGGAACACACAGCTTTGTATCGCCTGGCCTAAGAAGGAACTAGTGATGCCCAGTCCATAGAGAGCAAGCTCTGCCCTCTCCCTAACTTTATCCCTGTCATAGGGAACTTTGTCTGTCTTGGAAATTCACCCCTCTGCCCAGAGGGCTGGCATCTCAGGCATGGATTAAGCCTACTGATAGGAGATCCAAGTTCTGGTCCAGGCTGTAACCCTGGGCAGCTGGCTTGGTGATGGAGGGTTACAAGGTTAGGCATGCTGGCATACAACTTTGGCACTAAGAAAGGGTTGATGGGAGTAGTCAAGTAGGGTTCTGGGAACCCATCTTCTTGGCACTGTTGACTACAGGTACTGGCGCTTTAATGAGGATACTCATCGAGGAGACCCTGGCTACCCCAAGCCCATCAGTGTCTGGAAGGGAGTTCCATCATCACCCAAGGGGGCCTTCCTGAGTAATGATGCAGGTATGAGAAACCCAGACCCCTGTCCAGCTTCATTCCTTCCTCATCATCGTGTGAGAAACAAATGAGATAACATGTAAAAAGCACTTAGCATAGTGTCTGCCACAGGTCCACCAGGGCCCTAGGGGTACTGGGATTTTAGCAATGTAACCAATATAGACCCATGAATAGAGTGATGTATTTGAAGTTAGGTGAACCTGGGTTTGTCTAATCCTACCTCTGACACAAGAGCAACGTGGAAAAATAACTTGACCCGCTCTGACCCTGGATTCCTGACTAGATTAGGGTCCTCAGGCCTTTGAAGTATCTTGAGTCCGGGGATTCTGAGTCTGCCACATAGATTCACCAGCTTTTAACCCAGTAGAATGAGTGCATCAAGATCAGAGCTGAGAAAAAGCAAAGTACTGAAGATTATAGGATTTAGAGCTATCTGAGAGATTGTCTAGGTCAAGGCTTCTCTTGGAGGCTGCTTGGTGTGGGGGGTGAGGGGTGGCAGAGGGATAAAAGGAAGAGGCAGGAAGAGAGACAGAAAGGGAGGGAGGGAAGGAAAGAGAGAGAGATAGAGCTTGAGAAGCCCTGGACCCCTTGGGCACCAATTTGGAAAAACCTGTTTAGAATTAAATACATGGGACTGCAAAGGAAACCTATATATATGCATGTATGTATGTATGTATATGTATATATGTGTATATATGTATGTATGTGTATATATGTATGCATGTATGTGTATGTATGCATGTATGTATGTATAATACACATGTATATATATAATAGTGGATAAATTAAAATAAAATAAATTAATAAAAATAAACATAATATATAATAAAAAGAAAATATTGAATAAATGAGGGGGAAGATGGGCTAAACATTTATTAATTATGTGTATTTGTTCTTCATTGCCAAAGAAGACCCTGCCATCAGAGAAATAATGACATGACTTGCACTTGGCTTTGTTTTTTTTTAAGGGAGGGAGGGCTGTTTTATTAATTCATTAATTAAATAATTAATTGAAAAATTATTTAGTAAGCGCCTACTTTGTACCAGCCACCTTTTACAAATATTATTTCACTGGGTCCTCAGACAACCTTTTGAGGTAGTTGCGATTATCATCTACATTTTACAGTTGAGGAAACTGAGGCAGACAGTGGTGAAGTGATTGTCCAGGGTCACACAACTAGGAGGGATGTGATTTGAACTCAGGTCTTCCTGACTTCAGTTCCTGTGCTCTATCCACTGCACTATCATGTGCCTCTTTATGATAAAGACTTTGTTCTTTCTCCCATCCAAATTTCATCAACCCCTTGAAATCTATCCATAGACCCCATAAGGACTATCTATCCATGAACCCCAAATTACAAACCCTTTCATTTTTATATAGAAAGACACAAGTCCAGAGAGAAGTGATTTGGCAGTTTCATGGAATTTCAGAATGGGAAGGGACCTCGTACTTTGGAAAGAATGCCCCCCTGTAATGTATCTAACAAGTCCAGCCTCCAATGGAAAGGAACTCCAACCTCCCAGCCTGACCTAAGTCCTCTAGGGAGTGAGTGGTGGGGCCCAGGTCTTGTGCAAATCCAGGCCTACACTATCCCTGGTCCCCATTCTGGACTAGCAAATCCTTGGACCCTCCTGCCTCATCAGCCATCTGCAATGCTGGAGTCAGGTCTGGAACCTTGGAACTTTCTCTCCTCTTTAGCCTAATTAGTGCCTATACTGACTCCCATTTGCAGATTGGGAGTCAGGGGGCCTCAGTGATGTCTCCCATGCTGTCATTTACTAGCTGGACGCCTTTGGTCACATTTCCTCACCTGTGAAATAGGCATGATGAACTCTGACCCTCATGGGACAGTTGTGCATGCATGTGAGATCATGGGCTTGCCGCCTTTTGAAAAAGGCCGGTGAGCATCTTATTTCTTAAATAATGCTTTCAGTTAAGCAGGTGAGCTATAGCAAAGGACTAGGCAGGAGCTGGAGAGCCTGGGCTCACAACCTGTCTCTACTGCTGACCACTTGAGTGACTGACCTCTGCAAATGACCATCGGTGAAATGAGAGGTCTCAACTTCTGTCCCAAGAGCTTAAATCTATGATCCTATAACCTACAAGCTTCAAAAGCTCCCTGTCCCCCCTGTGACACCCAAGTAGACTGTGGCTAGAGGCACCCACCCCATCTCACTCGACTCATTCTCTTCCACCTCCCACAGCTTACACCTACTTCTACAAGGGCACCAAGTACTGGAAATTTGACAATGAGCGGCTACGGATGGAGCCTGGGTACCCCAAGTCCATCCTTCGAGACTTCATGGGCTGCCAAGAGGAGACGGTCGACCCCAACCACCGTTGGCCCGACCTGCACCGGCCACCCTTCAACCCTAATGGCGGAGGCAGAGAGGATGAGGAGTACCCCGAGGAGGGTGGGGCTCCCCCGAGGCCCAGGGAGGAAGACCACAATGAGACCGTGGAGGATGAAGAGGGAGACTATGGGGATGATGGCAAGGGCGGCGGCGGCGGCAACCGCGTAGTGGTGCAGATTGACGAGTACACACGGACCATGAACGTGGTCATGGTGCTGGTACCACTGGTGTTGCTGCTTTGCATTTTGGGTCTCATCTACGTCATCATCCAGATGCAGCGGAAAGGCGCCCCGAGGATGCTGCTGTACTGCAAACGCTCCTTGCAGGAGTGGGTCTGACCTCAGCCCATGCACCGCCACCGTCCCACTGATGCCTGTCCCCCTCCCCTGCCCCTCCCACACGGTGCTAACCCATAGACGTGTATGTATATACTGTGTTTGTTGATGACTTCTGAGATGCTGACGTTGATCTCTTCTGTCCATGGATGTGGGTGTGGGTCCCCTACCCGTGACCAGGGATTCTGAGCATCCTTAAAATGAATGTTCCCTCTGATAGCCCCAGAGGCAGCATCCTGGAGACCCTCTCCCCTAGTCCCTTTGTCCATTTATACTAAGATGCTTTTACTTCTTTCTTATTTCCTCTCTCTCTCTCTCTCTCTCTCTCTCTCTCTCTCTCTCTCTCTCTCTCTCTCTCTCTCTCTCTCTCTTTCTCTTTCTCTCTCTCTCTTTCTCCCTCTCTTTCTCCCTCTGTCCTTTTCCCCCTTTCCTCTTCCTCTCCTCTCCTCCCCATCACACCTTGGTGGAAAGAGGTGGGAATGGGCCCATCTCCCCCCAGTTCCTCACTTTCGTTAAGGTAGACATTTACTCTCTTGACCCAGCTCAGCTCTTGATGTCTTGTCCTATCATAGAATTCAGAGCAGGAAGGGTCCATTGTGAACATCTAATCTATGGCCTTCCATTACAGATGAGAACACCAAGGTCCTAGTGGAGAGTAAGGGGTAGGCCCTGATTTGAACTCAGGTGTTCTGACTTGAAATTCTTTCCCTCTACTCTGCTTGTGTAAGAATTAGGGTCCTGTCCAACTCCTCCTCCCTCCTTTCCCATCCCAGAGCTGAAGCAGGAGCTGAGAGGCCTTCTGTGGTCTGCCACTGCCCAGGGTTGTTGGAGAGGACCTCCTCCCTTTGCTCATTCTGGGCTGATATGCAAGGAACCAAGAGGCCAGTACAGGTGTTTGTGTTTGCTTTGGAGACCAGCTGCTTAGCTAGGCAGAGAGCCCAAGGGAGTCTGCTGGAGGAAAAAGCCCTGGGTTGAGTAGTTCCCCTAGGTCTGGGAAATCACCCAGCCCTGGATTTATCCACTGTGGTGGCTGAGGACATGACTGTGTTTTCCTGGTGGCTGGCCCCTCCCAGCTCAATAGAACAGATACATGGATGGAGTTATAAATCTGCATTCCTCCATCACCTCTAGACTGTGGAGGCTTACTCCATAGCATCAGAAGTGTAACTGGGGTGGGGCCTGACCAAAGCTTTGTCTAAAGTGTCGTCAGATTTACTGGGCTCTCCCCTAAAGCTAATCCCTGCCCTTGCCCCTCCAGAAGGCACCAAGGTGTCATCACCTACCTGGGTCAAGGTCTCACCCACCATCACCTACAGAAAGGGGAAAGATGGGTGTCCAGGGGTCCGCACTGATAGAGAGGGGAGATGCATGAGAGAAGAAGTGGGACATCCCCCTCTCTAGACTGCCATCCCAGGACCCCAACACTGACTACATGGCATCATTAGCACCTACTTAGTAAAAATAATTAGGTTAAGAGAGGAAGCTACCTACTCTTCTAGAGCTCATCCCTCATGGGGAGGGGGTCATAAGGCAGAGGGATTCTTAACCTTTTGGGTATCATGGACCCCTTGGCAAACCGGTGAAACAAACCTCCAGGCCCTTTCTCAGAATCATAGTTCTGAATTCATAAAATAAGTGCTTGTAGGATTACAAAGGAAACCAATTCTATTGAGTAGTTATATATAACTTACAAAGTTCACAGTCCACAGGCTAAGGACTACCCTCTCTCCATCCCTATATGCAAGGGATCACTGTCTTTTCCCTCCATCTAGCCCCAACATTGAGGGCATTTTTCCCACCTCTGGAGGGAATTCCTCACATATAAGAATGCAGATCTATATAAAGTTTAGTTTTAGAAGGCACCCTTCGAACAATCTAAACTCCAATGCCTTCCTTCACCTTACCACAGGGAGGGAGAGGGGTGATTTATACAGTTACTGAGGATTCAAACCCAGGCCCTCCTGTTCTAAGACCACTCACCCTGCTGCCATAGGTTCTCCACCCAGCATCCATCTGGGTCCTTAGATAGAATTCAGGGAGTCTGTGAATTCTGATGAGAAAAAAATTACATCTAACTTTTCATTTCCTTGGTAACGCTCGCTAGTTTTATGCCTTTAAAAACATGATTCTGAGAAGGGGTCCATTCTCAGACTTCACCAGAGCCACCCAAGGGGTCCAGGGCACAGAAGAAGGTGTAGGAGCTCTGTGAGGGACTAGTTCCAGGGATATATTTGGTCTTTTCCCTGTGGACAGTGACACCAGCTTCATCCGTCCAGCTCCAGCTATGAGAGAGAGCATGCTCAAACCCTCCATCTGTTATTTGGAAGAAATGGTGCTCTGGACCCCCAGCTGGAATCTGGCCCAAGCGGGTTTGTCCACCCTCCTGGCCTGTTGGAATGGCTTAGCTCTCCACCAGTGGGGAGGGGACGGGGGCTGAGACAGTCTGCTTCTTTCATGCACACATCCCTTTCTTTCAGGCAGATGGTAGCTCTGGGCACCGAGTCTTGGAGCCAAGGCTTTGGTTACCTGTCCTGGGGAGGTTTCACTGCATCTGTTCTCTGTCCCAGGCCCTCAGGCAGCAGTAGGGCAGGGTAATCAGGGATGGAGGAGAGGTGTTTGATTTGAGTTCATAGGTTGCTCCAAGAGGGTACTACCCCAGGAATGGCAGTGGGGAGGGGCGGGGTAGGAGGTTGATGGAGCTATTTAAGCAGACACTCCAGACTATGCCAGCCAGAAGGAAGCTGTCTCGGGATCTGATGACCCAATGCCATCTTCACCCTCTTCAGGGAATCTGAGGGGTGGCTGCTGGGGTCTGCCCGAAAGGTATAGAGGTCATATCATTGGGATGCTTCTGCTTCTAGGTTTTGATCTGGGAAGTGGGTCACTGGGGAAAGAAGAGAAAGGTAACACAAGCAGTCTTAAGAAATAGCTCTTCCTGCAGCCAACAAATGATGGAAACCCCCAAAGTGCCCTATCTGCCTCCTTCTCTCCCGGGGCTCTGCCTGGTGGCTCCCACCCGCCTGCAGCTAGGCCGTATTGGGGAGGGCCAAGTCCCAGGGGGTCCTCCCCTCCTGCCTTGACCTGCTGTATATCTTCTCTCCTCCCCCTCCCTACATCCCCTTTCCAAAATAAACAAGAGTCTCCAGCCACTGTGGGAAATGGTACTGGGAAGCTGGGTTCTCTGATCTCTCCTCAGCCTTCTCCTCTATGAGCTGCCCTCTCCCCATCCTGTCTCCTTTGTAAGCCTTGGCAGAAACTGGCCAGTGGCCCCCTGATTCCTGGGGCCATTAAATAAATAGAGGATGGCTCAGAGGAGACTTTAGATTTGAAACAGTAAAAAAAATCCTGGCAATCTCAGCTGCTACCACCCCCTGCCCCGTCTTTCTCCCCTTTTATTTTGGTCACTTGTAAACTCTAGGCAGAGGCAAAGCTTGTAAAGACAAGTGTCCCAGCCCCGTCTCTCCCCACCCACCCAAGGGTTTCCTTCTGGGCAGCACTGACCACATCTCTGACCCTTGCCCCAGCAGGCAGTTGGACTCTTCATGGCAAGGATTAGACAACCCCGTGTACATTTCTGTATATAATTTGCAGCTTATTAAATTGTACATACAGCTTCCAACAGATGTGGCTTGACTTTGTGATGGGGGAAGCATTGCATTGAATTCTAATTGGAAGGATCTACCTTAGAGTCAGGTAGCCACAGCAGAGCACCACCCTTTCCATGTGGGGTGGGCTTCAAGGTAAAAAGAAAAGCTTGAATTGTTCTGGCACTTTGCTTTAAAGTTTACAAAGTGTTCTCCTAGTGACAATACTATGGTATAGATGTTTGTGAGTATTGTTATCACCCATTTTGAAGATGGGGCAAAACTTGAGATTCAGAATGGAGTGATTGGCCAGTGACACAGGTGTCAGAGCAGGGTTTGAACCCAGGACTTCTGACTCCAAGGCCAATATTTTTCCCCTCCTAGGTTTGTTTTTGGGAGTTTTTTTCCCTGGCTCCTGGAGCCTTTGGGGGTACATTTCTATTAAGAGAAGGGAAACCTCTAGAGGGAAGGTTGAATTTGTCCAGGAGGGGTCCACCTGATGCAGAAAGGGCCCAGATGTGTGAGGCACAGGTTGGGCTTGAGGCCTGAGCAGAGAGCAAGGGGCCAGTGAGAGCTTGGAGCCCTTGTGGCTGCTCTCTGACCCTGGGGTGAGGAGGAGGAGGGGGAAGGAATGTGTGATTCTCAGTTATTTTCACCTTCCCCATGGGAAAGGGCAGCCTCTGGCTCCATTCCCCACCCTGAGTCTAGGAGTGGGAGGGAGCCTGGCTGTGGAAACAAGGCTTGAGCTGTCCCTGACCCGCTCCTTACTGCATCCCATCACTCCAGGCCCAGCTTAACGCCTTCGCCAGTCAGTCTGAGAACCCAGCCTGGGTGGGAGCCAAGGATGAGGAAGAGATAGAGTCAGGACGGACGGAAAAACTGTTCTACTTGGAATCTGCAGGTGCAGGCCTGTGGTGGGAGAAACTGGGCTGGCAGGTAGCCCGGGCCCTCCTCTCTCAGCCCCAACCCTTTCATTGGCTTTCCCAGAAAGAACCTTGCTTCTCCCCCTCTATCCTTCCTCCACCCCATCTCCATCTGCCTCCCTTTGGACATCCGTCCCTTTTACTGTGAAACCAGAATGAGGAAATTTGATTGGAAAACTCCTCATCTTTTTTTCCCTCACCCTTTCCTACTTTTTTTAGCTCCTACCTCTGTTGCTCCCCCTTCTCTGCTGTGGGTAAAGGGCTCACTTAGGGAGGGAAAACATAATGAAAAAGAATTGCATTTATCTGGTCCCTGAGGCTCCAGAGGTGTGTGTATATGTGTGTGCGTGTGTGTGTGTGTGTGTGTGTGTGTGTAGGTCGTTCCCTTCTCTCCCAGCTTCAGCCCTGTCTGGATTGGGCGTCCATTCCTTAAAGCAATTTCTCATGTGTACGTTGATCTGGTTTTCTACAATCCATGCTGGTCATGATTCAAGGCTCTGCAATAAACCTATGGACAGCTGTGGTTCAGGGCTCCTGTGTGTCATGAGTGTCAAGGTCTACGCCTACCCCTGAGTGAAATGTGTTTAAGATGGGAGTGTGTCATGGGTGTCAAGGTCTACACCTGCCACTGAGTGAAATGTGTCTAAGATGGGAGTGTGTCATGGGTGTCAAGGTCTACGCCTACCCCTGAGTGAAATGTATCTAAGATGGAAGATTGGAGTCCAATTGTGGGGAAGAGTGTACACCAGGCGGAGTTTGCTTTTTATCTCACTATCTGAAAATGTTCAAGCCCGATAGTGAAACCTGATGTGGGCCACGCTCCCCAAACTGGTGTTTATCCCCCTGCCTGGGAGATTCTCCTGAAACACAACTTCCCTCCCTGTTTCTAGACAATATGGTAGATATGGCAACAGGCTTTGCCTTGGGCCCAAGATGGGGACTCAGGACAGAGACATTTCCCCATCTTAACAATAAATGAATGTGATGACCGAGCTAGAACAGAGATTCTTAACCTGGGATTACAAAGCCTATAGATTTCACAGTCTTCGAACATGAGTGGGAAAACAATTCTATCTTTATTTCAAAAGAATTTGAAATTTTCAAGCCTATGTACTTTATTTTATGCATTTAAAACACTAACATTATTCTGAGGAATACATGGGCTTCACCTGACTACCAAAGGTTGTCCATGACCCACAAAAATGGTTAAGAATCCCTTTAATTGACTTTCCAATGTGGACTGTTAGGAACATTGAATAGTAGAGCTGAAAGAAACCATCTTCGATTGTGTGACCCCACAGTCTAGTCAAACTTGTTCCATTTATAGAGGGGAAAACTGAGATCCAAAGAAGGCCCCAAATCAAGTATTAAGAGTCAAACCTAGGACTCTTGACTCATCCATATCGCCATTTCCTCAACCAGAGGCTATCATTTTAATAGCGGTTGACATTTATATAGTACTCTGAGATTTACAAAGCACTTTACATACATTACTTCATCTTGTTGAGAAACCTCTCTCTACTTAAACCATAAAAGCCAGTCTCTCTCCCCCACCTCTTTCCGGGTCATCCTAAGCCCTGGCTTAATGGGGGTGATGACTGAGACAGGAGATAGACTCCCAGGGGCAGAGTGGGAGAGGGACCAGGGGTGACGAGCACCCCAAAGCCCTCCTTCCTTGCTTTGGATCATTTTCTGAGGAGATCTGTGCCTTTGGGAGGGACTTGGCAGGGACTGTGACTTCTCAGGAAATCATGTCAGGAGCTCTCCCTGGACCATCTAAAATTAGGCCACAAAGAGCAACTACTCAGAGCCAAAGGTGGGGAGGACCAGCCCATTTCTCCTACTTTCGGGATCAAGCAGAGCCTTTGTCTTCAGAGGGAATGGGGGAGTGGGTCAGGGAGGGGGCAGGGGGTGGTCTCCCTGGTGGCCCTGAGAATGCTGAGCTGCTCCTGGTGAGGAGCCTGTCACCCCACAGCAAGGGCAAGCCAGGCAACTGATCTAGCTGGGGAGGAGGAGGGGGATGCTTCCTGCTCACCAATCTCAAGCCAGATATGTCAGAAGGCTGTCCTGCCAGAATTGGGGAAAGGAGTGTCTCCAAGGGAGCTCTAGGGACTGCAAGGCAGGTTGGGGAGGGAGAGGGGAAGCTGAGCTGACAGAGGGAGAGAACCTGGCAACTCCAACCCTGGAACAGCAGAAGGCACTGGCCCAGCCTCCTCAGCTGCAGCCTTTGTCCAGTCCCCTCACTCCATTTCTTTCTATTGCTGTCCTAAGCAAGCAGGACAACCTGCATTTATTAAGCATTTCTGTGAGGCAAAACTAGAGACTCAGTGAGTGAACCCTGGGCCTGGAATCAGGAAGACCTGAATTCAAATGTAGCCTCAGACATTTACTAGCTAGACCCTGAACACTATTTGTCTCAGTTTCTCTATCTGTAAAATGAACTGGAGAAGGAAATAGCAAACCACTCCAATATCTTTGTCAAGAAAATCCTGTAGACAGTATTGGCTTGCTTTGGTCTATGTCATAGACTTGGGGTCACAAAGAGTGGGACAAAACTGAACAGCCACTCAGAGCCAAACCCTGTGCCCCAGGGAGACCAAATACAAGTAAAAAGAAAGATATTTCCACCCTCAGAGAGCTTACATGTGAATGGGGGAAGACACACATAAAAGGGAGTTTGAGAAGAAGAAGGAGACCCAATCATCCAGGGCCCATGTCTGAAATGGAGAGCCCAGAAAGAAGTTTGTCCATGGGAGAAGTGGGTCAACATGATGGGGGGATATTCTAGGGTGAAAAGGCAGTTGAGTCATGATGGTGCCAACCTCACTGGGGAGGGGGGTGGACGTCTGGCTCAGATATGTTCTGGAAGTCCTGAAAGGCACCTGGGGTCTCCCTCTGGGGGATCAAGATGGCAACTATAGTCTTTGGTCATACCAAACTCTTCCAAAGCTTCTAACTCTTATCTAATCCCAACGTCTCATTTTAAATCCCCAAAGATTCGGTGACTTGCCCCAAATCATGCAGATATTAAGAGATCAGGGTCAGAACACAGGTGCCCTGACTCTTCAACCTACCATCTTGTGACTATGCACCTTCAGCTATTCCGACCCTGGACTTAGCAGGGATATTGACAACCACAAGGACATAAAAAAAGAATCAGGCCCCAGCACATTTATCAGTCCCTCCTCATCTCTCCAAGGGACGGAGGGTGATTGCCTTGAGGCTTGTTGCCAAAACAAAAGTTTGTGCCTTGTCTGGACAGCTCTCACTGGGTGGAGAGAGGAGGTGACAGACATTGAACTGGATGAGGTGGCCACTTTGGAAGATAGAGTACTGGCCATGGGTCTCAGTCAGACAGGATCGATCCTGTGTCCTGTACCACCCTCAGTGTCAGAAGGATCCTGATAAAAATAAGGCCCATTTCTGCCATTTATAGAGCTGGGCACTCTTTCCTCAGTGACCCTCCTCCTCCCTTCCTGAGCTAAGATTCCTGAAGAGTAAGGAGCCCTTACCAGAGGAGCCACTCCCTGGGCCGGCCTGCCTTGGGAAATAGATTTGGCAGCCTCAGAAGAGGCTCAGGAATAGCTAAAGCCATTACAAGGGACCAACCTCCAATTTAATTCACAGGCAGCAGAGAGGCAACTTGGTAGTGAAGCTAGAGAGCTGGCCTCCAAATCATGGGTTCAAGTCCCCCTGCCTCTGGCACATACTGAGTGTTGTCACCTTCAGCAAGTCAGATATCTGTGCTCTAAGTAATTCATCAAGGAATGGCGCTGACCTGCTTTGGCAGAGGGATTTCCTCACCTGGGAGTTCCCTGTACCAGTGAGATCACAGGGCCTGTCCATAAGTGCCAAATCAGTGTTGGAAGCTGTGGTGCTCCAAATGTACCTGAAAGTATTAGATCCCTGCCTTATAAAGTACAATAAGAAATCTCATTTCTCTTCCATGTCATGGTGCCTTAGATACTTCAAGTTAAGTCAGCTGGCATTTATTAAGCACCAAAGGCACTAGGCAAAGACAGTCCCTGCCCTCAAAGAGTTCACGGTATAATGGGAAAAACCACACACCTGTGGCTGTGAACAGGATAAACTGGAGATAATTGGCAGAGGTGGGGCACTGGCATTATGGGGAATCTGGATAGGCTTCTTATAAAACAGGGCATTTTAGCTGAAAACTGAAGTAAGCCCAGAGTAGGAGACAAGTGGAGAAGAGGGTTCCAGATTTGGGAACAGCCAGGGGAAATGCAGGCAGTAGATAAGGTGTCACTGAATCACAGAGAAGGCAGAGAGGAATGAGGCAAGGCAAGACTGGAAAGCCGAGGGAATACCAGCTATGAAGGGCTTTAAAAGCCAAAGAGGAATTTATATTTGATCCTGGAGGTAATAGGGAGCCATTGGAGATGATTGAATAAGAGAGCCCTTCGCTTTAGGAAGATCACTTTAGCTGCTGAATGGAGAATGGACTGCAGTGGGGAGAGACTTGAGGCAGGCAGAGCCCCCCCCCGCCCTCCAGCAGCTACTGCAATAGTCTAGGTGCGAGTTAATGAGGGCCTACTTGGGGTATGTGGGGGTATCAGAGGAGAGAAGGGGATATATACAAGAGAAGTTATGAAAAAGGAAAGGATTTGGCAACTGATTGTATATGGAGGAGTGAGACAGGGTGAGAGGAGGAGGGATACACTTGGGTTTTAAGCTTGACTAGCTGGGATAGTGATGCTGCCCTCTCTTATCATGGTGGTACCAAGAATCCAGGAAGAGGGGAGGACATTAGTTTGAAAGTGTTGATTTGGATGTCCCATACTTGGTACTTAATCTAAGCCATCCCAATTCCTTAAGTCCTTTTTGCTCCAGGCTAAAAACTGCCCAAACCCAGTTCCTCCAACTGACCCTTAGATGCCATGATCTCAGGGCTTTTCATCTTCCTGTTTTCCCTTTCGTTCCAGAATACAGTGTCCAGAAATGAACACAGTACTCCAGATAGGATCTCAACAAGACAGCATATAATGCGACTATCACCCTGCTAGTTCCTGGAAACTCATGTTTATGCAGACTAATAGACCAACTGTTGGTTCTTATTGAGTGTAGTTACTCTGGCTGCCTGGATATTTCTTAGATGAACTGCCCCCATTTTGTTCTTGGGAAATTGACTTTTTAAGACTTTACATATTTATTTCTAAAAAAATTTATTTTATTGGATATAGCCCAAAATTCTAGTCAGCCAAGATTTTTTCTTGGTGGGGGAGGAGGATCCTGACTCTTGTCTTCCATTGTGTTAGCTATCCCTCTCAACTTTATATCATGTAGGGTTTTATCTTTATCCAGGTCATTGATGAGCACAGGGTCAAGGCCAGATTCGTGGAGGCCTCTACCAGACAGTCTTCCTTCCATGCTAGTGTTGGGTCTTCAAGGATCATTCTCTGACTCCAGCCATTCACTGAATTCTGAATGCACCTACCTGTTATCATTTTCTCTCCAACAGAGCATGAGAGAGCTAGGCTCAAAGAGAGAGCTAGGCGGATGACTTTGTGCAGCTCTGACAATTCACACATGAGTCAAGACATCACCTATGGTGTCACTGGTCCTCTTCAAATCAAAGGGCAAGCAACAACAACTTGACTGCCAAAGTGAATTTCCTAAGGTTCCGGTCTGACCATGTCACCCGCTCACTTAATAAGCTTCATTAGTTCCCAATTATGTCCAAGGTCAAATATGTCACTTGTTTGACATTTAAGGCTCTTCACAACCCGGTTTCTTCCTGTTTCCAGTTTTTTACTCCTTCCCACAATGTGTGTGTGTGTGTGTGTGTGTGTGTGTGAGAGAGAGAGAGAGACAGACAGACAGGGAGGGAGGAAAAGAAAAATAGAAGAAGGAGAAGAAGAAAGAGTAAAAGAAAAAAGAAGAGGAGAAGGAGAATGAGGAGAAAGAGGAAGAGAAGAAGGAGAAGAAAGAGGAGGAGGAGGAGAAAAAGGAAGAGAAGAAGAAGAAGAAGAAGAAGAAGAAGAAGAAGAAGAAGAAGAAGAAGAAGAAGAAGAAGAAGAAGAAGGAGGAGGAGGAGGAGGAGGAGGAGGAGGAGAGGGAGAGGAAAGAAAGAAAGAAAGAAAGAAAGAAAGAAAGAAAGAAAGAAAGAAAGAAAGAAAGAAAGAAAGAAAGAAAGAAAGAAAGAAAGAAAGAAAGAAAGAAAGAAAGAGAGAAAGAGAGAAAGAAAGAAGGAGCAAGCATTTCTCAAGTGATACCTGCCTACCTTCTGTTCCTCAAAGGCACTATCTCCGGTCTGTTTCCCCCACGCCTGGAATGCTCTCCCTCCTCACTCTCATCTCTTCACACTCCCAGTCCCTTTCGAGGCTCAGCCCAAATGCTGCCTCCTGCAGAAAGCCTTCCTGTTGCCCTCAGATATCTATCTGAGCCTTCCCTGCTAAGGTTTCCTTGCCTCTGCTCAGTAGTTATTCTGTGTGAATCTGTTTGTTTACACATTGTCACCCCCATTACACTGTGAGTTCCTCCAAGGCTGAGACTGTTTTGGCCTTTCGTTGTATCTCTGGAGCTTAGCACATAGTAGATGCTTCAAGGTGCCTGTTGATTGAAAGTTGAACTGTACAATAAGGTCTTTGAGATCCCTTCCAACCCCGAGAGTCTGTAATTCTACCCCTTTTTCTGCCCACACCCAGAAAATAATGAATGCTAATAAAGTGCCTAAGGAGGCCATGGGGTGTCATGTCTGGATTTAAGGAAAGAAACCTGGGTTCGTTCCTCACCACTGACACCATCAGCTTAACTCTGGGCAAATCTCACCGACTCAGGCTCAGGCTCTTCATCTCTAAAATGGGAGGAAGAATCTTTGCACTGCCTACCTCATTCAATTTACCAGAATTTATTAAACACTTGCTTTCATTCCAATCTCTGTTCTAGGCACTGAGAATATAAAGAAAAAGGCAAGGTAATTCCCACCCTCAAGGAACTTACATTCTAATCGAAAAGCCAACAGTCCTAAAATAGGACATACATGACAGCTACAAAGTTGATAGAAGATTGTTAAGTCATGTAGCACAATGGTGATGATCATAAACAGAGCTCTACATGGCCGGATAAATGACATTTTAGACCAGCTCCATATTCACTACACAAAATGCCCCCCATGCCACTCTCCTCAATTTTGCAAAAGTCTCTTGGGAGGGCCGGGGGTGGGGAGGCAGGTAGGGGGTGCAATGGGTAGAGCGCAAGCCCTGGAGACAAGAGAACTTGAGTTCAAATCTAGCCTCAGACACTCACTAACTGTGTGACCCTGTGTAAGTCACCTAACCCTGCTTGCCTCCCCCACCACTACTGCTTTCCTTGGTAATTCATGAGGCTCAAGGATTCTCTCTGCCCTACAGAAAGTCTCACAAGGAGATTCAGCAGAATGGACATTGTGGCTGAGGCCAGGCTGATCTAGGTCACAAGTGACACAGGGGATGTTCCTGCCATACCCTGATCCTGCTCCAAGTGCTTGCATCCAGCATGAAGTCCCCTTTCTTCCCACAGGGCCCTCCCCTTCCCCCTCCCATCCATTCCTTCTTCCTTCAGGGGCAGCTGTGGGGGCCTAGGAGGCCCCCACATTCTGCCCCAGTGAACATCAGTTCATGCCAAGAACTCCGAAATACAGAGGCCACCAACAGATTCTCCTTTCATGGCTGGCAGAGGCCGGGGGCACCATTCTGATTTACATCTTCCCCACTGCTTTTGTCAGAAAAGCCTTTTTGTTGGGCGGTTACACAGCGTCTATTCTACTGCTCACGGGCAGGAATCTGGCTGCTTCCTCTCCCCACGGATGGGGTCACTCGCTTCTCCATCTGGATCCAACAGGCACAGACTTCCTATTCTTGGGGCGTTGGTGGCCTTCTGTTGCTGGGTCCCGATGACCACTTGGTCTTCCCCTTAGCTTTCTGGTTGTTGAGCAGTCTACCTGGGGTCATCCTGCAGTGGCCATGCCAACCCTCCCATGTCTACACCATCTATCGGTCAAGACCCAAGGTGGCAAGAAGCTATTCTGAATCAATGGATTGTCACCTGTCCAATGGAGGGCAAGATGAGTGCCCCAAGAAAGGGGGGCAAATCTCCAGAAATAAGTCACAGCTTCTCCTTCCTCAGCCCCCACTTCTAAAAGTAGGCCATAATCAATCAATCAATCAATATACATTTATTAAGCACCTACTTATTGCTGGGGATACAAAGAGGCAAAAGATAGTCCATATTCTCAAGGACCTCCCAACCTAATGACTGACTTTGGATGTGGGTGAGGTGGACATTGCTCTGGTAATGGACATGGGTTGAGGGAAATCTCTACTGAGTCTGGGAGAGTTTAAAAAGACCCAAACTCCAAAGATAGACTGGGGTATCTATGTGACCTTAGGTAAGTAGTCTAACCTCTCTGGGCCTCAGTTTCCTCACCTGTAAAATGGAGAAGTTGAATTGGATGAACTTTCTTAGCTAAGATTAAGTTTTTATCCAGAGAGCTAAGCAGGACCAGACTAAAAGAGAGGGAGTCAGCCATTATTCCTAACCTCTCTGGGCCTCAGTGTCCTCATTTGTAAAATGAGAGAATTGAACCAAATGATCTCTAAAATCCCTTGCAGCTTGAAGTCCTGGGATCCTAGGAGCCTTCCCTATGCCTTGGTTTTCCCAGCTGTCACATAAGGACAATGCTGCTTCCCACAACTGGGAAGATGAGTAGACCCAGGCCAGGGACGACTTATTTCTGACCTTGCCAGTCTTACTGATTCTGGAGTGTCTTTCAGCCTGAGAATTTACGTGATGATTTGAGGAGAAAGGGCCCAGCTGAAAGGCCAAGAAGGAACTGGAGGCTAAGGAGACCCTCCCTGCCCCACCCACCTAAGGCCTCTCCCTTTCCCTCCTACATCTCCTCTAATAGTCCAGCCTGGTCATTGCGATTCTTGGCCACAGCCATGTATGTGACTGAGGAAACTCTTGAGTTCCATTTGCTCTCTGGCTCCCTCCCCCACCCCTCATCCCCTGAGCAATGACATCATTCATTTCCTATTCCCTCTGACAGCTGACAGGTCTGGACTCCACTGGGGCCCTGGGTTTAATTGTGCTGGTAATCAGGCATCCCTTGTGATCACTGGCCAGGAAGAGGGCAAGGGCAAGGAACTCAGGGTCTCACTGGGGATGGTGGGAAAAACAGTCATGTAGAATCTAGAGGGATGAAAGAATAAATGAGTGAGTGAATGAATGAATGAATGAACTTAAGGGCAAAGTAACGTCAAGGCTTTTCCATTACAAAGAAAAATTGCTAGCTCCAATCAAGACACCTATGCATGCAACCTGAGGATGATTAGGGGTGGCCATGGGACTCATTCCTCTTCATCTGTTCCCCTCACAGCTGTGGAGGCCCTGACTGAGCACTTCCATTGGAGGAGGCAATTATCAGCTGAGAAGGTCTCTTTCCATCTCTCATGCCCTTCCTTTCACCCCCAGCTCTAAGAGGCTTCTGTAGGGGCCAGCAGTGCTGCCTCAGATTCATTGCCTCTAAATTCCCCTCTGCTCACCCTCTTTCTCATTTTTTAGCCACCCCAGTTCTTACCCCAAACAGCCCCAAACTCCCACTCGGTGCCTGCTCTATTTCCAATCCCTCCTCCTTGGCTCAGGGTGTTGATATCAAGGAAAATTAATTCATTTCTGACTCAAAATTTATTGCAAAGCTGGACTTGGCTTTAAGTGGGAGGATGGGCCCCAAGGAGGTAGGAGATATAGAAATATATTTATTTCTCTCCTGGCCTCTCTAAGTTTCTGATTAATGATCCACAAAAATAAATGGAGTCTATTACTCTATTATCTAGTGAGCATTACCACAGTGACTTATATTTATAGAATTCTTTCAAATGGAAACTCAGGTTTTGCAGACTTTAGGCATAGCATTCTGTCCATCTAGTTTATTCTGGCCTGACATCTGGAGTGCTCTGTTCAGTTCTAGATGCCACATTTTCAAAAGGATAACCTAGAACATGAGGCCAGCATGGTGAGGGGACTGTTGACCACACCATGCAAAGACCTGTTAATGAAATTAAGAAAATATTTAGCCTAGATAAAAAAAATGATTGCAGGGAGGAAGAAGGAGGAGCAGCCTGTGACAAATATCTCCAAGTATCTGAGGACTTGTGTGAAGAAGAGAGATTTTTTTTTATATTTATTTGTTTAAGTAGTTAGGTGGTATAATGGATAGAATACTGGAGTCAAGAAGACCCAGGCTCAAATCCAGCCTCAGACAAATACTAGCTGTGTAACCTTGAGCAAGTCACTTCACCCACCTTATTTTCCTCATCTGCAAAATGGGTTGGGCTAAATGACCCCTGAGGTCCCTTCCAAGGGATCAATGGTCCTTGTCACATGGGATGTACTGAGTATGCTAAGATAACCTCTTCCTGCTTCCAGATGATCCCATGTGTCACTTGTCACTGTAGCCCTTTGGCCATGACCAACTTGACCCCCTCCTTTAGACCAGAGCCCCCAGGCAATGACTGACTCCAAAGGCCACTTTGTTTGACTCCCCAGTCTCTGGTCTTCCATTCATCCCCACACCCACTCAGAATACTGGATGTTGCCTCTCTTGCTACCAAAACCAGCCTCTCATGCTACTGTCCATTCAAAACCTTGTAAAGGGTATAATGAATCTCACAAATGGACACTCTGGGAGTAGTAAGACAGGCCTGGCATAAACTGGTCAGGTTCTTCAGGTTTGTCATTGAATTGAAATGAGGCACTTGTGATCCATTTAGTAGTTAGCAACAGGAGGTTTACTTAGCCATAGCAGGTAAAGGACTTTCAGCAAAGATATAGCATTGATTCAGTCAGGCATAACTTTCCTGGCTTGCTGTTGACCATGGTGGTCCACCAGTCAGAAGCCTAAGAGAGAAGCAGGTAATTTCTCATACCCTAGCTCTTTTCTACTGAGGCCATTAGGAAAGCCTTAGATTCCTGATCCAATCAAATCTCAAGAACTTAGACCCCTGAAACAATTAAATCTCAAGAATCTTTCAATGACTTTTTAAGAATAAAGTGGCCTAGGTTATGTGGTATAGTACCTTGGGTAAATCTAGCCCAGGCTATGTGGCAAGACCCTGGGATATAATGTTCCTACCACAACCCACCCCTGGTGGCAAGGTCCTAAGGGTCTTCTAAAACAGTAGTGTCAAACTCAGATAGAAATGGGGACACTAAATCATTCATAAGTCATGTGGGCCATGTATTGACTTAGAAAATGAAATATTAATAATATCTATATTTTATTGTATTTCCACTTATTTTGTTAAATGTATCCCAATCATTAATTTGGTTTGGAAGTATTCAAGGGTGTTATGGGCTACATGCAACCCAAGGAACCATATGTTTGATACCTCTGTTCTAAAGGACCCTCTACCATTTAAATGGTTTTAAGGCTGTTACTGGACCACCCTGATCTTAAAGATTTAAGAAACGTGGCGTAGGCAGCATTGGAAGAGGAAAAGAAAAGATAAAGCCAAAAAGATAGCCAACTACAATAATAAGAACAGAAAAAGTAATGACTCCTTGAAGGAGTGACAATATGAAGGAGCATGAAAAAATCTGAGACTTCACCTGCCCTCTGCAGAAGAACCAAATCTAGTAGATTAATGACTTGGCCCATGTGGGGGAGGTCACAAAATCTTTGTAGCTCATGATAGATGACCCAATGTCAAGTCGTAATAATGAGCACCAGGAACATTAGAACCACAGTCTAGTTCATATTAGCTTAATATCTGACATAGTTTTTATCCCTATGAGGAGAGGGTGAAAAACCATTGTCTGTCTGTCTGTGGCTGTATCTCCCCAAAACCTACATAGCCAGGCTCTCCTTGCCCACAAGGTATCCATCTCAAAAGTCCCTTACCCTATAATTCTCTGACCTTATTGGAGGTCAAGTGGAGGCCAGATGTCCACTTGGGAGAGATGTCATAGAGAGGATTTGTTCTCAGGTCATTGATGGCTTCTGAGATTCAATATTCTGGTTAATAGAGAGATAGATGTCTTTGGAACCTCCTCAGAAGGGCTAGACTGAGTGAAGCTCTCTTCATGAGGGGGAAGGTTTCACTCCAGATGGAAAATTCCCCAACCATTGGTTAAAGAAAGTGAAATACCCTCCTGTCCTTAGTGAAACAAAGTGGATAAGACAAGCCTGTATGTAGCACATCTGTAGAGGGAGCAGGGGAAGAAGAGAATTCTCAAGAAGCAAGATCTGGGAATGGATTGGAATGAGGAGAGACTTGGATCAAAGAGGCCAGCAGGCACTGGGCGGTGGATGCCCCAGGGTGGCGATGGTTGTGTTTGAAGAAAAAAAGGGAGGCATAAGAAAGGTGTTATGAAGGCAGAAATGACTAGACTTGAGATTGGTTATGTGGGGCTGGCATGTGTGAGGAACGGGGAATAGATAACACCAAAATTGCTGGCTCAGTTTTGATCCCACAAGAATAATCCACCAAAGCTTAAGAGATGCCAACCGCCCTTACCTTCTATTTGGCTAGCTTTACAGATGCCATTTTACAATGCCATTTTAGCCTGCCCAGGAAGAGATTTCTCACCTGGAAAAGTCTCTGAATTTCTCTAAAGCCCCTGAGATTCCATCCCTGATGACTGAGCACAAAGCTTGGAAAATGGTCCTCTGGATCTTCTGTGGGCAGGACTTTGAATCTGACTGTTTAAAGTCATAGGAGACTCAAGCTATTCTAGGAGAGAGGTGAATAGGGCTGTGCTCACCTGAACGTGGACCGGTACAGCTTTCTGGCATTTTCTGTTAGTTTCTGGCCTCAAGAAATGCTCTCTTGTTTTAAAGTTCTTCCTAGCCTGGGTTTGCAGGTAGCACTTAGAAACAGAATCCTTTAGACACATTTTAACTTTAGAAATTCCCCATTTATGTGGATAGGGGCAAAAACAAGTGAGAGAGGTAATTTATCATCAAGAAATCTTTATAATATGAACCTATATCTTCTTGAGTCAAGAGTCTGGAACACAGTTAAACAAACAGATTCCCAGTTGTAAAATAAGGAATTAGAACACAATAGCTTTAATGCTACTAAATTCTAATGAACATAACTTTATATTTGTTGCTCCAGAAGATACTGTTTTTTGTTTGGGATATTAATTTTACTACAGAACAGGGGTTTTCAAGTTGTTTTTTTTTTTGGTCTCTGGCAGTCTGGGAAAGGAAACCTATGGACTCCTTCTTGGAATTGCGGTTTTAAATACATAAAATACATAGGATTACAAAGGAAACCAATTCTATTGAAATAGAAGTATAATATATATTTAAAAACCCAAGTTTACAAGTTAGGAACTTCTACTTATAAGCAGAATAATAGGCTTTTAGGATTGGAAGCAATTTTAATTGTTTAAAATAGGTTTTGTTGATTTTTTTGTCTGTTTTCATATCACTGTTATTTCCAGATCTACTTCCCTCTCTGCCAGAATGAATCCTTCTTTGTCACAATAAAGAACAATTCATCACAAGCTTCCCAAAGATCATATCTAATCATGTATACAACACCCTGCTTCTAGAGACTCCCTATACCTGCTGTAATTAGAGCGGTTTCATTAACTCTTCTCCAGGATCTTTATTGTTCATCATGATTTTTCAGCTTTGTCAAAAACATTCATCCTGCCACACCATAAACTGCATTCAGCTTCTCCCTGGGCTAGAGAGTATGGGCACCCAGAACAAGCCCCTTCCTGTCCTCTGCTATTGGAGAAGCACAGCTTGGTCTCTATAGAAAGCCATAGATTCAAGGGTTCCAGTCTGCTTTGCAAGGGGCAGCCAGTTGCTGCTCCTTCACACATAATGTAGAAAGAGGCTGACTTCATCTGACTGGATTGTTTCCCTGTTACAATGGAGACTTTTGTCCTGGGAACAACTTTTTCCACCTTCCAAAAGGCACCAGGAGGGAAAATTGAAGTGGGGAGAGAAAGGTCTGTAGGGAATGGGTGGAGAAAGCAGAAAGATTCCTAGGGGCCCAGGCTCCGATTCTTGGAAGAAGGTCTCCTCTGGTGTCCAGCCCAGGCCCCCCCCTTTTCTGTTTTTACCTCCCTCTGGATCCTCATTGTGAGCTGGAGCATTGAGTGACCTCAGGCTCAGCTCAGTAGATTCTCTTTTAAGAGCCAGTAACCATAACATTTCTCAGCAGCAATGAGGATTGATTTCTGGCTGAAGAACTACCTTCATTCAGAGAGAAGCAGGAAGAGGGTACCTTTATGAGGGCATGGAGAAGAGACTAGGAAAGGAATGTTGAGGCCTGAGCCCCAGCAAGATCAGACAAAAATCTCACCACTCAGGGCCAAGGAAGACAGAAGGGAGTCCAAGTTTCCATTGTTGGGACGGTGAGAAAGCAGGGTCATGACAAGACTGTGGAAAGAGAGAGATGATGCAGACAAGAATGTGTGATAGGATAACATGGTCAGTCATCTCAACAGATCACGATCTCCCCCCAAGATGGAGAGTCCTGCAGGGGAACTGGCTTTCTAAGTAACCCTGGAATGATTAACCAAGGCAGTGTTGTGCAGTGAATGTGCGTATACATACACATGTATGTATGTATGATTGTGTATGTATGTATGTATATGCATACACACATACAAAACCTCTTGGCACATTCAGGCAATCTTCTAAGACCCTAAGTTGCAAAGTAGGCTCCCAGCTATATTGATAGGTGGCGTTTCCTCACTATAGATTTCCTACACCTATGAAATTATGGGTCCAAACAAAACATACATGAACAAGCAACATGGATGATAATAATTAAATAACAATCATCAAATAATAGCTGAAATTGGTGCAACTCTTTAAGGTCTGCAAAACATTCCACATACATTATCATATTTAAATCTCACAACAACTTTTTAATGTAGGTGTAAGAGGAATATTCTACCCATTTTGCAGATAAGAAAACTGAGACTCAGAGAGGTTAAGTGTGCAAATTAATTAGCACAAGAAGTAATTTGGATATTCTTTTGTTTTGTGGTAGCAATAGCCATGCATATGTCCCTTTCCTGATACTAGGAAGACTCAGAACATCTAATCCTGATCTGAGAAAACTGGATTGCACTGGTTTCCCCCACTTTAGTTAATTCTCTGTCAGTTCAGTGCAGGATTTCATGCCATGTACATGTTCTGCTGATCTTGTTTATTGTGTTTTTAAGAATGGATATTAATCCAAATATGGCATAGTGGATGAATCACTGGGCTTGGAATCAGGAAGATTCATCTTTGTGAGATCAAATCCAGCCTCAGATACTTCCTAGCTGTGTGACACTGGGCAAGTCCCTTTACCCTGTCTTCCTCAGTTTCCTAATCTGTCAAATAAGCTGGGGAAGGGAATGACATACCCTTCCAGTATCTTTGACAAGAAAACACCCAATGAGGTCACTAAGACTCAGACATAGCTGAACAACCACAAAATTACTCCAAGGAAATATGCAAACACTGTAGTCCTTCAAGAACATATTTCAGTGATTGCTAGAGATATTGCAATGGTTGTTGGTGTAGGGAAGTCAAGCATTTCAGGGATCAATGAAGTCCATAATTAAAGAGGATTAGACACAGTTAAGAGCAAGGGAAAGGAAAGGAGATCAAAAATAAAAAATGAAACCAAGAGTGGACAAATTATTTCTATGTGAATAATGACAGATCTTTCTGTATTTCCATAGTTTGCAGCTTTGGGGATGGCAGGGCACAGGAAATGGAGTCTGAGATGCCAGGACAGAGAGGTCTGGAAAATCCTGTAAACCCTACCAAATTCTTTTTATGATACAAATATGGTTTTGATACCTAAACCAGGAAGAGTCAAAACAGAGAAAGAAAATTATAGACCAATTTCTCTAATAAATATAGATGTGAAAATTTTAAATAAGATATTAGAAAAAAATACAACAACTTATCATGAGAATAATACATTATGATCAGGTAGGATTTATACCAGGAATGCAGGGCTGGTTCAATATTAGGAAAACTATCAGCATTATTGATTATATCAACAACAAAACTAACAGAAACCATATGATTATCTCAATAGATGCAGAAAAAGCTTTTGACAAAATACAGCACCCATTCCTATTGAAAACACAGGAAAGCATAGGAATAAATGGAGCCTTCCATAAAATAATAAACAATATCTACCTAAAACCATCAGCAAACATTATATGTAATGGGGATAAGCTGGATGTATTTCCAAAAGATCAGGAGTGAAACAAGGGTGTCCATTATCACCACTGTTATTCAGTAAGGTACTAGAAATATTCACCTTAGCAATAAGAGAAGAAAAAGAAATTGAAAGAATTAAAATATGTAAAGAAGAAACTAAGTTCTCCCTCTTTGCAGATGATATGATGATATACTTAGAGAGTCCCAGAGGATCAAATAAAAAACTACATGAAATAATAAACAACTTTGGCAAATTTGCAGGTTACAAAATAAACCCACATAAATCATCTGCATTTCTATATATTAGCAACAAAGCCCAACAGCACAAGATAGAGAGAGAAATCCCATTTAAAGCTATGGTAGATACTACAAAATATCTGGGAGTCTACCTGCCAAAACAAACCCAGGGATTATATGAACACAGTTACAAACCACTTTTCACACAAGTAAATTCACATCTAAGTAAGTGGAAAAATATCAGTTGCTCATGGGTAGGCTGAGCTAATATGATAAAAATGACAATTCTATCAAATTAATTTACTTACTCAATGCCATACCAATCAAACTACCAGATAATTATTTTCTAGAAGTAATATCAAAATTCATCTGGAAGAACTGAAGGTCAAGAATATCAAGGGAACTAATGGAAAGAAATGCTAGGGAAGGTGTCTTAGCCCTACCAGATCTCAAATTGTATTATAAAGCAGCAATCATCAAAACCACTTGGTACTGGCTAAGAAATAGAAGGGTAGACTAGTGGAATATGTTTGATACTCAAGACATAGTAATCAATGAATATAGCAATCTACTATTTGCTAAGGGTCTCAAGGATCCCAGGTTCTGGGATAAGAAGTTGTTGTTTGATAAAAACTTTTGGAACAACTGGATAACAATGTGGTGGAAATTAGGCATGGACCAATGGCCGACACTGTACACAAGAGTAAATTCCAAATGGACACATGATCTAGGCATAAAGATTGATACCATAAACAAATTAGGGGAGCAAAGAATGGTGTATTTGTCATATTTATGGAGAATGGAGAAACTTTTGACCCAACAAGAGATAGAGAACATTATGAAGTGCAAAATGGATATTTTTGATTACATTAAATTGAAAAGTTGTTGCACAAACAAACCCAATGCAACCAAGATTAAGAGGGAAGCAGAAAACTGGGAATTTTTGCAACTGGTGTCTGTGATAAAGGCCTCATTTCTAAGATTTATAGAGAACTGAGCCAAATGTACAAGAATATAAGTCATTCCCAAATTGATAAATGGTCAAAAGATATGAACAGGCAGTTTTCAGAGGAAGAAATTAAAGCTAGCTATGGTCATATGAAAAAAATGCTCTAAATCACTATTGATTAGAGATGCAAATCAAAAGAACCCCAAAGTAGCACATCACACCTATCAGATTGGCTAACATGACAAAACAGAATGATGATAAATGTTGGAGAATATGTGGGAGAGTTGAAACACTAATTCACTGCTGGTAGAGCTGTGAGCTGATGCATCCATTCTGGAGAGCAATTTGGAAATATGCCCAAAGGGCTACCAAAATGTGCATGCCCTTTGATCCAGCAATATCACTTCTAGGACTCTATCCCAAAGAGATCATAAATATGAAAAAGGGTCCCACATATACAAAAATATTTATAGCAGCACTCTTTGTGGTGGTTAAGAACTGGAAATCGAGGGGATGCCCATCAATTGGGGAATGGCTGAATTAATTGTGGTATATGAGTGTTATGGAATACTATTGTGCTATAAGAAATGATGAAGAGGAAGATTTCAGAAGGACTTATATGAGCTGATGCTGAGTGAAAGGAGCAGAACCAGGAGAACTTTGTTTGCAGCAACAACCATCGTGTGCAAGGAATTTTTTTGGCAGATTGAGCCTTTTACAGCAATGCAAGGACCTAAAACATTCCCAATGGACTCTTGAGGGAAAATGCCTTCCACATCCAGAGAAAGAACTATGGAACCAGATTGCAGAATGAAGCAGACTGTTTTCTCTTGTGTTTTGCTTTGGCTTGGTTTTTCTCATGGTTTCTCCCATTCATTTTAATTCTTCCATGCAACATGACTAAGGTGAAACTGTATTTAGTAAGCATGTATATGTAGAACCCATATAAGATTGCACACCACCTGGAGAGGGGGGTAGAGATGGGAAGGGTGGAGGAAGGGAAGGGGGAGGGAGGGGGAGAAAATCTAAGATTTGTGGAGGTGATTGTAGACAACTGAAAACAAATTAATTAATAATTTTACAAAAAGAAAATTCTCTAAACCCCAGCATTATTTGGAGCAGAATCTGTTATGCTCCAACTGAGGTAAAAAAGGCAGGGGTAGTAATCATGATCTCAGACAAAGCAAAAAGCAAAAACAGACCTAATTAAAAGACACAAGCAGGGAAATTATATTTTGCTAAAAGGTGCCATAAACAATGAAATTACATCAAAAAATTTTATAGCCAGTTTCTCTGATAGATGCTTCATTTGTCAAATAGATAGAACACTGAGCAAATGTCTAAAAATAAGAACCATTCCTCTATTGATAAAAGGTCAAAGGCTATAAACAGTCAGTTTTCAGTCAAAACAGTCAAAGCCATCAATAGTCACATGAAAAAATGCTTTAAATCAATGTTAAACTGAGAAATGCAAATTAAAACAATTCGGAGATGCCCCTTAACACTTATCAGATTGTCTACATGACAGAAAAGGAAAATGATAAAGGCTGAAGGAGATTTGGGAAAATAAGGATGCCAATGCACTGTTGGTTGAGATGTAAATTTGCCCAGTCATTAGGGAGAACAATTTGAAATGATGTCCAATGGGCTATAAAACTGGGCATGCATTTTGACCCAGCAATACCACAACTAGGTCTGTTTCTCAAAGAGATCAAAGAAAAGGAAAAGGACTTATAGGTACAAAAATATTTATTGCAGCTCTTATTGTGGTGGCAAGAAATTAGAAACTGAGGAAATGCCCATCAGTTAGGGAATGGCTAAACAAGTTATGAATATATGAATGTGATGGATGCTATTGTTCTATAAAAAATGATGAAGGGGATAATTTCAGAAAACCTGAGAAAATTTATATGAGCTAAAATAAGTGAAATAAGTAGAACCAAGAAATCATCATACACAGTAATGGAAATATTGTGTGATGATCAACTGTGAATGACTTAGCTAAGATGGAAAATGCCTTCTACTTCCAGAGAAAGAACAGATGGGTTCTGAATACAGATTGAAGCCTACTTTTTTTTTTTGCTTTATTATTCTTGGGTTTTGTTTGGGTTTGGTTTTTTTGTGGGTCTGCATTTTCTTTTGCAATATGGCTAATATGGAAATATTTTGCATCGCTGCATATGTATAATCTGTACCAAATTGCTTGCCTTTTCAAGGAGGGAGGAAAGGAAAGAATATGGAACTCAAAATTTTAAAAAAAATGTTAAAAATGGTTATTTACATATAATTGAGAAAAAATAAAATTAAGATTAAATGTAAAAGAAATGAGAACCAGGAAATCATTGCATATAGTAACGATAATATTGTAACACAATCAATTGTGAAAGATTTAGCTACATACAATGATCCAAGAGAATTTCAAAGGACTCATAATGAAAAATATCACCCATCTCCAGGGAAAGAACTGATAAACTCTGAGTGCAAACTGAAATATAATTTTTTCACTTTCTTTATTTTTCTTGCTTTTTATGACATGGTTAATATAAAATATATTTTGCATGATTTCACATGTAAAATTGATATAATATTATTTGCCTTCTCAATGAGTGGTGAAGGGACTGGAGGGAGGGAGAAAATTAGGAACTCAACATTTTTCCTTAAATAATGTTTAAAATTAATAATATATTTTAGGGAAATAACTCATCCACACTCTATAAAGACTACCTGTGATTTCCTATAATGATGATGATGATGATGATGAAGATGATGATGATGATGATGATGACGGTGATGATGATGATGGTGATGATGATGATGATGGTGGTGATGATGATGATGAAGATGATGGTTTGTAGAACGATGAGTATTTCCACTGGGGTATTTCCAAGAGGGTGCTAGAATCAGTTGATAATAGCTATCAAGACTCAATTGTTAAACTTTCAGCATCAGCATTTATACTTTGAAAATTGGTCAACAGTATAAATCAGGGATTAATTTTCTCACCTTGTTGACTATCTAAACTTAAGAAAGTCTAGGAGAAAGTGATGGAGAAAATGTTAATGAATAAGATTAAACTTAAAGATGTGTTGTGCATTTTCCTCCCCGAAAGTCCATTATTAAACATTCACCAGTGTACCCCTGGGGCATTTCCCATTGAGTTAAGCTTGTGCTCTGTTCCCTTTTGGAGGGACATGTGCTGTGACCTCTTGGTAAAGGACATGTGTAACCCATTGTGGTATCTTAGGTCTCCATGAATGGGGTTGAACAGATTACTGACTATGAGGTCAGAGGAACATCCTGCCTCAGTAAGAGCTCAAGAAGATTTCATGTCTATTTTTCAGGTTGGAGGTCAGAAAACCATGACCCTCAGGCCACCACCTATTTTTATAGGGCCCACAAGCTAAGAATGACTTTTACATTTTTAAAGGCTGGAAAAAAATCAAAGGAAAAATGATAGTTCATGACACATGAAAATTATGTGGCATTTAAATTTTGGTGTCCATAAACAAAGTTGTATTGGCATACATTAATCCTTTTCCATGGTGCCTATGGCTGTTTCAAACTGTCATAGCAGCACTGACTAGTTATAACCCTGACTGTATGTGGTTTTCTCATCCCTCCTCACTGCTGCTCAGCCCCTACAAATTGTAGTGACTCATTTATGACTGCATGGTTTCAAGTGCCACTCACATTGCCCTACTGTGAAATTATTTTTTATTACCAGTGCACACTGATCATGTCAAAACAAGAAAAGAAAATGGAAAAGAAGGTTTTATGATTATTTGTTTTTGAGGTCAGGAATGAGATTGAAATTTTTCTGAATGAGAAGAACCACCCTTAACCTTTATTATTGAACACTGAAAGGTTATGGAAATTAGCTTTTGTTGCAAATTTGATTATGTCTCTTAGTGAATTCAGTCTAAAATTATAAGGCAAAAAGAACTTATATATGAAACTCATTCTGTGATAAAGTCAATTTGATGACAACTAATATTGTATGAATCACAAGTGAGATCAAGCTATGGTATACACTTGCCACACTGTCAAGTAAAAACAAGAAGCTAGATCTCCATTCCCACACAAATTTGCAGCAGAAATATTTTATGAGCTCGAACTACAGTTATAGCAGCCTTTATTTGTATCTTGTTGTGTGGTGGTGGTGGCGGTCCTTCATCTTCAAAAAAGACTGATAGCATCAAGGGATGATGTCTTGACTTGTGAATTGAATTTAAGTAACTCACAGTTGCACAGAGTCATCAGCTTCATTCTCAAGTCCACAGTCATTAATGTCCAGTAGCAAGACAAAAGTCAAGATGCCTGGAGATGGCCTAGCATACAGTGGATGATCAAGGCATCTTCTATATCTGACTAAGCTCTAAACATGCCACCTCACCTGCTTCAGCTGCCCTCATGGCTGTTGGAACAAGTTGTGCTCATCCTCCCATTCCACCTGGGGGAAGTCTTCACATGCTTGGGGTAAGCATCCTCCTAATTCACCAACCTTGATTCAAGCACAAAAGAAATTTCCCTATTTCAAAATCCACTTAACTATTCAGTTGAGGAGTTTCCAACTAACCTTCAATTGTCAGTGATTGATTTGCGGTGCAATGACATGTTAAAAGGCAAATTTCAAGAGATCTAAGAAAAGTTCTATAAATCCCTTCCAAGTGATGAATATGCTCAATTAAAACCACATGTTTACAGATTGAAATCAGTATTTGGCAGTATGAAGCTATGTGAAAAGACATTTTCAGAGATGAAATATGTAAAACCTCTTTACAAATCAGCATTAACAAACATTTGCAATTAATTTTGATGATAACTTTGAAGCCCAATTAAATAAAATATTACCTGCCCCCAAAACAAATTCTACTTTTCTAATTAGTAGGCCTCTAGTACAAAAAAAAGGTACTCAATCATTATTATTATATTTTGAATTTCATAAATAAAAATTTTATGGAAGTTTGTTTCTTCTCATTATTTAAGTACCCACATAATATCCTTGAATTTGTCTCTTGGCCCATAAAAGCTTATAATTTTTACTATCTGGTCCTTTACAGAAAAAGTTTGCCAGCTCCTGTTGTAGATATGAAATTCAAACTGAAAGCGATTAAATGATTTGCCTACAGTCACTTAGGTGGTGGGTGCCCAAGACAAGGTTTCCTCCTGTGTCAGGATTAATTCAATACTTCATTTAATACATCAAAATTCCTTCTTCCCTTGAAAAACATAGGTTTTTTTTTTTTTACCTATGAAGATTACGGGCATAAGTTCAACTGTTTTTCAGGGTGAGCTCTCCCCAGGCAAATTAGTAGCTCCATCAGGAATGATGTCCTGGAGTTTCTCTCCCAAGTCCCCTCTCACACTGGAAAGACACGTTAGCGAGCGTCTGGGTTCCCTCAGTGTTCTAGGAGTAGCCCTGAAGAGTTAGGAACTGTCTTTCTAATGTTAAAGTTCATAAGCCCGTTCATGGGCATATGGTTCCCTATCAATTAGTCATCCAGATAATCAGCTTTATAGAAAAGAGCATTTACTAAGGAGGCATCATAAGAACAGTTGGTATAAAATATCCCCCCACAAAAAAACTGTGACAAATTCACACCAGTATGCACTTGAATACAGGGGAAAATAGGTTCAAGCTTGGAGAACATGTGGCAAAGGAATAACACCTTGTTTTTGTTGGCTAGAAGTCCTTTTCCTCCTCTTTTGGGGGCACTCATGAAGTTCCTGCTAAGAATGTTGTCATTTTCTGCTATGATCTTGTAATCTCTTAAAATTCCCTTTCTTCAGTGTGTCTTCAGTTCTTGGTTCTCAGTTCAGCTGCAGTTGCCTTTTCTGTATCCTGCATAAATAGATAGGACAATCAGAGAATACCTAAGCATAGAGCTGGACCTTTTTATTTCACACTATTATGAAGGCAATGAGCTTTCCGTCAGCAGGTTCACCCAACACATACATGAGTCCTCTGCACACAGTCCTAGGACTGAGTCCTCATTGGCTAGTCCCCCATGGCAAAGATTGCTATTGAATTCTGTTCTAATCATTCTGTTTATTTACATTAAGATTCTTTTATGTTTAGCACTCCTTTCTTTATATGAGTAAAATGACCTGTCTTGTATCTGATTCATATCGTACATTAAGAATTTCTTTTCCCACAGCCCCCTTTCTGTTGAGGCTATAGATCTGGGCCAAAAAGTAAATTATCTCCAGGATGCCAGGATGGGGATTCGTTTGTAAATCAAAGTGTTAAAGGGGAGCCTAATCCTTATATTTAGAGGTCAGGCTTTCCCATGAATAAAACTGGAGTAAACAACGATTAGGTCTGGGAATAGGAGTGGTAAAGGTCACCAGCCCCTAGACCCGCTTTGCTAAACCCAAATGGAGATAGAATATTGGCATACAACCTTGTACCATGATATCACGAAAGGTTAAAAAATTTATCTAAGATGGAAATAAATATGCCTCAGTGACCTGGGAACTTGTCCAATTTAAAGCCTATTGAAAGACTATGAGCTAAAGAAGGATTGAAACATATAATGGAGACTGAAAATGATTCCCAGTACTGATAGACATATATAACCATAGGCCACTTTCTCCTGGAAACCCACTCCAATTAAGTGAAAGTAGATTTCTGCCTCACTCTAATACACATACAAATGTGATCTACACACACACGCACACACACATACACAAACAAATTATTAACATCTACTAAATACAGTGCCTGGCAAGAAAGTTCTGAGACTAAAGCATACTATTTTGCTTTCTCTTTCTCTGTCTCTCTCTGTCTCTGTCTCTCTGTCTCTCTCTCTCCCTCTGTCTGTCTGTCTCTCTGTCTCTGTCTCTCTGTCTCTCTCTCTCTGTCTCTCTGTCTCTCTGTCTCTCTCTCTCTCTCTCTCTCTCTCTCTCCTTGCACAAATGACTAATATGGAAATGTTTTACATGTTACACATGTATAACCTATATCTGATTGCTTATTATCTCAGGGAGGAGAGAGGAGAGGTAGGGAGAAATAGAATTTGAAACTCAAAACTTTTTTTAAAAATCCTAAAAATAGTTTTTACATGTAATTGAGGAAAAATAAAATCTTATTTTACTGAGAGATAATCTCATGTTGGCTTGATCCAGAGCATAGAAGGCTAAGATGACATCTTCCAGGGTGTTACACAGCATAACATAGTTGATCTATGTAGAGGCAAACAGGATAGACTGCTGGACCTGGAGAATGGAAGATGTCAGTTCAAATCTAGCTTCAGTCACTTACTAGTTATTCGACTCTAGGTAAGGCACTTAATCTCTGTTAGCCTCAGTTTCCTCCACTGTTTATCACCTACCTCCCAGGGCTGTAGAGATCAAATGAGATAATATCTGTTAAGTGTTTAACACATTGTCTGACGTTTAACAAATGATTATTCCTTCCACTACAAACACGAATTGAAAGCAATGATGAGATTAGCTTACATTTATATGCAAATGGCCCTTAAAAAATGTTTGATGGATTTCATAATGCAGCATTTTAAACATTACAAAGTACTCAATACATAATTCATTTGGTCCCCATGTCAATTTTGTGAGACAGGTATATTACACCTATTTCACCAAATGAGGTTTGGAGCAGTCATATGCTTTACTCGTGGTCACGCAACTAGTAAATAGCCGGATCAGAATTTAAACCCAGGTTTCCATCTCCCCGTTTAGTCCGTTTCATGCTACACCATTGCTAACAATAAACAGAGACTTCTCCATCTCAAAGAAAGGAAAGCACCATCCTGTAGATATGATCCTGACAAAGCTTCCTGGGAAAACTCTAAATGCAATTTAAACTAACATTGGGAAAGTACAGGAAGAGAAGGCTTGGACAGAAAGAAAGGAAGGCAAAGATCAAGGCTAGAGGAAATTTAACTATTGTTGGCGTTAACGAATGGATGACCTTTGTCCAACAACCAATCGATCTGTTCCTGGGAGGGACAGAGCCACACTGGCATTCCCTCTAGTAATGAAATCAATCAATAACCAAGCTGCAGCTGGGTTGAAGGATGACTTCTAGCTTCTCCTTGGAAAGGAAATAAAAGGAGTTGGAGGATTTGGTTTTCATCTAAGTATAAGAAGAAACACTTCTTTCAATGCTTGGCTATCTCATGGTGAGCATAAAGTAAACAGATCACCATGAAAATAACTGCAAATTATGCACCCCAAAATTCAGCTGTAAAGAATGAAGATGTGCATTCTCTGAAAGCATGCTATGACAGGATGCACCCAACTAAGTCAATATTGTCTGGTGATCATTGGTGACTTCATGGCAAACCTTAAGGGAAGAGCCTTTCTATTCAACAGGAATTGATGAGAAAACTAGAAAATAGTCTTGGGAAAATAGGTTTAAATTAGCATCTTGTATATTTAAGACACAATACATTACACACAGACAACCCTATCTCCTCAGGCTATCTCTTTATATCTTTTTTCCTTTTCACCGAAAAATGTTTAGAGAAAGTTCACTTCTCAGCTTCTTCTAGTCTGGCTTCTAACTTCAGCATGTAATTAAAACTACTCTCTCCGAAGAGAAGGGAGGATCCTCAAACACATGATGGAAAACAAGACTCAGGACCAGGAAGTGAAAGAAGTCAGGGGTGTGTAAAATGCACAGGAAACTTGCACTAGTATATGTTGAATTTGTTCCAAAAGAAGAGAGTGAGATGGCACTAAGACATAGCAAAGAGTGAGTAAAATATCACAAAAAGTGAACTGGACTCCATCTTAAGGGGCAGAAAATACCTTGTTACCGTAATGTGATTTCAGAATTGGCTTTCTGTAAGTAGTCAGAACACCACGTGGTTAGAACAACGTTCACAATCAATTCCAAATTAAATCAAAAGACACAGAAAAAAAAAAACTTAGACAAAATGAAGTACTCATTTATATGGAAGCGCAACAAATTACTGGAATTAAAACACCATTCTTTAAAATGATCTATCTAAAACCAGGAGCTAGCTTCAATATAAATGAGTACACTAAAAATTTTCCAAACAATATTAGAGTATCTAATTTTCCAATAATATCAGAATAGCTAAACAAAGATGCTCACTTATAGTCTTATAACTGTAGTTCTAGAAATGCTAGCCATACGGATGAGAGAAGAAAAAGAAATTGAGAGATTAAGCATGGGCAAAAAGGAAGTAAAATAATTTCTATCTGTAGATAATATGATGATTTATTTAGAGGAAAAAATTGCCTAAAAATGAACCATATCTTCATAATATTATGAAGATATTAACTTCACAAAAGTAGCAAAATAAATACCAAAACTCTTTCTGTGTATTACTAAAAAAAAAAAACCAAAAACTAAGAGGAAGAAGTAAAAAAATTAACTCTCCTTAAGAAAAAATAAAATATAACTGAATGCTAATCTTCTAAGAAATGTAAACACAACCACAAAAAAGTTTTTTTTTTGCAAAAATAAAAAAGATAATTGGAATACTTTAAAAGCTATCCAATGTATGTGACTAGACCATGACAATAAAATAAAAATGCCAGCACTACTGAAATTATTCTTCAGATTTGGTGCTATGACAATCATATTTCCTCACAAATACACTTTATAGAGCTGGAAAAAATAACAGCAAAATTAGTTTGGAAGAATAGAGGGTCAAAATATCAAGAGATATAGTTTTCAAAAATAGGAGTTGGTGGTACCCAATCTCAAATTTTAACTATCCTGTATCAAAAATAAAATTAGATCAGTACACAAAGAGACAAATGTATAGAGGAATCCTATGCTTGATAAACACGAAAACACAAAGGAAGCAATTCTCTATTCGGTAAGAAATGATGAGAAAACTAGAAAACAATCTTGGAAAAATGGGTTCAGATCACCATCTTAAACAATAAGATGCCATCCCTTCATGCTGTGGTCTCATAGCTTTCTTCCCTTGCACAGCCAACTCTAAGAATAAATTGTCTCTTTATGAGCTATCCATTTCTCAACTAACTCTACTGACCATCCTCTGTCTGGGTTTTCATGACACTGCCCTCTCTTGGCTCTCCCTCTGCCTGTATGGCCCACTCCTCATTCACCTTGACTGTATTATCACTCATTCTTTACATAGATGTACACGGCTCTCCCTTTTCTTTCTCTACATCCTCTCAGGGATCTCATCAGTGTCTGTGCTTGGTTTCAAATTATTATCCCAAGGCAGGTGACTACCAGGCAAAGTACAAGAACCTAGGTTTACTGATTGACTACAAGTCCAATGTGACTTTCAGGGGAGCTCAGTCTGATATCTGAGTACCTGGGTTCCAATCCTGGAAATCTGCCACTTATTATGTGTGAGATCTGGGGCAGATTACTTGATTTTTCTGGACTTCAGTATTCTTGTCTGTAAAAATAAATTAATTAATTAAGAAATGAAGAAATAAATGAATGAATAAAATGAGAGAATTGGATGAGATGACCTCTAAGGTCCCTTCTAATTCCTATATGGTCTCCTAGAGTTTCCATCAAGGGGCTGGTGGATTCAAATTTGTCTCTAGAGATGTCATGAGACAGATTTAGCAATATTCCCCCAAATTAAATATATGTAGGGAGACACTTCCCGTTAGCTCTCCCCCACCTCAAACATGCTGACAAAGATAATTAGCAGATGGTCAAAGAGCCAACTCTTTCTCCCTAGAAGCCTGCTGAACCTCCACTTCCCTGCCCCCAATCCCAGCCTCCCCAAGACAAGTCCTAACAAAAAAGATCCTCTGTCTTCTACCCACTTGGGCTGATCCCAGGAATCCTTCCCCAGGCATAATAGTGGGCTCTGTCCTCTGCCTCGATACTCTCTTACCCTCAGTTTTGCCTCCCAAGCCCCTTCCTGAGCTCCGGGCCTCCCCTGGCCCCATATGGCTGGCATCCAAAGAGAAGATGATTATCACCCTACTATACTCTGAGTTCATGCAACCAGAAGCATTACAAACACTACTTGTCTTCCAAGGAGTGGTTGGGGCAACAGGAAACCAGACCCCTTAAGTGATGCTGACACGGAGGAAGGCCAGAGCTCCAGCTGTCCAGGGCCCATGGCAAAAGCTCCCACTGACTAGGGGGATGGGGACCTTTACCAATCTGTTCCCTCCTCCAGCTTCCCAACAGACTTCACCTTGACTTTATCCCAAAATATCAAGGTGGGAGGCTGCCCTACATGAAATCACTTTCTTTCTCAGACTCAGTTTCCTTACCTGTGTAATGAGGGCATTTAATTACATGATCTCTAATATCCCTTACAGACCTCCATGTAGGATTCTATAACATGAAACATAATTGAACCCTAACCCGGGGGAAGAATGGGTGGAAATTTACTTTGAGCCTTTAATTTTGTGGTCTTTCTATCTCTGGAGCCTGGAATGCTCAACCCCATTCCCTCCACCTCCCTATGGCTCCTCAGCCCTTGACACAGAGTCTGACACATAGTAAGCACTTTAAAAAGACTTCTTGACTGATGGGGGTTCCAGGACTATTTCCAAAATACTCAACCTCTTTTGTATAGCTGTGTCCCTTTCCCTCCTCCCTTGCCTGACTCTAACCCTTGGGGGAGGAGGGGGAATGAGCATTTTTAAGCCCCTTGTGTGTGATTGGCATTGTGCTTAGCACTTTATAAATATTATCTCATATGAGATAATATGGGTGCTATTATTCCCCCCATTTTACAGATAAAAATGTTAAGGGAAATAGAGGTTGAATGATTTGCCTGGAGTCACACCTCTTTAGAGGAGGTGGCAGATCTGGGGTATAGACTTCAGCACAGGCCTGTTGAGGCATGAGCTGGGATACTTGTAACCACTAGTGTATTAGTGGGCGAAGGGGCTAGAGGCAGATTTCCCTTCCTGTTCCCCACCTCCCTCCACCTTAGACCAATAATTTTCCTACCTTCTGCTTGCCCTTGAATCCTGTTTGTACAAGGACAATTCTCATCTGGCTGCAAGTCTGTGGAACTGGGAGAAGAAAAGGATTAATTATCTCCCTGCCTTCCCTAAAATCAGCATTTTCCTTCATTCATTCTGTGCGCCAGGTACAGTGTTAAGCCCTGGGGATAGAAAGCAAGGCAAAAATGGGGTTCCTGCCCTCGAGAAGCTTAATTAATCAATCAAGTATTTATAAAGTGCCCATTGAGTCCCAGGCACATATTCATTGAAGGTCAATTATGAAAACACACTTCCAACCTTAAAGTACTCTATAAATGTAATGCCATTTCTTACAAATTCCTAAAGTGCTAGGTATGACAGCAGAACTAAAATCAACCCGGGAAGTCGGAATCTACTTTCTACCATTTGACACATGGAGAAAACATTCAAGGCAGTTCTCATCCCCAAAATTTGCAGATGACATAGGAGCAGAAGGTATGTGACACCTCTGTCTCCTGTTGGGATAACCCATCTTCTGACTTTTTAGGTCACTAAGGGGAAGAGTCCATCCCTCCCCACCCACACACACATACACCCCATCCTTTAGATGCTGGCTAGCCAGAAACCATAGTATCCCAGGCCTGAGATTTCTGAATGAGGGACTCTTTCCAGAAGAGCCCAGGAATCCAATTCCAACAGCCACCCAAACTGGTATAGACTGTGAGGAAGAATCAGGACTCAGCCAAGGCACCATGATAAAGAACGCAGAGTTGAATTTTTTTATATGACATAAATTAATTACTCTCTCTTTCCTAAGGCTGTTCATAGTCTTCCCTTTGGTAAATCAATCTTGTTTCATGCCTTTGAGGAGCATCTCTATGGTGAAAATTCTCCAATCTAAGCCTATAGTCCTGACCTTTTCCATTTCCCTGCTGTTCCCTCAAATTCGACATTAAAACAGACCTCATCTCACCCTAAACATACCAGCCACTTCTCCCCTTCCTGGGCTTGAGTTTCCTCCTTTGAAAAATGCACATTGGACTAGGACAGGGTCTAACCTGGGGCCCATGAATAGATTTCAAGTGATTCATGAATTTGGACAGGAAAAAAATTACATCTTTATTTTCACTTACCTTTGGTTTCCTTTGGATATTTTTTTCATACATTTAAAACCATGCTTCTGAAAAGGGGATCCATAGGCTCCCCCACAGATTGCCCAAGGGTCCATGACATATAGGGGGGCCCAGATAATCATAAAAGTGCCCTCCAGCACTGGCAAGCTCAGTTTTATAGAAGGCTTGCCAGTCCACTGCAAGGCCTGCATAGAGAGCCTTGCTGTGCTGACAGAACAGATATAATTTCCATGCTTTGTTTCTCCTTTAACCTCTCCAATGGTACTTAATCTATTCTCCCTTGGGGACCATTAGAAAGTCTAAAGAAATCATTTCCCTAACAGCTCCTGCTTTGCCCTGAAATCTGTACCTTCTTTGGGAGGTACTGTCCAAAAGTCAGCTTCCTCTGAGTGATTCTCCCTCTCCTGCTCAGACTCAGAGAAACTGAGCTGGAATGAGGGGAAAAGAATTAGAGCGTAATGACTTCACTGTCATCTCCCCCTCCCCCTTCCTCCCAAAGATTGGGAAGGAGTCCAGGACATCCAAGATTCCAATTTTCTTCTCAGAGATATGGGTTATAGCCTTCCCTGGACCTGCACCCCATCCCACAAACCCAGCATGGGGAGCCTAGACTTCAGGTGTGTCTAGCTTTGGCCATTCTCTCCCCACACATCCCCACTTTCTTCATGTGCCTCAGTTTCCTCCTACATTAAAAGAAGAAGTTGATCTATTAGCCTCCGGCTCCCCAGGGGCTAGATGAAATAGTGTCTGGAAAGCACTCAGGAAGAAAGTGCTTAGATCAGCAAAGCTTGACTTTTAATGGTGCTCTCAGAGGCCTTGACCGCCCATCATCAGCTGGGCTCCCCCCTTCCCTCAGTTGTCTTGAAGCCAGAAACTATAACACCCAAAACACTTAGGAATCATCTCAGCCTTCGAAGAAAAACGATAATACATAGATGTGTGAGACATTCAGTCTATTGGAGGAATGTTTGCTTATTCATGGATTCACATAGGGGGAGCCTATAGATGGGGGAAGAGAGAGGGCATGGAGTTAATGGAAGATGCTTGTCCTGAGCTCAGAGATGGCCAGTGACGGGCCATTACCCCTAGAATCAGACAGACATTGAAGGGAATTTCAGGGAACTCTCCCAAAATTTTTTTGCCACTATGAATCTGTCTGTGTCTAGTATTATGAGCCACTGTCCCCAAAGCGAAAAACTTTTTATCAGACTCAAGCTTGGGCCTTAATGGCAATTGTCATGATCAGGTCAGATCCCTATCACTCCCAATACTGGGCCAAGATACCCAAAGAATGACAGGCGCACTCTTTCCAGTTTCCCAGCACTTTGCACTGTGCCCAGCTTATTAACTTCCTGACTGACCAAAGAGGCTATTTTGATGGTAAGACATCCTCCAAAGATGGGTTTAAGAAGACAGTGTGGTCCAATGGATTGAAGCGTTGGGCCTGGAGTAAGAGAGACAAGGGTTTGAGTCTCAGTTCTCACACTTCATGCCCTATCTATCAAATGATTATACTCATAGCTGTAGCACTTCCTATGGGGTTTCTATGAGGCTCAAATGATATAATACCTGTGGATGATCTTGCAAACCCTAAAGTCATATGTAAATGAGTTTTCTTATTTTATTTATTTATATTTATGGTTTTAAAATCAAGTCATCAATATTCATTGATTTCCTCACTCTTTCCTGTAGTATATTGTCCTGGCAGTTTCCTGACTCCTGATCATAGGGAAGGAGATGCATTTCCTTGAAGGATGGACAGGGTTTTCATAAGCAAAGGTGAGAGGCAAGGTTATTCTAGGTGAAATAACCAGTATGAGTTGAAGCAGGTGTGTGGTTTTATGGGGTTTTTTAAAAAAGGTTTTAATTATTAGGCATTAATCATTATTTGATTATAAAATAATAGTTTAATCATTAACTATTTTTAAACTATAATAAATACTATTTAATAATTATCAGTGACAATTGTTTTATTTTTAATTATGATTTAAGTATTAAATTATTATTATAAATTTCACAACAACACTTGAAATATTTGGAGGACTTGTTGAGAAATTGCATAACCAGGGTACTCTTGTGATAACTGTAACCCTTTTGGGGTCTGCATGAGAATTAAATAAGACCACTTACACAAAGCATTTTATAAGCCATAAAGTGATATGTGATTTTATGTGTGTATATATATAAACATACATACATATAGATACACACATGTATATACACATATGTATTATATACATACATATGTGTATATGTATATATACACACATGTACATATACACACATGCATATATAATGGGAGAGAGTGATAGACCCAAGATCCAGGAGGACCTGAGTTCGAATCCCAGTTTTGTCAATTTGTCAGTTGCTCACTGTGTGAATCTAGTGAAGTCTCAGCTTCTTGGAAACTATGACTTCACTAGATTCACACAGCGAGTAACTGACAAAATTTTAAAAATAATGTTAAGTGTAGTCCCTTCCTCAGAGGGTTCATTCATCATTATGAATTATTATTATAAATTAGAACACTAAAGTGCTTTAAATATTATTATTAATATTATATATTATCAAATATTATTATTAACTCCCCTGGGGCAACCTACTCTTTGGAGTCAGCATGTCAGGTGTTAATTGTCATTCCCATTTTGCAGATAAGGAAGCAGAGGCTGAGAGAAATCTAAGGATGTGCCCACCTCTGCACAGCCAGTGAGTGCAGAGGCACATCCTTCCTGATACCCAGGCTCTTTCTGTCAGGATAGTTGTTTCTAACTTGAGGGCTGCAAATCTCTATTTGGCATCATTTCATTGGGCAGGCCTTTTTTATACTCCTATTGAGGAACGTAAAGAACTTTGTTTATGTGGGTTATGGCTATCAATAGCTACCATGCTAGATATTAAAATATCTTGGTGTGATTATGAAGATTATTTTGATCTTGAACCCCCTCTCCAAAAAAAAAGAGTCTGGGGGAGAGAATTGCTGATCCAATCTCCTCATTTTACAGATGTGGAAACTGATGCCCTGAGAGTTTGTATCATTTGCCCTAGGTCACACATACTATAAATACAGTAAAGATTTGAACCCACATCCACTGACTTTAAATGTCCCCCACTTACCCCTACCCCTCTCTCTATAATTATATCCTGGAATAAACAAACCAGAAGGAAGCCAGCTCTCCTTCAAGGTCCCCTCTTTTCAGGAAGCTCCGGCCCACAGTCATTTCCCCTGCTTTGAATTTCTATAGCCCTGTGGTTGTTTAACATCTCCCTTAGCCCTTAATTCAAAGTTATCTTGCACATACGCTGTGATCTGGTTGTTTCTAATATATTATCTTATGTCCTCCACTAAACTACAGTCTCCTTGAGGGCAGAGACTTGCCTCGGACTTTTCTTGTATCCTGGGCAGCACCTAGAACAGGACCCTGCCCAGAGACACTCAAAATAAAGAAACCTGGCATTAGGAGGTTTGCTTTCAAATTCCCAGCTTAACCAATTCGTATAACCCTGATCATGAATGGGGTTTCTTCATCGTGGGAATAACCATCCTTGCATTAATGATTTTAAAGGAAAAAAAATTCTGTGAACGACTGTAGAAATGTGAGCTATCATTGGTCTCCATCAATCAAATTTTTGGGGTTTGTTTTTGGATCATAGATTAAAGTCACCTAGGAGTTCAACTGCCTCATTTTACAGGAAAGGAAACTAAAATCAAGAGGTTAAGTGACATTCTTAAGGAAAAGATAGTAAGTGAGCTTGAACTTGGGTCCTTTAACTCCAGTTCCAGCATTCTTTGTGGTTGCTCTTGGTTAGCTGTGCCAACTCTTTGTGACCCCATTTGGGATTTTCTTGGCAAAGATATTGGAATAGTTTTGCCATTTTCTTCTCCAGCTCATTTGACAGATGAGGAAACTGAGGCCAGCAGGGTTATGTGGCTTGCCCAGGGTCATGCAGCTAAGAAGTGTCTGAGGTTGGATTTGAACTCAGAAAGATGAGTCTCCTGACTTCTGGCCAGGTACTCTATCCATTGCTTCTCTACCCTCTGTTACTGATTAAATGAGTTTGTATTCATTTTAATTTTAAAAATAAATATGTGCCACACAGAACTTTTAGCAGGGCATTGAGATGGCAGCTTGTGATTAGAAAAATCGATGCTATCTTGCCTAATCCTTCCCTTGATGGCAGAAGAAAATTTGGCTTCCCAAGGCAGGGAGTCTGGGGTTTTTATCCACACAGCTTCCTTGTTAAGATTCTGGCTCGGGGTAGACCTTCCTTTATCTCACCAGATGTAGGCTTAGGAAGCAATGTCCAGAAGACTCAACATGGCGGGTGGCTTAAACCAGAGTTTTATTCTCAGCTCCTTATCCATCTCCTTAATGGACTGTGAGGGTGGACAGTCACCTCCCCTCTGCTGCTGCCTCAAAAGACTGAGGTCAAAGTTTGCTTTAGAAAGATTAGGGGGAGCGGGAAGAGGGGGAAAGAGTTGGTTTGGGATCCCACTGGCCTTGGCAGAATGAATTTTCAGGAAATCCTCTGAGACTAACATCCTTCTTCCTGCAGGCCCCCAGTCAGCATGCCTGCTCTCTGTGAGCAAGGATAGATATGCCCCCAAGGAACAAGGAGGTTCCTGCTGATGTAGGGGGCACTGCCAAGAAGGCAAATAAATCAGTCAGCATTTATTAAGCACCTACTGTGGGCCCAGTTCTGTGCCAGCACTGGAATTACAAAGATAAAGAATGAAATTTTCCCTCCTCAAGAGAAGCTTAAGTTCTAATGAGGCAGAAAGGTTGCTGTTGTGGTTTGTCCGTCCTTCTGAAAGACGACCAATGACATCAGGGGAACTGGATTTAAGTGAGGCAGACCTATGCAAAGTCACCAGCCTCACTTTTATCTCCAGAGCCATCTGGGTCCAGTGGCCAGATATAGACCCAGATGATGAGATGGTCCTGAGGCAGCAAGGAGAATCAGAAGAATGTAGAGAATAACTCTAAGGAGAAATGCAAATGTCTACAAACTAGCTAAGTAGCCAGAGATGGAGGTCACTAACAGTTGAGGGGATTAGGAAAGACATCAGGTAAAAAGTGATGCTTGAAGGAAAAGAAGGATTCCATGAGACAGAGGTGGGGAAGGAGTATGTTCTAGGCATGGGATTGTGTTCATCCTTCATTGCCGAAGACCATGCCATCAGAGGAATGATGATATGAGTTGAACTTGACTTTGTTTTGAGTGAGGGAGGGCTGGGGATCACCAGCCTCACTTCTCCTCCAGAGCCATCTGAATCCATTGACCAGATATTCCTCAGAATGACTGGAGATGACCCAGGATGCACTGGGAGACCTTGGACTTTGGACCAAGGTCTTTGCAGGTACTCACTTAGGGTGAGGCAACACCCATTCATTGAATAGGCCTGTTTAAGAAGTAGCCAGGGTATGGCCCCTTTAATGAGGTCAAGAAAAACAAAGACATCTGGCTGGTTGGGAAACAGCAGCAGTTACTATTGATAATCACTGTAAAGGTAGCGGGGTTCAGGAGCCCTTGGCAGGGGCCCCTTGGAGTCCCAGTTTCAGAGTGTAGTAGGTTTAAGGTTTTGGGAGAGTACAGGGTACAGGAGAAAGGGAAGAAGGGAAGGGAAGGAAAGGAAAGGGAAGGGAAGGGAAGGGAAGGGAAGGGAAGGGAAGGGAAGGGAAGGGAAGGGAAGGGGAGGGAAGGGAAGGGGAGGGGAGGGGAGGGGAGGGGAGGGGAGGGGAGGGGAGGGGAGGGAAAGGATAAAGCAAGTACAAAAGCCCAGTGATGGGAGAGGGGGTGCCAGCTATCAGGAACAGAGAAAAGGCCAGCATGACTGGATAGCACAGGATGAGGGATATATATAATAAGACTAGAAAGATAGACTGGGGAAAGATTGTGAACTGAAGACTTTTTCTTCTGATTCTAAAGATTGAATGAGGAGTCACTTGGCCAGATCTATATTGGAAGAAAATCACTTTGGAGTCCCGGAGGATATTTTAGGCAGGGAGATCAGGTGAGAGGCTCTTGCAGTCATCTCGGCCAAATGGGGTGAGGGCTCTGTGAGAAGAGATAGTTCAGATGTGAGAGATGTGTTAAAGAGCAAGATCAGGCAACTGCTTGGATGTACTGAATGAGGTGAAATGGAGCTCCAACCACATTGCCGAGATTTCCAGCCCGGAGACTGGAAGGAGTGACTGTGCCTTTGACAGAAACAAAGAAATTTGGAAAAGGGGTCCCTTAGTGGGGAGTGGGGGAAGAATTGGAGAAGGGAATAAGCTCAGTTTGGGGCAGGCGGAATGTGAGATGTCTCTGGGTCATTCAGTTTGAAATGTCCAAGGCAACTAACTGGTGAGGCAGGACTGAAACTCAGGGGAGAAACTGGGACTGGATATAGAGATCTGGGAGTCATGAACCAAGAGGCATATAGGTGATGATTAGACCCAGGGAGCTTGATGCAAGATGAGAGAGAGGCAGAGAGACACACACAGGGACAAGGGATAGAGAGACAGAGAAATGGAGAGATAAGGAGACAGAAACAGAGACAGAGAAACAGACACACAGAGATAGAGACAGTGTGTGTGTTTGTCCTTCATTACTGAAGAAGACCATGCCATCAGAGAAATGATGACATGACTTGCACTTGCCTTTGTTTTGAGTGAGGGAGGGCTGTGCAGGTCACCAGTCTCACTTCTCCTCCAGAGCCATCTGAATCCAGTGACCTGATATTCATCAGGATGACTGGAGATGACCCAGGATGAGGCAACTGGGGTTAAGTGACTGGTGCTCTATCCACTGCACCACCTAGCTGCTGAGAGAGAGAGAGAGAGAGAGAGAGAGAGAGAGAGAGAGAGAGAGAGAGAGAGAGAGAGAGGGAGAGAGAGAGAGAGAGAGAGAGAAAGAGAGAGAGAGCGAGAGAGAGACAAAGACAGAGAGAGACAGACAGACAGATAGAAAGACAGGAGGGACTAGGGCAAATCCTTGGGGGGGACTCACAGATAGGGGGTAAAATTCAGCTCCCCTCCTTGCCCTCTGACTGGGCAGAGGACTGGAGAACAATCACTGAAAACACTCCTAGAACTGACTGCAAGGGGAGGCCAGGGCTCTCAGGCACATGGTCAGCACTGACCCCAGGGGGAAGGGAGCTTGCTGAGCTCTGCCCCCAGCTGGGATTGGGGGTTGCCCTACTCCCCCGGCTCCTCCAGAACTCCTTCTACATCCTCTTACTCATCAGCAATTAATGGAGAGATAGTCCAGACAAAGTGAACAAAGGACTCAGTGTCTGGCTCCCACCCTCAGCCCTTTCCTCTCGCCTCAGACTTTATCTCCTGAGAAGAATGAGCCCCTGAGAAGGCAGCTTTGTTCCTTGAGGGAGAGGGGGCAAACTTGCAGATTCTCCTCCTACCCTGAGGCCGGGAACTAGCCAATGCAATTCAGTTCAGCCAGGATTTAATCACAGATTTAGGACTGGAGGACAGTAGAAGTCACCTTTCACTTTACAGATAAAGAAACTGAGGCCAAGATCAGCCCAAGATCATGCAGCTAGTAAGTGGCAGAATCTGGATCGCCTAACCCCAAATCCAGTGTTGTTGCAGTGTTTTCCCCCCACTGAATCTTACTGCTTTCTTGAATTCCTATTGCCTTCTGAACCCGCAATGCGGGGAGGAGGGAGAGAAGCTTTGACAAAAAGGAAACTAAGGCAAACAAGGTTAAGTGACTTGTCCAGGGTGAAGTAGCTGGGGCCACATTTGAACTCACAAAAATGGATCTTCCTGACTCCAGGCCCAGGCTTCAATCCAGTGTGCTTTGTAGCTGCCTGTTAAGCTTCTTTTAACACAGTCTAATATCGAATTGTATTTTAAGTCGCCTAATCTCATTGTTGACTCTTGTTGCACTGGCAGCTCACTAAGTCTCAGGTTTTCTTCAGGTAACCAGCTGGCTAGACAGGCCTTCCCTGTCCTGGATGTGTGAAGATGATCTCGGACCCCGCATACAGTTGCTTTTCATTGATCTCTATTTAATAATGTTAATAATAACAACTGACTCTGGTATCACACCTTAACATTTGCAGAGCTCTTCATGATCCCATCTGAGCCTTGTTCACAATAACCCTACGAGGTGGCTGGTCCCCATTTTATGTCTGAGGAAACTGAGCTTCAGAGGAGCAAAGGGACTTGACCGTTGTCGGTCAATCAACAACCGTGTCGGAGGTGATTTGGACCCAGGTTTTCCTGACTCCAGGTCTTACTACAATCAGTCATCAGATTAATCCTGGCCCATGAGGCTACCCGGATCTTTTAGGTCCTGCCTTGGTCACCCAAAACATTGTTTGCTTTGCACTGGTCACTTGTTTCATGCAGCCTGGGCTTACACCAAGCAAGGCTCCTTGGGCTCTGACCCTATAAGGTGGGGGCAAGGATTTTTAACCTTTTTTGGGCTCTGGAACCCTTTGAGCAGTCTGGTGACAACCATAAACCCCTTTTCAAAATTGTGCTGATATGTGCATAAAATAATAGGACTGCAAAGGAAACCCAATGAATTGAATTTTCTTAAAAAAATTATCTGTTTTTCCAATTACAGATAAATACAATTTTTAACATTCTTTTTTTTTAATTTTAAGTTCCAAATTCTCTCCCTCCTTTCCCCACTCCCGAGAAGGTAAGTAATTTGATACATGTGCACTCATGACAAATATGTTTCCACATTAGCCATGTTGCAAAAGAAAACAGACTAAAAGATCCAAACAAACAAAAAAAGCAAGAAAAATAAACCAGATAAGTATGTTTCAACCTGCATTCAGACTCCCATCAGTTCATTCTGTGGAGGCAGAGAGCATTTTTCATCATGGGTCCTTTGGAATTGTCTTGGACCATTGTATTACTAAGAATAGTTAAGTCATTCGCCGTTGATCAGCATACAATATTGCTGTTACTGTATACAGTGTTGTCCTGGTTCTGCTCATTTCCCTTTGCATCAGTTCATGTAAGTCTTCTTTCTGAAACCATGCTACTTGTTACTTCCTAAAGCACAATCAAATCCCATCACAATCACATACCACAACTTGTTCAGCCATTCCCCAAATGTTGCGCATCTCCTCAATTTTCAATTCTTTGCCACCATAAAAAGAGCTGCTATAAATACTTTTGTGCAAGGTAATTTTTGTAAATGTTCCTTTTCCTTCTTCTGTGATCTCTTTGGGTTACAGGCTCAGTAGTGGTACTGCTGGGTCAAAATTTTATAGCCCTTTGAGCATCGTTCCAAATTGCTATCCAAAATGGTTGGATCAGTTCACAACTCCATCAACAATGCATTCTTGTCCCAATTGGAAATCCATTGAATTGAAATACTTATCGAAATATATTTCAAAAATCCGAGTTCGTAAACCCCAGACTAAAAATTCCCAGTTGGGGGAGCAGGGTTTTTTGTAGGGAAGGACTCCTTCAGAGCAACCAGTTGAGGTTAAGCTGGGTGGGGGAGGGTAGTACTGATAGAAAGAAATAGCCAAGTCTCAGCCACCCAGCCAGAGGAGTTAGCTGACCCCATGCAGGGAATGTCTCCCCTTGACCTTTTTTTCCCAAGAAAGTTGGAAAACATGCCTGCCCTTTTCCCCCACCCTATCCCACCTCAAAGCCTCTGGGGTGCCAATTACAGCTTGGGGACAGGAGACACATTCCCAGCAGTCAGGAGGCCAATGGGATTTTTTTTCTCAGTAACTCTGGCCTTTCTTTCATTGATCTGGAGATCTGATATGGCATGAAGTCACCCAAAATCCCTGGTCAGGCCAAAGTAACCTGGAACAAGAATGCCCTTTCTCCCCTCCTCCACCCTACCCAGGAGAAAGGAAATAAACCCGATAAACTTGTTTGTACCAACTTGGGAGTTTCGGCCCCTCTCTTGGGATTGTTTGTGTTTCGGTTCAAGCTGTTTGCTGGCCCCTTCCTTCTTCCCTTCCTCTTACCTCCCCTCCCCCAACAGGGGCCTCCGGTTTGGCTTAGTTCAGAGAGACACCACCAGGTTGTCAGACACCTGAGAAATTGCTCCCCCCTGTTCCAGGTTAGTTTTCACAGCTGCAAAACAGGAGGAAAGTCATCCCAGCCCTGGGCAAAAGGCTCCCAACACAGGGAAGAGATTGCTTGATTTGGAGTAAGAATTGGGAGGATAGAAATAATAACTAATAATACGTAAAAGTCCTGGGTCCAAGGTAGGTCTTCTCCTTGCTACCTGTGTGAACTTGGAGAAGTCACTCAAACTCTCTGGGCCCAAATCTCCTCATTGGGTATGAAGTAGAATGCTGGTAAATGTTTAACAACCGGCTTTGGGGGGTGGGGGGGTGGGCAAGGATACACTTTCAAGCTTCATTTTCATTATTAAAATTTTCTGCATTAATTTCTTAAATCTAGATAATCAATGAAATCACAAAGCTAGCCTTGATTTGTAGAATTTGCTAGTTTCCAAGGTATAAATGATCACATATTTAACAATAGACTCTGCAGGAGGAGCTGACTCCAACCCACCAATGTTTGCCCATAATAGTGAGGCGATAGATTCGATGTAGCCAAGCTCTAGGCACTCATTCTTCTATGACAGCAGGAGTTGGGATCGGGGTTTTCAAAATTTGTGCCAGTTACATATAAAATGAAGGGGATGAACCAGATGCCCGCCACCCAAGGCCCTTTCAGCTTTATTTTGATTCCTGCTCTGCCGAGAATTCACTGTGTGGCCTTGGGTCAGTCTCTTTCTCTCTCTGGGGGATTATTTTCTTTGCTGTAAAACAGACTGGGAAGCTATGAGATACAATTACCAGCTTTTATGAACTGCCTGATGGGAAATACAGTTTAAACCATAAGCTCCCAAGGGCAAGAGCTGCTTTTTGCATTTCTAGCACTATTCCTGGCACATGCTAGCCCTTAGTAAATGCTCATTGACTGACTTACTGTTGTGGAAGGGGATAAGGCATGAAGACAGATAGCTGTAATACGCAATATTGCAGAAGTTTACAGAAAGTTTTAAAACAGAGGGATCTGAGGAGAAAGGTCTCTTTACCCTCTAATATTCCCTCAGAAATCAATAATTATTTTCATCCCTCATGCCTGTAGAGTACTTTAAATCACATTCACGTCTATGGTTCAGTCAAACAAATGCTTGTTTCAAAAACAAAATGCTGCACTGGTAGAAAGTCATGTAGAGATAGGTGGGTGTAGCAGTGGCTAGAGCATGGGACCTGGAGTCAGGAAGACCTGAATACAAATCCTGCCTTAGACCCTTACTAGCTGTGTGACCCTGGGCAAGTCACTTAACTGCTCTGTGCCTCAGTTTCCTCATCTGCAAAATGAAGATAATAATAGGACCTGCCTCAGAGTTGTGAGAATCAAATGCGCAAGTAAAGCACTTTGCAAACATTAAATCACTAAGCTATTATTTCTGTTGTCACTAATATTGTCACATCTCCTTCCCTGTTCTTCAGGTCTTAAAATGCCTATGGTTTTGATGATAGCTGAATTTGCAATGAAAAAACAAAAGAGAGAGATTTTAAAAATCCTTTAAGAAACAAACATTTATTAATCACCAGCTGTGTGCGGAGCACTGTGGTAGTTACTCCCATAGAAGTGAGTCATTTTTATGATTCTTGTAAACTTCCTGGTTTCTTATTGCAGGCAGTGTAGAGGACTTGGTTCTAAGAATGATGACTGTTCTGAGATCTGCCCTTGTTCAGACTCTGGCAACGTTTCCTCACAGAGGTGTAAATTACTTGTCTTGTCCTGGGTTGCCCCAGTAGATGTGTTCAGTGAGATGGTGAATTGATTCATGACTATTTCACCTGGAGAAACACGATTGAACTTGGCTTTTAAAAGGAATTGTAGAGACAAGGACCTAGAAAGGGAGAACCGGGGCTCTGAGGGCAAATAGAGAGAGCCTGGTCAGTCTGGGCTTCCCAGAGCAGAACAGCCCCTCCCAGGAACTGGTGTCCTCCTCAGTGACTATAGAAGGCATAAAAAAGTCTGGGAGTTCCTAGGTTAAGTCTGGTGAGCAGAAACCTTAGCAAAAAAAATAAATAATAAATCAAGCAAGGACTTGAACTGAAAGCAACAGATCCATGATGGAATGGAGCAAAACCTGTCCTTGACCTTCACTGGTAATGTGAGTATTCGGACTGTGTTGGTCCGGGGAACTAAGGAGAGCCTCTACGGATGTCTCTCATTTAAACTGTCTTTGTATGTATCGCAGGTTGTCTGCATATTGTCTTCCCCATTGGGCTGTGAATTTCTAGAGGGCAGGGACCATGATTATTACTTTCTGTGTATTCCCAGAGCTCAGTGGCACTGAGTACCTGGCACACAAAAGACAGTAAATGTTTAGCATCTTTCTTTGCCAAGGTGGGGACACAGATAGAGCATCACCTGTATAGTCAGACTCGTTGTATTGCTTGGTTTAGCTGAATTGCTGCTCTCTCTCCCTCCTTCATTTTTATTCTTTGTTACAGGGGTAAGTACCTCTCTGGTAACTTTTCTGAGTAGGCAAGGGGGGTGGGAAATGTTTGGAAATGATTTAAAACAAGAGGATTCAGTAAAAGTTTAAAACTAAACAAAATGCCTGTTGAATTTAATTTAATTGTGGGAGACTCTGTGTCCACCTTCAGTACAGACCTGAAGCAATGAAGATTCACAAGGCCCCTTTCTCTCTCATCAACATCCCCAAAAAACTCTTTCTATTTTGAATTAATGACTTTTTTCTTTATATCACCTTTATCTTTGAATCTTTTTCTCCTTCCTCCTCTACTCAGTGAGCCATCCCTTATAAAATACATATATATGTGTGTATATTTTGTATATGCATATACATATATATGTACACACACATATATAGTATTATATAGTAATAAAAAAGTAGTTTAAAAAAAGCAGCCTCGCAACTGAATCCCATAGATTCTGAATCTGACAGCATATACGATATTCTACACCCATAGCCCCCTACCTCTGCAAGGAAAGGAGGGAGATTAAAAGCCTTTCTCACATATATGTGTGTATACATATGTATATATCTATATCTATATAGATATATACATATATGTGTATATATACATATGTATATGTGTATGTATGTATGTATTCAATTCAGTTCTAACAGGTTCTAGATAAGGCTCTTGCCTTCTGGGAGCTAAAAAAGATGAGATTGATATGGAACAATTGTAGGCAAGACCCAAAGAGAACAAAAGTGCTGAAATGGGTGTGTAGCATTCTCTCTGAATACAATCTTCCCCAACTAATTATCTAATTAAAATATCCCCAGAGGGACAACTGACACCCCCACGTTCAAAAGTCTCTATACTATAACTCATGAGCCCTTACTGCTGAACTCACCTTTTAATAGTCATCTAGTAGATAATAGGTCAAAGCAAGGCATTGACTAAGATTGCACAGTTAGAATAGAAGTTATAAAACATTACCCCCATAAACCTAGGGCACAATTTCCCACAAATACTCGAGTTAGTGGGAAGGGTAAGCACAAACCTAGAGTATAATGATGGTAAAGTCCACAAAGAGGGAACATGGGGCCGAGACAACATAGGAATCCATTATTGCAAGGCCCTGAGGTCCTCTCTCTTCTCAAGGAGTGTTCATACTGCCCCCTCCTGGGTACAGTGTCTCTGCTGGGTGGGTCGCCTGGGTGAAATCCCTGAGTCTGTTCCTTTCTGTGTTTTAATTGCAACTTTAACTTCAAGAGGAAACTAGCTCTGAAAGTCTAGAGACTAAGGTTAGTTCCGTCTTGAATGCATAGTGAGCTCTCTTCTCTGCTGCCAAAGGCCTTGATCCTTGAAACTGCTTCCTGTCTCGAATATTGCCTCTCTTTGTCTGTTTGGAAAGTGTTTGCCTCTGTTCCATGTCTGACACTATTCAACTCTCCAAACTGCTCCCCATTGGATATGGTGTCTCCTGGACAAGTAGCTAGGGATTGGCGATGGAGGAGGGGAGAGGATGAGGGAAGAGAAGGATATCCCTTTTTCCTCCCAGAGGTGAAAATTGGTTCCTTTTCATGTGCTGGGCTCTTCCTAGATGGCCAGCTCCTGCTTGGATCAATTGTAGAGTTAGTAAATTAAGTTTTTAAGGGCTACAATGGGCCAATGTTCCTTCCATTCAAACAAGTAATAGGGACCTAGACATAGCTTTACACTTAGTTTAACATTTGGTTATCAACTTTTGATGATTACATCCTCCAGTTGACAATGGGGGTAAGAACCTAATTTTCCCTCTTTATAGATGATTAATACATAAGCCACAGGCATTTCTCACCCGTCACTTCAACTCCTCCCCCGCAACCTACGTGGCCTCTCAGTCCATGGCTGGCAATTGACTGTGATGCAGCAAGAGTCTAGGATTTGGGAGGGCTTGGTATGACCCAGCCACAGCTTACATCATCTCCATTGCTGGACTACATTCAGCTGGGTCAGACAGAAGGCCAAATTCTGGATCTCCCTTTCCAGAGAATCAGATCTCAAACTGGTGTCCTGAACTGGCCCCAGAGTTGGCCTGGGCCACACTGGACGTGCACTATGTGCAGGTGTGTGCAGAGCTGTTGCGAGATTCTAATGAATCGCTCCTCTCCGACCCTAGGAAGCATTTTGGAAGACAATCCGCAAGATGTGATAGACTGGTCTCAGGAGGTTCAGGGGAGCAGATCGACATCCCTGCAGGTTGGTGAAGTTTTTCTTCTCCTGGGCTTTGGGCCCAAAGAGGGCAATTCTGAATTCAACATCTCAGCCAGGAGGAAAATACTGAAAACCAAACCCATATTGTTTTTCAGGATTTCCTCTTTCCCTTGCCCACTGATCTATTTATGGGTTACAATAGCAGCTTTCCTCAATGGGCGGTCCAATATTGTACTCTGTCCCATCCTGTAGAGGACTCTGAAGGGCCTCTGGCTCCACTTACAACATACAGTCAATCGGCAAGCAACGTCTATTAAACACCTACTATATGCTAACCATCATATTAAGCTCTTGGAGGTACAAAGTAAGGTTCAAAAAAAGTTCCTACTCAAGGTTCAAAAAAAGTTCCTACTCTCAAAGAATTCACTTTCAAGTGGGGGAGACGATGTCATCATTAATTATCTCTCCACCTCTGGGATGGAATAGTCTATCCAGGAGGGTCACCAGAAAAAGGCTGACAGAGATAATTCCCACCAATCCTCAGAACACTGTGCTTGGGTTTTATCTCTTCTTCTAAACTGCAAACTGAGGTCCCCTCCAGCTCTGACATTTCACAACGCTGTTTCTGTTCAGTCGTTTCAGTCATGTGTAACTCTCAGTGACCCCATTTGGAGTTTTCTTGGCAGAGATACTGGAGTGGTTTGCTACTTCCTTTCCCAACTCATTTTACAGATGAAGAAACAGAGGCAAACACAGTAAAATGACTTGCCCAAGGTCACCTAGCTAGGAAGTGTCTGAGTCTGGATTTGAATTTAAGTCTTCCTAACTACAGACCCAGCCCTCTATCCACTGTGCCACCTAGCTGCCCTATTGCACAATCTAGACTTCTATAAATCTGTGGTTCCGTGACCATGATTCCAAAGTCAGGCTGTTCCTGTAACCTCAACTCTGTTGTCCATTCAGACTAAAATGCCATCTCTCTCCCAAACTATTCTGCCCCTTGCCTGATCACCACTGGCAAGGCTCCCACTCCCTGCATTCCAAAGATGCATGGCCACAGATGGAGTTGTACTCAATCACGACTTTGTTTCAGGACTTGTCCCACCCCCTTCCTCTTCAGACAAGTCTAGATGGAGAGCCCAAGTGATCCCTGTGGCCAGGCATGGTTACAAAAAGGAGTGAGAAACAGGTATGCATGCATACACACACATATAGTCATGTGTAGGTCTTTGTGTGTGCATGGACATGACATGAACACACTCAGTGTTACATTGTACATACTGCACACTGGGCATTTTATGTACACATGCACATATGTGTGTGCATGCATGGACTAGTAGGTTCACATGTATACAGTGTAATGAGTTTTGTATTTTGCATGTATATATATGTGTATGAGTTGCATGCATACATGAGTGTATCTTCATTTCAGAAGGTAACCAGGACTCCCTAATGTTCCTTCTGTCAACTTTGCTCAGTAACCTCTCTCTTCCCTTGAGTTTTACCACTTCAGTGGATCTCCTCCTATCCCCACCCTTCTTTCAGGTATCTACTAGACCTCAAGGTATCCCCTTTACCTTCTCAGGGAGTTCTTCATCTCCCTCCTCCCTGACCTCTGCCCACATGTTTGGAGATCAATAGATGTCCTGGCGTCCCTTCACACACCTTGGCCACCCTTTCCTTCAACTTAATCCACCTTATGCCTCAGCCACACTTGGGCATGCTCAGGCCCTCGATCCCATCAATGCACCTAAGTGTTCTGCTTCCATGATCTAGAACTTGGAAATCCTCTCTGATCCAAGCCCACTGTCCTTCCATCGTTCCTTCTGGTGACTCCCATGCTTACGTGGCCTCCTGCGAACTCTGGTCACTCTGCCTAGCTGCCCTCCCAGATTTCTCTGCCCAGTTCCTCTGCCCTCACTCCATTCTCCTCTCACTATCAGCTTGGTCCTATCATAGTCCTTCATCCTATGGAGTGTCTTCTGCCCTTGAATCCCTGGCCCCTTGTCCTATTGCTCCTTATGTCTTGCCAGATTCTAACCCTGATCTGGTCCCACCATTATCCTTCTCTGTTCCTATACTTGGGCAACTGGATGCCAGTGAATAAGGCCCCAGTCATGCCAATCAAGTCTAATACAAATTTATGTTGTCCTATGTCAACTGGGCCCTCCCTCGCTGTTGTCCCAGTGCTGAGCCCAAGACCTGCTACACAACAAGGGTTTTACTCATGTTTGTTGACTAACTGGCTCTGCATTTTATTCCATAGTGATTATCCCAAATTTTCTCTTCTCTTCTCAAATGAGATGATATTTGTAAAGTACTTAGCACAGTGCTTGGCACATAATTGTCATTCTTTTCTATAACAGTTTTAAATTATTATTATTATTTTAAATTCTGACATTATTCTCAACTAAAATGAGTGCTTCCATAAATACAATAGAAGAGAAAAGAGGGTTGTGCATGAAACTGCAGGTTTTTACTACATATGGCTCTGACTTTTCTTTTAAGGCATATAACAAATTCAAACTTTCAAAGCTATCCTGCTTGTCTGGAACTCCTTCTGTTCTCTTCTGTGTATTCAAAAAAAAAGTTTCACTGACCCTCTTTTCATTCTTTTCTCTTTCTTTCTCTTTTCAAATCAGGTAACCCTATCCCTAAGCTTCCTTCTCCTTCCTAAGGAAAAAAAAATGTGGAACTCTGGATCTCCAACCTGGCTCGACCAATGCAAAAAAAAAAAATTATAGCACAATATGCACCAACAAACAAAACAAATCCCTGTGATGTCTATGTGTACGAGTCATTCTTATCAATTCATTAAAGTAGACCCCTTCAGTTTCTGTATTAGACAACACTATTAAGCTAATTGTACTTGCCATATGTACTTGAAAATAACACAGCTGCATTTCTTCTAAAATATTTTCTCATGTGTGTTTTCTGCCAATTTATCTGGGCCTTGTGCCCAATTAATACAAGCCAGTGGTGTTTAATTGTCCTGGAGCAGAAGAAAAGGGTTAACATTCAGCTGGAGAAAAGAAATTGGCAGCTCTCTTGGAGCCATCTTCAGGGAAGGGGTCAGACAGGGATGAGAGGGGGCCGCTGCCAAGTGGAGGGGGTAGGGCTGAATCGCTTCTCTCTGATGAGGATGACAACCAAATCAGATCCATGGGTGTGTTGGTCAGGGAGGTTTGGGGAAGGGGGTGGGACCAGCAGTCTCACTCAGGCTCATCCTGAAGAGGAAAGCTGTGTTTATATAGGAGCCAATGTTAAGGACAAGAGACCAGGCTGGGGGTGGGGATGAGCATCTCCAAACTTCTCTGTTGTAGGAACTAATGACCAAGAGGAAGGACTCTCCCAGGCTTGTTAGGTGGGAAAATGAAGTTGCTCTTTTCCACTTTATGAAGAGGTCTGACTCCGGAGGATTCCAGTGAACCACTGGGTGGCATGATCTTTTTGACTTGGAGTCAGAAAGGCCTGAGTTCTAATGCTACCTGAGACATTGTGTAACCCTGAAAAAGTCACCTATCTATCATTCATTATCATCATCTGTAAAGCAATGTAATGTAATGTCATTCAGTGGTCTACAAGGCCCTTTCTAGCTCCAGATAGAGAACCCTATGGTTAGCCTAAAGAGGCACCCAGCTTGCTACCCAGAGAGGGATGGTGTTCCCTTTGCCTCTGCTTTGGAACTCCACTTTGGAGATCCAGAACTTCCCAAAGAGGGAGCAGAGTCAAGATGGCAGAGTAGAAGGACAGATCTGTAGAAGTTCTCCCCCCACAACCCATAAAATACCTGTAAAAAATGACACTAAACAAATTTGAGAGAAGCAGAAGCCACAAAACGACAGAGTGAAAGAGATTTCAAGTCTAAGACAGCCTGGAAGGCTGATAGAAAAGGTCTATCACACTGGGCTCAGGGTGGAGTGAAGCCCACAGAGTGCAACCCAGGCTTGGCTGCATGGCAAGGCAGCAACAGGACTGGAGCAGGCTTCAGGGCATAGAACCCCATGTAGCAGTTGCAGTTCCCAGATTACTCAACCCACAAACACCAAAGACAGTTTCAAAGGTCAGTGAGAAAGCTCTTTCACCTGGGTGAGAAAGGAGGAGGGTCCTGCCCTAGCCCCAGCCCCAGGCAGCCCCAGGTGGCAGCAGCAGCATCCATTTTTGGAGCCCTCAGTCTAAAGTCCCTGGGGGAATCAAGCTGCTGATTTGAGTCTGAGCCCTGAGGGGTGGGTCCTGTGGTGAGGGGGAGCACTGGCTGTTGAAGCTGGTGAAGTCTTTGGACAGGGAATTCTACTCACAGATCCTGGGCAGAAGAGCTTGTGGTATCTTTAGGACCAGAGTGCAGGCCAGGAGAGGAGTAAATTCCTCTCCCTTGATTGTGCCACCTTAGAGGAAGTGAGAACTTACAGGTCCCCGGAGTACACACTCCTCTTGACAAAGGACTCAAAAGCCAAGTAACTGACTGGGAAAATGCCCAAAAAAGGGGAAAAAATAAGACTATAGAAGGTTACTTTCATGGTGAGAAGGTATTTTCTTCCATTCTTTCAGATGAGGAAGAACAATGGATACCATCAGAGGAAGACATAAAACAAAACAAAACAAAACAAAACAAAAAACAAAACAAAAAAAAAACAAACAAACAAGGCTTCTGCATCCAAAACTTCCAAAATAAATATGCAATGGTCTCAGGCCATGGAAGAGCTCAAAAAGGATTTTGAAAATCAAGTAAGAGAGGTGGAGGAAAAATTGGGAAGAGAAATGAGAGTGACGCAAGAAAATCATGAACAGCGAGTCAATAGCTTGCTAAAGGAAACCCAAAAAAAATGCTGAAGAAAATAACACCTTTAAAAATAGACTAACTCATGGCAAAAGAGGTCCAAAAAAGTCAATGAGGAGAAGAATGCTTTAAAAAACAGAATGAGCCAAATGCAAAAGAAGGTTCAAAAGCTCACTAAAAAAAATAGTTCTTTAAAAATTAGAATGGAACAGATGGAAGCTAATGACTTTGTGAGAAACCCAGAAATTACAAAACAAAACCAAAAGAATGAAAAATTGAAGATGCTCTGAAATATCTCATTGGAAAAACAACTGACTTGGAAAATAGATCCAAGAGTGACAATTCAAAAATTATGGGACTACCTGAAGTTGTCAAAAAAAGAGCCTAGACATCATCTTTCATGAAATTATCAAGGAAAGCTGCCCTCATATTCTGGAAGCAGAGGGTAAAATAAATATTGAAAGAATCCACAGATCACCTCTTCAAAGAGATCCAAAAAGAAAAACTCCTAGGAATATTGTGGCCAAATTCCAGGGTTCCCAGATCAGGAGAAAATATTGCAAGCAGCCAGAAAGAAACAATTCAAGTATTGTGGAAATATATTCAGGATAACACAAGATCTGGCAGCTTCTACACTAAGGTATCGTAGGGCTTTGCAATATGATATTCCAGAAGTCAAGGGAGCTAGAATTAAAACCAAGAATCACCTACCCAGCAAAACTGAGTATAATACTTCAGAGGAAAAAATGATCATTCAATGAAATAGATGACTTTCAAGCATTCTTGATGAAAAGACTGGAGTTGAATAGAAAATTTGACTTTCAAACCCAAGAATCAAGAGAAGCATGAAAAGGTAAACAGGAAAAATAAATCATAAGGGACTTACTAAAATTGAACTGTTTACATTCCTACATGGAAAGATAGTATTTGTAACTCTTGAAACTTTTCTCAGTATTTGGGTAGCTGTAGGGATTACACACACACACATACACATATGGACAGAGGGCACAGGGTGAGTTGAATAGGAAGGGATGATATCTAAAAAAATAAAATTAAGGTGTGAGAGAGAAATATATTGGGAGGAGAAAGGGAGAAATGAAATGGGGCAAATTATCTCTCATAAAGGAGGCAAGAAAAAGTTTTTTCAATGAAGGGGAAAAGGAGGGAGGTGAGAGGCAAAAAGTGAAGCTTACTCTCATCACATTTGACTTAAGGAGGGAGCAACATGCACACTCAATTTGGTATGAAAATCTATCTTACACTACAGGAAGGTAGGGGAGAAGGGGATAAGCAGGGTGGGGGGGATGATAGAAGGGAGGGCAAATGGGAGGAGAGAGCAATTAGAAGTAAATACTTTAGGGGAGGGACAAGGTCGCAAGAGAGAACAGAATAAATAGGGGGGCAGGATAGGATGGAGGGAAATATGATTAGTCTTTCACAAGATGACTATTATGAAAGTCTTTTGCAAAACTATATATATATATATATATATATATATATATATATATATATATATATATATAGCCTATATTGAATTGCTTGCCTTCTCAGTGGGGATGGGTGGGGAGAGAGGAAGGGATAGAAGTTGGAACTCAAAGTTTTAGGAACAAATGTTGAGAATTGCTTTTACATGCAACTGGGAAATAAGAAATACAGGTAATGGGTTAGAGAAATCTATCTTGCCCTACAAGAAAATAGAGAAGATGGGGATAAGGGAAGGGAGGGGTGTAATAGAAGGGAGGGCAGATTGGGGAATGGGGTAATCAGAATGCATGATGTTTTGGGGTGAGGGGAGGGGAGAGATAGAGAGAAAATTTGGAACTCAAAATCTTGTGGAAATGAATGTTAAAAACTAAAAATTAATAAATTAATTTTTAAAAAGAACTTTGAGAAGAGGAGTAGATTTTTGTCTGTAACTACTCCCTCTTTCTGACTCACAGTTACCTTGGAGAAGTGTCTTTCCCTCTCTGATCCTCAGCTTACCCACTGGTAACTTGAGGAGCTTAGACTCCATGGCCAGATCTGACACTCCCATTCTCATTTCTTCCATCTCATTCTTGTCAAAGCTAGACACCAACCCAGGTCCTATGTACCATGACTCTGGCAATTGATACCAAGGAGAGCTGGCAGACCTCTTACCCAGGGATGAAGCAGGCTCTCTAACCAATACTAACCAGTGCAACTCAAAGTCAGTGAAGCAGTTGAGTGGACCCCAGGGCAGAGCCTTGGAGCTTTTAACAGAGATCCCTCAGGCTAAGAAAGGTTACACAGCATAGTAGAAAGAACTCCAAGCCTTGGGAGCTTGGGGCTCCAGATTTCAGTCCAGTCTCTTCCACCTACGCACTGTTTGATCCATCACAGTCCTTTTGCCCTCCCTACCACTTTTTGGCAATCCCCATCCAGACTGTCTGTGCTCCAGACTCTACCTCCAGCCTAGGACTCAAACCACCCCTAGCAACTTGAGTCCTCTTTCTGTACCTTCTCCAATTTCCAACTCTAGTTCTGAGAATAGGAACCAAAACAATACCAAATCAAAGAAAGGGTCATGTCAATAAACTGTCCCATGAATCCAACTGCTCCAATGTATATGCTTTCTTCCTTTTTATGCCCAATCCATTCAACTCTAACCCCCCATTTTCTACTTCACTGTCACTTCTAGAATGCCTGCTCCATGACTAGCCAACTTCCTTTCATCTTAAAGCTCTTCCTTTCTCATTCCTTCCATCTTCTGACACTCACTGGGATCTGACTCCTTCCTGATGAAGGTGTTCCCTACCCACATTTTCCAGCTCTTGCTAAACTTGCTCTCCTCTCCAACCTCACTGACCCTGACCAGAAAGACAGAACAAATACTCCTTGACTGGAAGTCACTTCCAAACTCTTTCTCTATCACTACCACTTGGTAACTTCTCTTCCTTTGGGGTAGCTGCTATTTACCCACTTCTAGGATACTCTCCTTCCTTATCTTCATTTTATCTTCATCTACATGCTCCTTTCCCACTGCCCACATACATATTCATGCCTTTCCCACTTGAACATACCATCCCCACTAGCTATATTTTCCTTTTACTTAGCTAAACTCCTTGTGGGGAAAAAGACCATTTACTAAATGCCTCTATTTCCTCCCCTCTCATTCTTTTCTAAACCCTCTGCAATCTGGCTTCCCACCTAATCACTCAATTGAAATTTCTCTTTCTGAAGTTATCAATATTCTCTTAATTCCTAATTCTAATGGCCTTTTCTCAGCCCTCATCACTCTTGACCTCTCTATAACATCTGACACTTTCAATAACCTCCCCCTTGTAGGGAAGAGACTTGGTCACTCTCTCCTCTCTGTTTCTTCTTAACTCTGCTCTCTCCTTGTTCTCCTACTTATCTGACCACTCCTTCACAATCCTCTTTGCTAGATCTTTATCTATGTCATACCCAAGAACTATGGGTTTCCCCTGGAGTTCTGTCCTGGACACTCTTTCCTTGTGAAAGGGAGATACTATCTCCCTTGGTGAACTCATCAGCACCCATGGATTCAGTTTTCATCTGTTTGCTTACTCCTAGATCTCCATATCCAGTCATAATCTTTCTCTTGAGCTATATCAACATATGACCTATTGGACATATCAAACTGGATGTCTCTTAAGCACCTTAAACTCAACATGTCGAAAAGAGAACTCGTTATGTTTATCTTGAAACCTTTTCTTCTTCCCAATTTCCCTATTACCATGGAAGATGCTATCGTTCTCCTAATCACCCAGACTTACAACCTCAGTAACATCATGGGCACTTCACTTTCAGTCATCTCACAAAGCCCAACCATAGCCAGATCTTAGTTTTTCTATCTTTATAACATTTCTAGTATAGATCTCTTTCCCATCTTTCACACAGTCACCACCCTGGTTTCTCCCCACTCCAATTGACCTTCACTCAAGCAGCCAAATGTAAAGCATAATAAGTCTGACCATGTCCTCCTTCAACACAAACTGCAGTGGATCCCTGTGACTTCCAGGATTAAATATAAAACCCGGTCTCTGTTGGACATTTAAAGCTCTTCACAACCTGCCTTCTTCCTACTTTTTCTCTTTGTGCTTTGCTCCCTCCAGACCTTCCATGATTCAGTTAGATAGGCTACTCACTGTTGTTATTCCTCATATTCAATACTCCATCTCCCGACTACATGCATTTGTCCCTGCTATACCCCATCTTCCTGCTGCCTGTTACCTTCCCTGGCTTCCTTTAAGACCCATCTCAAATCTCACATCCTGCAGGAGACCCTTCCTGGATTCCTCACCAGTACCACCCTCTTCCCACTTCCCAGCACCTTCCCTTTGAGATTGCCTCCTATTTATGCTATGTATATCTAAACAATGTTAATACTATAGCTAATACTCATATAGTACTGACTATGTGCCAGGTACTGTGCTAAGAACTTTGTGATTATTATCTCATTACATCTTCACCTGGGAGGTAGATGCTATTATTCTCCCCATTTTACAGATGAGAAAACTGAGGCAAACAGCAGTTACATAGGTGGTGTCTGAGGCTAGGTTTGAACTCAGGTCTTCTTGTATCACATGGTTACCCATATCTTGCAAGCCCCTTGTAATTACTTTGTTGTGTCCCCATTAGAAGGTGAGCTCCATGTGGGCAGAGACTGGTTTGGCTTTTGAGGGGAGGGATTCCCAATGTTCAACACAGTGCCTAGCACTTAGGAAATGCCTAATAAATGCTTGTTCATTAGCTAAAACCATAGCAACATCTCCAACTAACAATCTTTCCAGATCTCAGATTCTATAATTTTATGATCATTATCATTACCTCAGTTTTTCCACCTGTATAATGGGTTTCATAACCCTGATGCTTCCCTTATTGACCATGTGGCACCTGCAAATTTAATCAGTGGGATTGAAGCAAAAGGCCAAGAAACATCTGCTGGGGTCAGCAGGGAAGGAACTAAGGTCCTGAAGCTGAGGGCGAGGGTGGGGGAAGCTGGAAATAGAGTCAATTTTCCAATCTTCAATCTAGGTCTGACTGACTTCACCACGAGGAGGAGGACAAAGGGGGTGTTAGTTCAGTGGAAGGATAATTTTTCCTTGGAAATGATCTTGGAATCCCAGCCCCAGCCAGCCTGGTGCCAGGAATCAAGAATCGCAGGGAACACGCTAATCCAAAGGGTTGCCTGGCAAAGGAGTTGGAAAGGGGCCAGGGGGGAGGAGAAAAGGGAGAACTGTGCTCCCAGTCTATAAGGGACTGCCAGCCAGCAAAGGGCTTGGAGCCCTCAACCAACCAGCAGCTGTTTGGCTGCGCCCTGTTTATCATTGGTCTCTGTAATTTACTGTGTAATGCTGACTACTTCCCACCCCATATTGATTATATCCCCAGGATATAGTCAAGCAGACTTGCCCCTTTTTTAAAGGTGGAGAAGCAGAGATGGGGTGGGGGGATGGGAAGATAAATTCTACTAGTTACTGCTGCAGAGAATCACAGAGAAAGACAGGCACTGGGATTTGAGCCCAGTCTGGCACATAGTAGGCATTTAATAAATGATTGTGTGCTTAATTTGGGGAGGGTGAGGAAGTCTGATCCAGTCTCCTGTATTGAGCAACTCTCCACCTCAACCTTCAAGTCAGATGACAAAGTATCCTATTTTTTAAGACGTCTTCTCTTTATATCAATCAGTTTTTACTATTTTTTAATCATCCTGAGAGTCAAGGGGAAGTTAGATGGTACAATGGATAGAGTGGGCTTGGAACCAAGAAGACTCATCTTCATGAATTCAAATCCAGCCTCAGACACTTGATAGCTGTGCAATGTTGGACAAGTCACTTAACCCTATTTGCCTCATCTGTAAAATGAGTCGGAGGAAGAAATGACAAACTGTTCCATATCTTTGCCACAAAAAGAAAGATAGAACTGAATAGCAAAGCCAAGAAACTGAACTACTATAACTCCAAAATCCTTCTTTATAGTGACATGGAGATTGATATTTTTTTAGTTTAGTTCTATTAAAAAGTTTTTAATTTCTTTTCCTCTTCCCTTCCCGCAACTGAAAAAAAGACTTAATGAAAACCTAACAAATATGTATTGTCAAGTAAAACAAATCCCTTCATCAGCTGTGTTCAAAAATGTAGGTCTCATTCCATCATCTCTGGTCAGGAAGTGGGTAGCATGGTTCACCATCAGGCCTCTGGAATCATGGTTGGTTACCACAGTGATGAGAGACCTTAAGTCTTCCAGAGTTGTTAATCTTTGCCATGTTATTGTATAAATTGTCCTCCTGGTTCTTTTCACTTCACTGTACCAGGCTTCTCTGAAACATCCTCTTCCTCATTTCTTACAGACCAGTAGAATTCCATTATATTCATATACCGTAATTTATTCAGTCATTTTCTTAATTGATGGGCACTCCTTCATCTTCTAGTTCTTTGCCTCCATAAACGGAGCTTTTAGAAGTATTTTTGTACATATGGGCCCTTTTTGTCTTTCTTTAGTCTCTTAGGTGTTAAATGGAGGCCCAGCTTGACCGACCCCTACCAAGACAGCCTCTGCAAGAGGCCAACGTCCAGATTATTTATCTGAAATAATTCAAAAGCATTTACTAAATGCCTGCTATGTGTCAGTCACTGTCCTAGGTTCTTGATACAAAGAATGCCTGCTGGGCAGTTACCATCTACCAATGGAGACAATAAAGACGTATTTAAGTAAATATAGAATAAATATGGAGAGAATAAACATAAAATAGTGAAATGTAAGGTAATTTAGGTAGATAAGAGGTAGCGCTGCCCCTGGGATGGATCTGCAGAGTCTTCAAATAGAAGACATTGCATCTTGAAGGTGCAGAGAGATTCTGAGAAGCAAAGGTGAAAAGAGAGTTCATTCCAGGTATGTGGAATGGCTAGAACAAAAGCCTGAAGATGAGAAATGGAGTCCTGAGCATGAGGAACGGAGAAGGGAGGGATCACAGAGTATGAGAAGGGAAATAATATGCAACAAGGCCATAGGGATGGAATAGGGTCAGGTGGTTAAGGGCTTTAAAAACTAAACAGAAATTTATATTATCCTAGAGCAAATTGGAGGACATTGGAGTTTGTGGAGTAAGGAATTAACACGGTCAGATCTGGGCTCTGAGAAAATCACTTTTGGCAGTTGACTGCCAAAATGGATAGATGGATAGAATGGTAAGAGACTTGAAGCAGGGGGACCAGTGAGGAAGCTGTCAATGAACTAGACAAGAGGCAATGAGCATGCAAACTAAGATGGTGGCTATATGAGGAAAGAGAAGGGATTGGATGCAGGATTTTTGGAGACAGAAGATAAGATTTAGCAATTGATTTAGATATAGGACGTCAGGGAGAGTAAGGATTAAAAAGATAATATCAAGGTAATGAATCTGAGAAATTGGAAGAATGGTGATGCCTTTGGAAGAAATAGGGAACTTTGGGAAAGGGTTTAGAGGGAAAGATAATGAGTTTACTGCTGGAAGTATTATGCAAGAATCAGTCTTCTTTAACTCATCACCAGAGGGTTTGTGTCTTGGTGACAAATATTTTAGCTACAGAAACCAGAATAATTTTTTTGCACTCAAAGTTAATAACAAAAACCAGCACAAATTGTAACCTCATTTGTAGACAGAGGGAAAAGCATGCCAGGGTAGGGGAAGGGTTGGCAGCTTCTTATTTGAACTATTTTCTTGAACTTGTTGATGTTCCAAAATGGTGACTGAGAGGGCATCAACAACCACAACTTAAATGACTACACTCTCATCTAAATGAGATCTTCATGAAGGTCATCAGAGCATTATTTGAGAACCTCCTGAAAGAATAGGGAACAAGTCAGCTTTCACAAATAACATTCAACAAAGGACCGCACTTTTGCCATCTCACAACTGACTGATCTAGACAATACAAGATCCTATTGTCTTTGTTTATTGATTATGGAAAGGCATAGGATTACTGAGAACAAAATTCTGCCTTACAGGCTCCTGTACAAGATGTTTCCCATCTATACATCAAAATCATTTAAGAATGCATGAAAGGCATAACAAGAGAAGTAACCCTGTGAATTATTTTGATTACATTAAGTTTAAAAGTTTGTGCAAAAACAAAACCAGTGCAGGTAAGATTAGAAAGGAAATGGGGGTGGGATATGTGGCAATTTTCTATGATAAAGGTCTCTTTCTCAAATATATAGAGAACTGAGTCAAATTTATTAAAAATACAAGTTATTCTCAATTGATAAATGGTCACAAGATATTAACAGGCAGTTTCAGAAGAAGAAACCAAAGCTATCTACAGTCATAAAAAATTCTCTAAATCACTATTGATTAGAGAAATGTGAATTAAAACAACTCTGAGGTACTATTCCATAGCTATTGATGAACTAATATGACAGACAAGGAAAATGACAGATGTTGGAAGGGATGTGGGAAAATTGAGACAACTAATGCACTGTTGGTAGAGTTGTGAACTTATCCAACCATTTTGAAGAACAATTTGAAACTATGTGCAAAGGGCTATAAAACTGTGCCTACCCTTTGACTCGGCAATACTACCACTAGGTCAAGACATCAAAGAAAAAGGAAAAGGACCTGCATGTACAAAAATTTTTATAGCAGCTCTTTTTGTGGTAACAAAGAATTGGAAACTGAGGGGATATCCATCAATTAAGGCATCGCTGAACAAGTTGTGGCATATGAATGTGATGAAATACTATTGCACTACAAGAAATAATTATCAGCATGCTTTCAGAAAAACATGGGGAAACTTACATGAACTGATGCAAAGTGAAATGAGCAGAACCAGAAGAACACTATATACATTGCAACATTGTAACAATGATCAACTGTGAATGATTTAGCTATTTTCAGCCATACAACAATCCAAGACAATTCCAAAGGACTTATGATGAAAAATGCTTTCCACTTCCAGAAAAAGAACTGATGGCTTATGAATGCAGATTGAAGCATACTTTTTTTTACTTTATTATTCTTGTCTTTTTTGGTCTATATTCTTTTGCAATTTGGCTAATATGGAAATGTTTTGCATGACCACACACGTATAATCTATGTCAAATTGCTTGCTTTTTCAAGGAGGAAGTGAGAAAGAATTGCAAACTCAAAATTTTTAAAAAGAATGTTAAAACTACTGCTTACATGTAATTCAGAAAAAAATATATTTAAAAAAGGAAACAACTCTATTCCATGATTCTTCATAATAATATCAGTGAGGCATAAAATGAGGAGATGTAAACCAGGTAAAAGATTTATCTTTATGATGGAGAAGATCCAATGTAGATTACAGATAGGGAGGTGTTCCAATATTCTTGTTTGTGTATGGCGTTGGCCTGATTGCATCAAGTTGCACCCAAGACATTGAAGAACCATCGAAAAATGATCTCTAAGTATTCAAAGTTTAGCTTGACAATTCACACAGGCACTATCAAATGGATGAAGCATGTCATAGCTCAGATTTCAACATAAATCGGAATGAATACCCTGCAGTTGTTATATGCACCCAAAAGTATGTATATCTTGGATAGATGGTAGAGATAGACAGTGAGTTGGGTACAGAGTTGTGAAGAAGGAAGAGAATAACCCAGGTTGCTTTCAGAAAATTAAAAAGCTCTTTCACTGACCTCATAAAAGTAAAAGTCCATCTTTTAAATACAAGCATTTATCAATCTTCAGAATGGAACCTGGTGAATGTATCACAAGGGGCAATGGACAGGTATAGGTGGGCATAAGCAGGTTGTCACAAATAACCAACCAGGAATCACAGAACAAGAGTAAAGGATGTCCCCAGTGAAGAGATTATGGGTTGGTCTTGTGGCAAGGGCAAGGGATGAAAGGAGGCTGGTCAGAATACTCCATTGGTATCTTCCTCAGGTTGAGAAAAAACAAGGAAAGCCTCCAGCATGGCACAAGATCCCCTGTGTTAAAATTTGGCAAGGATGTGGTTGAGAGTCACAAAGGATGGGCAGGCACAGATCCAATTGTTGGAAGGAACTCCCAAATCAAGTGGAACCCAAATTCATTTGACTCTTCTTGCTAACAACGTATTAAGTTCTGCTGTTTCTGTCTCATTGAAAACCTACAAGTGATGTCAGCCCTATCTAAATTTAGCACCCTGGGATAAATAAAGGCCATGTCACCCTGCCCTAGTTATAGCTCTGACAGGAACTCATCGAACTATTTACTAAGGTGTGGAAGATTTGAAAGGTGAAAGGAAAGTATTGAAGTAAAAAATCAAGAACATTCCGTGTGTAGTACTTTCCCAATGAAGTTTTATGTTCATTTTCATTTCCTGGTCCCTTGTGCTATTAGAGAATATCTGATTGGCATCTTCACTTTTCTTCTGTCTCCCCACCAGCCACGCCCCCTCCCCAAATAAGCCGCTGGCTGTATCTCCCTAGCTAAAGGATGGAATCATGTGGGAAAGAACTCCAAAATGGAGGCCAGAAGGTCTTTTAAATGATCATTTTTCCTTTATCCCCCAGTGAAGTGTCACCTCTCCCCCCCCCCGCTCTGGTCTACCCCTATTTCCCTCCTAGGGGGGCAATTCGAAGCAGTTTTTCCTGGGATGGATTGAATTCCTTCCTTCTCCCTTTCTCATTTAGGGTTATCTCCCTAATAGGAAGCAGAAGAATTGAAGGCCATCTTAGCCAGAATCTTGGGTCCCTGGGGAGCTATCAAAGTGAGTCTCTATGCTGATTTTCCCCACTCACCCTCTAACTCAGGTCAACTACTTTAAACTCAGAAAGGAAGCAATGGGAAGTAGCAGAAAGAAAAGTAGGCTTTGGAGCCAGAAGTCCTGGGTTCCAGTCCTGACTGTTGTATTTACCACCTGTGGGACCTTGGGTCAGTCACCTTGACCTCTTTGGGGTTCAGTTTTTCCTTCCGTTCAAGGAAGGGTTAGAACTTCAGGATCAGTAGAGAGAACCCTGGATTTGGAGTAAGAGGAAGTGGGTTCAAATCCTAGCTTTGTCTGTTATCACCTGTATGTTCTTGGGCAAATCACATCACTTATCTGGGCCTCAGTTTCCTCCTTAGATAAGATGAGATCTAATGCCCTTCCCAGCTAAATCTAAGATTCTCTAAGCTGTCAAACTTGCAGGAACCAAATTGGGGAATACTTAACAAAATAAATGAAAATACAATAGGACATAGATAATGTTAATATGTGGTTTTCTAAGTCAGTATGTGGATCCTTACTTATGGCTTAGCAACCTTTCTTTCTCTTTGAATCTGACTTCACAGCTCTAAGATACCAGGAAAGAGTAGGTTTGTGTCCACTGGGTTCCCTCTCCAGGACCTGCTCTCCTTGCTTCTCATTTCCCTTGCCTCCCTGGAAGGAAAGGAGGGGGATGACTGTTGGCTGCGCTGGGGGATGCCCAGGCTGCCCCAATCCCATGTCATTCAGGTTGGAGCCAAGTCTGGAGCTTGGCCCCTGCAGAGCAGAGACTGTAAATCACAGCCGTTATTTGGGGCCGACTGGAGAGTCACTAATTACTTTAAAAGGGAAGGACAACTTCTCTCTCCCTCTCTCTACCACCCCTCCTCCTCTCAGACCAGCCAGGGGAGTCCAATAGGAAAAAAGCCATCTTTACGATAGTGGACTGACATTGATCCTCTTCAAGTGACATTTCTCCTCACCAAAATGCTCTCCTGGATTTAAAAAAAAATTGTCGTTTTCGAACTCTCTAGACTCTGATTAAAGCCACACCGGAGACCTGCCTCCCTCCTGCTGCCTCCTCAGGCCCCATTCCTTCCTTCTCTCCTCCCACTCCCCACCCCACTGAGATGAGGGGATGTGCAGGTTCTAGTCTGACGTTAGGAAAGGAGGAAAGGAAGAGGGAGGGAGGAACCCAGCAACCAGCTTCAAAATGATTTAGGAATGGGGAAATGGGGAGGGGGCCGAAGAAAAGACTGATCCAAACTGCAGCATGATGGACTCGGGCTAGACATGAAGAATGATTTCCTTAACTCCAAGGGCTGCTAAACACTGGAATGGAGAAAAGCAGACAGATGTCTCATCAGGACTGTTGTGGGTCCTGCTTTGGGCAAGGACTCAAAGAACAATTTGAGCACTCCCTGCATTTAAAGGTGCAGTGGGACTAGAGAAGAAAGGATTCTAACTAAAAAGAAGTTTAATATTTTAACACTAAATTTAAAAAAATAAAAAGGAGACCTATAAAGCAGGTTGCTTTATACGGTTTAAGGATTCTGATCGCTTTCATGGGCAGCTAAGTGGCACAATGGATTGTCTATCAAACCTGGAATCAGGAGGACTTGAGTTTAGATCTGATCTCAGATATTTACTATACGTGTGACCCTGGGAAATTCACTTAACCATGGTTGCCTCAGTTTCCTCACCTATAAAATGAGCTGAAGAAGGAATGGCAAACCATTGCAGTATCTTTGGCATAAAAATCCCAAATGGGGTCACAGAGAGTCAGACATTATTGAAAAATAACACAACAAAATATTGTTATATTATATATATATATAAATGTTTGTATTTAAAAGATGGACTTTTGCTTTTATGAGGTCAGTGAAAGAGCTTTTTAATTTTCTGAAAGCAACCTGGGTTATTCTCTCCCTTCTTCACCAAGAGAACATTGTATATAATTAATAGCAATATTTTTTATTTAATTTTTAATTTAGGGAATAAAACAAGTATTTCCATAACATAGAACAATAAAAAGATGACTGCACATGAAACTGCAAATCTACTATGCACAAACTGCTATTCCTTTCAAATATATAACAAAATCATCATGTAAATTTAATTTCTTTTCATTTCTTCCCCTTCCCCCTACCCTAGAGATGGTTACAATTAGACCCAAATAGGTCCCACCTTTCAATCCACTGGGAAAAAAATTAAAACAAACCCACTGTAACAAATATGCGTAGTCAAGCAAGACAAATTTACACATGAGGTATGTCCAAAAAATAAGAAAAATATAAAATAATGACATAAAATGATAATATAAAACAAAGAAAAAGATGAGCATGCCATTGCATTTACATACCATGATTTCTTTAGACATTTCTCAAATCGATGGGCATCTCTTTAGTTTACAATTCTTTACCACTCAAAAAGAACTGTTCAAAGTATTTTTGTAGCTATATGTCCTTTTCTTATTTATTTGCTCTCTTTGGAGTATAGGCCCAGTAGTGGTATCATTGAGTCAAAAGGGACATACAGTTAGTGGAGGGCATAGGTCCAGATTGTTTTCCATAATGGCTATACCAATTCACATTTCTACCCACAGTGAATTGATGGGACAGCCTCACCAAGATTTGTTATTTTCCTTTTATTTTTTTGCCAACTTTGCAAATTCAATTATTGTTAGGTAGAACCTCAGAATTGTTTTCATTTGCTTTTCTCTAATTAGTATTCATATGGAGCATTTTAAAATTTGGTCACTGATAGTTTTCATTTCTTCCTTTCAAAACTACTTGTGCATAGCCTTTGAAATAAATCATATTTAAGCTGCTTCTATGGTATGTCATATATTCTCATTTTTATTCTTTCTTCTAGTTTGGTATTGATTTTTCTCTAACAAGTCAGTGGTCTGACTGTACCCAGAAATGGATTTGAAAGTGATATCCACATCAGTAACTGGTCATTTCTTAGGTATCAAAATACAACCAATATCTTTTTTTATGATGTTATTTGGTGCTCACACTGTCTAGTACCTACTAACTCTTTCAAAGAAAACATTCATGAAATACAGGTGTGAGGCTCCTGTGTCAATCACAAGCCTTTCACCTCTTCTTTCTTGTTCCCAATCCATATTTGCCAATATATTCTTCATGATCCTTGTCTATACTCACTTTTTTTATTGAAACCACTAGATACTAAATTATATATTGATTTAATTTGGACAGCCTATGGAATTCTTTATGAAATTTCTTACTTTTCATTCTCTACAACAGCTATTAGTGCATATGGCAAAATAATTTTTATAATAAGAAATGCAAAAACTCATGAGCAATGCAATACAGGATAACTAAAAATCTTGGAAAATGGTAGCTTTTGTTGCCTTTGAACACAAGATTAAACCAACTCTTTTACCATATTTGTTTATCCACAGAGAAGCTCTGAACCATCCTACAATTTGGTTGGGATTTCCATTATTCTTCTGTAATCTTTTCCCTCCAAAATCTGTCTGGAATATAACAAACACTATATAATTATCATTAGTCGTTGTATGACTATCTCATGTTTAGAGAGACAAAGGCTATTAATGTTTATAGATGGCCTAACAACTCATTTGACATTTATCTCTATTAAATTTTATATTACTAGATTCCATCCAACATTCTAGCCTGCCAAGATTTTAGACTTTTTTGATCTTGACTCCATCCTAAGAAGTGCTGGCTATTTTCTCCAGTTCTGCATCATCTTCAGATTTGATTGTCAGGTCATCTGAGTCATTGACAAAAATGTTACATGGCCCAGACCCAAGCATGGATCCCTGAGTTCTTCCTCCAGAAACTTCCATTCTCAATGCCATTGAACCATTAATGACTTCTCTCTGGGCCTGGTCATTCCAGTGTTTTTTCAGTAGAGAGGGATGGTTTCATTCTTTGCATTTGCACTCCCAGGATCTAGCACAATGCCTGGAAAACAAAAAGCACTGAATGCATTGATTGAATGGTTGTCTAGCCAACTGGTGCTTAATAAAGGCTTGTTGATATGACCAGTCAGAAGCAGGACTTGAACCCAGATCTCTCTGGCTTTGAGGCAAGTTCTTTATCTACTATGCCATGATGCCTCACTTCAGTTTAGTGGTGTAGTAACCTTGGTATAAAGGGACATGTGGTTAGTCTATCATGACCTGTTGTTTTTTTCTTTTTCTTCCTTCCCTCCTTCCTTCCTTCCTTCCTTCCTTCCTTCCTTCCTTCCTTCCTTCCTTCCTTCCTTCCTTCCTTCCTTCCTTCCTTCCTCCCTCCTTTCCTTCCTCCCTCCCTCCTTTCCTTCCTTACTCCCTCCTTTCCTTCCTTCCTTTCTTTTTAGTTTTCAACATTCACGTCCATAATTCAATTCCAAAATTTCTCCCCATCTCTCCCCTCCCCCCACCCCAAGACAGCATGAAATATATAAAGAAGAATTAGAACCAATGGGAGAAACCACAAGAAAGAAGAAACAAAAGAAAGAAAGAGAGAGAGACAGAGACAGAGACAGAGAGACAGAGAGAGAGAGAGAGAGCAAATAATACGCTTTGATCTGCATTCAGATGTGGATGTGGTTAGCATTTTTCATTGTGTGTCTTTTGGAGTTGTCTTACATTTTTGCATTGCTAAGTTAGCCATCAAACAATGTTGCTGTCATTGTGTACAATGTTCTCCTGGTTCTGTTCATTTCACTCAGCATCAGTTCACATAAAGTCTTTCCAGGTTTTTCTGAAATTTGGCCACTCATCATTTCTTATAGCACAATAGCATTTCATTGGGGTGTAGGCTGTGTTCAGGAAGGACCAGTATCAGTACCTTTGGTGTGATGGTTGCCAAGCCCTTTTGGGGGCTCTTTCCACCTTTGGGGTCCACCTGTTCCACTAACTTTCACCTGGGGCTCCAAGAAGCTGAAGCATGCACAGCAGCCATACCCCGGTAAACCATTTTGGCAGATGGGCCAAACCAGGTTGAGGGTAACCAAGTGTTCTCAAGCCCATTGGTGAGTTAGAGGGGGGTATCTACCCCAAGAATTCGAAGACTTAATCTGGTGGAATGGGCGGATGAGAACAATTTGTTCCAATGGCCATGAAAGCAGATGAAGCAGGCAGTGTGGAGTGCTTAGAGCTTGGTTGGACACTGAAGAAGCCAAGATCATCTGCTGCATCCTGAGCCATCACCAGTCATCTTGATTCTGTTCTGCCACTGGACTATGATGACTCTGGATGAGAGAGTAAGGCTGACAACTTTGTGCAACTCTGCCTCACTTAAATCCAATTTACACATGAATCAAAAGACATCACCCATACCATTTCACTATTATGCCTCAAAGTCCTGTGGCAATTGGCAAGTGATGAAGTAGCAGGTGGGAATACAATGGGAACTGTAATCACAATCCTACACACAGGCGGCCCAGGCCATAGGGTCATTTCTCACTGGAAGCAGCAGTGGAACTTGGAAGCCCCCTGAGTGTCTGAGCAGCCTTTTAAAGATTGCACTGCTCACCTCCTGTGAGGAAGGGGGCTAGAAAAGGTGCCCTAAACACTGCCTGCTTACCCAACCCTGGCCTGATTACCATGGCAGGTGGGGAATCCCACTAAGTCGAAACACAAAAAAATGTACAAAAACATCTGCAAGGATGATTCCACCCACCATCGGCACATGGAACATGGGCACACTAATAGCACAAAACTCAGTAGACCTGAAAGAAGGACTGCTCTTGTTGCAAGAGAACTCAACAGGTATTGTATCCAAATAGCAGCCCTGCGTGAAACAAGGTTGGCAAATGAAAGCCAGCTTACTGAAGTTGGAGCTGGATACATCTTTTTCTGGAGTGGGCGCAGTGAAGGGGAGCACTGTGAAACTGGTGTGAGTTTTGCAATCAAAACCAATCCAATCAGCAATCTGTTATGCCTGCCAAAAGGAGTGAATGACAGGCTCATGACAGTGTGACTGCCACTCTCAGGAAAATGCTATGCCACCATCATCAGAGCCTATGCTCCCACCATGACAAACCCTGATGAAGTCAAAGAAAAATTTTATGAATGTGCCAAAAGAGGACAAGCTTATAATTCTGGGTGACTTTGATGCTAGAGTAGGCTCAGACTACCAGACTTGGCAGGGAGTCCTAGGGAGGAATGGAGTTGGAAACAGCAAAAGCAATGGTCATTTACTGCTAAAGACTTGTGCACTACATGACCTTCTCATCACTAACATTGTCTTCCATTTACCTAAATGCAATAAAATTTCATGGATGCACCCTTGCAGCAAACACTGGCATCTAATAGACTATGTGATTGTAAGGAGAAGAGACAGACAAGATGTAAAAGTAGTAAAGGCAATGTGTGGTGCAGAGCGCTGGACTGATCATAGACTTATCCTTTCCAAGATAAATATTTGCATTCATCAAAAGTGCTGCCCCCAAGGCAAAATGACTACCAGAAGAATTAAGGTCAACAAATTAGCACTCTTCCCTGAGCGTGAACAGTTTGTTGCTAACTTGGAGGGAAAGTTAAGCCAACATATAGTTGGCAACAGTGGAGCAGAAAAGGAGTAGGTAGTTTTCAGAGATTTGGAGTACAGCATTGCATTTGCTCATCTGGGTCAGAACACTTGGAAACACCAAGACTGGTTTGATGAAAATGATGGGGAAATTCAGAAGCTGCTAAATGAAAAATGAGAACTCCACAGGATTTATCAGCAGGATAGTTTATCCACCTCTAAGAAGGTAGCATTTAATTCCATCAAAAGCAAAGTATAAGCAAAGCTTAGAGAGATACAAGATTCATGGCTCAGTAAGAAGAAGATGAAGTTCAGTTTTATGCTGATAAGAACAATCCAAAGCGCTTTTATGATTCCCTGAAAGGACCAAAAATCTATGGTGCATCACAACTACTCAGTGCTGATGAAGCCACATTGATTAGTGATAAGGATATGATCCTTGAGAGATGGACTGAACAATTCCATAGTGTTCTCAACAGACCATCATCAATCAATGCTGAAGCTACCCACCATTTGCCTCAGGTGGAAGTCAATCCCACCTTAGCTGAACTTCCAACTGAAGAAGAGGTTTTAAGGGCCATTAGGCTCCTTTCATGTGGCAAAGCACCTGGTGCTGATTCTATTTCAGCTGAGATTTACAAGGTAGGAGGACCATTGTTCATACAAAAGCTGACTGAAATTTTCCATTATATGGCAAGACGAGGTTATCCCCCAGGACTTCAAGAATGCCTCCATTGTCCACCTCTATAAGGGTAAAGGGAATAGATTGTCCTGAGACAATCACAGGGGGATCTCTCTCTTCATCATTGCTACCAAAATTCTTGCTAGAGTCCTCCTTAATAGGCTAATCCTCCACCTGGAAGATGGTCATATACCTGAGAGCCAGTGTGGGTTCAGAAAGGGCCAAGGAACAGTCGATATGGTATTTGCTGCCTGGCAACTCCAGGAGAAATGCCAGGAGCAGAACAGAGGTCTGCACACAATGTTTGTAGATCTGACCAAGGCCTTTGACACTGTTAGTCGTGAGGTCTTACGAAAAACTATGTCAAAATTTGGTTGCCCGGAGAAGTTCATCAATATTGTATGTCAATTTCATGATGGCATGTTTGCCTGGGTTCTGGATAATGGACAAAGCTCTTGTGCTTTCCCAGTCACCAATGGAATGCAACAGGGCTGTGTGCTTGCTCCCATGTTTTTTAGCATGATATTTTCAGCCATGTTGACAAATGCTTTCAATGAGGATGAACATAGATAGCATCAAGGTCACCTGCCATACTGATGGTAAGTTCTTCAATTTGAAAAGGCTAAAAGCTAAGACCAAAGTGGAGGGAGTGGGGGTGCATGATTTTCTGTTTGCAGATGATTGTGCACTCAGTGCAGCCTCTGAAGCTGAGAAGCAGCAAAGTATGGATCAATTCTCTGCTGCCTGTGCTAATTTTGGCCTAATAATTAACACCAAAAAAACAGGTGCTCCATCAGCCATCACCACACCATCTATACATGGGTTACAACAAATGGAGAAGTTTTGAATGCTGTGGATTAGTTCACTTACCTTGGTAGTGTACTTTCCAGGGATGTATACATTGACAATGAGATTGATGCACGCATTGCCAGAGCTAACTCAATGTTTGGGAAGCTCCAAAGAAAAGTTTGGGACAGAAGAGATATTAGACTGACTACCAGATTGAAGGTTTACAGAGCCACTGTACTGACCTCACTGTTGTATGCCTGTGAAACATAGACAGTCTACAAGCACCATGCCAGGAAAGTGAATCACTTCCATTTGAACTGTCTTAGGAAGATTCTGAGGATCACCTGGCAGGATAAGGTACCAGACACTGAAGTCCTCGCTCAAGCTGAACTGCCAACATTCAAACTATGCTTCAGAGAGAGCAATTCCGATGGGTTGGCCACATTGTTAGAATGCCAAATGTACGCTTGCCAAAAAGACTATTTTATGGAGAACTTGCATAGAGCAGGCCATCATATGGTGGCCAGAAGAAGCAATACAAGGACACTTTCAAGATCTCTCTCAAGAACTTTGGATTTTACTGTGCAACCTGGAGACACTGGCACAGGACTGCTCAGCATGGCATGCCCACATCAGAAAGGGTGCTGTGTTCTTTGAGCAAAGCAGAATTGAGACAGCACAAAGTAAACGCAGGATGCACAAACTTGGGATATCCACCCCAAATATTCAAACAGATTATCTGTGTCCAACCTGTGGTAGAGCATTCCGAGCTCGTATTGGTCTGATTAGCCACAGTTGGATACACTGAAATTTCACTCTACAGTAGTGATGTCATTTTGGTCCTCTTCAAAGACAAAGGACAACAACAAACCACTACATTACATTCATATACCACAACTTCAGCCATTCCCCAATTTCCAATTCTTTGCCACCACAAAAAGAGTTGCTATAAATATTTTTGTACATATAGCTCCTTTTCCTTTGATTTCTTTGGGAAAGAATATGCACATTTTGATTGCCCTTTAGGTTGGATTCAAAATTGTTTTCTAAAATGATTGTATCAGCTCACAACTCCACTAACAGTGCCTTAGTGTCCTAACTTTTCCACATTCCCTCCCACATTTGTCATTTTTCTTTTCTGGCATATTAGCCAATCTGATTGGTGTGGGGTGGTGCCTATGAGTTGTTTTAATTTGCATTTCTTTATCCAATAGTAATTTAGATCTTTTTCAGAATTTAATTCTTGAGAGCACTTCATCTCTTCTGGTATGACTTGCCCCATAGAATTTTAATCTGTGGGATCCTACCTGTCTTTTCTTTGAATCTTATAATATCTCTCCTAACAAAGGATATTTCAGTTTAGACCCAGCTTTTCTCTCCTTCTACAACACAATAATTATGAGGTGGAGTAGTCATCCCCCTCCTCAAAAAATATATACTATCATTCCCACGCTAGCAAGCACATCCTCCTTGTTTATAATTAGAGCCAGAAGAGTCATTTTCCTTGTTGGTTCCTCCATTCTTGAAAAGATGAAATTATCATTAGGACAAGTCAAGAAATTGTTAGCACTTCTACTTCAGATAGGGAGCTCCAGCAAATATCAAGATAGTTGAAGTAACTACTACTTTGCAATCAGTTTCCCAAATACATCAACTCCTACTTGTCTTAAGGCAGTTTATTGTATAGTCTGATAGATAGTATCAGGTGTTGATCCTGAGAACACTGATCTTCACTCAAAAGCTCTTCACCAGGCTTCCCCCTTGGGTCTGGTTTTTCTTCTAAAGATATGTGCTACATATAGCCTCTGGGCTTACTTTCCCACCCACCCCTACTCACCCTAGCAGGTCAGATTCCCCAAAGGAGAGCCATTACTTTTCCACTCGAGATCCTAAGTGTAACCTTGAGGTACTGGTGGATTTCTCAGTACTGTTTTTGCTCATGACCCCCCATGTAGCCCCCATTATCATTTATCCAGTTAACATCTCTACAAAATAAATAAAACAATTAATATCAATCTGCTTTTACAAAGAGATATTTACTAAGAAGGTATAGCAAGGACTGAAATACAAAACATCCCCCCCAAACCTAGAGATGCACTCTCTCCTTTACATACCCACTCAATCCCTGGGGAAATTGGACTCAAAATTAGATTGGCAGCTGCAAACATCCCACCACCCCCAACTCCCAACCCTGGAGGGGGAGATACTTCCTTAACCCCCAAATCCCTACACATACAAATGGTGAGAGCTTCAGTTGCTCAAAAAAAACTGATAGAAAAGCTTGGAAAGACTTTTATGGGCTGATGCCAAGTGAAATGTAGTAACAGCCATGTTGTGTGATGATCAGCTGTGAAGGACTTAGTTATTCTCCCAATACAATGATCCAAGATAATTTTGAAGGACTTAGGATGAAAAATGTTATCCATGCCCAGAGAAAGAACTGATGGTGTCTGAATACAGATTGAGGTATACTTTTTTACTTTATTTTTTGAAGTTTTTTTGGTCTGTGTTTTCTTTCACAACATGACTATTATGGATATGTTTTGCATGACTACAAACATATAACCTATATGTAATTGCTTGCCTTCTCAATGAGGGTGGATAGGGAGAGAGGATGGGAGAGAATTTAGAACTCAAAATTTCAAAAAAGAATGTTAAATATTATTTTACGTGGAACTGGGGGAAAATAAAATACTAAACAAATTTTTAAAAATTAAAAAAATTAGTAACTGATGACTTCTAATGTGCGTGTATGTGTGTATATACATGTATATTGTGTTAATTTGAGGATCCTCTTGGCTTTTAACTCTTCAGTAAAGAATTAAGGCTTGCTACCTTTTTTCAAGTTGGCTAGATGAAAAAGTGAAGCTAATTCAGGCCATTGGAAGGAGTGCCTAGGGGCTCAGGCAATGGTGGCACAACTCCATCCAGGACAAATACAAGTAATACAGTTCCCTTTCTGCTCCTTCTCCTCCTGCCCCCACCCTTTAAATCCCACCCACATCCAAATTTCAACAAATATTTCAGAGAAATCTGAAGTTCTGCTGAGGATGCCACATCCTTTGCAACTCTTTTCTCTATGATGACGACTCACAGGGCCAAGAAGAGGGAAGGGATCATTCCCAGTGCATCTCTGCCATTTCAGACCCTTCCTCTTCTGTTCCCCCTAAGGGTCTTTCCTCCTTCAAAGTATATCCATCTGCTTGTAGCATCCTCTTCCCCTCGTTGCTTTCATCTACTGACCCTTTTAGTTTCCTCTTTCAACCTTTTCTGTGACTTCTTTACCTGGTCTTCTCACGCCTTCTCTTGCCATTATCTCCAGGGATTCCTAGCAACATTATCCCCACGTTCCTTAAGTATTCTTTCACAAGTCAAGGGACCACATTTAAGCCCTCACTATCCCTCTGAACTACAGCATCTCCAATGTACACAATTTTGAAATTCTAATTTCCTACTACAAACCATCCATTCTTTCAATTCTCCAGCTCATATTAAACCTACTCCTCACCCTTTGCTCCCTTGACCCTTTGACCCATCCCTATTTTCCCAGGCCCCCCTCCTAGTTTTAATTACCTCCATACTTTGCCCTGAGCCCATGGCCTTATCTCTTACTAGTTCCTAGCCTAGAATCTCTTGCCCCTGACTATCCACTCTTCCTCACGTGTAAAATATGTAAATTCACATCCTTGAGTAACCTCTACCATCCAGTTTTCCCAGTCTTGCCCCAGATTTGATGAATATACTGAAGAAGTCACAGAATCAAGCTCATTTCACTCACTGCTAATTCAATAAGACCCTTATTGCGGTTCAACAATTCCTCTTTTCAACTCTCATAGACTGTTTGTCTCATCCCCCATAAGTCTATTCCAGCCCCATCTTCCATGGCTGGTAATCCAGGGTGAAGCCTTTCAGTTGTTCTCCTTCGCTCCTCCAACCACCTCAGCAACATCCTCCTCTCTCCAGTCCTTCCAGAACTAAAGTCAATGACAAGTCCTCCCTCTTTCCTAAAAAGAGCTCCTCTGCCTATAGCTTCCATCCTCTTCCTTTCTGCCTTCTCGAGGACTTTAAAGACATCCTCCCTCATTCTGCATCTTCAATCCTGTCTATGATGCTGGTTGGCTCTTTCTTACTAACCTACAAACATTTTGTTATTCAGTTGTTTTCAGCTGCGTCCAATTCTTCATGACCCTATTTGGGGTTTTCTTGGCAGAGATACTGGAGTGGTTTGCCATTTCCTTCTCTAGCTCATTTTACAGATGAGGAAACTGAGGCAAACAGGGTTCAGTGACTTGTCCAGGGTCATACAGCTTGTAAGTGTCTGAGGCCATATTTGAATTTGGGAAGATGAGTCTTCCTGACTCTAAGACAGCACTGTATCCATTATGGTGCCCTTTATCTGCCCCTTCTTTTTGTTTTTAAAGTACATAATGAATTCTACATGGTTGCTTTCAAAATTTGTCTGTCTGTGCCTCGTTGTGAACTTCCTTCTGTTGTCTTATGTGCATTTAAAAAGATTTCAATAGCCTTTTAAATTTTTAAAAAAGATTTTGATGCCCTTTAAAAAATATCACTTTCACTTGCAATGACCATCTTTCCACCACCCAGTGCTAACGGTACTGGAACTTTTCCTTGTGACAAAGTAGAACCAAGCAAAACAAATGAACACTGAACTCATCTAACAATGTTTGCCTCCTCCAAACCTAGGGTCCCCAGCTCCCTATTTGTAAGGAGAGAGCCTTGCTTCACCATCCATCCCACTGGAATCTAAGTTACTTGAGAGAAAGAGGAACAAGACAGATTGTTTCATTCATTGTGCTCTTCTCCCCAGGGCCTAGGATAGTGCCTGGCATGCATAGCTGGCACTTAATAAAGCTGATTGATTACATAATTGATTGATACCTCCTTTGCTTCCTTCAAGTGCCAGCTAAAATCCCATCCCCTGCCCAAAGCCTTTCCTGACCCCCTCCTTAGTGCGGGAGACTTCTCTCTGATGATCATCACTACTATATCACATATATTGGATATCATTTATATCAATATATATCGACATATCATATATATCTCTATATCTCATATATAGATACATATATATGTATCTATGTATATGTTGTTGGTACCCCTTAGTTCACAAATTGCTTTCCTGATTCCATTGGGAGCTCTTTAGGAACAGGGACTGTTCTTTGTATGCCAACACAGAGCCAACACAGGCCTGGAACATAGGAAGTGCTTAATGTTATTGACTGATAGATAATTCTTCCGCCTCACAAATGACTACATTGAGTTCTTACATTTTCTAATATTTACTTTTACATTATTGAGGTCACTGTGCAAATTCTTTTCCTGGTTCTGATAACCTCAGTGAATTAACAGTACACACAAGCCTTCTTCCTTGGTCTTTGGGCTCCTCTGGGGTCCTCAGAGTAGTATCACTGAGGCAAAATTTAGGTCCTTTTTCTAGTACAGTTCTAACTGTTCTCCAGAAGGGATGGACCCATTCACAGGCCCAGCCACAGGTCAGTCTTTCCAAGCCCTCCAACATTTCCCATTCTTTTTTTTAAAATCAAGTTTACCAAGCTGATGCATTCAAGGGGGGAAACCTCCCTTAGGTTTTTCCTTCTCCTCTTCATGACCATCTTATGGTGGGTCTTCCCCAAGGGTTACCTCCTAATGTTTTTCTATCTCACTCCCTCTTATGGTTTCTAATAACCCCCATATGGATTTCTCCAGGCCTCACCTCTCTTCTGAGTTCCAGACCTGCATCTCCAGCTATTTTAAATATCCCAACAAGACCTCAAGTTCAATAGGTCCTTTTGCACGTTTTCTGCCTGGGGCAACACCAGTGGCCCTTTTCCCATGTTCAGAATGGAGAACTGGGGAGGGCATTGTCTTTGACTCTCCCCTCTCCTCTCATATCCAATTACCAGACCCAGCTGGTCCCTCTCACACTCACCCATCCATCCCCTTCTTGCCTTTTCCAGCGAAATCACCTCAGTATGTTATTACCGTGTGATTCAGTTGTTTTCAGTGCTTTCTGACTCTTCTTGACCCCATTTGGGGTTTTCTGGGCAAAGATACTGGAGTGGTGCCATTTCCTTCTCCAGTTTATTTTACAGATGAGGAAACTGAGGCATAGGAAGGGATATCCTGGAGGAGGAAAGCCTGGAACTCTATCTACTACACCATCTAACATAAGCCTCTATTATTCCCTCATTGCCCCTCTTTTCTTCATTTCTCCCTCTTTCAATCAGTCCTTCATGCACTGTCAGAACCATTTTTCTCTTTAGCTCCCACATTAAGATCAAACCCCTTTGACGGGCATTCAGGGCCCTCCCCAACCAGATGCTGCTCTACCTTTTCAACCTGTTATCATAGAACTCCCCTCCAGCAAGTCTACATTCAACCAAAACATTACTAGGAATTATTAAGTCTGGAGCAATGAACTAAACACCTTAGGGAATCAGGTGATGGTGGTACCACTGCCATCTACTGAAAGCAAGAGCTTTGGAAGATAAAGGCAGATTCTGTAAGTGAATCTAATGGTTTAAAAATGGTATCTAAAAACAAAACCAATGCTTAAAATGAAAGTGACAGGCTCTCCACCAGGGACAGGTGCCACCCAACCAGATACGGAGGCAGCAGGGTGTTACCCGGCCTGTGCTCCAGGATGATGACATTTGGGGGGTGTACTTTCTCCTGAAGCCTGCTCCTTCTATGCCTAGGCTTTCCTCCTCCATGTCACAGGAATAATCACCACCACTATCACAACCCCCTCCCTCTACCCAGCTTCCCATTAACATGGTCTCTTCCTTGTAGGGTCCCCTCATCCCCTATGTCCTATAAGACTGGGGGTCAGACTGCAATGTATTCTTAGCTTGATTGTCTCTGCCTCTTGTCTCCCAAGCTTCTAAATCACATCATCATCTGTTTATTAGAAATTTCAAACTGGATGTCCCACAGGCACCTCAAATTCAGCATGTCCAAAACAGAACTCATTACTCCCCCCCAAAAAACTCCCCCTCTTCTGAACTTGGTTTTCCACTGTTGCGGGGCTTGCTATTTTAACTGATGATTCTTCTAGCTAAGTGCTAAATTCAAGTGTTCCCATTTTGGTGATGCTACCAGCCCTGATCTTTCATCAATTATTGCTTTGCTGGGAAGAGGATATCTGAATTCCAGTCAAAGTGAATCCCTTCAGGGGTCTTTCCCCTCTTCTTCCCAACCACAGTGACCAAAGGGGTTAAGGGGCAGGCTTTAAGAAAGACCTGATCTCTGACAGGCAGTTTGGCCTAGGAGCCAAGAATTTCTAGTGCTTTAGGCAAGACTCTTTAAGTTGTAGAGAAGGTGCCTACATGTGTTGGTGGAAGGTCATCTTCATCTGGGAATTCTTTGTATCAGAGAAATCCTACTTGAGCTAAGACACTGGTTCCTATTCACAATTTCCTTAGGATTTTGGTTCTGTGGCATGAAATGGGTGCATTGGGTGGAGGGGAAGAGGCTGCCAGAGAAGTGAGGGGATTCAGCATTGGAGGGGTTCTGGGGGCAGAGAGAAGGGTGGTCTTGAAGAGGAATGAGACTTTCCCAGCTTACTAAGCCAGAACTGGAGCACCCTTTAAAGCCAGAGAGACAAGACCCACCCAAGGAAACAGAGGAGAAAGACGAGGGGGACGTGGGGTCTGTCCCTTGATCAGAGTCAAGATGTGGCCGATTGATAGGTATTAGCCAGTCTTCTCCCAGGAGCTGTGGGAGTGCTTTTGAGAGGACAGGTCTGGAGTGGGGGGAGGAAAGGCAGAAATGGTTGCTGTGCTAGCAAGTGGCTGCCAGGCCAGGGGCCATCTGGAAACTATCACTCATGAAAAGTAACTATTGAAATGGGGAGGTGAAGGTTGACAGCTCCAGGCTGACTCCACAGCCGATCCCCACAGCAACAGCTTTCCATCACAAAAGGAGAACTTGGCATCTTTCTCCCCTCAGCCCTTCCCATCTGCCAGGACAAGGGGATAGAGGACTGTATAACCCCTCTTCTTTGGGCTGACATCCAGAAAACAGCCCAGACCCACAATCCTTCCTCCTCTCCCCTTCTAGGTGTCCCCTCAGCCATTACCTTCTAGTGGGCTGAGGGAGGAGCTCTCCAAAAAAGTCATCCATCACCAGTCTCTGTTGGACTTGGAATCCTCCCCTTAGCAGGGGGAAGGAGAGGACACAGAGGGTCCAGTTCCTCCAGTTGTCTGGCTGTGGGCCAACTGCCTGACACACCCCTTAGCCTCGAGGGAGAGGGAGTCAGGGGAGCCCTCCCCACCCGCAACCCTCCACTCCAGGGACACCCATGAAAGAAAACTCTCAGGCACCCAGCCAGCAAGCCCTTAGGACTTCAAGGAAATTTGAACAAGCCAGCCTGCCACATCTGAAGGCCGGGCGTGGACACATCTGGCAAAGTCAGAGAGATTGGGATATAGAGGGAGCAAGGAAGGTGGATCAGAGGACTGGAGGGTGGGTATTGGAGTTCATTAACCCTTCAGTGATCAGCATGAAAGCCAAGAATTATGGACTCCTTGAATATCAAAGCACAAAGAGCCCTTAGAGATTACCAATTACTAATATTCCAAACCAATTTTTTTTAAAGAAAACTGGTGAGACCAGTTAGGTGGTGCAGTGGATAGAGCAGTAGCCCTGGAGTCGAGGACCTGAGTTCAAATCTGGTCTTAAACACTTATTAGCTGTATGATCCTGGGCAAGTCACTTAGTGCTCATTGCTTCCCCCCCAAAAAAGGAAACTGGACCCTAGGAAAGGGATCTGATTTATCCAAGGTCACATAACCAGGGCTCTTCAATTACTAAAAATTAAAAAAAAAACCCAGTCCTTACAACTTATAAAACAGGGTTCCTTCCACTATATCACACTGACCTTGGGGGAAGGTAAGGGATGGGAGATGAAAATGCCAAAAGGAAGTGGAAAGTCCTCAAAATCTCTTCATAACTACTTAGGAGGCTAGCCCTCTCAGGAAAGGTGCCTCCCTAAGATGCAGCATCCCACAGGTGATCTTAGGGAGACTCAGGCCTAGTCATACTCTGGAAAACCAACCCCCACATTCAAGTATCTTTGAATTACAGAACTTTGATTCCTGGATTGGATCACAAAGAGCATCTGGTCAAACACCTTCCTTTGACAAAGGGAAAAACTGAGGCTCAGAGTCACAAAAGTAATTTGTTGAATATCCAGGATTAGAGTTCAGGTCTCCAGGCTCTCGGTCCAGGGCACTGTCTGCTTCTGGGCCCCTGAAATATTGCTGCTAGGTCATTCAGGTAAGAAGTGTAGTTAGTATTTGGAGTCTGATTCTCAGGGGCTGTTGGGTGCTAGGAGCGTCACAGGGCATAATTATCTCAGGGAGGCCATCCTTAGATCTCCTAAGTGAAAGTGATGAGGCACAGACTGGAGACTGCTAACAGCAGGCCTATGGTTTAAAGAGTATTTGAACCAGAAGAAGATCTGGGTTTAAACTGAAACAGAGAGAGGCTAAGTGTGTGATTTTGGTCAAGTCATTTTCCTCTTGGACCATCTAGGTCATCTGCTGTTGCTCATTCAGTCACGTCCGACTCTTGGTGCCCTCTCTTGGGGTTTTCTTGGCAGAAATACTGGAGTATTTTTCTATTTCTTTCTCCAGCTCATATGACAGATGAGGAAACTGAGGTAAAAAGGTTAAGTGACTTGCCCAGGGTCACACAGGTAGTAAGCATCTGATGCCAGATCTAAACTCATGAAAATGAGTCTTCCTGATTCCAAGCCCAGTGCTCTATCCATTGTACCACCTGACCATCTAGTCCAACACAGTCATTTTGCAAATGAAACTGAGATCCAGAAAGGTTGTATCTAAGGTCATACAGGTGTCAAGCCTCAGAACTGGGATCTGAACACAGGTCTTCTTACGACCTTGGTGTGATGTTCTCAAACTTGTTGAATTCTGAACTCATCTGTTTCAAATCCTAGACTGGTAGGTGAAGGGAAAGACTGAGGACCAAGAGCTTCCCTTTTTGGTTATGACAGTTCCCCTTTGTATCTTCAGCATTTCGTTCTTTTAAATTCTTTCATAATTCATTCAGTTGATTTCCCTGGGAAGAATGTCGGTTTGTGGGAGTCCCACTGTCCTCTGCACCCTCTGAAATCTGCTCTCCAAAAATCAAGAGCGTATGCTGGACTGCGTATACCTAGCTTTTTCTTTCCCTCCCAGTTCTAAATTCTATGATGGTCATGCCCCTGCCAAAATCTCTGATGTTTCTGAAACCAGTGTTTCCCCCTTCTCCTTCTAGTTTCTGAAGGAGGCAAGTCAAGAAATTACTAGCTGCTCTGCTTTTTGCCAGAGAAGGTCTTCCAGCAGACGTCTGGATGACCTTCATCACTACTATATCATCCCATCCTACCTTCTGCTTGATTGTCATAGGCCATCTATGTTCTCTCTAGCAAAGCGGGCCATGGTGTAAGCCCGTGACAATGCTGTTGCCATTTCTGCCTCTGCTTGTCTTCTTTACCTGAGTGCTTACTCATGTTCATCCATGTCTCCTCCTATGGGTCCTTGTTCCCAAAAATTACATTTTTTTCATATGGTAATATTCTACCAACCTTCCCCCCTGCCACTCGCAAACCCCTCACCAAAGCACACACTTGGAAAGCCATAGTCTCGAGGTGGCCTCATAGTAGTGGTTGTGCTGGTCTTCTTCCTTCCCCCAGAATTTGAGTTCCCTGAGAACCTAGGCCCTAACTGATGGACTTGCACCCTTTCTTGTCTAGTACCAGGTCCACCACTCCACTTCCCAGTCATTTCCAAGCCATGCTGCCTTCATTTCCTACCCCATCCCACCTCCAGCATACGTGTTTCTTGTTCACTTGGGTCTGACTCTTGGCAAAAATACTGGAGTGGGTTGCCATTTCCTTCTCCAGATCATTTTACAAATGAGGAAACTGAGGCAAATAGGGTTAACAGGTGACTTGCCCAGAGTCTCGCAGCTAATAAGTGCCCAAGGTCAGATTTGAACTCACAAAGATGAGTCTTCCTGATTCCAGGCCCAGTACTGTACCACAGCACACCCTAGCGTCTCTTGTATGTGTTTTCTGCCTTCCCCTATTAAGCTTTTTAAGGGCAGGGACCCTTTTGCTTGCTTGTATTTACATTCCCCAGGGCTTGGCACACAGTAAATGCTCAAGATCTGAGGGGTTTGTTGTTTTTGGAGACTAGGTTTCTCTAACTTGACCAGGCCAAAGGGCTGCAGCCAGAGACCCATCCCAGTTCTGACTACCACAGAAGCTTTAATCTGCTTAATTTTTCCAACCTGGGCTGTTCTCACTTTCTCAGGCAACCTGGTGGCCTCCTCTCCTGAGGAATGGACATACTGTGCTGGACTTAGCTCAGACACCCATCCTCTTTAGCACTACTGCAGCGCAGAACTCACAGACTCAAGCCTCGGCCTCCCCCAGGAAGCAGGGTTTGCAGAGAACTCCAGGAGCCGAGGGTATGCTTCCTTTTCTTATCTCCCCAGTCTACTGCCCTTATCTTATGCTAGGCTGCTTGACCCAAACCTTTTTTTAAAAATCCATAGAATACCCTTTGACCCAGCAATATCACTTCCAGGGCTGTATCCCAAAGAGATCATAAAAATGGGAAAAGTTCTCACATGTACAAAAATATTTATAACAGTTCTTTTTGTGGTGACCAAGAACTGGAAATCGAGGGAAAGTCCAAAAATTGGGAAATGGATGAACAAGTTGTGGTACACGGATGTAACGGAATACTATTGTGCTATAAGAAATGAGGACTTCAGAAGGAGGACTTCAGAAATACCTGGATAGACTTACATGAACTGATGCTGAGTGAAATGAGCAGAACCAGAAGAACATTGTACACAGTAACAGTCACAGTGTGTGAGGACTGTTTCTGGTAGATCAAGCGCTTCACAGCAAGGCAAGGACCTAAAACATTCCCAAAGGACTCGAGACAAACTGCCATCCACATCCAGAGAAAGACCTATGGAATCAGAATGCAGAATGAAGCAGACTATTTTTAATTCTGCTGTTTTGTTTTGGTTTGGTTTTTCTCATGGTTTCTCCCATTCGTTTTAATTCTTCTATGCAACATGACTAATGTGAAAATGTGTTTAATAAGAATATATGTGCAGAACCCATATAAGATTGCATGCCATCTTGGGGATAGAGGGGAGAGGAAGGGGGAGAAAATTTAAGACTTATGGAAGTGATTTTTGGAAACTGAAAACAAATAAATTAATGAATTTTTTTAAAAAAATCCATAGAATAGAAGCCACGGTTCCTGCTCTAGAGGAATTTAGTACTGGGTAACCTCCAGGTTCAGGAGGCAAAGTGAGTTAAATTACAGTGGGAACCATCTTCCTGTCTCTCCTCCCTACACAACCCCATCCCATTATTTCCTCTGATTGAAAACTTGAGAGTTGGAAGACTCCCTAATCTGATACAAAGAGAAAGTGAGGCTCAGAGAAGTAGGTCAAGGGATTTTCCCAAGGTCCCATATCTAGCTAGCGGCACAGTTAGGACCCGCAAGTCTGGAGTTTTTTCCACTATGCCATCTTCTTTGTGTCTGGTAATCCAATAATCTCCAACTGGGCAGTTTGAGGAGCCATGATTCCACTGATCATGCACTCTGGGACAGTCTAGGATGGTCCCTGCCCCTCCCCATCAGCAAGTACAGAAACAAGAACTCATGACTTGGCTGCGAAGCCATGGAATGTTGGAGGGTTTGATTTATTTTTTCAGCTCCTTGTCTGCACTCCATTATATACAATACTGTCAAGGACAGTTATGGAAATAAATCCCGTCGTGCTTCTCCAGCCAGTGAGAACCTCAAGAAGGGGCACATCACTTTATTTCCCAGCCGAACCTAACACAAGCCTGAGGTCAACATCATAGGCATTCAACAATGGCTCATGAAGGAAATGATGATTGACAGCTCGTCCGCCATCTTGTGCAGTCCCATTGTGGTTTGGTAAGGGAATGACTTTCAGTTCAAGCAGGGTTCCAGGCATTTCTCCCTATCTGCCCTCCACCAAGGCACAGCATAATGCTTTTGGTTCAGGGTTAAGGCTAGTTAAGGGTAGGGCTGACACACATGCTTACAGCCTAGGGTCTACTAACTGATCCCTGTCCCAGCTCTGTTTCCCCACTGTGGTTCCAAACCCTTTTGACCAGTCACTACTAGAGGTATTCTTTCCGTGCCCAATGTTGACCAAGCCTTCAACCGTGTTGCCTCCCTTTACTAGGAGCTATACAACCACTTTGGCACATCTGGGAATCCAGCTGTTCAGAGGACCACGCTCCTCTCCCTCCCTCCACAAGAGGAATACTCAAGGAAAAGAACTTTCTAAGGACTGGCAGGCCAAGGGGGAGGGATCCATTGCAGTGACTGCTTTTCCCTTTCCGGAAAGGCTGTGCTCCGTCTCATGGTAGGGTTTCCTAATTTGGGAGCTGGTCCGAACCTACTCTCTCCCACAGGATGTCCTCTGAAGTTTGCATTTCCTGAGAATCTGGTTTCATCTTTGGCTTCCTGCCCCTTCATGGAGAAATATCAGGGAGAGGAGTTGGGCTTCCCCTCCCTGCTATTCATAATTCTACTGGATTTCCCGTCCTTAGGGAAGAATTTCATTGGTGTGTAAATAAGTGGCAGAATCAGGACCAGAACCAGCTATTCTGAGTCTCAGTCTTAACTTTCCCCATATCACAAAACCAAAGGCATCCTGGCATGAAGAAACAAGGTCCAACATTAGGCATTAAAGGACAAGATTTTCATAAACAGGCCTTTTCCAGAAACATCAAATTTAAGGAACTGCTTGTTGGGACTAAGACACATCATTGGCAATACCATGGTGGGGGAGGGTGTCCCCTCCCCATCTACACAAACCCTGAAGTATTCCAGATTAGCTCAATCCAGCCCTCTACCCAGCCAAGTTTATACAATGCCCAGTATTCCCCAGTTCACTTTTTGAGCAATAACCTTTCCCCCCTCCCCATGCCTATAATCTATTTCATTTACCTCTTCTTGCATCCCTGCCCAGGACACCACCATCCTTTTCATCTCTACTTGGGTGGTCTCCCCTGTCCAGATCTCTAGGCCTGGATCAGTCTCACCGGTAAGCCTCTCCCCATTCCTAACCCTGCCCCCAACCACCTCATTTTCAGAAACAAGACAGAGGCCCCAATATGGTCATTCCCTTTTCCTGGTCCAAAGCCAGCAAACCCAACTCAAAATAAATATTTCCATCCCATTCTACACAACTGTCTTCTCTGGGCAAGATAACAGCTGCAAAGGATTAAGAAGGGAAAGTTAAAAAGAGAGAATCCCCCAGCCCCAAAATTCAAAAAGTACAGAGGAAAATGTCCCATTCAAAGACTCCGATAGGAGGCTGAAAAAAGCATACATAGGTCTTTCCTAACACAGAAGACCCTCAGATACTGGAAGTTCCTGAATGGAACAATTCAATCCCCATCACATCCTGGAAATGGGGGACCAAGGAGGTATATCTGTTGAATATCATCCCTTCCCCACTCACCCCTAACTTCAAATTCCCTAACCCAAAGACATCATTCAAAGGTTGCATATCAGCTAAGAAGATATGGTCCAAGTTATCTTTAGGGAACACAAATTAAGGGCAATGTTAGCCTTCAGAAAACAGGGAAGAGTACTAGAGCTAAACTCACACATCCTCTAGGGACCTGAACTTTGAACTCTCCATGATCATACCATAGCCTTTGAGAAAATGGTCCTTTGGGCTCTTTGGCACCAGGTAATCTCAGTTCATTCTGGTCAGTAGACCAGTATTGATTTCTGCTTTCACAGATTCTGGGCAGTTTTCTTGTTATTATTTCTTGCACTATGGTTTCAGGGTTTTTGAATGATTTTCTTCTGGGAGTCTAAAATTGTCTCTGCATCCTGTCTTCAAGATCAATGTTTGTATAGAGATTGTACTTTCTTTTAAGGTCACCGTATTTTGTTTCTACCTTTCCCTTCCATGTATTTCCTTTCCCAATCTGTCAGCCTCTCTTTTGTTTCTCTGACAGAAGAGACAAATCCACTCTAGGACTTACCACCATGGACTCAAGTATCAATTATTTTTACTGTACAGGCCATAAATTCTGCTTTGACAATTCTTATTTCTCTTTCAAATCCTCTACGTCTTCTTCCAAATCCAATTCATTTCCCTTTGTTGGGCAGCATTTATTCATAGATGCCTAATTCATTCCCCAGATCTAGAAGTCATTTCCTCTGTTACTGTTATCTTCCCTGTTGGTTTATCTGCTTGTGCTCACGTCTTTAACTGAGTTTTTTCCCCTTTTAAGATCTTCCAGATTTCAGTCTTTTAGGACATTTCCCTGATTCTCTAGGTCTCTGCTTCCCAGGGATGTTTGGGAGGACAGAACCACCCCAGCTGGATCCTGGGCTCTTTCCCTCAGGTTATTTGGGGAGTGATATCCTGTTAGGCATTAACGGACAGGATTTTCATAAATAGTTTTTTTCCAAAAACATCACACTTAAGGAACTGCTTGGAATTGAGACACATCATTGCCAATACCATGGCGGGGAGAGGTCACCGTCTCCTACAACACAAACCCTGATGTAGGTCCCATCCTGTTTTACCTCCACTCACTTGTCCTGTTCCCACTCTATCCACTGCTGTTCTCTGGGCAATCAATATTTATGAAGCACTTACCTAGGCACTGTGCAAAATGCTGAGAATAGAAAGGAAGGCAACAATCCCCTGCCTCATGTTCTAATGGGAGAGATAGCATGCAAAACAGAAAGGGAATGGGGAAGGAGGGTCAAGGAAAGACCTTTCATAGTGGTGGGATCTGAGCTCAGTGCTGAAAGATGCTAGAAGGGGGAGGGCATTCAAGGCATGGGAGGACCACAAGTGCAATGACAGAGACTGGAGATAGCATCCAGAGCAGGAGCTCAATAAACAATGGGAGGGAGTAAAGTATAAGAAAACTGTAAAGGTATGAAAGCGGCAGGTTATGAAGAGCTTTAAATGCCCCCACAAAAACTTGTTATTGGATCCTGGAGGTAATGAAGTCACTAGAATTGTGTTACATGGTTGGACCTGCCATTTAGGAAAATCACTGGCAGCTGAGTTGAGATGGATGAAGAGATGAGAAATGTGAAGTAGGGAGACCAAACAGTAGGTTACTGCAATAGTAAGGATGAGGGGTAGTGAAGGCCATGGTGATAAGCCATGGTGATGACTGCATGAGTGGAGAGAGAGAGTACCTGTGTAGGAGAGATCTTGTCAAAGGAGAAATGAAAAGATTCAGCAACAGATTGGACATATGGGATGAGAGTGAGGAGCAGAGGATGACTAAGGATGCAAGTCTAGGTGATCGGTGGAATGGAGATGCCAATAGGGAGATTGGGAAGAGGGGAAAGACTTGGGAGAAAAGAGAATTAGTTTTGTTTTGGACATACTGAGTTTGAGCTATCTACTGGGCATCTGACCGAAGATATCTGAAATACAGTTGATGATTCAGAATTGTAGTTCAGGAGAAATAAGGCTTGAATTTACAGATAGATTTGGGAATCATCAACCCAGAGATAAGTGAACACATGGGAGCCAATGAAATGACCACATGTGTTAGCATAAAGAAAAGGTACTGGACAGAGCCATAGGGGAATCAACAAACATATGCCCAAAAGTATTTCCACCATGGACCCAATTTAGCCTTCTCAGAGCCTTCCCCAAGAAGGGCTGGATTGATTGACCTGACCCATTCCCACTCCCTAGTCTAACACAAAGTCACACTAAATATGTCATCACCTCTAGAGAGCTGCCAAATGAGCCAAGGAAGAAAGGGACTAGCTAAAAGCCAGTCCTTCCAAGTGTCCAGCTCCTTCCTTCTTTATTGGCTCTTTCTGAAGATCACCTCCCACCCTGAGAGCTCTAGGCCAGGCTCCAGCACTGCCCCCAGCTAAGGCTTCAAAGGGAAGTTTGGCCTTTGAAGTAGAGACCCTGCCCTCAGAGCCCTGATCAAAGCCTATACACAGACAGCCCAGGAAGGAGAGCCCTAGGCACTTGAGTGGTTTGCCCTCTCTCCTAGACAGGAAAGCCTCTCCCCCATATCTCTCTAGGCTGTACAGAGCCAAAGGCCATCATGAGGGAGGGAAAGTGCCAAGTACTACCACCTTCACCCCAGATTGACATAGGAGAACCAGTTTAGAAACCCATCAAGAACAGCCTGGAAGTGGGAAAACAAAGCCTTAAAACAGTCTAAGGTTAGGTGTGAAAAGAGGAGAGGAAAGCCTCCCCCAACTTTGGAACGAGGCAGGCCAGTTATCATTACTGAAGGGGGGACTGGCAATTTAGATGATAGGCAGATGAGTCTCAGAGGGTTTGTTTTTTTTTTAGCATATGCTGAGTGAGCCGGCCCACCATCCAGAAATGCACTCCACTACAGAGGCAACATTTTGTTGTTCAGTCGTGTCTGACGTTGTGACCTTATTTGGAGTTTTCTTGGCAGGATGCTGGAGTGGTTGGCCTTTCCTTCTCCAGTTCATTTTATAGATGGGGAAACTGAGGCAAATAGGGTTAAGCAACATGTCCAGGGTGACACAGCCAGAAAGTGTCTGAGACCAGATTTGAACTCACAAAGATGAATCCTCCCGATTCCAGGACTGGCACTCTATCCACTGCGCCACCTAGCGGTCATGAGGAAACATGGCATAGCGTACAAAGCACTAGCTGGGGGTTGGGGGGAAACGGGGAGTTTAATCTGTCTTGGATTTTCAGTCCTGTAACCATGACCAGAGATTGACTCCAGTCACCTTCCCGGGTGGAAAGCAACTCCCAGTAAAACAACTACGAGCCTCCCTTCTCCCATCCACACAGTCTGATTTGAAGATCTCCCCCTTCTTTGGGGCCAGGGAAGTAGGGAGACCCAAAGCCCTTATAGCAGCATGAATCGTGCCATTAACTTCCAGGCACAGGGAGCTAGAGCTGGTCTTAGGATAACTTCTGTAGACCTAAGAGGCAGGCTCCTTTCCTCAGACCTGATGTGATCTCATAGCTCAAGACGGGCCTGACCCACTCCCATTCTCCAACCCAGTAGCACAAAGTCACTGTTAAGGATCTACCATTGGGAGGTGGAGTCAAGCACTCAGACGCCCAGTAGGGAGGAGGGGATGCAAGACTGGATATTAAGGGCGGATAGAGATGCGAGAATCATCCATCTACAGATGATTATTTGAACTCATGGTAGTTGATGTGATCACCCAACAATAGAGTATATTGAGAAGAGGTTTTTACATGGTTTTTGTCATGAACCCCTTTCTCAGACTAATAGTTTTTAACAATCAATACTGAAGGAAATGTTAAATTTCAGGTCTAGTGAAAACAGAGGTCTTTTTCCCCTTCTCCAAGTTCAAAGACTCCTCATAATCTATCCACTGACCACCTGGGGGAGAGGTTTCCATTGACCCTGATAAAGGAGAGAGAGCCAATGAGAAACCCTTGGAGAAAGCCCATAGTTAGGGAGAGGGGACGTAATCCAGAGGAAGATCCAGAAAAAGCGACTAAGAAAGTGTTCAGATAAGTAGAAAGAGAGAGCCTTAGAGAGTAAACGTAGGGAAGAGAATGCAGGAGGTGATCGGCAGTGTCAAAGACTGCAGAGAAGTCAAGGAGGAATGAGAAAAGGCTTTTAGATGTGTTCATTTAAAGATCAATGGAGAAAGCATTTTCAGTTGGATGATGAGGTTAGAAGCCAGAACGCAGCTCTGAAACTTCTAGCAATAGCCTAGGCCCCTCTGAAAAAAGTGCATTTGTCCCATTTACAGGCCTCAGCGGGGAGGTGAACTAGGGATGTGACTGGATCAGCCCCTTATACCTGAGGCCTGGGCTGCCTCAGGAAACCCTCTAAAGAACTTCCCTATCCCATCCATCCATTTTTTCTGCCACATCTTTCCCCTACTACCCCCCATCCCCACTTTTGTGTGCTAAAGAAACAAGGAGATGGGCAGCCTTAGCAGGAATCTAAGGAGATAGAACAGATTTGAAGGAAAGGCCTTCCCTGATTCCCCCAGCATTCTTTCCTTCAAATTTTCCCGAGTGCTTTACCTTCACCTCATCTTTGTCCCCAATGTAACCTAGGGTGCTTTATCCTCATTTGCATAAAGGCTCTATCTCACCTTACTTTCACACTCCAGGTGAAGTTCCTCAAAAGCAGGAACCTATATAATTTTCCCCCTTTAATGTTTGTTGAAATGAACTATAGGGTACTTCAAGGTATACAAAGAATTTTCCATGGAATAGCTTTCCAGGAAACTGAGACTACAGCAAATTTCCTTTTCTGTCTTGCACTCAAGCCCTCCGGAGGACTCTGCCCCATACTCATACTCTGTACTCATCTCTAGCACTGGTCAAGTTAGACAACCTTTCTAATCCCCAAAGCCATCCATCCAGCCTGGGAGAAGCCTAAAGAACCAGGTGATGCAATTCCAATCACAAAAGAAATCCTAAGTCAAAATCAGCTTGGGCAAATAGCCCTCCAAGTAGAGCAAGGACTTAAGACTTCTAACACTTCTTCCAGACTTAAATCCAACACCAACATGAAGGTATCCTCTGATATCTAAAAGCCAAGATCCACTCAGTTCTCTCTCATCTTCCTCATTTTGAAGGAGAAAATGTTCTCCTGTGCTCTCAGCCCCAACTAGCAGAGGCCTCCTTGCCCCATCCAAGGCCACTTGAGATAAATAAAACTCATCAGCCTCCACGTTCTCTCATTCCCTCTCTGAAAGCCATGCAAGATCAGTCAAGAGCTGCCCCCTTCCACACCAGTGAGGATGGTGAGGTCATTCCTATACATAGTGGGTCATGGGGTGTGGAGAGAGTAAGGCACTCTGTTTAAGAGTGGGCATGACTGACTCTACCTCCCTGGACTTCCAGAAGCACTAAATTCCAGAAGACATCTAAACTGAAATGAGAAGAATGTGAACCCCATTTTTCTGTTTGACAAAAGCCTCATTCATTCTACTACCCACACCAAAGCCCAGAAGGAGGACTTTTGCTTACAGTAAGCAAAGACAAGGCATCCTGCTACACCCATTTTCCCCAAAGACATTCACTGTACCTTCATGAATGGGATGGAGGGCCCAGAGGCCTAACCTTGCACAGTACTGACGAGTGGAGAAGAGGGAAGCAGCGCCATTTCTTGACAGAGCTACATGGATTGCATTCAGTTGGAGCTGCTCTTGGAAAGGCAGGCAAATCTCTCAGACACCAGAACACAGAGCCCAGGCAGGTGCTCCTTTCATGAACATAACTGAGCCAATGCCTGCTCAGAATGGGCATGAGGACTCATTTTACTACATGCTTTGGCTTCCCACCCGGTGGAAATGACATTAGCTGAGACTACATGCTATCTGTACCGCTTTCCTCTTTCCAAAATCCAAACAACTAAATGCAATACTTTCATTGTGGCCACTATGGAGCAAAACCAAATCCTCAGACAACGTCCACTGACAATGGCCTCAGGAATTAGCTTTAGAATTTTTTTCTTTTTTTGAGGGGAGTGGAGGTTAAATTAGAGAGAAGAGACAATATCACCATTCAAAAAGGTACAGGTTAGAAACAAACTTAAAAACAGAATAAAACATTTTATTCACTTCAAGATTGTAAGTATTCCATATGATATACATATATATTTAGATAATATATAAAACAAAAAGACAAGAAACCAGTAAGAGAAAATATTGGAATGGATTTGCTTTACAGGGCACACTTCACTCTGTAATTTCATGGTAAATACCACTTGCACCTGTCCTGGGAGGGCAATGCGCTTGGTTATCACACAGTGGGCAGGTTTTTAGTAAAGTGCTGGATAAACATCCTGTGACCAAGAACTGCTTATCTCCCACTGTACCTACAATGCAATTACGGAGTTATTACACGGTTATTGGTGTCCTAAGATAAGGGACACCAAATTATTAAATAAAAGGACCCTATCACAGTGAATTTATCTAAATATTTCTGTATTTCACATTGTCCTCCAGCTATTTTCTTTTTTTAAATTAAGCATTAGGCCCAGGATTTATTCCTCATGTTGTGTTCCGGTACTGGGTTATTGCTGAGGGAAGAAATAAAAAAACACACATATCACATATACAAACAACCTTTAAATGATCAAACATATAGAGAGCTTAAAAAAAAGCTACCTGTCCCCATTACCTCTGGCACAACTTGGCCAGAGCATGGAGAGAAAGCTTAGTTTATTTGTCTAGACAAATGAAAAAGCATGAAGGGCCCCTGCAACTTTGTAGAAGGAACATGGAGACCCACATTCTTTTCATCTTGGATTAAAGCTGTTAACATAAATTACATGCTGGTGAAAGGGGCAAGTTTGCCAGCTTTAGAGAAAAAAAGTCTTTCTCCATAGAAGAGGTCTCTGAAAAGAGGAGTAAGAATGGTTGCATTTGTCTTCTGGACATGAGACTGGAGACCCTCATGAGGTGAGGGAGAGGAGGAAGGGGGCCAAGAGTTGAATGTCGACAAGATCAGCCACCCTTCCCTCCCTCACCCCCAACCTCCCACTTTAAGAGTCAGAAGAGGCCTGACAGTTATATTACCAAAACAGATCTAATTCCCAGACCATCACTTCATCTGAAACCTCATGATCAAAGTACTGATCATCCTCTTTTGGCCACAGCTGTGCCCATTAGTACAGGGAATGTCTGGTGAGGACCCTCCCCAAACTCCCAACCCTTAACCAAGACAAATCTGCAACAGCTCAAGACACTGAGAGATAAGTGACCTGCCTGGGGTCACCCAAAAGTATGTGTCGAGAGATGGGGTCTTCCCAGGCCCTGGTGGCACAATGCAGTTATGCCATTCGGAACCAGTAAAAATAAAGATTCTTACTATAAAAATCAATTTTGGAGAGGCTCTGCAGAAAGCAGAAATACTTGTGGTGATGGAGTGGAATCTTAAAACAGCCTGGACACCCCAAATACTGCTTCCACAACTACTTCTCCACTTCCTTGTTGGGGGTAAGGCCAACTCACCTTTGCCTTGTTCTGAACAGGGAGATAGAGCTTGAACTCAGCTGGCAGCTCATCCTCTGAGTAGAGTCTGTCTGAGAAGTAAACTCGCCGGATGCGACAGTTTGCGTGGATCTGCGGATGCAAAACTTCATTTCAAAGGCTAAAAAGATGGCCCAGTCTCTTCTTTCTTCCTCTCCCTGACTCCTAATCCTTCAGTAATGATGCTGCATTTCTACTCCTCTGGTAACAGTCTGGCTCTAAAACAGATCCTGGCCTCAAATTAATTTTCATATTCTTGGCTTTGTCTCTCTCTAGCCCCTCTGCTATTCCTGAGAACTCAAAACTGCCTTGTTTGTTCTCCCCACCCTACCTCCCCCCATCCCATTGTCTGGGTCTCTTACAGGCAGAAGCCCTTGATAATGCCTGACACTATTTCAGGGTCTAGAAGACAGAGGAGATTCCTTCTTCAGAGCTTTTCTGATTTACACCTGGGCAAGGAGGGAGTACCTGCACCCTGAGGGTTTCTATGTAGTTTGTGCCATATGCCCTGCGGGTGAAGTCGGACAGATTGAACTGGATCTGGTTCCAGCCGTCATCCAGCCGCATGGGCATGGTGCAGATGAAGGGTTTGACTCGAGTGGTGCTCTGGTAGTTACTGGCCCGAAACCGTCGACGCACGTTCTTGTCATCTAGAACCTGTCATGAGGTGAAAGGGGCAAGAGGAAGAGGGGAAGAGACTTAATGGTTTCTTAAAACAGTGGAACCAAACCCAGTGAGGCGAGCTCTTGAACCCAAAGCCTGGTTTGCCCACAATTTGAGCATGGAAGAGAAATGAACAACCCAGAGATAGTCCACACTAGAGACAGATGGTCAGGAAGTCGCAAGAAGTTTATCCTGTCAAGTGGCCAAGATAACACCATCCACCATGACATCATGGGAGGGGGTAGCAGGACCACAGGATGAGTTCATGAACCTTCTCTCCACTGAACACCCAGTGGAGAGCTGAGGCCATCAGTAACCCAGGCAAGAGCTATGAATCACAGAATGAACACTGGTTTCTCTAGCAATTAATTCCTAGAGTTTCTCTGACCATACTTTAAATGCCTTGACTGTTATTACCACATTCATGCCACTGAAATCACATAAATTCTAGAGTTCAGAGGAAGGGAGGTGCCCTCTAATGTGAGGTTTCAGTTCTTCCAGCAAGAAACCAAGGGCAAGGACTTGGTTTTTGTTTTTCTGCCTATCTCCAGGGTTTAGCACAGTGCCTGGCACCAAGGAAACACTGCATCAGTGCTGCTGATAAGGCACTCGGGATAACTCTCCTTAACCCAAAGCAGCAGAAGCACCGTGTTCTTGTGTACACACACGTACACACACACACACACAAACTCTCTCTCTCTCTTACCTGCACTTCAAAAGTGAAGTACTTCTTCAAGTTTTTGATGATCATGACCAGGAAGGGAAGTTTGATGCCCAGCGTCTTCTTTGGGTCAGCAGGGCAAGTGATATATGTTGTGCTGTGGAAACAGACAACAGAGAACAAGCCTGGCTCCTGCCCTTCCCTACTGCTGGCTGGATTCTCTTCAATCTGGCCCCAGCTGGATGAGCCTTATATCTTTGCAGTCTCTGTAGCACACAGGCAATGCTCGAAGAAAATAAACTAGAGACTAGATTTAGGAAAACTCAAGGGAAATGACCTCATCTAGATGTTTCAAATCAGTGCTTAAGACAATCCTTTCAACCTTTTGGAGAAGCAGTTTATGCTCTAAAAAAATCTGAAGTAATTGCCTGGTTTACCAAAAGACTGTTGTGATTCACAAGGATACTTAATAGAGCTCATCCAATGGCTCTTTCAATGTGAAAACAATCCAGACCCGGAGCCACAGAGCCAACAAACCCTCCCCAACATCCCCAAAGTACTAAACGCTCCAAGTCACGTAATACAGGAGCTGGGCTCATGCCTTCCCTTAATCCTGATCTTTGCTAGAGAACCCACAACACCCAGCTTGTAGCTCCGGGTGAGCTACCTGACATTTGTCCCTTCGATCTCTAGCACCAGGGACTGGATGTCGTTATCCGTGATTCTTTTGATGTGACCATTCCGCACCTAGTGACAGAGAGGAAATGAAAATGGTCAGAACTCAAATATCAAGGAGTCAGCATGAGGGGAGTACGGGGTCAGTGAGGGGAACCACTGAGGAAGAACAGATCCTTCTAAGAAGCAAAGAGAGGCTCATGGCAATGGGTTACCAGCCTAGGAGTGGTGGGCTTCAGCTTTGGGGCATCATTGCTAAGTGGACAGAGCTGCTCCCTTTATTACCACAGAGTCCCAGACATGAAGAAAGGGTCTGGGGAGTCACCAAAAGATCAAAAATATGCAACAACACTAGTCAGAAAGGCCAGCCTTAAAAAAAGAAAAAACTCTTTTGGGCACAATGGCCTTTGTACATACCTGGCATACTTGAAACTATTCTGATCAATATACTACAACCAAGGATCTAATAAGGAACATAAAATTATCAAAACAGCAAGATTTTCCTAGGAAGATATGTTTTCCTAAAAGAAAATCAGGACTCTCATCTGCAAAGATGAATGTCAAAAGGGACTATGTTTATAAAATCTCTAAGGGTACGAGTAGAGTAAATATGACTAAGTCATGGAATAGTAGAAATAGAGTCACCCTTGAAGTTCAAAACAGGTGTTTTTTGGGCAAAAGAAAAAAGTATGTGCCTTAAAAAGCATACCATATACACTCCCAAAGAGGTCTTCCCAGACCATCTTACCTCCAAGTATGTACTGCACAATTTAATACCTGACAACATCTTAGTCTTTTTTTTTTTAACACTGTTTCATGTAGATAAGCATTATCTTCTCCAAAAGACTAATAATGAGCAGCAACTGAGTCACACTTTTTTCTTTCCCATACCTTTTTGCACACGCACACTTGATCAATAGTAATCCCTATTGCTAATAATACTAATAGCTAATATTTGGAGTGTTAAGGTTTACAAAACTGTTTTTACAAACATTACCTAATTTTTAAAAATGTTACTCTAGGAAATAATTGTATGTGTGTTACACACACACATACATATATGGGTTCAAGAAGAAAGGTTTAAATAAATTTCTAAGACTGATAAGTTATTAAAGGAAGTTAGAGATACTTAGCACATACCCTAACCTTTCAGAACCGTCATGGAAAATCATCATGTTTTCCTAAAAAATCCTCCGCTGGTGCAGTTCTATTGACGGAAAGGTGAAAGAGACCCTTCACCTCAGCAAAAACAGCATTTTCTACCTTCTCTAAAAAGCAAACCCCCAAATGCTCCTAAAAATGAAGCTGGTTAAGGTTTCCGGTTAAAATCACACATGGTTGGGTCTACTTAGGACAGATCAACGTTCCCAAATGTTTTCCGAAGTGGCACAATCTTTTGTACTAGTTGTGAAGGAAAGGTGGAGCTCAAGATGAAAAGACTTGGGGGGAAGGAGAGGGGTCTGGAGTGAGAGGTGACTGTTTCAACAATCATGGAACACATTGTGGTGCCGTTCACCAAGAACACTACCCACCCCGACTAATCCTTTGTAAATCAATAAGGAAAGAGAGACCTTAATTTAAATAATAACATCATCCTCAACCTAACTTGTGGACATTTTGTTAACATAAATCATCTGTCTGACAGTGAATCAGTAAAGTCTGCAGGACTAATTCGGAGTTGTGCCCTCAGGGCTTCCAGAGCTAGCTACTAAAAAGCAGCTGAAGTGTTCCAATTTTTCTTTTTTAAATCAACACATCCATAACAACAAGTAAACATCTAAGATAGTTTTAAAGTTTGGCCTTGGGGAGCACTTAAGTAAGAGATCCTTAGCTACTTGAGCCAAAGTCAACAAAAGCAGTAAGGTTTCTCTAACTTAGAGCTTAACAGTGTGCCTGGCACACAGAAGGTACTTAGTAACAACCCACAGAAAGTTCCATCAGGCTTACGGAGACTTGGGACACAGAACACTCTGCCTTTTGCCCACTCCCAAATTTATAGCAGATAAGTTCCCAGGAATATTCCAGAATACTGAAGCCACCTGGGGTTTCCAGAATAAAAGCAGCACCTTCCACTGCACACAGAGGCCAACAAACAGGAAGCTATAGCCAGCCAACTGTATTCCTATATTTCTGCTTTGGCTGTAACTTCCTCAGGGAAAGATTACTTTGGGTGATAACCCTGACAAGTGACACTCTTAGAACCCAGCTGATCGAGATCTGTAGACAAGCAAGCTTCTGGAAGTGATGCTAGCAGAGCAGTTTTTGTGTGAGGACAAGAAGCGGGGAGAGCCAGGTTCTATTCATGCAACCTGGCTACTGGCACAGGTTGTTGCTTCAACCCATCCTGAGGAGTTCAGCTTTGAGAGGTTTCATCTCTGAGCGGAGACTGGTACCTCCTTCTCCAACTGCCCATTTAATTCAAGTGTGCTCAGCTGCAATAGAGAATGCTGATGCCAATTAGTAAAGGATCTCTGTGTCACAAGTTGCCAACTCCTCAGTTGCCAAGGCTGGAAACGGAATTCAAATGTCTAGTGAAAGCTTATTTCCTCACTTCAACAACTTTCAAGAACTGCAGAGGTAAAACTGACTAAGACTAACCTGAGAGAGACATCAGGCCAAGGGGGCAGAGCCCTGGACCCAGAGTTAGGAAAACCGAGTTCAAATCCCACCTAAGGCCTTCCTTAGGTGTGTAACCACAGGCAAGTCATTCAACCTTCTAGAGCCTTAGTTTCCCAATGTATCTATTATGACTCATACTCAGTGTTGTTTTTGAGAAAGCCTTTTGCCCACCTCAAAGTGCTATGGAATATAAATTAGCACTAACTAGTAAGAGGAAAGAAGAAACCTATTAAAGGCCAGCTTTCCAAGATTACTGTATCGAGCATTCTCTTCTCTACACACTAGAAGAGAGGGCCGGTTGTGGTTCCAAAGACATGGATTTGAATCCCGTTACTTAGAAAGCTTGTCTAATTCAAGTCACTCCGATTCCCGGATCCTCCATTTCGTCACCTATAAAATGCTGGACAAAGCTGAAGTCCCCCTTAGTTCTATGATCTTATCATCAGCTATGCAAAAGACTCCCTGAACTAACTTTCAAAGCAACTGGAAAAACTGGCTACCTGCTTTGCCAATTAATTAAATAAGATTAAGAGCCACATAAGGAAATGGTTTCCAAAGAACACCTTTATATCTACCTCAGGGGCACTAATGTGTTATTGGTTCTGGGGAAATATTTACTTCTTAAACTCTTCACAGATCAGGTCACTGAGTTAATCTGCATCAAAGATAGATCACTCATCAATTAGAACTATCCATTCTGGAAGCAGTTTTTCTGTCTCCCTCTATCTAAACTACTGACTTGGAATTTTTTTTTTAAGGGTTGCCATACATCATTTAATTCGGAGACCTATCAACCCCAAGACCACAAATTCGGTGTGGTAAATTAAATTTACTTTGCTAACTTTATGATGCACTCTGAAATAAATCAGAGATACCTTATATATCTTAAAAACAAGTCTTGAAATCACTTAACATCACTTAACAGTGATAGGCAGCCCTCCTAATGCCAATAAGGGATTCTGGCAAGTTGTATGGGAGAAAAACAACCTTTAAACTCATATCTTGCAAATAGTCTTGTCTTCGGAAAACAATTTATGCTAGAGAAAACAGTGGGAGAACACTGATTTTAAAAAATTTTACCACCAAGGAAGGAGGTCAGTAGGAGGGGAAAAACAGGAAAAGGATCTGTTGAATGCTTTGTGCTTATAAAAGCACTCTAAAAATAAAATCAGTTGAATCTGCTCCACATATTTCCCCCCCTTGCCTCATCTTTCTAGTCCCACCCAATTCTCCTAGCAGCTGAACCCCACACAGCCACCCAGCAAACTAAATGACATGTTCAAATTCACGTTCAACCAGAGGCAAAGTCCCAAGAGAAGTCAGCACTAGATTAGAGGCTGTTCAGATAAAGGAACATGTTGAGGGAGACCTCTGCAGACAGCTAGGCATCATTACTTAATAATTACTGAGGGCATGCATTTTCAGTTTGCAACTCTTCAGTCTGCAAATCTAAATCATCAGATCCAGCGCAACAGAAGTTAAATGGTTTGCTGCTTCAGAAAGCAAAGGCCAGCTTTATGAGGTTATATATATTCATGTATGGTTAACAAGATTTCTTGCTAACTTACAGTAAAATCTTACTAGTTTAGAATAAGTGTAACTTAGCAAAAGTAGGTTTTTAAGGAAATCTATTTTACTTTTGTAAAATTAGAATTTTCCTGACCTTCCTCATTAAACTGGCTGCTGAAAACTTGTTTATATGGAATTTCTGTACATTTACCAACTCTGCCACTTATTTCTCCCCCTAAGTTTGTGGAAGTCACTTACCTTTTTGAGGCCTCATCTATAAAATGGGAATATACTCCAATTCCCACCCCCCTGAAAAGGAGTATATTTGATCAAATGTCAAACACTCAATAAATGTGAACTGCTTTTAAAAGTACCATAAAGATCACTACTGAAAGCTGGAATAGGGAACTTTTTCTATAAAGAAACCTGAAGGGTTCAGAAATCAAGAGTCACTGAGATAAAAGAGAATTGGAAAAAAATACTTAAAAGTTCCATTCCTCTGCTTTTATGAAACAAAACAAAAAGCATAAGATATGATTCATTAAGCACGACCAAAAAAAAATAAAAAGACCACTACAGTCTTCTGTTCTCTATCATGACCAATTAAGGGAGAAGAAAAGAGGGGGAAAAGCAATTAGAAAGAATATTCAGGCACACAAATGGGTCAGAAAGATCTTCATGGAGTAACAACTCCATCTTGTGGTTAAGCCATGTAGCACTCTCACAACCACAGGCATCCTTCAACCATGCCCTCCCACTGAAATCAAATGAAATTCATATTTTAACTATATGTTATTTATTGTGTAAGAATTAACTGTTTAAAAAGAAATGAAGAATGATTACATTGGAAATTAAACACATAATCTCTGATCACAAATCTGTAAATTTAGAATAAGTTATTTTAAACTTTTAAAAATTCAATAAAATAATGTATACTGTGCCCACTTGTTGAAGTTCAGTTAACTAGAGTCTGAACTTGAATTTTATACCTGGGCTTAGATACAGTTGCTACTCTTAAGGAGTCAGAAGACATCATTCGAGTTTGATTAGTTATGAGTAGTAATATGACTTTCAAAATAAGCTTTTCAGTTTCTTCTTCTAGGTGGGTAACTGCCTCAAATATAGTTATGAAGATAAGAATGTTAACAAAAATGTTAATAAAATGATAAAGTTACTAAGATCCTCAAGAAAAAAACTACATCATCAGGAGGAGGTTATTGTAGATCAAGTGGGTGAGCCTTGGGGAAAGACTTAAATGAAGCATGAATTCTACCAATGTACTCCATACTCTTCATTCACATTGAGGTTTGGCCAGAAGCCAAAATACCCAGTTGCCTATGATAGGCATAACTCACAATACAAAAAGAAGGGAAAAACCAACTCTCCATAAACAGCTTAAAACAGCACCAAGATTTCTGGGACACCTTCTATTAATAAGGGCAAGGTGTGTTCTCCATCCAGTTTCCTCCTGCTTCTGGCAAAAAGTCAATCTCCATAGTCTATCAGGGATCAGTTACAATGAGCACAATTTCATTCACAAGCAAAATCACTTTCTCTATCAAAGGGGAGTCTCCTCCCATGGCACTGGTCAATATTTCCGGTCAGCACATGTCTTGCTGCAAGATGCTGACACTCAATGAATCAACTACCACAGAGGAAGAGAGAGTGTAGAGCAATCTACACTAGTGGACAAAGTTCCCATGATGATGAGATCTCAGTCCAGAAGCATGTGTTAAATGTTAATATAACTGCAATAATGTTGTAATTATCGAAGTCGATATCTACCAAACAGATACAAATTAAGGTCACACACATCAGGTCTTTCATGAGCTCCCCACGGCTCTTCCTTATTCTTGGTACATTTTGCCCCCAATCACTGGGACTGGCATTATTTCAAGCTGCTTCCAGAAATCCAGAATGTTCTGGCTGTCACAGTACTGAATCAATGATTATGTCCAGACACTCTCATCTGAGTATGGTTATTCTATGCATTCAGCCCTCTGCATGCTTAGAGTAAAAAAAAAAACCCAAGTACTTTTAAATCCTGTGTATCTCAAACGGTCATGTAAAAACAGGAAGGTCTTTTTCAAAGCTTTGTGGTTCTAAAAGTTTTTTACTAATATGAGTATTTTAGATTTATTACATTCATCTGTTATTTAGTTTATCATTTGTAATCCTGGTGGACAAACAGGTAGCACATGTGCATGCGCGTGAGCGTGTGTGTGAGTGTGTGTATATGTGTGTGTGTGTGTTTATATTGTCAGGGAATCATCTGACCTCTAGTGGCAATGTTAAGGGATGCACAGTGCACCATGGTAACTAGCTTTTATAATTCACACGTAAACATATTGACTATTAACATACTAGATGTGAAAAATGAGACTCAAAGGAAAAGGGTTTGAGGGGATCAAACCCAGAATAAAAACAATGAAGCATTTCTCTAACAAAGATTTCACTAAAGTTTTTCATAGCTTTGCCTCCGCAAAATGCTGAAACTTCCAAAACCAAGAGGGCTCTTGGAACTTTCCTCAAACTCCTTGACATTCATACCCATCTCTCTTCTTCCCACAATTTTATTGCATTCTTCCCCTCATTTCCACTAAGTGAACACTTCTAGTCCAACTGTTTCTAAGCTGGATGAGCTAACCAGACCTAGCCGCTGTCAGTTACTGGCTCACATCTACCTGTCCCTAATTCACTGTAACTGGAGGTACATCCAGCTGTTTGCAGATGTCAATTTCAGAATTTATGAAACCTTATTTTACTGTGAACAAACTAAGTTACCAGATACCCACATACTTAAAAAAAAAAGGCATGCTTCACCAACTTTTAGCAGTAAAAGCATCAATGAAATGAATTCTTAAACAACATTAGTACAAGAAAGGGGCTGGTCAAATTTCACATGCAGAGCCCTATAATTTTTAAAGCTTTTCATATATCTGACTCACCAAGGAGAATGTGTACAGCATACAGTTCAGTGTGTACTGTATAGAACATCTATACTTAATTTCCTCATCCACTCGGTGACCAAGAATTTGTACCTAACAAACAGCTGCTTGCTTAGGGAACCAGAATTCTCCTCTGTACAAAGTAAAATGAACTAGATGAGAAACAAATCTGCAACTGATTTCAGTCACACCAAGCCACCCCAGTCTGCTGATCTCTGTGCACATTCTCTCATCAGCAGTGTAGTCTGCTGCAGGCAACCAGGGAGTCATAACCACAGAAACAGTAGAAAATCTGAGACAGATTGAGGAGACTGTAGAATCTTGTTCCAGCATGGTTCATCCCATGGATTCAGCTACACAGGTTCAATTATATACCTCGGACCACAACACTCTAAACTGTGGAAGCCTGATATAACTGGTTGCACCACTTCACCTACGAGGCAGGTCTGAGTCCTGTTTCAGGACAACATCATTTGAAAGGGGTCCTACTATATTAAACTAAATATTCAGTCTCCTTAAATGTTGCTTTTCAATATGAAGCTTGCTAAAATCTACAGAAAAAGCAAGATTATTCTGCTTTAGCAAAATCATAGAAAGTAAAAGAAAAACAAGATATGCAAAAAGATTAAAAAAAGAACTTTCAACATTTTTGATGAGAAAACTTTCTAAGTGCAGATACCATGAACGTGCACATTCACTTCTCATTGATCCCTGCTAATAGATGGGAGCAATACTGCATATAATCTAAATCATTTTTATTTGCTTCAGGATGATTATTTTGTATATACCTTTGAATATATGTGAGGGATATTCTAGGAACAGATATCCAAAACAAAACAAAATCCATATTGTGAAAACCCACTCAAAGGAAGTCAGAGTTTGAAACTGGAAAACTGCCCAACTTCTGCTCTCCATCCTCTCATCTGATGGAATAAGCAGTAGCCATTAAAATGGGGTTCTGCATTTAGCTCTGAATTTATGCTGTTGGTGACTTTTTCTTTCATCATTTTCCTTTTTTTCTTCCATGCAGACAACACTAAGGCACAAATAGTTCAGCTTGGATCCAAAGCCTACAGAATCACGCAATCAAATACCAGGAGAAGAGACCTTAAAAGTCACCTATTCTAGTCCCCTCATGTTAAGGATGAAGAAACTGAGGTTTACCCAAAGCTACTCAGCTAGTCAATTGTGGGTCTGGACCCCAGGTTTTCTGAAACCAGCCTCCCCACTATGCTAATTCCACTGCAGTTCCCTGCTGCCCCATCACATAACAGATCAGCCTCCAGTAATAGTTCAGGATTATTTCCAGAATCAGGGAAAAGTAAAGAATTAATAACTGAAACCCATACGTGAAAAGAAATATAGTTGGTTCCAATCTGCAATTTTACAAAGGTGGGAAAAGCTGTGCAGAAGGAAGCCCAACAGGAACTGAGGGCTAAGAAAAACACTTAACTTGGACGTTGGTGAAGGCAGATATAACCAATCTGGATCTGTTTCTGGATCTGTAAAATTAGGGTACTGGACCAAATGATCTCTATGGTTCCTACTAACTCTACTGTCAAAAATGACTAAGGGCTGAAAAAAACACTGCTGTCTTCAACTGTGTCAAATGCTCACAAAATGAGCCCCTCCCGGGTTAGGGGCATGTTAAGTCACCACAGGCAGGGAACAGGAAGGGACTTCAGAGACCCTCCCGTTTAACCCCTTCATTGCCAGACAAGACAAGTAACTTAGGATCAGACACTCAGAGTGGGAAAAGATCTTAAAAAGGCACCCAGTCCAACCTTTTCATTTTAGAGATGAGGAAACCGAAGGCCAGACAAGTTAAGCTACTTAGTGGAGCTCACACGGGAATTAAAGGGAGGTGGGAGGGGCAATGTGCAACAGGCTCCTCTGCCTTCAAAACCACTGCTCTTTCCACTGGGCCTCGATGCCTCCTTCCACAGGGACCTGCTCAAGGACATGTCCATCTTCTCCAAATACCTGGACTGCCAAGCCTCGCCATCCTCCCTCCCTAAACACGGTCACACGCCGGCTTTTCACGTCATCTCCTCTGATCTCCAGCCCCCTCCCCCTCCCCCACCCCCTGGTGAGGCGGAGTGGGCACGCAGCCTCATTTCTGGATGGAGAAACTGAGGCACGGGGACGTCAGTGACCGCCGCTCGCAGGCAGACCTAAGGAGTTCTCAGCCCGCAGGGAGAGTTCTGGGAAGGCGAGGGCAGGGGCAGAGGGGGATCTCGGGGATGGAGGGGAGGGGCCGGCCCGCAGGCCCCACCTTCTTGTCCCAGATCTGCAGGGGCTTGCTCCCGATGCTGTAGAGGATGGAGAGGAAGCCGCTCTGGAACGTGTTCTTGAACATCGCGCCGCCGGCCGCTCCGGCCTCGCCCTCGTCCGCGCCCTCCACGGGCCCGGGCCGGCCTAGGCCCCGAGGCGGCTCCGCGCGCGGAGCGGGGCGCCCGGCGGCTCGGGCGCTGCGTGCGCGGCTCCCCGAGGCCTCCGCTCCGGCCGCGCCTCGCCCCGCCCCGCCGGCGCCTCCCGCTGCTGCCGCTCCGCCGCCGCCCCCTCCCGCTGCCGCCGCCGCCTCCAAGCCGCCCTCGCAGCAACCGCCGAGCCCACCTCCCGCTCTCGGCCACGGACGACGCTCAACTGGGGCGGAGCGCCGCGCACGGAGATCCTTCCGCCGGGCCCCGCTCGACTTCCGGCGCCCAGGGATCCCCGCAGACCTGAGGGCCCGGTCCCGGCCCGGGCCCGCGCGAAAGGAGCCCCGTTGCCAGGGAACTACTTTTTTTTTGACATTTGACCGGCTCGGCCCTCCGACGCACAGTTTGTTGTCGGCGCCTGCGTGGTACCATGGGAACCGCAGGGGGCGGAGCGAATGGAGACCTCGAGCAAGGAGGCCACGCCCCCTGGCGGGGGAAGGAGTCAGGAGAGGGAGGGAGGAGGCGCCGAGAGAGCCCCGAGGGACTGGAGAAGCCTGGAAGGGACTCAGAAACTGTTGGGGCTGGGAGCGTCCTCACTACAGACCCGCCCCTGGGTGGCAGGGCGGATAGTTCCCTGAGCTCGAAGTCGGGAGGACCGGAGTTCCAATTCTCTCTGGGATGCTTGTTAGCCGGGAGACCCTTGGGGAGACACTGAACCTCAATTTCTTCTGTAAAATAAGAATGATCACAACACCCACCTCCCAGGGTGGTAATGAGCTTCTCTCAACCATTTTTCTTCTATGTAAAATAATAATAGCGAGGATGGATAGATAGACAGACAGATAGACTGTTCTCTCTCCCTTCTATCCTGGCCCTCAATACTTTTTTCACGTGATGATCTCATGCACTCCCATAGATTTAATGACCATCTCTATGCTAATAACTCTCAAACCTACCTTTCCACCTCTACTGGCCTCCAATCTCGCATCTCCAACTGCTTTCCAGTCATCTCAAACTGCATGGCCAGTAGACATCTTAAACTCAACGTGTCAAAAACGGAACTCATCATCTTTCCCCCTAAACTCTCTCTGCCTCTCCCCACTTCCCTACTACTACAGAGGTAACACCATTCTCTCAGTCCCTTGGGCTCACAACCTAGAAGTCCTGGATTCCTCACCCTTTTTATCAACCACGCCCCCCAGTACCTGAACTGTTTTCAAAGCTTGTCCATCTCAACTATGCAACATCTCTTGTCGATTTCACCTCTGAAGCTTCCCCTGTCGATTTCACTTCTACACAAACTCTTCACAGTACGCCCGCCCCTTCTACCTGACACAGCAATTCTGATACAACCTTTCATCACCTCACCTTGAAACAGCTGTTGGTGAGCCTGTCTGCCTGAAGTTTCTCTCCACTCCAATCCATCCTCCATTCAACCACTAAATTAATTTTCTTAAAATTCAGGTCTGATCATGTCACACACACCCCATCTAGTCAATAAATTTTTTGCCTCTACCACATTCATGAAATGCTGCCCTCATCTCCACCTACTGCCTTCCTTCAAATCCCAACTAAAATCTCATTTTCTACAGAAAGCTTTCCCCAATCCCTTTTAAAATATTTCATATTTCCCAATTATATTTAAAATTTTTTAACCTTCTTAAAAATTATTTTAGTTCAAAATTCTCTCCTTCCCTCTCTCCCCTCCCCCATTCATTGAGAAGGCAAGCAATTTTATATAGGCTATGTATGTACAGTCATACAAAACATTTCCATATTAGGTTGTAATAGAAAAAGACCAAAAAACAAAATAAAAAATTTTTTAAAAGTATGCTTTGATCTGCATTCAGACTACATCAGTTCTCTCTGGAGTGGATGGCATTTTTCATCATGAGTCCTTTGGAATTGTCTTGGATCATTGTATTGCTGAGAATAGCTAAGTCATTCACACTGATCACCAAACACTGTTGCTGTAACCCTGTACAGTGTTCTCCTACCCAAGCCCCCATGATTCCAGTGTCTTCCTTTTAATTATTTCCTATTTATCTGGTATTTAGGTTAAAGTATTTGTTTGCATGTTGTCTCTTCCATGAGGAGGGCAGGGGCTGTTTTTGCCTCTTTTTGTGTCCCAGGGCTTAGCACAGTCCCTGGCACATAGTGGGCACTTAAAAAATGTTAACTGATTAACAAAGTGTAGCAGTAAGCACCCTGACATACACAGGAGGGGCTGCTGCACAGGTTCTTAGATCTGCTTTTCTAAAAGGAAAGCAACTTTTGAGGGGCCAACATTCACTTTAATCAAACACATGTAGACCAACAGAGAAAATACAAGCAGGACCAACAGATAGGGCTTCCAACTATATGACCATAAGCAATACATACCTCATAGATCAACAGACAGATCCAATTGTCTGACCATTACATACATACATAGTTACCAGAGAGAGAAGCACCAACATCTGAGTTTTCAAAGTCAGGGGGCTCCTTAGCAACTTCCCAGAGTCTCATCTGGCCTAATCACAGGAACATTCTCCCAATGATTGAGCCCCAAAGCAAAACCTCACCTCAGAATATATAGCGTCATAAGGCTAGTGCATCAGTGTCTAATTACCAAAAGGTGTGAAAGCCTTCAAGCAAGCAAACCTCCCTTAAGCAAGCTCCACCTGAGGCCTATTAATAGGCAGAAGATTTTTAACTCCCATTACAAAAAAAGATATTAACCCCATTTTATATGTGTTCATCCTTCGTGGCCGAAGAAGACCATGCCATCAGAGAAATAATGACTCTTGACTTTGTTTTGAGTGAGGGAGGGCTGTGCAGGTTACCAGCTTCACTTCTCCTCCAGAGCCATCTGAATCCAGTGACCAGATATTCGTCAGGATGACTGGAGATGACCCAGGATGAGGCAACTGGAGTGAAGTGACTTGCCCAAGGTCACACAGATAGTGAGTGTCAAGTGTCTGAGGTAAGATTTGAACTCAGGTCCTCCTAACTCCTGTACTGGTGCTCTATCCACTGCACCACCTAGCTGCCCCATCCTCATTTTATAGATGAGGAAACAAACTAAGAAAGGTTAAGTGTCTTGCTCAGGGTCACACAGCTAGTAAAGTGTCTGAAGCCAAATTTGAATTCAGGTCTTCCTGACTCCAACACTCTTACCTACATCTCCATTTAGTGTAGCACCCACTCCACAGGGTTGCTCCAAAGTCACTTAAGCTTTTCCAGTCCCAGTTTCCTCATCTGTAAAATGGAAATAATCAATCAATAAACATTTATTAAGCGCCTATTATGTGCCAGGCACTGTGCTAAACACTGAGACTGCAAAAAGAGGCAAAAAACAGTCCCCTGCTCTCAAGGACCTTATAGTCTAGTAACACATATTTCCCAGTGTTGTTGTTGAGTATCAAATGAGACATTTGAAGCACTTTGCAAACTTTAAAGTCTATAGGAATGTTACCTATTATGTTTACAGAGGAGAAAAGTGCGGATCCAACTAACAGCCAGTTTAATTCAACAAAAAATATCTATTAATTGTCTTAAACAAGGCATTGTGCTCAGTGCAGGAGGTTTAAAGATAAAAAGGAAAAATAGTCGCAGACTTCAGGGCATTTCCTCTGTTCTACTGAGGATATCCCCACATGGAAACCCAAAAGGTAATTTGAGCTAATTTGAGAAAGGGGAAAGTACTAAGGATGAGAGGAGGGGGAATCAGAGAAAGCTCAGTGGACAAGGTGATGCTTGAGTTGAGCTTTGAGGAGGATATTCCAGGTATAGCCTGAAGTCAAGACACCTAAGCTCTGACTCTGGTTGCAGAGCACAGCCTTGACTTCATGCCACAACACTATGTACAAAACAACAGAACTGAGTCCCAGAAATCCAACAATAAACATCATTCTCATCCAAATTCGATCATTCCAGGTGGTCCCGCCTTTACTCCAGGGACTCTTATGAGTTCTATGAACTTGGAATGCCATCTTAAAGGAACATGAACTTGAGGGTGCCCAAGAGGCAAACTTCCTTCCCATCAGATGTGCACTGCCTGAATAGCTCACAGTCAGGTTTGCTTCCCCACATCATGGCTCTGTCCTTGGCTGCATCCCTCAGCTCTAGGGCCACAAGCTCCTCACTGATCCCCTCCTCTCTCAGCCAAGGCACACCCCCTTCTTCTCTCTCTAGAACATTGGGTCCCAGAACTCAACACTTTTCTCAGAAGACTGGGGTCTAAGAACTCCCCTTCCACCCCTCTCTGGGGCAGGTTCCTGGCTTCCCACAGCTCAATCTGGGAATTTGAGGAGCTGAAACATTTGTTGCTCAATCATTAGCTCTGTCTGCTGCTGACTTTCAGACTGACAGGATCTGCCAGGGCCTCACCACAGCTGTCGTGGCTGGGACCAAGGAGGCGCCAATCTCAGCTCAGCCTTCACCCCTAGGAACCAAAGTCTGCTGTCAGGATCCTCGTCTCAACTTTCTCTGCATCTTTCTAAATAGTCTTGTCTGCCCCTTTCTATAGAGCAAGGACAAACCTGAAACCCAATCCACAGTAGCCTGAACCATCATCACATTATCCCCTTGATAGACTCTTCTCAACATCATTATTGTTAATGCTGTCTTTTATAACATCCTATTTCTAATACAGCCCTCCTACTTTTACGTTAGGGGACTTTAATAGCTTTAATGGTCTTCCTCAAACTTGTTAACCTCCCAATTCTTGGAGCATCTTAAATTCCATGACTTACTCCCCTCCTTCATTCTGCCTTAGCTACACATGGGGATGGTTCCATTCAAGATCTCATCATTGGTCATGGGTCTTCCACTTCCCTCGTTATAGACGCACACACAAGTCTCCAACTAGGGAAAGGACTTTCCAGGTAACTTTCCATTATCACAGCTGGTTTCAACTCCAACCTTTAACACAACACCCAGCACATAGTCTGTGCTTATTAAGTTTTCACTGAATCATCTTATCACAATTCATTTGCCAAACTTCAGCCCTTAGTTAATCCCATTCTACCCCTCTTAGCCCTCTTCAGCTCTTTCATTCCTCCCTAACTGATTCACTGCCCAAAGAAGCTATTCTAAACTTTTTCTTCCCTCTTCAAGACCCCCCCTCCACCTCCCCTTTGGACTCTGGAGAAGAGAGTGAAACTGATGACTTTTCATAACTCTTCTTCACTTAAATCCAATTCGCTCGAAAGTGACCCTCTTCTGAACAATAACAAGCACCACCTCCTTCTCTTGCCTCTATCAAAGCTCAGGACCTTGTCTCTTATTTTACTGAGAAAACTATTTTTGTTGTGATTATTCGGTCATTTCAGTTATGTCCAACTCTTTGTGACCCCATCCGGCAAAGATACTAATGTTGTTTGAAACTGAGGTAAACTGGATTGAGTGACTTGTAACTAGGGTTACACAGCTAGTAAGTGTTAGACACCAGTTTGAACTCCAGGACAGGTGCTCTATACATTATGGTGCCACTTAGTCACCCATTATCTTAGATTGAACATGTCCAAAACTGGACTGATCATCTTTCTCCCTCAAACTTTCTTTTCCTCTAAAATGTCCCTATTTCTATGAAAGGCACCTTCTTGCAGTAATCTTGGCAATGTCTTGCATAGGGGATTGCAACAGTTTCCTAACTGATTTTCCCATCTCAAGTTTCCCCCCACTCCAGCCCACTCTATGCCCTGCTGCTAAAGTAATTTTCCTTAAGTATAGATCTCTCCTTGTAACTCAGTTTACTCCAGAGGCTTCCTGTTGTCTCTAGGATACGATGCCAGTTGGGTCCTCCATGGGGCAGCCCATTCTACTCACAGGTTGGCGGTTCTTCATTCTCGAAGAGGACCATGGCATCAGGTCAGTGATGCCGTGACTTTCAAGTGAATTGGATTTAAGTGAGGGAGTGCTGTGTCCTCTCTTTCAGAATAAAGAACAGACAACCACCACCTAGGATGCCAGTTCTTTTTAGCTTTTAAAGCCCTATACAACTTGTCCCCAACCTATCTGTCCCATAGATATGGCTCTTTCCACACTCTGGTATTCCATCAAACCAGACTTCTGTTTCTCACACGTGTAACTCTCCATCTTCTATGCCTTTGCAATGGCGGTGCCCCCTCTTCTATGGAATGCATCCCCTCACCACCTCAGAGGGTCCTGCTCTTCTCTTCAGAAACAGCTCAAGCCTTTTCTGGTCCCCTCCAATGTCCAGTGCCCTCCCCCAAACCACCTTGTACTGAACTCCTTTGTGTGTACTTATACTTACTAACTTTATATTTGTGCCATATATGTTTTACATAAACTTTGTGAATCCCCTATCATAATGTAAGATCCTCGGGAATAGGGAATGGTACATTCTTTGTACTTGTATCCATGGTGCCTGGGCCATGGTAAATGCTTAATAAAAGCCTGATGGATTGTAACAAAGATTAAGGAAAAAAAACGATTCAGCAAAACAAATGCGTAATTAGTTTCCTTAGAGTGCTTTTTCTTCTTTCTTCTCTGGGTAGGGAAGGGATGTACATATTGCTAGATTCAGGGATGGATGGACCTGCAATTTCCTTTGCAAAGGGAACTCCTAGACCAGGTACTCCTCTTACAATTCAGGTTGTCATGTCCTCTTCACTTTGTAGTCTGAGGAGGGGTTCTAAGAAGGCAAGTGAGAGGCCTGGGCTTGCCAGCTAGTATATGTCAAAGGTGAATCTTCCTGGTCTGGAAGCCAGATATTTTCTCTTCCCTTGATAGACAAGTCTGATTGAGTTAATGTCTCTCCTCAAGGATCATTAGGGGCTTCCTAGTGCCTTTAGCAGGCAGCTAGTGGATAGTGTGCCAAGACTGGAGTCAGGAAGACTCATCTTCCTGAGTTCAAATCTGGCCTCAGATATCTGGTGGCTGTGTGATCCTGGGCAAATCACTTTATCCTGTTTGCTTAAGTTTCCTCATCTGTAAAATGACCTGGAGAAGGAAATGGCAGACCACTCCAGTATCTTTGCCAAGAAAAGCCCAAATGGGGTCATGGGGAGTTGGAAATAACTGAAACATAAAAACAAAATTGCTTTCATACCCTAGTTGTAGCCAGTCTTCCTAGTTATTTCACATTTACTCCCTTCATGTACTCCTATTCAAAACAAAGGGGTCTATTTGGGAAATGGAGGTGATACAAAAGTAAAAGCTGTCCAAAAAGGAGAAGCAGCAGCTATGCCAAACTGACTACTCTGCCTGTCAGTAGGTTGTAATGTTTCACAGTGCACCCTCAGCCCCCACCTCTGCAATGAAGGGAGCAGGACCATTTTCTCTTCTTTAGGGTCAAGCCTGGTCTTTCAAATTATGCAGCAGTAAGGAATTTTTTGGTTGCTGTTCTTTCCATTTCCATTCCAACATGCCAACATTTTGGGGGTCTTAAAAAGGTCCAAACTGTTAGAACTGTTTTCAACATCATGAACTCAACAGAACTATTTTTAAAATCCCCCGATATTTAGTGGTTTCTTCATATTAACACTGCCCCAAAGTCACTTAAGCCCAATTGCCCAAAATACTTTAAAAAATTATAGTTACAAGAGACTTCAGAGGTTTACCCGCCTTGTTTTATAGGTAAGAAAGCTAAGGCTTAGCAAGGTGACGTGCCTTACCCCAACTCACGCAGGTGGAAAGTGCACAATGTTGAGACTTAATTAGTCATCCTCAGTAGGTGGGAAGAAATCCCAAGGTCCATGGTTCTACCTCCAATCAGAAGACTGTGAGGTCATCTCAAGAAGGCTTCAGGGGTTGGGACAATGTTTCCCATGGAGAGATGTGATGATGTCAACACCTTGTCAATCAAGCCATGGTGATGTGAGACTTATGCTCCATGGGAAATTTTCCTATTATTGAGGAAGCACAATCAGAGTCTTTTGCACATAATCAAAGGTCCAAATAATAGTTTTCTCTCTTTAGCTACTTCTAGTCGATCCATCTCTATCAAGGTACAGTCCGTGCAAGAACTGAGGCAGAAGGTGAATGCTAGATTCAGGGAACAGAAAACAGGTCAATGTAGTTTAAGTAAAGGCAGTGCATGACATAAGATAGCCTGCAGCCAGTCTGGGAAGGCAGCAGGAAACCAAGAAATGTCCCTAAGCAGGAGAGTGATGAGATTAGACTTGTGAAGATTATTTTGGCAGTTGTGGGGAAAAGAAATGGGAGAGACTAGAAGAATGGAGACCAGCTGCTGCTGCCACAGTCCAGGCAAGAGGGAGTAAAGCCTGAATCAAGGCAGCGATTCTCATGAGAGGAGGGAAGGGGATAGAGGGGAGAGATGTGCTGGAGATAGGATTGAAAAGACCAGACAACTGGTTAGATGTGAGGGCTGAGGGAGAGGGAAGAGGGAAAAATGACTCTGAAATGAAGCCAGCATTTCTGAAAGATGCTAGTCCCCTCAACATAAACAGGCAAGCTTAGGGAAGGAGGCTTAGGAGGAAAGATAAATTCTATTTTGGATCATCTGAATTTGAGTCATTTATATTGTTTGTAGGACATCCAGCAGGCAATGGGTGAGATGGGATTGGAGAGAGTTTAGGACTGATAGGGCAGCTGTGGTAGATGTGGTCATTGTTGGCATAGAAAGGATAAATGAACCCAGGGGAATGGTTAAAATTGCCCCTACCCCAAAAGGAGGTATAGAGAGAAAAGAGGGCACAAGATAATGAGTTGGGGGAACATCAAGAGGTAGGAGTGAGACATGGATGAGGATGATTCAGCAAAGGAGATGCAAAAGGAGTGTTTAGATTATGTAGTAGAAGGAGAGAAGGGGTGAGGGAGGGAAAGAAGAAGAGAGAGGCAGAGAAAGACAGAGAGTGAGACAGAGAGACAGAGAGAGAGAGAGAGAGAGAGAGAGAGAGAGAGAGAGAGAGAGAGAGAGAGAGAGAGAGAGAGAACAGGGTCACAAAAGAGAAAGTATTTGAGAGGATAGCAAACAGTATCCAAAGCTGCAGAGATAATGTGTGTTGCACAAGCTTTTGCAAACCTTAAGTAAGGCATAATATAAATACTAGAAGTCAAGGTGGATGAACTGAAATTAGAACCTAAGGTTCTGCTAATTCAAGGATCTTTCTATCATTTCACCTGAAACATTGCAAAAACACTGCTTTAAGAGTATTTTGGCAAAGAAGATCATTATTATTCCTTTTTTTTTTTTTTTTAAAGAAGCTTTCCTTGAGGGCTCCAGTCTCTAGGGAAGGGGAGGAGTTCAGCAGAGAATTCCTAACGGAGGAACATATATCACACTCAATCATTTGCCCTCAACATAATTTTTTAAAATTACTAACTATAGTTGGGCAGCTGGGTGGCACGGCGGATAGATCACTGGGTCTGGAGTCAGGAAGAGATCTGAGTTCAAATGTGACCTCAGACACTTAACCAGCTGGGTGACCCTAGGCAAGTCACTTAACCTTAGTTTTCTCATCTTCAAAATGGGGGGAAATGGCAGGACCTCCCCAGGATTGCCATGGAGACCAGATGAGATATGTGTAAAGATCTTTGCAACATACATTTTTGTTGTGGTTCAGTGCTGTCCAACTCTTTGTGACCCCATTTGGGGTTTTCTTGGCAAAGATACTGGAACGGTTTGTCATTTCCTTCTCCAGCTCATTTTACAGTTGAGGAAACTGAGGCAAACAGGGTTAGGTGACTTGCCCAAGATCACACAGCTAGTAAGTGTGGTCAAATTTGAACTCAGAAAGATGAGTTCAGGCACTGCACGCTAGGAACTATGGCGCTGCCTAGTGGTCTGCTCTATCCATGCTAGCTGTTATTATTAGTAACTATGTATTCCTTGTTGACTACCTTGGTACTATCTCCTACTAACTTACACTCTGTGAAGCAAAAGGATTGTACTTTTCGTAGCCCACCTAGCTAACAGAGCTCACTCACTACGCCTTTGAGGGCATAAATAAAATACCAGGAGACTGTTAATTAATTGGTACAGGGCCTCATCACCTACTTCCTAGCTGGTCTCCATACTTTCTCCTCTCTCCAATCCAGCTTAGACACCCCAGCCCCAGTCCAAGAGCCTAGGTCTAGCCATGCTCCCCTCTTTCTCAGGAAGCCCCTGTGTGTTCCTTTATACCTCACACGTACAAATGCTTGGGCTTGATACTTTAAAATCTTTACAATCTGGTCCCTGCTGACTTCTCTAGCCTTGACATTCCAGCCCCGCAAGGTCCAACCAAACAGGCCTTTTTACTGTTTCTAAAATAGGGCAGTATATTGTTTCCCATACCTGGAACTCATTCCTCACCTCTCCCACCTGCTGAGAGTACAGGTACAGCGATACCTGCTGGGATTGATCCATGGAGGGGCAGCTATTCTCTATAGGATCAGTCAATCAGGCCATAACCATTTATTATGTACCTACTGTGTACCAGGCACTGTTCTAAGAGCTGGATCATAAGAATTTAGAGCTGAAAAGGGGCCTTTTCTGTCGTCCAATCTAATCCCTTCATTTTAGAAGAGGAAATTGAGGGTAGCTAAGGTGATTTACCTAAGGTTTTACAGCTATATACAATGGGGGACTGGCTTGGAGTATACCCCATGGAGCTGGCATGGGGATGGGCCTACAGGTACAAGTCACCTTATGAAGTATTAGCAGAGCCCAGTGGCTCAATGCTGAATGATTGGCAGTTTGGCAGCAAGCTCCAAGTGGTCCTTTGCTCCTGGGATTTTGTTGTCAAATTGTTCCAGTTGTATCCACATTTTTGCATACAAAATTAGCTCATTCACATTCTACGATGACTACTCCCCCTTTGTCAAGGTGCGGTGGCGGGGTAGGCCCCAGACATGAGGGCAACCTGAACTATAAGCTATATTCTGCAGGGTTCCAGTTTGGGGATCTAAAGGTCCAAAGAGTGTGAGAAAAGAAGCGTGACCCCTCTTTCGGGGTCAGACTCCTTCAGGACCGAACTTGCTATTTCTATATGCCTAGCTCCAAAGCCCATACAATTCTGGTTGAGAGATTTTGTAGGTGTCAAGTTTTTGCAAACCAAATTGACACACTGCACAGTCTCTATCATTTCTCTGCAATTTAACTGACAGTAAGTAAGTCTGGGCTTCTTGAGGAGAACCTTTCCACAATTTCTGATAGCGATGACAGGGTCCTGAATTTCTATCATATGATTGATCCCTTTGTTGAGTGCCCATTGACAGTCTCTAAACGTATGCTGCAAGAAAAAGAATGTGCTTGCTGAGGGACTCTGGGCATGTCACTTCACCTGAACATTCTTCTGCCCTCTTGTGCCTCAGAAATCTGTGGCAGAGCATTCCGAGCTCGTATTGGTTTGATCAGTCACAGTCAGACACACTGAAACTTGACTTTGTCATGGTGATGTCATTTTGGTCCTCTTTGAGAAGAAAAGACAACAATCAATTGCTAAAACAGAACATCTATCTTAAGATTCATCCTCTCTCCTTTCTAGCTGTGATATTCTGTGAGATCTGTGCCTAGGCACGTAAACAGACCATCTGCATGCAGGTTTTCAAACCAATTTCACAAAATATAGAATGTTGTCAATTCCTCCTACCTCTCTGATCACTCCTTCTGGGACTCCTTTGTGAGATCTTAATCGAGGTCACTCCCACGAAGCATGGCTATTCCCCAGGGCTCCACCTGGACTCTCTTCTTTCTCTTTTACCTCTCCTCTCCCTCAGCTACTGCTTTATCAGCTCTTGTGTGTTCAACTATCATCTCTATGCTGATGGTTTCCATTATTTCTTTATCTAACCCTAAGCTAATCTCCTTTTGGACATCCTGAATAGACTATCTCAGTAGGCATCACATACTGAACACATACAAAACAGAATTCATTCTTTTTCCAAACCTCCCCCTCTTTCCAACCTTCCCATTACTGTTAAGGGTATCACCATCTTGCCCAGTCACCCATGCGTGCATCCTCAACTTTCTCAAACTCACCTCACACATCTAAAATTGATTGTCAACCCTTCTCTCCATTTTCTGAGTCGCCACCCTTGTACAGACCCTCATTACTTCTTGCCTCTACTATTGTAATGGCCTTCTAACTGAACTCTGTTTGAAGTCTCTCTACTCCAACCCAAGCACCACTCAATGATCTTTGCAAAGCTCGGGTCTATGTCACCACCATCCCTCACAGGCCTGTGCCTCCCATTACCTCAAAATCAAATATAAAATCCTCTTTAAAACTCTTCCAAGCCTGGTTACTTCCTATCTTTCCAGTCTTCTTATATTTTATGTATTCTAGTATATTTATGTCCTCCAGTGACACTTTCTGTTTCAACGCTACATCTCCGTCTCTCTTCCTTCATATGAGCTGTCTCCATGTGACTGGAATGCACTTTCTCCTCATCTCTGACTCCTTCAAGACTCAGGTCTAATCTCACTTTCTGCAGGAAGCCTTTCCTTATTGGGCTTCCAATCTGCCCTTTGTAAAACTTTTCCTTACATGGAGCTAAATAGGGTTTTTTGTAACTGCTGCTCATGCATCCCAGTTGTCTCTTTTGGAGCCAATCAGAGTAACAATTCTTCTTCCATATGACAACTTTTCAAATATTTACAAGTTGTAATTCATGGCCACTCTGCCCTCTTTTTCAGGCTATTCATCTCTCATTATTTCTTTTATTATAAACTTAACAAGTATCAACAAACATGAACACACAGAAAAAGAAGACTGTATATGAAACTGAACCTCTTGTTCCATACAGCTTCTTTATCTCTAGTTTTTTTCAAATATTTCTCATATGACATGATTCAAAGCCTCTAAATAACTTTTTTCCTACTATTTACTCCAGTGATAAGATTCAGATAAGAAAAAAAAATACCCACAACAAGTAAGAAGTAATTACTTGGGGGTCTTACCTTTAGGGCAATGTCATTATCAAACCCAACCTGTTACCATCCTGAAAATCTAACACAGTCTCTGCCATTCGAAAAGGAAACATTTTTTCAGATGGAGAAACTAAAATTGATGGACACTTGACAATCAAAATGAAATTATGGCTTAAATTGGCTGAAACAAAATAAATGTCTTTTCATTAAGTAGTTTCTGTGACATCCTAAGAAACTGCAAGCAGTGAAACTCTTGATTCTGAGAGTAAGGCTTTCCATCAACAAACTGTGGTCATTTATTTTTTCAGTCATTTTTTATGATTTATCCTTTGTAATATCACCAGGAGGATTATAACATAAGAATCTCTTGGTAACATCATCAGCTCCTATGGGACTTAACCATTATCTCTCTCCAGAACACCTAAACACACACACTCCACACATCACATCCATCCTTACCTGAGGTTCAGTCTCCTACCACTTGTTACAAGATTTTTTTTTTTAACTACATGTCCCTAAAACATCTTAAACTCAATATATCCCAAAGTGAATTCACTCTCCATTCCCCCTCTTCCAAACTTTTCTATTTCTGTTGAAATCCCTCATCTTTCTAGTCTCCCAGGTTTGCAACTTCAGAATTATTTTCAACTCTTCCTCTTCCACACCTCTCATAGCTGATGAGTGGCCAAATCTTGCCGTTTTCTTAACACATCTCTCTTCTGGTTGCTTTTTTCTGCTCACACAGCCACCATCTACCTTTGGGCCCCCATTCCCTAGATTATTGCAGCAATCTCCAAATTGTTCTCCTTGAAACTGCTGCTAAAATAATTTCCCCCTAAGTTTAGATCTGACCATGTGACTCAATCAGCTCCAGTGTCTTCCTGTTGCCTCTTGGATAAAATACAAACTCTCTTTAACTTTTAAAGACTGATACAGCCTGTCCCCAAACTATCTTTTCAGATTCAGTGAAATGACTCCCTTCCCACACTCTGGGATTCAGCCAAACCACTGCTGTTTTTTTACATGTAGGGCACTTCATTGTATTTTTCTGGAACTTTGGACCAGAAAGGGATGGACCAAAAATGGTTCTATGTTCTAGTAAATTTATGTATTCTAGTATATTTATGTCCTCCAGTGACACTGTTTCAACACTACATCTCCCCCTCTCTTCCTTCATATGAACTGTCCCCATGTACCTGGAATGCACTTTCTCCTCACCTCTGACTCCTTCAAGACTCAGGTCTAATCTCACTTTCTGTAGAAAGCCTTTCCTTATTGGACTTCCTTTTCCTGCAATACACCTATTCCTCACCTCCATCACATGGAAACTTCCCCTTCTCTCGAGATACCACTCAAGTACCACTATTGCTGAAGCCTTTCCTGATATGCCCTCCTGCCCCAGACACTACAGCCTTGTATTGTTGCTTTTATCTCATTGCCTACCATTCTCTGAAATCGCCCTTCCTCTACAGTAGGATTTGAATAAGGTCATTCAGGTATCATTCAGAAGGTCACAATGGGAAGAGACCTTAGAGACCACCTAATCTAGACCTTGTATAATACACAGGAGTGCTCATTCAGCCTTTGTTGGAAGACCTACAGCACTGAAGAGCCCACTTCCTCTGGAGGCAGCAGACTCCATTTTTGGACAGCTCTCACTGTTATACAGATTTTCTTACATCAGATCTAAATCTGTTTGTAACTTCTACCCACCAAGTTCTGCCCTTTGGGACCAAGTAAAACAAATTTAATCTCTCTTCGGTGGAACAGCCCTTCCTAAACTTGAAAACAGTAATCACATCCCTCCTATCTCTTCGGGTGCTCATCAACCCGTTCCTGAACCCAGCTAATTATACTTTTGACAAATAGATCTTTCCCACGAATACAGCAAAGGAGACTTTGTCCAAGGCTTCAGTCAAATCTAGGTAAATTATATCTACCACATTCCCTTGGTCTACTATCAATTAATCCTAGAAAAAGGATTAGAAAGGGTTGAAAAACGAAATGTGTCTAGTCCAGCATAATCTGTTCTTGATGAAGGCATAAAGCATCTTTGTGATTACAGCTAGGGAATGCAATGGATAAAGTGCCTGGACTAGAGTCAGAAAAATCTGATTTCAAATTTGACCTCAGCCATTTCCTAGCTATGTGACCCTGGGCAAGTCACTTCACCCTATTGGCCTCAGTTTCCTCATCTGTCAATTGAGCTGGAGAAGGAAATGGCAAACCACTCCAGTAGCCTTGCTAAGAAAACCCCATGAAGAATTGGACATGACTGAAAATGACTGAACTGAACATCTCAAACCTTTTCAGTGTTATGAAATGCTTTGGTGATAGTCTGGTGAAGTTTATGGATAGGACTTTTCTCAGAATGTTTTTTAATGCATAAAATAAGATACATAGGTTTGCAAAGAAAATCAGGTTTATTGAAATAGTTATAACATTGTGGCTTGCCTATCAACTTCCTATTAACCATTTTTGGCCCATTTCTTTCTGGTCCAAAGGCCATTCTCTTTGGAAGGGAAAACAGAAACAAAATGGAAAAATTCTGGCTTGTCCCAGTCATCTCTTATCATCCTGCTCACTACCAAGCAATGATCCAATTCCATCTTTCCTCCTCCTTTTCCCCAAATACAGATTAAAAATGAAAAAGAAATCATTTTTACTACCCTTAATTTTCTTTTGCCAGGCTCAGTTCCTTCTGAGTTTCAGGACTCTCAACATGAGAGTTGACCACCTGCGCTTGGCTCCTCTCCTCTTCTGCATGTGTCTTTTTGAAAAATATAAACTAATTTCTTTAACAAGCATTGATGGTCAAGGAGTTTCTCATGCAATCATGGAAAATTCAGATTTAGACAACTCCCCTTTTCCCCTCTTCATTGGAATCAACTGTGTTTTTTGAGTGTTCATACAACCTGGGGAAGTGACTTACTCTGTAGAATTTGGGGCATGAGAGCCTACCTTTCTCTGAACCCCATGAACTGCTCTCTAATCATACTGATGATGATGCACTTATAAAGCACCTACTACGTATCAGCCACGATACTAAGTGCTTTATATAAATTTATACAAACTATTTCATTTGATTCATACAACTAGGTAGGTCAGCGCTATTATTATCCTCATTGTACAGATAAGGAAACTAAGGCAGGCAGAGGTGAAGTGACTTGCCCAGGGTCACACAACTCAGAAAATGCCTGAGGTGTTCTTTTGTGCACTGTGGTGCCACCTAGTGGCCTGTACACTTTCATTGTCCCTTTCCTTTGTCAGACCTTAAGCACGTTCTGCGTTCCTATTCCCTGACACCTTCCCATTGGAGCATAAACTCCTTAAAGACAAGGGTACTCATAAATCTCTGTATCTCCTGGTGTAGCCCAGTCCATATTAGGCACCTGGCGGTTGCTGATTTTAAATGAAATCATGGCACTGGAACAGGGGAAATTGCAGATTCATATCCTGCCTCAGACACTCCTTAGTTGTGGAACAGGAGGCAATATACTGCCTCTCCCTGAGCTTCAGTTTCCTCATCTGTGAAACAGGAAAGGCTAACATTTGCCCTGCTTACCTCCCTGTGGAAGCAGTGGAAGAAGCGGGATTGTGAGAGATTCTCACTACCACTGCCAGCAAAGGGACCATCAATTACATTTTGCCTTCAATTTCACAGGAAAATGCAGAAAATCCTATAGCACTTTGAGTTCCACTTTTCACCAACAAAGAATCCTAACAGGACTGGACTCAAGTAAATCCACCCATGCCCACAACTTATGTTCTATAAGAACTGATCTTATTATAAGAATTCCTTCAGAACACATTTTATCTAAGGAATAACAAAGGGTTTTTTCCCCGCTCCAAACACCGTCAGATGCACATTTTACTCTCCTTATAGAATGAGAGACAGCTCCGAGGTTGCAGCAGATAATGTTGAACCTGGAGTCAGAAAGACCCAATTTCAAATCTTGCTTCTGACACGAACTCATTTAAATCTTTGGCTTCCTCAGTTTCTTAATCTGTAAAATAGGGATAATGGGAACACTTATCTCTCAGGGTTGCTGTGTTGATCTAATGAGATCATATATGCAAAAAACTTTGGAAATCTTAAAGTTCTATGTAGCTGTTATTATTATAGGGAGATACTGAGAAGTAGAGATATAACAAATTAGGGGCAAAGGTAGGGACTGACTCCTTCCCTAAGTGGAAAAGTTTCAATGGAGTGAAATTGGACCTGGATGATGTGGCATTAAATGATTGTGGCTCATCACCAATGCTGGTCCTAGCGGATTTATCAGCAGGGGACTCTGGGTGACTAAGGCTTTGTGGAGAGGTGCTTTTAAAACCTGCAGCCTGAAAGTGATGCTGACTTCAAGTATTCCAACACATCAGAAACCGGCAGATGGAGTTCTCAGGAACAACTGAGTTTCAAACCTCAGACTCTTACTAGCTGTGTGACCCTGGCTAGGTCACTTAACTTGACTACCTCAATCCCTCCATCTGTAAAATGGGAATAAATAATAATAGCATCTATCTCCCAGCATTGTTATAAGGATTAAACAAGATATGTGTAAAGTGCCTTGCAAACCTTCAAGTCCTTCATCTATGTTTTCAGTCTCCTCATCTGTAAAATGGAAATAATGCACATAGCACCTAACTCCCCGCGTTGTGGTGAGAACCAAAAGAGAGAGTAGATAAAGAACTTGGCACATCTTAAAGCTTCTAAGTTTTGGTGTTATCATTATGGTAACAACTTCTCGTAATTGGGTATCAACTCTTCATCCTCACCCACCTCTTGGGACATGAGGATTGATGGCAAATACCCAAAGTTGGTGCTTTTATTCGTACCGTTACTCATACCCATAAGGTCCCACCTTTCTCCCTCTTTACCTCCTGAATGCCTATCAAACTTTTAACGCCCAACTCAAATGTCAGATCCTCCAAAAACTTCCTTGGATCATTCCAACGAGTAATGACCTTCTCCCACCTCCAGAGAACATTTTGTTTTTGTGTTTCTATAACTGTTTCTATTGTTTTATGACATAGTTATCTGTGTTTGTGCTCTACCTTCCCACAAGGCTCTGAGTTTCAAGATTGCAAAGATTAAAATATTTCTCGGCTTTGTCTCTTTCCTAAGGGCCCAGCACAGTGCTCTGCATAGTTAGGGACTTAATAAAATGTTTACTGGATGGAAAACATATCAGGAATCTAGAAAAAAAGAAATTAAAAGTAGTTGCAAACTCAATTGGTAAGTAGGTTAACAAATTGAAACCAGAGGGAAGGATGGAATTTTTTCCTGTGGTCAGTCACAGGCATGCTCCTTTCTTAAAAAAGGAAGCAGGAAGAGGTAGGTAGGTGTCTTTGGTCTTCTCCATTTTCACTTGGGGCTGTTTGAGTGATGATCAGTACTACAACCTGAACAAATAATACCTAAACATCTCATTCTCAAACCAAAAGACCAAAAACGGCAACTGCTCCCTCCTAAGCTCAATCTTACTAGTAAGCATTTTCCCAACCACCTAAAACCTCCCCATTTGACATCTCCTGTATGTAAATGTGTTTCTTTGATACACTTTATGCATGGACTTCCAGGAAATGGAACTCTAGAGTTAAAATTCAGTAAACTCTAGGACCAAATACAAACTACTGTGTTTGGCTTTTTAAGCTCATCATAACCTGGTCCCTTCCTCCCTTCCCTGTCTTCTTACACCTTATTCCCCTTCCACATACTCTGATCTAAAGACACTTGCCTACTTGGAACTCTAAGCATTGGTGACCCCCATGACTTTCCCCTTCCCATCTCTTTCTCTGGGCTTCAATAAAGTCCTACTTTCTGCAAGTCTTTCCCAAACCACCCTGATGCTAGTGCCTTCCCACTGTTATCTCCAATTTATCCTGTATATATCTCATTTGTACATAATTGTTTGCATGTTGTTTTCCCTCATTAAAATGGGAGTTGAAAGCAGGGACTGGCCTTTTTTTTGGTCTTTCTTTGTATCTCCAGGGTTTAGCATAATAACTGGCATATAGCAGGTGCTTAAATCTTACAGTTGATTAAAAAAGGCAAAGTTGGCCCTAATTGAAAAGGGATCCTGGGGTCATAGAGCTGAAAAGGACCATCTAGTCCTAGCTGGACACTGTCTAGTCCAGGGGTTCTTAATCTTTTTATTTAATGTGTATCACTGGACGTTTTGAGGAGTCTGATGAAGCCTATGGATCCCTTCTCAGAAAAATGTTTGTAAATAATTGAATAAAATATTAAATTTCAGTTGGAGGTTAGTGAAAATAAAGACATAATTTCCCCCCACATCTAAGTTCACAGATTCACTAAAATCTATCCATGAACCAAGGGGTCTTAGAACTTTAGGTTAAGAACACTGATCCAGACCAACTTCCCTCATTTGACAGGTGCAGAAACTTTGAAGGACTCCAACCTGGATTAAAAGGACAGGGTCTATGTTAAAGATCCACACACCTGGGGGGGGAGGGGCGGGACAGAAGACAACCCATCAGCTGCTCATACCATCTATACCAGTATTCTTTGGATTGATACATATATCCACACACAGGCCGACACATGGATAATAAATACATGTTTTATATATACACACACATACAAAGAACCACATCTGCAAGGTTTAGAAGGTAAGAAACGTACGGGTACAGGGAGGTACTTGTTATAAAGAGGTACTATAATGCATTTTTCAAAGAGTCAGGAAGTGGAAAAAAAAATGGTCAGCAGAACCTTGAATCAGAGGTAGCCTTATAACAGAGAGACTAAATCTAGGGGATGTGGGAAACACAAAATTCAGTTGTACAGTCTTCTGGGTCTTAAAATGAGTTTTAAATGTTTGCTTTTGTTAATACTACCGTTTTTAGCTCATTGGCTGAAAATGCCTAGAGCCTCAAGCTCCAATACTTCTGAGAAGTCATAGATAAGATAGGAACCTTTCCCTCTTGGCGGATAACTCCCCATCCCCTACTCCTTCAGAAAAAAAAAAAAAATGGGTATACACACATCATTTCAAGGTAAGCATTTGTTGAAATACAGGAAGAATAATGCCATGGGGGACTGACTAGTACTGGAGACCTGGGTTACATCATAACTGATGTGCTCCAACTAAATGCCCAGGAACTTTTTTTTTTTCTTTCCCTACAACTCCTTACCACCAGAAGGAAAGACAGAATTCAGAAAAACAGAAGATCAGTTCACACTTTTTTACGTACTTTTTTTTTTAACTGGTCCTATCTGTGCTGGGAGGGTGAGGGGAAGGAGAGAGATGCCCTTCTGTAAATTCCTTGACTATATTTTTGCTCAAGGCAAAAAAAAAAAAAAAGGCCTATTTCAAAATAAACAGTTTTCCAATTTTGTTCCCCTCCTCTGTGTGGGATAGTCACTTAGTTTTTCTGATCCATTGGTCTTATAATTCTACTGCACTGAAGTCTTCAAGCTTCAGTCTGTGGTCAGAGGTAGGCAGTTCCACAGATCTGAGATCCCCTTCCCAGGATAAAAGACTCATTCTCTCTAAAGCTTCTAACTCTTATGGTAAAACTCTATTTCAGAAGTATTAGGGGTGAGGTGGGGATGGAACAGGGAAGATGGAAGGTGTGGAATGGAATATGTGCCTTGAGGGGAAAGGAGGATGGAAAGAGAAGGGAAAAGCTAAATAATCTTCCTGAGTTCACTGTTAAGAGCAAAGAAAGCTTTTTTCGCTAGCTAAGAGGACAGCCAGTGATACAACCTGCTAGAGGAAGACGAGATTCTCCCCTGTGATAAGAAAGGCTGCTCTTAGTCATCAAGGCCTGTGAAGATTAACAAGGGGAAGTTGAGGGAACAAAGTGAAATGTACATTCCACTGAATGTTCCTTCTCCCCATTCTCCTAGGTTAGCCCGGTCCCTAGAATGAGCTCACCCAATCCCTTCAACATCTGACACCTTTCTGAGGAAGCACTCAATACAAAACTACTTGGACATATTCTCTTTCTAGGTGCGTCCTTGTTCCATTCTGGCCAAGGACATGGGCGTGGCCCCATCTGCTAGGGCCACTATTTCAACACAACCATTTCGGGAATTCTCAGCTGCCCCTCTGGGTCTCAGCTCATTGCTCCTTCCATACTGAAAACTCTTCATACATTTCTTTTAAAACTTTTATTCAATAATATATAATTTTTTAATTATAATATATAACTGTCCATCATGCCATATATTTCCCCCATTTCCCCACTGTGGAGTTTGTGGCCAGCTAGATAATACAGTTTGGTGGGGAAGGGGGAGGGACCATGGGACCAAAGGTCAATGGGTTGAGGTGGGGATACAGGAAGTGGGGGAGCAACATTAACCAACAACCATTTTGCATACCCTTCACATTTTCCATGCTTTCTGGGTCAGAAGGAAGTCAACAGGAAGTCAAAGGCGTATGAACCTTTTACATTCAGAAGTAAGGTTTGTTTTATAGACTGTTGGTTGCCATTCAGCTGGTGTGGTTCCTGCTCTCGTAACCTGTCACCATGACGTGTCTGTCGGCTGCATGTGGTCTCTGTACACACGTTTTTAAGACATTTGATTTAGTTCTTGTTCTGCTTATGGAAAAGTGGGAGAAACAGCATCAGACCTGGGGAGAGAGATAGGAGGAGGGAAGAGATGAGGTTAATGAGGCTCCTCTTGCTTTGAGGGCGCGCCTCCACCGTTATCTGGGCTGGTTGGCTGATGGAAGGCCAACTTTGTATTCAGCTCCACGGGCCACTTAAAGAGCAAAGTGATCATTTTCTTGGGTGAGTGTAGGATTACCACAGGGTTTCTTCTTCTAGTCCCCTTCTCCCCCTTTCCATCTTGCATCTCAATAGCAAGCTTTGTGCCAGCATTTCCATCAATGGAGTTCAGTGGTTTGATGCTGTACTATGGACTGATTGACATGCCTCTCCAGACCTCTAATGTAACTATGAGCTAGTCTTCCCCAAATTCCGAAGGCTATTATTTTGGGGATTCTGCAAGGCCCTCTATCGCCATAGGAAGCCTGGCAACATCGGCAGCCAAACTCTGAAGCCCCTCTTTAAGACTAGGAATCGCCAGAAGAAAGGGCTGTCTCTTTTTAACTGTAATGATAAAGTCTGACTTCTATTTTTTCAGGGGGCAGGGGAAGGTGGGATGAAGGGATTTAGTTTTGAGGTCCAGTAAGGAAGAGGTATGTTTCCTCTCCTCTCTGCACTCTGGTGGCAAAGTTGTAAGGACAGTAACACACCAAAAAGGAAATCTTGAAAGCTGTCTACACAACCAACCTCAAGGTTCTCTAGGAAGTCAGTGTATACACTAAATACATTTTTATAAAAACTTGTTTGGTCTCTACTCAGATATTGGTGAATCAACAAAAAAGCGTGGGTGTAAAATCTGAGGAAAATTAATTAAACCTCATCAATATTCCAGTATGTGGGAGGGTAGGAATAACTCTAAACAGATCTTTGCTTTGGGAGCTTTTCCTTATGAGGGCTCAATGGAATGAGGGTGTGCAGGGAAGAGGATATATGGGAAATTCAAGGAAGCTGAACTTTCAGGATTCCAACCTTGAAAGGGAAAATACTCTTTTGAAAATTATGCATATGGTTCAACTTAAAAAAATGAAAAGCAAAAACTTACTGCCAACCAGAATTCTATAAAAGCAGCATTTTTAAGCCACTTGTCACCCAAAAGTGAGCAACAGAATAAGACATTCAATTTGAGGAGGCAGGTACTCCTGAGTATTTCTTCTAAGTGATGCTGTCTATAGAAAAAGGGCAATTCCTAACAGGACACCCCTCCAACTCCTTTAAATCATGGAAATCAAATACAAATACCATGTATACAATCTTAGAGCAAGACTCAAGAAATGGGAAATGCAAGAGTTAAGGTTCTCATAGCAACCAGTAGCCAAGTCTCCCCACATCAAAGATTTGGTTGTTAAAATTTTTATTCATGAAAACGGTTTGATTGAACATGGCATTTTTCTCTCCTGTCCTTTAAGAGCAGAAGTAGCAGCATAAATCATACAAAGTGATATGTGACCATTGGATCTTAAGGAGTCATTTGTCTTAACTAGTTCACAGCTTGGCCATGATTTTTCGGTCAGCAGGAGACGGTCAGCATCCTAGTTCTCGATGGCTTATCCGCGCTTTCCAGGTAGGCTTCACAATTTGTCCCCAAAGCCTTAAGAGTCATTTTCAGCCAAGGTGGCCAGCAGGAAAAACCCTGCCAATTTGTTGGTACTGTAAAAGACCACTTTTAAAAATAAAAGTCCTACTCAATTCATTTAAAGGTTAAGGATCACATTTATGGAAAACTTTATTATGGCCTGCTATTTCTTTCCCCAAGTGCATGTATCATTTATATATTCCTACTAAGGTGTTTCTATTTTCCAGGAAACAGGGGTTTTAATTCCTTTAAAAAAATCCATATAGTTCATAGCCACATTTAGTGTAGTAACCATTGGAGACTTACACAGGGTTACATTTCCTCACTTCGTACTTTACATTCAGCTTTCTCCCACAGGTCAGTATAAATTTCTTTCAGTTTCTAATAATTTGCCAAACTTCAGAGTTGGAACCTTTCTCTGTAGGTCTGAGATCAGGCTGTTGCATTTTTAATGGTGAGTACAGTTGGTTTTAAATGGCCTCTAGTCTCTTAAAGTTGTTAGCTCTTTTTATGGACAGGAGGAGCTTCACGCTCACAGGTTTCTGCTCCCAAAGAGGTTTTATCAGACCTAGCAACAAGTTAGCCAGGATCATCTGGGTCCATCTCAATGGATGCCCCACGTCACACCCCTCCGTGGTTTGGCACCAGCACCTCCTCCATGCACCTGCTCAGTGTTCTACAGGGTCAGGACCGTCCCAGACTCTATTACTACACCCACTTGAGTTCTAAAAGGGTGCTGCTCTCTGTGGCTCACTTCCAGAAAGCGCATCCTGACCTAACGAAGCCCCAGTATTTCCTGGCATCCCTCCCCTCCCCTCAGAGCCTGTCTCTTTACTTGCCTCTTCGGTAGTACACAGAATTCTTTTAATTCACACATTCCCAAACCATCCTTTGTCCTGGCACCACCACACAGGACCTCTGCCTAAGGTCCCCATATTTCCTTAGCTCCTCTCGAAACATAGTATTCCAGAATGGTCCAGGGTCCGATGGCCTAGCTGGCACATCAGGCCACATTTATGGTTCTCAATTTACATAGGTCATCTCATCTGACCCTCACAACAACCCTGTGAGGTAGGTGTCATTACCTCCATTTTACAGATGAGGAAACCGAGGCTGAGGGGGCTGAAGGGGCTTATCCAGGCTCACACAGCTAGGAAGTGCCTGAGAAAGGATTCTCAAATTCAGATCATCCGACTCCAAGCCAGTGCTCAGCAGTGAAGTCACTTCAACAAAGCCTATTACACCCCGCTCAAGGCCTTTCTATCTCAGCTCTAGAGCCAGTACCCTATTACTGGTCACAACTGTTTGCCCGGGGCCTCAAGTGTCTGTGGCACTAGGGCACTTTGTTAAAAGGACCAGATGTTTCTGAAATGATTGACAGGGAGAAACAAAGGTTTTTACAGTCTTGTCAAACTAGGCTTAACACTCTTGTACTCCTATGACCCACAACTGGGGCAGAAACAAAAGTGGGGATGGGTCTAACTCAGGGGTGGGAAACATGTGACCCCTAGGTCCTTCACACATGGCCCTGTGAAGTTTGGATTCAGTCAAAGGGCCCCACCTGAGGAACCACAAGGCCACATTTGGCCTGGAGGCCACAGGGTCCCCAGCCCTGCATCTTACTATCTGTCAAATTCCAGGGCAGGATGCCCTTCTGTGACTAAGGCTAATGTAGTCTAGAAGTGAAATATTACAAGTCTTATGGTTACTTACAGCTCCAGAAACTTGTGAATAAAGTCCTCCTTTGAAATCACGCTTATTCATTGCCAATAAAGCATCACATATATGAAATTCCACCCAACTGGGTTTAGGAATATGGGCAGTCCCTGAGACAGTAATGAAACACTAGCTTAACAGAAACACTGATCTATTCTCTAAATATTCCTCTGCCTTTCCTTAGCAAAGTACGGATAGATCCATTACTAAAGGCACTTTCTTCTGTTGCTATTAGATAGAATTTCAAATTAAAACAACTGGAAGTTGTCCAAAAATCCCCACAAAGGATATTCTGCAGATCACCAAAGATTTTTCTAAGATAAGGCAGTCATTTACAATATATAAAGTAATACCCTTTGGGGCATCTCTGATTAGCCAGAAGAAAATCTTCTTACCCCACAAGAAATGTAGGGCTCTAACAGCTATGAGGAATTAGCCACTCCAGACAAAAACTGTTGAAGCAGAGGTAAATAAGTATCCAGATAATATTGACTACACAGCAAAACAACCACAACGTAAAAGAAAGCAAGTGAGAGAAACAGACAGGGCCAGCTGGAAAACTCCTCCAACAAAAAGTTAACAAGGTTGATCTGTGCTCTTTTGAATGAGGATCTAGTTCTGTGTCAAAGCTGATGTTAAACATGCCATGGACAGGTCAATGATGGGGGGACTGCAGATACTCAGGAATGAATCAAGGCAAGGGAAGCACAGGGAGATCAATCAGGTGACTTTTTTCTTCCGAATATTCTTCTGTTGCTTTGGGGAGAAAATAAAGAAAAGGAAGGAAATGCACTAGTGCTACTTCAGGACTTGCCTAGGACTCACCCCCATCCTAGGGTGGACTCCACAGGGTCCCCAGAGGATGCTATTTCCAGGGCAAGAGGGAGAAGTAGAAAGTGAAAGAAATAACAACCCATTACTCTCAGAGCAGCCTTTCCTGCTTCTGGAAAGATATACTAGGAAGCTACTGGAAACTACCTTGTGGTCTGACACATAGCGAGATGGTTTAGCCTGTAACTCAATGTCACACCTCTTTAATTTTTATTTTCAGGTACAGTGAAACATAAAGGTTGCTGGAGAGGCAATGGAGGGCCAGAGGGGTGGTATGAGAACCTTATCTTTTTGCATTTCCTGGCTCTGGAATTTGTTTCCTGAATTTCCTGCAAATTCAATTTGACATGGATGGAGTTTGTGTTTAAGGTTTTTGTTTTTTGCATTTTAAATTCCCACAGATCAGAAGACAAAATAGAATTTACATTTATAGATCGGACCTGCTACCAATACCAATATGACTTTATTGGAATATGGAATGTAAACAGATGTTTCAAACAAACAATCTAACCTTATATAAAAAAGTATGGCATTATTAAATAGCTAATAAATCCTACAGGGTGGTAGACACTACTAGTTCTTGACTAAATATGTAAAGTCTCCACTGTTGCTGGGTAGTTTTTTTCCAGCAGAGACCTCCAAGAGGCAGCTGTGATCAACAGGCCCAACCCATGTTAAACAGTGCTGGTGAGTTTCAAGGGCATGCCCATAAAATAAATCACAGCCCAAGAATTCAAAAGTCTAGCTTATTCTGCTAACACGCATGGATTAGCATCCTGGATTCAAATCTGTTCACACCTGCTCCAATGGTACCACTCCATTCCTTAATGTCCCCATGCCCACCCCCCCACCCCCACCCCAATCCCTTCCTCAGCAACTTGAGGCTGTATCAGGGCCTTTCCAACACTACTCCAGATTTTTGACACATGAATGATATTTATCTCATTCAAGTAAAACACTGTAGGTTTATGCATTTAATAAATCAGAACTTGAAAGAATACACTCCTCCTATTTCTATGAGAAGTCATTTCTTTCACAGGGGGAAAGGTGGAAAAGGGGAAGAGAGGTTCCCTATGTCAATACTTTGCCCAGAGTCTTTTCTGAATGAACTAAGGTGGCACACTCTTGTCTTTCCTTTTAAAAACCAGAGGGTGGCCACGAGTTTTAACCCAGTTACCCCAATTAAGAGGCACTGACTGTTTTCCTCAATAGTACTGGCTGTAAACAATAAGCCTATATTTCAGTATTAAAATATGTGTACATATGGAGGGTCTGGGGCAAGGAAATCCTGTAAGATTCTCCTACCACTGACACAGAATAAAAAAAAAAACCAAACCCAGTCTTACAAACATACAAACCAGCACTGGCTGCAGTGAGCTTTGGTGCACACACACACATATAACTTTTGATGAGAATGACTGTCCTGGGCAGTGACATCAAGAGACTGAAAGTGATAACAGATGACACCCAAGAGGATTTTGGAGCAGAGACCTCAATTCATTCACATATTCTTGGAGACTTAAAGGAAAACTGCAGTGATGAGGGACAGTCCCTGGAGAGCTTGGGCCATTAAGAAAATATGTAAAACATGAATTTGAAAAAGAGCTTAAACAAAAGGGAAGAAATACTGTCACTTTTACTATCTCCTTTGAGTCAGCAGTGGCTGACATTCTGCTAAAACCTGAGCCTGGATCTTGCCAAAGGAAACCGGGACCACAATGGAATAGATAGAAAGACAGACAGTCAGAGTTTGTTGGCTAGGCTGGTCAAAAGAACACTGGTTTCCTGTAAAATGAAAATCACATCACAACTCTGAACTTCTCATCTCCCATTCATTCCAAAGGAAAGAAGACTTCCCCTAGATCTTACAGTATTCCAGGCTATTGGCTATTCCCCTTTTACTGGGAATTTTCTTCTTTTTAATAGACTAAAAATTTTCCTTAACTCTTCTCTGCATTTAGAAGGAACGCTCAGAATCTCTCATATCACACTGTGGTTTTCCTTCAAGGTTTTTGGTTGGATGTTTTATTGGTTATCATCACTCTTGAATTACCCGCCGTTTCCCCGTCTTCACCGTGCTGCTGTGAGGCCGCTGGAGAGCACAGAATTTTCTGAGCTTGGCTGGGACTGCTCCTTCACCACAGGGTCTACAAAAGAGTGAGACTGATGTCAGATGGAAGGGCAAGGTGAAGGATGGGGATGAGGCCTCTTAGGTCACTTTCCCATTTCAAATACTAAGAGATCCAGAAAGATGGAAACAACTAGAGTCAAGCAAACAAGAAGGGATGAACCTGGTAGTGAAGAATACTACTCAAAGAAAAAAGAAAATATCACAAAAATAGGTTAATAAAATTGTTCCTTCAATCAATTTTTAAAAATGCGATTTAATTTTCAGGTACACATTACTCTCTTTCTCCTACCTCCCCACCCTCTCATTCTTTGATATGTTTTAGTTAAGCAAAACAAACGCTGCACTGGCCACGTCCCAACAAAACATGCGGCCAAGTCTGCAGCAAATCCTTCAGATCTGCTAGGAGGTGGACAGACCATCTCCCCACAAGGCCTCAGGGCTACAGTGGGTCACTGTACTGACCAGAGCTCCTGAGTCTTTCAAAGCTTTCTGTCTTTATAATATTGTTACTAAACAACTATTCTCCTGATTCCGTTTACTTCATTCTGCATCAGTTCGTACAAGCCTTCTCAGGTTTCTCAGGAACCCTCCCCTTCATCACTTCTTACAGCACCATTGTACTCCATCTTCTTCCTATGTTCTAACTCGTTCAGCTGTTTCTGCAATCAGCTTTGCATCTGATGCTAATATTTCCCAGACCTGCTGAGACCTCTGAATATCAAGCCCTACCCAAAGGCTGAAGGAAACCCTGACTCCTCCTCACCGGCTGAGATCTTACAACTTTGGGAGTTGGCTGTTAATACTGTTTACCAGCCAAAAATAATAGCTGACCTATAGCTGTGACTTTTAAGCTCTGCAAAGTGTTTAAATGGTTTGATCTTCACAGAAGTCCTAGGAGGTGAGTACTACAGGTTTGATCCTTGTCTTAAGAGTAAGGAAAAGGAAGATCAGAAACATTAAGCTCTTTGCCTCCATCAAGAGAGCAATGAGAGGCAGGAGCCTCCCAGCCCAGGCCCTGCCCCTGCTACAATGCTGTGCCTTTGTTGCTACCCCACAGACAGCCTATGGCACAGAGGCCAAGCAGAAGACTGCAAACTCAAAGTGGCCAGCAGCTTCCATGCCAATTTACAGAGTGAAGTGAGGAGCATCCCTGTGCCCTGAGCTCTTCACCTACTGCTAAGGAGCAATCCCAATCACAGAAAGGAGAGCTAAGATTATATTTAGCACACCTCACAGTCCAAATGACTATAAAAATTCTCTGCAGTGAAACCTCCACCTAAACTGCACATGCCTGAATATTAAAGGCATAAGAAGTTAGGCCAGTAAGAGTTTTATCTGTTTTCCTTTCAGCAAACACTTTTCATTTCTTTCTTTAATAAGTGATTTATCCCACTCTGAAATCTGCACTGTCTTTTATATGAATATTCTTATATATTTTTTTGGTAAGCCCTGATCCCATCTCTGCAGACTGACATTAACTGCTTTCCATAGCTTTTAAGTTAACAGTATACAGGTACCCAATTCTAGCCAATCTTATCCAGTTTTGTAAATGGCACCATTTCAAGGGAAAGAGGCACCTTACAGATCACATCAGTGTGAGACAGATGGGACTAGTTAATGATGGTTTCCAAGGACAGTCCAACCAAAGCTTCGACAATTCACTGCTCAATTGATCAACCAACCTCTATCTTTATACAAGGCTGCACTTACAGAAATAAGGATGTTCCATGGCCTCTTTGGCGGTCAGCCTTTGTTGATGGTCATAGCGCAGAAGCTTGTCCAGAAGGTCCAGGGCCTCGGGACTGACGAGATGTCTATTCTCACTATGGATGAAGTTTTCCCAGCGTTTTCGAGAGTGTCTAAAGAATGAATGAAGTCTAAGTGTCTGAACCTGAACAACTCTGAGGGCTGCAACTACATTAAAATAATAGCCTCTTTCATTAATTAAACCTTTCAAATTTGATTTAGAGCTTTTCTTCTATACTTAAAATTTCTTTTCTCCTAAGTCTTCATTCAGTTTTGTGACAGAGCAATATAAATAAATCCACCCTGATTATGACTCTTAGGATATGTTCCCTGGCATCTCAGGAGTTCCTTCCTAGAAGCACTGTGCAAACATCTGGCAATTTAGTATAGCTTTAAAATTAGGTCTTTTTCTAAACTATCACACTGTACTAAATCTACTACACAAAGTGCTAGTGACTTTATAATCACTGTTTAATATACAGCAAAGCATTCTTCCTGGAAAAAGCTATTGGGTTTTTCCTCATTTTTCTCTTTTCTACATTTTCTTTGTTCAACTAACTCTATAGGGTTTACTCAGGATTATTAATGTTGACTAATCATGTTTTCCACACAAATCTGTTTTTGAATTAACAAAGGCATTCATATTGTATAAAGTTCTGATGTCCAGAACACAAGTAAATGGCACATTTTACAGTGAGAAACTAAAATTTTCAGTTTCAATTTCAATGTAAATGTAAAGCCAAAAGAAACATTTTAAAGATGTACTTTCATCAACTCTGTCATCTCCCTCTGAAATACGATAAACTACAAAGCCCTCCCACTCTCTTACTTACTGCCCCAGGATATTGTTGAACTGTGGGTCCAGATCTATGTGGTACTTCTTCAGATATCCATATAATTCATCTGTACCAAGTACTTTGGCAATTCGGACAAGCTGAAACACAACACAGATTTAACCAAACCACCATACAGCAAATCTTTAGAGAAGTTCTACTAGGATTGCCATGACTGATGTTTCTGCCAAATTAAGTCATTATTATCAACTACACTGAGAATGAATTTGGTATCCAAGCTTCCCAGTGTGCTACACATTATTATTCATTTGAACCAAGCAAATACCACTATGAGGTGATGAGGGCCTGCACTGAAGTGGGGGCTTGTGCAGGGAGGCCAAGCAGCTGTCAGAGGAGAGGAAGGGCTGCGCTGGGAAAATGTGGCAAAGGTGAAATAGCAAAGGTGAATCGACAGGCCCTGGCAGCAGCCTGATGGTGAGGGATGAGAGAGAGTGTGGAGTCCAGGTGACTCCTGGGCCATGAGCCTGAGGGGCTGGGAAGATGGTACTGCTCTCACCAGTAACAGGGAAGCTGGGAGGGAGGAAAGGGATTGGGGGGAAGCACAATTAATTGTATTCTGCAAATGCTGAGTTTCAGATGTCTACTGGACATCCAGTGTGAGATGTCTGGAAGGCAGCTGAAGATGCGACATTGGAGACCAGCAGAGAAACTGGGGCAGGGAAGGTAGATTTGAGAATCATCAGCAGAGAGATGGTAATTAAATCCATGGGAGCTGATGAGATCCCCAAGTGAAACATATAAAGGAGGAAGAGAAGAGGGCCCAGAACAAAACCCTGAGGGACATCTACGGTTAGAGGGTATGATCTGGATGAGGATCAGCAAAGGAGACTGAGAAGAGGCATTCAGGTAGGAGAAGAATCAGGAGAGGGGATTGTCCTGAAAACCTAGAGAGAAGAGAGTTTCAAGGACGAGAGGCTGATCAACAGCATCCCAAGTGGCTGAGAGCTCAGGGAGGAGGATACAGAAAAGGCCACCAGATGTGGCAACAAGGGTAACATTGGAACGATGAGATCAGAATCCATATCGTAATGGCTTAAGAAGAGAGTCTAGAGAGAGGACTGCCATAGTCTACCGCTGCAGACTGAGAATAATTGAGCTGTTACTGAGCTGAGACTAGAAAAGTAAGCTGGAGAATGATTGTGAAGGTCAGAGAAGGGGAGCCTTTACAAACATTAAAGGGATCCCTACATGTCCTCTGCTGTTCAGAGAAGTGACAGGACACTTATCAATGATGGCATTAACGCCACATCACATTTGATGAGTCCCAGCTCTCAGAGATCTGACCCTCCCATGCCTGAAAGCTCCACAGTAGAGGTACCAAAATTGTGATCTGCTCACAGTCCCCCAGCTTCCAAGCAGGAGAGCCAGGGGTCAGGCCTGCAGCCTCTACCAGGCCCCTCTCTCCCGGGGGCACAGGCAGTGTGACTCAGTGACTAACAGACAGCATGCAGGTTCTCTACCACTAAGCCCAAGGAGCTGCCCTGGTTGTCTCTCCCTGTATCCCACTGTAAGAGGAAGGCAGCCACGGCAGTGAGGGGAAACCTGAGACTTCTCGGAGCACAAGTTTGATCTAGCCCTGCTCTGCTTGAGCTGTGGCCAGTGACAAGTCAGGTGAGGCTCAGAGCCACGGCTTCCCCATCTCGGGCCGTCTGACCCAGGGGTGGGTGAGAGAGGTGTGGTCTTCAGTTCTGCCTTTGCCACACACTAGCTAGAGGGGAGCACCTCCCTCAGTCTTCCTCAGGACTCCGAGGGAGTTCTCCAAGACGGGCAGAGCGCAAAGGCCAGCAGGCGGCGCTTCCTCACCTGGTCATAGTTGTCTTGGCCATGGAAGAAGGGCTCCTTTCGGAAGATCATGCTGGCCAGCATACAGCCTAAGCTCCACATGTCCAGACTGTAGTCATACATCTGAGGAGACCAGGAAGGCCACAGTGAGCAAGGCTGGCAGGAGCCTGTTCCCATGGCCCAGTTCTCACAACCTTCACTGGGACAGCCCACTCCGAAGTCATCCATGAGAAAATACTGAAGAAAGCCTTCCCAACAGACCCCAAACCACAAACCAGGCAGAAGAGCCCTCCTGCAGCTGTACCTGGTAGTCCACGAGAAGCTCTGGTCCTTTGAAGTACCTAGAGGCCACACGCACATTATACTCCTGAGCAGGATGGTAAAATTCTGCCAGACCCCAATCTATTAGTCGAAGCTACACACAGGACAAAAACAGAAATGCACCAAGAATGTTTTTAGATTTCCACTCCTTAAGACAATGACCGGTGTTTAGATGTCTTTGTTACTATGATGGATTTAGCTTTCTGGTGTTGTGATTTGGCTTTCGAATGTCTTCCAAAAAAAAAAAAAAAGAAAAAGACAATGGCCCAACATATTGTAACAAGCCACATTTTCTAACCACTTTAAATTTCTTTATAGCACTCTATTTAAAATACTGTTAATTTTTATTATTTAGGTGGTCATAATTCTGGTGCAAAGGTCTGAGAATCTGCTTTTTGCCAGGTTGTTTAAAATTACACTGGCTTCTCCTCTCCTCAGATTGTCCATGGTCTAATTTTAGAGACCAACCCACTTACTGTTGACATCACCCATCCCACAGATCGCTAGGATAATGACCATAGTTTAGAAAAGCCTAACAAGAAATCTGGCTTGGTCTGAAGGTCTTAAAAGATGGGACAGAATCCACTAACCACTTTTTCCTTTGGGAACCCAACACAAAACCATGACTGATGATCAACAACAGACTGAAAACTCAATTTTGGGGTGAAGGCCGCACTTTTCTTAGATTTGAGTAATTTGGAAACCAGCATTTAGAGGTTAGGAAAGAACAAGCACATGACACACAGTCAGCACCACAGTGTCTCAGTCTGCTTCCAAGTATAAATGTATTACCTTTTTCTGTTGGTGATCTATCATAACATTGTGAGGTTTGACATCTCTGTGCATGATTCCCATGCTGTGACAGTAATCCAAGGCCTGGTCAACAAAGAATACAGACAGAAGAGGAATGATGATGTACAAGACCCTTCACGATCTGGCCCTGGCCCTCTTCACAGTAAACGGAACCCAGGACAGAGGACCATGACAAATTATGATCAGTTGAGAAAAAAGATTACACATCTCATAAGTCACACTCTTGTTAGTTGAGAGCAGTGTGAAGGGCAAGGAGGATAGGAAAAGCAACTCTAATCCCAGGGAGAATTTCTAGGACTGAACAACGTTCCCCCAAAGAGGAGATGGCATACTTCTTCTACTGTGCTAAACCTGGTCAGAAGTAAACACTGTGGCTAGACCCAGTCTGGTGTTTTGTTCTCCTTGGAAGCATTTAGCTATAATACACATCACTTGGCATCTATAGTGAATTTTTATTCCCCTGCCAGCCTGTAAGCTCTTTGAGGGCAGGGGCCAAGTCTTCCTCAGGGCACAACATTCTGAGAACAGATACTAAACCCTCCCTAGAACTTCACGACCAGGCAAAAATCCTGCCCTCCAATTGCACATTTAGAGCAGGAAGGAAACTGAGGCTATTTAGACGAAGCAGGGGTCAACATCAGTTACTTGCCCAAAGTCCTGGAGGCACCGAAAAGCCAAGCACTTGTCTTTAGTTCCAAAGGACAATTCAAAATGCCTCACTGTCAGAAGCTGAGAAAAGCTACCAGGGAAGACAGCAAAGCCCTGTGGTTTCCCTGCTTCTGCTACAAGGCCTTTGGGGACAGTCATGCTCATCCTTGTCCCACATATTTTTCCACCTACTCACTTCTCTATACATTGTTTTAAAGCAAGAATCCATTTCTTTAGTTGAGTTACTCTTTATAAATAGCACCCTCATCCCTAATTACAGTTCAAGTAGCCAGCCGCATGTGTAAGGCCACGAGAAGGAGAAGAAATGGAAGCTATTACCTTGCTTAGCTGTATCCTTAGGTGTCCCAGGTAGGATCAGAGCCCAACATTGGGACAATGAATCCTTACTGGCTTTCTATGACTACACCTAGAGCGGAAAAGGCTCCAGACATTAAGACTATTGCCCTAGTAAGAAAAATGTTCCTGTGTAAACTATCTTCTGAGAAGATGGTGAAAATAGAAAAACCTTAAAATTAAGGTCCCTGAGACACAAAACATGTACACGACAGGCTATCAACATAGAAGCACTTGAGTTTTTGACAGAGCCCAGATAATTGTGTCAATAAAAAGTATTTTGAGTTCTCTCAGCTAGAGTCATGTTTTCATCTCAGAAGCCCCCCTCCCCGTTCCCACTCCCCCACTAGGGGCAGAGCACCCTGCGCTCAGGGAGAGTAGGGACTGAAGGGAGTGCTCTGCTCTGAGGTCCTGTCAGCGTGGAGCTGCTGAAGGGACACAGGGAGCTTTTGCAGCACAGGTGCAGAAACTCCTAGGAGTTCCACACTATCACTGTGAGGGTCACACTGCCTAGAATCAATCCCTTTGAACAGATTACACTTGGCACTGGAGAAGTGTTGGTGAGATTCCTATGTTTTGCTGAAAATACCTTATGAAATCAAGCCTCCTATGCAAAGGATTCTGGATTCGAATCAGGAGCTCATACCAGAACGTGCAGCCAACTCTCAGGGAATACAGAGCATTTACTGTTTCAGACTTTCCCCGCCTGTCTAACCAGGCCAGCCCCCCCTTATTCCCAGCCTCCACTCCATAACTTTCCTCACTGAGATGCTGTACAGACTGATATTCTTTTCACCAATTCACTAGACTGTGTCTATCACTTATGTTAACATGGTCTGGTTTTGTTATTAGCCAGTCTTTGCAAAAAAACAAAACAAAACAGTTTAGGGACAAGTAGGGCTGGGATTTAAGAACAGTTTTGCAAAGGTAACAAATGTATAAACAAAACAAACACATAATTTAATTAATGCACTTAAATCAATAACTTCACTACAGTTCTCTTTCCCAGTTACTGACCACTAAGTGGGCAAACTTGGGTCAGCTGTGCTGTACACCTCATCAGCAGGAGTGGCTGCTCAAGGAGACGCCCCCAAAAGGTTAGACATGGGACAAAAACATTAAGGCAAGAAGAGAGTTTTCATAATCATTACTTTGGGTCTGGGTCCAGGAATTTAGGAAAGTCTCAAGTAAATGTCTACAAGTAAACATTACATTCATTTCAGAGCTATAGCTCCTTATGATCCTTTTCCTCAGAAAGTAAAATATTCAACTCTGGGATCTTGTTTTAGAAATTGTTGATACAACATTAATACTATTTTGTTCTGATAATTTTCTTCCACTGTGACAATAACCCACTGACTCCTAAGTACTTTATGCCAAAAGCTTTCTGGAATTCTCTGTTTTTGCCTATCTGTTTGGTGCTAAGGAACCATCTAATTCCTTTGTAAATCTACAGAAATATTGCAAAGGTTCACAATAACTATGGCTCTCAAGTGCCCAAGGTGCTTCCTCAGTCTCTTCTGACTATAAATCAGGATCAAACCAGCTGCAGGTTGGAGTAGATGAACTAAGTGGAAAAATCAAAGAATCATGAAAAGTTACAGAATGTAGGAGGTTCTGGCCTCTAGCAAATTTTTGCCACCTGCCCACCTTTTGCAAAAAGCACATGTAACTTGGACCTCCAAAGCAAGTGCTGAAACCATTAATTCAAGACAAGTCTTGAAAACCTGTCTAATTCAACTGGGATGTAAGAAATGTTTTGAGAAGCTCAGGTTCACCCACTCAATCTTCTCTTTCATTGTATCACTTTCCCCAAAACATTTGTTTAAAAATTGCTGACTACTTATGAATGCCACTTACCTTAAGCAGCTCATACATATAAAACCGGATATCAAAGTCTGTAAGGATCTGGTATAGTTGCTGAAACAAACAATGGCAAGAGTCAATTCAATCATGATGGTCTTTTGCATTCCCCAGAGTGTCTGTTACTTTCTATATCACACCTCTTCAGGGACAAAGTCTCTACCAGATTTATCACCAGGATCTAGAAAGTTTCCAAGGAAAGTTCAGAAACCAACAGCAAAAAGCTAATGTAATTCACACTTTTTGAGAAGAGGGAAAGAATAAAAAGTTTAGTGGGGGGGGGGGGGGGGGAGAAGTCACAAAGGACCCTGCCTTTTCTCTTTCCCACCATCTTTTCTTGTAAAACACAGAGGTAACTTGGGCCCCCCAAGCTCAAAACACAACTTCAAGAGATTTTCTGAAAACTTGTCTAAAAATATATCCAGCTGACTTGTAGGAAATGTTCTGCGAAGTTCAGGCTCACTCATTCAGTCTTCTCTTTCATTGTTTCAGTTCCCCCAACAAGTCTGTTTAAAATATCCTGACTGCTTATGAAGTCTTTCCACAAATGAAATGACTATAAGCTGCCCCACAAAAAAGACAGTATTAAAAACTACACATGCCACCTAATTCTCCCAGTTACCAAACTAGCCCTATGTGGCGCTGCAGTTCATTTAAGAACATTCACAATGAGTTGCTAAGTTGATACTTGAGTCTTGAGGACATTTCACTGGCTTACATGGAACTGTGTTAACGAGCTGCTGAAATTATCTGAAGAAAAGACACAAACTGCAAAGTTGGGGCTGCGCTTTAGAGATTATGAGATTGGCACTGTAAAGCTGGCAAGGGCCAAGCAAGGCACTTTCCCAAAATTCTTCTCCCCTCCTATCCAAATCATTCTCTGGAGGGAAAGAGATGCTGAAGGAGCCATGGTTAAGGAGTGAAATTGAATAAAGTGTTTCTGGCAGAAAAGGAGTTCCAAGAGAAGCCTTCAGAAAAGATTAAGCAATCACAGGTTAATATGGCATAGACGTGGCAAATTGTATTATAGATTGTCCCCCCCAGATACACCTCTACCTACAATAGAAAATAAACTGATTCTAGGTTCCAGATAGGAATCTGAGTCACTCAAATGCTGTGAGAGACCAGAGAGAGATTCAAAGATTTGATTCATCCGAGTCACCATATAACCCAATCAGGAACACCACAGATATTTCTGCTACCTCATTCCTTACAAAGGGACTGTCCATGAAGGACCAGGGGGCAGAAGAGGACACATTTTTAGACACAACTAATGTTGCTTTGTTTCCCCTGACTATACTTACCTGTTAGAAGGGAAGCTGAGTTTGTGTGTAATAAAAGCACAAAAGAGCACCAGTACGCCACTCAAAAATCCAAAGGAAAACAAGTTCAGAAGGGGACATAAGGCAGTTTGGGGCCGCCTTGTTCAACTTAATCTACATTTTAAAAAATGACATAAGTTCAGTTTCTTATAAATCCTTTTTTTGCTTTGTATATTAAAATGTGTTGATGATTACGACTTTTTTTTTTATGGAGGGGGGAAGGCAAGGCAATTGGGGTTATGTGACTTGCCCAAGGTCAGTTAGTGTGTCAAGTTTCTGAGGCTGGATTTGAACTCAGGTCCTCCTGACTCCAGGGCTGTGCTCTACTCACTGTGCCACCTAGCTGCCCAAAAGATGGATTTTTAAAAACTGAACTAGACTTTGCATTATATTTATCACCCTACAACATATTAGCACCTCCATTAAACTTATCCTGCTCCTCTCTCCACACAGAAGAGTGCTATGGATTTTAAGAAGTCACTCCTCCATTATACTAGCAACTATTTTCTCCAGGAATCAAATCTATGTTGTTTTAAGACAAGCATCTTTAAATGTCTTTTTTTTTAAAATAAGGATAGGTTTATTTGAAGCTTAGTGAAATAATTTTATTTTAATTCAGTTGCTAACTCCAGACATATTGGTTTCACCTCTAGGGAACTATAACTCACTTATCAATAAAGTGGAGGTCAACACTGGAGCTCCATCTCCCCAAAGGCCTAAAGAGTCAAGCAGATCAACGTAAGGACCTCACCACCTTTGTCTAAGACAACATAGGAGCTGTCTTTATCCCTATCCTGGCAATACACAGTGAAATTGCAAGTCATCTCCACCACCTCTCTGGGTAAATGGTATAAATCATAAAATAAATGCCATCAGCCTGTCATTGTATTATTTATATCTATGCTAAATGGTGTTAACGTTACTAAACACAAGGCAGTAACAACTTTTTATCTTCCATACAATAACATTTAACAGGCACCACCTATGTGCCAGGCACTTTACACTGACCATCTCATCCATCTTCACAATTCTTCAAGGCTGGTGCCATTATTAGTCTCATTTTACAGTTTAGGAAACTTAGACAAGGAGAGGTGAGGTGACTTGCTCAGTGAAGCTAGATTTGAACTCAGGTCTTTCTGACTCCACATTAAAGCTCTATCCACTCTATCCAACTATAGGAAGCATGTTCAGAAGAGTTGAGGATTCCTTCCTTAGCTCAGTATTCAGAGCTCTAAAGTTCCTTAAGGAACCAAGTTCCCAACATACTTTCTTTGTCATACATTAACCCTCCATACTCCAGTCATGTGACTTTAGCTCAGTGCCCCTCAAAAACCTCATGTGCTTCCCTACTTCTGTGGGGTACTCCTGCTGTTTAGACTGCTTTTCCTGCCCCTGTCCCACATACCCATTCACCAAAGCCAATCTCCATTTCCATTTCCCAGACAACTGAAACTAAGTAGACATCCTCTCTCTTCACTTTGCTTTTAATGCTTTGATTTTACCCTGAAGATATTCTGACTTTTTATGTGTATCATGTCAGAGCAGAACATATCTCAGTAGGTTTTCATGACACTGCTCTTCTGAATTCTCTTCCAACCTATCTGGCCAATCCTCAGCTCCTCCGGTGGAAGTGCCCCCAGGCTCAACCCTGGGCCCTCTAATCTGCTCCCTCTGTACTTTGCGACCTCATAGGCTCCCATGGATGCACATACCATCTCTACATAGAATGATCTTGCCCTAACCTCCAGTCTTGTAACACCAATTGCCCATTGGTTATCTTGAATCAGATGTCCTAGAGATGTCTTAAACTCATTATGTCCAAAAATGAAGATATTCTCTTTTCCCTCAACCCATTCCTCTTTCTAACTTTCCTATCACTGTTGAGAGCACCCAGTCCTCCAGGATGACAACCTAGGTGGCATCCACAATTGCTCACTCTCTTTCCACTTCATATCTAATCTGTTGCCAAGTCCTCTTTAAGTCCATTTCCACCACCACTGCCACTTGCCCCATATCCCTCTACCAGCCCCCTGGTGTAGGCCTTCATCACTTCATTCCTAGACTATTGCAATGGTCTGCTGGTGGGTCTGCCTTGTCACAGACAATTCATCCTCCAATCAGCTACCACAAGTGACCTCTCCAAAGCCCAGGTATGACTGTAACCACCTCATCAATAACCTATTATCTTTAGGATCAACTATAAAATCTTCTGGTTTTGAAAGCCCTTCATCAGCTGTCCTGCTCCTGCCTTTCCAGTCTTCTTACACCTTGACTCTCTCGATGTACTCTGTGATACAGTGACACTGGTTTTTTTGCTGTCCCTCACATGAGATGCTCCCAACTCTGCATTTTCACTGGCTACTTTCCATGCATGGAACTCTCTCCCTTATCTGTCTCAGTTTCCCTAATTGCCCAGTTAAAAATTCATTTTTTGCATGAAAACTTTTCCAGCTCCCCTTAATGCTAGTCTCTCTTTTATTACCTCCAATTTATCCTGTCTGTACAGCATTAGTACATAGATGTTTGCATGCTGTCTTTCATTAGACTGTGAACTCCCTGAAAGCACAGATTGCCTTTTGATTTTCTTTGTATCCCCATCGCTTAACATAATGCCTGACATAAAGTAGAAGTTTAATAAATATTTGCTGAGGATAGCTAATGCTCACTGTTCAGTGGTCAACAGAAATAACAGCATTCTGTTCTATCGCTAATACTACATGATTAGAGAAGGAAACTGCTTTTTCTTTTTAGATGTAAGAAATTCAAATCTATACTTAAATTTTCATTTGAAATTATAAAATATATTAATTTCAAGAGATGACTGCAGATGAGAATGAAGTTAAAAAATATCTACTAATGCAGACTGTGATATAACAGAATACTTATGTCTAGGACTGACACTTCAGTTGTATAAACAGGCCCCAAACTGAAAAAATGACAGTGGGCTGTGTTGCTTTCAGGGAAACTGCGCTAGTTGAGCTCAAAATAAAAGCCCATTTTTTAATCTATCACTATTTTTCTGCTGATGCTAGATGACTACAAACCACTGAAAAATGAGAACCCAAGAGTTCCAACTGGCAGTCATCAAAAAGATAAAAACTGCACAACACACATTATCCAAGAGATGTATGATTAGAAAAAGTGAGCCAGAAAGAAGGAAAAAGCAAGGCTTAGCGAAGGGCAGCCTGAAGAGTGCATAGGCACCCACATACAAGAAGCACGTTTAGTTGAGAAGATACGACTAAGAGATGCACTGGATGAAACCATGTGGATGGCTTCCAGTCTGTACCGTGGGAGGCAGCAGCCATACCCCATCAGTGGACTGGTGGTATAGAAGAGTTTAGCAGCCCTCAATTTTCCTAATTTTACATCTCAAGTGCAAGTTAAACATTTTAATGGCCGGCCACTCCAAATAACAAAATCAATTAAAATACAATACAAGACAGAGAACATTAATTTGTGGCTTTCTAAGTCATCGTGAGGTTCTGCCTCTGTCTGAGTTTGAACCACTGACTCTATTAGTCAAAAACCTGTTCAATTCCATCAAGATGTAAATATTAGCAAAACCAGAAACCAACATTCCCAGAGCCAGAGTTAACTTGTTTCAATTTTCAGTCTGTGCTGGTCATTATGCAGTTAGTTATCTACCTTTCTTGTAAAATAGCCAAAAGTCTCGCCTCTCCATCGTAACAAGTAACTGGACAATTCCAGAGTCGATGTCTGTGAATATTCAGCAGTTCTCTTTCCAAATGTTTAAACTTTCTTTGAAATTTAATCACTTATCTATTTGGCTAAAACTTAGAGGGAAAGCTATACTTCATTCAGCAAATCTGCCCTACTATTTATTTCCGATAAAACAAAAGCTGTAATGAAAGGCTCCAGTGAGGGTTCACATACACACAAGCCATCTAGGCAGCCCTGGGTCCCAGCCTTCTTCTGGGTCTGGGGTCCAGCACGATACAACCTCACCCATGGCTACAGACTGCAGTGGCTATGATTCTGGAACCTCCTTCTGGACTCTGGAATACATAAGCTACTTAGAACTCTTTACAAATAAACCAGTGATTAAGGCAGGCTAACGCCTTATGACACATAACACTTATGACACACACAAAAAACGCCTAATGGCACAAAGATGCCAGTCATAAATAAGTCAGACCTGGCTGAATACAAACCCAGGTTGGTACAATGCCTCTGGTGCCTACCAGTTGCACCTTAGGAGGCCAATTCTTACCAGACTGCATCAATTACTAAAATGACTTTTTTCTCCTATAAATATCAAGTAAAATGTTTCAATCAGCTTCAACATAATCTGCACTGTATGTTTAGATTTTAAAATAATTAATTTTACAAATAAAAACAGTCTCCAATTTTATCTGACTTCCTTTTCTCTGCATTTTCAGATTTAGGCCCCAATTTTTGAAATGAAGCTAATTTCAGATAGAAAAGGGAAACAGTAAAGAGATTGTGGAAAACCAAATTTACTCTAAGTTCATGTGCAATCTCAGCCATGGTATCTGCTATAACAAATATAGTTTTGTACCCTTGGGTAGTTTTAATTAGGAAAACTGATTTATCACAACTAAACAGTGAGTTCACATCATCCTATTCTTCTAGCCAGCTGTGACAGAACATTTATAAAGCTTGCACAAAAGGAGAAGAGACAATGGCAAAGTCCTTGGAGGGAATCCTATGTTAGGTTTCACTGAGATTTCTGAAGGCCAGGGATTCTGTCCCAGACCAAACACATTTGTGTTTCCAGAAGGGCATGACCAAAGGAGCGAAATAAAAGAAAAGGATACAGAATGGGATACATTCCCTTTGCAAATCATTTTAAATTGTTCTTGACCAGTTCCTTGGAAAGTATAGGGAAAGAATCAATTAGGGAAATATATTAGTCCAAATAAAGGCTGCACTTTCCCCCTTAAATCTAGTTTGTATAAAATGTGAATGTGACTGACCAATGTGATCTTATGAAACTGAAAATGACAGGTGATAGAATACCCATCCTCCTGCCAGATCAAGACAAGAGCAACAAATTGTGAAAATGGAAAGAGAAGTGATTTTAAAATAGAACTTTATTTGAATGGGAAAAAAGTGTAAAAAATAGTTGCAAGGTAGTTTTGCATTTTTCAAAGGACATTCATTTATCACCTATTTTAGAGGCAGAGAAGTTGAACCCATACAGTCTAACAAATAAGTGATGAGGGGAGCTGAGGACAGGGGACTAGAGTCTGAAGATCAGAATCTTTTCATCCTCTCCAAGAGAAGAGATATCTTTCTATCAATCTCTGGCCATGTCTGTAGTGGAAGTATGAGATGAGGTAACGAGAGGGCTTGAGTTGGAAGCCCAGCTCTGTTACTTACATGCTACATGACTTTAGATAAACTGTTTCTTCAGTCTCAGCCAGTTTCCTCCTTCGTAATAAGTGATGGGGCTGGAGCTGATTTCTTAGAGTCTCTTCACCTTTCACTAAGAACTCATACTTCTATTAGTAGCCCTTTTAAGATTTGCTCAATTTCTTCCTCACACCCCTGTGAGGAATGTAGAACATGTATTATCCAAAATTTTACAGATGAAGAAACTAAGGCTTAGACCTGAGGTGACTTGTCAATCAATGGTCACGATTCACATCCTGTGGTTCAGACTCTCAGTACAGCACTCTGCTCCCTAGGCTACAGGACTTCCCCATCTGATTATGATACACAGAGATGCCACCCAAAGCTCTGCGCTACTTTTCCTACAATTATCAAAGAGTAGCTTTCCCATACTACAAGTTTGTTCCAGAGGCTCACTGAGGCCAGGACCTCAATACATATGCACACTGACTGGCCCTAAGAAGATTCTCAAATCAATAAATGCTAGGTTCCCCCCAATCATTCTGGTTTAAGTCTTCAGATAGGGGAAATCTCAATTTGATCCACAGACTCATACTCAAGAGGCTCCTTAGTTCAGAACTGCAGGCCCAGAATGACCAAGGAACAGACTCGAAGCTTAAGAGTGTTTCTCTCAGCCACAGTTAATGGTCTAGCCACTGGCAAATTCACAAACACATGCTGAAATTGCATGTCTGGTTCTGTCTTTCTTTCTCATGCAACCATGCACACATGCAGGTATTCCAATGCGCCTTGGGAAGGAAATTAGAATATGACAGAATTGCAGCTGAAATTGCAACGCAAACGATGCATATGCAAATCCAAAAAATCAAAGTGATTTCCAGGGCAATAATTCTACCAACTTAAGAAAGTTAAACAAAATCTAATTCCAGCAGTATTAAAACATCAGTGCTAATGAGAAACAGGTAAAGGCAAAAGTCAATATCTCAACTACAACCATCCAGTTGTAAAGTCTTCAGCCTTCTATCTTAATAACCTTAAGTTAAAAAAAATTTCTTGGTCCTAATAACACACTTTAAGAAACTTCAGATTACACAACTTGGAATATCTTGACCATGCTTTTGGAGTATAACTAGTTAATATAAAACTCAAATTTTAATGTAAAATAGCCTAAAAATGTCATTTTTCTCCCTTACAGTACTTTAAGGAAATCTTACGAGTGACACCCTAACACTTTTTTTCAAACTAGATAAAAGAATTTAATAATTATTAAAATTGGGAAAAGTGCTTCCCAGGCCTTGTTCATTCAAACCCATTCCAACCATACTGCTATTTACCTTCCCATTCAGTGTCACAAAGATGTTGGCAGTGTCTCTAACCCTTAGGTCTTCTTCTTCTACAATTCTATGCCTCAGCCAAATTACCCCATGTTTTTATTCCCTATCATAGGGGCTTATTCCTAATTTTATCCAGAATTTGTTGGACAGTTTCTCCAAAATGATTTAGTCTTGTTTTCCAAAATACTAAGAAGCCCACCTAATAATGATGGTTAGTGACATATGTTCTGGCTTCTAGATCATCAGTGTAGACACTGAAAACAGTGGTCTCTGCAAATGATCACCGTGGGACCACCTGCTGTGTCCTCTGAGCTAACAACTCTAGGATGCTGCTTTAAGCAAGTTGTTTAATCATTTAAGAGTATGACTGAAAGACCACCCTGACAACAAATGGTCCGTCACGATTTCCTCTCACAGACCTACCTCTGCAACCTTGCATTTGGTTTTCCAGGTGATGAAACACTGATTGATGACTTACTTTAATGGTTTTCCAAGTCCTGATATTAAACTGGAAGAGCTATCATTTCTATATAAAAACATACTGAAGAGTCTAAGTCAGGAACCAGGCAGAATTGGCAATAAAGGAAAGACATTCCTAATAACCCAAATGCTTAATTATAGATTGCAATCATCCCCTGTAGGCTCTCAAATAATGTGAATCTTTAGCCCTGTTTTCTTTAATGAAACCAACTTAAACCTTGCTGAAATTATTTTGTTTAATCTGATTTGAAAATAGAAAGAAGAAAAAAAAAATTTACTGCTTCACACTAAAGGTGAAGAGACCCTGGGGAATTCTAGGTCTACAGTTTCCTAAATCTTCTGTTATGAGGAATTTGTGCAATTTCATAGCATCCAAAAAACTGGCTATGTGTCTTAGAAGACTTCAGCTAATTAATTATTTTGTCAACCTCAAAGAACAAGGTGATTTATGCCCTGAGAACAAGATCCCATTAAGTAGCCACAGACAGTTGTTTGTGGCATCTTAATATTGGAAGATCGCCATACAAACCTCCTGGTAAGTCCACCTTTTAAATGTCTCCAACAAAAGGCTTAGTATCACTAAAGGCACGAAGAGTTGGGGTATGTGTCTATGTACGTGTATACCTTAACAGACACACTGCGAATAGACAATGAACAGGACCCAAAACTGGATGAAAGAAGAGTGGACTAGACTGTCTTTGGCAAATCATGTAATATTTACATTGACCCCAAACTTTTCCCTGACAGAAAAAAAAGCCTATTATTTTTCAGACCAATATTCTTCCAGTGATGATGATCTATGTCTAGGAGCAAATGGAATATCACAGTTTCTCAAGTCTTACAGTAATGACGCAGGAGAAGTCTAAAGGCTCTGATCTAAGACACCGAGAACTAGAAAAGGAGAGCTGGTAATGACACGGGGGGGAGCCAAGTGTAACTGATGGCTGGCCCAACAGGAAACACGGCAGGTGGAGCCCCTGTGGAAGTGTGGTGTGAAAAAATGTATGATGGTTGCCACAGCACCTGAGACAGTATGGCCTGGCTGGGATCTACACCACTAAAGCATCCAGCAAGTAGGATTCAGAAAGCTCTTGAAGACCTGGCACATCAAGAAAAAGTCATTCTTTCACATTCCCACTCACGACAAAGCAAAAATGTCCAGAAAGTTGGGTCACTCATACATCAAAATGGGATTAACACCTATTAGTAAGAATACACTAAGGCTCCTCTGAGGAAAGAAAGGGAAGGGGTAGCAGAGAGTTCATTGTTTTGGAGGAATTGCTCACTACTGAATGCTTCACAATTACAAAGCAATCTTAAATGGAAAAGCCGTTATAGCTGGCGAAAGTTGTATTGTGTAGTACGCGAAATTTGTCAACAGGTTATTATGTGCGTGTTCTTCCTTACTTTTTGTAATTGTTAGAGATGACTATTCTAAGTAAAATATAACATGAGGATTAAATCCTTTCATTCTCACCAGAATCAGCACTTCCAATAAATACCGAAGTATTTCAACTGTCGATCCAGTTCAGCCCTCTTTTCAATCACGGCAACCACAACAGAACAGAAACCTTGTATTCACTGACACAGGGTTAGCAGAGTAAACTCATTTCAATCACTTATAATTTTGCCATTTACTTCCAAAAACACTTTTCCCCCCTGCCCAAGATTAATCCAGAGTTCTACAAGGTACTTCTAAAAGGTCTAGTCTGCTCCAGACTTGTGATTTCATGGGCTTCAGTAACTCTCAGTTTGGAAACTCCATCAGTCAATGAAAATATTGCAATACAATGAAAACTCCATCTTATAATCCTGCAGTTGCCTGGGGTACTGTGAAGTAAGTGTGCATCAAAAGCAGGTCTTCTGATTACCCCCAAAGCCACCAACATACAAGTTCCATAACTTCCAAAGTCATGAAAGGAAAGGCTTTAAGGAAGACAATACTAAACACACATATACAAATAAATTCGTACTTTATTATGTATGTTAATGTATGTATGTATATATATTAAACTTTAAGTTTAATACATAATATATTCTTTCTAATCAAAAAAAGAGCTCTGTGTCAGTTCATAGCTATTATCACTCCATACTAGCCCCACAATATTTCTGTACAAATTAAAGCTACATCGCTATCAACAAGTTGGCCAGAAATAGACTATCATAGCAGAAGGATTACCTTAGATTGAAAACACAGCAGAGCAAGCTGGGCTATATTAAGGGTGGGAGGGGTTTTTGAAATGCAATAACCCTTCTCAATTTTCTGCATCTTCTAACTACTTTCAGTGGTTACCAGGAGGAACAATAATTGGACTATTTCTACTTTGTTACTCTGTGAAAGCCCTAATCTGTTGGCCAGACAAATCACAAAATGTGGTCATTCATCTATCTTATTATTTCCTACCATCACCAATTCCAGTTCTTCCAACATTTGGGTTTTATCATATCTAAAATACATCTTCCCTTCTAAGTTGTATACCTAAGAGATAATAAATCAGTTTCTACAGATACTTAGATATATATACTTACCTTAAAATCTGTATTATTGATGTATTCAAATACCAAAGCTGGAGTCTTTGACTGTAAGAGATAAAAGTGATTTTTTTAAAAATACAGTTTGCTTTTGCCATATATTCCCAAGTTCCCACTTAGATTCAAAACAACAATGCCTTGGAATCTCAATGAAGAGTTCATGCCACCAGCCTTGGTTTCACAATTCTGATCAGAATCTGGGCTTACTTGGGCCAGAATATGCTGGAGGCAAAGCCATACAAAATGAGTACCTAATGAAACCTGCCTACTGTTCCTGATTATCAATAGGCTTGGCCATTAGATTAGAAATTGCACTTCTCAGCATTACCACTTGGTGACCAGAAATGATGTTCTAAATGTTCTGGCTTGGCCTGTTCGGAGTAAATCCAAAAAGTTGAGTTATTCTGAATTTTGTCTAAAATATGTTCTGTGAGTGAAAGCAGAAAATTATACCCCTGATTGAGAGAAACTAAATTTTGGACACTGCTGGACTTGATATGACACAGGTGATGTGGTGATAAAAAAATCCATCCATAATTAATACTGTAAACGTGGTACCGTATCTAGTTAAAGAAATCTTGAAAATCTCTGCATAAAATGAACAACCCCTCCAAATCTACCGCCTAAATCCTGATGTTCACATACAAGGTTTGTTCAAAGTGAAATAAACGAATGATCAACTTGGGTCAAGTTATTTCTCAAATAAAGGAAAAAGCAGAGGTTATAGAGGAAGAAAAGAGAGCAGTCATGGAAAGCTTTCTTTACAGCTAGTGTCTGATCTGGACAGAAATGGACAATAGTCACCTAGGGATCTAAACCCTCCAGAAGTCCAGAACAGGCTTCAGGTCAGTATCACCCCTTAATCAGTCCAACAAGCAGTGGCAGCAGGAACTACCACAGACTGATTTACCAACACCATCAAGGTGAACTGAAGAGTCCACTTTCTCCTTGTCTACCACTACCATAGGTCTGCAGGCTGGCAGCTGGCTATTGCTTTCTTAGCTATTCCAAATGCAATCATCAGGAGCTGCCAGGGCCAAAACAAGCATGCTTGCCGGATATTCCTGGATATAGGAATAGCCTGAAGATTCCGTTTACCTCTCAGGCCCATGCTAATGGTGCCTACCAAGAATAAATGAATGGGACACAAGTATATTCTCTAGCATTCTGCATATTTAAAGAGCTACTAAAGTGTGTCCACAGGAGAAAAAAAATATGGTACAGGATGGCTCACTACAAAGAACAATTTCATTCAAATCCATATTCTATGACATGGAGTTGCTTTTAAATGTGACAATCCTGCAGCAGGCATTGATTTCTGAGACGTATTAGAACTAGGCATTAATAGTGACCATTCTCTCAAGGAGACAGCTTTAACTCAACGCTGCATCACAAAAATCCCAGATATACATGCTATCATTTTAATTCGCTAAGCTCCAACAAGGCAGGTACTATTATTTTATTCAATTTCTGTATCTTCCTAACACCCAAGCACAGTGCTCTATACGCAAGAGGCAAAATTCACAAATGTTTGCTGGATTGAATTAGGCTTCTTAGCGATTGTCTCAGGTCGTTAAGAAAACATGAATAGATTCCTTAATTTGTTTAGTACACACCACAGATGAAGACTAGTAAATTTCTTCAAAGGAAATTAAGTTATTATGGAAAAAGAGAAAGTAATTAAGGGTGTCTGGAAGGATGTCTGGAGAAAAACAGAAAAGCAAAAGAGAGGAAGAAATGAGATGGAAGAAAAATGAGGGATTTCTTCAACCTGAACTAATCAGTCAAAATAACTGGTTATTCCACTAAAGAAACTAATTCACTGACATCAAATATGAGTTTTGTAAAAAATAAATAAATAAATAAATAAAAAAATTTGTGGGACTTTTCAGCAAGTATTTCAATCTCACCTGTAGAACATGTAAACCCTGAAACACTTGCAATATTGTTGTAAGATTAAACCTTTAGGATAATGGACAGGGGTCTTATTTTCATTTGAAAGTGTTTTTCAAACAATTATGCTCTATAGAATCTGAAGGTTCCAAGAAAAATTTGTATTAGGTGTATTCTGAACTGCCACAACTCTCTTTGGGCTAAAAAACATCATTCAGCAGAGATAAGCATGATCAGCACCCTCAATAAAGGGCATTTCTTACCACTTCAATGTTGTCTTTGGTTTTAAAAAATAACCACAAAAATGGCAGGCTGGCAAGGCACTACAGAGGCAGAAGAAAGAACTTGGATACAACCATAGTTTAAAAACATTTCACTAACCTAGCGTGGGATCCCAAAGCCCCTCAGGCACTTACCACCGGGTCTTTCACAGTGTCAATGAGCTTAATGATATTTGTTCCACCTCGAAGATTTTCCAGAATCTTAACCTCTCGTTTTATCTTCTTTTTCTTCACTGGCTTAAATACATAAGAGCAATTAGAAGTGAGACTCCTTTTGAAGTGAACTTTGGTTTACTTGTATCCTACACAGCTAAGCTGATGACAAAATGTTTCTCTAAACATGAAGTGAGGCAGGAGATCAAAGAGCTGATACCTGGAGAGTGAGTTTAAGTTCCAGGCCTTTGCAGCCCAGTAGTGGAGTTCAGGCACCAGAGACCCTTAAACTCATCCTATTTCGGTCAGTCTGCAGATTGATCTCCACCTCTTCCTTGTTTGCTAGACTGTTTTCTAGATAGATAAATGCCAACTGGAAAAATCTTAACATCTTTACAAGTCCTGAACTAGCAGCTGTACATCCTAGAGTCACAGACCCCCCAAAACTGAAACAAGGTAATAAGACACCTGTTCTTGCACTGGTTTATACATGAGTATTTCATCTTCCAGCAAGTGGAGGCCAGTCCATTGCAATCCAATTTCAAACTTGGGTGAGTCTCAGCTGCTGGCTCCCATGGACTTCAGATCTAGGATCTGAAGTTGGCAGCAGACCTGGTAAGCTCTTACACTGGATCCCATTTCTAAAGAAACAGATGGTGGATCAGCAAAAAAGAGATCAGCTTTTGCTATGACACTGACTGAAAACCTCTTCACATTTAGGATTCAGCAGGAGGCTGCCAGCTGAGTAGTGCACTGACTCAAACAATGAGTTTCAGAGGAAAAGCATTACCCCTACTACACATACATCCCCTTTTGTGGTGAGTGACAGACAAGGCCTCCAGAACAACACGTTAAACATGACTACAGAGTGCAGAGCACACCACAAGCAGGAGCACAGTCTCTACATATGGCAGAAGAGAATTTTCCAAAGATGTGTGTCATGAGACATCAACAGTCATCCACACATCTGCACAGGCAAACAGAAAGTGATGCCAACTGGCTGGCCACGATGCCATAAAATGTGACTGAAATATTCCCTTCAAGTGAACTCGGTATACATACATACATGCCAAAGAGTCACCAATTACATGCATCTCCTGATGGTGCCCATGATTTAGTTCATAGAGCTAGAGTGGGAAAGGACTTCAAAGGCCATGCATTCCAACCCACCCTTTCAGGATTAGGAAACTTAGGCCCAGAGAAGGTATATGACTTGCCCATGATCACACAAGGGATTAAGTAAGGATCAGAAGCAGAGCTTGAACCTGGGTCCTCTGACTCCAGAGAACCAGTGCTCTTTCCACTATAGTTGGCTCTCTTAGCTACAGTTAACTAAAATGACAAAAAAAATAAATCCACAGTAGCCCCCCTCCCCCACTCCACTCACACAGTCTGAAAAACACCGGCCCCCAGGGATCAGGGTTTCAATGAAAAGGAGCTCCTCCCTACAAAGACTATGGTCCAAAGACCTACAGAAAGGGGCCTTCTGCCTATCAATTATTCAGCACATGCTCACACAACAAGCAATGCTTTTCAAAGGAAAGCAAGTTGTGGAGTGGTCATCTGGTGGTAGAAAACAGCAAGGAGCTTCCTAGAAAAAACAGCAAAGAAAAAAAAGGACCGACCTTTGCATCAACCTTGCCAGTCTATGATATCGATACAGAAATGCTATGTCAGCTGTAGGGAATGGTCCCCATACAAATAAAGAGTACAATGCAAATTAGATATTCTGAGGCAGTCTTTGTGAAGCTCCTTCCGAACCCTCAAGTGCTCCATAAATCCTAGCTCCCATTCCCTTAGTTAACAACAGTTGGGGCAGAAAAAGTGCTCTTGGATGGCCTGCTTAAGATGAACACAAACATTCCTTTCCTGTTCGTGATGTGAGTAAAACCTATTCACTTGCTTAGGATCTCAACTTTCAAATCCCAGCCTGACAGCTGGAGGGGGCAGCCCATACCTGGAAGGACTGGTGTGCAAGGGCAGGGCTGTATTTCCTTTGACTCAAAAACAGGCATCTAATTTTTGGCCTGAATTAACTTGCAACTCCATCTAATCTTTGCTCAGCCCTTTAAACTTGGGAGATGTTCCAGTAGCCAAACCACAAATGAGCTCCTTGGGAATGGTAACTTTAATTTTCCAAATGGAATTGGAGAGCATGACCATAGAAGAAAGTTAATGATTTTGCATTTCATTATTTTACAGAAGGTCTTATAATGGAGCAGAGGGAGCTATAAAATTACTTCCTTCCAACTCCATACCAATGAAGGATCCTGATCTGATAAGGCATCATATGGAAAAAATGAGTTATTTTGTTTTTTACAGGTACAAGAATTCTTAACTGCTTGCCAGGAATCAACAAACCAATATATATATATATATATTCACAATAGCCACGCTCAAAGTTGAGACTACATACAATGACTTCCACGGCAATCTCCTATTTCAACTCTACTTCTGGGGAAAAATATTCCTATTTTAAATTTTGTTACTCCATGTTTGATCCAGCTCACAGAATTTCTTTAGAGTTTGAACCAAATCATTTTGGCTATTTTAACATACCACTGCATTTACTTAAATTTTACTGGATAAAATGAGAAACAAGAAACTCAAAAGTATCTCAATTTGAGAATCTCAAACACCAAATCTAGCTACATAAGAGGACTGTAGAGAACAAAAGTATACTTTAGCCACTATATGCTTAAAGAAAATACTTAACACACAGTTTAAACTTCGTGTAAAAACTGTTGAGAATGAAAACAAGTTTCCTTTTCCCACCGCCTGCCTGCCCTAGAGCATCACAAGTCAACGTCAAATCCCAGCACTTCACACAGAGCCTAACTCTACAGGCTCTATAACTCAATAACTGCATTTCTGCAGCTCCTGCCTGTAAGGCTGAACTTCTTCAAGGAAAACTGAAACCTACAGCAACAAAATGCAAATTTAATTACAGGCTATTAAGAAATGCAAAAGTTGAAATTCTTCAAACAATCCTAAGTAATTAACACTGATTTAAACTCAAGGGGCATGTTAATATTTAGTTAAAACTTCCGACCTTACTTCTGCACTGCTGCACTATCTCCAGGATAAAAGACCCACTCTTTAGGCTGGCCTGTAAAGTGTCTCCCCTGCTCCTCAATCTAAGTCCCAGTCGTGTCCCAGTCTGCTTTCTGCACGCACCCACTCACTCCAGCCCTACCTGGCCTGCCCCGGCGTGTATTCTGGACTACACCTTCAATTCCCTAGCTTCCCTCAAGGTAAACTTCGAGGGTCCCTCCAATAGAGAATCTTGGGGGATTTGTCCCAGTTGTTCCTCCTCGCCTTCATTGGCTCTTTTGAAATTACACTGTATTACTTGCTATATATACTTGGTATTTACTTATCTGACATGCACGTTGCACCTCCCTGGTAAAATATAAGCTGTTAGAAGGCAGAGCCTGTTTCATTTTTGCCCTTCTAACACTAACACTAATGGTGCCGTGTATGTGATCTAAGCCAAAAGGAACTACTACATGTAAGATAAAAAGGGTACAAAGGCAAAATTTAAAAAGTCTATGCCCTCCATGAACTTTGTATGGAGTTTGGGGCCTTGGATTGCATGACCAAGGCTGACTAGTCCCATCAGAGCTATCCAAAGTCAGGACACATCCATACGGAAGCATGAGGAGCTGACAAGACTAGACTCCAGTAACCAGGGTATTTCAAACCAGTTGAGCTACTTTTGCTATACTACTAACAAACCATCAATTACCACACCAAGGCATTCATTTCATCACTGGAACTGCAGAAAACAATGGCTATTAGGATGCAGCCTAATTTCAAATAATTATTCATTTACTAATTGCACAACCCAACTAGTTACATGAGGTCAGGAGATTTTTGGGATTACCAAAAACAGATTGCTTTTCACAAGTTAAATAAAAGCTATTTTTGGAATTTGTACTAAAAAGCCAAGAGGACTGTGACAACTTTACAACCTGGAGGTTCTCATGGAGTCCCTGGTGCCCTGGGCACAGTCTCCTCAGGAAGACCAGGGGCTCGGCCTAAGGGAGCTCCAAAGTGCTTCCCCAGCACTGGGAGCCCACAATTCTGAGACTTCAGGTCTAATAGAATTAATAAGAACTCTTCTAACTAACTCCCAAAGTAATCAACCAGGGAGAATTGATTACTTTAAGAATCTAAATACATACATCTCATACATGTGATTACATATTCTTCCCAGTATCTATGACATCTTATTTAAAAATACCCAGGGCATCATCACTCTGAAATCTCTGACAATGACACTATTAGGAAGATAAGGCAGTGCTGCAATTTGCAGTCTTAAAGGGTTGCCTAGAAAAAATGACTTTTTGAAAACAAGATTCTACAACAGATTGAAATAGATACATTCTGAATATTTTGCTTTGATTGGGGTAAGGGGAAGCAGAGAAACAGCCTTTGATCTACACAACCAGTTGATAAATCATCATCAGGGAAAATAAAAAGGAAAAGGACTATGCAGGCCTCGGAAAAGGGAGGTAGAGTCCACTGGTCCCAGGAGTCATCCCTCCCTGAGCTCTCAAGTCACTAACAGGGGTGCCCAGGCAGGGAAGGGGCTTCTCACCCTCTATGACAGGAGCCCCCTTGGATTCCTACCATCTCTGCAAAAAAGACAAAAATGTTCATGTGCTCAGAGAGCCAACACAAACACCAGTCAGCTGCGCTGTTAACAAGAAAACAATTCAAAGATATTCCTAAAACAATTTCCCTGCCACGGTACATGTATTTTTAAAACTTCTCCCCTCAGTGCTCAGCAAGAACAATGTCTCTGTCACTTTCTAGGGGAATATCAATTCACACAGGTGGTGCTCAATACCTGCCAACCCAAATCTGGGTCTCAAAGCTAGTGTCTAAGGCAGACCCTGGCCTCTCCCACCATTCCTTTATATACATCACCCCCACCCCTCTCACAGAATTTTGTATCACAAAACAAGGTACAAAAACCTCCTGGGATCTTCTTATGCCTTGTGGGTTGTAGGAGCTTGTTGAGTTATTGCGTTTTTTAAAAATCATTTCCTAAGGTTTAGCCTGCATGTCTCCACTAACTGATTTTTTTTTGGGGGGGGAGGGGGAAGAGAATGAACTTTCTGCATCATCAGTTCAGAATCGTAACACAGTTGCTTAGAATCTGCATATGAAGGCAACAGGTGAGAATTAAAAATCCAAACCAAACTATACTGGTGATTTCACAAATGCAGATAATTGGACAAACTGAGGGAATCTTCAGTAGAAATTCCAACATCAGAACCTGTTCTTTAGCAACTCAACTGCAGAGTCAAATGGGCACAAGACATCCTAAAAGCCCTGCCTATAGTCACCAAGCCAAGATGTGTCCAAGCAGAGGTTCAAATCTAGGTCTTCTTGATAGGGGATGCATAGTATGAGGTCAGAGCCAGGGATCTGTTCTGTGAAGTTCAGATTCAGTCAGAGGACCCAGAGAGCCACAGGTGGCCTTGAGGCTGCAGGTTCCCCAACCCAGAGCAAGAACAAGCTGAGTAGGTTCTTTTCCTAACTATAGCTCCCATTTATGTGGCCCAGCACAGTTTGGAAAGTACTGTACACAATTATCTCATCAGATCCTATCTACTCTGGCAGGGAAAATGCTACTATCATTATTTTACAGAAAAAGAAACTTAGGGTTGGAGAGGTCAAGTGGCTTCCCCAGGGTCAGCCAGTCAAGAAGCACTGATTAAACACCTACAGCGTTAAGTGCTGGAGCTGAAAAGAAAGATGGTCTCTGACCTCCGAGAGTTCACAAATATAAAGGAGGAGACAAGCCAACACACACACACACACACACACACAGACAAAAATCGCAAGGGTCCTACAGCTTGTGTCCAAGGAAGAATATGAACACAGGTCCTTCCTGAGGCTGCCTCTTAAAATGGAACTGAGCAACTTTACCATTTACTTACTCTCTGTGTGACCTCAAATAAGCCCCTCCTCTGGAGGTCTCAGTTTCCTCATCTGTAAAATGAAGGGGTTAGACTCCACAGCCTCTGAGTTACCTTCCAAAAACCTACGGTCCCCTAGAATAACAGAAAAGGCAGGCTCTTTGCTTAGGGAACTTACATATTATTTTGTGCATCTCCCTTAAATTCACTCATTTCCTAGCTGGAGCTAACTCACAGCAGGATTATTTGAAGAAGCAGCTTTTCTCAAGTCCCCCAATATTAAATGCAGTCAGTTATTTACAATAGACTTGACTCTTCTCTGATCAATTATCAGGTGACACACCCCAAAAGGGGGAATGTCAATTATGCCTCATCTGGATGTAGTAAGACGTTTCAAAAACAAAGATTCTAACATTTTTCAAGTCACTCAAATTGAATCTAGCCTGTCAGACGTACAAAGAAAAGTCACCAACTATAGTTTCTCAATCTATGTGGGAAAAGAGGCATAAAATGTCAGGATTTTTGTGTAACATATTGTGTCGATCAGTATTCACAAGTGGAGGCAAGGTGATCCTGACCCTCCACTGATGAAAATGTGATTGTCAAGAGGTTCTCATCCAAAAGATACTTAGCTAATGCTCCCATCAACCACAGAATCAGCTCTTAATCTGACACAATAAATACCATTTAGCGTTCCGATCCTAAGTTAGGAAGCAAGGAACACTGTAGCTTGGTAAACAAAGTACTAGACTAAAAACCAGCAAACCCCAGTGCACTGCATTGTTTTCAGGTACGCAAAGAGCATCCTTTGGCAGGTTTCTCCACCTGTAAAAATAGTGTGTAAAAAGCTTCCATCTCACTAAACTATTTGGAGATTGAACAGCCAAGTGTTAGTTTGATTAGGGGGATGGGTATAATTGCCCTGTGAAGCCAATACTCAGAATTATTATAAGGTGTAACTATTGAATTAAACTGACTTGTAAAATAAACTTTTCTCAATTTATAGGTAAGATTTATCTACAAACAACTACATTAGGGTCTTCAAAGTAGTCAATCTTATATTGGAATATTATACATATTCCAATCAAGTTGCCATTTACTCAAAACACTTTTGGAAACTCTAAAAAAAGCTTTCAGAACAAATACCCTCAAGAGTAAAGAAAATAACCAAAAGGCATCTGGAGCCAATTCAAGTGAATGAGGGTGGGTGATCAAGTTGGGGAACAGCATGATGGGTTAAAAAAAATCTTTAAAAAAAAAAGAGGTAGAAAAATGAGGCTGATTTTTTTGTCATGCTCACAGCCAGTTCTGGATGCAATCCCAAGAGGAAGAAGTTTCTAAAATGTTTTGTGCAGTGGGAACATCCTTAGAAAAAGTGTCTATAACTTGAAAGATGACTATTTGGAAGAGGCCAGTACTTACAAAAAAGATACAGTGTTAAAAAATTCCTTGCATTATGGTGATCCTTTGTGTTAACAAAAAGGAAAGTCAGCTTCCATCTGTCATCGGCCCTGAATGGTTGTGCCACAGCACTTACTTCCCTGCTCCACCAGCAGCAGGATGGATCACTGCTGGGAAATTTGTGACCCACTGCCTCTTCAGTATTGCCAGAGTAGAAACTCAAGAATATACATCAAATGAAGATCATCATTCACAGACAGTACTAACACTAAGACATGAAAAATGTTTTAATCCTGCTCTTATTCTGCAAATCTACTCAAAATGCTGCTAGACCAGGAAGCCCTAGGTAACAGCTGTGCTCATTTCACTGAGTTCCCTTTATTTTTCATAATTACTTGAATAAATCAGAACTGACCGCCATAAGCACCTATCAGATTCCAAGTTTCTATGCTGTGCCTGTTATCAAACACTATCATGACTCAGAACCCAAATATACTATCAACCTGGGAAACTTCAATCAGGTATTTGTTGTGGCTATGCTGTGTGCTAATTACCCTACGTGGGTTATGTAAGAGTTAACAAAAAGGTCCATGGCTATAAGAGCATGCCACTACATCCTCCATTAAAAAAGCCAAACCCCAACTGTTGTTTTAGGAGCTCTATTCTTTTGTAGTGCTGATTTCTGCCAGGAAAATAGCTACCACAGAGGCAACACTTGATTCCAGAGGGCTCCTCCTTCTGACTTATTCCAAATGAGTCTATGTTCTACTAACATCCCAGTACACCAGATCATGACCTCACAGCACATCATCCCAGAACCAAATGAGCAGGTTATTCTATGACATTTTTTCCCACCTCTGACCAGCATCATCCAACCTTTGAATGCATCTCATCGGTAGACGAAATTTCCTCTTATAAATGAGTAAGAACATCCATTAAACATAAAATAATGCTCAAGCAACCTCTGCCCAAAGGAAGGTACAGGAAATAAAGCAACTAATTTCTGAGGACTATTTACTGATTTGGCAACTAGAAAAACAGGCAATGGAATTCCACCTGAGATGTTTACTAGCGGGGGACCCAGAATCTTTCTATTAGTCACAGGTCCCCTCGATTCCTAAAACACTACGCTAGACTTGGATCAAAATTACCCCTAGTTTGTCATTTTTTGGTGGTGAATAGAAAATGGGATGGGAAAGATGAATGTAAGATTTTCATTTGGATGGAAAGCAAAGATAATCTCTTCTGCATAATTAAATATCACTTATTACCCTGGAAGATGGTGGTGAATGTTTTGCTTCTGAACTAGAAACCACAATGAAATTTTTAAATACAATTTTAAATACAGCGTAGTGGTGTGGATAGAGCACTGGACCTGGAATTAGGAAGACTCGAGCCAGACTTCTGCCCCAGACACTTGCTAGCTATGGGATCCTGTGAAAGTCACTCAGCCTGAGCCTGAATTTCCTCATCTGCAAAATGGGGAAACAGCTCATGCTATCATAGGCATGGTGAGGCTCAAATGAGATAAGACATGGAAATGGCTTTGCAGATCTTCCAGAACTACAGATTAGCTATTATTACTCTTATTACAACAATCATAAGAGTTACCATCAACAGGAATCTGACTCACCTTGAGAATTTTTACAACCACTCTCTCATTGTTGGTGATGTTAATGGCCTCAAACACTTCACTATATTTTCCCCGACCGAGTTTCCGAACCAGTTGGTAATCGTCCTGATTACTGTGAAAAGCAAGAGACACCTCTGAGTGAGTTAACTAATCCAATCATCTCTTCCACACACGCTTCACCCAGATGGAGCCACAATTCCTTCCCCTGGCTCCCGAAACTCTGCTCCGAACCCTGGCTCTAACCTGCTACGCCGCAGGAAACCCTCCACTGAGAGGAGGGATGGGCCAGGAAGGCCGGCTCTGACTACCCGATGACCCGCTCCACAGAGGCAGGGCACGGAGCAGGAGCCCCAATTCACCGACCCCGCTCCACCGGGGAGGCTTGGAATGGATGGGTGAGAACTCCGCCTCCAACCCTCACTCCACCGAAGCGGGGCTTGAGTGAGAGCCCCAGATCTAATTAACCCTCGCTCCACTGGCAGGGAGCAAGAGCCCCGACTGCAACAGACCCTCCCCCCGGGAGGGAGCGGGGTAAGAGCCCCGACTGCAACAGACCCTCCCCCCGGGAGGGAGCGGGGTAAGAACCCCGACTCCAACAGACCCTCCCCCCGGGAGGCAGCGGGGTAAGAACCCCGACTCCAACAGACCCTCCCCCCGGGAGGGAGCGGGGTAAGAGCCCCGACTCCAACAGACCCTCCCCCCGGGAGGGAGCGGGGTAAGAACCCCGACTGCAACAGACCCTCCCCCCGGGAGGGAGCGGGGTAAGAGCCCCGACTCCAACAGACCCTCCCCCCGGGAGGGAGCGGGGTAAGAGCCCCGACTCCAACAGACCCTCCCCCCGGGAGGGAGCGGGGTAAGAGCCCCGACTCTACTTGGCCCCGGCCCCCCGGGAGGGAGCGGGGTAAGAACCCCGACTCTACTTGGCCCCGGCCCCCCGGAGGCAGCGGGGTAAGAGCCCCGACTCTACTTGGCCCCGGCCCCCCGGGAGGGAGCGGGGTAAGAGCCCCGACTCTACTTGGCCCCGGCCCCCCGGGAGGCCGGCAGCGCCCCCGGCCTCTCCCCAGCGCCCCTCCCGGGGCTCGGCTCGGGGCACGCCCCCCGCCAGGGCCCCGGGGCGCCCGCTCCTCCCGCGGGGCTGGGGGCGGCCCGAGCACATGGGCCCGGGGCGGCGGCGGCTCCTTTACCCCCAGCTCGGGACGTGCGCCTCGTAGTCCCAGTACTCGCGGCTCCTCAGGCTGTTCACCTCGGCGTAGACCCGGGCCCTGCTCCCGGCGGCCGGGCCGGGCATGGCGGGCGGCGCCGGGCGGCAGCGGGGGGCGCGGGGCGGCGACGACGGCAGGGGCGGCAGGAGCGGCAAGCGGCGGCCCCGGGGCGCGGAGCGCAGGAAGCCCAGCAGCGACGAGGCGGCGGCGCAGGCGAGGGCGGCGAAGACGGGCGGCCGAGCCAGGCCGGGTCCGCGGGGGCGGGCGGCGGGGCCGGCCTGGCCGGGCCGCCCCGGCCCTGGAGCGGCCGGCGGGCGGAGGGCGGGGCGGGGCGGGCCGGCGGGCGGCGGCGGCGGGAGGGCGCTCGCGCTGCGGCTCCGCGGCGGCCCCGGCTCCGCTCCCTCGCGTCCCGCGCTCCTCGGCGGCGGCCGCACCGGCGGGGGCGGCCGGGAGAAGGGCGGAAGGCGGGCGGGGAGGAGGAGCGGCGACGGCGGCCGCGGCGACGGAGGCCAAGGAGGAGGAGGCGGCGGCGGCGGCGGAGGAAACCCGGAAAAGGGGCCGAGCTCGGCAGGAGGGGCCCCGGCCGCCCGCCCCGCGGGCCGGCCCCGCCCACAGCGCCCCCTGCAGGGAGGGAGGACGCGGCGCCGCCGCCCGAGCCGCCCTCCTGGAGAGGCAGGCGCTCCTCCCCCTCCGACCCTGGCCAGACCCTCCTCCCTCCCTCGGAGGCCCACGCTGGCCAGCGCTCCTTCCTCCCTCAGACCCCCACCCTGACCAGGACCCCCACCCTGACCAGGACCCCCACCCTGGCCAGCGCTCCTTCCTCCCTCAGACCCCCACCCTGACCAGGACCCCCACCCTGACCAGGACCCCCACCCTGACCAGGACCCCCACCCTGGCCAGCGCTCCTTCCTCCCTCAGACCCCCACCCTGACCAGGACCCCCCACCCTGGCCAGGACCCCCACCCTGACCAGGACCCCCACCCTGGCCAGCGCTCCTCCCTCGGACCCCCACCCTGGCCAGCGCTCCTCCCTCGGACCCCCACCCTGGCCAGCGCTCCTCCCTCGGACCCCCACCCTGGCCAGCGCTCCTCCCTCGGACCCCCATCCTGGCCAGCGCTCCTCCCTCGGACCCCCACCCTGGCCAGCGCTCCTCCCTCGGACCCCCATCCTGGCCAGCGCTCCTCCCTCGGACCCCCACCCTGGCCAGAGATCCTCCCTCGGACCCCCACCCTGGCCAGAGATCCTCCCTCGGACCCCCACCCTGGCCACGGGTGTTCCTCCTCTAGACCTACCTTCTCTTTGTCCTAGCCTTCTTGGCCAGCGCCCTGCATGTCCCATGTACTCGCTGAGCACTCCTCCTTCTCTACAAGACCTCCCAAACTCGACCTTCCCCTTCCCTAGATCTCCCAGCTTCACCTTGCTCTTCTCGTGCCTCCCAATGCAGACCTTAACATCTTGATCACAGCTAAACCAGCAAGCCCTTGGGAAGTGCTCCCCATGTGCCAGGCCCTGTGCTAGGCCCCAGGGGTACAAAGAAAGGCAAACAAACCATCAGGAGCTTATAAGGATCATCTATTTAGACCCAGAAGTGATCTTCGAGACAAACCAGTCCAGCTTCTTCCTTTTAGAGACAAGGGAACTGAGACCTTGTAGGGATAAGTGACTTGCCCAGAGTCACACAGCTAGCAAAGTTCTGGGGCAGGATCTGAAGCCTGGTCTCCTGGACTCCATGCCCTTTGAATATTCTTCCTCCAGAGCTTCTAAACTCCCCTATTTCCCTCATTCTTAAAAAGACAATAAATTCCATGAGGACAGAGAGAGCAGGTTTTTCGCTGTATCCACAGCAGCTAACAGTGTTGGGAACATAGTAGGCGCTTAATAAATGCTTCCTCATTGATTGACTAATCCATCTAGTCCCCCTCTCCAAAGTTCCTGTCTCTTTTTCTGGATACTCCCTCAGGGGTCTGTCCTGGACCTCTCTTCTCTTTTCCCTCTGGACTGCTTCCATTGGGTGATATTATCAGCTCCCATGTTTTAATTACCTTCTCTGTGCTGATGATTCTTAAATCTACTTGCCCTGCCCCAGTCTCTCTGCTGGCCTGTGATCTGACACCTCCACCTGCCTTTCAGACATCTCACACTGGATGTCCAGCACACATCTTAAACTCAACACAGAACTCATCTTCCCCCTAAACTCTCCCTGTCCCACCCCACCCACCCCCATTATTGTTGAGGGCAACACTGTCCTCTTAGTCCTCCAGACTCACAACCTAGTAGTCATCCTGGACTTCTCCGTATCTCTTCGCCCCTATATCCAAGTTGTTGCCAAGGCCTGTCAACATCGCCTTTATAACAACTCTCAAATATGCCCCCCTCTGTCTTCTGACACTACCCCCCCACGCTTATCCCCTCACACCTGTACTATTGCAGTAACTGCTAGTGGGTCTGCCTACCTCGAGTCTCTCACCACTCCAATCCATCCACCATTCAACCACCAAAGTAATTTCCTAATACACAGGTCCAGTAACCCCAACACCCCCCACCCACACTCATACTCAGTAAACTCCAGTGGCTGCCTCCAGCATCAAATACAAAATCCTCTATTTGACATTCAAACTGAGACCTTTCCTGTCTACTTATACCTTACTCCGCACCAGGTACTCTTTGATTCAGTGACTCTGGTCTCCTGACTTTCCACCTCTCAGCTCTGGGAATTCTCTTCGACTTTCTGCCATGCCTGGAATGTTCTCTTTCCTTCCTCCATTACTGACCTCCCTGGCTTCCTTGAAGTCCCAGCTAGAATCCCCCCTTGTACAGGAAGCCTTTCCCAACCCTTTTTTCATTCTGGTGCTTTTCCTCTCTTAATTATTCCCTACTTTTCTTGTATTGACCATTTTTGTGTGTAGGTACGTATTTTTTTTCATGTTATCTCCCATATTAGATTATGAGGTCCCTGAGAGCAAGGACTATCTTTTGTCTCTTTTTGTATCCTCAGCATTTAACACAATGCCCATATGTGTTATTGCTGTTCATTTTCAGTCATGTCCAGCTCTCTGTGACTCTGTTTGGGGGCTTTCTTGGCAAAAATCCTGGGGTGGTTTGCCATTTCTTTCTCCAGCTCATTTTACAAATGAGGAAACTGAGGCAAACAGGGTGAAATGACTTGGCCAAAGTCACGCAGCTAGTAAGTGTCTGAGACTGGGTTTGAAGTCAGCTCCAGGCTCAGCACACTATCCATTGTACCACATAACTGCTCAAGCACCTAACCTAACGGCCACTTAATAAATGCTCACAACCAGAACCTCCCCTTCCTCAAGATTCCTCACTAAGCCTCTCTCCATCTAGCCCTAATTCAAACCCTGTGTTTTAATCCATTTTAATCCTTTCAAGTAAAAAGAAACAAAAACATTTAGGAAGTGCCTGTGTGCCAGGCAGTGTTTTGCAAACGTGATGGCATTGGATCCTTACAACACCCCTGGGACGTAGATGTTACTATCATCCTCATTCTACAGATGAGGGAACTGAGGCAGACAGAAGAGTCAGTGCGTTGGCCAGGGTTGCACAGTGAGCATTTGAGTTCAGATTTGAACTCGAGTCTTCTTGACTTCAGACCCAGTGTTCTATCTGCTGTGGCACCTGTCTTATGCTAATATGAGTAGACCACCATTCCATTGAGGTATGGTTTTCAGAACCAAGGAAAGGCTCTTGCTTCCCTCTATACATACTCCAAATGCCAGAAAACTCATAGAGCTTTGTTTCTTTAGCTCACTTGAAGGAGCACCACCGAATGGAGAGAAAGAACTCAGAACAGGGATTCTACATATACCCACCACAATCTTTGTCCATAAGTGAAATTTGGCTAGAGGTGTCCGGATCTCTTTCCAAATGAAATTCTCTGGACTGACTCTCTGTCTCTCTCTCTGTGTGTGTGTGTGTGTGTGTGTGTGTGTATGTTTGTATATCTATCTGTCTCTTTCTGTCATACTCTTTCATGTGAGAACTATATAAACTTCTTATTTCCTGAGACTTCCTACAGTGTTCCACTTTTTCCACATTTTCCAGTTGGACATCTCCACTTGGATGTCCATTTCAAGCTCAGCATGTCCCAAACAGAATCTATTTCCTTTCCCTCACCAATTCCCTTTCTTTGATCTTTCTTGTTTTTGTTAGGGGCATCACCATCCTTCCATTCATCCAGGTTTCAACCTCACTGTCATCCTTAATGACTCTCTCCCCTTTACCCTACCAGAGTCAATGAGTGGTCAATATCCAAAACTTGTCAGTTCTTTCTCCGGGACACTTTTCATGTTGATCCATCTTGTTTGTCCGTTCATAGTGTTCTAGTTCAGGTTTCATTTTTGTTTCTGTCCTTGTATCACCAGCACTTAAGTAAAGAAAACAAGCATTTTTAAAGTACCTACTATGTGCCTGGCCCTGGACTAGGCTGGGCATATAAAAAGAGAAGAGGCAGTTAAGTGGTACCACAGTGCATAGAGTGCCAGGCCTGGAGTCAAGAAGACCTGAGTTCAAATTCAGTCTCAGAAAGTTACTAGCTAGGTGACCCTGGCTAAGTCACTTTACCCTGTTTGCCTCAGTTTTCTCATCTATAAAATGATCTGGAAAAGAAAATGGCAAACCACTCCAGTATCTTTGCCAAGAAAACCCCAAAGAGGGTCACAAAGAGTCTAGAGAGTCCCTGTTCTCAAGGAGATCTCAGTCTAATGGAGGAGACAATATGCTAGCAACTAGTTTGCAACTATACAAACAAATGATAAATACAGGATAAATTTGGGACAATCTCAGAGAGAAAACATTAGGAGTTCACAAAGACTTCTTGGAGAAGGTAGGATTTTAGCTGGGACACAGGGTAGTGTATGGCACTAGATTGTTGAGGCAGCTGGGTGTCACAGTGGGATAGAACTCTAAACATGGAGTCAGGAAGACCTGAGTTCAAGTTTAGCCTCTGACCTTGGCTGTGTGGCCCCAGGCTAGTTACTTAACTTTTGTCTGCCTCAGTTTCCTCCTAAGTGCTGTAAAGTGAAGAAATAATAACTCCTACAGTTGTAAGGATCAAATGAGATATGTGTAATACCTGGCATATAGTAGGCACTTAATAAATACTTATTCTCTTCCTCCCAAGTAATAGAAGAGATGAATAATGAGGGGTGGTGAGTTCTGTGGGAGGGATACTGAAGCAGGTATTGGCACATAGTAAGCACTTAGTAAGTACTTGATGATGGATTGATCTAAGTCTTTATTACCTCTTAGGAGTTAGTCTCTCTGCAGTAGGCTCATTGTTTTGTCTCCTTCTTCCAAGTCTTTCCCCTCTCCAATTCGTCTTCCACACTGCAAAATGGAAAAAATCAAATTTGACCAATCCCCTCTCTAGCCCAAGAAACTTCAGTTTTCAGTAGGTTTTTTCGGTAATGTCTGTCTCTTCATGACCCCATTTGAGATTTTCTTGGCAAAGATATTAGGGTGGTTCACCATTTCTTTTTCCAGTTCATTTTACAGATAAGGAAACTAAGACAGAGGGTTAAATGACTTGCCCAGGGTCATCCAGCTCGGAAGTGTCTGAGGCTGAATTTGAACTCAAGAAGATAAGAATCTTCCTGACCCTAGGTCCAGCACTCTATCCATTACACCACCTAGGTACCTCACTTTTTAGTTACTTTTCTCTATATATGTCTTCTTCCCTTTCCCATAGGAGAATATAAGTTCCTTGAAGGCAGGAACCATTTCATCTTTTTTGTCTTTGTATCACTAGTGCCCAGTATAGTCATTAGCTTGGCATAAATAGGAAATTTTGAAAGTGCTTCCTGAATTGAGTTGAATTGAATCTTCCACTGACTTAACCCTTCTCTACCTCTTCTGTCCAGTTAAGACCTTTTCTAAAATATCCCCGCCTTTGACATTCTCACTTTTATTATATCTTTGTCCAACCTTGAGACCTTTCTCCTTATTGAATTCATTCCCTGACATCTGCCTTCCCTTCCATATTCTCACTCTCATATTTTCTTCCCTTTCAATATCAAAACTTTTCTCTTTACTGCTTTTATTCCTTGAAATGTCCCTTTCCTCTCTCCACCACCTCTACCCTTCCTTTCCATCTCCACAGTCTTAATTATCATGGCTTCTGGTCACCCTTCCCCTCCTCCATTCTGTAAACCCAGCTCAGATTCCTTCTTCTCTGATTCCCCCATTCACAAATGGTTTTTACTTTCTTGGGCCCTGGCCTAGTTCTTTGTGTGGGTCCATCTCCCATGCTAACCACATTTTTTGTACTATAGTTATGCTTGTAGGTGTGGTATCTGGCCACTGGACTTAAGCTCCATGACAGTAGGTCCCCTAACACTATTTAATAACTTTCTCCCCCAGGACCAAGCTTTGAATGTAACAGTTGCTCCATATATATTTGCTAAACTAAATGCCAATCTCCAATTGCCCTAAATTTCTTCTCCTGCAATCTCTGGCAGCTCTCCAGAGTTCTTCCAAAAGTCTTCTTTCTTCTATCCCCAACATTGCTATAAAATAATCAGGATCTCTCTAGCTGGCTGAATTCTGAAGTCCTCCCACTCCCCATCCCAACCCTTGGCCCACCTCAGCCCCACCCACTTTTCCACATATCATTCAGCACCCCCCCACACCCATCTCATAGAACCTGCTTCCACACCTGCACACAACCATGCCAGGTTATCTGCCAGATCACCCACACATTCCATGTGGTGTCATTCTGTCAGACACTGCCTGTCCTGGCCCTTGAGGCTTGGAGCCACTCAGAGCACAAAGTGGGTTAGAGTTGGCTATTCTTTACTATCAGTCAATCAGTCCATACACATTTATTAAGTGGCTACTATGTGCAAAGGACTGTCTAAACACCTTAAGGACAAGAAGAAGCAAAATATGGTCCTTTCCCTGGAGAAACTCACAGTCTAGTGGGGGAGACCACAAAAAAGCAAATGCAAACAAACCATATGCAGAATAGCTAGGAAGTAATCAACAGAGGAAAAAGCTCTTGAATTAAAGAGGAAAAAAACCATCTTGTAGATGACAGACTTTTTGTCAAGACTTAAAGGAAGCCAGACAGGTCAGTAGAGAAGAAAAAGGACAGCATTACAGGTATGGGGACAGCCAGAGAAAATGCCCAGAGCTGAGAGATGAAGGGTCTTGTTCTGGAATAACCAGGAAGCTGGTGTCATTGGATCAGAGGGTTAGGTATGAGAACATTAGGAAGCAGGCTGGGTTATGAAAAGGTTTGAATAACAAACAGAGCAGTTTGTATTTGATTCTGGAGGCAAGAGGAAGACACTAGCATTTATTGAGGAGGGGACACAGGGTAAGGGGTAATGGGTCAGACCTGCCTTTAGGTGGCTAAATAGAGGGGAGAGACTTGAGGCAGGCACACCCTGCCCCAATAGCACCAAGAGTGAGGGGATGAGGGCCTGCACCAGGGTCGGGGTTCCCGAAGACAAGTGGGCAAATTTGAGAGATACTGCACAAGTGAAATCAGCGGGCCTTGGCAGCACCCTGGGTTCGGGGGTGGTGGTGTTTGGGTCCAGGATGACTCCCAGGTGGAGAGGCACTGTCAGGAGTCTCCCCCTTCCTGCCCCTCCATGGAATGGATGCCAAAGGTGACTAAGCAGCCCTAACAAGAGCTGGGCAAGATCATGCCACAGGGGCTGGTTCCCCTTGAACACCCACACCCCACCCTAGTAAACCATCTCAAACCAGGTTGAGGGTAAGCAGAGGGCCACAAACCCATCAGTGAGTTGGGAAGTGTCTGCCCCAAGCCTGTGAAGACTTCTCCTGGTGGAAAGGGTAGATGAGAAGAGTTTGTTCCAATGGCCATGAAGGTGGCTGAAGCAGATGCTGTAGGGCCTTTAGAGCTTAGTCAGACATGGAAGCCCCCAAGGTCATCCACTGCATCCTGGGCTATCACCAGTTGTCTTGACTTTTCTACTGTGAGAACAGACTTTTCTACTTTTCTACAGTGGCCTCCAATGACTCTAGAAGAGAAGTTGAGGCTGAAAAGAAGTTGGTACAGCTCTGCCTCACTTTAGTCTGATTCACAGAGGAGTTAAAACATTGCCCTATGATATCACTTGTCCTCTTCAAAATGAATGACCAGCAACGGTACATCAGGCGTAGCCTGGACAACCCTATAGCCAGAAAAATGAAATCCTTGAAGAGAAGGTCATGGGCAGGGAGCGTATAGAGGGTCAGACCATACAGCCAAGTTAGCAAGAGGGTAGCCAAGTAGTTTAAGATGGTAAGAATGCAATCATGAGTGAGAAAGAAGGCCTCATTCATCCAAAGTAGGCAGAAAACCCTAATTGGGTGGTGGCAGGGTGGGGTAGGACATCAGAAACCCAATCTGATGAACTCCCTAAAATATTCATCATATTCATCATAATTACTGTGTATCTGTAAAATCTGAGGTTACACAAGGAGGAAGGTGATGAGGACACTGAATTCCAAACAATCCTACAAATTATTTTCAATTACTCCTACTTGCACAAATTGCATCCTCCAAATCCCCAAACTCCCAAGATGGGAATACTGTATATTTTCATGGAGCATGTCCCCTAGTTCAGAAGCTTGGACAAATCATATTCCACATTTTAAATTATACATACATCCCTGTGCTAAAGAGACTTTTCACAAATAGGGCATTGACACTAACTCTCAGACTTTATGAGTCTGTTTTCTTCGCTAAAATAGGAATGATTATCTACACTGCCCACGTTGGGGGGGCTTTTTAAAGGATAAAACTAATACATATATACACATATAATTACATATGTAACATGTATACACATGTAATTACATATGTGATGTATTATGCACAATCATATATGTAATATAACATAGAAGTAATACATTAGGGAATTATTTAGTGTACATTATATGTACATTATATGCCATACATATAAGACTATGTATGTTATATGTGCATACATTCTATGTGCAAATATATATCATATAATTAAATATAACAAAATTAAGTATATTGTTAAATATGTTAAATAATATTCTATTTTATATTGTAATTATATTAATATATAATAGATTAAGATGTTTTAAATATGTATTTATATATATAAATATTACATATTACACACATATAAATCTACCTATACATGTGTATGTGTGCACAGTCTAAATAGAAGCTTTTAGTATTACAGCAAATAAGACAGTAGCTAGTAAGTACATGGGACAGCCAAGGAAAACAACATAATCCAAGGTGTCTCAGAGTAGTAAAACTACCTGAAAGCTACAAATCAGAGACAGAATCTTGGTTCAAATTCTGTCCCTGATGTTTATTTACCTAAGTAACATTGGGCAAATATTGGATGAAAGCCTGGACTAGGTGTCTGCTGAGATCCCATGTAGCCATAGTCTCTGGTCCTATATATTATCAGTTCTATTAAAAATAACTCAGGGACCTAATTCCTAGCCTGCCAAGGTCCTCTCAGCAAAGCCTCCAGACATAGCAGCCACCTCAGATGAAATCCTCCTAGACTGATAATGGGCATCTTGCTGCTCAGCATCATTTACATATGAATTGCTACACTTAGGATGACCTTTTCTAGGCCTTTCCTTCCTATCCATCATTGGAACTGATCTGAGCTGCCCCCAAGCCAGGAATGTACAGCCCAAAAGATGGGACCTGAAGAAGGTGGCTCACCCCTGGCAAGGCTGTGAATCCATCAACTAGCATTTATTTATTTTTTTGTTTTTAGTCATTTCAGTTGTGTTTGATTCTTTGTGACTCCATTTGAGGCTTTCTTGGCAAAGATACCAGTTTGCCACTTCCTTCTCCAGCTCATTTTACAGATGAGGAGCCTGAGGCAAACAGGGTTAAGTAATTTTCCCAGGGTCACCCAGCTAGTAAGTTTCTGAGGCTGAATTTGAACTCAGGACTTCCTGACTCTAGGCTCTAGCCACTGAGTTACCTAGCTGCCCCATTTATTTTTTACTTACTTGATAGATAGTAAGGAGGACAGAGAGGTGGATCTGTGGATAGAGTACCAGGCCTGGAGTCAGGAAGACTAATCTTCCTGCGTTCAGATTAACAGCCTCAGACACTTCCTAGCTGTGTGACCCTGGGCAAGTCACTTTGCCCTCTTTGCCTCAGTTTCCTCATCTGTAAAATGAGCTGGAGAAGGAAATGGCAAACCACTCTAGTATCTTTGCCAGGAAAACCCCAAATGGAGTCACAAAGAGTTGGACACAACTGAAACAACTGAACCACAGAAAATAAGGAGGCATGTCCTAAGCTCTAGGGATAGAAAGGCAAGAGACAATCCGTGCACTACAGGAGCACACATTCTAATGGAGGAAACAACATGCAAGCATGTATGTACATACTAGCTATATACAAGATAAATGGGAGGTAACCTTCCTTCAGTGGGAAGGCACCATGGCGGGAAGAGAGGGTAGCAGGAAAGGACCCTCAAGGAAGTCTGACCTGCTACCCTTTTAGCCATCTGCCTGCCCATGGCAGTTTATAGGCCAAATCTTTGGCACCCTCCCACCTCCTGCTGTTACTCCATCCCTCAGGTTGGTTCCCCCCATCCCAACTTCCTCTCCTAGGCCCACACTTTCCCCCCAAAAGCAAAGTCTAGGGTTGGGCAAAATCAGCAAGATTATACGAAAAAGAAAATTTTTTCAATGTCATAAATGCACACACTTTTAATATTCTACTCTTCATGACCTTTCTCCTTACTGTAAAGTTCTGGATTTGAAATCAGGAAGTACTAGGTTAGAAGCAGCTTGGCAAGCACAGTGGATTATTGGACCCTGGGTGAGACTTAGAGATCCCAGCTGCTCTTTCCTTCCTTCCTCCCACCCAGTTTCCCTCAGGCTTCTCTGTTCATAAGCTGAGATGATAAGGGATACTTGCATTTTGAAAGAGATTGGTGATGGAATAACCCAAAGGAATAAATAAATCTCTAGCAATCATGTCATAAAGGAGTAATTTCTGGGTAGGGCACAGATCACATCCTGCTTTGTGGATGCCTTACGTCTCTGCCCTTGCACAAGGCCTGTAGCAATACCATATTCCTTGTCTCCCTTTACACAGTCTGAACAATCAGTAATCGTAGCTGGCATTTGTAGAATGCTTTCAGATTTGCAAAGCATTATTTCATCATTGTCCCCATTTTACAGATGAGCAAACTGAAACTTAAGGAGATTAAAGTGAGTTACCCAGGGTTACACAGCTAATCCATGTCAAAGGCAGATTCGGAAGGAAGGAAAGGAGCCTTTATTAAGTATCTGGGCCCTGTGCTAAGAACTTTACAAATATTATCTCATTTGAGACTACCCTATGAAGTAGGTGCTTTTATTATCCCCATTTTACAGTTGAGAAAACTGAGGAGAAGGTTAAATGACTTGCTCAGGGTCACACAACTAGTAAGTATCTAAGGCAGAATTTGAACTTGAGTCTTTCTGAGTCCAGGTCCAGTAATGTACTATGCTTGTCAAGCTGCTTCTAACCTAGTACTTCCTGATTTCAAGTCCACAACTCTATCCAAACATTGCTCAGGGGTATGATTACTTTACCACAAGGATCATAACTTGGACTGTAATAGTGCCAGGACCCAAAAGACATGAAGTTTCAGATGTTTTTACAAAGGCCTTTGTGCTATTACATGAGAAAGGTCTCCTATAATCACAAAACACTTATTTTGTGAATGAACCTCATTCAGCCAAGAGAAACATCCCGTGGTACACAACTTACAAAGTCCTTGGAGAAGCATATACCTCATGTGGAGACCACCGAGGCTGACCTCTGGCTTTGCTCCTTTCTTTTGTAGAGTCTTTTTCACTAGGTTTAGAAAGCAGTAGCAGAGAACTGGGACACTGTTGACTAAGCCTGTCAGGTCCACAATGGGCCTTGGTGAGGAAGACAGTGAATGGAGGTCGGTAACTGGAACAACGGAGTCGAAGGTGGCTGGCTCTGGGCCCTGGCCCCAGGCTTTGTCTGTCCTACCTGTGATGTTCTGTTCATGAACTGGAGTTACATTTTAGACATACCTTTCAGTCACTGAGAGGACCTTTTCCCAGAAGTAGAAGTTGTGTCAATATCTCCATCGAATGTCAAGCAACAGCCTCCGGGAACACTTAATTAAACATTTGGATTGGCCCTCCTTGTGCCAGGGGCAGTCCAGCAGAACAGGGAACATTAGGTCTCCAGATTCCGTGTCCCGAACTCTAACTCAGCAGAGCTCATCCTCTGGAAGTAGAGAATCAATAATGGCAGCTTCAGAACAGCATCTGTTTGATGGGACACCCAAGGAGGGAGGAGGAGGGTGAAAGATCATAAAAGGATTATTCATTGATTCTTCCTTAGCTTGTCCCTCCAGTGCTATGATTGCAGCACATCTATATTCTCTTCCCCTGGGTGTTTCATCCATGTCTTCTTGTAAGTCCTCCATAGAGACCCAAGCCAATGTTCTAAAGGACTTTCCTCCAGCTCTTCTGACATTTTGTGACTACAAGAGCAGCAGTGTTTTTTAGCATTTTCTACTTGCTCAACCTCCCATGCCTTGGTGAGGGCTTTACTCTCCTTTTTTATAGGTAATTCATCTTTGGTAACATGACCCCTCACCACCCTCCATTCATCTTTCTTCATTGTGTTTGGGTCTCCCAAAATTCTGATTCTTCAGGGACTGTGGTGTTAGCAAATTCAGAATTAGAAGGGACCCAAGAGACCAAGTCCAACTTATTCATTTTTCAGATGAGGAAACTGAGGCCAGGGGACTTAATAAATTTGTACCAGTAGCCAAGTTGGGACTCAAACTCTGGTCTACAGATTCCAATATTAGTGTTCCTTCCACCCTACCATGAATAATGGAACTTAATGACAGCTTAGATCATTTAAAACATTGAACAATTTTCCAAGTACAATCTAACCAAATTTTCTACTCAATTCTGGATCTTGTTCTTTGTTCATCTGCAGTGCTTGTTCAAGATAGTAGGTACCAATCATCTACCTGCATGTCATAATCTAGACAGTAACCATTCTTCATCTACTTACTTTTTCTTGTGTGATTCTCGGGGCAAATTCAATCCCTTCATTAATTCTACAAAGTGTAGATGTCATTATAATATAGACATTAATCTGACAGCTGGTGGCCCCCCAAGACCATACTTGAGAGCCCTCCTGTATATAGAATTGCCCATGAAATGACTTGATCATTAATAAAGTCTCTAATACCCATCTTCCTCTTTATTCTCTGTAGGTTGTCTTGAAGTAACAAATAGAAACAGAAAAGGGAAGTGCTCCAGGAGACTTTTGCTTCACTAAAGTAGACTGTGGAGAAAAAAATATTCAATTTAAACATTTAATTACTGTACTTATTGAATATCTCCTATTATATTTGGTGCTCTAGACAGATAAAAGGAAGATGTCATTTCCCTCAAGGATTCTAGGACCCAATTGGGAAAATAAGATCAACAAACATAAAATAAGAAAAAAATTCAGAGTCCTATATAATCAGTGCATTGGCAAATGGAAAAATTCCAAGGACTATTACAGAGTTCAGAGAAGTGAGACCAGTGTTGGTTGACCACTCTCTCTTTGTAGACAAGCTCTTCTCTCAGAGTTGTACTGTCACTATGCTCTTGGAGTTCCCCTCCTACCTGTCTGACTGCTCTGCTGCTCAGTCTCCTTCACTGGAGGAGTATTATCACTGTCCTGCCCCTCTTTTTTAGGCATCTACACCAGGATTCTATTCTTGACTCTCCTCTCTCACTCCCCTTCCTCTTTTGGTAATTTGATTGGATCCTATGAGTTCAGTGATCATCTCCATGAGAATGATTCCCCAGAATGATGCACACAGCCTTCATCTCTCCTGAGCTCCAATCCCAAATCACCAACTGCCTCCTGAGGTCAAATAAGCATCTCAAACACATTTCCAAGATGGAACTTGTAGTTGTCTCTCCAAAACTCACTCCTTTTCCTGACTTCCCAATCTTTGTCAAGAGCACCATCATACCTCCAGTCATCAAAATTCAAAACCTTGGAGTCATGTTCAGGTCTTTTCTTTTTCTTACTTTCTCAAATCTGACCAGTTATTAAGTTCTGTCATTTCCATCTCCATCTTCCATCTTCTATCTCTGTCACCTGTCAATACCAATTATTAAATGCCTACTATGTGCCAGTTACTACCAAGCACTGGGGATAAAAGAATTGCAACTCAAACACCTTATCATCTAAGAGGGGAGAAAACATACAAAGAATTTTGGTGTAGTTGAGGGGTCTTCTCATAGGAGAGGTATCAAGATAAGGAAGAACAGGAAAGACTTCTCATAGAAGGTGGGATTTTAACTGGCACTTGAAGGAAACCAGGAGGCAGAGATGAGAAGGCATGGGGGACAACTAGGGAAAATGCTCCCTCTCTTTCACTCTATTCATGAGCCCCCATCATAGTTCAGATCCTTCTAACCTAAACTATTCCAGTATCCTCCAAACTGATCTCTCTAACCTGTATCTTCCCTTTCCAACCTATATTTTATACAACTGCCAATTGATATTCTGTTCCTCAAGATGCTTCAGGGACTCTCTGTGGCCTCTAGGATAGAATACAAACCTCTGTTTGGCATTTAAATACCTCTACAATGTGGTTGCAATCTCTTCTCTCACACTGATCACACGTTACTTTGCTTCATGATTTCTGCCTTCCAGCCAAAGTAATCTACTTCCTGTTACCACTGCCCAGAAAGCCCTTTATCCTCACCTTTGACTGTCCTTCAAAAAACAGCTGGATCCAATAGGAGGCCTTCCCTGAGCCCTTCGAGTAATTAGGGCTCTTGCCCCATTACCCCAATACAATATTTTGTATTTATTTCTTTGTGTACATGTGGTTTCCTCCTCACTAGAGTAAACTCCTAGAAGATGGGGCATGGCAGAGACTGGTTTTTTGACATTTATTTATTAATTTCTCTATTCTCATGACCTTGCATAGTACCTGGCACATAATTAAATTCAATGACATCCAATGAACTGAAATGCCATGGGACAACTTTTTGGAAGAATAGGTGGTAAGAAATAAGTAGAGTAGAGAAGGACATAGGGAATAGAAGAAAAACTTCTGGGAGAGGAATAAATTGGGGGAGACAGTGAGAAGATAACAGAATTTAGAGTAGTAATAGAACTTAGAGATGATCTAGTTCAGGTGCTCCTAAGATGTGGATCAAAGGTTGACTTGAGGTTCATGAATGTTTTTATTGTTGAATTTCTCTGAACCTCAGTTTCCTAATCTATAAAATTGTTCAGTCGTTTCAGTTGTGTCTGATGCTTCATGACCCCATTTGAGGTTTCCTTGGCAAAGATATTGGAGTTGTTTGCCATTTTCTTCTCCTACAAATGAGGAAACTGAGGCAAACAGGGTTAAGTGACTTGCCCAGGGTCACACAGCTAGTAAGTGTCTGAAGCTATTAATTTGAACTCAAGAAGATGAGTCTTCCTGACTTCAGGCCTGGCACTCTATCCACTTTACCACCTAGCTGCCTCGCAGTCCATGAATACTATGTCTGAAGGGAAGGGAGCCTAGTCTTAAGTATACAGGTATCTTTCTCCCTAAGTAAGAGCCTAGTCCTTTATTTTGATGTACAAATGAGAGACTCAGTAGGATGTGTGTTCCTTGAGGGCAGGAATTGCTTTGTTTTTTACCTTTTATGATGCCTTGCAAGTAAAAAAGCAAGATGGTATTACCAAGATTGGATTTGGGGTTTGGAGGGCCCAGGACTCAGGTCTTGACATTGACTCTTAGGACCCTTGTGGATTCAGTTTGGGGTTGCTGGGAACCTGGAAACTTCAGGGTACAGGACAGCATCTGCCTGAAATGAAGCCATGAATTCAAACCTTCTTTCAGTCAAATGACAAGTTTCATTGGAACACCAATAGGAGAGGTCAGGGTTCCTAGTGAATCTGCAACTTAATGGGGTTGAGATTGATGCTTATATACAAAAAGGACAGAGAAAGTTTCTGAATGGGATTAAGGAATGGGAAGTAGTCTGGGGTGGACCAGGTGCAATAGTGAAAGGGGCATTAAGTGGTCTGGGTAGGTCTGGTGCGAAATGTCAAACAGGTTAATTAGATGATCTAGGTGGGCTGGGGTGGACTGGGTGCTTTGAGTGGAGGCCAGTGATCGGGACTGCTGAAATGTCCGGGGAAATCCAAAGACTAGGTTGCTTTCAAAGACATGGTCTTTTCCTTCTTGGGGTCCAGGTCCCATCACCCCATCAGTGTGACCTTAGGCAAGTCACTAACTCCTCTGACTCTCCATTTCCTCTGTAAAAAGAGAAGTCTGGACAGGATGACCTACAGTGTGTGGTTCTAGCTCTATTTTATGGATAGAATATATAAAATTAAAATGTCTAGTCCTTGAATTGAATATGCAAATCCATAAACAAGTAAGCACACCCAAGATGTATATTACAATTTCAAATGTAAATAGATGCTGGTATTATTAATAAAATACAAATTCATTTAAAAGCAATACTGAATGCATAATAGCTTTCTGTTATGTGTTTGCTCAATCAGTGGATGCTAATACAATTTCTGTCTTGCAGGGTATGTGGAAGTCTTTGATGTTAAAAAGGGTTATCCTACCTGAAAAGGTTGGGAATCATTCATTAGTCTAATCCCCCACCCCCTTTTTTTTAGGTGAGGAAAACAGGGTTCTGAGAAAGGAAGTTTGGTCGTTTAGTCAACAAATACTTATTACTAACAGATTACTACATGTCAGGCACTGTGCTAAGTAATAAGGATACAATGGCAGTGAAAAGACAATGCCCTCAAGGACCTCACAGTCTGATAGGATAGACCACATAGAAATAACAAGGCACATACAAGATAGAGAAGATGGAAGGGTTAGCAATGGTAAAATGAGCTAGAATTCACACCCAGACCCTCTGACTCTGAAATCTTGCTTTCTTTCCTGGACATCACCAGTCAGGCTAGAGCAGAAAGCCTAGCTTGGAGGGTAGTGGCAAATAGAACTTAGAATGAGAGAAAACATTTCTGAACCTCTATCCTAGACCACTCCCTGGACACAGTCAATCATTCAAGAAAGATTTATTAAGCATCTACTGTGTGCCAGGCACAGTGATCCTCTGGACACCTGCAGAGAACAGTTTTGCGGCCCCCCCCCCCCCCCCCCCCCGCCAAAGGCAGAGCATATTCAGGGCCTGGCACATAGTATGTGTGTAATAAATGATCGTTGATTTGACTTCCAGAGGCTGGGAGTTCTGGTCACTAGCTATGTGTTTCAATCAACAAACGTTTTTAAAGCACCTACTATATGCTTAATGCGTGCAAGCCAAACTGACCACTTTACAAAATTATCCCTGTCCTCTATGAGCTTACGCTGTGCAAGAGGGATCCAAAAAGCACACAGCACCCATGAAAAATGGAGACACTGAATCAGCCAACAAGCCTTTTGAAGTTTACATTAGAATGGGGGAAGATCACGTGTAAAGGGAGAGCTGAAAAGTGGGGCGCAGGATTGAGGAGGGAGGAGGTACACAAATAGGGTTGTGGTGTTTAAGCCTGGAGAATGAGGGGTGGCCGGTCTGGATCCTTCTCTAAAAATGAGATCTGGGATCTCAAAATGTGAGAAGGAATGCTCAGGAGAGGAGTCCGAAGGCAGCTGAGGCGTGGTGGCTATGTCCGGAGAAGGGGGTAGCAGCAACTTGATGAGGGTAGGGTGGGGTGGGGAGCAGATGGGGCGATGCATCGGTGGCATCTGAAATGAGCCTTGATGGATACTCAGGAGTCTAAGGGGGCAGAAAGAAGAATTCCAAGTAATGGGAGTGGGGGAGGGGAGAAGAGAATGGCCCCCAACCCCTCCACTTCCATCAATTCCTTGGCATCTGGCTACTCCGTAGTCAGTACAGAGCTGAAGGAGAATTTCTCTCCTCTCCACCCTTGGCAACGATTCCTCTTCTTTTTTCTTCACGTTTTGACTATCTCCTTTCCCAACGCAGTTTCTTGGTCATCATGTGAAATTTGCTGCAAGACTGGGCTGCAGCTAGTGTACAGATTTATACTTGTGCCTGGAGGGTGAAAAAATGTAGAAAAGCTCTGCTCTCCATTCTCTCCATCCCCCACCCTTTGCATTCTGAAACTAGTTTGCTTCACTAAGAGCTTCCAGCTTTCCCTGGGAGGGTACGATTTGAGGTGGAAGGGTCCTTTCAGATTATCTTCACTAGTCCAACGTTCCTTCTTGTTTTACAGATGAAACAACTGAGGCCAAGATAAGGGAAGTCACTTGTTCCAATATTGTTCTGACATTCTGTGATTTTTCTTTTTGTTTTTAAATTTCAAAATTTATTCTGTTTAGTTCATAAATTGTAGATAGCTTTATTTAAAAAAAAAGCTCAAAATCAAAATCCCATTAAGCATCATTTCCAAGGACAATCCAACCATACTTATGGACAAGCAATTAAAAATCCCCAGTCACATACCTTGATCAAAGGTGTCTGTATGGAGCTAAGGAAAGATTCAGGAGACAGGATGAGTGTCCTGGGAGGTGACTGGGCAATTATGATTTCTGTGCAGATAACGCCCATTTCTAGATATAAGCCCATACCTCTCTCTTGAGCTCCGGTCTCAAATCACCAGTTGCCAGCTAGACACCACTGCCTGGAGGTCCCATGGGAATCTTAAATTCAACAAGTGCAAAAAATAAGAACTTGTTTTTTCCTCTCTCCCTCAAACCTACTCCTTTCCCTAACTTCCTGATTGAATAATGATAGCTCACATTTATAAAGCATATTAAGGTTTGCAAAGTACTTTTACATATATTACATTACATTTACATGTAACACATTTGCATTACATGTATTACATTATATTGCAACAATCCTGGGAAGTAGATGCTGTTATTATCCCCATTTTACAGATGAAGAAATTGCAGCAGATAGAAGTTAGGAATTGTCCATTGTTACACAGCTAGTAAGTATCTGAGACTGGATTTGAACTCATGTTTTCCTGACTCCAGCTCTAGTCCTCTAGCCATAGCACTGTTTAGTTGCCTCTAGTCAATGCTGTCAAGAGTATTAACCTCCCTCCAGTCACTCAAATTCACCACCTTGGAGTCATCTTCATTTGGTCATTCTCCCTTACTCTCCACATAAATCAGTTGTCTGGTCCTTCAGACTCTGTCTCTACAACATCTCACATATCTGTCCAAGCCCTTCTCCCCACTCAAAGGGCCACCAAAGTTCAAGACCTCATTACTTCCCCTCTTCTGGAATCTTTATTGCAGTAGAGTGTTTTTTGCTATCTCCATTCCCTCCATCCTCCAAAGACCTGCTGAACTGATATTCAAATCCAAGGCACAGTTCTGGTCTAGAGCAATTGGTGTTGCCCTTATCTCCTGCTTCCGTGTTTTGCTCAGGTTGTCCCTGAAGCCTGGGATGCTCTCCCTCCCCCACCTCTTCTCTTAGAATCCCTACTTCCCCTCAAGGCTGATATCAAAAAGATTTTCTGATCATCCCAGCTCTTACTGCTTCCTTTGTCTTCATCCAAATGATCGTGTAGATATGTATTTTGTTGTGTTCGCCCTTCATTCTCGATGAAGACTATGACATCAGAGAAATGATGACATGACTTTCACTTGACTTTGTTTTGAGTGAGGGAGGGCTGTGCAAAGACATCAGCCTCCCTTTGTCCTCCTAAGCCATCTGGATCTAGTGAGCAGATATTCATCTGGATGATAACTGTGAAAGTGCTGTTCTCCCCTCAGCAAAGTGGTGGGAGCCCCTTAGGTTTTTGTATTTATATCCCCCATTGCCTAATAGCGTTTGGCACGTAGTAGTCACTCAACAAATGATTGTTGGTCAAAGGGTCGATGCACTTCAATAAACATTTATTAAGCACCTCCTATGTGCCAGGCTCTGTGCTAAGGCAAAAGACAGCCCCTGCCTTTAAAAGCAGCTTACAAACTAATGAGATCTTCACCCTTAAAACCACGTTGAACTAGAAATGATCTTCTAACGTTAACATTTTATGTTATAAAATATCTTCCAGTTGTTTAATTCCCTGAGTATCCTAAATGTTTATTAAATTAGGCAAGAAATAGATCTCAGAAACCTGTCAAGTAGCTGCCCAACATTTTGGAGATGCTCCCCTCTCCACTTCTACCCCTAGGCAATTCTTCCTAAGGGCCTGAGTCACAGTAACATTCCTTCCTGGGGCCTTTGAATTTTTCCTTCTCTTTCTTTCCCTGAAAGTCTTTTTCTCAGTTTTGGGAGAATGTGGCTTTCACTCCACTAGGATCTAGTCCAACCAGAAGTGACTGACTGTTATGGGATGGGTTGACAGTATGACTCAGATTTCATGAAGATTGGAAGTGGCTCACTCCCCTTGTTCCAAGGGAGTCACGGATGAAGCCAGATCTGTCTAAGAGCCAAGTCTCTTTGACAATAAAAGGAGGAGTTACCTCTGATGGTGTAAAAACAGAAATGATGATTTCCATCCTACCTAGGAAGGAATGAGCCAGTGGGAGTTGGGTAAGTTTCAACCATCAGAGAAAAGGGAGGGGAGAAAGGGAGTATGAAAGTGGAACTAGGGGACAGACACAAAATAAGAAGTTAAGAGGCCACTGGATTTGTAAAAAGTGGACTAGGGAGGAAAGACATATGAATAATCATTTGGACTTGTACTATATTTTTATAGTTCAGGGCTCTGGGGATAGTTGATGCTCTCTTGATGATAATCATCAAGTAGATGGGACTGATCTTCCCTTAAGAGGTCTTCCAGATTTAAGTGGCTCAGAGGACTAAGGCTGAGACCCTGAACGTGAGTTCTTAGTGCTCTGAGTTCTAAAAGGAAGAGGCAGGAAATATTTTCTCTCTGGTGAGATGAGGTGGAAGCTAAATTCAAGTGAATCAATGCTCTGCCCTTTCCATATGGGAGCTAAATTTCTTTTGTTAACTACTAGATAGTTCGAGGAGTATCCGATTTCATTTCAATTCTGAACATGAAGCACTAAACTTGTCCAAAATCAGCCATGACCTCCAACAGCTCCCTTTACCTCCCAACTTTGTGTGGTAGGCAAGATGGATTTAATGGCCCCATTTTACAGATGAGGAAACTGAGGTAAACAGGATTAAGTGACCTGCCCAGGGTCACACAGCTAGGAAGTGTCTGAGGCCAGATTTGGACTCATGAAGATGAGTCTGCTCTACCTGCTGGAGCCACCTAGCTAAAATGAAGATAGTTAAATGGGCGGTGCCTTCCCTTTCGTACAAAGGTGTGTGTGTGTGTGTGTGTGTGTGTGTGTGTGTGTGTGTGTGTGTGTGTGTCCAGCATTTGAATTCCATGACAGGTGGGGTGGGGAGTGGGAATGAGCCACCATCCTAGTCTACTGGGACATCAGGTTCCTCCTCCCTTCATTATCAGGAGAATTATGCCTGAATACCTATTAAGCAACTATATTCCTCACTTGCCTAAGTTTCCATAGACCCCTATGGTCCTAGGATTTATAACTGGAAGGGACATGCAAATGGTCAAGTAAAAACAAAAACAAGTCCAGTCCCTTGCTCTCAAGGAGCTCACAGTAACTGGGGAGACAATATGAAAACAATTATGTACAAACCAACTAACTGTAAACACACTGAACTGGGCAATAATCTCAGAGGGGAGGCACCAACATTAAAGGAAAGGAAAGAGCATCTTGCATAAAGTGAAATTTTAATTGTGACCTGAAGAAAACTGGGGAAGCTAGGAGGCAGAGGGGAGAGGGGAGAAAGTTCTAGGCATGGAGAACATGAAGAAAACACAATTCTGAAAGTCTATGATTCCACGATACTTCCCCTCCCTTGTCCCTTTCCATACATGATTTCTTCAAGATTCCGCCATTTTGTAATTTCCCTTTCAAGGTTTCTCCCTAGTCATATGACCTCTATACCCCTCAGTATCTTCACCTAGAAAAAGGGGATATGGACAGCTGAGTAGAATAGTAGATAGAGCAATGGGCTTAGAATCAGGAAAATTCATCTTCATGAGTTCAAATCCAGCCTCAGACACTAGCTGTGTGACCCTGGGCAAGTCACTTAACCCCCTTTGCCTCAATTCCTCATCTGTCAGATGAACTGGAAAAGGAAATGGCAAACCTCTATAGTATCTTAGCTAAGAAAACCCCAAATGGGGTCAAAAAGACATTGTAACAATCATAACAAAAGGGAGATAACAATACCTTCCTGATTTCCCCTGTACCCAAGTGTTGGGGTGTGGGTGGGTCTTGCAAACTACCCCTTACATTTCTGCTCCTTCCTAAATGATGGCTAAAAAGGGGACCAATGGTAATGGGAAAAACATCTCAAACCACTTCTTGAGAAGAAACAGGAAGATGGAAGGAATGAAGTCTGTGTAATGTTTTGGAGTTCCATATTGGATTTATAAGAACTGAGTGAGATCCTACTACATCCCACCCAGCTTATGCCCTAGTGAAGGCATTTTGTTCAATGTATCAATATCCTTCTCAGTAGAAGGCAAGAGCCAAGGAACTGACAGATGGGAAACTTACCCACAGACATTTCACTCCTAATGCTGCAGGCACACTTGACTGAAATTGGTTTAGATTTATAATGGCCCTTAACTAAAAGGGTTACACCACTCTCACACACCCTGTATAATTAAACCTGATGTGCACAGTATATTCTGATAAATTCTGAAACAAGAATTAGACAATTTGAAGAGTTGATGACTTCCTTGTGGAAAAATCACAGCCTCACCAATGCCATTTGTGAAATGCCTACTATTTGCAGGGAACTGTACTACAAGAGAAACAAGCATAGCCACTGTAAGGTCTGGGATTTCTCTGATTTCAAGAAAATAAAATGTTAATGCTTTTAGGAAAGCTTTACAAAGAGAATGAATATCTTTTGTTGGGCCACATGTGTCAATGTGGAGTTTGAAAAGGATTGCAACACTTTAGGTATGGCAAAATTCCTGTCTTTTAAAGGTTAATGAGACTTTTGTGTTCTAGTTTGGGAAGGAGAACACATCTATATGTAGTAAGTGCTTAACTGTTGGTAGCTGAATGAATGTTGTTGAAGGTAACAATACAAACTAACATATTTCAAGTGCTGCCAAGTGTGTAGTTTAGGCATTATTGGTGTAGCAAATCCAGGGTTATAGAAAGAATTTAGTAAAACTTCATAGAATTACAACATTGTAGAGTTGGATGGTAGTTTTGCTGCCTTCTTTTTGGGGATATCCCAAATAGGCATCCCTCTATAATATAGTCAATAAATGATCATCCATTCTTCACCTAAGGACCTTTAGGGAAGTGGAATACAACACCTTTTAGGGATAGTTCATTCAAACTGTGAATAGGTCTAATTGATAAGAAGTTTTTTCCTGACATCAAGCCTAAGTCTACCTTTTTGTGACTTCTAGGGAACCAAGTGGAACAAATCTCTTCCACATGGTAACTGTTCAGATACCTAAACACAGCTGTCATGTCCCATCTAAGTCTCCACTTTTCCAAGCTCACCTTTCTTTCATGAGTCCTCATATGGTATGAACTTGAGGTCATTTCACCATTCTGGTTACCCTTTTCTGGATTTGTTTCTGACAGGAAGCCCACTCTCATCTGGCAGAAAATGAACATATGAACCATATAAAGAATTCCTTGGTTTTTCAAATCCTATCTAGCTAGGAAGGAGCACAGGATTTGAAATTAGGTGTTCTGAGTTCTAGACTCAACTCTCCTACTAACTAGCTCTGTAATATTTTGAACCTCAGATCAAATTGGTCTAATCATCTTTTGCTGACCTCAGAGGAACATCTAGAGGAACAGATGATATATTACCTTTGAAAGTTGCATACATATAAAACAGATTATACTAATAATTATCATTGTTAACATGGAATTCCATTCAACGAACTTCAAAAAAACTTATTTTGAGTTCCAAATGTTCTCTCTCCTTCAAGCCCTTCCCTCTCCATCAAGAAGGCAAGAAATATGATGCCTATTATACATTTAAAATCATGCAAAACATTTTCACATTCGCCATGATCTGAAAAAAAAGCAAGAAAAATTTAGGAAGGAAAAAAAATATATGCCTCAATTTGTACTCTGAGTCCATCAGTTTCCCATATAGAGGGGGATAGCATTTTACATTATGAGACCTTTGGAGTTGCAGAGGATCATTGTATCAGTCAGAGTTACTAAGACTTTTGAACTTGATTATCATCATGATATTGCTGTTACTGTATAGCTTTTTGTCCTGGTTCTGCTCACTTTACTCTGCATCAGTTCATGCAAGTCTTTCCAGATTTGTTTGGATTTTTTTTGGAAACTATCTCTCTCATTCATCACTTCTTATAGCACAAGAGTATTCCATCACATTCATATATCATAATTCATTTAGTCATTCCCCAAATGATGGGCATTCCCTCAGTTTCCAACTCTTTGCTACCACAAAAAGAGTTGCTATAAGTTTAGCTAGAAGTACTTTTATAAGTACTTTAATACATATGGATTCTTTTCCTTCTAAAAAGGAATCTCTTTAGGGTATAGACCTAGTGGTATTTCTGGGTCAAAGAGCATGAACAGTTTTGTAGCTCATTGGGTCTAGCTACAAATCGTTGTCCAGAATGATTGGACCAGTTCACAACTTCACCAAGAGTGCATTAGTGTACCTATTTTCCCACATCCCTTCCAAGATTTGTCACTCTTCTTTTCTGTCACATTAGTCAATATGATGAGATGGTACTTCAGAATTTCACCATTTATTAAGTACTTACAGTGTACAAGATGATGAGGGAAAAAAGATAAAACCCAAAACAATCTTGCCTATATTCTAGTGGAAGGATACTCTATGTCCACAGAAAGTTTCATATAAACCACAACCTAGATCCCTAGTCTCTGGAATTACATCAGCTGCCTTTTGGATATCTCAAACTGGATGTCCTAAAAATACCTCAAATTTAACACACACAAGACTGAGCTCACTATCTTAACCCTAAACCTTCTCTTCCCTCTTCTCAATTTCTCTGTTACTGTTGAGGTCACTCAACCTCCCAGTCACTCAGATTCACAATCTAAGTGTCATTCTTCATTCTTATCTGATATGTTGTCAACTATTGTCATTTGTACCTCCATAATATCTCATCTATATCCTCTTTCCACAACCCCCACCCTGACCCTGGTTCAGGCCCTCCTTACCTCTGGACTATATCTTTAGTTTTTGATCTTCCTCCCTCAATTCTCTCGCCACTTCACTCCCTTCCCCTGAACTCTATGACTGGGCATCACTGGCTTCCAGCTGTTTTTCAACCTGGATGCTCCATCTCCTTTCCTGGTCCCCTCAGTTACCTTCCCTTTTAAAATTACCTTTCAGTCACTCTGTATATATTACCTTGTGGGGACCTAGTTATTCCCATGTTGTCTCACCCACTAGAATGAGAGTTCCTTGAGGGCAGGGTTTGTTTGCTGTTTTTTCATTGTATCTAAAAAACACTCATTGGGTTCCTGATACTGAGAAAATGTATAATAAAAGCTTGCTGACTGACTGACAAGGTTTATTTGGGCTCTCTAAATTAGATCTCTTTGATTCCTTTTGCTACCTCAAAGAGTTTCTTCTGGGATACTCAGAAAACAAATCCAATATATCTCTTGTCTAGTTCTACAAAAATGTAGGTAAAAAAATCCTTGGGTTCTCTATGCTCACTCAAGGTAACAATGGCCTTCAGGTAAAAGAGAACCATTCTTTTGCTATACCCAAATGCTAAATAAACAAATAAATTAAGTAAATAGATAAGTAAGTAAATCGATCAATAATAAGTAAATAAATGAGTAATAAACAAGTAAATAAATGATTAACAAAGTAATCCATAAGCAAATAAATAAATGAGAAAGGGAATGAAAGAATAAATGGGCAAATAAATGAGTGAAAGGTCCCACGGTAGGGCAACCATGGGGAAGGGCACGAATATGCAAGATGTCCCTAAAGTACTTTACACAGTGCCTGGAATACAGTGGACACCTAGCAAATGCTGTTGTTTTTTCAAGCACCTACTACAATGTCTGGCACTCAGTAGGTGATGCGGAAATACTTATTTCCTTCTCCCCTCCCTGAAGCCCTAGGACTCAGGAAAGGCCTGAGCTAAGCCCTTACAGAGGCTAGGATCTCTAAAAGCAGAAAAGAGGAGGGAGGGCATTCCAGGCATGGGGCACAAAATTTGCAAAGGGTCAGAAACGGGAGATGGCTTATGAAGTTCTAGTAACAACTAGGATGCTGATTCGGTTAGAATGTGGGAAGGGGAGTAAAAACAAATTCATTTGGTAGAGTCCAGAAGACAAAGAGAGTAGACTGGGGATGTTGTGAACTGAAAATAAGCAATGTTATCTCTTTGTTCCTTGAGTATCTTGATGTCAACATTAGGAAAACAGGAAGGAGCTTGTTATTTATGGAAAGGGGATGTATGATATGTTGAGTACATTTCCAATTGTTTTCAACCTAATGTAAATGCTTAACATAAAGGGATTGACTTTGTGTGGTTTTTTCCTGATGGCATTTTTCCAGCAAGTTGGATAGCCTCTTGAGTAACATTGCTGTTTCCCTGATTAAGAGACTTAACCAGTCTCTAAAATATTTCTTTTCTGGACTTTTTGTAAACATGAAATCATTCAATAGATGACTGCCTTATAATTTTATTTTTTCTACCTTAATTGTGACATTTAAAAAGTTTTTAAAAATTGCTTTATAACATTACATTTTTTATTAATGTAAATTAAACAAATAATATGTGAGCTAGAAAGTAAAGTATTTTAATGCTGAGTTTATATTTTATCTGATCCACCATAGGGAACCATTTAGGATTTTAGAATAAGGGAATAACATGATCTCTGAAGAGTCAAAATTGTAGGTAATCCAAAGGGCACTGGAGGAATAGGTTTAAGTCAGCTGGAGCATATTACCAATAATGACCTATATATGCAAGAAAGATATTTAAACTAATTTAAATTAATTAATTTAAAATATTAATAGCCCCAGAAGAAGGCTTTTGCTACCTTGAGTAGATTGTCTATTGAGGGATTCATAGAACATAACCAAGATTCCCTGGATGAGAAGAGAGACTTGTTATAAGCAAGCAAAAGAACAGGTAAGCTCCTTGAGGACTACTACTGTTTCATCAGTCAATGTTGATAAAATGCCGGCTGAAGTGAACTGAACTGAATCAGATTTACATTGTTGGAGGGACTATTCACACAGATAAAATCAGGAACCCATCAAAAAAAATCTGCCAAGCTTTGGCATCCTCAACCTGATGATAATGTCATAGAGGAACTGGGTGCTAATATCTCACATGACACCCACTGGTCATTTCTGCATCACATATCTCTGTGCTAACTCTTCTCTCCTTCCCAAGACACACACACACACACACACACACACACACAAAATCACATGTATTTGATCTTGAGAACAACCCTGGGAATGGAAATTGGCTTAAAGGAAGAAATTTTGGTTCCCTCCTCCATGTCCAAGAGATGGGGAAAAAATACTGCCAACCATCCTGGGACCCAAAGAGAATCAATCAGGGAAAGGCATCAAGAGAACAGAAGGACTGGGTGTCCTATGGCTCTTGGCATTTCCCTCTGGCATCTGCTTTTCACAATTTGTGGGTGCTAATTGGCCAACACTCCCCTGTACTGACGCTTTCCTTGGGAACTCTGGCTGCCTTTGCTTCAGCTGCGACTTAGATCTATTTTTGGGTGCTTTGAAAACACAGGAGGATATAGTCTTTCATTTCATAGTCACGCCCAGTGTCCTGTTTTTTTTCAGAAAAAAAAAAGTCTGGCTAGACTCTGCTCCTGCTTTCTTGGGGGAGGTGGAAAAAAGAAAGAGACAGAAGAGTTCTAGGTTAGGGTGAGAGTCAGACCTTGGGAGTGATATCTCTCTTTTATGTGAAGAGACTATAATAATAGAATTATAGAATTTCAAAGCTAGAAGAAGCCTGTCCCTCCCTCTCATTTTATAAAGGAGGCAACCAAGACCTGGAGTGGGAAAAGTCCACAATGAGAGTTAAAAGTAAATATCAGATTAGAAACAACCAAGGTCTCTTGATTTTCAGTCCAGCATTCTTCTCATCATACCAAACCATCTCCTTGAGCAGTGACCATTGAATGAACCTATTTAGAGGAATTGATTGAATCAATCTTGACATTGTAAAAGAAGACAGAAGACAAAAGGAAGTTACAGTTCAAAGGCAAGATGGCACCCAGTTTCTCCCTGGAGGGCCAAATAAAGAAACAGCAGAATTGGGTTTTAGTAGGTAACCAAAGGAAGAAGCATCACTTCATGGAATGTACTGTTGCTTGTACTGTTATAAAACTGCAGAAAGATTTCAATTCAAGATAATTGTAGTTTATGCACCAGCATCTATTGTGGAAGAAAAGAGTTCTATGACGAACTTTCTTAAGTCCTCCAAATTCAATCGACATAGACAGTCAAGAGGCAGGATTGTATGGTAGATAGAGAGCCACCCTTGGAGTCAGAACAGCCTCAGTACAAAATCTTCATCTTCCTCCCATGGGACATGCCATCTCCCAACTCCTTGTCTTTGTACCAGCTGCTCGGAATGCTCTCCCTCCCCATTTCTTCCCTGGATTCCTCTGACTTTCTTTAATACTCCACTCAAATCCCATCTTCTGTTAAGAGACCTTTCTCATTCTACCTTCTGTCCCTCTGAGAGTATCTCCAATTTATACTGTGAATTTTTTACGTCCATAGTTGTTTGCGTATTATAAACGTGAGTTCTTTGAGGGAAGGAGCTGTGTTTATGCCCTTCTTTAATATTCTCAACACTTAGTAAAGTGCTTGACATATAGTAGGAGCTTAACAAATGCTTATTGACTGACTGGCAGACATACCCTGGACAAGTCAGTCCCTACATAAGGCAGGTACCAAATTGCGTTAGTGGAGGAGTTTCCTCACTGAGAGTTTCCTATCCCAATCAATTAATAATTAATCAATAGGCACTTATTAAGTTCTTCTGTACTATGACACTGCACTGCTGCAACTGTTAGCAAAAACTTATGAAAAATGAGATAATTATCATTCTCAAGGAGTTACTTTTTGTTGGAAGAGATATGAGCACAGACAGCATATCCTCAAATTTCCACTAAGACTTTTGGGAAGCCCCATATAAGTCTACAGAAGAAATACAAAATAAATAAAGATGGACAAAGGCAAGGTAGTTTGGGAGGGAGGCTGCAGTAGTTGGGAAGATCAGGAAAGGCTTCATGGAGGGGATAAATTGCATGTTCAAAGAAGAGAGGGATTCAATGGGAGCATGCATTCCAGGCATGAGAAACAGCCAGTTTGCAAAAGCACTGGTTTCCAACAAAATCACTGGTTCCTTTCTGCCAAAACAAAACAAGAGAAAACAAAAATAAAACCTATAATAACCAGTGATTTAATGCAAAAGTAGGCATAACACAGACAAGAAAAATATGTTGGAAACCATGGTTCAGGAGGAAGGGAAAGGCTAATGGCTTATGCGGACTATAGAGAAATCTCATAGTCAGGGATCACGAGTGTTTTCTTAAAGATGAATCAGGAGGTGCCAAACTGCAAGTACCAAACAACCTCACAAAAAATGAAAGTGATTGCTTATTTTAACGGATAGAAAAATGGCTGGTTGCCAATGTGGGAGTCATTTCTCAATCGGCTGCCCGTGTGCAGTAAGACTGTTGACGTAATATAAGGATGATTAATTTGGTTTGTGTCACAGACCCCATTGGTGACAGTTGGGGGAAACCTATGGTCTTCTTCTCAGAATCATATTTTGAAATGCATAAAATAAAGTCAAGGCAACAAATTATACTGAAATGCAGTTATCAAAATATTTTATAAAATGAATGGACCCTAGGGAGGAGCCAAGATGGCGGAGTAGTAAGACTCACTATGCTAGCTCCAAACCCATATCCCATAAATTTTCTGTAAAAAGAACTCCCCACAAATTCTGGAGCAGTGTAAGCCACAGCAATGCAGTGGATGAGATTTCCGTTCCAGAGAGCCCTGAAAAACTGACCCCAAAGGTCCATCGCGCACCAGACAGCGGAGCCCACCCCTGCCCTGCCCTGGCCGCGTGGTCCCAGAGGAACAGATCCGAGCAGGCTTCAGGGACGGAACCTCCGGCGGCCACAAGGGTCCCTCCACCCACAGGCGTTACAGGTCAATGAGAGAGACTTCTGGGCTGGCCGAGAGGGGAGTGGGGTGTCTCCATAACTCAGGCCCCCTTGGGAGGCAGCAGCAGAGGCAGCAGCACTCCAGAGCAGGCAGGAGCTCTGCTCCATTACTGAAGGTCTCTGCATAAACGCTCTGAGGGAACTGAGCCCGGGAGGCAGCCCTACCCCCACCTGAGCACCAGAACTTAAGCTCACATTGAATAGCTGAAAGCCCTGAGGCTGGGGAGCAGCATTTGAATCTCAGACCCCAAGCAATAGCTGGGTGGATCTAGGCAGGGGTGGACAGGAATCTCAGAAGTCAAGTAACTGGCTGGGAAAATGCCCAGAAAAGGGAAGAAAAATAAGACCATAGAAGGCTACTTTCTTGGGGAACACATGATGTTTCCTCCTTTCATTTCTGATAAGGAGGATCAATGCTTACCATCAGGGAAAGACATAGAAGCCAAGGCCTCTGTACCCCAAACATCCGAAATAGATATCCAATGGGCTCAGGCCATGAAAGAGCTCAAAAAGGATTTTGAAAATCAAGTTAGACAGGTGGAGGAAAAACTGGGAAGAGAAATGAGAGAGATGCAAGAAAAGCATGAAAAACAGGTCAATACCCTGCTAAAGGAGACTCAAAAAAATGCTGAAGAAAATAACACCTTGAAAAATAGGCTAACTCAATTTGCAAAACAGGTTCAAAAAGCCAATGAGGAGAAGAATGCTTTCAAAAGCAGAATTAGCCAAATGGAAAAAGAGGTTCAAAAGCTCACTGAAGAAAATAGTTCTTTCAAAATTAGAATGGAGTAGATGGAGTCTAATGACTTTCTGAGAAAACAAGAAATCACAAAACAAAACCAAAAGAATGAAAAAATGGAAGAGAATGTGAAATATCTCATGGGAAAAACAACTGACCTGGAAAATAGATCCAGGACAGACAATTTAAAAATTATGGGACTACCTGAAAGCCATGATCAAAAAAAGAGCCTAGACATCATCTTTCATGAAATTATCAAGGAAAACTGCCCTGAGATTCTAGAACCAGAGGGCAAAATAAGTATTGAAGGAATCCATCGATCACCGCCTGAAAGAGATCCAAAAAGAGAAACTCCTAGGAACATTGTGGCCAAATTCCAGAGTTCCCAGGTCAAGGAGAAAATATTGCAAGCAGCTAGAAAGAAACAATTCCAGTATTGTGGAAATACAATCAGGATAACACAAGATCTAGCAGCTTCTACATTAAGGGATCGAAGGGCGTGGAATAGGATATTCCAGAAGTCAAAGGAACTAGGACTCAAACCAAGAATCACCTACCCAGCAAAACTGAGTATAATACTTCAGGGGAAAATATGGTCTTTCAATGAAGCAGAGGACTTTCAAGCATTCTTGATGAAAAGACCAAAGCTGAAAAGAAAATTTGACTTTCAAACACAAGAATGAGAAGAAGCATGAAAAAGTAAACAGCAAGGAGAAGTCATAAGGGACTTACCAAAGGTGAACTGTTTACATTCCTACATGGAAAGACAATATTTGTAACTCTTAAAACTTTTCAGTATCTGGGTAGTTGGTAGGACCACACACATACACATACACACACATGCACATACACACACATGCACACACACGTACACATGTGTGCATGCACACACACATACACACATGCATACACATACAGAGACAGAGAGCACAGAGTGAATTGAATAGGATGGGACCATATCTTAAAAGAAATTAAGGTAAACGGTGAGAGAGAAATGTAATGGGAGGAGAGAGGGTGAAATGGAATGGGGTAAATTATCTCTCATTCAAGAGGCAAGCAGGAGACTTTTTAGTGGAGAGAAAAAGAGGAGAGCTGAGAAAAAAACATGAAGTTTACCCTCATCACATTTGACTAAAGGAAGGAATAAAATGCACACTCATTTTGGTATGAAAACCTATCTTACAATACAGGAAAGTGGGGGAGAAGGAGATAAGCAGGGAGGGAGGGATGATGGGAGGGAGGGCAATGAGAGGAGGGAGCAATTTGAAGTCAACACTCGGGGAGGAACAGGATCAAAAGACAGAATAGACACAATGGGGAGCAGGATAGGATGGAGGGAAATACAGTTAGTCTTACACAACACAACTATTATCGAAGTCATTTGCAAAACTACACAGATAGGGCCTATATTGAATTGCCTGCCTTCCCAAAGGGAATGGGTGGGGAGGGAGGGATGGGGAGAATTTGGCACTCAAAGTTTTAGGAACAACTGTTGAGTATTGTTGTGGCTACTAGGAAATAAGAAATACAGTTAATGGGGAATAGAAAGTCATCTGGCCTTACAGGACAAAAGAAAAGATGGGGACAAGAGAAGGGAGGGATGATAGTAGCGAAGGCAGATTGGTGATAGGGAAAATTAGAATGCTTGGTGTATTGGGGTGGGGATAAATGGGGAGAAAATTTGGAACCCAAAATTTTGTGAAAATGAATGTAAAAAGTCAAATAAATACATTTATATTAAAAAAAAAAGAATGGACCCTAATCCAGGTGTTAGAGAAAGGTGTAAATCAATACCAAATTAGAAGTAATTCTAACCACGAGAAAAAGATGTGACATGTTACAGAACCTAATCCAAGCTGACTAGTGTTCTATTTTGCAATAGGCTGTCTCTGCTCTATATCTGTATCCCCTGGTTTCCTGTTGGCACCTCCTTTCTTTTCTGGAATATTTTATTCCTGGAACATTCCATTCTAGAAACTTCCATTTTTCATTCAATATTGCTAATTAGTATCTCAAAATTAATAATATCAGAGGTAGGAAACAAGATGTGCCTAAGACCCTCTCTTTCACCATAATCTTTTTTGATCCTGACCCATTTCATTTCTGTCTTGCCTTGTCTCAGGAGGTCTTCTGTCCTAATAAATGGAGAGGTTCTCAAGCAGCATAGGCAAGGGGACATCTTGTAGTTTATGAGAGATTAGATTATAATCCTCAATATGAGTAATTTGCATGCTGTTGGGTTGGACAGATGAGATTTGAGCTAACTTCCATACCAAATAGGAAGGACAGGACAGCTGAAGCTGGGGGTGCAAGGTATAAGGACAGCCTCTTCACAAGTCCATCATTGAATTCCCCTTTCCCTTCTACCCATGACATAAAAATATCCACACTTGTTTTCTTCCCTTTTCATCTTTGCTTCCCACCCCCAGTGCTACTACAATGGGTTTCCTCTTGAATCTCAAGATCTTCTCTTATGTGAATTAAAAGAAACCTGTAATAAAGGTCTTTTATCTTTAGATTCTTTTGCAAAGGTCTTTAACTTTCCCAAATGGGCTGAGATATTGACCTTTTTAAATATACTATTAATACTGAAAAATACGAAATGGATAAAAGAACAGACATCAACACAGACTAATACCCTTCCTAAGGAAATGTTCCTAGTATATATTCATCAACGAACCAACACCCCTTAAAAAATAAACTTAAAAAATGACTCACTGAGAAGATGTTTAATTTGCTTACAAGTAAAGAGATGTGGTAATCAAGGACAATACTGGTTTAGAATATAAACTTAATTTGTAAAATACTATGGTAGATAATGAAAGATTATGAGGAGTCAGATCTCTTAAAACAGCAAAAATCAAAGGAGGAAAAACAAACCTGAGGGATTTTACAGATGATACTGAAAGAAGAATGACAAAAAATGAAAAATGGAGAATATTCATAAACAGTTCTATTAACTTTCTTCTCTATCAATAACCATATAGTCATCACATTTTGACAACATCACATTCCCTAATATGTTGTATGGAGAAGTAGAAATGACATTAAGGAGAAACAAAGTACATATGAGCAGTTAGATTATATAAAGTGTGCACAGAGGAATTCTGTGTTGGAGCTGATGCAACTTTGAGGGCATTGAGGAATTAATCAGAGGTTGAGGGGACATAATTTGTATCGCATGAGGGTTCCTGAGATTTCTGAAGCAAAGAGGGATATCTAAAGCTTTGGAAAAAATCATAGGTCTTTTTTTTTTTATCACACCCTCATTACTCCTTCCACCAAATATCACAAACTGCTGAACCACATGCCTTCTTTCCTATCTCTAAAAAAGAGGGAAAAAAAGATGAAAAAAGTGTTATAAGAATAATCTATGTAAATCTTGAGAGCATGTTTTTCAAACATTTTATTTATTTTTAACATTCATTCAAAGGTTTTTTTTAAATTCTGAATTTTTCACTCCCTCTTATGCCTCCCCACACCCATTGAGAAGGCAAGAAATGTGATACTAATTATACATTTGAAATCATACAAAACATATTTCTATGTTAGCCATGTCACAAAAAAGCAAGAAAAATAAAGTGAAAAATTATGTTTCAATCTGCATTCAGACTCCATCAGTTCTTCCTCTGAGGTGGATAGCCTTTGTCATCATAAGTCTTTCAAAACTGTGTTGGATCATTGTATTGATCAGAAAAGCTAAGTCATTCACAAGACGATTATCATATAATATTGCTGTTACTCTGTGCAATGTTCTCCTGGTTCTGCTCATTTCACTTTGCATCAATTCATATAAGTCTTCCCAGATTTTTCTGAAAACATCTTGTTCATTTTTTAAAACACAACAGTATTCCATCATAGTCTTATGCCACAAGTTGTTCAGTCACACCCTAATTAATGGGCATCCCCTCAATTTCCAATTGTTTGTCATCACAAAAAGAGCTGTGATAAATATTTTTGTACAAATGGGTCCTTTCCCCTTTTTATCACTCTGTTTTGGATACAGACCTAGTAATGGTACTGCTGGGTCAAAGGGTATACATGGTTTTATAGCCTTTTGGGCACAGTTCCAAATTGCTCTCCAGAATGGTTGGACTAGTTCATAATTCCACCAACAATGCATTAATATCCTTATTTTTCCACATCCCTTGAGTCCAGCTTTGAAGAAATTTTAGAAGAGAACTAAGCTTTCTTATATGTATTTTACAACAGGCCACATCTTTATAGTCACATGACTGACTGAAATATATAGAGAATATAAGATCTAATTGTGCTTCTTTTTTTGTTGGCTATAAAATATTTTAAGCAAATGCCACCTTAGCAGGTTTCTACCAACAACATATCACCTTACATATGCCAAAGTCATGCAAGATTCCTTGAAATATCTAACAAAAGAGATAAATTTATTCAATGACACTCAGATTATTGTAAGGCAAGGCACAAGTATGATTGTTAAGGAGGTTTGCCACTGATAGAAAGATGTCTCATGGAAAGTGCAGATGAAAGATATATTGCCTACAGATGATGAGGTCCTTTGGAGATTCCTGTTTTCAGTTGACAATATGTTGATTTCATCAAACCCCAACACATTTCAGGGCTCCCAAAATGAGATCCATAGTCACTCAAAGAAGTTTAGCTTAATTGTCTACATAGGAACAATTGGATGAAGAATGACTGTTGTCTAGATTATTACAGGTCAGTAGACAGACAACCAGGTCCATCTATACAGGCCCATAAATGGATAATAAAGGGAACCTGAAATTGAATGAGAGGCAAAGAATGGTCTATATCTCCTTGGGGAAACTATTTAGTATTTTGAATGACACCAAACTTTTCTCTGCCATCTTGTAAATAACAATATCCTTCTAGTGATGTGGGAGTAGCAGGAAGTCAGGGAACACCTTTTTCTCTGAAGGATTCAAGTTGTCAATTACTCAAAGGACAATGGAAAGTCAAAGAGTGGCTTTGAAAAGACTGTCAGTCATTACCCCTAAAGACTTGTGGCTGGAAAGGGGCATTTAGGATCTAATTTGAGGCATATACAACAGAAAAGGAGGTTCGCTGGTCTTGTAGGAAGAGTGGAAGCTATCTAATGAATAGACATTGTACTCTATTGGTATCCATACAACATGAGGGGACTTAGAGGAAAGCTTCCCTCAGTGTATTTGGGTGGATATTCAGGGAAGATTTCTGGCTAATCTTGGACAAGAGTGGTGTGGAATGATCCCTGAGACCAAGGATTATCTTTAATTTGAATATTATACTATTCTAAACTTCTCACTTGGGATTCTATTTGACTTGAATTTAGGGGAAGCAGGGGAAAGTGGAAGGAAGGAAGTTGTCTTGGGGGAAAGAAAGTCTTCCCAGAACCTTGACTCTCACTTTTTTCAGTTCAATTTCTTTTTTCTTAACCAGTCTGTATTTCATGAAGGCTGAGGGCAAAAATCTATGGTATGTGTGTGTGTGTGGGGGGGGAAGGCATAGGAATTACCCTTCAAACTTTGCCCCTTTGAGGTTGCTAACTAACTTCTTTGGTTGGATGGCCCCTCCTCATCCAGGCAAGCCTCTAACCTGTCAATGCCTGGTCTCCTTAGTTACTACACCTTCAGCTCCCCAGTGGGGTGAAGTGGGAGGGACAGGGGTCCAGAACTGGAGCCAGAGCCAGATGCTAAACAAAGCCTCTAAAGGTCTTCTGACCTTTTTTTCTGGAGGTAGGATGTCTTTCAATCTCTTTCCCTCCATTTCCTCAGAGGTTCTGTCCAATTCCCTCATTTCATAGCTAGGGAAGATGCGGCTAGGGACCAGAGGAGGATTTGCCTGATACGTAGCCAATTAGCAACAGAGGCAAGATTAGAACCTTATCTTCTTTACTTTAAAGGGAGGGCTATATATTCTAATCTCTAGTTGCCTTGTCCCCCAAGTTCCCTACCACAGATTGCTAGAAGTGGGTGCAGTGATCAAGGAGGAGCTCCAGAGAGTGGTTGGGGTGAAGGCTGGGGTGTTGTAGAACTGAGGAAAAGGGGAAGGGAGGAAGGTTCTGGGGGATGAAATGGGGGAGCCCTTACTGGGGGAAAGAGTTCCCTCTCTGATCTCCAATCTATCTTTCCCCTGGAGATTACTAGCCATATGCCTCTCTTACCTTTTTCTGGACCAGACCTCCATGCCAATTTGGAACAATTTCCCTCAGGAAAATTGAAGCCTTTAGAATTGGGGTTGGGGATAAGGAGGAAGAAAAGTTGAAACCATACTTTTCCCAAGGAAGGCAGTGTCAGGCAAAGTGGGGGAAAACTGACTCAGTTGATTCAGGTTGTATCCATTTTTGACTCTCTATGTGATCCTGGGGAAACCTCCCCTCTTTGGAATTCCATTTTTTTTAACTGTAAAATAAATGGGTTGGACAAGATAACCTCTAAGGACTTATCTAGCTCTAATACTATATGTTCTTTGAACTTTTCCTCCTCTTACATTAAACATTCAGAGGTCCCTTAGGTATGAAATGGAGAAATGCCTGTGTATTCAACCAACTTGAGTCCTAGAGCTGGAGTTAGAACCTAGAATAGAAGATTTCTAGCCCTTGGATTTGCCCTTTGTCCCAGAGGACAATTTTATTAGGTGTCTATGTTGACTTTGGGTCCAAATTTCTGATCTAAGTAATGTTTGGGACTGAGGATGGGGTGGCAGAATCCCTCTAGCTTGGGAGGAAGAGAGAAACAGAATAGGATCAAGATTTTCCTCCTCTTTCTTCTGTCCTCTCATAGAGGAAGGACAGTAGATTATTTCCCCTTGATGAGATGTTCAGAGGAGCGGATAGCTTTGGCCAAAGATCAGAGATTCCATTTTTAGGAAAAGTCAAGTATCTGGGCTTTTTGCCTCACTCCCATCCCATTTTGCTTTCCCAGTGTTCTCTCTCCTTCATACTCTACCCTATCATTCCCTTCTTTCTCCCTTCCCTCCCCATTGAGAAACCCTGAGGGTCTTCCCCTCCCAGATTGATTTTTTTTTTTTGCCAAGGTAAAAGAGACCATTCTTTTGTCTCATTTCTTACCTAACCTTAATCACTGAAAGGGCATTGCCTCAATCAAACAGAAACTTAGCTTAAAAAGGCCAAGGTCTCCCACTACATCTGGAACCATCTTAGTCCTGATCTATATCTCACCACTGGATCCTGATAGCTCTGGAGGAGAAAGCGAGGCAGGTGACCTTGCACAGCCCTCCCTACTGAAATCCCCTTCACTTGCAAGTCATGGCATCACCTCCCTGATGCCATGGTCCTCTTCGAGAATGAGGGACAAACAACAATGCCAATCCTGATACACAGCAAGTTGACTGACTGGCAGAATGAGGAGGGGATGAGTTGCAATGTGAGATCCCAGACCCATAAGATATCAACTATACCTTCAAATTATGGTAAGCCAATTTAAGTAAAGATTCAAAATTGCTGGGGAACAAAAACACAAGGGAAGGACACCCAGTGGACATGAGTAGGTTGTAACACATTTCCAATGTGATTTATACATGTAAAAAGTTACAGAAAATACACAAGGACATACATGATTGGAAAAGGAGTTGGGTTGGCCAAGTAATGAGAGCAAAGCCTAACAGATGAATAGGGTGAGTGTTACACTGGTCCTCTTGAAATAGACTAAAAGACTCAGGTGGAGAACTGCAGTGTATTGGGAGGATTGATGGAAGGACATAGGAATTTGATGGGATTATTGGAGACAAACTTGACACTCAAAAAAAGTATCAAGCAAAATTTATTTAAAATGGAGTTCAGAGGAGGGAAGGCCTACATTCCTTCCCCTGAAAGAACGGGCACCTTCCAGCATGGCCACCAGAAGAACTATGACCAGGTCAGGATGAGGCAGGACCCTTATGAATTCTGAACTTTGAATTTTTCACGATACCATCCCCTGGCCATGTGACTTCATGTTCTCCTCTGATAGGCTCTTCCTCACACAGCTCCTTGGGCCTGGGCATTAGTTTCTGACATTTAACCCCTCCATGCTAGGTCACAGCTCCCCATCAAAGTGTGGAAATAAAACTTATTTCCTGTTTTCCCACTGGATGAAAGGGTATGAATGGATTGTGATTTTCTCTGGTGAAAGGATTATCCACACTCAGCCAAAAGCATTTAGGAAATGTGCTTATTCTGGGATTGGCATTATGCTTAACACTGGGCATATGTACCCCCTCAGGAAGTTTCCATTCTTTTTTCCAAAAATTACATATTATTTTATTTTCAAATAAAGATCCATGTATACTCTAATGGGGGACTACAACTCAAGAGTGTGTAGTTAAAAGTCAGCTCTCTAGGAGGGAAAATGAATTACTATAATAATGTAATTAACATAATGGATGCAAAAACCAAAAACTTTTAAAGCAGACAAATCAGGCAGCCAGACACCCAGCATTTATTAAGCACCGACTATATGTCAGGCATTGTAAAAAAGCATTTTTAGCTCTAAGGTAGTTCCAATGCAGGCTGGTTGACCAGGATTTGGCCTTAGGCAGTGGTTTGCTGAACTTTCCCCTCCCCTGTCTAGACAACCAACAAAACAGTAAATCAAGCTCTGGTTTGTACATTTGCTTATTTCAAGCTCATACCAAATATTTAACAATTCCCTCTCTTGAGCAGGTATGAGATAGCTCTAGCACACATCAGCATGAGGATATATACAAAACAGATATAAGATAAGCCTGAAGAAAAGGGCACTAATCACTGTGACAAGGTAAGGTCTCTGGTGCAGGTGGCTCTTGAGCTGAGTCATGAAAGAAACTAAAAATTCCAAGAGATGTAGTTAAGGAAGGAGAACATTCTAGGCACAGGGGACAGCCAATGCAAAGACACAGAATTGGGAGACGGGCATTGTATGTAACAACTAGAAAATGGACAGATATGACTGAACCATAAATAGTGGGGAGGTATAAGAAGGCTGAAAAGATAAGAAGGAATAAAAAGTATCAAATGGGAAGTAGAGTTTATATTGGATCCCAGAGGCAATAGGGAGGTAATAATTTGCATTTGATTTAACCCCAATTCCAGCCTTTAGACCAGTGCCTGACATAGTAGGTGCTCAATAAATGCTAGCTGTCTGGCTGCCTGGTTTGTCTGCTTTAAAAGTTTTTGTTTTTTGCATTCATTATGTTAATTACATTATTACAGTAACAGACAATTTTAAAAAGTGTTTTGAATCCCCAAATTCATCCCTGTACTATAGGCTTGCAAATAACCACTTACCAGGTCAAGATAAATGATGGCGTCTACTGAACAGACTGTCTTTCTCTACTTTCAAATCTCCTTGAGGGAAACCAAGGCTGCCCAATTTTTTATTATGATGATTATTGTTTATGGTTGAAGTTTAATAGGTATGTGTTGATCAGCCACTACTACTCTTCATCCAGGGACCTTTAAATCAACCAACACGCATTTATTAAGTTCTTACTATATGCCAGCCACTGTTTTAAACACCCAGGACAACAAAATTAAATGACAAACATGGCATGATAAGTTTAGGGATGAGAATAAGAGGATACTTGAGAGAATAGGGCTGAGGTAGGAGGAACTATTTCCCTGGAACCATAGGTCTTTCAGGAAATCTGGGACCTATTCCATTTTCAGCTGCTTAGATCAGGGGAAGAAAAGGTCATCTTTTAGGAAAATAATGGCAGCTCCCTTTCATTTATATTGTACTTTTCAATTTATGAAATGCTTTTCTCTCACACACCCTAGGATGTAAGAAGTGCAAGTATTATTGTCGTCATTTTAGGGGTAAGAAAACCAAAGAATCAGAGATAAAGTAATGGGCACAATCTATAGAGAAATTTGCTCCCAACTTAGGAAATGTTAACCTAGGACCTAAGTACTCAAATGAATCTAGGATCTCATCAATTTGGGATGCAGATAGCAAACCATCCATCTATACCTATCTATCCTGTTCCACTCTCTTCCCACTGCTCTCCTTGAGGTTCAACACAAGGGACCCACCCAGTGTGCTGGAGATCTCCCTTGCTCTTTCCTTACATCAAGAGGGTACCAATGGAGCCCTCTGTTCATCTACCTGCCAACCTTTGCTCTTACCATATGACCAACCCATCTTCTCTTCCTGGTGTACAATTCCTCAATGGTGTCTTTTAGTCTTGTTCTTTTCAGAACTCCTTATAGATTACATATTGTAACCTGTTCCCATTCACAGTATTCTCCTTCAATTTCCTCTGTATATTCTTCTTTTATTCTTGAGAATCAGTGGCATTCCATGTCCCATTACCACAGAGAAACACCAAAGAAATGGTAGTATTGAAAAGATAGCATTTATTTCCTAACACATTCCCTTCTCCCACATCGAACCCTTCTCTTGGAAAGTACGAGAAAAGTTTAAGCAAAAGCAATCAAAACAGTTGAGTATGCCTGATAGTGTATGAAACATTTCATACTCGTGGTTCCCTACCTCTCTACTGAGAGGAGAGAAGCATTTTTCATTATTTGTTGAACTGTGAATCAGTTCAACTCTATAGTTTATATTCTAAACCTTCCAACCCTTTGTCTACTCACCAATCATGCTCTGCTTAAATATAACCTTGTATTATAACTACCTTCATTGCTATAAATGAATGAAATTGGAGAAAGACATGAAATGGTATTGACTAGAGTCCTCTAAGAGTTCATGTTACATAATTTTAACTAGGTCCTCATTGCAGCAAGGAAATCTTTTTACACATCTCTAATAAATTTGCTTTCCCATTCACCGCAGTGTCTATTCCGAACCTTTTCATTCCTTCTCAAGTTTCCTCCCTTGTCGGCCCCCACCTTGTTAGCTGAAAACCTTGTCTTATACTTCACTGAAAAGACTGAAACCATTTGATGAGAGCTCCTACTTCTCCCCTCCTCATCCCTCAGACATCTACTATGCCTACCTTCTTAACCCCTATCTCCTACGAAGAGTTGACCCTTCTCCTTGTCAGGCCAACCTCTCTACATGCACAAGAGATTCCATGCCATCCTGTCTTCTCCAGCAAGCTGTCCCCTTTCTCATTCTCACTCTCTGTCTAGTCTTTAGTCCCTCCCTATCTACTGGCTCCTTCACCTTCTGCCTACGATGTCCATGTCTCCTCTATCCTTAAAAAAATATTTCTTCATTCTATCATCCCTGTTAGCTCTCATCCTATATTTCTTCTCTTCATCTTAGCTAAACTCTGTGGCTAAATTGTAATCAACCCTGCCTGCCACTTACTCATTTTTCTCTTTCCTTTAAACCCTATGCAATCTGGCTTCCAACTTCATCATTCAACTGAAATTGCTCTCTACTAAGTCATCATTGATCTCTTAATTGCCAAATCAGATAGCCTTTTTTCCAATATTCATCCTTCCTGATGTCTTTGCAGCGTCTGATGTCATTGATCACCCTCTTCTGTGTACTCCCTCTAATATTTCGTGATTCTAAGATTTCTAGTTCTCATCTTATCTGTCTGATCATTCCTTTGCTAGTTCTTCATCCAAGCCATGCCCACTAACCAGAAGCTTACCCAAGGCTCTGTCCTTGGTCCTCTTTTCTTCCTACTATTTAAAGGAATCACTTTGCTTGGTGACCTTATCAACTTAAATGAGTTCAGTTGTCATCCCTAATTGGATGATTCCCAGGTAAGTGTCTGTGTGTGTGTGTGTGTGTGTGTATGAGTATAATTGTATCTGTGTGCATATATACACACCTATATTTATATATTATGCATATATACATTTATATATAATATACATTTCTGCTTACATATACACACACATTTATCATGCTTGTACATGTATATATGCAGGCAGACACATATACACACTGATGCATATAATGAATACATATATACTGATACACACATATGTGTATATACATATGTATGCATATATATCTATCTGTATCTATTTATCTATATCTATATCTGTGTGTGTGTGTGTGTGTGTGTGTGTGTGTATAAACTAGATGACCCATAGGCAAAGGGTTTCTCTTAATTTCTTAAGAACCTAGGGTAAAAAGAAAGAAAATTTACATTATAATTTTGTTGAATATTTGAAAAGAACAGCAAGTTGTGTATAGTAGCTTTGCAGTTTCATGTACAATCATCTCTTTTATTATACTACATTATGGAAATGTTTGTTTTATTCCATAAATTTAAAAAAAAAAACCTAGGGCAGCTCCTCCTCCAGCCTCATTTCTCCTCTTTCCCCCCAAGGCTGATAAAATAGACTCAGTTTCTAGAAAAATCAATAACAGATCCTCTTCTGAAATTCACCAGTACATTTCTCTCCAATTTGACTACTATTGTGGAATCACTCAGATATAGTCTACTGTTTCCCCAGGAGGAAACTCAGTCTTGGAGTCTCTTTGGTCATCTGGGAAGAGTCCACTCTGAACAGCTTACTTCCAACTTTATCATGAGGTCTATTAAATATGGTTTAACATCTGTTTTTGTTTCAATGACTCACAACTGAGTGATCCCTTGGGGTACTGGAGCTAAATCTTGTTCCCTTCAACCACTCCTTTTTGTTCATGTGGTCTCTCTACCTCCCTGATCAGTCAAATCTGGGCTGAAGGACTAGGGGCCAGTCCCTGACCCCTGTAGGCAGCTATCAGGACAGCAACAATTCATAATCTACAGTCGCCCTGATCACCTGGACCATTCTTGTCCGACTCATATGTGACCACACCCTACCCTCTGGAGAAGACTCTCCAACCTTTGCACAAAACCTTCTTTGAGAGTAGTATTTATGAATGTAACACAAATGTAATTAACCTATTCTCTCACTTTCTTTAAGTTGGCCATCCAACACCTGAAAACATTTGGGCATGGTGAAATTAGGGGTTATTTTTGCATCTTCAAGTTACTTTTGCAAAATCTGAGGTGACTCATGAGACTCAACTGTGATTGCCTCCTTCCCTAAATCTCAGGTGCCTGACACCTCTGCATTCTTTCTATGGCGTGCTCTATTCACAGCTCAAAGACCTCCTTTTCAGATAAATGGTCCTTTTTCCTAACCCCAAACAAAAACAAAATGTCCATAATGCTGCCTCCTAGTTATATTTCTTGGTTGACAGTCTGTTGTGTGGCATAAGCCCATGTCTCTGTTGCATTGGTCTACTGGATGGACTAAAGAGAAACATGTTACATTTTTGCAGTAATCCCTTTGAATCATTAATATAGCCTTCTTAATCTATAATGGATCTCTGCTTGGTTTGACAAATCCTAGCCAGAAGTAGAGGGTTACGTATCTGATTTCTAAATGTTCCCTTTTCCTGGTATATCTCTGAGGACCTGAGAAGGCATCACAAAGACAGACATCTTTCATAAAGCTGTGACTGTCTCATTCTCCTTCCTGAATATCTTCCTCAGTACATTATATCCTCCCAAAGAGTTCATGGCAAAGTGAGGAGTCTTTTTAGTGGCAGCCTGATCATAGGCCAAAATTGAAACAGTTCAAGGCTTCTTAACTTGGGTTCCAACATGTTCTTAAAAAATATTTTGATGATGATATTGAAATGTGATTGGTTTCTTTTGTAATTCTACATTTTTTATGCATTTAAAAATCTTGTTCTGAGAAGGGGGTTCCACTGGTCACCAGACCGTTCAAGGGGTCCATGACATAAACAATGGGAAGAACTCTAGGTCTAGTTATCCATCACTGTGCAATGCAATGGTGTAACCATGTTGGCCATTCTCTCTCAACATATAATTGCAACATGCAACACATTTCTAAATATACATACATAAAAATGCATACACATCTCTAAATTCTCCCATAAGCTCTCCATTTTGGACATCTGGAGCTGGATGATCTATAGGCAAGGGATTTCTCTTAATTTCTTAATGCTCCTTTGGTTTGATCCTACCTTGGAGTTTGCATAAGTCTGTCCAGTCAAATGTACTGCTATTACAGATAGCTTAGATACTTCTTTTCCTTGAAAAAAATAATCAACATTGAACAAGGATTAATTATTTAATCAATCCTAAAGAGTTGCTTGTGTTTGACTCTGCTGAGAAATGGAATGAAATGGGTTCAATATAGAAGGCTATATTAAATTATTTCTAATTATCATCACCACCACTATCATCATCATCATCATCATCATCATCCTCTCTGTTCCCACTCAGACTTGTCCTTTGGGAACTACAAAAATTGGGTCATGTCTCTCAAGGGTCACCACACCCCTGAAAGCACTGAGGTTAACAAAAGTGTTAATCATAGAACAGGTTTATTAAAGGCAGTGAAGAACCAAGAAGATTCACTGGGCAATGGGGTAGGAGAGGTATATATGGAAATAATTGGGATGTAAAAACAAGAGGCATCAATAAAATAAAGTGAAAAAAAAAACCAGAAAGGAATAGTACCCTATGTCTTTGATGAAGGCAATAATTGTTCTCTTATTCTCCACAGAGGTTCAATCATAGCACTTTCCCCCTCCCCAAAGTCAGATTAGCATTTAATGTTCTCAGCAATATGAACAGTGTCATGGATCTTGGTAGAAGAATATCGTTAGCCTCTTATTGTTCACCTGCTTCTCTCTGGGATCTGCTTACTCCTCCGTGCCCACATTCCATATGCTCACTTTCAAACATATTCTCCAAGTTTGCCTTCTCAAACATTGTCCTGGTTCTCTTGTTCTCTCCCTCTAGTGTCCATGGTTCCTGTAGCTCTCAGGTTGGCCATTCAGCCAATGGCACACATTTTTCCCAATAAACTCTGCATTCCTCATGGCCTTGGCACCCAACACCTTCATTTTCTTTTTTCTATCATGCTTGTGCTTTCAGTTTCTCCATCTTATTGTATCAGCACGGATCCTGGAGCACACAGGAAGGACTGCTGTACAGGTTCTTAGATCTGCTATTCTAAAAGGAAAGCAACTTCTTTTTTTGTTGGGGGGCGGGGTTGTCCAACAATCTACTTTAATCAAGCACATATATCATTCAATTGGCTCAAGGGAAAAAGTCAGTGCCCTAAACTCCAGAGAACATATAAGCAGAAATTACAAGCAGAAAGACCAATAGACAGGACTTCCAACTGTCTGACCATAAGCAATACATATATTACAGATCAACAGACATATCCAACTGTCTGAATATATATACACAGTTACCAGAGAGAGAAGCACCAACATCTGGGTTTTCAAAGCCAAGGAACTTCTTAGTGGCTACCCAGAATCTCATTTGACCAAACATGTCCAGTGATTAAGCCTCAAAACAAAACCTCACCTCAGAGTAAATACACACTTTTCAGAGCCAGAGGGCATCACACCCCTGGAGAATCAGTGTCTCATTAGAAATTAACAAAAAGTGTGAGTCTCCCTACAAAACAAATCTCCTCTAATCAAGTTTCCCTTAATGTGCAGGTCCATTAATGGGTGGGGAAGATCTTTAACTCTCATTAACATAATTAACATAACACTTATACAGGGGAGTTTGCACCAGTCCTCTTGGTCCCTGCTTACCAAATTTAGAAAAGACATAGACCCTGGCCTCTTAAATCTAGTGAGGTCTAAAAAAGTTAAGTCTAACAAAAGTAAACATAATATACAATATTTTTGGTAACTCTAATATACATATATCACTGATGCCCTTCTGTTAAGGAATCATGAAAGTTGTCTTGTTCACCTAGCATTGCCAAGCTTTACACATTACCACAGTTCATTTTAAGTCTCCAGTTTGAGATAGTTCTGATACCAGGAAAGAGTGAAGGAAATGTCATTTTCCCCCTAAGCCCTTTAAAAATTTGTTTTCTCTGCTGTTGATTACTTAATTCATAGGCAGTAAAGATGAGTAGAGCTCTTTAGGATGCATGCTGCTTTTGGTCAGTCATTTTTCAGTCATGTCTGACTCTTGGTGACCCCATTTGGGATTTTCTTGACAAAGTTACAAAAAAAAAAAAATGAACTAGATATATGAGGAAAGCAGAATTCTGATTAGGATTCAATTGGATTTTTGAAGCATTAGAGAAAGGAGGCAGCCAGAACAGGGATCAAACTAGATCAAAATTCAACTAGAAGCTCAAGAATAAAGAGATACGACATTACCATTTCACTTTTGTAGAACATGTTTTATTGAAATCCCAAATGTTGACATCCATATTCACCCAAGTCTGTGTTGGGTGTTATAATCTGCTACAACTGTTTTACAATGCATAAGAGAAAGTGAATCTTATCAAATGGAGCGAGGGGTCTAATGACAACCTAGGTACATCAGAAACATATAAAACTCAGTATCTGAAAGATATTTTAAAATGTTCTTCACCTCTGCTTCATCTGATATACAACCTCTGGCAAATGACTTTAACATTCTAGGTCTCAGTTTCCTTGCCTATAAAATGAGGGGGTGGACTTTTTTTGACCACATGATTTTCAATCAGTTCTAGCTCATCTGCCTTAGTGGTCCAGACTGTCCTCCTTGAGGGCTAGAAATACAGTAACAACTTTTGTGGTCACTATTGAACAAATCAACATTGGGGGAAAAATAACAGCTCTTTCCCTAGGATATAATTCTAACGGAAAAGAGGACTTGGCAGAGAGAAAGAAGGCAAAGGCATTTCCCCTCTAATTGTTTCATTCACTTAAGCATCCACTGAGCCCCTACCATGTATATAAGGCACTTCAAAGGATCAGAAAAATAAATATCTGTTCTCAAGAAGTTTACAATCTAGTTGGTAAGACAGACACATGAAAAATTAAGCAAAAAACCAAAATAACATATGACATGTTACAGACTCAAAACTCTATTGGTTGAAAGGAGGTAGGCATTATTCCAGATTGGACTAATTGGGGATGAAGCCCATAGAGGAGCTAGAGAGGACATTCCACAAATGGAGACCGCCTGGAGTAAGGGTATATGTGGTAGTAGAACTATGACCTGGGGCTAGTGTAGGGAGAGATAAGGTTGGAACATTATCACTGAATCAAGAGTTGGAAGGGACCACACAGGTCCTCTAGCATTACCTATTCCAAAACAGAAATCCCCTCTACAACTTTGCTTGAAGACACCAGTGAGGGTGCATCCTTTGTCCTTTGGAGGCAATTGAAAGGTCTCATATTCTACAGTCTCCTATCCAAGTACTAACTAATACTTTGTTCTCATGTAGTTCCAGTATAAGATTGGACCATATATACATTTAGGGTAGTATGACTCTAAAGGTAACTAAGGACCAGACCAGAGCTCCTTACATTCCAGGCTAAGGATTTGGGACTTTATCTACATAGAAAGGTGAACTATTGAAGAACCTTTCAGCAGGGTAATGATGTGATGAAAATGGTATTTTAGGAATCTTCCAACCTACTTACTTGCTATCTAAATAACAAAGGGAACTACATCTAGGCCGAAGTTCTTGAAGCCTTTTTCTTCTCCATCTGATCAGATCTTTTGCTAATTTTTGACATTCTCTGAGATCCTATCTGATATGGCCCTGAAAAAAAAAAATCCTAAAGAAATATCAACAGAGAAAAGGGTCCAAAAGCATTCATATGAATTCAATAACTACTTATTTCAGGGCATCACAAAATATTACATGGTATTAGAGCCCAAGGCTCTCAAAACCCAAAAGTTAATTATTTCACAGAGTAAATTCTTCAATAGACTACAACCTGATTTACTATGGATTTACCAGAGCTTCTAATGAGCTTTGTGTTCTTAGTTCTTCAGCTTACTGTCGCTCAAATAGGCCTCCATTTTCAAGTTTTTCTCTTCTAAGGAAACAAGGTAATAAAATCTGAGTAAGTCTCCAACAGCATTACCATTGGAAACAACTGTGACATCATAAAATAGGTGGGGGACCAGTGGTAATGGGAGAGACAACATTCTCTATTTTACTGGGAACATAAGAAAAGTTGACTGTCTTTCCAAGTTCTCATGTACCTGGAGTTGGTGGGCCCAAAGCAGCTTTCGGGCATCTGTGTCTTGCTCACCTTTAAAAATCCCTTTGAAATTGATCCAGTGGTCCAACTGCCATTATTTAGATTGCTTTACCTTGGTTAAAATGATCATCTGACTTTTTCTGGATTTGGTTAGGGCCAAAAAAGAGAGAAAAGAGATCAGCTTGGAGCTGAGGCTCATGTGTAAATGTGATGAAGTTATGGATGACAGGGATAGAAGAATAGAGGGGGTCATTGGATTTCTTTTTAAAATTATTTTTATATTCTCCTTCCTTCACTTTGTCCCTTGAATTCCTAGCTATCTTTTGAAATAAACCCTAAATACTAATCTTCTCTTTCCTGATGCTGTATCTGTCCCTCCCTACCCCCATAGTATAAGTTTCTCCTATTTAAACTTCATGCAATAATAACTTTGTAACTAATGTATTTCAATAATATTGTGAATTGTAGCTATTCTCCATGAGACACTTTTGTAACTAACATACTTTAATGTTGTAAATTATAGTTATCTTCATGCACTAACTTTGTAACTAAAGTACTTAAATAATATTGTGAATTATAGCTATTAGAGCTAATTATAGTTATTTGTGTGGGTGCCTTTTCTGCCCTCCCCCCAAACTGTATGTTGCCTGAGGGTAGTGTCTACTGTACCTCCCCAGAGGCATAATAGTGCACTATTTGCACAGTAGGAGCTTAATGCATATTATATATATTTATTGTTACATAATCTATCATTAAAAAGTTATGCAAAGCATTCTTCCCGGTATAAGGCTTTTAGCACATTGCCTGATACATTAATAAATGCTTATTATGTGACTTTCTACTAAGAACAATCTTTGATGTTTATCTGGGATCCTTTGTATGGGAGGCAGGGAAGGGATTATTGTTCGCATTTGATACAGGAGGAAGCAAATGCTCAGAGGAATGGTGTAAGTGATTTTGTACAAGCAGTAGTAGTAGTTGTGACAAAAGAGGACATAAAATTGCATCCCTATTTTGGGGTTAGGGTACAGTGGGTCTGATGATGACTGAGTATGAGCTCAGAAGGCTCTACCAAGGGTCAGGCATAAACAGTCCAGAAGTTGGATAATTAAAAGGCCTGGTCCCTGGCTCCCAGTCTTCTAAAGTGCCCTCTGTATTCTGCGCCTCCTCTCACGTCAAAGTTCTTTTCTGCCATCTTTTAGTCAGCTGGTGCTCTAGTTCCCAACAGATCCAGAATGAGAAGAACTTATGCAACTGCACGGTGTTTATTGCTGAAGAATAACAGCTCTGTCTTTCTTCCTACCCAGATGAAATTAATTGGACACAATTTAGAACAAAGGGTTCCCTTAGAAATTTCTGCAATCCATTCTTCTCAGAGCCATTGAGAGGCCCTCCTCTTTGGTCCCTCCTCCCCAATCTTGGCTTTACTCTTTTTTCAACGGCTCCTTTCCCCCCTGAACTGTCTTATGGTGCATCTCTATGGGTGAGCCTTACCCCTCTACCTACTTCTCTCTCCAAACCTTTTTAAATACTTTCTCAGGATACACCTTTGACAAGGTGACCATGGAAAACAGCAGCTGAGACTGCAGGGATAATTCATAAGAAGCCAATAAGGTCCACAAGAAGCTTACCCTCTAGGGAATGGAAGGGTGGTAAAGAAGATATAGGATAAACATGGAGTGTCCAACATAAAGGTCTAGATATTTGATAGTTTTACACATCCACAACATGTTTGGGGGTAATGGGGGAGGTGTAGGAATAGACATACAGCTATGTCAGTGCTTGAAATTCGCCCTTACTGGGGCCGCATGCAGAGATTTCTGCTCATAGGAACCCAGAAATCACCAGGGAACCCCTGAGAGTGCTCTTCAAGCAATAGTCTCAGTACCCCAAAGTGGGTGAGCCCTTGGTATTCTACTCCTCCAGCTACTCAGTCTATCAAACAAGCATTATTAAGTAGCCATAGGATACAAGGATACAAGGGCAGGCAAAGTGGAAAGTGGATTCTTAAAAGAAGTGGAGTCAGTCAGTTAATAAACATTTATGAAACATCTACTATGTGCCAGGCACTGTACTAAGAGCTGGAGATTCAAAGAAAGGCAAAAAAAAAAAACAAACCAAAAAACTCAAAACAACCTAGTCCCTACCCTCAAGGAGCTTATTGTCTAAGGGGGGAGAAAATCTGGAAACAATTACGTGCAATGAAGCTATAGAAAGGATAAATTAGAAATAATCATTAGAGAGAAGACACTAGAACTAAGAGGAATCTTGTATAAGATGGGATTTTAGCTGGGACCTGAAGGAAGTTAGGGAAGCCAGGGGTCTGGACCAACAAGGACACAGAAAACTACATATAGACATATATCCAAAGTAATAGCTAGGATTTAATATTTAATAATAGCTAACATTTATTTACCACCTAATATGTGCCAGGAACAGTGCTAAGCACTGTTTTATCTCATTTGACACAACAATCTTGGGCGATAGGTGCTATTATTATCCCCATTATACAGTTGAGGAAACTGAGGCAACAGAGATTTGTGCCCAGGGTCACAGTCTCCTCCTTTTCTCACTTCAACTCCTTGAAAAAGCTGTCTATATTCAATGCTTTCATTTTTTTCTCCTCTGTCTTTTACACTCTCTGACCCTTTGCCCCTCAGTAGTAACCACCTTTTCCAAAGTCACCAACATTGGCCAGATTGATGAAACCAATGGGCTTTTTTTCAATCCTCATTCTCCCTGACTTCTTTGGTAGTTGACTCCCCTCTCTCCTCCTAAATGCTCTCTTTTTTGGATTTTCTAAACCCTGTGCTTTCTTGGTCCTCTACTCTATCTCAGTGCTTCGGGTACTTAGCATGGTGTCTAGCACACAGTAGGTGCATAATAAATATTTATTGATCGATGGAATGATCACTCCAGGTTCCTTTGCTAGATCATTAGAGATACACTCCATGGCTCTGCCCTGGACCCTTTCCTCCCTTCTCTCTATACTTTCTCTCAGTAACCTCATCAATTCACATAATTTTAAGGATTTTGTTGATGATGTCCATAACTATAATTCCAGCTCTAATCTCTCTGCTGAGCTCTAGTCATGATAACAGCAAGTCCTGCAGACATCTCACACTTAACAATGTCTCAAACTGAACTCATTATTCTCCTCATCTCATAACTTTCTGCAATCTTGGGAATTTGTCCTAGTCCTGTTGAGGGTACCACCATCTTTCCAGGCATCCAGGTTTACAACCTTGAGCTAATCCACAATTCTTCAATTTCACTTACTTTATGCAGCCATTTCATTGTCTGCCCTTATTTCTATATCTCCACAACAGCTCTGTTATCTGTTTTCTTTCCAGGCACACATTTACCACCTTAGGGCAGGCCCTCATCACCTCTTCCCTCCTAATCAGCCTTCTTACCTCAAGTCTCTCTCTTCTCTATCTTCCATGTAGATGCCAAAATGATTTTTCTAAATCCCCACTGAACTCTCTAAACTTCAATGGCCCTCCATTGCCATTTTGATAAAATACAAACTCCTCTTTCATTTAAATCCCTCCATAACCTGGTGTTGTGAGTAGATTTATAATAACTGAAGATCAAAAGGCTGAGCTAGGTGATTTATTTGCAAGCAATGTAGTTGCAGAACAAATCAGGTCCAGGACCCCTCAGCAGGCACAAGGAGCCTGAATACAGATCTTGCACAGATTTTTATACATTAAAAGAAAATTACAAACAGGATATCAATAGGATGTAGGAGCAGGTAACCTGACTTCTTACTGGAGAGAGATTTGGGACTTTCCAAGCTGGGGGAGAGAGAGGGAGAGAGAGAGAGAGAGAGAGAGAGAGAGAGAGAGAGAGAGAGAGAGAGAGAGAGAGAGAGAGAGAGAGAGACAGAGAGACAGAGAGAGAGAGAGACAGAGACAGAGAGACAGAGAGATACAGAGAGACAGACAGAGAGAGAGAGAAAGCAAGAGAGGGAGAAGGAGGAAGGGAGGGAGAGAGAGAGATAAAGGGAGGGAGGGAGATAAACAGAAGGAGGTAGAGAGAAAGGGAGACAGAAAGGGAGAGAGGGAAAGACAGAAAGGGAGGGAGGGAGAGAGAGAAAGAAACAGACAGAGACAGAGAGAAAGAGAGAGAAAAAAGGGAGGGAGGGAGAGGGAAAGAAAGGGAGGAAGGGAGAGACAGAAAAAGAGAGTCAGAGAGACAGAGAGAGAGAGAGAGAGAGAGAGAGAGAGAGAGAGAGAGAGAGAGAGAGAGAGAGAGAGAGAGAGAGAGAGAGAGCAGGTGGAATTCCTCAAAATCAGGTGATTCACAGGAAAACAGCAAAATGGAGGTTGTTCACAAAATGGAGTCAGTTTGCTTCTCACACTAGCTCCAAGCTACATTTCCAGTCATATGGATCTCTACTGTCCAATCAAAGTAATCTCACTGTTTCTAACAACAAGATTTCTTCTCTTCACATCTTGGGATAGCCTGTCCTTCGTGCCTGAAATGTACTCTCTCTAAACCTCTGTCTCTCAGAATCCTAGTTTCTTTGAAAGCTCATTTGGTGCTATCTTCTACCTGAGGCCTTTCCAGATTCCTTCAGATGCCAGAGCTTCCTCCCCAAATCACCTTGTACCTACCCTGTAAATAGTCACATGTGTGAGTATATATATGCATAAAGCTATATATATGCACGTTTTTCTCTTTCCCTCTACTTCTCAAGACTTAAGATCCTTGACAAGAGAAATATTTTCATTTTTGTCTTTTTATCCCCATAATCCAGCACATAATAAGTATTTAATAAATAATTGCTCACTTGCTTGTTTCCAGGAATGGAGGAAGAGACAGCCTTTACAAAAAGCATTTCGGCCAGAGATGGAATGTCCTTTCTAAGAAATAGAAGACAGGCCAATCTGGCTGGAAAATCGGCCACGTAAGGGTGCTGAGGACTGTGTATCAGTTCTGAAGGATAGGCTAGAGTCAAACTGGGATGGATTTGAAATCCCAGAGAGAGGAGTTTGTTTATAGAAGCAAAAAAGAGCCATTAAACCTTCTTCAGAAGGGAAAAAGTCAGATCTCTGCAGTAGGAATATCAATTTGGCAGCTGTGCGCAGTATATAGAGAACAGGAGAGTCTAGGTGCAGGAGACAATTAGATGGCTATTGCAACAGTCCAGATGAGACGGGAACTAGGGTTGGTAGCTGGTAGCATGTAAGTAGAAAGGAACCTAAGGGATAGATTTATGAAAGTAAAATCAACAAGAGTTAGCTAACAATAAGACATATGGGATGTTAGGGATAGGGATAGCCGTTTGTCTGAAGCACTCTATAAATCTCAAAGGATTTTGCAAGCTGTTATAACTTTATTATCGCTACCCCTCCAACCAAGTAAGTTTGGGTTAGGGCTGCTGAAATCAAAACTCTAAACAAGAATGTGGAATGTCAGAGACAGGACACAATAGGGAGCAACCTGCTTCTATGATAAAATCCCAGCCAAGATCAAACACCAACCCATCAGTAACTCTAGTTCTGAACTGATGCCTTTGTGAGTTCATAGGTTGCATTCCAAGATCAAAACTGTTTTTTGGATTACCTGCTATTAATAATAGCTCTTAGGCTTCTTTCCAGCATGTCCCTTTAATGGGACAAGTGTAATAAACTGGTCAGACCCTCTCCTATTTATCACGGGGTAATTATATAAGAGATCATAGGAATGTATAATGCTAGAGTTGGAAATTTGTAGACATCTAATCAACCACGCACATTTATTAAGTGCCTACTATGTACCAGACACTGCTAAGAGATGGAAATACAAAAGGAGGTAAGATACAAAAGAGACCTAAAACAGTCCCTGCCCTCAGCTCAGGAAGCTTAAAACCTAACGGGGGAGACAACATGCAAACAAATTATACAAAGATAGATATATACAGGATAAAGAATTAAAAGAGGGAAAGCGCTGGAATTATGAGAGATTGGGGAAGGCTTCCTGTAAAGGGTGGGATCTTACTTCAATTCAGTTAAGCGGATATTAGAATATGTTCCAGAGACACTGTGCTAAGTTCTGGGGATACAAAAAGAGGCAAAAGCCAGTTTCTGGCCCCAAGGACTTATACAGGGAGTTATGTACAGGTTGCGGAACTTAAAAAAAAGTTTTTTTTTCACAACTATTTCAATATAAATGATTGCCTTTATGTATTTTATTTTATGCATTTAAAACCATTATTCTGAGAAGGGGGTTCCTAGACTTTACTAGACTGCCAAAGGTTTCTTGATTAAAAAGCAAGTTAAACCCCGATCTAATAGAACAGATAAGGAAACTGACGCTGCAGGCTTAATCAATTTTGGGGCGATGGGAATGTGATAAAAAACCATTCTCTGGCTTCTTGGGGCGCAGCAGGAGACCCTGGTTGACAAGCAGTCCGTCCTGGGGGTCTCAAGAGACCTCTGGGTCCCTGCTGCGCACCTTGGCACCACTGGTTTCCCCTCCGTCTGCAGCCCGCACCCGGAGCACCGCTCCCCAGGGCGTCTGCCCAGAGGCGCTGGCCAGCGAGCCAGGTAGCCGCAAGCCGGGCTGGGAGGAGGGGCGGGGCTGGGAGGAGGGGCGGGGCTGGGAGGAGGGGCGGGGCGGGAGCTCCCAGGGCTAGAGCGCAGGCGCCGCACACAGCGTCCCGTCTCCACGGCAACGCACCCGCGCGGCACATTCCAGTGACGTCACCCGTCGCCCTGGCAACGGCGTTCCGCGGCGGCGCGCGAAGTCCCGGGCCGCGGGAAGACCGGGAAGATGGCGGCGCCGACGAGGAGCAGCAGCGGGATGACGAGCGGCGAGGAGGAGACGGACAGCGTGCCCACCTCCGACTCCCAGTTCGGGGAGGAAGTCGAGCTGCCCATCATCCAGCTCTGCGGCCTGGTGGAGGAGCTCAGGTACCGCCCCCGCGTGGCCGCCTCCGGCCTCGAGGCCTCCCCGCGAGGGGCCGGGCCCGGGCGGTTCGAAAGGGGCCTCCTCGAGGCGCAGGGGGCGCCCCTGGGGCCGTCGGGCGTGGGGCCTCTCTGGCCGTCGGGCTCCTCTTCGGCCCAGATGCATGAATGGCCCTGTGGACGGGACAGTTCGCTTCCAGCTCTGCCTTTGGACACAGAGCCTGGAATGTGTTACCAGCGAACCTGGGTTCAGATTTCTGACCACGGAGAAGTCACCTCTGGCTTCTGAGCCCAGGTTTCCTCCACATAACCTTTTTTATAGCCCTGGACCCCTTTGGGAGACTAGTGAAGATTATGGGCCCTTTCTCAGAATCCTATTTTTAATGCAGGGAAGGGAAGGAAATGGAATGAGCACTTATGTATCACCTACTGTGTGTCAGGAGCTTTACAAGTATCCCTTCTGATCTACACAATAACTGTGCTGGTAGGAGGTGCCGTGATGATCCCCATTTTGAAGTTGGGGAAACTGAGGCAGACAGCACTTAAGGAACTTGTTCAGTCACACAACTAGTAAGTGTCTGAGGCAGGATTTGAACTCTGGCCTCCCAGATTCAGGGCCCAGCATTCCATCCATTCTGCCACCAACTGCCTAAATACATGGGATTACAGAGGAAAATGATGATGAAGTCATTATCAAAACATATATCTGTGTCTGTATTTATATCTATCACTGTTCATCCATCCACCTACCCATCTCCCTCCCTCCCCCCACCCACCCATCCACCCATCCATCAATTCATCCATCTCTATCCCCTTCCTCCCTTCCTTCCTTCCTTCCTTCCTTCCTTCCTTCCTTCCTTCCTTCCTTCCTTCCTTCCTTCCTTCCTTCCTTCCTTCCTTCCTTCCTTCCCCACAAGTTCATAGACCCTAGGCTCAGGTTTTCTAGGCTACAGTCTCCAAGGCCTCTTTCCAGCCCAAGTTTCTTTCTATCCCTGGTTGAACCACAGATCATCAGTGATGGAAAGGAATAGACCAGCCAGTCCAGCCCCTCTCATTTGTACAGATGAGGAACCAAGATCTATTGAGATTGTTTGCGATTGGTCCCAGGTTATCACCCAAGTTTGGTGGTAGAGCAGGGCCTCCCACCTCATCATCAAAATCCGGTGGAATGTGTTCTTTGTTTGACCCTAGAGGTCAAGAACAGTACAGAGAAGTAGGTACAACACAGGGGTTTCAGCCCAGGTCTCATTCCTAGCCCTTGTCCTTGACCTCAGAAGGCCCAGTAGGAGCAGTGGGTAGGAGTCTGCTGGGGCTGATTTAGGCTCTTTATCAGGGTTTTAACCAGACCCAAAGTGGACTGGGCTGCCTTCAGGATTCATATGTTCCCTCTCACTAGAAATGCCGGTGATCTTGTAGAAGGGATTGTTATCCTGCTATGGGTTCTATTAGCCTTCTGAGATTCTTGGATTTTGGACTAATGGAGGAATTGGTAAGAAATTGTGTGCTCGTCACACTAGGTGGTTACTGTGTTAAAAGAATTCTGTTCCCATTTCTTTCCACCTTGATCTAAGATTTCCTGTAATGAGCTCCTCTATCAGGAAACTTCTTGCCTGAAAAGATTAAACCCAAAGACTCAGAAAATCCTTCATGAAACACCTGCTCCAAACAAAAGTTGTACAAAAGTGAAAGGGGCCCACAGTGCCTCTTAGTGTGAAAATATCCCGGCTCTCCTTGGAGCCCTATTTTCATGTCAAAGGCTGGTCTGGATCCAGAGGCCTCTGGCTGCACGCAGGCATTAGAGAGGCTGCCTCTTTCCTCATTCTCCTGGGTTCCCCCTTGTCATGCCTGGTGCTCCCTTTCCTCAGTCAGTGACCTCTCTGCCTTTGAAGGTTTTGCTATTCAAGTCTACCCCTCAATCAGAAGCTGTAGTCTGCAGACCCCACCCCTACCCCAGACTACTAATTCCTTTTCTTTCCTCAAGAAATCTCATACCTGGCTCACTGTTTTTTTCTCCTCCCCAACTTTTGCTTTCCTATTAGGGGGACTTGAAGATGTGTATCATCTCTCTCACAAACACCCTAACTACTCAGTTCCTTGACCCACTCACTTCCCATGACCTGCTCCTCCACCCTTAGCCGTACACAAAGATGGTCACACCCTTGATCTTGCTGTCAGCCTCCAACATACCACCTCCGTGTTCAGGAATTCCAACATCCCTTTGTTCAACCACAATCCATTGGCTCTTCACCTCTCCCTCTGCCTTCCCATACATAACCTGACTCTCATTTGCATGGTGACCTCCAATCCCTTGACCCCTCAGCTCTCCTGGTCATCTCCCCTGCACTGGTCACTCTCTCCTCTTCTCCCCCCACCCCCCAATCTTGGTTCCCTTCTATCACAGATTGTGCCCATCCAAGCTTCAGCTTTGGATTGCTCCCACCATTCATTCCATGGCCTCGCCTCTGCCTCCTCTCCACCCCTCCACCCCAATCTCTCACTTGTTCTTAGTCTCTCCCTCCCTCCTGCCTCCCTGTCCTGAAAAGCCCCTCAGTTGATCCATCCATCCCACATTGTGGCTTCTTGAGAAAGCCATTTGCAGTCCCTGCCTCTACCTTCTTTGGTCTCTCTCTTCCTAACCGGCTTCTGACCTTACTCCACTGAAGCTGCTGTCTCCAAAGTTACCAGTGATCTTTAGTTGCCAGATCCAATGGCCCTTTCTCAGTCCTCATTGTCCTTGACCTTTCTGCAGCCTCTGACACTGGATTACTCTCTCCTCCATACTCTTCTCTCTAGATCTTTCTTGGTTCTCCTCCTACTTCTCTGATCGCTCCTTCTGTCTCTTTTTCTGTATCCTCCTTCAGATCCTTCTCTCTAAGCATAGATGTCCCTCAGGATTCTTCCTGGGCCCTCATCTCTTCTCCCTCTGTGCTCCTCTCAGGGGTCTCATCAACTCCCATGGATCTGATTACCATCTCTAGGCTGATGATTCTGGACATCTACTTATCCAGCCCCAGAGTCTCTGCTGACCTCCAGTATTGCACCTCTGACTGCTTTTCAGACATCTAGAACTGGATGTCTAGTAGACATCTGAAACTCAACACGTCCAAAATGGGACTCATGTTTCCTCCTAACCTATCCCTTTCCACCTTACCTATTTCTACAGAGGGTATCACTGTCAGTCCCCTAGACTCACAACCTAGGAGTCATCCAGGGCTCCTCACTATCTTTTGCCTCCCATGTCCAGGCTGATGCCAGGGCCTGTTGATTTCACCTCTGCGACATCTCTCTGCTGACCCAGGCACCCCCTGGTGCAGACCCTCATTACTTCACACCCAGATGACTGCAGTAGCTGCTGGGAAGTCTGCCCTCCTTTCGTCTCTTCTCTCTATACCATCCTCTTTCAGTCACTAAATTACTAAAGTACAGGTCTGCCCAAGGCACCCCCTGCTTGTTAAACTGCCAGGATTCCATGCTGCTTCCAGAAGCAAATACAGGATGCTCTGTTAGGCACTCAAAGCTCTTTACAGCCTAGCTCCACCCCTCTCCATGTCTTCCCCATGTCTTTCCCCCTAACTCTCTGACACATCCTCTTCAGTCTAGTGACTCTGGCCTCCTGAATGCTCCAGGAACAAGACCTTTGTCTGTCAGCTCAGGGCCTTCTCTCTGTTTGTCCCCTAGGCCTTGAAGGGTCCCCATCCTGTGCTCTAACTGCTAGACCCACCTAGCAGCCTGTCTTTTACCAGAAGCCTTCCCCAAGCCCTCTTCATCCTAGTGGTCTCCCCTGGGAATTATTTCCTGTTTCTCCTTGTTTGTACATATGTCTTTGCTTGGTATTTCCCCCATTAGGTGGTGAGCTCCTTGAAGGCAGGGAATTGTCTTTAGCCTCTTTTTTGAATCCCCAGTGCTTAGCACAGTGCCTGGCACACAGGCAGCGCTTAATAAATGTTGATAGATTGATTGAGGAAGGATACCTCTCACTCTGGGTGGGAGAAGAGGACTTCAGTCAGGAACCCGCTCTTCAGAGGCTGAGCTAGACCCTTTATTCCTTCTGCTTGAAGGTGTAAAGTTTGCCAGAGTCAAGGTGAAAGGGGTGTGCTTGCGTGTGTGTGTGTGTGTGTGCGTGTGTGTGCACGTGTGTGTTGTGGTAGCAGGATTTGTTAAGCCCAAGGACTTGAGATACCCATAAAAATCTATAAGTAATAACTGATATATATGTTTATTAGCATTATAATAACAGATAAGTAACTATATGAATGCCATGCCTGTAAGCGATGCCAGTGATGCGGTTATGTGGCCACCCCACCCCAGCCTCAGAAGCTCTTTGTACTCTCTGCAGGAGAAGTCATTCCGGTATACATACACTGACGTGGTCACACCAGCACTTCCCAGATTAGTTTAATGATGGTGATGGTGATGTACAGCACCTGCTGTGTGCCAGGCAAAGTGCTAAATGCTTTACACATATTAACTCATTTGATCCTCTCGACAACCTGTGAGGTTGGTATTATTATCCCTGGTGGGCAGGTGGTGGTAAAGTGATTTGCCCAGGGTCATGCAGTAAGTCCCTGAGAGTACATTTGCACTCAGATCTTCCTGAGTGCAGGTCCCGTGACAACCACTGTCTTCTACCTGGCATTTGACAAATCGACAGGGATCGGAGGTAAGGATATGGAATACCTCAGGGTCAAAGTCGGGTCAGAGAAAATTTGTTAAAAAATAAAAAACAAAAGAAAGAAACAGTTCAGCCTGACTTCACATCCCAACGTTGCTGCCAGATCCACACTCCCAGGTCATGGAAAACATTCAGGAAATGCTTGTTTCCACACACTGGGTCCTTGGGTAGTGGCAAACACCTGCTTTTCTGTGAGGTCCATCACACAAGCTTCCGTAGCATGGTCCTGGCAGGTGGGCAGAGTGGACATTAGTAGGACCATTCGAGGAGGAAATGCAGAGCAAGAGCGGGGAAGGGGGGAAGGGATCACAGGGTTCCCAACAGGGGCCACAGAACCTGACTGGGTAGCTGGGTTTGCTGCTGAGGTGAGGTGGACTGAGGTGCCTCCTGGAGCCTTTTTCAGAGTATCCCTGTCCCTGACTGTAGAGCTATCACACCTCAAGTGGTGGTGCTTCTGGGACAGGAGCTAGCCACATCCTCCTGGCTCCTCCCTGCTGCCCAGCACTTGGCTTTCTGGGGGCTGAGCAACACCTTGATGTACATGGTGTTTTAGGAGAGAGGGCTAAGAGACAAGAGGGCTAAGAGACAAAAGGGCTAAGATGGCAAAAGCACAGGACTCAGAGAGCTACATTTCCATTTAGCGTAAGGGAGAGCTGATAATCAGTGGATGGCACCTTATCATTGAAAGCCACTGAGGCTGGCAAAGCTGGAGAAGGAGCCTGTTCAGGTGCAGGACCTCTTCGTTACCTCCTGCCTCTAAGATCCAGACCCCCAAGCCCAAGGCTCTCGGCCTCGCTTACGCTTACCTGGCTGTCTCATGAGCTCAGACACCGCAGCTCTTGTCTGACCCCTTCCCTTTCATGCAGTGTTCCCCAAGTCTTTCCCCTCCAAATGAAGCCCATGAAGTCTTCTGAGATGCTAGTCTAGAAAAGCTCCCCCTTCTCAGAGCTGGGGTTAGAGTTAGGGTAAGGTAGGCATCATGGTACTTACCTCAGCATTACGGTACAATCGGAAGGGCATTACATTTGGAGGAGAGGGCCTGAGTTGGAATCCGTTTCCTGGTATTTAATAGGTTGGGGCCGTTGGGCGGGCATTTTACTTCCTGTTGCCTCATCTTCCCCAAAAGTAAAGTGGTTTGGATTCCATGAACATTCGGATTGTCTAGCTCTTAAATTGAATTTTTCTTTTATTGAGCTTGTGAAACTTCAACATCTTTAAAAAAGGATGGAAAAAAATGAAAGGCATCTTAAGTTAAAGTTGAATTAATATATATTAAGAGTCTTTGTATATGAATAAGTGCTTTGGGAAAAAATTAAGAAATAAAGGTTTCTAAGGGAATAATTATTTTCATTAATTTTAATGATTTCATTTAATATTAATTGAACACCTATAGCATAAAGATTATTTTGAATTTTGATAATTTAGAAACCTTCATTTGTTGATATGAAGAGTAAAAATAACTGTGGTTCTGTATTCAAGTCTCTAAAAAGCCTCTTACTGTTGTTAGTGTGAGAAACAATTGTTTAAGCCTAAAAAGTTGTATACTATCTGAATAGCAAGTACAAGGTCAAGGTCACAGGTCCATTTGGATCCAATTTCCTGTCCTGTCTGTTTTACACAGCCCCTTAAATGTGGGGAAACTGTTTGTCTCATGTAACAAATGCAAAGGAGCAGTTTTAGAAAATAAGCCAGATTTTCTAAAATAGTTTATAATGCATTTACCTTAGTAACTGAATCATAGGATATATAGGAAGGAAGGGCAAGATACATGTGTTAAAATGTATGGTGATATCTTTGATTAATAATAATAAAATCAATATTGCCTGCACTTTTGTGCTTTAATTTGTAACCACTTGAATATTTATTGAATCTGGGATTGCAGCCTTAAGAGAAGCTTCCAGTGCCTCTACTCCTGGCATGGTTGAAATGAATAGATTTTCAGTCATGGGAACCAAGTTTGAAGAATGTTTGAAGGTCACTTGCAGGGAGGCCTTATGCAAGGCCCCTTACCTCTTAAAACCTCATCTGTTCTTAAAGGTTAGGGCTGAAGTGGACAGCTTCAACGTTTCCTTTCATCTCTATGATCCTAAACCTTGGACTAATTGTTTCTAAAGTTGGAGTGCTGTGTTTTCAAAAGCTATATGAAAATATAAGGAGTAGCATGTACAGTTCTTTACGTTGATCATCACTCACCAGATATTTATATGCATGGCATTGTGCCAAGCAATGTGACAATATAGAAATGAATTGAGAATGGTTCCTGCCTTCCTGGAACTTACAGTGACAGGAGGGGTGGAGGGGTAGAGGAGCTCAGACACATACAGGCAGAATGTGATGGGCTCCATGCATGATACTGTCTCCCATTTATAGGATGCTGAAAACAGTGGGATGCCTTCCACATCCTAACCTTTGGAGACAGGCAGTAGGAGCATTAGCCCAATTTAAGGGAAATGAAGGGTTCAGTGGCATACCAGTACTGATGCGTCTATTTTACAGGCTCTTGGGGTAAAATGAGAGCCCAGGCTCTCATGCAAGCCTTAAAGCTGGGACTCAAACATAATTCTGGTTCTGAGTCCAAAACTCCTCCTTGCTTCTGGTGAAAATTATGAGACACATCATAAGATAATCATAAGAGACAGTAAGTCTGAAGAGAAGCTGAGTATGGTGGTATCATAAGCTCTGGATTAGGGTTGAAGAGAGACTTGGATTGTAGACCCTGCTCTCTCATAAAATGCCTTGCAGCTAGTGTGACTTCAGCTGGCAGGTCACCTTTCCTCTAGGCCTGAATTTCCCATTCCTCATCTGTAAAATGAGAATAATATTTGCCTACCTCACATAGTGAATCAATTACGTGTGAATCAAATGTAACAACACATGTGAAACTACCTTGAAATGGTGAGAGTGCTAGAGAAATGCATCTTATTTTTGGTAAAAGAACACTGAAGAAGAATGATGGAAAGGGCTGCAGAGCAGGGAGAGCTTCCTTCCGGAAAGCTTTCTGGAAGAAACTGGAGAAGTTGAAAGGCGCAGGCCCCTCATGTACCCCTCAGCAAAAGAAATCACCAAAGAGAAGAAAAATGGCTAAAGATCCACATAAGCAAAGGAAAATCAACCAAAACAGGAAATACAGTGAAGGGCCAGAGTCTAAAGCAATCCCACAGATGGGACACCCAGAGAGGTATCTTGGAATGGCTATGTAACTCTCATGTGACTTCATTAATGTGGGTACTCCCTACTTCTAGGGATGTCTTTTCAGCTTGGACAGTTAAAAATCACAAGAACAAGTAAAAGAAGAAAGAAAAAATTATAAGGGGAATGGAAATGAGGAAAAATAAGTTATATTCAAGGAAATTGTTTAAAAAAAATTTGAGTCTACAAAAATAAGCAACAGTCTGCAAACAGAAAGAAACCCAAGCATCAGAAAAGAGAAGAATGTAAGATTCAGCTCTCTTAGACACATCAAGTCAACACTGTAATTTCCAGCCTCAAGAAGAAGGGCAATTAATAAACCAAGGAACCTCAATCAGAGATTACAGTGGATTTACTGGTGATGATGAGACAATCAAAACTAGAATAAAATGTAGAAGTATTGGCTGTAAACTCATCTACCCAACACGACTGAGTATCTAGCCCTGATAAGCCTTGGCATTGAATTGCTCCTATTCTCTGCAGCTTTCGCTTTTATATATGTGCAGATGAATAAAGTCTAAGAAAACCATGAAACTGCTGAATAGGTCTGCTATATTATGTTTCATAATCTCAACCTCACCTTCACTGCATCAAGGCAATCCTTTCATACCTTCCTAGCGACTCACTGTACCCCTCACCACAGTGGGGTTTTTTCCCAAACTTTTTCAAACCTCCTTGCTGCCCTCTTTCTCAGCTCCCTACTGAAATTCTTGCCTCTTATATTTCCCTGAAAAAAATGAGGCCATTCACTGAGAGCTCCCTCTTCTCCCCTCCTGTTTATCTCACATTACACTTCCTCCTCCTTTGACTCTCCTTGCCAAGGCAGAACTCCTCACTGGAGTCACAAGTGATCCTATTCCATTCCATCTTCTCTAGCAGATTGCCCTCTCTGTTATCCCCACTCTTTATTTGTCTTTAATCTCTTCCTTTCTATTGGTTGCTTTCCTATGGACAGACATGGACAGGCTAAGGAATTTTAACTAGGTATTCAAATTGACATTCTTTTTTTTTTTGTTGTTGAGTATCTTGTGTATGTTCTGATTAATTTATTTTTAGTTTTCAACAATCACTTCCATAAGATTTTGAGTTTCAAATTTTCTCCCCCTCCTTCTCCTTCTCCCTCCCCAGGACAGCATGCAATCTGTTATAGGCTCTACTTATGCATTCATATTAAACATATTTTTACATTAGTCATGATGTAAAGAAGAATTAGAACTAATGGGAGGAACCAGAAGAAAGAAGAAACAACACAGTAAAAGAAAAGGAGAGCAGATAATATGCTTCCATCCGCATTCAGATTCCATAGTTCTTTCTCTGGGTGTGGATGACGTTTTCCGTCACAAGTCTTTTGGAGCTGTCTTAGAGCCTTGCATTGCTGAGAAGCACTAAGTCCATCAAAGTCAGTCAATGTGGTTGTTACTGTGTTCTGTTCTGTTCATTTTGCTCAGCATCTGTTCATATAAACCTTTCCAGGTTTTTCTGAAGTTTGCTTGCTAATCATTTCTTACAGTACAGTAGCATTCCATTACATTCATATGCCACAAATTGTGCAGCCATTCATTCCCCAATTGATGGACATCCCCCACAGAAAGAGTTGCTATACATAGTTTTGTATATGTGAGTCCTTTTCCCATTTTTATGATGTCTTTGGGATACAGACCTAGAAGTGGTATTGCTGGGTAAAAGGGTATGCACAGTTTTACAGCCTTTTGGGTGCAAATCCAAATTGCTGTCCCAAATGGTTGGATCAGTTCACAACTACACCCACAATGCATGAGTGTTTCAATTTTCCCACATCTTCTCTAGCATTTCTCATTTTTCTTTTTTGTCATGTTAGCCATCAGATTGATATTCTTTTTAATATAAATTTATTTATTTAACTTTTTACATTCATTTTCACAAAATTTTGGGTTCCAAATTTTCTCCCCATTTATCCCCTCCACCCACCCCAATACACTAAGCATTCTAATTTTCCCTATCACCAATCTGCCCTCTCTTCTATCATCCCTCCCTTCTCTTGTCCCCATCTTCTCTTTTGTCCTGTAGGGCCAGATGACTTTCTATTCCCCATTAACTGTATTTGTAATTTCCTAGTAGCAACAACAATACTCAACAGTTTTTCCTAAAACTTTGAGTTCCAAATTCTCCCCATCCCTCCCTCCCCACCCGTTCCCTTTGGGAAGGCGGGCAGTTCAAAATAGGCCCTATCTGTGTAGTTTTGCAAATGACTTCGATAATAGTCGTGTTGTGTAAGACTAACTGTATATCCCTCCATCCTATTCTGGCCCCCATTGTTTCTATTCTATCTTTTGATCCTGTCCCTCCCCAAGAGTGTTGACTTCAAATTGCTCCCTTCTCCCATTGCCCTCCCTTCCATCATCCCTCCGTCCCTGCTTATCTCCTTCTCCCCCACTTTTCTGTACTGTAAGATAGGTTTTCATACCAAAATGAGTGTGCATTTTACTCCTTCCTTTAGTCGAATGTGATGAGGGTAAACTTCATGTTTTTTTCTCAGCTCTCCTCTTTTTCCCTCCACTAAAAAGTCTCCTGCTTGCCTCTTGAATGAGTTATAATTAACCCCATTCCATTTCACCCTCTCTCCTCCCACTACATTTCTCTCTCACCATTTACCTTAATTTCTTTTAAGATATGGTCCCATCCTATTTAATTCACTCTGTGCTCTCTGTCTCTGTGTGTGCATGCATGTGTGTATGTGTGTGTGCATGCACACATATACATGTATGTGTGTGTGCACATGTGTATGTGTGTGTAAGTGTGTGTGTGGTCCCACCAACTACCCAGATACTGAAAAATTTTAAGAGTTACAAATATTGTCTTTCCATGTAGGAATGTAAACCGTTCACCTTTGGTAAGTCCCTTATGACTTCTCCTTGCTGTTTACTTTTTCATGCTTCTTCTCATTCTTGTGTTTGAAAGTCAAATTTTCTTTTCAGCTCTGGTCTTTTCATCAAGAATGCTTGAAAATCCTCTGTTTCATTAAAAGACCATATTTTCCCCTGAAGTATTATATTCAGTTTTGCTGGATAGGTGATTCTTGGTCTGAGTCCTAGTTCCTTTGACTTCTGGAATATCCTATTCCACGCCCTTCGATCCCTTAATGTAGAAGCTGCTAGATCTTGTGTTATCCTGATTGTATTTCCACAATACTGGAATTGTTTCTTTCTAGCTGCTTACAATATTTTCTCCTTGACCTGGGAACTCTGGAGTTTTGCCACAATGTTCCTAGGAGTTTCTCTTTTTGGATCTCTTTCAGGTGGTGATCGATGGATTCCTTCAATATTTATTTTGCCCTCTGGTTCTAGAATATCAGGGCAGTTTTCCTTGATAATTTCATGAAAGATGATGTCTAGGCTCTTTTTTTGAACATGGTTTTCAGGTAGTTCCATAATTTTTAAGTTGTCTCTCCTGGATCTATTTTCCAGGTCAGTTGTTTTTCCAATGAGATATTTCACATTCTCTTCCATTTTTTCATTCTTTTGGTTTTTTTTTATGATTTCTTGATTTCTCGTAAAGTCATTAGACTCCATCTGTTCCATTCTAATTTTGAGAGAACTATCTTCTTCAGTGAGCTTTTGAACCTCTTTTTCCATTTGGCTAATTTTGCTTTTGAAAGCATTCATCTCCTCATTGGCTTTTTGAACCTCTTTTGCCAATTGAGTGAGCCTATTTTTCAAGGTGTTATTTTCTTCAGCATTTTTTTGGATCTCTTTTACCAAGGTATTGACCTGTTTTTCATGCTTTTCTTGCATCTTTCTCATTTCTCTTCCCACTTTTTCCTCCACCTGTCTAACCTGACCTGGAGCTTCTGTGGGCGGAGGGACCTTTTCGGCCTCCAGAGATTCCGTCCCTGAAATCTGCTCTGATCTGCTCCTCTGGGGCCGCTAGGCCCAGGCAGCGCAGGGGTGAGCTCCGCATCCGGAGCGCGACGGATACCTGGGGATGGCTTTCCAGGGCTCTCTGGAACGGAAATATCTTCCAGTGTGTTTCTGCACAGGTTCCACTGCTCCAGAATTTGTGGGGAGTTCCTTTTACAGGAAATTTATGGCCTGTGGATTTGGAGCTAGCATATGTGAGTCTTTCTACTCCGCCATCTTGGCTCCTCCCCAGATTGATATTCTTAAAACCCAGGTTCTACCATGTCACTTCCCTGTTCAAGAAGTCCGGTGGCTTTGAATAAAATACATAATTCTTCTAGTTGACATTTAAAACCTTTGTAATCTGGCTCCAACTAATCAACTGCCTTCTGGGATGATTTCATACCAGTTCCCACTTATTTATTCCGCATTCCAGCCTGATTAGCTTATTTGATATTCTCTTATACAGCATTCCATCTCCCATTAATGTTTCATCTCACAAGGTGTCCCCTATTCCTGGGATGCTCTCTTCCTCTCTGTCTCTTTGGAATCCCTAATCCTGCTTCTTCAAGTGCCATCTCTTTAAGAAGTCATTTCAGATTCTTCTCATTGTTAATGCCCACATTCCTCTCCCATGAAAGTACCTATGTATTTTCCTATTTACTTATGTGTTATTTATTATTGCTCCCCCCTTGTAAGCTCCTTAAGGTCAGGAACTATTTAGTTTTTGTCTTTGCATCCTCAGCACCCAGCATAGTCCCTAATACATAGTAGGTATGTAATAAATACATGCTAAAGTGAATCACATTAAATAGGGGTCCTAACAGAAGGAGGCAAATTTCACCTGTTAGATGTCATGGTGGTTTGATGGAGTGAGACCCATACGTGGAATGTCTCTGGTAGAGAAAGAAACTCAGTAAAGGGTGGTAGTGGTGACGTGTAGCATTCTCTATTAAGAGTATATACTAATGTGAGAAAATCCAAGAAGTATCAAACATGGCAGAAAGTATTTGGATGATGAACTACTGATCACCTGGATAGGAAGAGGAAATAGATGAGCAACTTGGAAAACTGAGTACAAGCCTGGATCAGAGGCAAGGTATAGTAGTGTGGAAGACTTCAACTATTGAGACATCTGCTGGAGCTCTCTCTGTAGTGAAGCAGAGCAGTTAATTGTTTTTTGACTTGCTTTAAGGGCAATTTGATTCTTCTTCCAGAAGGTGGAAGCCTACCAGTGTGGTGGCGGCATTGTAATTATAGAGGATGCAACAGATGCAAGAGAAATCCTAGAGGTAGGAGCTTTGCAATTGATTGTGCATAAGCCATGAAAGGTAGTATGATGAGAAGAGTGGAACTGGGCAAGGAAAATTTGGGTTTATATCCCTGCTGTTAACAGATGTTCTATTTGTGACCACGAACAAGTCACTTCCTCACTCTGAGCCTTGAGTAATGCTGAAGACATATCTACTGAGTTTTAGATGGATTTCAGACTCCATCAGAGAGTTCTAAATGATGAAATCATAAGTCCATTTGTGCTGATATATGCTGTGGACCACACACTCAGAATTATCTACCCAGCAAAAGTGTTGTATGAAGGCAAAAGACAGATAGTTAAGAAGCATTTGGACCTTTAAAAATTTGAAGAGATATGTACTTCAGTGAAGTCTTTCAATGATAATCAAATTTCCAAGCCAAAAATCATTTTGGAGTGTTGAGGGAGGAGCGAATAAGGAAGAGAGGAGCCAAAGATGATTTCAACTGGATACGAGGATGGTCAATTATCAAAAGAAATAGGGAAGTTGATTATTTCTTGATGTTTGATAGAGTCATTAGCTTCCATTTGGCCAGTTATGATATTTAGGGAGAAATTTTTTTCGGTCATGTTAGTTGTCTTTCTGTGACTTTTTTTTTGCATAACTCTCATTTCTTTTTCCATTTTTTCCCTTTACCAGTCTTATCACCTTTATTACATACTCTTGGATCACATTTTCTCCTCCTTCCTAATTTTTTGCTCCCTTAAAAATCTTTTCTTTAGGTCTTGTTTTAGCCTTTCTAGAAATTCTTATTGGGCTTTTGTCCAAAATCTGCATTTTTCTCTGAGGCTTTGCTTGTGGATATTTTCTTTTCTTTCTTTCTTTTTTTTTAAAATATTTATTTATTTGACTTTTTACATTCATTTTCACAAAATTTTGGGTTCCAAATTTTCTCCCCTTTTATCCCCTCCCCCCACCCAATACACCAAGCAATCTAATTTTCCCTATCTCCAATCTGCCCTCTCTTCTGTCATCCCTCCCTTCTCTTGTCTCCATCTTCTCTTTTCTCCTGTAGGGCCAGATGACTTTCTATTCCTCATTAACTGTATGTCTTCTTTCCTAGTAGCAACAACAATACTAAACAGTTGTTCCTAAAACTTTGAGTTCCAAATTCTCCCCATCCCTCCCTCCCCACCCATTCCCTTTGGGAAGGCAGGCAATTCAATATAGGCCATATCTGTGTAGTTTTGCAAATGACTTCCATGATAGTCGTGTGATGTAAGACTAACTGAATTACCCTCCATCCTATCCTGCCCCTCATTGTTTCTCTTCTGTCTTTTGATCCTATCCCTCCCCAAGTGTTGACTTCAAATTGCTCCCTCCTCCCTTTGCCCTCCCTTCCATCATCCCCCCCCTTGCTTATCTCCTTCTCCCCCACTTTCCTATACTGTAAGATAGGTTTTCATACCAAAATGAGTGTGCATTTTATTCCTTCCTTTAGTCAAATGTGATGAGGGTAAACTAATTGTTTTTTTTTCAGTTCTCCTCTTTTTCCCTCCACTAAAAAGTCTCCTACTTGCCTCTTAAATGACATATAATTACCCCATTCCATTTCACCCTCTTTCCTCCCACTACATTTCTCTCTCACCATTTACCTTAATTTCTTTTAAGATATGGTCCCATCCTATTCAATTCACTCTGTGCTCTCTGTCTCTGTATGTGTGTGTACATGTGTGTGTGTGTGGTCCCACCAACTACCCAGATACTGAAAAATTTTAAGAGTTACAAATATTGTCTTTCCATGTAGGAATGTAAGCAGTTCACTTCTGGTAAGTCCCTTAAGACTTCTCTTTGCTGTTTACTTTTTCATGCTTCTTCTCATTCTTGTGTTTGAAAGTCAAATTTTCTTTTCAGCTCTGGTCTTTTCATCAAGAATGTTTGAAAGTCCTCTGTTTCATTGCAAGACCATATTTTCCCCTGAAGTATTATACTCAGTTTTGCTGGGTAGGTGATTCTTGGTTTGAGTCCTAGTTTCTTTGACTTCTGGAATATCCTATTCCATGCCCTTTGATCCCTTAATGTAGAAGCTGCTAGATCTTGAGTTATCCTGATTTTATTTCCACAATACTGGAATTATTTCTTTCTAGGTGCTTGTAAGATTTTCTCCTTGACCTGGGAGTTCTGGAATTTGGCCACAATGTTCCTAGGAGTTTCTATTTTTGGATCTCTTTCAGGTGGTGATCGATGGATTCTTTCAATACTTATTTTGCCCTCTGGTTGTAGAATGTCAGGGCAGTTTTCCTTGATAATTTCATGAAAGAAGATGTCTAGGCTCTTTTTTTGATCATGACTTTCAGATAGTCCCATAATTTTTAAATTGTCTCTCCTTGATCTATTTTCCAGGTCAATTGTTTTTCCCATGAGATATTTCACATTCTCTTCCATTTTTTCATTCTTTTGGTTTTGTTTGGTGATTTCTTGGTTTCTCGTAAAGTCATTAGACTCCATCTGTTCCATTCTAATTTTGAGAGAACTATTCTCTTCAGTGAGCTTTTGAACCTCTTTTTCCATTTGGCTAATTCTGCTTTTGAAAGCATTCATCTCCTCATTGGCTTTTTGAACCTCTTTTGCCAATTGAGTGAGCCTATTTTTCAAAGTGTTATTTTCTTCAGCATTTTTTTGGGTCTCCTTTACCAAGGTATTGACCCGTTTTTCATACTTTTCTTGCATCTCTCTCATTTCTCTTCCCAGTTTTTCCTCCACCTGTCTAACTTGCTTTTCAAAATCCTTTTTGAGCTCTTCCAAGGCCTGAGCCCACCCGACATCCCCCTGGGATATCTGGGGTACCGAGGCCCCGCCCTCCACGTCTTTCCCTGATGGCCAGAATATGTCCTTGTCATCAGATCCAAAAGTTGGGATCATTTGCATCTGTTCAAAAAAACTCTCTATAGTCTTATTTTTCTTCCCTTTTCTAGGCATTTTCCCAGCCAGTTACTTGACTTCTGAGATTCCTGTCCACCCCTGCCTAGATCCGCCCAGCTAGTGCTTGGGCTCTGAGATTCAAATGGGCTTTCAGTGGCAGGTGTGGCTGCTATTCAATGTGAGCTTTAGTTCTGGTGCTGGGGTGGGGGCAGGGCCACCTCCCAGGCTCAGTTCCCTCAGGGACTTTATGCAGAGACCTTCAGTAATGGAGTGGGTGGGGCAGGGCTGTCTCCCAGGCTCACCTCCTTCAGGTGGTTTATGCAGAGACTTTCAGTAATGAAGATCCTGCCTGCTGCTGGGGGAGTCCCGGGTTACCCACCACCGCCGTGCCCTGCCACCACCTCTGCCTCCGCTGCTTCCTGCCCCCGCCTCTGCCGCTTCCTCCCTAGGGTGCCCGAGTCACGGAGACACCCCACTCCCCTCTCGGCCAGCCCAACCGTCTCCCTCACTGACCTGTAGCTTCTGTGGGTGGAGGGATCTTCCCGGCCCCTGGAGCTTCTGTCCCTGAAGCCTGCTCGGATCAGCTTCTCTGGGGCCGCAGCCAGGGCAGTGCTGGGGTGGGGTCCGCTTTCTGGGGCGTGACGGACCTTGGGGATGGCTCTCCAGGGCTCTCTGGAACGGAAATCTCTTCTACTATGTTTCTGCACACCCTGCAGTGATCCAGAACTTATGGGGAGCTCTTCTTACATTAAATCTATGGGCTGTGGGTTCGGAGCTCGCATACGTGCGTCTTTCTACTCCGCCATCTTGACTCTGCCCTGCTTGTGGATATTTTCAAGTGGTTGCTTCTGTGTGTCTTGAGCTGTTACTATAGTAGTTCTTTATGGTCAGGTTCTTTTTGTATTTTCTCCTTTTTCCACATTCCTTCTTGACTTTGGACTTTATGTTAATTTTGAGCTCTGCTCACTTCTGAGGGGACAGCTGGCTTGAACAAACGTTTGCTGCTTTCACAGCTCAGTCTAGGGGCCTGCAAGTTTCCAGTGCTCCCAAAGTGGCATAATTTAGGGAGAAGTCTTTTCACTGCCCTCCTGTTCTGAGTTATACATGTTTCTGATCCAGTTTTGGGTCTATTGGCTTATGTGGGTTGAGTTTCCATAGACTGTTGCTGGATTCAGTCACTGTTAACCCACTGTCAGTTTCAGCAGGTTCAGAGTGATCGAACTTGCTAGCTCCCCTTTGGTCTTGGTCTTCTACCCTGGTTTTTTCACTGCTGCACCTCCTTTTCTGCAAAGAGGTGGGGGGGACTGTGGATATGCAACATTGCAGATAAAGCCAGACTTTCTTGATATGTGAATTTTGCTGAATAGTTATTCTTTGTTTTAAGAATGGCTTTCTGAGAAAGTAATGGAGAAGGGGAAGGGATACATTAGGGAACATAAGTATAAAACAGAAGATAACAGTTTGAAAAACAAGTTTTTTAAAAAAAGTACTGGTGACTTCGGAAAAGTTATTACAATAAAGTGATGGGAATGGAAGCCAGATCTCAGGGGATTAAACATTAAGTGGATAGTGGAAAATAGAGAGAGTTAACTAGTATAGATTATTCTCTCTAGAAATTTATCCCATGAAAGAAGGAAAGATAAAAGAGGATAGTATAAGGTGTGGAGGAGAAGGGACTAGAAATTAGGGAAAGGGAAGGATTGGTGGAGCAAGTTCCCACAAGAGACATATATATGAGTTGGGAGGTTGAGATTAAGGATGGAAGTAGAATAAATTAGTCTTGGCAAATAGGAAAGAGTACTTCATCTCTTTTAGAATGGAGAGAAGGAGGGAATAGTTCAAGTTTTGAGGTAAGCAGGGCGGGAGATAATGGGCAGCTACAGACTTAGAGTAACGAGGCATACATAGAGCTGTTCTGCCTACTTCTGGCCAGTCATGACTTGAGGATGGTGAGGCAGTCCCCAAAGATCTGTAGCTTTTCCTGCCCTCGGTGAATAAAGGGATTGTTCCACCATCCCCATAGTGCCAGAGCCCTTTAATACTGAGTCATGGCCATGGTTGGCCAGAGGCAGACAGAAGAACTGATTATGCCCTATTTCATCCATAAAATAAACTGTGTGTTTCTCTGCCAGGAATGGCAGGTGGGAGTAGAGCTGAAACCTTGAGGAGAGAGAGAATGTTTAGAAGAACAGCTGTAGAGGAATATGGTAGGAAATAATACAGAGATTGCCGTGAAGTGGTAAGGACCCAACTGAGGTTAGAAAACGAATTAGAAGGGGATACAAGAAACAGTTGCGAGACTTATTCTAGTAGTGCTTGGCAACTGTGAGGTAGGGGGTGATCTAGAAGTGGGGATTATTAGTCTAGGGAAAATGAAAGCACAAGGGAGTCAAGGACCTAAGGGTGGAGGACAGAGCTTTCTGAAATGTTTTACTGCAGTGGGGGTTTTTAGCTTTCTTTTGTATTATAGATCCCTATGGCAGTCCGATGAAACATGAGAAAGAAATTATCAGAAAATGATTTTAAATAATTGAAAGAGATGCTAAGTTTCATTTACAGGTCAGTGAAGACATAAAAATGTAATATTTTTCTCATCCAAGTTCACAGGCACCCAAAAATCTGCCCATGGACCCCATGTTAAGGACACCTGGTCTGTAGGTTCAAGACTATGAAAGGTAGGAAGTAAAGCTAGAACAGAAAGAACAGTGTAGGATACACAGTCCAGATCAGAGTTTAGGAACCCTGGCAAAGTAATGGGTGGCTGAAGAAAGAAGATTTGCGTTTCTATTTTTAGTGTACAACTTCTGGGGTACTCCAACTTTCATTCAAACTTGAGGGCTGGGTCCCCAGGTTCCGGGTGTAACCCTGTGGGTTTGTACTTTTAATACTGTAGCTCATGACCTCTTACTGGTATGTTTCCCATTAACATTCATCCAGTAGACACAATTAACTCTTAGTAAAGGCATTTACTAAAATGGCATAGTAAGTAAATGTAGTAAGTAGTACTAGTATTAAGTCGTAAGTAAATGGCATTATGTGTTACGTATATGGCAAGCAGCTTACCACTGTTGGTACTATTGCAGGGCCCAGAAGTCCCTTCTGTCTTTGTATATGCCTCATTCACTTCCTTTTGGGTGCACTGTCTCTGCTGGATGGGTTGCTCAGCTGGAGTTAAAGTTGGGGTTACTCTTTCTTCATAGCTAGCATTCTTCTCTGTTCCTAGGGATATTATTCTATGAAGTTGCTTCTTTGTCATGAGATGGCCTCCCTTTGTGTTTTTCTGGAGCATGCTCTCTGCTTTCTTTGAATTCAGTTTCTCCTTCCTGTCAAGCGGCTCCACTTCACCGCAGTGTGTTTGAGAAGAGTTTGTGTTTGAATGTGTTTGAGAGAGAAACTCGGTCCTCCTAAAAAATGATTCCCTTTCAGGAGCCTTGTTCCTTTCCCACTTCTGGCTCCTGGCTTGGAACTCCCTCCAGCTGAGCTGCTGCCTTTAGGGATTAGCTATTGAAGGCCATCAAAAGGGGATTTAACTTTTTGCTTGTCCAGATGAAGTTGTTACCTTTAATTCTGCCAGAGAAAGGTCACCTCACAAAGGGATCAGGATACCTTTGAACACCTTGTTAACAACACCTTGTGATTATATTCTGGGGCTTCTGAGCTAGGGGGAGGCTATCAAATGTCAATTCCCCTATGTTATCCCCCAAATTCCATAGTGGGAGAAAATCTAGTGATTTTTCCTATTTTTTTTTTCCAGTTCCTAGTTTGTGAACTCTTTTGAAGGCAGGGGCAGGGTAGTGCCTTCTTTTTTATCTTGGTATCTCCCTCCATACTTAACAGAGGTGCTCAGTACGCATTAGAGGCCTTACAACTGTCTTTGCCGCTGAAGTAACAAATTCCTGTCTCTCACAGGACCATAGTAGAAATATTCTCAATACTGGCATAAGCCTTGTGTCTTTGCCCTTGAGAAGGTTAGAAAGCCATCATTCAGGCAGGCACATGATGAATAGCGTTCATCATCTCAAACTTTTTAAGAACCATCTGTTGCAAACTTGCTTCTGTTTATAATGAATTTCCAGTAGATTATTCCATCTGTTGGGTGCTGGAAATAAAATAACTGAGAAAAACCACATAAACCAGGGGAAATGTCTGAAGGTTGTGCTAAGTGTGTAATTGCAAAAATGTAATCATTGGGTGAATTTACATTTGACATAGTAGAAATTTCAAGGTGAAACCTACAGTCTTAGTAAGAAGCCATAGTTTGACTGCCAAACTGAATTTTGTGGCTCTTTAAGTAAGTTAGATGCTGAGCCCTGTCCTTTTTTGGCTCAAGAGTAACTGAACAGCAAGATTTATTTAGTCATTCACCATTTTTGCAGCTATGGAAACGCTTCTCTCAAAGTTGAAACTGAGATGTTTGAGAAATATTACAATAAGCTGGAGCCTCGAGATCAGCGCTTCCCACGCATGTCAGATTTTAAAGTCACAACGGACTTTACACAGGTACATACTGTAGTAAGTGGCATCTGTACCATTTCATTCCTATGCTACGTCTGTTTTGTAACTCACTGCTTCCCCTAAGAAGCTGCTTGTCTTTTTCTCTCTGCTCTGACTTTCACATCTCCCTTCCTTTGCTTTCCCAATTGGTGTGAAAAAGGATATTTTTAGTTACTGGTAAGTCCTTTCCATAGGAGAGCGCCATCCTCCACATGTATGTACTGCTTCTCACTATTACCTCGGATACGTGGACGATGGGAAAGAAGACATTAGAAAAGGTTGCAACTGCATTCTGGGCCCAGACACAATTTCCCTTTGAAGCCTGAAAGCCTAGGGCACTGGGCCTGACTTGGTCCAGACAGAGCTTCACAGCCTTTTTCTTTTTCTGAACTTTTCTCAGGAGAGTGCCATGGCAGTGTTCGCCCATTGTGCTTCGGGCTGGAGCTCCCATTTTTGGTCCTCATCTCGGGGAACTCCAGGATCCAGCTGCTCATTTATTTACCTGCTCCTTTGACCGGTTCCTTCTTGATGATGTCATGACTCTCTTAACCAACAGTTTCGGGGGAGGCGGAAATCCAAATCCCGGATAACCACAGATCGTCTGGTGGTCCTCACAGTGGACCAGAAATGTGACCTGGCCCTGCGGGAGCTGGAAGACATCAAAGAGGAAATGAGGCAACTGAGGGCAAATTCTGAGCGGGAACTTCAGCGGCACGAGGTACCGTCTTGCACAGATTGGTTGGTAGAGTTTTCTTCTGTACCATTGCTAATTAGCTACCCCACTAGCTGACACATGCACGTGTTTATTTGGCACCCGTAGTTAATCAGCACATATTTATTCTTTTATTTTAAGCTTTTGGTGATGTGTTATCGACTTAGGTGTAATAATTAGGGAGAATGGTTAGTGCACCTGGTTTATGATTTGTTTGAATTTACTAACCCACAGGGTCATCGAACAGTTTTATCTGTGACTGCATTTATCAAAGAATTTTGAATGCTAGTAACATGCTTGAAGAGACTTTCTTTTTTAAGGCTTCATTTTGCTCCACCAAGTCAAATGCCCTTTTTTTTTTTTTTTCAAATTTTATGTTTTATTTTTTTCTAAATTTATTAATTTACTTGTTGTCAGTTTTCAGTAATCACTTCCATAAGTTTTAAGGTTTTCTCCCCTCCCTCCCCAGGAGAGCATGAAATCTTCAGTGGGTTCTACACATACATTCCTATTAAACACATTTTTCACTAGTCATGTTTCAGCAAGCATTTAGTAAGCACCCACAGTATGCTGTGCTAAGCTCTGAGGATAAAAAGAAAGGCGGCCAACAGACTTCAGCCCTAGGGGCTCACAGCCTGAGGTGGGGGACAGCGTGCAAACAACTCTGCCTGTACAAGGTGCATACTGTGTGAATGAGGGGTCATCTGGGTGGAAGGCCCTGACGAGGAGGGCAGAGGAGGGACCAAGGCCTCCTGCATGAGATGGGATCTGAATTGGGTCTGGGAGGAGGCCAGGAGGCAGAGAGCTGGAGGGAGAGAATTCCATCTTGTGAGTCAGGCCTCTGGGGGAAGCCAGGTCCAGCTGTTCAGCAAACACTCAGCAAGTAATCTCTGCCTTCAATAAACAGACACCCTGGTGAGGGAGACCAGATAGACTCACATGAAACGATACTGAACAGCACAATATGGTTTACAGTGAATTGGTAACCTGTGTGATACAGATGTTGTTGCTTAGGGAAGAGCACAATCCGTGAGGGCCTGGGTGGTCAGGGAAGGCATGCTGGAGGAGGGAGACTCAGGCCCTGGCCAGGCAGAGAGCACAGGAAAGAGAAGAACATGAACAAAGGAAGGGACTCTGGGGTGTGTTCCTGGGACAGTAGGCTGGCCTACTTAAGGAGAGCATATTGGGGAGTTGGAGTGGGAGGAACAAAATTAGACAGGGAGGCTGGGGCCTGCACATTATAGGTCTGAGCAGAGCAGGGAGAGAACAAAGCGGTGGGGAGCCTGCAGCCTGGAGGCCTTTGACCTGAGTCGAGTTTGAAGGGAATTTGTTCTGTGAAGTTTGGATTCTGTCAGAGGGCCACACTTGAGGACCTAGCGGCTGCATGTGGCCTCAAGGCTGCAGGCCCACCCCTGGTATAGATGCATCAGATGAAAGGCAGGTCTGAGGGGCAGGGGCAGAAAGGAAGTTTTTGGAAGGATTTAGGGCAGAAGTTAAGGGAAGAGAAGTGAACAAGAATTTCAAAGGAAGAATTGCCAGGATTCAGTGACTTAAGAGATTCGGAAGGATAGAGGGCTGGGTCAAAATACATTCTAGGTGACTGGAAAACGGGTGATGCCTTTGGGAGGTGGCATCCTTTGAGTGTTGGGAGGAGGGTGGCCACATTATCCATGGGCTCTAGAAGGCAGCGTTCAAGAAGGTGGTTTGATAAAGCCCTTTCCAGAAAGACCCTGGATCCTATTAACGAATGACCTCCTATCAGCTGCCCCCCCTCTTTGGGAAGTTGTCTCGTTTCTTCAGCCGCCTGGGAGATGTAGGTCTTCCCTGTGGGGCTCTTGGGAGGGCCGCTGTCAGCAAGCCACCTTCTTGGCGTGGCTCCTTCAGGAGCCTGGTGAATAAGGAACGCCAGACCGTCAAGTACAAATCACCTGATCTTCCTCCTAACTTATCCTCTTTTAGGAGGTTCTGCTCCCAAGTCTTAACTCCCTACCAATAGAAATAGCTACACCTAATTCAATATAATGGGATCTACAAGAAATCAAGATTGTGAACAGTGTACTAACAGAGTTCATTATATACCTGCTTTAGAGACTGATTTTATTTCAACACACTTGCATTCTAAACATTTCTAATGATAGCTAGTGCTCATGTACTTACTACTTTTGGTTTGCAAAACACTTTACAAATATGATCTCCTTTGGTCCTCACAACAGACCTGGGAGGTGGTGCTGTGATTCCCATTTTACAGATAAGGAAACTGAGGTAAGCAGTGGTTACATGACCTGGTCTGGAAATGGATTTGCACTCGTTTTCCTGATTTCACCACTTCGCTGCCTGTCTCTACCTCTACCTTGAGGGGCTATCATATAGGCTGAAACCACTTCCTGTTTTTCCCCAGAACATTAAGCCTGCAAAAAAAATTCACCATGACCTTTAATATTTCCATGGACTCCATTTTTTATTTACTTGGGCCAGCTTCCCTCCCCCTCCCTCTTCATCTCTCCCATTCTCCACCTGTTGTCCTTTGTATCCTGTACTTAAGAGACCCTCCAGGTTACCTGGAGTCAGTATTCCCCTTGCCAGCACAGATTTCTTCAGAAGGAGAAACTGCGAACTGCATTCTTCCATTTCTTTTAGGCCAGCCACACACTTTGTACCTCTTTCTGTCTAAGTGCTTTTAGGCTTTCCATGGTTTCTTCAGTATTTGGGCATATGCTTATTTATATGGTGGCTCTGAAATGCTGCCATAGTAGAAGCAGTGTGGTGAATGTGCCTCAAAGGGCTGTGCTCATCTTCATCCATCCCCTCCAAAATACAAGGAGGAGATGCCCTAGCCCTGTTTGCTAATAAGAACTCCATTGTGATGACCACCAGAGCAGGAGCCAGGTTATTTTAGGAAAGCTCCCACAGGGAGAAAGGTCTGAGGAATTCTTCTGCTGATCAGTTTGACATGTACTTTGTAGATAAATTCAAGATACTTTAAGAATCTAGGCTGCTGATATTTGGAGATATTAGGAAAGGCTTTGTCTGAGGAGTGTACTTGAGTTGACTTGTGAAAGGAGTGTCTTATACATAGTAGGCATAGTAGGCAATGAGCTGTTTTGTTTTTTTTTTCAAACTTTAAGTGAATTACTGATTCTCAGGGGTGGAGGTGAGGGCAGTAGACAGTTTGGGTGGAGTGCCGAGGTCAGGGAGCAACTGGCCAGGCCTTCTCAGTGGCACACAGAGCCTGCATGCATGAAGTGAAGCGATATGCAGCTAGCTGGGGGCTCCCAACCTCAGATCTCTTTGCTCTGGCCTGACTTTCTCTAGGCTATCATAGAAGAGGCTGAAATCCGATGGGCTGACATAAAAAAGGCTGTGCAGGACTTTGAGAAGGATATTCTGAATACAATATCCAGGAAGCGTGGTAGTGCTGTGGCTACTCAGAGAGTTCTGAAGTATGTGGAGGACCGGAATATTCGCAGGGTGAGCTCAATGGGGAACCTGGGAGTGGGGGGAGAAACAGGAGTGTGCGAACAGTCACAAGGACACTGGTGACCTCAACTAGACACGTACCTGTCTGACACAGTGACCACCAAACATCATGAGCACCATGGACAACAACCAGTCTGTGAGATCGATGGGTGCTCCCAGATCCCATTTTAAAGAGTAAGAAACTGAGGCTTACTGCAGGGGTGTGATCTGCCCCCTCTTCCAACTCCAAGTTCCATTCCATCTTTCCATTGCACAGTTCTAACATGCTTATACTTCATAAACCTAAGTTACTATTCATATGATACCTCTAACCCAGCAATGTGGCTTTTATTTCTTTAAAAGGCATGAGACTTTTTTTTTTTGGAGAAAGGTGTGTGGATTTTGAATTTTTAGCCTAAAAACCACATGGGGGATGTTTGGGCAAAGTAACTGCTCTTTGTGCTCTTGTCTCTTCCTTACCCCATTTCCAGTTGACACTGGGAAATTTATCTTCAACTGGGCAGACCCCGGGGAATCCAGAACTTTTTGTGTACTTACTGTGTGGAGTGAATGGATTCCTAGAATGTTAAGAGGGCCCCGGGAGACCTAAGTCAGGAAGGCTGATGGGAAGTGTCTGAAGAACCAGTCTTTTTGCTCTAAAGACTCACAAGCAGATCAGCATTTAGGTTTAGGGTTAGGTCACAGCCCCTCCCCTTGAGTTCAAGCAGGACTGTCTTCTATGTGGTGGAACCAAAACATGAATTTGAGATAGATTTTCTTGGCCAAAAGTCTGACTGTAACCATGTGGGTAGAATGACCTATTTCTCAAAATAAAGGGAGTTGAGTGTCATGGTCCATTTGAGTTCAAGATTCTGTGGGGAAAAGGGAAAGGGGGAAAAAAAGGAAAACCATGCTTTTTTTTTTCCCCCAAAGGATGCTTTGAAGGATAAATTACGTTTGAAAAACCTTTCTCTCAAAGTCCAGAAGAAAAAAATTCTGATGCAGTTGAGACAGGTATGTAATGGGGGTACATAGCAGGGTCTCAGATAGGGTTCTTTTGTTTCTTTAGGCATCTGAATGGGCTGAGAAACATTCCTAGGAGAGCAGGGGATTACCTTAGTGAGGTGTTAGTTATAAAAATTATGTGTTTATGCACATATATGTGTGTGTATATACGTGTATACACACATACATATGTATTGTATGTATTGATTACTCAAGTCTGTGGCCTCAGGGTATTGCTTTACCACACGGAGGCCCCTACCCTGGCCTTGTGCAGACTGGGCTTAGTCCTAGGGGCGCTTGGTCCCAAAGCTAGGGATCAGGGATTTTTTGTGCCCTCTATCTCAAAATACCCCCCTTTGGAATTATCCCAGGAAAACCTCCTTAAACAAGGTTAGATCTGGCTTATGCACAAAGTCTCCCCCTAAAAGATCAGAGAGTCCCTTCTAGAAAAGTTACTCAAATGTATGAAGCTATTTATTTTTTCCACGCATTAAATGTATTAAACCCCCATATGCACACAATGCATTAAACACAAAAAACTCTTAAGTGGGGACTGACTAATATTTAAAACATGAAACGGTGACCTGTCCCTCCTCTTGTATCCTCCTAAAGGGCAGGAGAGACTCTCAGCAGAGTGGGGAGGCTGATGAATAGGCAGGTCATTGAGCAGCCACCTCCAAGTCCTCATTGTCTGGCCAGCCAAGGATGTGTGGGGGAGCCTCCTGTCTCTGATCATCCCTTCTGAGAACTACGTTTCACTGGGTCCCAGGTCCCAGGCTTCTCAGTGACTGTAGCCCTTCCAAGCTCACAAGCTGACTGCCAAGGATGAGCAGGTTCCGCCTTAGGACCAACTTTCTGTCATCTGGGCAGTTTCTAGAGCCTTGTGAGCCAGTCCAAGGCTCACCTGGACAGGTGCATGCCCTCACTGCCTTGTGTGTGTAGCCCACCTCACTGCTCCTGGGGAGTGCAAGGGGCATCATCCCTACAGGTCCAAGGGAGAGATGGCAGGAGGCCCAAGGCTCACAATAGGAAGAAGAGAGAGAAAGAGGAGCAGTCCTTCTTCCTCAGTTACCAGTCATCTTTCCTCTGGTCCTCAGTGACAGGGAAGGGGAAGAGTCTGGCTTACTCAGTCTCACTGATCTGGGCTGGGGGATTCTCCGATTACTCCCATGATGTTATCATGACAGCCTGGTAGAGAGGCTAAAACATGAGCGTGGACATCTGTCATGCAGTCCCAGTGTGGAACTCAAAGTGTCCACTGAGTCCGGACTATAATAGGAGTCTGAAATGTGTCACATAAGAGACTGTTCATAATAGTGATATTGTAAAATATAGTAATAGTAATATTGTAAAAACTATCATAACATAAATAGATAAGAATGAAACAAACTGCCTTAGAGTGAGAATAATGGAGCTCAGCTCCCAACAAGAGTTGAGAGTTGCGCCCCTTCCTCCATGGTTTTACCTGATAGATTTTTTACCTCTTTCTTTAAATCTTTGTTACCCTGTGGAGTATTTGTCTTGGGGAAGAAGGGAACATATTTGGAAATAAAAATGATGTACAAGGAAAAGATAGCAATAAAAATAGATTTTATTTTAAACAAGGTTTTTTATCACAGTAAATTTTAGGAACCTTCTTTCCTGAGCTTTCAAAGATAGAAATAACTGTACCAAATGTGTTTCCAAGGTTACTTATATTCACCAAGAAAATATTGATAATTTTATGTACTCACCAAATTGTGAATAATTGACGTCCCACCAGAATGATCACTAGGCATTTCTTTTTTCTGACTTGTAGAAGGAAGAGGTTGGGGAAGCACTCCACGATGTGGATTTTCAGCAGCTAAAGATTGAGAATATTCAGTTTCTGGAGAATATTGATCAGCGGAATCGAGAACTGATACAGCTCAAGCTTACAGCGGGAAATGCTCTCCATTTTCTCAACTTATACAAAGTAAGGATGACAGGAATTTATTCTGCTGGCCCACTTTGGTTACCAGCAGCATCTTAGATTAATTAGTATGAGAGTCGTCTAGTGGAAAGATCCTTTAATCTCTCCTCGGAGATCCAGCCAGGGCTTTATTTGGGCACCACTAGAATGGACCAGGATGAGCTGCTTAATCTCTCTGAGACTCAGTTTCTTTACCTGTAAAATGGAGATAGTGATTCCTGCCCTGCCTCTCTCCTGGGGCAGCTGTGAAGGGCAAACAAGGCCTTTGGAGCCAGGAAAGTGTCATGGAACACTTCTTGTTCATGGCTGCCTGGTTTTCCATTACTCTTCATTGCAAGACATCTCAAAATTCACCTCACCTCCCTTTTAATTATCTGCTAATCAGGAGGAAAAAGGCCACCTTCCATGTGTATGTTGTGTAAGCAGAACCTAGAGCTTAAGTCTTGGAAATATCTTCTGCAAATAGTGTGAAGAGATGTTTGTCCTTTCCCAAACATGGTGTCCTTCAGCCATGCCAGTCCACACAAATGGTGACTGGGGTCAGTAACACTGTCCTTGAAGATAGTGGATATTGGAGAGAGAGAGAAGACCCTCAAATTCTGAATTCAAATTCGGATTCTATGGATTCACCCCATATAACGTAGACAGCGTAACGTTTAGCTGCTCTTATGATCTCTCCAGTCCCACAGTGTTTCCAGGTCTCTGTCCTGGAACTTAAGCATCACAGCATCCAAGCACCCATGGAACTGTAGCTGTTGGTAGAGAGTGAAGGAAACAGTGATGGAGGACTAGCAGTAGTGCCCCAGGCCCTTGTCGTAGAATTATCAGGGGGTGGCCCTGGGCGACTGAAGATAACCTCGAGATGCTGGGAAAGAGAGGAAAGGAAAGGCCACAGATAAAAGATGTTCTCTTTGGCAGGAGAAAATTTAGAAACAAACCACTGGCCCAGTCAGTGTTAGTTGTGTCTGGCATTTGTGATCCATATGTCTTGTGGGGCTGATCTTTCCCGTTACCTGATTGCCTTGTGGTCTAAGAGAATTGGCCCTCCAACCTCGCTGTGGGACCCTCATGTCCTCGCTTGAGCCCTGGGCTAGGACATCCTGTGAGGAGAACTCGGATTGAGGCTCCTGGGTTCTAAGATGGTTTGCATATAGTAGGGATTTTGCTCCTGAGATGTTTCCTTAATTATTACTGGAGGGATACTTCGGTGGTGATGTCTTCTATCTAAGTTGTGCGACCCCCTTTGGCTTTTACAGAGTCTGATCCATCTGACCAAAACCAGAACTGTCTGGTCTTTGTGGCCTCAAGAGATAGATAGAATAGATACATAGAATATTCCTTTTAGCCCCAGAAAAGAAAACACTATGCCTGTGCTTGCTCTTATGTTGTGTTCTTTGGTCTATTTTTAGCCAGAATAGCTCTTTCCCACATTTATAGAAGGTCAGAGCTAGAATGGAATCTGCACCCCCTCATTTTACAAATGAGGACAGTGAAACTCAGAGAGGAAAAGGAATCTGCCAAAAGCACATAGCTGGAACTTGAACCCAGGGCTCCAAAATGATCCCAGATATTGGCTGTCCTAAAAAAATATTGAAAGTTCTGAAGAACTGGCAGGCTGCATGACTTGTTGGATGGAGGGCTGGCTTGGAGTCAGGCAGACCCATCTTCAAAGCCTGCCTCTCAGATCCTCTGGCCCGTGGGCCTTCACAGCCCACGTCATCAGTTTGTGAAGACCAGTAGGTGGCTGAGCAAATGCCCATCTGCATTCATCAAGGGAGTTTCCTCCAGCTCCCTGCGCCAGTGAAATCATGGATCTAGTCCTGTTTTCCCAAAATAGTCCTGTAAAATTTTATTAATTCAGACTAGGGTTGGAGACTGCATGTGGATTAGTAAAAAAAAAATCTGAATCAAAGAATATTTTAAAAAAATATAATTTGTTTATAGGCTATAATCCTACCAACCCTAATAAAACAGTGACAAAGGGAGGGGTTGGTTTTTAACAGATGTGTAAAAATAGATTTATAATCAGCTGGTCACTTATATATAAGCAAGTATTTCTAAAGTACTTAAATGCCCTGTTGTCCCAAAAGGAGGAGAGGACAGAATAAGCTTTATATAGCACTATCTATGTGCCAGGCATTGTGCAAAATGCTTTACATATATAATCTTATTGGATCCTTGCAACAACCCTGGTGCTATTATGATCCCTAGTTTACAGTTGAGGAAACTAAGGCAGACAGAGATTAAGTGACATGCCCAGGGTCATACAACTAGTTATATGTAAAGCTGGACTTGAACTCAGCTCCTCTGGACTCCAGGTTGGTGTTCTGTGCTCTGTAGTGCCCCCTAGCTTTCCCTGTTGGTTGAACCTTTTTGTTTACAGTATTAGTTTTCCTAGGACATGCTTTTTGTGTAGTACAAAGGGAAATTTTAGCCCAGTCTGCACCTGAACTCTCCCAAATTCCAAGTCAGCAGAATCTGAATTAATGAAGTTTGTTTTATGTAAAAGTTTTTGTTTTATTTGTATAAAGTTTTTATGTTTTAGAAGAGGCAGGTGATGGCATTTTAAGGTCTTTGGTCACTTTGCATGCTTGGTTTCAGGGCAGGCTGGGTGTATGACCCATGATGTCAGGACATCTCCTCTTAGCACAGGCTGACCCTGGGGCTGGGGTCCCTCTCACTGTCTGGAAGGCCCTGGAGTAGGGAAGACCCCTTCCATCTCCTCCACAGTTGGGGGAGATGGTCTTTGCTCCTTGATTGTGGTGCACTGTCCTATTTCAGAGCAAGCTTCATCGAGTAACGGATACCACCACTCTTATGGAAAAAGAGATCGCCCTGAGGAAGGAGATCCTGGAGAAAATTGAAAAGGAAACCATACAAGCAGAAGAGGTAAGACAGTGTCTTAGGTGTTGTGGGTCTCAGTTCTCCTGAGAGCAGTGGAGTGCGCTGCAGAGTCCTAGGTTGGGAGCCAGAGGGTGTTGGGTTCAAGTCCAGCTCATCTTCTTGTCATCTGTGTGAGCTTGGACAAGTCTCTCAACTTTCTGGGCCTCAGTTTCATCATAAATATAATGAGGTTGAACTGAGTGATTTCTGAGTCTCCTTCCAACTCTAAGCCTGTGATCTAAAAATGTTTTGTCTAGGTTATGAAAGGAAGCCTTAGATCTCCAAAAGTTAAAATGGCCTCTAGGTATAACACAGAGTCATACTTTTTTAGAGTTGCATTTCAGCAGCCATCAAATCCAGCCTATCCTTGGAAGAGCTCCCTATAGCCTGCCCCACAAGTGGCTGTCCACTGCATGTCTTAGAAGGCCTCTGAGGAAGGGACAGCAACCCCCCTCCCTCCACGCACTGGCAACCCGTTCTCCTGATGGACAGCCTTCATTGTTATAAAGGTTTTTTTCTGATCTCAACCTAAAATCTGCCTTCAGAACTTCCAACCCGTGGTCCCTGGTTCTGCTGTTTGAGTCCAAAAATCTAGACCCTCATTCCTCTCCTAGTTCTTTCAGTATCTGAAGACAGCTTGCAAGAGCCCTCCTCTCTAGGCTAAGCCTTACTAGTTTCTTCAGCCAGTCTTCCTGTGACATGATGTAGAGATGCTTCACTGCGCTGGCTGCCCTCCTCTGGCTGTTCCTTCTAAACTAGTGCTTAGAACAGCCTCCCGATCCAGAGGTGTCCTTACCAGTGCAGACCGAACATGGCAGACGTCTGGTTCTTCAGCCCTGGAAGCCATGGCTGTTTGCCTGTAGTTTAGCCTTTTGTTCCTTGCTCTGCTTCCATCTTGATGACCCTACTGGCCCACTTGGTGCTTGCAGTTTTTTCTTCATCTTTTCCAGACAAATAGCAGTCTGACTTTGCTTCAAGGTCTGATACTGGTGAAGTGAGTTTTTTGAACCCTTTGCATTTATTAAATTTCATCCTGTAGATTGAAGCAGATTTCTAACCTGCCAATAACTTTTTGGATCCTGACACTCTCCTCCAGTGTTGTCCTAAATGTGATTAGCGTGCCCTCCAAAGACGTTAAACACTCCAAGGCAGGGCAGAGCACAGGCCCTCTTCTGCACTCTCTAGGAGGCCTCTTGCTAAGCCAGTGTTGGACCAGCGATTGTTCAATTTGGGGCCAGCTCATGCTTCTCTTGTGCAGCCCACATCCTTCCATCTTTTCTACAAGAATCACACAAGATTCCGTGTGATTGCTAAATTCTCTGTAAACTCCATGGAGGGCCAGCCCTGCCTCCTCTTACCTGTTTGGAAACCCTGCCAAAAAAAAGGAACTACATGGGCCTAGCGCCACGGGTTCTTGATGAGGACTCATCTCGTGAATAAGCTCTATTCCCTTTTGTAGACGGCCATTAACCATCCTCTGTCATTCATTCTAGAATTTGGCCAAGAATCCAAGTCAAACTCACTGGCCCACAGGTTTCCCTTTTTTAAAAACAGACAACACAAGATTGAAAAGGAAAATCCTATATTCCAGGGCAATGCTTGAGCCAGCAGCTGCTCCAGGAGGAGCAGTCCCCGCAGCCCTGGGTTTCTCTTGTATCTCCCTTCCTGCCTTAGGACCGAGCCAAAGCAGAAGCTTTGAATAAGAAGTTGAGGAAGCGGCTAGCAACTTACAAAGTGCCCCATGTCATGATGTACGTCCACGAGAAAGTCACCAGCTATGAGCTGGAAAAGAGTATTAAGACATGGGAGAGGAAAGTAGAAATTGCAGAGGTAAGATCAGATGACCTTTTACCTGTTCCTGTCACACCCACCATGTCTAAAGCACATGTCTAGCTGGTTCATTTCCTCCCTCTGTAAACTCCAGGGGCTCCCTATTACCTCTAGGATCAAATACAGACTGCTCTAAAGCCTGTTCACGTCCAATCCTATTATATATCACTCCCATTCATGGGCCCCAGAGGCTGTTCAGAAGGAGAAACAAGCACACGCACCCATGCCCCCTCCTCATCCTGTGCTGGAGCCCAGGCTTTCCCCCCAGGTCTGAACACGTCTCCTTCTTCTCCTTAGTCTCTAAGAATCTTCCTTGCTCAGCTCAGGCACCTGCTCCCGAATGAGACCTTTCCTGCCCTCCTTATTACCAGTACTCCTGCCCCAGACCCCCTGGCATTGGTTTGGTATCTGTCTTATACGTATTATTTTATGTATATTTAGCTATGTGCTTGTCTCCCTGGACAGAACAGAAACTTTTTGAGGGCAGGGAGTGTTTCAGTTTTTGTCTAGTTCCTAGCACCTAACACAGAACCAGGACACAATAGGTGCTTAGTAAATGTTTGATTACTTGGGCTTTGGAGAAAAGAAGCCGCCAGATTCCTTGCTTTTTCTGGGAAGAGCTTGAGACCTTGGGCAGTGCTCTCCAGAGGGTGAGATCCTTCACTCTAGGGCCAGCCCGCAGACACTATTGCTGGAGATGGGGCATTTTGGACGCCCCAGAGGGGTTCTATGGTGGGGATGTTTTCAGTGGTTTTTTGTTTTCATAAAGTATAGAACACCTGTCAGTCTAAGTGCTTTGCTTTGCTGTTGCAATGTATCCAGTGGTTTCTGCTTCATATGTGAAAGTCCAGTTCCACCAAGGGATCACTGCCATTTTTTAATGACATTTAACACATGGCTTCGTGCATTGGGATGCCGGCTCTAGCTTTTCTTTTTTTTAAGCTCTTTCCCATTTTCCCTGCCCCACTCCCCCACCCCCAGGATTTTTCGTATGAAACAGATGCATTGTTAAACATAATAATATCTGTGATCCTTATGAGTTGAAAAGAAATGAATACAATGGAAGCAATATGCTCTCGTTAGAGAGAATGAGAAAAGTTTGGTTATTTTTGCCAGACTAAAGGTCACTGTGGCATCTGTGGAGTGCTTTGGGTTCCTGGCTATGAGAGCACAGGGCTGGGAAGGGCAGGCTGGCCGTACCCCAGGACCCTGGCATTAGAGCGAGCAGGCTCCATCCTCCCTGGGAGGCACTGGCTACCTCACTGGGACAGGGGTAGAAGTGCCCACAGGCTGGGGCTTCTGCTTTCTGAGTTTCCTCCCAGCCAGGTGGCACTCAGGGGGGGCCTGCCAAATAACTCTCTCATTTCCTCATTGAAGGGTAAATCACAGGCAGAATTTTCTACCAGCGAAAGAAATTCTGGCAAACAGATCCCACAAGGCTATTATCAGAGGCTTGGGAGGAGCAAAGAGGGACCAGGGTTTGAGTCCCTGCCTGGCACAGCTTACTCTCCTCCCTCTAGGAGCACGAGGGAGTCACATTTGGGCTTCTGGAAAGATGAGGAACGTGTACCCAATGGCCTCTGAAGTGAGGCTGGGCACCCAGTTCTATGCCCCTCTAATAAACATGCTGACCATTCATGGAAACTGGGTTTTGACTAATGATTTACTGTCTTTTTTTCCCTCCAGATGTCTCTAAAAGGCTACCGAAAGGCCTGGAATAGGGTAAAGATGGCCAGTAACCTGCTGGAGACAAGTGTCGTGCTGTAAAGTGGCCCGTGAGAATGTGACCTAAACAATCAAGAAAATGAAAGAGATTAATGTGGATAGTTGTGTGATGATCAAAAAACAAAACAAAACTAAACTGTTAAAAGTAACAAAGTAACTTTTTTAGTAATAAAGCCTTTTAAGTGTTAAATTGTTACTGGTGGCTAGAAGGCAGGCCCCTGGCTTCCCTCTCTCCTCCAGACTGGTACAGACTGGGCTTGTGTCTCATTTTGTCTCGTTTGCCCTGATGCTAGGACTACTTAATACTAAAAGAACCACAGGGGACTATGGTTAGTTGCCATCAGTTAGCCCAAATTTAATTCACAAGTGCAAACCCCTGCCCCACAGATGGCCAGGGAGGAAGGAGATTTCAGAACCTGGAGCACAGGGAAGCAGCTATCAAAGAAGGCCGTGGAAAGCATGGACGTAGGATTCTGAATGTTGCTCCTCGGGGGTCTTGGGTCAGCCAGCTACCCCCAGGATCTGAAGCCAATGCAGATAAGAGCCAGCATGCAGAGGGCAGAGATCATTCCCTGGGCCTGATGAAGCCTGTCCTCACCCGAGATGGGCATGACCTCCCCATTGTAGTAGTCATAGTAAATAGGGTCCACGCTGTCCACCACGCCAGCCCTCTCTACCTCATTCTCTTGGGATTCCATTTGGGAGCTCCCAGAAACCTGCTTCTTTGCCGAGGAGGTAGCTGTTTTCACTGGAGTGGGTTTCAGACCAGCTTGTCCTTTCTGCATTGTTGATTGGCCCTCTGTCTGAGGAGGAAGAGGAAAGGAGAAGGATTGAGGGGGCTTCCCCAAGTTGATGTTCTGCAGCTTCGATCTCACCACAGTGGAGAGTGTGGAGGGCAGCTCTTCCCATCTGAAGATGGGGCATGAATCGACTCCATCTTTCATTATCCTTTTGGAAATCCAGTCCCCATAGTAAGAGAGCTTGGTGTAGAGAAACGGCCCGATGCAGCTCACACCACCTTTGTTCAGGATGCCATTCAGAACCCACAGGCTGCTCTCCTTGGCTTGGCACATCACTGGGTTTCCTGGGTCTCCCTGTGAAAAAGAAAAGAAATTTTAAGCTCTTGCACAGGTCCATTCCTTCCCTCTTAGGCTCCTGTGGCTTTACTGTGCATATGTCCTAGAAATGTTTTATATTGATTCCTGCTGAGAGCAAGAGAAAAAGAGGTTATGGGATATTCTTGATCTCACCTGCAGCTAGCTGGATGACTTTTGTAATGTAAATTCCCTAATTTCTATTTCTTCGATCAGAAAACTTTGATCTTTTCATTTTTTTTATGTTCTTGAATCTCCAGAACTTCAGACTTAAATTTTTAAAAAATATCCCAGTATGCTTTCCTCTCAGCAGAATTTTCTGTGTTGTATGTGGATTTAGACCTGGAAGGGACTGTAGGGGTCGTTTACTCCAACCTCCTAATTTTACTGAGGAGAAAATGGAGGCCCAGGAAGGTGTGACTTGCCCCAGAGTCACTGAAGGCAGTAAATGACTGAGTTGAGATTAGAATCCCAGTTCTCTCATATCAGAGCCAGCTCTGTGTCTCTGTGTCTCTTTTCACTCCTTGTTTTAAGTACTTTGCCCTGAGGTCCACCTATCCAAGAGCTGGGCTTTCAGAAGAAAGCTGTACTTCGTCAGGGTATTTCATCACCCATGGTCACTTTGATCTAAAACTCTTTTTTTCCTCCTGGCTAGCCATGGTGGCTCAAGATTATGGTTCCTGCTCTGGGGAGGCTGAGGCTGGTGGATCACATGAACTCAGGGCTTTTAAGTTGCAGTTTGGTGTTCTCGCTAAGTCTGTACCAATACAGAGAGATGCTGGAAGAAGGGATTCACCAGGCTGCCTAAGGGGAGGTCAGAAATGGAGCGGCCCATCTAGCCTTCTTTTGGTTTCTAGCCACACTTTCCTTCTTTTGCCCAGTGAGAACAGCCTGTTGCTTTCCTGGCCAAAGGAGACTCTGGAATTCTGTTCCCCTAAATGCCTTGCAGGATACTTTCATCTTTTGGGAAGCGTAGTATTTAATTTTCATTAAGACACACGGCTTATTCAGCTTCTTCTCAGATTCAGCCATGTTCCAGAAAGTCAATTAGTCTAACTCAATTTCTATTTCAGCAGGACTCCACTAAGTTAAGTATACTTTCCTATGTCCTTCGGTCTTCAGAAAAAAAAAATCAAATGTCATTTAAATGCCCTGCCACTACACTGAAAAAAGAAATGAGAATCCATAGGAAAAGTCATCTTGCTAGTAGAATATATAAGATTCTTGAAGGCAGGGTTATTTTTTCATTTTTTCTTTACATCCTTAGCCCTTGACACAATATCCTATATACAGTGTGTGACAAATAAATGCTTATTAAGTTTCACTGGAAAAACTAAAACTATCCCAGACCCAGCTGTCTAAAACCCTCAAGCTTCCAGAATGGTTTGTGGACCCAGCCTTATTCCCCTTTGACAGCAAAGAATCAGCCCTTTAAACATATAGCTCAGCTTTAACTGAAAATAAAGTTAACCCATGTATTTTCATGGATAAAGAAGTGATACAAGGACACTCTTAAGGGGTCTCTGAAAAAATTTGGAATCAATTGCTCGACATGGAAGATTCTGGCAATGGACCACCCAGCATGGTGTGCCCTTCTCCAAGAAGACGCTGTGTTCCATGAGCCCAAAAGAAATGTAGGATGAGCTAATATAGAGACATCTCTATTTCAAATGTTCATGTGGAGTATTTGTGCCCAGCCTGTGGCAGAGCCTTCTGAGCCCACATTGGTCTGATCAGCCACAGTCAGACACACTGTACCTTGAACCCAACATAGTGACGTCATTTTGATCTTTGAAAATGAAGGACGACAACCAACCAGACAGCCATTTTGCTGAAATTCTGTTCAAAGTCAAAGAACTTGGAAGAACCTATGACCAAATTTCAGTTGGGTAAGAATGTTATCTTCTTTTGATAAAAAAACCTGGCATGTTCCCCACCAAACAATAGCAAAAAGTCAGAAGTGCTGAGGGAGCTTTTCGGACCCTTGCTAGTGGGGTGGGTGAAAGGGTAGGCCCTGTTAGTGCAGCTGCCATCATGCCATTGTATCTGAGGCTTTACACTTAGACGAAAGCTTAGAAATCAGTGGCATGTGCAGTAAGTGCTTAATAAATGCATGTTGTTGACCAGATTCATCCAATCCCTTTGTTTTGCCAAGGAGGAAACTCAGGCCCAGAGAAAGACTTTGTTGATCAGAAGCAAGGGCCCTTGAGAGGAAAACACTCACCACAACCTCTTTGGGGAGCCTTGAATTCAGTTACTTTTTGGGACTAGACCTACATTACAATCCTTTGCAATAATTTTTAGTAGAGAAATAACTAAAAAGAGGGCTAACAATAGAGCCTTGCTAAAGAAACAAGGTCCAGGTTACTTTTCAAGTCATTGCCCGTTAATCCTGTATCTCACAGTATCTTCACTTCTGTTTGCAGTTTTTAAACATCACAATAGCTGATAACAATGACCTTGAATAATCAAGAAAAGGATACATCTGGCATATTATACTTTGCTTAAGAAGGCAAGGAAGTATATGTTCATTTTGGAAATATTTCCACTAAATTCTCCATCCCCCTCCTCCATCCCGAGTCCCCTCCACCCCAAGCCACTTAAAGATTATATGTCCAATTATATAGATACTTCCAGAATCTGTCCCTGTACCCCCCAAGGAATTCGGGGAAGACAATTCCTGAAAGCCCAGGTTATATTGAATTTTAATTATCCTATTAAATAATCTATGCCTCTGTCTCTACTCATAGTAGGATATTAATGGAAAATTTCATCTCTAATTATCCTACCGTCCCTGTCTGATCCACTTAGTCCTTTAACAAAACGTTGACTCCTTTTATGAAGTTTGATGGTGGTGACTTATTTTGTTTTACATGGGTGGCAAGGGGAAAAGAAGCGTTAAAAAGTAACTGTTGCCAAAAATACCTTGGAGCTGGGAACTTCAAATGATCTCATTCCCTGTGACTTTAGACTCTCTTTGTAAAACCAGTGTCCATGGTTTTTATCATCAAAATAGTGTCTCTTGACATGCAAGTTGGGAGGTTTATCACATCAGGGGCAAGTAGAAAATTTGATTTCAGATCTGCCCTTCAAAGGTTAGCTTTTCAGAACCCCCTAATTATTCTGACCAGTTTGCTAAACAAAGTCACTTGGGGATAGTAAAGATTTGAATGGCCAAGTGCCTAAGATGTTCGTTTATTCCAGGTTGTCTCCTAATCCTTCTCCTTGCCTGCAGAATTTTCCCTCTCCAATCTATCCTTCACACAGTTACCAGAAACATCTTCCCATGGCACACATCTGACCTTGTGACTCCCTAGCTCAAAAACTTTCTGTGGCTCCCCATTGCTTCTAGGACAAGTGCGGACCCTTTAGACCTGCATTTCTGGCCCTCTACAATTTGGCTCCAGTCTACTTCGTTAGCATTATTTCACATTGAATTCTTCATGCATGCTACATTTCCATAAAATTGGACTACTGATCTAGCTATTTCCCAAATTCCACATGCTCACTCCACATTCACTCAAGTAGAAGCCAGGAATAATAGCTAGCTAGCATTATATGGCATTTTAAAGTTTGCAAAGAGTTTTGCATGTGTTAACTCCTTTCCTTCTTGAAACAGTCCTTGGAGGTATGATCTGTGTTTTCCAGATTAGAAAACTGAGGCAGACAGAGGTTAAGTGACTTGCTCATGGTCACACAGCTGTTAACTCAGGTGTTCCTGACTCCAGGTTCTGTGCTCTCTCTACCATACCCACCTGACTGCCATCCCTGAAGTTGGGTTTTTGTGAAACGGAAGTAGAATGGTTGTCAGAGAGGGTGGGGGTGGGGTGATAGAAATAGCCCGAGACAAGGACTTGGACAACTGAGACAAAGCAGTCCAAGGACCTTGTTTAGGTCTCCCTCAGACACATACTATGACACAGACAAAATCACTTCCTCTCTCTAAACCTCAGTTTGGAGGCAATAAGGGTTTGTGCCATCCATTTGATGAGGTTGTTAGGAGGAAAATACTGTCAGATACAAAACATGTATACCCTGCCTTGTAGTCAAACTGGCATTCTTGCTTTCCCCTATATGTGATATTTCTATCTCCTATGTTAGCTCTGTTGCTCATGTCTATAATATCCTTTTGGAACTTCCAGCACCCTGAGAGGTTCTCCCAAGAGTCATGCTCAGCAAAAGGCCTTTTCTCATTTGTTCCCCATCCCTCCTAGTAGGGGGTCATATAATTTTGTGGATGGGTGGAATTTATCTATGTAAAGTTGTTCCCTCCACTTGAATGTCTGAAATTTCCTTTTCTTCTTAAAATGCAGATAGGTCTGATTAGTCCAAATAATGAATTCCCTGCCCATCAATTGGGGAATGGCTGAACAAGTTGTGGTATATGAATGTAATGAGATACCATTGTGTGGTAAGAGATGACAAGCAGGTGGATTTCAGAAAAACCTGGAAAGGCTTACATGAACTAGTGCAAAGTGAAATGAGCAGAACCAGGAGAACATTGTATTCAGCAATAGCAACATTTTATGATGAATGACTTAGTTATTCTCAGCAATACATTGATCCAAGACAATTCCAAAAGACTCGTGATAGAAAATGCTATCCACACCCAGAGAAAGAACTGATAGAGTCTGAACATAGATCAAAGTGTTCCGTTTTCACTTTCTTTATTTTTGAGGGTTTTTTCTTTTGGTTTGTTTTCTTCTTTTATAACATGACTGATATGGAAATATGTTTGCATATATGCAACCTATATCAAATTGCTTACCATCTTGGGGGAGACAGGGAGAAAATTTCGAACTCAAAATTTTAAAAAAATTAAAAAAAATTAATGGTAAAATTTGTCTTTACATGTAATTGGAAACAAAAACTATAAAAAAGAAATAATGAATCTCTGAGAAGCAGTCCCATTATTTGAATTCACACTACATATTTCCACCGGACTGGAACCCTTACCATATTTTACATAATTCAGATGCCTACAACCACTTCTAAGGATTCATTACTTGAACTAATCGGGACCTACCTGTGGTTTCCATTTAGGATTTCTGAATGTTATTTAGAGGGAGAATCTGGTTAACCTGGGTAGCTTTCAGAATCAGCATGCCTTGTGGTACAACTGTCTGATTAGGGAGACTTCGTTTAGGAAGACTTATCAGATCCTAGATCTAGAAAGAATCTTAGAGGTCATTGAAACCAATCCTTTCATTTTTACAGGTGAGGAAACTTGAGACCCAGAGTGGCTAAATAAATTAACCAGGGTCACACAGCTAGGTCTCTGAGGGAGGATTTGAATTCAAGTCTTTCTGACTCCCAGCTTAGCCCTCTAGTCGGAGTTTCCACAGAAATGAAATCTTGTGATTCTACACTTAATAGGCATAGAGCAGGTTTAGCTGGATAAAAATAAATTCATGATACTATGTGTTTGATAGGGAATAAGTCTGCCAAGGACCCACCCAGTGTTCTGCACATAGGAGGCTCTCTATAAGTTCCCTGAGTGATGTCAGTCATCAATAATTTTAATTTAGCCACATAATGTGTCAAGTGATTTAATACGGCCCACAGCTCCTCCAGGAGTCATATGTCCTGCCGCTAGATATTCTTACCAAGCATCCAAAGGCATTGTCCTCTTCCCTGGAGCTGTAGCAGGCTGTTCCCCAGGGTCTCTTTAAGGAACAGGGCCATACTTCCTGCACTGGGAGTTTCCTTAGGACGCTCATCTCCATTTTCTTTCTAGTCTGGACCATGAAAAAGCAAGCCCAGTATACATTAACACAAATGCCTCCTTTGCTAAGACTATCTGAATAAAGATACTAAGCTAGGAGGGAATGGGGAAGGTCATTATCGATGAACTCTCAAACTCTGTTCTAGGAAGGAATAAGAATTTGAACCCAAGGCCTCTGCCTCTAACTCTAGTGCACTTTCCTTGACACATGCCTGTGCTGGACCTAGTCTATTGGAAGAGCTTATTTAATGGAATACTGACATCACCTCGGGTGAGTCGGATCAAGGGACAATCAGCCCTGTATTTCAGGGCCCCTCATTTCCTATCAGTTGGCACAAATTTTCAGGACTACCTAGAATCAACTTGGGACAGGAAGAGATCAGTGTTTAAGGAAACACGTAGACCTCATATTTATGAGCTGATAATAAAAATACATTTATAGAACATTTTAAAGTTGGCAAAACACTTTACAAATATCTCATTTTATCCTCACAACAATCCTTATTATTCCTATTGTACAGGTGAGGAAATCGAGGCAGCTAAAGGTTAAATGACTCACCCAGGGTCATACAGCTACCAAATATGTGAGGCCAACTCAAGTCTTCCTGACTCCAAGCTCAGTGCTCTATCCACTGAGCCACCAAGCTAAGGAAAAATTGGACTTTTTTCAAGAAATCACCTGCCCCACACACTCACTTCGTTGTTGTGTGTTTCAGTCCTGTCTGACTCTTTGTGACCTGATTTGGGGTTTTCTTAGAAGAGACACTGGAGTGGTTTGCCATTTCCTTCTCCAGCTCATTTGACAGATGAGGAAAATTGAGGTGAACGGGGTAAAATAATTTGCCCAGGGTCACACAGCTAGTAAGCAACGGGTCAAATTTGAACTCGGGTCTTCCTGACTCTAGGCCCAGTGCTCTATCCACCGAGCCACCTACCAGGTTTCTAACCCAACTTTTTTTTTTTTTTTTTTTTTTTTTGCTGTAAGTAGTCTGAATAACCGAGATCATGTAAGCCAAACCCATCTGCAGCACACACCCTCCTGTATTAGAATAAAGGCATTAACTGCAGCAGTGTGGATCCATCCTGACACCCAGCAATGCTCCAGAATTCCTGGGGCCAGCTTCGTGCCAGGGAAGCAGATGGGCTGAACTTGGTCATTGAACTCTATGGCTGTGTAGGTCTTCAGGAGAGCAAGGTTGTTCTCCATGGTCTTGTGGTTAAAGCGCTCGTGCCTGAGAATGGCAGAGATGGGATATTCTGGCTGGATTCTTCTCCTGGCATTCATGTCAGTGATACCGACCAGTGCCAAAACCTTCCTCCTGGAAGGGCAACAAAGCATGTAATGAGCCAAAAATACCTGTGCAGCTTCTCCTCCACTGACCGTAGGGAGAAAGGAAGTCATTGACTCCTCCCCCTCTCCACTGCACCTTGCTTTGTAGGGACAAACCCTGAACGCCAAAGCGAAAGAGGAAGGAATATTGAACGGAGCAGACTTTTCGTTGGCAGACCCAGGAGTCCCTTCTAATCATTGATTACACACCACACCCTCTCCTATGCTTTCTGTTCTAGCCAAGACTGGCTAGCTTCAGATTCCTTGGAGATGACATTGCTTTAAAAAAAGTTAGAATGATTTTTTTCAATTAACAAGTCTTTATTTTTTTTCTCCTTTCTTCCCACCTCTTTTCTTCTCCTCACTATTGGGAGAAGATAAAAAGACAAACAAAACCATTGTTAACATATAGGTTCAGTCAAGAAAAACAAATTCATTGGCAGTAGAGGTGACAGTGCTTGTTCCTAGAATACTCTTCCCTTTATCTTGTTCAGTCGTGTCTGGCTCTCTATGACCCTATTTGGGGATTTTCTTGGCAAAGATACTGGAGTAGTTTCCTTCTCCAGTTCATTTTACAGGTGAAGAAATCAAGGCAAACAAAGTGACTTGTCCAGGGTCACACAACTAGTAAGTTGTGTCTGAAGCTGGACTTCCAGTAGCTGTTTCCTTCTCCAGTTCATTTTACAGGTGAAGAAATCAAGGCAAACAAAGTGACTTGTCCAGGGTCACACAACTACTAAGTTGTGTCTGAAGCTGGACTTGAAGTCAGGTCTTCCTGACTCTAAGCCTGGTGCTCTATTCACTGTCACACAACTAGTAAGTGTCTGAGACTGAACTTGAACTCAGGTCTTCCTGACTCCAAGCCTGGTGCTCTATCCAATGTGGCACCTAGTTGCCCTACTCTTAGCTTCTTAAAATCCTCAGGTCACCTCAAGGCTCAGCTTAGACACTTCCTCCTACAAGAAGTCTTTTCTCATTTCTCCAGTTGTTAATGCTTCTCCCAAACTATGTTTTGTGTACATTTTGTGTTTATCTATGTACATGTTGTCTCCTCCAATAAAATGTAAAGCCTTTGAGGATAAGAACTGTTTCATTAATGTCTTTGTATGAAATTGTTTGGAACATGGCAGGATCTTAATAAAGATTTTTGAAATAAATGAATGAAATGTATATGAACACCTTCATAAAGAATGATACTAATCTCCTAGTTTGGTGTCTCTATAGGTTATAGGAAAGGAGGTGAGGGAGAACCTAGCTTTCCAAAAATTTAAGCTCACTTTTGGCTAGTAGATAGCGGGAGAGGAGGCAGGGAGGAGGGGAAGAATAAAATTATCTTCACGGAGGCTCAGGCACCTCTAACCCTTCCCCAGTTCTTCCAAGCAGAAACCTGGTTTCTCACATTTTTCACTAATCAAAAGTGATAATGATGACATCAAAGGTAAGTAGCCCTGGACTGGTAAGGAGGGAGCAGCGTCCTTCTGGATCAGTCAGTGTTTTCTCATCATTAAAACATTCTCTCTGGAATTCAGATAGAATTTCATTTTTCAATTGACTTCTTTACTGAATTTCCCATGACAGGTTCAAAACAAAACAAAAGTAAAACAGCCCAACCAACCCTGGGAGAGTCAAGCCTTTGGAGGCTGAGCTTTTAGAACTCAGCTGCTGTGTGCTGCAAGAAGAGCTCAGCTTGTCAAATTCCCATCACCAGAGATGAGAGATGAAGCGGGTTTTCCAGACAGAGTGGGCACAATGTACCAGACGAGCTGTTCTTTAAGCACTCCTCCTTGCCTTTTCTCTTCCTGCCCCTTCCTGGTTCTTGTGCCTATCTGAGGTGTCTAAGGTGTAGGAATAAGGAGAGAGGTGATACTGGCCTGTTCTGAAAGGAGGAGGCGATGCTTAGGATCCAGAACTCATTTAGGATGCATCCGAAAGCCAAATGGGTGTATTGTGAATCCTGCAGGGACACTACCCAAGGGAACATATCCACAGTGGCTAAAGCATTATGATCACTGGGGAGAAAAGCAGGAATGAAGCTACTTTGGATCGAACAACCTGCAAGGGAAAGGCAGGTCAGATTCTCAGATGAGTTCTTACAGCAGCAGAGTCAAAGACTTTTTGGACCTATCTCTTACTATTTTTTACTCCTGCCCTAAAATTCTTATTGACCAGGACAGAGCACAATTTGTGTTACAAAAACAGCTCAATTTATTTCCAAATAAAATTTTTATTTTCAGATTACTGCACAGGGTTAAGATAAGAATTATTTGGTATATACATAGGTTTCATTTAAGATGGGGTGGAAGGAGAGAGACAGACAGACAGACAGAGACAGACAGAGAGAAAGAGACAGAGAGAGGCAGACAGAAGCAAACAGAGAAATCCCAACATAAAAAGGATCATGCATATTTTCTAGAATGTCTCCCTTAAGGACAAATATCTTTTGTAATACGTAAACAAAATCCTTTCTCTGAGAAGGCACCATTCCATGAGATTATTAGATTTGGTAGCTTTGGGTTTTCTTTCTTCCTCTTGTCGCTTATGGAGGAAAGATATGGCCTTCAGGACATCCTGGGCCATCTATCTATTGCAGATGGGATACTGCTATTGTGAGAATGCTCCTAGCACAGCTGAGAGCACGTGAAGCTTGTGCTAGCAGAATGCTGATAGAATTGGTACAATCTTTTGTTGTTTAATAGTTCATAGTTATCTACAAAGCCATCAAATGTCTCTCTAGACATTGTATTGTGAATGTGGTAGGAAAATGGCATCCACTGGATATATCTGTTCAATATTATTTTTTTCATCTATGCTATTTGAATGGCTATTTCTTCTTATACACCTTGGGGCTTGAGCGAATTGCCCTTCAGGTCATGGATAATACTTAATACAAAACCCTACATGTCTAGTTATGCTCCTCTGGGTCCAATATTTCAGACTGGATTCTCTCTCTTTTCCACTGCACACTGCCCATGGTACTCACATCCCATCCAACACTGTCTGACCATACCATTCATTCTTATAATTAATCAGTCTCTAGACCCAAATGTGTGAATCCCTTTACAAGCTGGGAGGAGATTTCTGTGCTTACAGATAATACTGGCATCCCACAATTTAGCTGTTGGACCTCAACTCCCAATGACTACAAAATTCACTCTTAGACAGTATCCAACACATGTGATGGTTGGTTGTACATAGCATAGAATCACAGATTTAGAAATGGAAAGGACCTTTAAAGGCCAACTAGCACATGCTTTGGATGAGGTCTAGAGAGGTCCAGAGACTTACTCATCTTTGAGGGGTCAATTCAACTCAAATCCTTTGGACCCAATCATCTTGTTTCCTGTTTGCTGGTCACCATGTGGTGGTCCTTCTGCGTCCTTTCAACCTTTTCCCATTTCATCATCTCCTCTATTACTGCCATTCCACATTCCACTGAGTCTTTCCCTTCCATGCAAAAAGTCCAGGAATCATAGTGGCATCTTTGAACCCTCTGAATAATGCATGACTTCCAAGTCCTACAGTGTATTTGCATTCTCTGGCAGGTGCAGTTTTGAATCACTCCAAATTACAGGCACCTATTTAGTTTTGCCTTGACTTTAAGTTAAATATTAGTTGAACTTTCAGATAGAACACTAACATTCTTGAATCCTACTTGGTTCAAGATGTCATCTAAAGCAAATACACAGACCTGCTTTCTCTACACAATTGAGGAAGAGGCTGGAAACAAGAACAGCTCACCTTGTCATTTCATCACTAGTTTAGAATTCCATAAAGGACTTTTTTGGGGAAAAGCTTCCAGCACTAAAATTCTCTAGATGTAATCGTTTGATTTTCAGTTCCTAAGATTCAGAGTTGGAGATCGCCTAGTCTAACATGCTTATTTTACATGGGAAGAACTTGAGACTTTGAGATACAAAGCAATTTGCCCAAGGACATGACGAACAAAATGACAGAACTGAGATTTGAACTTGGGTCCTCCAACACCCTGGAGTTGAATTGCCAGTGTTCATTCCATGTTACCTCTCAAATCATCTGAGTGACATCTAAAAATGACATGAAGAAACAGAAGATGGTGAAAGGAAAATGAGCTGCTACCATATTATGCACTAGTTGGGTTTCTATGTTGCATGTGGTAGGCTAAATTTTAAGAAAGATCAGTTTTTAATTTTTAATTATGGTGTGTCACTGATTCTCTTTTATTGCTCCTTCGTCTCCTCGTTCCATGTTTTCTTGTTTTACTTTTGCTACAAATGGATTTACTTCCTCCTCATTCTCCCTTCCCTTTCTAAGTGTCTTGGTATCCCCCAAGTTCTGATTCCTTGAATCTTGCGACTCCTGACATTGGTATCCCGCCCATTTACTAGAGAGAGAAGAGCCTTACCATCCTCATTCCAGCTATAAGAGGAGAGTTAAAAACAAAGATCCAAGAGGATGTTGAAAAAGTTTTACCTTGTTTTTATTTTTCTGAAAAGAAGTCAAGGTCAAAAAGCTACGGGGCTTTTGCTACGCTCAAACATCTAGAATTTTACGGACTGTATTTGGTTTAAAACCAATTCCAATGAGATAGGAATACAATTTGACTAAAGCATAGATTTAGAAGAGAGAGACCTTAGAGATCACCCACATGCAAAAACTCTTTCGTATAATAATAGTCATAATGTTATAAAAGTTGTGTTATTCAGTGGTCTGCTTTGAAAGATCTGCAATGTGGAGTCCTCCTTCCATTGACACACATCATCTTTGCAGCCTATGTAATTCTCATCCATGTTTTTCATAAATCCCTAATAGAAGTTCTAGCTAACCCACTGAAGATTTTCCTCTTTTAGTATCTTGAGTATGCTGCTGAGCTGTCCATCTGTTGACTCCCATTCTCACTAGCCCACATCTTTTTCTAGTCAGATGTATTCTCCACAATACCTTTTATCTCATTTCTTGCATGCAAATCTTTTTTTAGTAACAAGCTGCTTTCTGCCTATACCTACCATGTATCTTTCCATTGTCCTTCGAATTATGAACTAGAAACTGTAAATAATTGACAAGACTCACCAATTCAATGGAGTGTCATCTGAGTCATCTAAGAGTGAGTGGAATTTAAATAAACTCACAAAACACTAAGAATCTACTATGTTATCCAGACACTGGGGAGACAAAGGCAAAAATAAAACAAGCCTTTCCCTTAAGGAACTAATACTATAAGGAAGGAGAGGAAACAAGTCTTTAATAAGCTCTTGTGCTAAGCATTTTTGCAAATATTATTTCATTTAATTTTCACAACTCTAGATAGTAGGTGCTATTACTATTCCCATTTTACAGTAGGGGAGACTGAGGTAAATAAAGGTTAAGTGACTTGCCCAGGGTGATGTGGCTAGTGTCTGATAACAGATTTGAGCTCTTGTCTTCCTGACTCCAGGCTTAAGGCTCTATCTACTGCACCACCTAGCCACTTCCACAAGGTAGGAAGTGATGGAAGCAAGGGAACATTTTAAAACATTTTATTGTCAAATTCTTTGAAAAGTGGTCACTTATGTATAGTACATATGATAAGTGTCTATTAGTCTATTTTATTAACCAGGGCAACTTATTCTTTAACCATGTAATAGAATGGAATTTAATCTATGGTGATAGCAGTAATAATACTTTGCATTTGTATGGAAACTTTTTCTGCCTCAAAGAGTTTTCTTATCTGTTATCTTGTTTTATTTTACATCTTTGGAAGGGAGGTAAGTAGATGTCATTAATCCCATTTTTCAGCTAAGGAAATAGGATACAGAATAATTGGGTGATTGGCCTCAGGTCCCATAGTGGCAGAGCCAATGTTGCAGCCTAGTTCTTCTGACTCATAAGTGCAAAACTTAAAAAAAAAACAAACATAGTTTGAGCGCCGATCATTTCATCAGTTATGAATAGTCAAGGCATTATTTTTAGGGCTGGCCTGAGGCAAAATGGTGCCTTAGGGACAATTTGTATCTCCCTCCGCAGCCTAACTTGAAATCTGTAGGGGAAGTAAGTCTGGTAGCATGATAACTGGGTAAGGGGAAAGGAGTTAGGAAGGCAATGGAATGGGGAGAACAGAAGAAAAATCAGGAGAGAAAGAATAGTAGGGTAGGAGCAAGAAAAGGGAATAGGGATGATAGAATGTGGGAGAGGAAAAGGGGCAAAAGATGGGAACTAGAGGAGATAGGAGAAGATAGCCTGGGGGAAAGTGAGAAGTAGGAAATGGAGAGATAAAGAGGAAGACAGAGGAATGAGAATAGTAGGGAAAGGAGAGAGAAGGAAGAGAAAAAGAAACAAGGGAGAGAGGGAAGAGGAGTGGACAGAAAATAAAGGAAAAAGATAAATCCTTCCTTCCTTTCTTCTTAAGTCCAGGCACTTTGCCGGTGGCAGGGATCTAGAAGGCAGCATATTCCCCATCCCTCTCTCACACTCCCTAAAGATCTCAGAGCATTTCCTAGCAATGTGGGGGTGCGTGGAGTGGAAGTCCTCTACTGAATTTCTAGACCACATCCCTGGTTCTAGGCAAGTGGTACAAGCCACAGATGCCAGCTGGGAGGGGGAAGGGACCAAGCTCAGATCTATTTCCTCTCTCCCTCTCAGAGCATCTTCTTCCTAATCTCCTCAGTCTCCAAGAAACAGCAAGAGGAACCCTTTCCCAGGGACTCCCCTGGCTTGGAGACTGACACTGCTTTCCAGGGCTTTGGAAATTAGAGATGGCATTAGCAGGAGCAAGGTTAGTTCCTCAGGTTCATTTTGATGTCCCTAAATCATAGTGCTCTAGACAGGTGCCTAACAATTGCTGTTGAGGCCAGTTACACATGACAAGTCAAGACAATAGGCATTTTTGAAGTACCTACTATGCACCAGACACCATGCTAAATGCTGGGGACAGGAAGAAAGGCAACCACTCATTACATAGCACTTTTACATCCATTATCTCATTTGAGTCATAATAACTCCTGTGAGTGGGTACACTGGATAGAATAATATTTTCTTATTCTACAGGTCAGTTATATATAATTATATATACATAAGCATCATATATTATATACATATATTAATATGTTATATACATTTATATTAATATCACATACTATTTTATATGTGCATAGATGTACATTATACAGATTTACTCCTATACATATAGTTCAAGAATTAGCAATTTTGACTTATTTTAAAAGGACCTTGTTAGACATATTTCAGAAATGCAAACATTTACAGAGGATCTGACTCAAAACTGCAAGAGACCCTGCATTAGCAATCAAGGTCTGAGGGTGGGAGAAGTCTTTTCTTGGAGAAAATAATCCCAGAGAGATAATTGTCTGGGATTGAGAGGCTCTTTATCCTTCATTACAAACCTCCCCACCTCTCAACTTGTAAAAAGGTTTCTTTTCTCCACATTCATTGAACAAATAAATGTGTCCTTTCACTATGGCCAATCTGGGCTGGCCCCAGAGCATAGGAAGGTATGCTGTATTGATGATCTGAGCAGTACTAGGCACATCTAGCCCCTAGTTTTAATTCTCCTTCCTTGTGAGGTGTTACCATAGGTCTTTTCTATGTACTGTTTACTTCAGTCGCCAGGCTTTTACAACTCTTTGGTGTTTACTGATTTGTACTTTCACTGGCATTCTTTGTATATCCAAGGATTCTGGATTACACAAACGAGCTTTAGGCTTTATGGTTATAAAGCCCTTGATAGCCATAATCTCATTTCATCTCCCCATCCCAAGATGTAGGTAGTACAGCTATGATGACAAACATTCCCATTTGAACAGATAAGAAAGTGGAGACTCAGAAAATGAATTGCCCAGGACCACCAAACCCAGGTCTTCTGTTCATAAATACAGTTTTTGTGCCTAGCTTAACTCAATGGTGGTTCCAGCTACTAGGCTTAGTTACAGATAGGGACAAATACTACCTAACCTCCTTTTGCAGATAGGGCAAAAGCTTTCTGGTGGCTGGAAACCTGCTTTTGTCAATGGAAGAAATCACTCTGACCCTCGAAGACCAAAATCATCCCTAAGAAACGACCTCCCAATGACTTGATGGTTTCTGGATCCCACCCCACACTGCAACCATCCCAAAAGAAACAGAAGTCACTCACCAGTGAGAGAATGTAAAATATATAACAATAGAAAAAATGGCCTTCTCCTCCCTGCCATCCTGAAAAAGAACCACAGTGAGAGACAGCTGAGAACCCGGGACAGCTGTGAAAATGAAAAAAAACAAAAAGTATGATTCAGTCACTTGGCTCAGCTCACAAGCATCTTTTTTCTCGTCCCAATCTGTGGTGTTTTATTTATTTATTTTTTCTTTCTACCATTGACAAAAGCACATCCTCAGCTTCCAGGAAGCCAGCCATCATCATCACGACCACTGCCATCATCAGAGCTAGCATTCACCAAGGGCTTTATGGTTTGCAAAGAACTTCATATATTTATCTCATTGGATCCTCCCGACAATGAAGAAACTGAGGCAGACAGTGGTTAAGGCAGGATTTGAACTCGAGTTTTCCAAGTCTATCTCTGCTTCAGCTTCTTCATGTTACAGAACTCATTACCTTCTGAGATAGGCACTGACTGGACTTCCTTTTCCTTTAGCCAAAGGTTGAAAAGCACTTTACATTTGTCATCTTAGTCAAACCTTGTGACAACCCTGTGAAATAATTGCTATTGTTACCCCCATTGTACAATTGGGACAACTGAGGCTAGGTACACTTAAAGAACACACTTCATGTCTGAGGCAGGTTTTGAAATTAGCTGCTCTACCCACTGAGCTACCCAATTGTCTCATTCTTATTGCTTGTCCTATCAGTAAAAGGAGATGGGGTAGTATCTGTCTCATGCTACTAAATCAGGCTCGTAATTGGGAATATGGATCCAGGGAGGGGGAAATGCCAAATATTTGTTTCCTTCCTCCTCAATCAATCCAAGACAGATTTTGGAATTTTTGAAGGGAGCCGGTTCCCAGGTCCTTTCTCAAAGAGAGTTACCCACCCTTGCGTACTTCCATGGCCACAGACTATTGTTAGGTGAAGAGGCATTTGGTGATGTAAATACTTGAGGTTTTAAACCGCTACCCTCCAAACTTAACTTCACTATTGGGTCTTAGGTCTCCGAAAGCCAAACTTTTATTCTAGCCCTGTCATTTTACTCCACTATTTGGAACAATGCTTCAATCTCCTTTGTCACCTCGGTAGTTTTCCTGTCCTGGAGATGTGTTTTGAACTTCAATCAACAACTTCCCTTTCCCCAACTCAGTTTCTAAGTCACCTTGTTTGTTTCATGTCATCGCATGTTTCCTGTTCCCAGTATGATCCTCAGAATTCTTCCTTAAACTTTTCAAGTTTACTGATGCTACACAAAGGATTTCACCTTGGCCTTATTAAAAAAAAATATTGAGTTCCACAAATGAATTCTTTATGCAGGAGACAGAGGAAAGTCCAATTGTGCCATCACTGTTACTATGGTATCACCATCTGAACAGAGCTTTGAAGAGAAACACAGAAGGAGTCAGGATCGGAATGCTCAGGTAGATTCCTATAGCTTTGAAAACAGATTCAGACATAGCTCAACATGCCCTCAAGTCAACTCCTGACGACATATTCAGTTGAAGAAGGGAGAAAGAGATCCTCGATCCTTACAAGACTGCTGCTGAGAGAGATGGGAGAACAGGGTGGGGCTCAGCCAGGTCAGAGAGGAGGGCTCACCTGTGGGGAGAGAAGGGGAAGGAAACAGTAACTTCCCGCTTGAACCAATTATTATTCTATAACCCTAAGCCCAGTCATTCTATGCTACTGTCTGAACTTGGATGCTTTGGAGCAAAGCCCCAATCACCCTGACAAGTTAGAGCTTCGAACACAGGCAAACTTTAGGTGTGCCAGGCAACTCGTTCTTTTCTTTAGGTGTGCCAGGCAACTCGTTAGCTCATTCTTTTCAATCTGCTCTTTTCAGCGCCATATTCCTATAATGGTTGTAATATAGAATACATAACGTATATAAAAGAAGAAAGCATTGCTTCTCAATGGCATCATCAAACACAAAAGAAAATAGAATAATTACCATCTAGGGAGGCTTAGCATTCATGGTACATTCTTAGAAAAGTAATTACCACCTAAAACAGTTTTTTTTCTTGGCCATGAATATGCTCAGACATACTCAGTAGCAGCAGCATCTGAATGTCAGTGAAATGAAGAGAAAATGAACAGCTCTGAAAGACAGTGAGAGCACAGTGTAACCAACCAATGTTGCCTCCTCCTTGGTATCTGCGTGCCTCACATCCCCCTACTCTTAATTTATTCTCTACAGAGCCACAAAAGTGATTGTTCCAAAATTTGACCATGTCACTCCCCTACTCAATAACCCCCTGTGGCTCCCCTTTACCTCCAGGATCAAATAAAAATTCCTCTGTTTGGCATTTAAAGCCCTTGCCTTCCTATTCATGAATTCCATATGTTCTGTAGTCCAGCTATACTGGCTTACTTTCTATTCTTCATGCCCAATGCTCCCTCTACCACCTTCTTACCTTTGACCTGGCTGTCCTTTAAGCCTGGAGTTCCTTCCCCTCTATGATCTTGGCATCACTGGCTTCCTTTGACATTCCATTTGAGCATTACCTCAGGTAAGAAGCCTTTCCTGGTCCCCCCAGATTTTAGGGTTATCTTATACAGTTATCCCTTTCACACCACTGGAGTTAGGAAATCAGTGTACCCCCCTTCCTGCCCCGCCTTTATCCTGTGAGCTGGAAAATGCATGTAAAATTTTTTGACCCTCTCCTTGTGCCAGAAAAGAAGTCTTAATTATGATGATATTAAAAGATAAAACATGTTGATGCTATATAATACTATACTTATATTTTATGCCTTTCTGAGTTTCTAAACTTTTTCTGTGTCATCTGCTGGCCTTTGTGTGTTGTATGTAGCTTCCACAAAACTCCTAAAAAATTCCTATTTAATTTCTTATGTTGAATTGTGATGTATTGAAAGCTCTATGGGGAAAGTTGCAATAACTGTGTTTGTTTCATATATGTGTGTGTACACAAACATATATATACAATTATATACATCCATATGTACATGTATTTTGACATACATATACATGGAAATTGTATAAAATATATATCCATATTACATAAAACCAATGTATGTGCATGTATATGTTGTTTCCCTAGATGAAATGTAAGCTCCTTGAGAGCACAGTCTATTTTACTTCCTATCCTCAGTTCCAACCTACTACCCTGCATATAATAGACCTAGCATCCTAGTACCCAGCAGATAACAGACATTTAACAAATGCCGGATTGATAGTGAAAAGCACATTAAACTTGGAAGTTTCAGGGACCTGAGTTCAAATCTCAGGTCTGTTATTGACTATCCGTCTGCTCTTGGACCTGAATCACCGCCTCTGTAAGTCACCATCTTCTTGTCTATAAAAGAAGGTGGCTAGACTGGACGAGCTCTAAGACACCTTCCATATCCTAAGTCAAAAGAGTTATAACGTAAGAAGTCCCCACTGACCAAAGACTGTTCTGAATCATGCAGATCTAGCTGGAAGGATTGTATTAGGGGAAACTACTGCACAAGGCATCTACCTCCTCTTTAAAATTCAGACTTAAATCCAGTGAATCAAGCGATCTGCCCGGCCTTTGGCACAGAGTCAGCTTTACTGCGTCTTGGCTTTTGCAATGAAAATCGATCAGTCACCAGGAAGTAGTCACACAAGGAGAAATCTCAGGTTGAGGCTTGTTTCATCTTGAGTGAGAACATTGTTTAACCAGCCAAGTTTAAAGGGTGATTTTATTATGCTTGAGGTGGAAGGTCAAGTTTAATCTTCCTTTAAGGCAAGTAACAAGGTGAAAAAAGACTGAGATAAGTATTGTGGCATTATATACATGGTATACACATGTGTGTGTGTATGTGTGTGTGTGAGAAAGAGAGGGAGAGATGATCTATGTGGTTATATGTGGTATGTAGGTATATATACATCCATCTATCATTCATATATATGTGAATATATCCTGTGTGTTCATCCTTCATTGCTGAAGAAGACCATGCCATCAGAGAAATAATGACATGACTTACACTTGACTCTGTTTTGAGTGAGGGAGGGCTGTGCAGGTCACCAGCCTCACTTCTCCTCCAGAGCCGTATATGAATGATATATATGGGGTGTGTGTGTGTGTGTGTGTGTGTGTGTGTGTGTGTGTGTGTGTATGCGAGAGAGAGAGACAGACAGAGAGAGAGAGCAAATGACCTATGTGGTTATATATGCAATATATATGGAATATCTATGATATATATGTGGGATGTGTGTGTGTGTGTGAGAGAGGGAGAGACAGAGACACAGAAAAGAGAGAGACAGAGAAAGGAGAGAAGCAGAGAGAGAAAAAGAAAGAGAGGGAGAGAGAGAGATGATCTATGTGATTATATATGAGGTATATATATATTATATATAATGTATATATGTGTGCGAGAGATGATCTATGTGGTTATCTATGTGGTGTGTATGTATATATAATATATATGGTATGTATGTGTGTAAGAGAGGATGATTTATATGGTTAAAGATGCAGTATATATATATATATATGAAATATCTTTGATACATATTTGGGGGGGTGACAGAGAGACAGAGAGAAAGGTAGGGAGGAAGAAGGAGAGAGAGATGAGAAAGATGATCTAGGTGGTTATCTATGTGGTATATAGGTGTAAGTGTGCATATATATATGTATATGTGTATGAGAGAGATGATCTAGGCGGTTATCTATGTGGCATATATGTGTAAGTGTGTGTATATATGTATATATGGGTATATGTATGAGAGATGATCTATGTGGTATATATGTGTGTGTATGTATATATATATATATATATAGGTATGTATATGAGAGAAATGATCTATGTGGTTATATATGTGTGTGTATACACATCAAATATCTCCAAGAGGAAGTTCTTCAGTGACTCCCATTCTTCCCAGAAGGCCAAATCTCCAAACTCTTAAATGTGTGGGTTACTTGTGAGGCAGTCCCCCGGACTGGAGCTGCCCAAGGAGTCTTTCCCTCTGCTCACGGAGGGCTCCCACTCCTTAGGAAATTCCCCTCCCTCCTTCCTCTGGTCCTGCAGAATTCAGGAACAGTGATGGCAGATTCTCCTTAAGGCCACCTTCCTTCAGTCTGTTATTCAGGTATCTTGTACCTACCTCTTTATGGATATCTCCCTCATTAGTACATGAGCTCCTTGGTTCCTGGCACTTCCTTTTTATCCTCTCTGCTTGGCATAATGCCTGCACAAAACAAGTACTTAAAAATGTGTAATGACTGATTGATGGATGAATGAATGAATGAAAAAATATTTATTAGGGGGTTACTATGTGGAGAACACTGTGATAAGCAGTGGGGGTACAAATAGGAAAAAGAGGGCTATCGCTTACAGTTATCCTTTCCACATCATGGAGTTAGGGACGTAGTGCCCCCATGATGTAGAAAATCTATGTAAAATATTTCGAGTCTCCCTTAGTAACAGAGAAGTTGTCTGAATATTTTCCTTTATGGGGTATTTACAATAAGTTATTGTAAAATATGGGTTGATATTATCCAATACTAGACACATTTTATGCATTTCTGATTTTCTAATCTTTTTCTGTATCATCTGCGGCTTCCACAAAACTTCCCCCAAATTAATTTAATTTCTCATGGTGATATGCATTATATTGAAACTGCAATGTAGAAGGATAACTGTACTTCCAAGGAGCAAAAAGCATTCAGCTGCCGGCTGAATGGAAAGGTCCAGAAATACTCAGGGTTCAGTTTCTGGTAGATGTGCAAGACTATGGACTTAGCAGTCCATAGGTTGTATCCAATAAGTCAGATCACAGTGTGCAGGCATCTGCAGAGAGGTGCGCTACTGCCCAAACTCAATCATCGCCCCAGTTGTGGCCACTTCTGGGGCTGCAAAAACCTATCTGTTCTCCAGTCTCTGACCTGATAGATTTCTAATAGATGACCTGTTCTCAGGGAAGGAAACAAAGACAGAAGGTAGCCAGCAAAACCTCAGCCAGGCCAACTGGGCAGGAACAAAACAGCTTGTTATATGCTCCTGCAGCAAGGGAGAAGGGAAGTTGAGAGTGAGGAGGGGGTGGGTAGCCATGGAGAAATCTCTCTGCTCTTCTGACACAGGCAAAAAGGGAAAGGGGGAAAGGTGAAAAGAGACTGAGCAGGTCTGTTAGCTATTTTTTATAAGCCCTTGCAAAGGGATGACTCTTCTTACTATCAGTCCTTTCAAGGGTCCCAGAGGCAACATTGATAGCTGAAAGCCATTATGACCTTATCAATCTCTTTTTCTTTTTTTAAATCATAATTAAAAAAAACCAAAACCCAAAACAAAACAACCTAGTCTCATGGTGAGAATGGTGGATGTCAGGTGGACAGCATGTGTGCCCCACTGGTGTCCTTGACAGTGATGTGAAAAGAAATAAAGGAAGGTTTCTTGCATTTTGGTTAGACCTCTTGTGGTCAGCTTATGAGAGGCATTGAGAAGATGCAGTCTACACCAATTTTAACGAGATCACAGATTCATTGGAATTTCTGAGCATTTGAATATTTTGAGTATAGGTAAAACAGTTTTCTAGGTCACCTTTAAATAGCACGTTAACATTTATAAAGCTCTCACAACAATCCTATGAGATAGGAAGTGCATATGTGATTATGCCTTTGATAAAGTCCTTTAACTCAAGTCAATAAGCATTTATTAAGCACCTACTATGTGCAGGCAGGGGCTAAGCACAGGGGATACAAAGAAAGACAAAAGTCAGTCCCTGCTCTCAAGGAGCCCACAGCCTAAAGAGAGACACAATATGTCCACAACTATGTACGAACATGCTATATACAAAATAAACAGGAAATTATCAACAAAGATAGGATACTAGCATTAAGGTGCATTGGGAAAAGCTTCCTATAGAAGGTGGGACTTTAGCTGGAATTTAAAAGAAGCCAGGAAAGTCAAGAGGTGGAGATGAAGAGGGAGGAAATTCCAAGTATGGGGGGACAGCCAGAGAAAATGTAGTTCCTTTTCAATATGCATCACAAGCCTCTTTGCAGCCCTACACATGATACCCATTTTAATGACTTTCTTTCATATTGATATTATATTCTATTAACTGAATGTGAGCTCAAATTCCCCATCTCTCCATAGATCATTAGTAGGAAGCTTACAAATTCTGTATCCATTTTTTTTTTTGTATCAGCATCATTACCAATAATAGCCTCCAATGAAAGATCTTTAGATGGACGGCAGTTAAATGATAGAAAACACAATAGGCCAACTCTAAAAGTATGCTGTAAATGAGAAGTGGGAGGAAAGGGGAAGTTTCAAGCTAAATCTGCATTTATATAATTTCATGTCAAAAAAATAAAGCACAAGAATTCTTCTAACCACATAGGAATGAAACACACCTGCAATGAGAGGCATTCACCCTGAACCCCACATCCAGGGTGTCTGGTCCAAAGGCAGCAGAAAAGAGTTGGCTTTAATTTATTTCAAAAGAATTCAACAAACTATCTGCTGCCTATTACAGACTAAGCAACGGGGAAGACATAAATAGGAATCAGACCAGGAGTGTGTCAGAAATAGCTCTTAGTGATTTCCATATCTAGTTGTTAAACTTTCAGGATGAACATTTGCACCTTGGAAATTGGCCAACGCTACAAATCAGGGCTTGATTTATAATTTTGGCACTCGTTCAGACTTAAGAAAGTGATGGAGAAATTATTAATAATGCATATTAAAGTTAAGTATGTCATGAGTATATTCCCTGCCTTCCCCCCACCCCCACCCTGGAAAACTTGTTTTTAAATGATCTAATTAATTAAATAATTTGGTTAAATGATATTTAGCAATTTAAACATTTACCAGCACACCACTGACCAAACCCATTAGTTCAGGAGACTTGGCCTTTACCCCGACTTGGGGGAGCACAGAAGATGCATGTACAGGTGGGTGTTCTTGTGTGTGTATCTGTGACAGGAGAGTTACTAGAAGGGTAAAGAGAAAACCCTCCAGCCTTTATAGCATTCTGAGTGAATTCATGAGGTACCCTTTTATAGTGGACTTTCTGACTAAAATATCCAATGGTTTTATTCTGACAGTGGGCTTAAATGGAAGGGGTCTTGGTCTGAGAATCAGGAAAACCTGCACCCAAATCCCAAACATGATATTTACTCTTTGAATGACCCCATTCTGTCCCTTGGTCTCTTTGAGATTCTTTTTTCTTCTTTTGTAAAGAGGGGATGATTATATTGACAAGACCTGCCTCACCGGGTTACTGTAAAGACAGTACCAGAAAAATGTGAGGCACCATCATCGTGATCGTAATGAAAATTATAAGCTTCAAGAGGTTTACTATAATTGGCAGCTGGGCAACTAATCAGACCAAAAAGAGGACTTCCCTTATAGTTTGTAGAATGACAACAATGTTGTTAAAAAAGAAAACTTTGGCAGACTTTAGACAACTTTACATTCGTGATCAATGGAAAGATAAACCACCAAGGGAGGGATCCAAAGATGAAGCACACATCCCTAGCACCTCTTTCCACAGAGGTGATAATCTTGAATAACATTTTTGAGTATAGTCAATATGAGGATTTGTTTATGCTGGATGATACATTGGTTACAAGAGTTTTGTTTTTGTTTTCATTGTTTGGTGGGTTGGGGGGAATAGGAGGCAGAGAGGATAAATGAAAATAAGTTTTAAAAATTTAAAAATTGGGGGTGGAGCCAAGATGGCGGAGTAGAAGAATGCACGTTTACGAGCTCTGAAACCACAGCCCATAGAATTAATGTAAAAAGAGACCCCATATCTTCTGGACCATTGAAAGGGGTACAGAAATGGAGTGGAAGAGATTTCTGTTCCAGGGAGCCCTGGAGACCCGTCCCCAGGGTCCGTCGCGCCCCGGAAAGCGGACCCCACCCCGAGTGCTGCCCTGGCCACGGCCCCAGAGAAGCTGACCCAAGCAGGCTTCAGGGACGGAAGCTCCGGCAGCCGGGAAAGTCCCTCCGCCCACAGAAGCTACAGGTCAGTGAGAGAGACGGCTGGCTGGAGGGGGGAGTGGAGTGTCTCCTTGACTAGGGCCCCCTTGGGAGGAAACAGCGGCAGCAGAGACGGGGGCAGGAAGCAGCGGAGGCAGAGGCGTGGGCGGCAGCAGAGGCAGCAGCGGCTGCGCCCAGCCCGGGACTCCTCCCAGCAGCAGGCAGGATCCTCATTATGGAAGGTCTCTGCATAAACAACCTGAGGGAGCTGAGCCTGGGAGACGGCCCTGCCCCACCCCGCTCTTTTACTGAAGGCCTCTGCATAAAGCCTCTGAGGGAACTGAGCCTGGGAGGCAGTCCCCCCCACCCGCTCCGTTCCTGAAAGTCTCTGCATAAAGCCCCTGAGGGAACTGAGCCTGAGAGGCGGCCCTGTCCCCACCCCAGTGCCAGAACTAAAGCTCACATTGATTAGTGGCGCAAAAAGCCCATTTGAATCTCAGAGCCCAAGCACTAGCTGGGCAGATCTAGGTGGGGGTGGACAGGAATCTCAGAAGTCAAGTAACCGGCTGGGAAAATGCCTAGAAAAGGGAAGAAAAATAAGACTATAGAGAGTTTTTTCCAACAAATGCAAATGATCCCGACATTCGGATCTGACAAGGACGAGGAAATATTCTTGCCATCAGGGAAAGACGTGGAGGGTGGGGCCTCAACACCCCAGACACCCCAGGGGAATGTTGGGTGGGCTCAGGCCTTGGAAGAGCTCAAAAAGGATTTTGAAAAGCAAGTTAGATAGGTGGAGGAAAAACTGGGAAGAGAAATGAGAGAGATGCAAGAAAAGTATGAAAAATGGGTCAATACCTTGGTTAAGGAGACCCAAAAAAATGCTGAAGAAAATAACACCTTGAAGAATAGGCTCACTCAATTGGCAAAAGACGTTCAAAAAGCCAATGAGGAGAAGAATGCTTTCAAAAGCAGAATGAGCCAAATGGAAAAAGAGGTTCAAAAGCTCACTGAAAAAAATAGTTCTCTCAAAATTAGAATGGAACAGATGGAGTCTAATGACTTTATGAGAAGCCAAGAAATCATGAAACAAAACCAAAAGAATGAAAAAATGGAAGAGAATGTGAAATATCTCATGGGAAAAACAACTGACCTGGAAAATAGATCCAGGACAGACAATTTAAAAATTATGGGACTACCTGAAAGCCATGATCAAAAAAAGAGCCTAGACATCATCTTCCATGAAATTATCAAGGAAAATTGCCCTGACATTCTAGAACCAGAGGGCAAAATAAGTATTGAAAGAATCCATCGATCACCACCTGAAAGAGATCCAAAAAGAGAAACTCCTAGGAACATTGTGGCCAAATTCCAGAACTCCCAGCTCAAGGAGAATATCTTGCAAGCAGCTAGAAAGAAACAATTCCAGTACTGTGGAAATACAATCAGGATAACTCAAGATCTAGCAGTTTCTACATTAAGGGATCGAAGGGCATGGAATAGGATATTCCAGAAGTCAAAGGAACTAGGACTCAAACCAAGAATCACCTACCCAGCTAAACTGAGTATAATACTTCAAGGGAAAATATGGTCTTTCAATGAAACAGAGGACTTTCAATCATTCTTGATGAAAAGACCAGAGCTGAAAAGAAAATCTGACTTTCAAACACAAGAATGAGAAGAAGCATGAAAAAGTAAACAGCAAAGAGAAGTCTTAAGGGACTTACCATAAGTGAACTGTTTACATTCCTACATGGAAAGACAATATTTGTAACTCTTAAAACTTTTCAGTATCTGGGTAGTTGGTGGGATCACACACACACATGTACATGCATGCACGCACACACACATACACACATGCACACACATACAGAGACAGAGAGCACAGAGTGAATTGAATAGGATGGGACCATATCTTAAAATAAATTAAGGTAAATGGTGAGAGAGAAATGTAGTGGGAGGAAAGAGGGTGAAATGGAATGGGGTAATTATATGTCATTTAAGAGGCAAGTAGGAGACTTCTTAGTGGAGGGAAAAAGAGGAGAACTGAGAAAAAAATAACAATTAGTTTGCCCTCATCACATTTGACTAAAGGAAGGAATAAAATGCACACTCATTTTGGTATGAAAACCTATCTTACAGTATAGGAAAGTGGGGGAGAAGGAGATAAGCAAGGGGGGGATGATGGAAGGGAGGGCAAAGGGAGGAGGGAGCAATTTGAAGTCAACACTTGGGGAGGGACAGGATCAAAAGACAGAAGAGAAACAATGAGGGGCAGGGTAGGATGGAGGGTAATTCAGTTAGTCTTATACAACACCACTATCAGGGAAGACATTTGCTAAATTACACAGATATGGCCTATATTGAGTTGCCTGCCTTCCCAAAGGGAATGGGTGGGGAGGGAGGGATGGGGAGAATTTGGAGCTCAAAGTTTTAGGAACAACTGTTTAGTATTGCTGTTGCTACTAGGAAAGAAGACATACAGTTAATGAGGAATAGAAAGTCATCTGGCCCTACAGGAGAAAAGAGACGATGGAGACAAGAGAAGGGAGGGATGACAGAAGAGAAGGCAGATTGGAGATAGGGAAAATTAGATTGCTTGGGGTATTGGGGTGGGGGAGGGGTTAAAAGGGGAGAAAATTTGGAACCCAAAATTTTGTGAAAATGATTGTAAAAAGTTAAATAAATAAATGAAAATTAAAAAAAATTTAAAAATTGTAAACATCAGGGAATATTTTCATAGCTTCCACTCAGGATATTGCCTCAGTCAAACTGAGACCTGGGAAAGACCTTAGTATGAAAAACGTCAAGGTCTCCCACTGCATCTGGGGCCATCTCCAGGCATCCTGATCTATATCTGGCCACTGCACCCAGATGACTTCGGAGAAGAAAGTGAGGTTGGTGACTTTGCACATCCCTCCCTCACTTAAATCCAATTCACTTGCAAGTCATGACATTACCTGATGCCATGGTCTGGAAGTATTTCCTCCTCACCTTGGCATCCATGGTTTCTTTCAAGACTCAGTTCAAGCCCCACCTGCTACACGAAAACTTTCCTGACACCCACAGCTGCCAGTCCTCTCCCTCTTCAAATTACTCTGTATTTATTATGTGTATGCTATGTATATGGTGATTACTTATTACTCCCCTATTGGAATGTAAGCCCTGTTAGCATAGGGACTTTCATTTTTTTCTTGGTGTCCCCAGCAATTAGCACAATGTCTAGCACATAGTAAATGCTTAATAAGCACTTAACTCTAACCCTCAATGCTGACTCAAGGTGAAATGGGCCAACTCAGATGGGAAGGGGCTCCCAATAACTGATGTTCTTCACTTGATATGAGTCAGAGATGATCTAATCCATTAACCTGTGTGCAAAGCACTTTGCAAGCCTGAAAATCTTATATTCTTGCTTTTATATGGTTATTATTATTGTAACATATATTATAATATTGTTATTGTTTCTGTTTAAAGATCATTTGAACTGGCTGGCCTCTCAAGTCTTCCAGCCCTAGGATGTGTTTCTGTAACTGGATGCAAACACCTCAGCAAATCATTTGCAGAGCCCAGGATCCCTAGTTCCCTTTTCCGTTACCTGACAGTGATAGAGGTGATGTAAAACAATTTATCACTTACAAAGAGATCCCTCATTATTTTTTGTTTCCTCACCCACGGGCCTTAAGTAAGGTTGGACAGTAATAATGACCATATATACATAAGCTCAATACTAATTTTTCTTTTTAGATCACAGATTTAAAGCTAGAAGGAATCTCAGAAACCATCTAGCCCAAATTCTTCATTTGATAGAGAAAGAAATGGAGACCTACAGAAATGTAACAATAGGAGTCAGATACCTGAGGTCCCACAAGTAGGAAGCTGTAAATAGTAAGTCATGGTTCTAACCCAGGTCGTCTGACTCCAAATCCAATTCTCTTTCCTCTGCCCCACATCATTAAACACAGACTGGTCTAACTATATTGTGTGTTGAGACTTTCATGGGATTGGCACTTAATCATATTTTTAAATAATTGATAGTTTGTTTTTTTCACTAACCACACACAATTGCTCCTCTGACAGGGGAAAAGAGGCACCCAGAGGCAGTGTGTCACAGGGCAGGACACTGGACTTAAAAACCAGGAAGACCGGGATTCTAATCCCACCTTTGATATTTGCCAAATTTGTGGGATCCCTGAGCAAGTCATGTTATTTCTCTGTGTCTCTGTTATCTCTGTGTTTGTGTAAAAGGATGGGGCTGAACTTAACGGTCTCTAAGTTTCCTATTGGTTCTAAATCTATAATCCTAAATGTTATTAAAGATTCCCTAGAGGTCTTTAAAAATAGGATAGATTCACAGATGTTTTGGGGTGATTTAAATGTGGTCTTTGGTGGTGGAGTTAGGGGAAGGTATTCAAGTTGAGTGAATTCTCAAAAGGTCCAACCCAGAATATATCATAAATTTTCCTTTCTTTTCCTTCTATTCATTTATTTGGCCCTGTCTGGAATTTAATTAATGTGAGAAACTTGCTCTTCCTATATTTAATGGCACCTTCTCCAAAACTTGGCAATCAATCACCCATCATTTAAGTGCTTATCATTTTCATGTCACTGTCCTAATACCAGGGCTAGGATACAGATGCCAGATTGCTTTTCTTGTCCCTTCTATGTTGTATATCATATAATGGTTGAATTTTCCTAGTTCGGCACTCTCAAAGACTGTGAAACTCCTCACGCTGGCCTGAGCATTTCCACAACTTTTTAACCAGTAAGGGCACTGGAACCTAGATCCAGTTGCATATAACATTCTGGTGCCTTTTAGGTCTTCCCTCATCTCTTTTTCTTTCTTTCACGTACTCTATGTATAGATTCTCAAGGCTCTTTTTTTTGATCATGGCTTTCAGGTAGTCCCATAATTTTTAAATTGTCTCTCCTGGATCTATTTTCCAGGTCAATTGTTTTTCCAATGAGATATTTCACATTATCTTCCATTTTTTCATTCTTTTGGCTTTGTTTTGTGATTTCTTGGTTTCTCAGAAAGTCATTAGCCTCCATCTGTTCCATTCTAATTTTTAAAGAACTATTTTCTTCAGTGAGCTTTTGAAACTCCTTTTCCATTTGACTAATTCTGCTTTATAAAGCATTCTTCTCCTCACTGGTTTTTTGAACCACTTTTGCCAATTGAGTTAGCCTATTTTTCAAGGTGTTATTTTCTTCAGCATTTTTTTGAGTCTCCTTTAGCAGGGTATTGACCTGTTTTTCATGCTTTTCTTGCATCTCTCTCATTTCTCTTCCAAATTTTTCCTCCACCACTCTTACTTGATTTTCAAAATCCTTTTTGAGCTCTTCCATGACCTGAGACCATTGAATATTTATTTTGGGTGTTTGGGATACAGAAACCTTGACTTTTACATCTTTCCCTGATGGTAAGCATTGTTATTCCTCATCTGAAAGGATGGGAGATGATATCTGTTCACCAAGAAAGTAACCTTCTATAGTCTTATTTTTTTCCCCTTTTTTTAAGGCATTTTCCAACCAATTTTGGGTCCTTTGTCAAGAGTAGTGTATACTCTGGAAATCTGTAAGATCTCAGTTCCTCCAAGGTGGCACAATCAAGCATGTACACTGGTCTGGGAGCAGCGAGAGATTTTTGTGCCCAGAATCTTAGCAGTTTCCTCTCCACAGCCACCTGGTCTCCAGTTCCGCCAAGCCAGGACTGGGAGCTGATTTTCAGATAAGCTGTGGGGGCAGGGCCGCCATTCAATGTGAGATAAAGATCAGCTCCCCCAGGGCCTCTACACAGGGCTGAGGTAATAATCATCTCCCCAATGTACCCAGGGTTTTTACGATCCAACAATGGATGTGGGCTGCTGTAAGGGCTGCCATGGGAACTGCTGCCACCTGCCCCATGTGGCCTCTGAGGTCACTGCCTGAGGCCACAACTATGGGAAGGCCCTTCTTCCTTCCCAGCCAGCTTAAAAAACCCTGTCACTGACCTTTGGTGCCAGTGGGTTCAGGGATCTGCAAATTCGCTGCTGCGACTGGAGATTCCACCCCTAAAGTGTCCTCACAGAGCCACAACACACCACACCACACATTGCGTGGCCAAGGCTGGGCTGTGCTCCGCGTCTGGTGCAACCGATGTTTCCCATGGGCCTTTCAGGTCACCCTGGGCTGGAAATCTCCTCCACTCTGTTGTTCTCCACCTCTGCTGCTCCAGAATTTGTTGAGAGTCCCTCTCTACAGGAATTTTATGGGCTGTGTGGGGAGAGCCAGCATTTGTGTCTTTCTTCCCTGCCATCTTGCCTTTGTCCCCTATGTATAGATTCTCAACGTGGGTGATACCGCCCACTGAGTGGTGCTGGACAGATCCAGGAGGGTGGTAGTAGCCTCAAGTGTGATTGGGGGCATTGAATAAAAATAAGATGGCAATGGAAGCATAAGGAAAGAAGAGAAGAGAAGAATTTTGAAAACTATACATATTTCATCTGTTATGTAACAGAATTAAAGTTGTAGTGTTTACCTTATTTTCCAAATAAACACACAAAATGCAAATTATAACCAATCAGTGGTCAAGTCTCCTGACAGGTCTTAACAAGCAAGGATTGGCAGGTATCACACATTGTTGGGAAGTTCAGCATTCATCAGCAGTGATATATATGAGTAATGACTTATTTACAATATGATACTATATGGTTCCATAACACAGTATTGCATCATCAAAATTTCAATGTAAGAAAACCCCACACATTTACAATAAATTATTAAATTTAAGATGTCATTTAAAAAATTATATTTTTTGAAATGTTGCAAATTCTTTAAAAAACCAATAAAGGGTTAAGGAAAGTAGATTTCCAGGGGGGTGTTGAGTATTTTTTTTTTTTTTTTAGAAAAGGGTGCCCTAAGCCAAATAAGTTAGGGAACTTCTACCTAATATCGTAACCTATGGAGAGCAGCATTTCTTTCATTATCATTGCCCAAAGCCAGATATTTTGGCCTGAAATCTAAAAGGCCCTGATTTTCATTATTTCATTGACCATGTTTGTTAACTCTTCCACAAAAGTCCTTCTCCAATTCCTCTTTATGGCAGCAAAGTGATTTAGGCTCTCAAAAACACAAGGCTCAAGCTCCGGACAGTTCTACCAAGTGTTCCAAGTTATCTTCAACTTAGGAAATAAATATATGATCCTCTTCAGAGGACCTGTGATTTCACTGGTATTGTCTTCACTGGGAGAGGAAGCATAAATAGTAGATGGAGAACTGTCAGAAACAGCTGCTTTTGACACATACTGGCTATGTGACCCTGGGTAAGTCAACCTCTCAGTGTTCCCAGAAATTCTTTTAAGATTATAAAGTATAGTGCAGGTGATAATCTGAGTGGGTAGAGGGAGTTTTTCATAGACAGCTCTTTGTGCCAATGAAATCAAAGACATGGTCTGGAAAAAAGGAGTGAGTAATTGCCTCTACTGATGCATGTTTATATAAAGGATAAAAGTTTGGTACAAACCTGGTCTTTGGTCAATGTATCACTGTTTCTGCTCGAACTGAGAATCCTTCATAGCACAGAATGTAGACCTGGGAAGGACTTTAGCTTTAATCTCTCATTTTATGTATTGGTATGTGCAGCATCAGAAAGGTTAAGTGATTTATCCAAGGTCACACACACTTTCAAGTTTAGAAATAAGTAAAATATATTCCTTGAAGGCAATGCTGTTCAGTAAATTTAGAGTTGGAGATTAAGAGCCTTTACTGTTGCTTTTTGAGACGTTGAACGTTTAGAGGAGACATGATGCCTGCATTCAGAAGTGTGAACAGTTTCCCATGTGGAAGATGAATGGAAGCAGAAGTGTAAAAATTGTAAAGGTATCAGTTCTATGAAAGGAAAAAACTTCCTAATCCACCATTTTTTTCTTACATGTGCCCCTATTTCCATTTACAAAGTCTATACCCTAGGATAGGATAAGCAATCATTAATCCCTCACCCAGAATATTGCAATAGCCTCTTTTCTTATTGGTTCCTCTGTTTCCCATCTCTCCTCTCTCTAATCCATCCTTCTCACAAATACTAAACTGATATTCCTAAAATTTCACTTTCCTACTCACAAATCCTTAATTACTCCCTCTTGCCTAGATGGTAAAGCACAATCTCCTCAATCTAGCAATTAAAGCCCTTTACAACTTGTCTTCTCTCCATCTCCTCGGTCATATTTCATACCACTCCCCTTTATTCACTCTTCTAGCAAGCCAAAATGGCTGATTCTCTGTTACATACAGGACATTTCCTCTTCTGCAGAGGTAGTAACAATCCATGTCTGGAATGCTTCTTTCTTCTCCTCTGCCTCTGGGAATCCCTAGCTTCCTCCAAGACCCAGCTAAGCTGACACTTCCCACATGAGCCCTTTCTGGATCCCTCCAAGTCATTAGTATTCTTTTTTTTAAAGTTAAATTTATTTATTTATTTAATAAATTTATTAAATTTATTAAATTTATTTATTTATTTATAAATTTATAAATTTATTATAAATTTATTTATTATTCATTTTCACAAAATTTTGGGTTCCAAATTTTCTCCCCATTTGTCCCCTCCCCCCACCCCAATACACTGAGCATTCTAATTCCCCCTATCACCTATCTGCCCTCTCTTCTATCATCCTTCCCTTCCATTCTCCCCAACTTCTCTTTTGTCCTGTAGGGCCAGATAACTTTCTATTCCCCATTATCTGTATTTCTTATTCCTAGTAGCAAGAACAATACTCAACAGTTGTTCCTAAAACTTTGAGTTCCAGTTTCTCCCCATCCCTCCCTCCTTAACCATTCCCTTTGGGAAGGCAGGCAATTCAATATAGGCCATATCTGTGTAGTTTTGCAAATGACTTCGATAATAGTCATGTTGTGTAAGACTAACTATATTTCCGTCCTTCCTATCCTGCCTGCCATTGCTTCTATTCTCTCTTTTGATCCTGTCCCTCCCCAAGAGTGTTGATTTCAAATTGCTCCCTCCTCCCATTGCCCTCCCTTCCATCATCCCCCCTACTCTGTTTATCCCCTTCTCCTCCACTTTCCTGTATTGTAAGATAGGTTTTCATACCAAAATGAGTGTGCATTTTATTCCTTCCTTTAGTTGAATGTGATGAGAGTAAGCTTCATGTTTTTCTCTCAGCTCCCTTCCTTTTCCCTCCACTAAAAAGTCTCCTACCTGCCTCTTGTATGAGAGATAATTTGCCCCATTCCATTTCTCCCTCTCTCCTCCCAATGCATTTCTCTCTCACCATTTAACTTCATTTTTTAAAGGTATGATCCCATCCTATTCAATTCATTCTGTGTTTTCTGTCTCTGTGTGTGCGTGCACATATGTGTGTGTGTGCATGTGTAATCCCACCAATTACCCAGATACTGAAAAGTTTCAAGAGTTACAAATATTGTCTTTCCATGTAGGAATGTAAATAGTTCAACTTTAGTAAGTCCCTTATAACTTCTCTTTGCTGTTTACCTTTTTATGCTTCTTTTCATTCTTGTGTTTGAAAGTCAAATTTTCTTTTCAGCTCTGGTCTTTTCATCAAGAATGCTTGAAAGTCCTCTGTTTCATTGAAAGACCATATTTTCCCCTGAAGTATTATACTCAGCTTTGCTAGGTAGGTGACTTGGTTTTGGTCCTAGTTCCTTTGACTTCTGGAATATCCTATTCCATGCCCTTTGATCCCTTAATGTAGAAGCTGCTAGATCTTGTGTTATCCTGATTGTATTTCTACAATACTGGAATTGTTTCTTTCTAGCTGCTTGCAAGATTTTCTCCTTGACCTGGGAACTCTGGAATTTGGCCAATTGTTCCTAGGAGTTTCTCTTTTTGGATCTCTTTCAGGTGGTGATCGACGGATTCCTTGAATACTTATTTTGCCCTCTACTTCTAGAATATCAGGGCAGTTTTCCTTGATAATTTCATGAAAGAAGATGTCTAGGCTCTTTTTTTGATCATGACTTTCAGGTAGTCCCATAATTTTTAAGTTGTCTCTCCTGGATCTATTTTCCAGGTCAGTTGTTTTTCCCATGAGATATTTCACATTCCCTTCCATTTTTTCATTCTTTTGGTTTTGTTTTGTGATTTCTTGTTTTCTCAGAAAGTCATTAGCCTCCATCTGTTCCATTCTAATTTTGAAAGAACTATTTTTTTCAGTGAGCTCTTGAACCTCTTTTTCCATTTGGCTGATTCTGCTTTTTAAAGTATTCTTCTCCTTATTAGCCTTTTGAACCTCTTTTGCCAATTGAGTTAGCCTATTTTTCAAGGTGTTATTTTCTTCAGCATTTTTTGGGGTCTCCTTTAGCAAGGTGTTGACCCGTTTTTCATGCTTTTCTTGCATCTCTCTCATTTCTCTTCCCAGTTTTTCCTCCACCTCTCTAACTTGATTTTCAAAATCCTTTTTGAGCTCTTCTGTGGCCTGAGCCCATTGAATATTTATTTTGGATGTTTGGGATACAGAAGCCTTGACTTCTATGTCTTTCCCTGATGGTAAACATTGTTCTTCCTCATCTGAAAAGATGGGAGGAGATATCTGTGGTCTTCTATGGTCTTATTTTTTTCCCTTTTCTGGGCATTTTTCCAGCCAGTTACTCGTCTTCTGAGATTCCTCTCCACCCCCACCTTGCCTCCAGATCCACCCAGCTAGTGCTTGGGGTCTGAGATTCTAATGCTGCTTCCCAGCCTCAGGGCTTTTGGCAGGGTTGGGGCTGCTATTCAGTGTGAGATTAAGGTCAGCTGCTCTGGTGGGGGCAGGGCTGCCTCACAGGACTCAGTTCCCTCAAGGGGTTTATGCAGAGATCTTCAACAATGGATCCAAGCTCCTGTCTGCTTTGGGAGTCCCTGTCTGCTGCTGCCTCTGCTCCTGCCTCCTGAGGGGGCCTGAGTTATGGAGACACCCTGCTCCCCTCTCGGCCAGCCAAACAGGCTCTCTCACTGACCTTTGGCATCTGTGCGTGGAGGGACCTTTATGGCCACTGGAGATTCTGTCCCTGAATCCTGCTTGGATCTGCTCCTCTTGGTGCTGCACGGCCAAGGCAGGGCTGGGCTCTGCTCCGGGTCTGGTGTGCGACAGACCTTTGGTGTCAGTTTTTCAGGGCTCTCTAGAACAGAAATCTCCTCCACTCTGTTGCTATGTGGCTTCCGCTGCTCCAGAATTTGTTGGGAGTTCTTCTTTACAGGTATTTTATGGGCTGTGGGTTCAGACCTAGCATATGTGAATCTTTCTACTCTGCCATCTTAGCTCCTCCCCTAAGTCATTAGTATTCTTTTCTCCAAAGTATTTCACATTAGTTTTGGCTACTGTTGTTGTCCAGTTGTGTCTAACTCTCCATGACACCATTGACCACAGCATGTCAACACTGTCCATGGGCTTTTCTTGGCAAAAGTGCTGTAAGTGCTTAACCATTTCCTTTTCCTGTGGATTAAGACAATAAGAGATTAAGTGATTTGCCCAGGATCTCACAGCTAGTAAGTATCTGAGGCAAGTTTTGAACTCAGGTCTTCCTGACTCCAGGCCCACCTTATGCACTGAGCCATTTAGCTATCTCATTTTGTATATACTACATCATTATTTATCTGGAATGTATTATATCTGCTCTGTCCTCAGAAGAAAGTAAACTGAGGGGGACAGAGAGATCATTTTTGTCTTTGTATTTCAGAACAATGCCTTGTATACAGAAGGCACTCAATTAGTGTTCATTGCATTGATTTAATTATGAAACTCCATCTCAGCACACAAAGGTGTATAATCAGGTCCTTTCCACCTCAGGGGTTCTAATATTCTAACAAAAATCTCAAAGTTGTCAAACTGACTAAAAAAAATTACATTTCTGAAGTAGTCTTCTCTTCCTGAGAGGGCATATAAAACATAAAACTCATTCATTAATTACATCTCATGTCAAGGCTTAATTGCACTGTTTCATAGTTAAATCTTTAGACCAGCAAAAATTTGAAAATTTTTCAGAGACAGAAAAAAGTCATATTTGTAGGGATTTAATCTTTCATAAAGAAAATCAATTACTATAAAGGATTCTCAAGAGTCATATTTCATAGCCTAAATGTAGCAGTTTTAACTGAAAAACACAGAGTACATATACTAATGATATTCATTTCTATCTACTTGTGAACCTGATGGCAAATTCCATCAGGTCCTGCAAGATTAGTATTGAATTTGAATTCCTAGAGAACAGTAACTGAACAAGAATTAAGGTTCCTTCTTGGACACTTGAAATCTGACCATTCATGTAGAAATGAAACGCTATGTGTTTGCTGTGGATAACTGCAGGTGTCCAGTAGAATGTTGACTAAATCTACAAGGGGAAGCTGGAACGGTTATTCACAGGGTCTGTCTAGTCCACTTCCACATAGCTGGCTAGTTCATAATTATTCACCTTCTCTTTATGTCCCTCAAAATACCATACATGCCTTTCAATGATAAAGACTGGGTTTATTAGGCTAAGACAAGGGTATTGATTCTATATACTGATACATGTATTTAATTTTTAAAGAATTATGCCACGCACATTTTGAATAATGACTCCATGTAATTAGGGAAATTTCCAGCTTGAGATTTTAAAGACAACCAAATCACAGTTTTCATAGTTCTATTAGTTATTTAAAAAACATGGACTATCAAAGATGCAAGGGAGTTGGGGGAGGCATCTGGTTCAATTCCCCCCTTTAACAGGAAAGGAGACTGATGTGCAGAAAAAAATGATAATAATGTAATAGTAACAGCTAATGTTTATATAGCATTTTAAGGTTTTGTGAAAGATAATGCTAGTATCTACTAACTGTGGGATGTTGGACAAGTCACTTAACCTCTGTTTACCTAAGTTTCTTCATCTGTAAAATTAGGATAATAAGAACACCTACCTCCCAGGGTTGTTGTAAGGATAGAATGAGATAATAATTGTAAAGTTGTTAACACAGTGCCTGGCACATATTAAGTGCTATATAAATGTTAACTGCTATTATTATTAGCCATAATATTCTTAATAATAATAATTATAATATATCACATTACATATAATTATAGATAAACTTATAATCTAATATAGTGTATATTATATAACATTATTATGCATTATTATTACCACTAATAATATAATAATAATATTAATTTAAGGTTTACAAAATTGCTTTGCATGCTTTCTCATTTGATTCTCATAGCAACTCTTTGGTTTATATTATGTTACATTGTTATTGTATTATGTGCTATTGTTATCCCCATTATGCAGATGAGAAAACTGAGATTGATAGGGATTAAGTGACTTGCTTAGGAAGGGTCATACAGATACAAAGTATTGCAGTCAAAGTTTCCTTACTCCAAGTTCCTTGCTCTATTTACACCACCTGGTTCTCCCTTCTCACTTTCCCAATAGGAATATTTTATTTTCTAAATCAATTAATCCTTGCTTTTATTTGTGATGCCTCAATAAATTTTCACCTTGAATATTCATCAGTTTTGTTCCCTTAATGTTTATTTTATAAATGTGTATATACTTATTACTTTTATTTCTCTCTTTAAAATAATAGTCTCTAAACATGGGATAGGGAAGCTAGGTGCACACAGCACCAGGTCTGGACTCAGAAAGACTCATCCTCCTGAGTTCAAATCTGGCCTCAGACACTTCCTAGCTGTGTGACCCTGGGCAAATCATTTAACCCTGTTGGCCTTAATTTTCTCATCTGTAAAATTAACTGGAGAAGGAAATGGCAAACTACTCCAGAATCTCTGCCAAGGAAATCCTCAATGGGATCACGAAGTATCAGACATGACTCAGAATAACTGACCAACAGCAAATGTGGGACAATTTATTACTTCTAATTCCTTGGTGATTATACTTATTTATCTTTCTATTATTCGGCATGCTTTCAAATGGAATAGTCTGCTCATGTCTGCTTTTGTTTTGCACTAATGCCTCAAATGCCCCTCTTTTATTGAATGTTGATGATTAGACTCAGATTTACAGGGCATGACATCTTGAGCCCTTTTGCTTTTGGGAATATACAGTTTCATTCCCTCCTGACATTTCTAGTAGGTGTTGAATAGTCTTCTATAATTCAAATTCCCTTTCTATTATATTGGACAGTCTGCTTTCTAGATATCTGCAGAATTTATTGCTTATTATTGGAATTGTTCAATTATACTACTATATGTCTTGGAGTTTCAGGTAGAGAGTTTTTCCCTATAGACAATATGTGGATTCTTTCAACTGGTGCTATGTTTTATATATTTAAATATTTGGGCAGTTTTCTTGGATTATTTCCTATATTATGATGTTCAAGTTTTTTGATCTGGGGGAGATCTATGATCCTTGCGTTGTCCCCATGCATCATGTCCATTGGGAGGGATTTTTTGTCGTTATTCCATGTTTTATTGATATTTCATGGGATTCTGTGTTTCTTCTGTCATTGCTTCACTTTCTTATGCCTTACGGTATTTATGAGAACTGTATTCTCTTTGAAGGTTTAGTACACACTGTTTCTTCTAGTTAAGGTAATCTTTCTGTTAATTTATATGCTGGTACCCTGGGTTTTTATCGAACTTCCTCCTTCTTGAAATCTTTTACGATTTAATCTTTTTTTCTTCATATTTCTTGGTTGTTCACTTTTTAATTTCTATTGTTTGATGATCAATACACCCCCAGGGCTTGACTATAAAGCTCAGCAAGCTCCTACATTGGGAATATATGGTTCACTCACCTGGGTCCCTGCCCTAAGTAACTTCTGGGGATATAACTGCTTCCAGTGTATTCTATTTTTTTTCCTTCAGGCCATTTGTAGTCATCGTTGCTAGTCTTCTATCCCAATTCCTTCCTTGATTTTCATCCCTTGTATTCATAGGATAAATCAATTTCTTCCAAAGTTTGTAAAGTTAAGAGAGGAAAGACTCTCTACAGAATCCAGGGTAGCCTTAGGATTGCTCCAGGGAGAAGATATCCAATCCCCACTACCTTCCATGTGGCTGGACAAAATCTGTGTTTACTGTACTTATTGTCTAGGGGGTAAGGGATTCCCAAGGTGGATCCCAGATACCAGTCCTTGGATTGGCCTGTCCATAACTTTGATACTGGTGGGGAAAGGGTGCTGAAAGAGCACTTGAAGGATTCATATTGTCCAGTGTTAACTCCTAAGGATTCTACATTGTGGTGCTTTCCTTTTCATCCTTTGGATTCAATTGTAATTGCTCTGTTTCTGACACATCTGGTTTTGGTTTTTGGTTTTTTTTTTGGAGACTTTTGAGAGTGTAAATTGGAGAAAATGTTTAGCCTGCCATCTTGTTACTCATGTGATCAGGAAGTTCCATGTTTCTTTCTTTTCATAGGATCATAGATGTAGAATGAAAAGGGGCCTCAGAAGATATCTAGTCTAACTCCTTTCATTTTATACATGAAAAAACTAAGGCATATAGAATAACCTGTCTAAGGGCACAAAAGTAATGGATAGGGGGAGGAGCCAAGATGGCAGAGTAGAAAGACTCATGTATGCTAGCTCCGAATCCACAGCCCATAAATTTCCTGTAAAAAGAACTCCCCACAAATTCTGGAGTACTGCAAGCCACGCACCAACACAGTGGAAGAGATTTCTGTTCCAGAGAGCCCTGGAAAGCCATCCACAGGGGTCCGTCATGCTATGGACAGCGGAGCCCACCACTGAGCTACCCTGGCCGCACGGCCCCAGAGGAGCAGATCTGAGCAGGCTTCAGGGACAGAACTTCCAGCGGCCACAAAGGTCCCTCCGCCCATAGGTGCTCCAGGTCAGTGAGAGAGACTTCTGGGCTGGCCAAGAGGGGAGCAGGGTGTCTCTGTGACTCAGGTCCCCTCGGCAGGCAGCAGCAGAGGCAGCAGCTGCCAGGGACTCCCCGAGCAGACAGGAGCTCCATTACTGAAGGTCTCTGCATAAACCCCCTGAGGGAACTGAGACTGGGAGGCGGCCCTGCCCCCACCCCAGCACCAGAACTTAAGCTCACATTGAATAGCAGCTGTTCCTGCCACAGAAAGCCCTGAGGCTGAGAAGCAGCACTTGAATCTCAGACCCCAAGCACTAGCTGGGCAGATCTAGGGAGGGGTGGAGAGGAATCTCAGAAGTCAAGTAACTGGCTGGGAAAATGCCCAGAAAAGGGAAGAAAAATAAGACCATAGAGAGCTACTTTGAGGGGGTACAGATGTTCCTGCCTTTCAATTCTGATGACGAGGAACTATTCTTACCATCAGGGAAAGACGTGGAGGTCGGGGCCTCTGTATCCCAGACATCCGAGGTGGATGTTCGGTGGGCTCAGGCCATGGAAGAGCTCAAAAAGGATTTTGAAAATCAAGTTAGACAGGTGGAGGAAAAACTGGGAAGAAAAATGAGAGAGATGCAAGAAAAGCATGAAAAATGGGTCAATACCTTGGTTAAGGAGACCCAAAAACATGCTGAAGAAAATAACACCTTGAAAAATAGGCTCACTCAATTGGCAAAAGAGGTTCAAAAAGCCAATGAGGAGAAGAATGCTTTCAAAAGCAAAATTAGCCAAATGGAAAAAGAGGTTCAAAAGCTCACTGAAGAAGATAGTTCTCTCAAAATTAGAATGGAACAGATGGAGTCTAATGATTTTACGAGAAATCAAGAAATCATAAAACAAAACCAAAAGAATGAAAAAATGGAAGAGAATGTGAAATATCTCATGGGAAAAACAACTGACCTGGAAAATAGATCCAGGAGAGACAACTTAAAAATTATGGGACTACCTGAAAACCGTGTTCAGAAAAAGAGCCTAGACATCATCTTTCATGAAATTATCAAGGAAAACTGCCCTGATATTCTAGAACCAGAGGGCAAAATAAGTGTTCAAGGAATCCATCGATCACTGCCTGAAAGAGATTCAAAAAGAGAAACTCCTAGGAACATTGTGGCCAAATTCCAGAGTTCCCAGGTCAAGGAGAAAATATTGCAAGCAGCTAGAAAGAAACAATTCCAGTATTGTGGAAATAGAATCAGGATAACACAAGATCTAGCAGCTTCTACATTAAGGGATCGAAGGGAGTGGAATAGGATATTCCAGAAGTCAAAGGAACTAGGACTCAAACCAAGAATCACCTACCCAGCAAAACTGAATATAATACTTCAGGGGAAAATATGGTCTTTCAATGAAACAGAGAGGACTTTCAAGAATTCTTGATGAAAAGACTAGAGCTGAAAAGAAAATTTGACTTTCAAACACAAGAATGAGAAGAAGCATGAAAAAGTAAACAGCAAGGAGAAGTCATAAGGGACTTACCAAAGGTGAACTGTTTACATTCCTACATGGAAAGACAATATTTGTAACTCTTAAAACTTTTCAGTATCTGGGTAGTTGGTGGGACCACACACAGACAAACACATACACACACACGTACCTGTGTGCACGCACGTACACACATACACACATGCACGCACACACAGAGACAGAGAGCACAGAGTGAATTGAATAGGATGGGACCATATCTTAAAAGAAATTAAGGTAAATGGTGAGAGAGAAATGTAGTGAGAGGAGAGAGGGTGAAATGGAATGGGGTAAATTATATCTCATTCAAGAGGCAAGCAGGAGACTTTTTAGTGGAGGGAAAAAGAGGAGGGCTGAGAAAAAAAAAACATGAAGTTTACCCTCATCACATTCGACTAAAGGAAGGAGTAAAATGCCCACTCATTTTGGTATAAAAACCTATCTTACAGTACAGGAAAGTGGGGGAGAAGGAGATAAGCAGGGAGGGAGGGATGATGGTAGGGAGGGCAATGGGAGGAGGGAGCAATTTGAAATCAACACTCTTGGGGAGGGACAGGATCAAAAGAGAGAATAGAAGCAATGGGGGACAGGATAGGATGGAGGGAAATACAGTTAGCCTTACACAACATGACTGTTATCGAAGTCATTTGCAAAACTACACAGATAGGGCCTATACTGAATTGCCTGCCTTCCCAAAGGGAACGGGTGGGAAGGGAGGGATGGGGAGAATTTGGAACTCAAAGTTTTAGGAAAAACTGTTGAGTATTGTTGTTGCTACTAAGAAATTACAAATACAGTTAATGGGGAATAGAAAGTCATCTGGCCCTACAGGACAAAAGAGAAGATGGGGACAAGAGAAGGGAGGGATGATAGAAGAGAGGGCAGATTGGTGATAGGGAAAATTAGAATGCTTAGTGTATTGGGGTGGGGGAGGGGATAAATGGGGAGAAAATTTGGAACCCAAAATTTTGTGAAAATGAATGTAAAAAGTCAAATAAATAAATTTATATTTAAAAAAAAGTTTTTTTTTAAAGTAATTGATAGACATGGAAGTTGAACCCAGGACCTCAATCTCCAGTGTCTTAGTGCTCTTTCCTCTGCATTATACTGCTTCATAATGCAAGCAAGTAAGGGAGACATACTTTTTCATAATAAGAGAAATATTTGAGTATTTAAAGGAAATCAAGTAGAACCCCCAAGTCACACAAAATGTTCCTGTCTCCAAACAAAAGCAACTCTATAAATCAGTTGAGGAGGAAATGAAAGTATCTGTTGAAAGGGAAAAAAAATTAGCCAGATGAAGAGATTTGACGTTCAAGGAAGAAATGGATGAAAATGTTTCTTTTCCTACTTCCTCCTGTTTCCATATAGAACTGACTGTGCACTGATCAGTGCCTAAACTTCTCTATCTCAGGTCAAATAAGGAGGAGACAAAAGGATCATTTAAAAAATTTGTGGGAAAGACAGACAAGAATGTATTTGGAAACATGACTAATGTGAAAATACCTTTAATAAGAATGTATATAGAGAGTTTATATCAGATTGTACTTCATCTTGAGGGGGGCCGGGAGAGGGAGGTGGGAAAAATTTAAACCTTCTGGACATGAATGTTGAAAACTAAAAATAAATTAATTAATTAAAATTTTAAAAAAGAATCTATTCGGATATTAAAAATCCTTCCCCATTTTTTAAAGACCCATGATTAAAGACCCAAGCAAGGCTTCCCTTAATGTTAATGTGGATATGTTCATGAAGTGGCATTAACACCGACCTTGCCCCTGCACCCTATTGATCATGGGACCTTTCCTTCTGACTTGGAACAGAAACCTTCATATATGTGTTGTGTCTCCCATTAGAATGTGAGCTCTTCATAGGCAGGGACTGTCTTAATGTTCTATTGTATCTTTAGAGTTGAGCACAATATTGGGTGGTTGGTTGTTGTCCCTCATTCTTGAGGAGGACAAAAATATCATCACCATGATAAAGTGAAGTTTCAATGTGTCCCACTGTGGCTGACCAGGCCAATACGAACTCGCAATACTCTACTGCAGATTGGGCACAAATAGTCCATGTCAACATTTGGGGTAGTTACTCCAAATTTGTGCATCCTACGTTTTCTTTGTGCCGCTTCAATTCTGATGTGGGCACACCATGCTGAAGGGTCCTGTGCCAGTGTCTCTCATGTTCCACAATCGAATCCAAAGTTCTTGAGAGAGACCTGGAGACTGCCCTTGTATTGCTTCTTCTGACTACCATGTGATTGTCTGCCTCATGCAAGTTCTCCATAAAATAGAATTCAACAGGTATCACATCCAAATAGCAGCCCTGAGGGAAACAAGGCTAGAAAATGAAGGCCAACTTACTGACGCCGGAGCTGGATACACATTTTTTCTGGAGTGGGTGCAGTGAAGGGGAGCACTGTGAAGCTGACCTAGGTTTTGCAATCAAAACTAATCTAGTCAGCAAGCTGGTATGCCTGCCAAAAAGAGTGAATGACAGGCTCAATGCAATTGACAATGCAATTGCCACTTGCAGGAAAACCCCATGCCACCATCATCAGTGCCTATGCTCCCACCATGACAAACCCTGATGAAGTCAAAGAAAAATTTTATGAAGACCCAGAGACCCTTACGATCAATGTGCCTAAAGAGGACAAGCTTATAATTCTGGGTGACATTAATGCTAGAGTAGGCTCAGACTACCATACTTGGCAGGGAGTCCTAGGGAGGAATGGAGTTGAAAACGGCAACAGCAATGGTCATTTACTGCTGAAGACTTGTGTGTCACATGACCTTCTCATCACCAACAAATAGTATTAAAATATCTTTAATAAGAATGTATATATACAGTCCATATCACACTGTACTCTGTCTTGGAGAGGGGGGAGGACAGGAAGGTGGAGAAAATTTAAAACTTATGGAAGTGAATGTTGAAAACTAAAGAATTAATTAATTAAAATTTTAAAATAATATATTTGGATACTATAAATCCTTCAACATTTTTTTAAAGATCCATTATTTTACCCAAGCAAGGCCTCCCTTAATATTAACGTGGTAGACAACAACTACCTTGCTCCTGCACCTTGTTGATCATGGGACCTTTCCTTCTGACTTGCAACAGAAACCTTCTTATATGTCTTGTGCTTCCAATTAGAATGTGAGCGCCTCATAGGCAGGGACTGTCTTAATGTTCTATTGCGTCCCTAGAGCTGAGCACAATATATCACCCAAAGGAAGGGCTTAATAGATGCCTCATTCATTCGGTCATTCCTTCACTCATGCGACCCCCTAACAGCTAGGTATTACCTAATGACCAGCCTTCTGATGAGGAGTTCAAGTTATAAGGAAAAGTCAAAAAACTGAGGGAATTGAGGGCATTGGTTAATTTGTAGATGCAGCGGTGAGATAAAATCTTTATGCCTGTGACCTGAGCACTAACATAGCAGAATGTCAATGCTCATGTCAGAGTGACAGTGGACTCTCTATATGGAATAAGACATACATTTTCAGATATAACCAATAGTAGAAATTTGTTTTGCTTGACTATGCATATTGGCTACAAGATCATTTTTTTTGTTTTTTCTTTCCCAGTATGTGTGAAGGGCAGAGAAAATAGGAAGGTAGAAAGGATTTCTCCTTTTAAGCAAATAAATGCTTAAAATAAATCTTATCATATAAAAAAGAGGTAGGTTTTCCCTCAGTGATGGGGAGGAGAAGGTGAATGGGAGAACGTGGATATGGAAAAAGTTGCCAAAAGAAAAAATCATTAGATAATAATAGCAAAGGTGAGCATTTATAAAGTTTTAAGGCTTGTAATACACTTTACAACAACCTTGAGAGGTAGGTGGTGTTATTCCTATTTTAGAAACTGAGGCAGATAATGACTAAGTGACTTGCTCAAGGTCACACAGCCAATATCTAAGGCATGATTTGAAATAGAAATTTTTAAAAATGCACAGAAGAAAACAGATGATCCAAAGGAATCACAGACAGGGAAGACAGTTTTCAAAGTTAGCAACAGAATTTACTATATGTTCAGAAAAGCAATAGTCACAGTTTCATGTCTGTCTTATTTGCATTTTTTGTTCTACTAGGTATATGGAAATGCTCATTTTATTTAGAATATGTTAAGTTCAGGATAAGAAAAACAAAACTTTTAAAATCACTAATAATTCAATCCTTATCATCCCAAGGAAAACAAAATAAAACGATAGTTACCAAAAGCTTGTCAAGTTCCAAGATGGTATTTTGGAGAGTTAAAGGGAACTTCCCAGATGAATTAGGCTAGCCATTCAAAGCTGAAGGCAATGGAACTTCATTTGTCCTATATTTTAACATCCTTGAAGGAAAGCCATATGGTTTAACTTGAAATATACAAGAGTGGGAATGTGAATGAGAAGGTAAGGTCAACTAAAGGGGCACCTACTCCCTAAACTAGGGCAGCAGTTGCCACCTCCCAAACTAGGGCAGTCCCTACCATCCCAAACCAAGACAGGTGGCCTGGAAAAGGATTATAACCTGAGATGTCACCAGAGTCTTAGGCATGAAGAGCTTGAGGATAAGGAAAGAGAAAGGACCCTGTACTTAGGGTATCATTGTCCAAAGTCTCTCACTAGATAGGACTCATGGGTCTGCCATGACTTCATGCACAGTGTAGCTCAGGAATATGGATGAGGACTAGGGGTTTTATATGGAGGGTCAGGAAATGCTAGTTTTTAACATAAACATTTCCAAGCATAGATCATCACAGGAAATGGAGGAGGTGCCAGGAAGGAGAAGAGGATATGTCTAGAGTAAACATAGTTTTAAAAAAAAGGCTTTCTGAACTACAACCAAGTTTACTGCAAAAATGTAATTAGGATCAATGATTGATGGATGACTAAATAAGCTATGTCACCTGAAAATGAATTTTTTTTAAGGGTAGATGTGTGATTTCAGTGGTACAAAGAGCTTCCAACAAGAAAATGCCCTTTACCAGTGAAGGTCTATATCTGTTTTGTAGCTCATAATCTTAGAGAGTTGCTTGGTATGCTCAGAAGGTAGGTGACTTGTGTAGGGTTCCAGAACCAGTATGTGCCAGAAGCAGAACTTGAACTCAGAAGTTTCTGACTCAGAAGACACCAGATCAGATGGGCTTTCCATATGGCTACCAAGGTTCCATTCAAAAAAAGACAAATAGTCATGCAAAGGTATAATGGAAGGATTTTTGGAAGTGATCATACTTGAATCACAACTAAGTCTATCGATGACAGTTATGTAATTAGCTATCATAGGTGAGGAATTTCTTCTCCCAATGCAGCTCTTTCTTTCTCTGAAATTCAGAGTCTTCCTGGCACAGAGGTGCCAAACATGCTACTCCAAATCTTTCCTCTATTGTAGCTGGCAACAGTCCCACTGCCTGATCCGATTAAAATATGATCAGGAAATACTAAACAAAATAAATAAAGTACAATGGATCATAGATAATGTTCATCTGTGATTTTCTGAGTCAATATATGATTCATAGGGATTCTTATGTACAGTTTTTTTGTTGTTCAGTTGGTTCAGTCATGTCTGATGCTTCATGACCCCATTTGGGGTTTTCTTGGTATAGATACTGAAGTAGTTTGCCATTTCCCTCTCAGGCTCATTTTACGGATGAGGAAACTGAGTCAAACAGGGCAAAGTGAGTGTCTGAGGTCACATTTGAACTCAGGTCACCTTATCTCCAGGTCTGGGCACTCTTATCTCCTGTGACTACTGCATATGACTTAGTGGCTTCCTTTTCTCTTTGAGTATGATACCACTGACCTAGAGAGCCGAGACATTAAGTGACTTGTCTAGAATCATGCAGCCACAAGAGATAAAACATAAACCCAGATGTCCTAAGTCATCATGGCCAGCTCTCTATGACAGGCGACCTCTCTAATATTAATAATTTTAATAACAACAACAATGAATACAAGGTAGAGAAATAATTCAAAAAGAGACAAGGAAACATAGACTTTAAAAATCTATAAATAATGCAAGTTGACAGCCTCAGAATCACAGAATCTGAGAGTTGGAAGGGATCTCAGCCATCATCAATTCTGATTCATACGGTATGATTGCTTTTTTAATTTGCACATTTGAAAATATGGTATTGTTGATAATTACCAAGCTTAGATTTTAAAAAGAGAGAGAGCTTGCCTCTCTCCAACATGCCTCTCTCTGGTTCCTCCAAACAAAAGTAGACCTTCTACACAAAATGCTTTCTCATTGTGGGCATCACGTACTGAAACCTTCATAATGCACCTGCTGCTCCCTAGAGAGAATCAAGTGTGATACCCGTATTTGACCCTTTCAAGAAGATTCTTTATTTCTGAAAGGCACTCCTTGATATGAATGTCACAGTGAGGCTTGATGGCATTTCTGTTGGGAAAAGCCGAAGGTGGGCATTCCATGTCTGCTATTTTCCCGACTGATGGATAATAACAACACATTTCCTTGCTAGGTTCTTTATCTTGGAAATTTGACATTTGTTTGCTGAGATGTAATTGCATTTGCAGAAAAGTGGAAACTTCCAGGTTCATACTGGGATGCAAGATATACAAGCAACTTTCCAAAATTCTTTGCCCAGTTTTATTGCTTAATAAATCATGAGATTTCATTCATTGTACTGTCTCATCTGCTATTGCTTATCTGTTTCATTAGGATGGCATATGAATGCATGATGTTTATAAACCATTTTAGAAGTAGAAAGTATTAGCTATAGAATACATTCTATAAATGCTACATAGAGCTATGAAGAAGGTGATGTGGAATGGAGAAAAGGACAGGCTATGGAATGAGTAGACTTGGATTCTTGTCCCCAGTTTTTTATTTTCTTAGCTGTGTAACTTTGGGAAAATCATTCACTTCTCTGGACTTCTTCCTCATTGGCAGGATTGGGGTGACAAGTCAGTCCTGCATGATTCATCATAATGATGAGGGGATTGTGTAGTTAGCTTCATGGAATCAGAGATCTAGAACTGGAAAAAACCATAGAGAACATTTAGTTCAACCCATGAATTTTACAGAAGAGACTTAGAAAGTGAAATGACTTGTCCAAAGTTGCACAGACAGTAAACGTCAGAGGTCAGTTTTGAAATAGTTCTCTCTGACTTCAAAGAGGAGTCTTTCAACTATGCCACACTGATGGGAATCACATCACTTGATAACATGTAGAGCCTTAAATTTAGTTCTAATTCAATTTTATTAAGCACTTGGTATTTGTAAATACACTATTATTATGGAAAACCTACTAAATGGTAGCCCAATTTCTTATGAAAAAGGGATACCTACTATGAACAACAAAAGCTGAAGGTCTACAGAGGCTAAAAGACAGAAATATTGAAAGGGAAAGGCTTCTGATAAGAAACAGACATTCCCTACCCTACAAAGGGTGGGAAGTTTAAATATTTCAATTGCTTATGAAAAAGCCAGTAAAATAACCAATGACTATGCTTCCAGGGCATAGACTACATTTACGCTTTTGTCCTTAACAATCTTATCTCTATAAGATTCCCAAAGGAGTATGGGAGGTGAAACTGACTGAACTGAAATAAGTCACCATATGGCAATTTGGAGTGACTTATGAAGAAAAGGACTTTTGAGACAAGAATTCTAAAAAAGAGAGCAAGCCTTCTCCAATGTCCTACCTAGAGGTGACAAACACCCTCAGAGTGAGTCAAAGGGAAGAAATGTCTGCCAATTCTAAGCTCGGGGTTGTTGCTCTAGCTGAAAGAGTTTTGTAGCACTGTAGCAGAAAAACACAGAGGTCTTCATGTTCTAGACAGTTATTGGTTGCCTTGCATTCCCTCTGCATGTGCCTCACTACTACGATGGAACTCACTACTATTGTATATATGCTGACTTTTCCCCACTCCTGGATTCTGGATGTATTTATTGGAGAATGTGGCTGTTGTTCTTAGGAAAATATTTTATAACTACTACTATTCATGCTATGCTGTGTGTGTAAATGCCTTTGCAAAAGAACTGAGTTTCTTAGTTAACTGTTAAGGAGAATAACACTGGTGGGGGCTTGTAAGCTAATGTTTGGCACGATAGCCACTCACCACATGGACAACCCTCAGAGATCTACAAGTGGTGACAGTCACCTTTCTAAAGGAAATAATCTGACAATGGCAGTTGGTGAGTCAATGAGACAATGAACAATGGCAAGTGAATCCCAAAGGGGCATAACATTTAGAATGGAGTAGAAAAATTGAGGGAATGTGGAAATGTATGAACAAGCTTTAAGAAGACGTTTTATCAGCTCCATACAGACCAAAATAACTACACTTTTTATAGTAGCAACGAATGGGAAACAAATCATCATTGGCTAAACAAGGTATGGTAGATGGAATGGAATGTAATATCATGTTATAAGAAATTATACACAGAGGAGGATGGCGAATCATATGAACTGATACAGAGTGAAGCAAATAGAAGCGGGAAAACAATGAATGCAACAATGAAAGAGAAAGAAAAACATCAAGAACACCCCTCATTGTTATTACAGTAAGCAAACTTAACTCTGAAGAAAAGAGGAAAAAATCCACCTCCCTTCTGTCTTTGAAGAGATGGGAGGCTATGGATGCAGAATAAAGACTGAAGTGTCAGACATAGATGATGTGTTGACTAGTGTGGTTGAACTGTTCTCTCTCTCTCTTCTCTCTCTCTCTCTCTCTCTCTCTCTCTCTCTCTCTCTCTCTCTCTCTCTCTCTCTCTCTCTCTCTCTCTCTTCCTCCCTCTCCTCCATCTTTCTTTTCCTTGTATCTCTGATGCACACTCTTCCCTCTCTCCCTCTCTTTTTCCCCTCCTTCCCTCTCTCTCCCCTTTCTCCATCTCTCTCTTTCTCTCTTCCCTCCATGTCTGTGTCTTCTCCCTTTCTCTTCCCTCTTTCTTCCATCTCTCTGTCTTCTGTCTCTTCTTCTTCCCTCCATTCCTCTCTTTCTCTATTCTCCCTTTCTCTGTCTGTCTCTCCTCTCCTTTTTCTCTTTTCTATTTCTCTATCTCATTGGGGCAGCTAGGTGGTGCAGTGGATAGAGTACCAGTGAGTGCAGGAGTCAGGAGGACCTGAGTTCAAATCTCACCTCAGACACTTGACACTCACTAGCTGTGTGACCTTGGGCAAGTCACTTAACCCCAACTGCCTCATTCTGGACCATCTCCAGTCATCTTGATAAATATCTGCTCACTAAATTCAGATGGTTCTGGAGGTGAAGTGAGGTTAGTGACCTACACAGCCTTCCCTTACTCAAAACAAAGTCATTTGCAAGTCATGTCATTATTTCTCTGATGAGCAATGAAAGATGAGCACACATACTATCTCATTGTTTGTTATAAAGGGTAACTTTGGGGAGCAGAAGGAAGTCTCCAAAGGTAAACAAAAGGTAACTACAAAAATGTTATTAAAAAGGAAAAAAAATTCATGAACTGAAGTTTGGTAATTGGATATAGGATAGGAAGTCTTTCACTGCCAAGTCAGTCGTTATGATACAGCTCAGGTTCTTGAGAAACAAAAATAAATATAGTACTGAGAGAGATAGTCAGTGGTTTATGTAAACTGAGCTTTGTAAAACACATTTCTCACATCCATCCCTTTCCTCCTTACCATTTCCACTTCCACTGCCCTAGTTTTAATTAGACCCTCATCACTTGTCTCTTGGATTACTATAAAATCCTGTTAACTTGTCTTTTCAGTCTTCAGTCTATCCCGGCTTCAATCCATCTTTCACAACACTGTCAGATTTTTCTTTCTAAAGCACTGTTCTTGGATCACATCATTCACTTCCTTGCTCAAAAACCTTTGGTGACTCCCTATTACTTATCCAGAAAAAGTTCAGACTACTTAGCCTGATGTTCAAAGTTTTCCACAATCTGGAAGAATGGAGGGAAGCAAGGAGAAACAAAAAGAAGGAAGGAAAATATAAAATGATTGACACTCCATCCTTTCTTTAATATGGAAAGATGTTAAATGGTAGAACTCATAATCAAGGTAGGGGGAAGGGATGTAGGGAGACTAGGAACCCTAAATAGTCAATAGGGGCTTACTAAGTGTTGACTGTTAAGGAAGAAATGCAGTTTGATAAGTCTTGCTTCAATACTTCAGTGATTTTGATCAGGGATCTCTCACCGGTAACAGATTATAGCCCCTTTGGTCTTTGTAAGATGGATGTTGACAATTATGACTGAAGGATTCTATTGACTATACAATTTTATGTAGGGTTAGTCCTATTTACTCTGTGACAACTAGGTAGTGTAGTGGACAGACTATGAGACTTGGAGTCAGTCCTAGAGTTCCAATTATGCCTCTGATACATGCTGGGTAACAAATCATTCATTTAACCTCTCTCAGCCTCAGCTGCCTAATCTGTAAAGTGGGGATAATAGTAGTATCTACATGCTAGGGTTGTTGTGAGGAGCAAATGAGATAATATATGTAAAGTGTTTTGCAAACCTTAAAGCAATATATAAAAGTGAGCTATGATTACTATTATTTCTACCTTTCATGGACAAAGAGAATCATGGGAACAGATAATTCCTTGTGCAACTTATCAGGAATACTGCTGGTAAAGCATATAATACACATCAGCCTTGCCTTTCAGGGATCAGGAAGATGGTTTTTTTAAGCACAGTTTATAAGAGAATTTCATTCCCAAAAGAATTGTTAATCAAGGTATCATTGAATTTGGGGGAAGAAAGGGAGCCAGACTAATTGACAGGAGAGTTACAAAAATAAGATAGTTTTCTGAGGACCTCATTCGTTTTTTTCCCCTCCTCTCCAATCATCATCTCCCTGAGGAGTAATCTCACAGAGGCAAATAGTGGGAAAGAAAGACAGAGAAAAGGAATTGTGCATCCTTCTCCCCAGGACCTCATTCCCATCATGTTGGGAACAAGCCAATAAATTGTGGATTTGGAGCACTTGGATTTTAGGAACTTATGGAGAGTTCAAAACACAGTAGGACATGCACCCTCTGGATAAGTTTTAATAGTGCAAAAAATTGAATTATTTTCAAAATGTGAACTTACTAATGTATATTAGCAGGGTCCTATTATGGCAGTAGAAAAAAAAGAATGCTGACTAAGTTTTAAAGGTCAGTTTTAACCAGCTAATGATGTTAAACAGTAATGGTTACATCACAGTTGTTCTCTGTCTCTATGGCAACTGGATTTCTGGGGTTTAATTGTGCATAAGACCATATCTACTATTCCCAGTATGAACTACAAAAGAAATACCTAAAAAAAGCCTATGGAGACCACATTTCCTTTCTTAAATACCCCTGTTTTTTCTTACTGGCTTCCCAAAGATCACTATAGTAAAATGACTTGTAAACTCAGTGATTAGAGTTTTATGTTCATGAGGTCAAGTCATAGTTTTGTCATCTTTGCTTTGTTTTTTAAAATTTTGCAACAGTGTTGACCTAAATGTGTAAATTATAATACTTAAATCACTATCCTTATTGTCATGTTTAAGTCTTGGGAGGAGTAGTGTGAGAAGGAAGTTGCTTGAGGCAACTTGAAGTAAGTCTTAGCAAAGTGAAAATTTTATTAGCCTCCCTCCCCCAGTCTTTCAGCCATTCTTGATTTTACCATAGGAACATATGGAATCACCACCACTACCATCACCACCAAGACCAATCACCATTACCACCATCACCATCACCATCATGTAGGATCATTGTAATTAATGATTTGACAGCTTAGGCACAATTAGTTAACTATTGAACCTGCAATTACATGTAGGACAATTAAACAGGGCATGCTGATAAACAGTATGACCTAAAATGACTAGGAAGATAGACTGTAGCAGGCATCTAATAAATAAATATTTGCTGACTAACTGATTATAATCATTACTCCAGATGTCATCAAATATTAGTGTTTAACATTTGAAGGCATTCATTCATGTGGTTTATTTTAGTTGATGTAGACTCTGAAAAATGATGCCATTTGATTCCTTCTTGCAATAACAACCAAAAAATATTGCTTGACCTGACAGAAAACTAACTGCGCCTGGAACCACCCAAGTACAATGGACAGCAGCTTTAGGGAACTCTCTAGTGACCCCTTTTGGCCAACTGTGAGAACACAGCACAGGCTGACCACTGGAAAACCTCATTTTTAAAGTTGTTTCAAAACCAACTGCATTGTTATACAGAAAACATAGACATTGAACAAGAAAAAAAAAGATGAGGGAAAAAAATTCATATCACCATAGAGAAAAGCTTTTATTTCTGGGTTACAATTTGCAGTCACAAACTATGAGTTTTTTCCTCTTAACTCCCATGGCTTTTATGAGAATAAAATGAGATTATATTCACAAAGGACTGATATTATCTGTTATGGTTATTTACTCCAAAATGCACTGACATTCAGGAACCATAAAATAGTTTGGCCAATATTGGGGCAGGGATCCTGTCTAATGGTAGCATTCACTGCTGATTCTTTCTCATTTTTTCCCTTTTTTGAGACTCTTAATAGGGATGCAGTGGGAAAATGGACCAGTATGGAAGTTGAGAGACAAATGGGTTTGAATTTCACTTTTAACATAGATATGGGAAGACCATACCACCTCTTTGGGCCTCAGTTAACTCATCTGTAAAATGGGGACCATGATATTTGTATTATGTTGCGAAACTCTACTAAGGTAATGTGTCTACAAATGTTTTCACAATCCCTATATAAGTCAGTTATTATTTGCTTATAGGTAATATGATGCATGAGGATATAGAGATAGAAAATAGGACAGGATGCAAAAACATAAAAAGAATAAGAAGGGGTTGTATACCTCAACACTGAGAAGGCAGATGAACAGATGGCTCTTATTCATGGTTGAAATGGAACATGAGAACTGTCCAGGCATGGCAGGCTCGTTTAAATTCCCAGGCTCACAAAATGCATCTAGCAACTAAAGGAAAGCCATTCTAAGCTTCAAAGCCAATACATGTATGCACCCTTACCTACTGGGTTTTATTGCAATGTGATGCATACTCAGTTTAAGTAAATCAAACAAACTTGCATAAAGCACTTACTATCTACTCAGCCCCCTGTGCCCACCAAGCGAACCAGGCAGCTAGATGGCACAACAGATGAGGAGAGCACTGGACCTGGAGTAAGGAAAACTTGAGTTCAAACTGGCCTCAGACCTTGAAGAAATGATTTAATGTCAGTCTTCTCATCTGAAAAATTGGGTTAATAAAAGCAGCTACCTCCCAGAAATGTTATAAGGATCAAATGAGGTAATATTTGTAAAGTATTTTGCAAACCTTAAAGCATGATATCATTACTAACTATTATTGTCATTTCATGGCATTCCCTCTCTGAAAGTCCTCATTCCAGTATCTTCATTGTGCTGTGATGACCTTGGATTCTTAAAGGCTGATCCAGCAGAGAGTCTAAGCTCAGGCAAGTGCTTCCATGCTCGAAAGAAAGACTTTGAATATGGGTCCTGAAGTAAACTGCCTATCTGTCACCCAAGGACCAGCCCAGCTGAGTTCCAGAAGCCTCCACACTGGTTGGCTACATTTTTCAGCCCTGGCATCTTGAGAAGACCAACTACAAAGTAAGACACAAATTCCAATGTGTGCCCATGGAGGAAAAATTCACACAGATGCAATCCAAGCACCTGGGGTTTACCAGGCATTGTGCAAAGTGCTGGGAACACAAAAGGCAAAAACAAAACTGTAATGGAGGAGACATCAAGAAAGGCTCACAGACATATGATGTCTAGGAGGGAGAACATAATTTAATTCTACTGCTTCACCCACCAGCTTACAACAGTTCTTACCTCATGCTACCAGGAAGAAAAAGAGACTGAGAGACTGGTAGATCATCCCTATGTAGGCAAACTTAGCTTCAGCTTAGACCCAATGGAGTCATTGGTTCTTTTGACTAAACAGTTGATTAGAAGACTTTCCTTCATCACAATACAGTCACACATATTTGGAAGAAAACTGCCAAAGTTCACATGCTGGATTATAACCAGCCAGGGAATATCTGCGTAAGCTCTAGATTAATGGGGTCAGACCCAAATAGGAATAGAAGTTGCTAATCTATCCATAAGGATCCCCGCTGGCTGTGTATTGCTGTAGTTTTAAAATTCAGTGTTATCTGATTGCACATGTATAATCTATGTCAACTTTCTTGCCTTCTCAATGAAAGAGGGAGGAAGAAGGAGAGGAGAGAGAGAATTTGGAACTCAAAATTTGAAGACAAAAAGAATGTTAAAATTGTTTTACATGTAATTGGGGGAAAAGAAAACATTAAATTAAAAAAGAATCTGTATTTGATTACATTTTAATTTATTTTGCTAAATATTTCCCAATTTTACATTTTAATCTGGTTCAAGCTGCATTCAGGAATGTTTTGTGTTTGACAGCTTTGCTATATATAAACCAATGGGAAAAGGCCAGTCTGAGTATATACTTGGTACTTGTATTTACTTTATATAAAATTCAATAGTTACTTGTGATCTCCCCAGTGGAATATAAATCTCTGGAGAGTAGGGAACATTTTTTCTTCATATATATGTATGTATGTATGTATGCATGTATGTATGAATGTATATTCCTGGTGCCAAGAATGATACCTGGCACATAATATGGTTTTAATAAGTGTTTTATTGATTTTAAGGTCAGAAACACAAAAGAGACCAGACCTGCCATACAATTCAGCACAAGGAGCTAGTAGGTTAACTAATGAAGACAGACCTATATCTAAATCATTCACTGTGTTGTCTGTTCCCCTAATTATTTTTTATCTCTTGAATACTACTTTGTGAAACTAATGATAAATTATAAAATGACATACTCTCGAAATGTATCAGATTTTTCATTATGCTTTGAGAAGACAATTTCTATGCCAGGAATCAAGGGTCAGTGCTTAACCACAACCAATTATTATTGAAAGTACATTACTACCTCATTTTGCATAGATACTATAGTATAATGGAAAAGGCACTAGCTTTAAAATCAGAAGACCTGGCTTCAAATTCCACTTCTGATACTTCTTACCTGTGATCCTGGGCCAGTTACTTATTCTCCCTGGACCTCAGTTTCCCCATCTGCAAATGAGAGGGTTGGACTACATACATAACCTCTGAGGTCTCTTCTAGTTCTACAAGGAGGATCTATATCATTCCTTGCTTCTTCAATGTGCTTTAAAATCCAAAATTAACTTTAGAGAATTATGCATTTCTTACTCTCAGAAATAGAGATCCAATTGCTGAACATTTGTCTCAACAGCCATGAAGGCGGCTGGGGCAGGCACTGTGGAGCACCTAGAGTTGGTCAGACATTGATGTCACCAAGGTCATCCACTACATCCCAAACCATTGCCTGTTGTCCTAACTTCTGTCTGGCCATTGGACTTTGATGACTGGAAGAGAGAATGAGGCTGATGACTTTGTGCAGCTCTGCCTCGGTTGCATCCATTTTGTGCAAGAGTTAAGACATCACCATTGTCATTGGTCCTTTTTGAAAATGAAAGACCACGGGGCTGGAGCCAAGATGGCGGAGTAGAAAGACTCACGTATGCTAGCTCCGAACCCACAGCCCATATATTTCCTGCAAGAAGAACTCCCCAGGAATTCTGGAGCACTGCAAGGTGCACAGAAACACAGTGGAAAAGATTTCCGTTCCAGAGAGCCCTGGAGAGCTGTCCCCAGAGGTCCATTGCACTCCAGACAGCGGAGTCCACCCCTGTGCTGCCCTGGTGGCACCATGGGGAGGAGCAGATCCGAGCAGACTTCAGGGACGGAATCTCCAGCGGCCAGGAAGGTCCCTCCACTCACAGAAGTTCCAGGTCAGTGAGAGAGATGTCTGGGCTGGCCGAGAGGGGAGCAGGTCCCCTGGGGAGGCAGCCGCGGAGGGAGTGGCAGAGGCAGCAGCGGCCCGGAACTCCCAGAGAAGCAGGCAGAAGTTCAGGGCCATTACTGAAGGTCTCTGCATAAACCCCCTGAGGGAACTGAGACTGGGAGACGGCCCTGCCCCCACCTGCCCCATTACTGAAGGTCTCTGCATAAAGCCCCTGAGGGAACTGAGCCTGGGAGGTGGCCCTGCCCCCACCCAAGCATCAGAACTTAAGCTCACATTGAATAGCAGCTGCTCCTGCCATGGAAAGCCCTGAGGCTGGGAAGTAGCATTTGAATCTCAGACCCCAAGCACTAGATGGGCAGATCTAGGCAGGGGTGGACAGCAATCTCAGAAGTCAAGCAACTGACTGGGAAAATGCCCAGAAAAAGGAAGAAAAATAAGACCATAGAGAGCTACTTTGAGGGGGTACAGATGTTCCCGCCTTTCAATTCTGATGACAAGGAACTATTCTTACCATCAGGGAAAGACGTGGAGGTCGGGGCCTCTGTATCCCAGACATCCGAGGTGGATGTTCGGTGGGCTCAGGCCATGGAAGAGCTCAAAAAGGATTTTGAAAATCAAGTTAGACAGGTGGAGGAAAAACTGGGAAGAGAAATGAGAGAGATGCAAGAAAAGCATGAAAAATGGGTCAATGCCTTGGTAAAGGAGACCCAAAAAAATGCTGAAGAAAATAACACCTTGAAAAATAGACTCACTCAATTGGCAAAAGAGGTTCAAAAAGCCAATGAGGAGAAGAATGCTTTCAAAAGCAAAACTAGCCAAATGGAAAAAGAGGTTCAAAAGCTCACTGAATTTAATAGTTCTCTCAAAATTAGAATGGAACAGATGGAGTCTAATGACTTTACGAGAAGCCAAGAAATCATAAAACAAAACCAAAAGAATGAAAAAATGGAAGAGAATGTGAAATATCTCATGGGAAAAACAATTGACCTGGAAAATAAATCCAGGAGAGACAATTAAAAAATTATGGGACTACCTGAAAGTCATGATCAAAAAAAGAGCCTAGACATCATCTTCCATGAAATTATTGAGGAAAACTGCCCTGATATTCTACAACCAGAGGGCAAAATAAGTATTGAAAGAATCCATCGATCACCACCTGAAAGAGATCCAAAAAGAGAAACTCCTAGGAACATTGTGGCCAAATTCCAGAATTCCCAGGTCAAGGAGAAAATCTTGCAAGCAGCTAGAAAGAAACAATTCCAGTATTGTGGAAATACAATCAGGATAACACAAGATCTAGCAGCTTCTACATTAAGGAATCGAAGGGAGTGGAATAGGATATTCCAGAAGTCAAAGGAACTAGGACTCAAACCAAGAATCACCTACCCAGCAAAACTGAGTATAATACTTCAGGGGAAAATATGGTCTTTCAATTAAACAGAGGACTTTCAAGCATTCTTGATGAAAAGACCAGAGCTGAAAAGAAAATTTGACTTTCAAACACAAGAATGAGAAGAAGCATGAAAAAGTAAATAGCAAGGAGAAGTCATAAGGGACTTACCAAAAGTGAACTGTTTACATTCCTACATTGAAAGACAATATTTGTAACTCTTAAAATTTTTCAGTATCTGGGTAGTTGGTGGGATTATACACACACACATACACACACATGTACACGCGTGCACACATGCATGCACATACAGAGACAGAGAGCACAGAGTGAATTGAATAGGATGGGACCATATCTTAAAAGAAATTAAGGTAAATGGTGAGAGAGAAATGTAGTGGGAGGAGAGAGGGTGAAATGGAGTGGGGTAAATTATATCTCATTCAAGAGGCAAGCAGGAGACTTTCTAGTGGAAGGAAAAAGAGGAGAGCTGAGAAAAAACAAGTTTACCCTCATCACATTCGACTAAAGAAAGGAATAAAATGCACCCTCATTTTGGTATGAAAACCTATCTTACAGTACAGGAAAGTGGAGGAGAAGGAGATAAGCAAGGGGGGGGATGATGGTAGGGAGGGCAATGGGAGGAGGGAGAAATTTGAAGTCAACACTCTTGGGGAGGGACAGGATCAAAAGACAGAATAGAAACAATGGGGGGGCGGGATAGGATGAAGGGAAATACAGTTAGTCTTACACAACATGACTATTATGGAAGTCATTTGCAAAACTACACAGATAGGGCCTATATTGAATTGCCTGCCTTCCCAAAGGGAATGGGGAGAATTTGGAACTCAAAGTTATAGAAACAACTGTTGAGTATTGTTGTTGCTACTAGGACATAAGAGGTACAATTAATGGGGAATAAAAAGTCATCTGGCCCTACAGGACAAAAGAGAAGATGGGGACAAGAGAAGGGAGGGAGGATAGAAGAGAGGGCAGATTGGTGATAGGGAAAATTAGAATGCTCGGTGTATTGGGGTGGGGGAGGGGATAAAAGGGGAGAAAATTTGGAACCCAAAATTTTGTGAAAATGAATGTAAAAAGTTAAATAAAAAAAATAATAAAATAAAAAAAAAGAAAATGAAAGACCACCACCACCAACCCAAGGAGTTCAAAGACAGAAAGGAAGATCCCATAAAGTTCAAATGTAAACAACAGGGCTTAAAACAAAACAAAACACCCCAGTCTACTAGAGACCTAACCTGCTAAGGAGAGCAGCCTGGCAAGAAGCCCAGGTATTTGGAAATCAACTCACTCTTTTCAGTGCACAAGTGACAAGGGCAGCTGCCTTTCTCAACCCTGTAGCTTGCAAAGGAAAAGCCAGAAATCCTTTTTGGAAAGAATGATGCTCTAGTTTTACACTTATCGGGTATGGATGTGACTATAGTCAAGACATAGTATGTAGAACAAGTCAAGAAGTTGCCAGAATTAATAGAAAAATTTGCCCCCCACAATGGCTTGGGAAATCGCCAAAGTATGATAAATGGATGTAATGGAATATTATTGCACCATAAGAAATGATTAGTATGAGGAATTCAGAGAAACATAGCACAGTTGGCATGAGCTAATAATGGAGTGAAGAAAGCAGAACTCGGAAAACCAGATATTCAATGACTACAATAATGAGAAGGCTATTAAATTAAAACAAAAGATGTGACTTAAATGACCAGTCTTGGTCCCAGTGAACCCCTTAAATTACACCAATTCACAGCTGCTCTCACAGTAAGATGAGTGCCTACTTTTTAATATTCTCACCAGCATTAAATGTTATTGTTGTTGATACTTTCTGACAACTTAATGGATGTAAGGAGGGATCTCAGAGCTTTGAAAACGTGCATTTCTCTGATTACGGGCTAGTGTGAACACTTACTTGGGTGGTTATTGATGTTAGGTGTTCTTTCTCTTTTTTGCTAAAAGTTTTAAATTGTATTTTTTCTAATTATAAGTTATAGCAATTTTTAACAAAAAGTTTTTAAAATTTTGACTTCCAAATTCTCCTTCCCTCCCACCTTGAGGAAATAGTTTGATATAGATTATAATCATGTGCAGTCATACAAAACATCTTTCCATATTAGCCATGTTGTGAAAGAAAAGTGTGTTCTTTTAAGACCTACCTATTCATATGTTTTGGCCATTTATGACATGCAACTTACTCTTGCAAATTTATGCCCTTTCCTTATAGATCATGGTAATCAGGCTTATCAGAAAAGCTTATAATCAAGATTTTTGACAATCTGTCTATTTAATCATTTTCAGGATTCATTACTTTTGTCACATAAAATCAGGGGTGCAGTGGTAAATGTTTAACAACCTGCTGGGGAGGGGAGGGACACAAAGATGTACCAGTGACATACTCTTCAGTTTAATATGCATCACTAACATTTTTGCCATCACTTTCTTAATTCTCAAGACCAATGAAACGATAAATCAAGCCTTGATTTGTAGCATTAGCCCATTTCTGCCATGTAAATATTCTCACTGAAAATGTAATAGTGGATCTTGTGAGCCAATATAAGCTGGCTCTTATACATCCTTGCAAAAAAAAAATCCTTTTATAAATAGTCATCTATTTTGTCTAACTTTCCACTATATTTTGTTAATTACTTCTTTTGCAAGAAGGGAATGCAATTTTCCTTGTTTCACTAGTACCAATCTTGTCCCCACCTTAACATGTGCTTGCGTGCACACACATGCACACATATACAATACTGAATTGTTTCTGTGTTTTTGTATTTACTTGGTAAGTTTCCCAGTTTCCCCCACACCACGTCTGAGATAGGAATGTTGTTCTGAGATTCTTCCTGTCCTCTCCTTGTTTTGTTCTTTTTATGAAACTCAGTAGAATTTTTTTCTATTTGCTTTGTTTAGTTATTAATGAAAACAGCCCTGCTACTGTTCTCTTCTTATTTGCCTACTGAGGTACCAAGTAGTTCATTCCACAAACCATACCTTGATGATGCATCACAGACTCTGGAATATTACTGACTTTGTGCATCAAAAGCTGCCTTAAAATTGTCTCTTCCCACTTGTTGTTCAGTCACATTTGACTCCTCATGACTCCATGGACAATACCATGCCAATATTATCCATGAGATTTCTTGGCAAAGATACTGGAGTGGTTTGATATTGTTTTCTCCAGTGGATTAAGGCAAACAGAGGTTAAGTGACTTGCCCGGTGTTACACACTAGTGTCTGAGATCAGATTTGAACTCAGGTCTTCATAACACCAGGCCCAGTGTTCTAACCACTGAATAGTCTAGCTGCCTTCTTTAGCCTCATGTAATTCTTAAGTGGCCCATCTCTTGTCTTCAAAAATAATGCATTTTTTCTACTGAGTAACTGACATCAGGACCAAGTCTTATATCTCAATTTTTAGCATATCATATTCCACCTTTGTCTCTCCTGATTTTGGTGGGAAAGTTGTAGACAATTTAATTTTTTTGTGTGGAGGAGTGGGAAATATATATTTCTTCTTGTCCTTGTAAAATCATCTTGTTATCATCAGTCTTGAAGTTTGACAATGCTGGTTGATCATAGTGTTTAACCCTGTGAGTTCTATTAATATACAGTCCTATTCCTCTTCTTAAAATTTCAGGGAAACCTTCCCATATGATCTCCCAAACTGTTATCAAATTCTTTTCTCTTCAACAATTTTTGTCAAATCCAACAATTTTTTCCATTCAATTTCATTACTCTGGCACCCCATTCCATCACTTTTGCTTGCCTAGATTCTAGGCACAATGTTCCAGACTTGCATTTCAGCTTTCTCTTCTGTTCCCACTGCTTTATTGTCTAGAAACATTATGCTTTTTTCATTCAATCATTTTCTTTCCATTTTCCAGAGGTATATGTACTCAAGTCCTACTACAATGCTTCATCATGGCACCAAGGCAACCAAGGCACAGCGCGAGCTCAAGCTTGTAAACATTACTACGTTGAAAAAGCTTTAAGTCTGCCTCTAGTATGGACATATGTTTATCATTTGAGAAACAAGCTAGGCAATTTAGAAAGGCTCATCACCAGATGTCCTGGGAGTTGATGAGATTTTCAGCTATGCAGCAAATTTTGGAGACCAATTCGACAGCACAGAAAGGCAGTGACCTGGGTGGGTCAGGGGTATAGTCATGCATTGATGAAATCATAGATGCTTGAAATACTGTATTCTCAACCTTGAACTTCATTGTCCTCACATTTAGATTTCTTAGATTCACTCAGTTATTTCATTTCATCTAAGACTTTTAAAAAAATTTCATTTGCTATACTGTGTCCATTTTCCAATTTGCTGTATCCTAAGGACATTTCTAGTTTCATTTCCAGTGCCTGTTTTGCTGTTGATGCAATCTATTTTTCTTTTTGACATTTCTGTCTCCCCTTGATCTATAATACTTTTTCATTGTGTTGGAGTTTTCTTTTTATTTGTTCCTTTGGGATTCACTCTAATTGGTATCCTGTGAGTTTTCTTTTTTTCATTTCGCTTAAGTGTTTTTCTTATTTTAAAAAAGAGTTTTCTTTTGATGGTTTCTCACAGTTAAAAAACCCAACATTATTGTTGCTGTTATTTGGGGGTGGAAGGTGGGTCTTCTGCAACTTCTCTTCCTGGAAGTTCAGGATATGTTTTGTAAGGTGATAAAAAAAAGTAAATTGATCAGGGAAATGAAAACTGATCAACTCTCCCCTCCTTCATGACAGCAACAAGCTGATTCTTTAAATGACTTGGCATCAAAACATTTAAAGTCAAAAGAAACTTTAGCAGTTACTTAATTTCAGTATTAGACAGAGCTTAGATCTGATTCCACATCCTCTGACTCCTAAACCAGGGTCCATCTCACTATACCACACTAGCAAGTATTAATCCAGGAACAAACTGGTATTTTACTTGGTAGTTTTCCAGTCCCCTAAGTCCAAGAGTATCCCTACTTTATACAATAAATGTGTTCCTAAAAAGTAGCATTTACTTTAGTCTATCATGGATGCCAAAGGACTCTGGAATTCTCTATCCCAGGTTCAGTTAGGGTAGACATAATCGTAGAAATACAGTTTGAGCCTCTATTTCATGCTTTTTCTACCAAGAGACAAGAAAGAGGAGCCCTAACTCAAATAGCAAAACATAGATGAGAAAAGTAAATAATAAGGGGAAAATCAATGTATAAAACCATTGTCCTACAACACCACACACACACATGCACACACACACACATAAAGAGGTGTAATCGCCAACTGATTCCCACTTTGATGGAACACCACCCAGACAAATGGTGTTTTTAGGGTTGCACTGATATCACTAACAACTGTCTCCTAGCAACTGACCATGTTTCCTGATGCTTGGCTCAGCCGCCAAAGTCACCTTTCCACCAAGCTGCTATTATCTGCCAGAGCTGGCATCCACTGTTCTGAGTCCTCATAGACAGATTATACTTTGTCTTTTCCACTGTGAAGAAGATTCTTGTTGGAGCTGAAATCTATTGTAGCTCCTTCCTTAAGGAAGTCCTGTCACACGCTTGTAAGATGGTTCTGGGTATGGGGTCAATAAACACATTTTTAGCCCTTTTCAGACCCGCTTAGAACGGAAATGGGACCCTCAGAGAGTTGTCAAGACCTTCTTTTTATCCCTACCTTCACTACTCCTCCCCTCTACCCTCTCAACGATAAGTTCCCTCATCCTCCCTCCTACTTGGTTTAGGATAGCTGAAATGCTTTTCAATTCCTGTATTGCTCCTGGCAGCTGGCATTGCCAGGTCATGAAATGACTTTGAGACTCCCCTATGACTATATAAAGGAGACACTTAGCAACGCTCAAGCAAAGTGTGGAGTTAGTGACCTTTGTTACCATGTTACCATGGCAAAGGGCCCTCCTTCCTTTGACAGCTGGAGACTTTTGCTCCTTTCCAATGCTGTGAAATAGGTGTCTTCTCTCTTTATATTTACTTTTGCAAAAGGAACCATCTTAAATACTTAAAAGACTAAATGCTTAAATCATAGACACTTTAAGTACTTAAAATTTGGAATGATTCTGGAGAAGGTGAGCTTCAACTGAAAATGAAATTCATGAGTGGGAAATGGAGGTTGACTACATTCTCCTCCACTTGGAAATCCCAGCGGGTCTTTTTGGAAATTGTGTTTAGCACCCAAATTTGCCTTAAAAATAGGGCTATGTTATGTGCTCTTAAATCCAATTCACTGGCTAAGGATCCCTGGATTAGAGAATAGCTATTATTTGGCAGCCTTTTAGTGTTAAATTTTATTTCAGATTATTTGTATATAAAATGTGATCACTGAATGCAGAAATGGTCAAGTGAAATTCTACTGAATTGGTTGTACTAGAACAATCCATTAAGATGAAATGCACTGAATGATCAGTCTAATTATTGTATTGGAGGCTTAAAACAAATGTAGGCTATGTGGATGTTGTTCATGTAGGCTGTGTGGAGGTATGGTTCATCTAAATGGAGGCTGAATAGATAACTATAGCACATTTTCTACCCCCTGTCCAAGGCAGACTTTGATGATTGCTTGGAAGGCAGCTCAATATTGAGGCTACTAGCCTGGTCTGCTTTGCTCCTCTCCCCCCTAAATATTACTAGGGTAAGGGATGTAAGGTTTAGGTTCATGCAGATTTTCTGAGCACTATACTTTGACTGAGAAAGAGTGCCCCAAGTAATGTCCAAAGGTTTGGCATTGTGCACATATATTCATATTTGTATGTACACAAATATTCATATTTATTTTTGCATATATAAACTTACACATATAAATTATGTGTGATATGTTATATATTATATAAATTGGTACATTGATGTGTATTTATGTACATGTTCTGTATACATTTACATGTGTACATATTATATATGTGCATATTCTATATATATTTATATACATGTGTATACGTATGCCCACATATATAAATACACACATTTGTCTCTCCCTTTAGAACATAAGCTTCTCATAAATAGGGATTGTTTCATTCTTTGTCCTTATAGCTCTAATTCCTAGCACAGTGCTTGGCAAATAGGTGCAGTGGATAGAGTATCAGTGCAGGAGTCAGGAGGACCTGAGTTCAAATCTCACCTCAGATACTTGACACTCACTAGCTGTGTGACCTTGGGCAAGTCACTTAACCCCAACTGACTCATCCTGAGTCATCTCCAGTCATCCTGATGAATATCTGGTCACTGGATTCAGATGGCGCTGGAGGAGAAGTGAGGCTGCTGACCTGCACAGCCCTCCCTCACTCAAAACAAAGTCAAGTGCAAGTCATGTCATCATTTCTCTGATGGCATGGTCTTCTTCAGCAACGAAGGATGCACACACACAGATTTAATATATACTTGGAAGCCGGCAGATGATCGAAAGAGATGAACTCCTTCCTCCTGCTTCTCATGATATTGTGCCAACATCCCTATTACTCCAACATAACTGAAGGCACTACTCCCATTGCCCCAGTTCAAAAGTACCTAATTCTGCCTCTGTTTACAATGTGAATCCATCAGAGACTATGATATCATAGGACTCACAGCCATACAAGCATCATGGGAAGAGAATACTAGTGATAAAAAAAAGATGGGCCTTTATTTGCTTATTTTTATGTCTGTATGCACAATAAAACCCGAATCAATGAGAAATCTGAATTTTAAAATGCATAGTTCCCATCTGTTTTAAGCAGCAGATAAGATCCATTTGTAATTAGCACTGACAAATGCTTATCTGCAGATGGATGCTCTTAAAATGGTTAAAAGTTTATTCTTTTAAGTACATTAAACACCATTGGGTGGATAAATAAAATTAGAAGCTGTTTTTTTGGAAAAAAAAAAAAAGCCAAATAAGCCACTAGCTGGTCTGTTTTTTTTTTTTTTTAAGAAGAAGCCAAATTGCCATGATCTAAAATGAAAAAGGAGAAATCGCAACAAATGAAGAAGAAATAAAGGAAATTATGAGAAACGTTTTTGCCTAATTTTAGGGCAACAAAACTGATGATTTAAATGAGATGGATCAGAATTTACAAAATATATAAAATATCCAAGTTAACAGAACAAAAAGCAGAATTTAAACAACCTAATCTCAGGAAAAGAAACTGAACAAGCCATAAATTTACAAAGGAAAAAATTCCAGGGCCAGATGGATTTACAAGTGAATTTTATCAAACTTTTAAAGAACAGTTATTTCCAATATGATATAAACTGTTTGCAAACATAGGGGAAAATCCTACCAAATTCCTTCTAGGATTCAAATAAGCTTGCTCTTGACACCTAAACTTTGTTGCTGTTTGGTTGTATACAACTCTTCATGACCCCATGTGGGATTTTCTGGGCAGAGATTCTGAAGTGGTTCATCATTTCCTTCTCTAGCTCATTTTACAGATGAGGAAACTGAGGCAAACAAGGTTAAGTGACTTACCCAGGTCACATAACTAATCGCTATCGGAGGCTGGATTTGACCTCAGGAAGATGAGTCTTCCTGACTCCAGGTCTGACACTGCACTATGGTGCCACCTAGCTGATACATCTGGGCATTTAATAAATGTTTATTGTCCGACTGTTGACTGAGGAAATTTAACAGACTTAAATGTCATTTATATAGCTGTATTTACCTGCTTTTTCACAGATTAGGAAAAAGAGTTGGGTTTTTTCCTTTCTTTTTTTCAAGACATCAATTTTTTTTCACTTTGAATGGATGAGTTCAGAGGAAGAGAAGATCTTTTCTGCTGCTGATGCTGCAGGTACTGGCTCCAGCTGGGTCAGGGTCAACAGGGCTTGTAAACACCCAATTCCAGAACTGTGGGTGAGATTGAAGCAAGCTTGCAGATCCAAAGGACCAAGGAAGTCTTTCCAAGGATCTTGTACTTCCCATAAGCCTCACCCAAAAGCTATTCTTACAGCAAGAGTCTTCACTGGTCCTAAAGTGAAGATTCCCATCACACCCTGACACATTCCAGACCAGGGTAAGGACCTGTAAAGCAACTTATCATCCAATTTAATGTGTGAAGGGAAAATAGTATTTGGAGTAAAGTCTTGGACCATGTTTTCAGTAAAATCTACAAGCAAACTAATCTTAGTACCAATAGGTTCAAGAAATTTTCTAAAAATATATAATAGAACCCACTCAGTTGGGGAACAGTGAGTTATTAATCCCTGCGATGCAAACTGGGTGGAGTGATCTGTGAGAAGGAGCCCCAAAAGGTTATTGTTGAGTAAGGCAAGGTTGTGGAGGCAATCCCAAGTTCTTTCATTGCCCACTCTGCAAGCAACCTGAAAAACCCCATGCAAACAGGTAGTATGATTTTAATTGCAAGGGAGGGTAAAAAGTGTAGTTATTTACCTCAATGGAATTACCCATTTAGCCTTCACCCTACAGCAGTGTTCTAGTATAATCAAGTGTTACTTTTTGCTCAACAGAAACATCTTCAAACTTGAAGGTTAATAATGCATCATAGCTCTAGGTCATTCATTCATTCCTTCATTTGATTTAAGTGACTGCTATGCATTATGCTTGGTAGTAGAAATATAAAATACAAAAAATAAATAAGGCATGGTCTTTGTCTATGTGGGCAAAGTTAGAATGGGAAGAAGATGATCTGAAGTCAGGAGAGACTCGAGACTGTGGTTCAGTGCAAAGCATGCTGGATTTGGAGACTGAAAACCTAAGTTCAAATCTCAACTCTGCTACTTACTATGTGTGACCTAGGACAAGTCATTTAATTCCTCTGAACCCTGAATCCTCCTCTTTAGAATGATGGGGTAGGACCAGATGACTTTAGGTCCCTAGAACTGTGATGATCTTCATAGAGCTAGGTTCAAATCCCACCCCTGACACTTAGGACCCTGGACAAGTTGCTTCATTCACCTCACTAAGCTTTAGTTTACCTGTAAAATAATACCTATCTTACCTCCTTCACAGGATTGTTATGAACATGAAGTAAGACTGTGTAAAATACTTGGCAAGTTTTACAGTTAACAGATTATTAATCTTGTACAGAAGAGATAAGAAAAAGGAACAGTTAGCTCAAGTAGAAATCAGAATACAAGCACCCATGAGTAGTACACAATGCTATGAAAACAGATTATGGAAAAATGACTTCTTTCACATAAGAAGAAGCATCTTAATCTTAACCTTAAAGAATGCTAAAGCTAAGGTTAAGTGGGATGTAATATAGGGAACCACATACACAAAGATGTGGAGGCAATAAACTGGGAAACCTACTCAAAGGATGGAGGCATTCCATCTCATCTCATAGGCTCAGTGTTAGTGCTAAAAGGAACCGTTCAGTTCAATTCCATCATTTTAGAAGTGAAGAAATAGGCCCAGAGAAATTGGGTGATTTACTCAAGGTCATAATAGTAGTAAGTTGAAGAGCTAGAACTCAAACCTAGAACATAAATGGAAAAGATAGGTTGGGCGATGGGAAAAAAAAAATATTAAATTTGCTAACCTCTTCTGGACATTTAGTTGAAATCTGTGAGCTTCCATGAAACATTTCCTTAATAATGTGAGAAAACTTTTAGAGGAAGTGTTTTATATATACATATATATATATGTATATGCACTATATTATAATATGATATATAATATATAATATAGATGTACATATGATATAATCTATAATATTATATAATGTAATGTATATTATAATAATATAACATATAATATTATATATTATATATACTGAGAAGTGACATGAAAATTATCCAACAGCAACAACAAATTAATGGAATGAATTTTCCTTTTAAAAATACCGAAGCATCATACAAATGAGACTCATTTATTTCATATTCACATACAGAGCAAATGAGCCTTCTGGTATACTAACATTCAAAAGCTGGATCTGTAAACTGATTCATGCTTATTATAACAAATGGCCATTGGCGTTCATCTGTTCCCATGATATTAAAAACCACACGGTTCATGCTTAAATTGCAGGAGTTATGAATCAGGTTTTCTTTTAAAATGCATTAACATGAGAAATCACTTAAAGCAATATTTTCATCAAGCTCTTTTCTGACAAGAGGAGAGGCCTGTAGAACATCAGTAATACTATCCGGTATGCTCATGCTTTTCACATGTGGTCTTCAACTTGATGGTCAGCAAAATGGGAGGCAGAAGTTATTTTTTTCTGTTTTGACAGAACGATGAGTTGCTGACATGAATATCACTCATATTCCACCTGGATGGATGATTTATTAATATTACAACTCAAGATATTAACATTTCAAACCAGATCTCATGAATCTGTGATCTCCTTGATCTGGATTTTCTCTCCAGTGATGCTTTAATAGCCACCCACAGCTAGCCATTTCATTCCTCTCTTGTCTGCATCTTTCATAAGTTTTCCCTGGGGTTCCATTCAACGGCTTATAGGGGCCCTTCCTGATATTACTGGGGTGACAGTGGAACATTCAGGCTAATCATCTGGCATATATTGTCTTTAAATATCTAACCTATCTTTTCTGTCATCCATTTCATTGCTTCCAAACCCAACATGTCTAAAATATAACTCATTGTCTTCTCCATAAACAGGTACCTTCTTTCAACTTCCATATTTCTTTTTCAGGGCAGCTGTAGTATAAACGTGGATAGAGTACTGGACGACTCATCTTCCTGAGTTCAAATTCAGCCTCACATACTTGTGAGCTGTGTGACCTTGGGCAAATCACTTAATCCTGTTTGCCTTGCTTTCCCCATCTGTAAAATGAGTTGGAGAAGGAAATGGTAAATCATTCTAGTATTTTTGCCAAGAAAACCCTAAATGGCATCACAAAGAGTTGGACACAACTGAACAAATTTCTTTTGCCCAGTTTGGTAATTCAGGAGTCATCCTTGACTCCTCCCTTCCAATGCCTAATCAGTTGTCAACTCTTGCCAATTCTACCTCCACATCTTTCCCACATTCACACTCTAGTTCCGGACCCCATTGCTTCTTGACTGTTCTTTTGTAGTAGTTGCTTCACTGGTTTATCTATGTCCAATCCCTCCCCTTTTCAATCCATTATCCATATAGCATCAAAAATAATCATCCTAACATGCAGATCTAACTCCACCATTCTGTGGTTTGGGGATCTTCATTGGCTCTCTATTACCCACAGAATAAAATATAACTTCTTCAGTCCTGACGCTTAGAATTTTCCTCGATAGGGCTCCAGTCTACCTTTTAGAGTTTTATTTTAGGATACTCCTCTTCATAAATTCTATATTCCAACCAGGGTCTTCTAGTAAATGTTTGACATCCTTATCTTCAGAAAAAAAATAGAAGACACACTTTTAAGTTTAATCTGCATCAATGACATTTTCTCCATCATTTCCTTAAGTCTAAACAATCCACAAAACAATAAATCAAGCCCTGATTTATCACATTTGCTAAATTTCAATGTGTGAATGCTCACACTGAAAATTTATGAACCAGCTTTGCTGCAACATGCTCCTGATTCCAACCAAATTAGCCAGCTAGTTATTCCTTGAATGTAGTTTTTCATTTTATGTCTCCAAGCATTCGCCCAGACCATGTCCCCCATGTCTAGAATGCAGTCCCTTTTCATCTCATGCCCTTCTCTATGAAACCCCACTCAACCCTCCAAACCTAGTTTTAAGAATTTTTCCCTATTCAAATTACTTAGTGTTAGAGTTATATATTCTCTGTCCTAGCAGAATACAGGATTCTTTAGAGCAGGAACTGTTTAGTTTGTGTCTTTGTATTTCCAGAACCTTGATTTTAGCAGGTATTGTTGAATTAAATCAAGTGCCTTGGGCACCTTCCTCCACAAGCATATGAAGAAACCGAGGCAAGTCTGTGCTCTTAGTTTTTACAATAATGTTTTCTGTCAATAGGTGGAGCTCTTGTCTATAGTAAGCATGGTCTGGGTTAAGCATCCTTGAAAGGAAAGGCAATTCCAATGAATGAAATAATTTCAGAGAACTGAAGAGGATTCATTTGTAAAAAGAAAAAGAAAAAAAATCTGCTCCTTTGCATGCGCTCACTGACTGGGTTCCTCACATTGTTTTGTGGTTCTCAGATGTAAGTGCATGAAAAGGGAGAGAGAGACAATGGCTTTGGCCAGCCTGCTAAGGGCTGACTCTTCCCACGTTGCTGGGAGAGAAAAAATTGGGAGTCTTCAAAAATGGAGGAGTTCTTGCTCTTACAAACCCAGATTTTCAAGAGTTTCTTTTTGTAAGTTGGGGAGGGTTAGGTCTTCAACCAGAATGCCCAGGGAATGAGGTAAAAGAGATGAAGGAAGGGCAGGAATTAGGAGCTCAGAAGACAGTGGTTGAGGGAACTCTGAGAATTAGCTGGGAGGGGACTTACAACCCCCACATTGCCAATATAAAGGTTGATTAAGGGAGAATCTTTTTTTTTTTAGTTTCCATTATCCTATTATATTCCCAGCACATGGAGGGGTATGTTGGAAAAAAGAAGACCAGATTTAGAATCCAAATATGTCTCTAGCACTTACTATCTATGAAGCCTTAAGCAAGTCATTGTTTCTCTGAGTCTCAGTTTCCTCATTTGTAAAATGAAAGGATTGGACTTGATCTCTAATTTCCATGTTCTGAATTTCTGATTTTTAGAGCTTGCATGGGAGGGGACAATACAGATCATTTGTTCCAGCCCCATCATTTCATAGATGAGGTAAATGAAGCCTAGACAGGATTCTCCCCTCAACGTAAGCACATCATCTGTGATCCTCAGTTACTAAGAGAAGCAGTAAGGTTATATTTTCTTTTAATTCAGAAACTAAGTTGGGACAACATCTTTCCTGGTCTTTAACTCCTTCCCCCTTTCTACATTTGACTGGATTTAGTGCCATTCTGTGTAATAATCTGAGACTATTACAAAACTAAGCTCTGTATAAGTCAGAAATTTCCATAAGATGTAGCACACCTAGGTAGACTCCAGGAAAAAGAAATCAGGAAATTATGGATAATCCTGGAGACGTTATTTTGTCACAACTACTCAATTTCAAACCCCATCAATATTTACTAAGCATCTACTCATACAGGCCTTTGGTCTGGGAACACAAAGACAGAAGACACTGCCCTGCCCTGCCCTCAAAGAACTTACACATTCTGTGGTTGGAGTTCACATTTCCAGCTATACTCAACTTGCCTGTCTTGTTAATATTTTTGATCCAGAGTTTCATTTGAAAAATTCATTTGCAAAAAAAGATTCAAGGATAGTGAAAGATGTGGGGAGGATAAGCATTCATTAAGCACCTACTACATACCAAGCATTTGGATAGAATGCTAGACTTGGAGTTAGGAAGACCTAAGTTTGAGTCCGTAGCTTGTGGCTATGGGCAAGTCCCTTCCCCTTCTGAGACTGAGTCTCCCCTTGTTTTATTTTTCAGTCTATACTGTGAGTTCATGACTGTAGGTAATCCATGAGAAGGAAACCTCTTCTCCCAACATGAGTGTTCTGTAGCTTGTGGTTCTAGGGGCACAGAGGTTGAGGCACCCGTTACTCAGCTAGTCAAAGCCAAGAGTTGTACCATGTCTTTCTCACTCTGAGACATATCTCTATCCACTACATTATTCTGTTTCATATGTGAAATGAAGCTAATCATCTATACAGGGCTGCTGTGAGACAAAAATGACAGTATATATAAAGCTACACACTGTTAGCTGTTATTATATTTTTAAAAATTAAGAAAACCAGAGAAAGAAAAGCTTGGCTTTTTGTTTTTATAAATGTATTTTATAAATTTTTTAATAAATGTATCACCCCTCCAAGGCTCTTTCCTCAACTCTCCTTAGCACTGAATGATTGGATCCCCAAAGGGTGGCTAACTACTTCTCCTATTGGGATAAATTACTCCTGAGGGATTGGGTTTCAAGTACTCTATTTCAAGAGCCCCCATCTAGTGTGCTCTGTATTAATAATCAGCCAATGACTTGATTAACTTTTAGGTAAGTTTGTTAAAGTAGCATAAGAATCATAGTTGTTAAAGTCATATATCCCCAAACTAGGGGCACATTCTTCTCTTGTACACATGAAATCCTTGGGGACAATGAGCTCAAACCAAGAGACCTTATATGACCAAGAGTAAATTCACAGTTCTTGGATCCTGGAAGTCCTTTTCTTCATCCTTGAGGTTCTCATTAAGTTCCTTCTAGGGGGAGGTTTCTGCTGGGATCCAAGTGTCAGTGCTCTTATACAGTCCTAAAACTGCCTTTCCTTGCTGAGCAAATTTGTCTTCTATGGGTTTCTTAGGCATAGAGGATGCTGGCACTCTCTGCTGCTTCAGGCACATAATAGGTGCTTAATAAATGCTCATTGCCTTATGGGAGATTGTAACCTTCCTCTGGGCACACTTCCTGCTTATTGCTTTTTGTTACAAATACAAGAATCTGTCAGTCTCCTGAGACAGCCAGGTGGTATAATGGCTAGAGAACTGGGCCTAGGGTGAGAAAGACTTGGGTTCAAATCCAACCTCAATCATTCACTGGTGATGTGACCCTGGGCAAGTCATTTAACCTCTGTTTGCCTCACTGTAAAATGGGAATAATAACAGCACCTACCTCCCAGGTTGTGTGTAAGGATCAAATGAGATAAGACCAGTTAAGCTCTTAGCACAGTGCCTGGCACAGAAGATGATGATGGTTCCCTTCCTTCCCAAGTCTAGAAGCTCCTAAAATACTCTAACTGCTTCAAGATTTCTGATTGGCTGTGTTTCATGTAGTCCCACAGAGCATGATGCATTTTCTTTAACCAATAGAAAAATATTTTCTGCATGGCACCATCTGCCTTCACCCAATGGTCAAACCACTTTGCCCCTCCCAAATTGACTTGTTTGTAGTCAGTTTGTACCTTTGATTGATTTTCTGGTTCAGTTGGGAAGTCTGGGCCTTCTGAGTATACAGTAACTGAGAAACAGGTGAAAACCCTCACTCTTACACAAGAAAAATTGTAGCCAATGTTTTCCGGAGAGATTTGTACTTCCAACAACAGCGCACTTAACCATGGGGCCACCTTTTAAGAGAGTCCTGAATTGTCCTTGAAAAAATCCAGGCCTGGGACTATTCTTGATGTATAATTATAAAAGATTGTCCTATTCAGTAAACCAATTTGTACTAACTAGAAGTCACTCTACTGGAATACCACAAATGAATGCATGGAAGAACACTTAATTATTTTAAGACTCAAGGTTGCCATACTTGCCACATTTTAGGAATGTGGCCAGATTGAAGCATACAGAAAAAAATATAAGATATCATCTTGGAGTCTATAAACTGGCTATGGAGACTGAAGTGGACATTATTCCTCCCTGGGCCCCTAGGCTGAGAGATATCTGTTAGGTTGCTGGGCAGGGTTGGATAACCTGCCTAGTAGCAGGTTTTTGTTGGGCCCCTGTCAAAACATTATTCCCTTTTGGGTTGTGAAATATCTGATGAATTGTTAACAGTCATTTCTTGTTTAGTCCATTTGCATGGTAACTACCTGTGCCCCCCTAATGTTAGACCCCCTTGTCAGGCAACGAGACCCCTCCCCTTCCTGACAACTACTCTATGTTGAATGACAACCAGTCTGCGATTGGATACCTCTCCTGGCACCTGTTTTCTCTTAGGGGTCCTTTGCCTAGCAGCACCCTGACAACCACCTTCTGTTTGGGGGTTCTTGCCTAGTAGCAAGCCCCGCTCTTGCTCTATCAGAACTCTGTTTGTTGTGGAAACCGCAAGGCTGTACCAAGTAGTGCCGAAATGCTTAAAATGCACTCACCCACCTCAGTTAGGGGCTGTCCATGAGGCAGCTGCTAGCCTGGCTAATAAATGACGCTCTTGAAATTCCTAATTGACTTTTGCCTGTGACTTTTTAACTCCGTCCATTTCAGAGACAAGGGAAGCAGATGCATATGTAATGCCTAAAGGAACTATAAAAAGCATTTTTGAAGGGTCAGATGAGAGGTAATACCAACAGCTAGTATAATAAATTAGAGGTATTCAAATCAAAAGGGAATAATGAGTCAATCAATAAACATTTATTAAGCACCTACTGCATGCCAGATACTCAACTGAGTGCCGAGGATATAAATACAAAGAATGAAATTCAATTTTAAAGGAATTAAATTAAAGAATTAATTTATTATAAATTAAGAGGAACTCATTTTTAAAAAATCAAACTTAGCAGAGACAAATTAGTGCAATATAGAGAACACATTTTATTTATTTAAGAACATTGCTTGGAAAAGGAAATCCTTTCGCTAGCATGGTCCTTCTACATACTCTAAATGGCTGTCTCTGATACCAGAGAAAATGATGAGAAGAAGACAGTTAACAACCTTAGAGGTGCTAAGTTCTCATTATAAATAAGCACACCCTTATTTAAAAAACGTCAGAATTATTTTCTGTGATCTTTTGCACATTAACGTGTTCCTAAATTCAGAGGATGTTTTCATGAGTTGACAATACTAACTTTCCATATTGAAATGGCTTTAGGTATCAAAAATAATTAAGTTTTTCAAACTGTCCTAAGTTTTTTAATACATCTCTTATGTTTCTTTTGTGAATATAGGTTCTTTGAAAGTAGAGATTCTCCATTTAATATGATTGTACATGTATAACCCATATCAAATTGCTTGCCATCTTAGGGAGGGGACAATGGGAAGGTGGGAGAAAAACGTTTGAAACTCAAAATCTTATAAAATGAATGTTGAAAACTTTCTTTACATGTAATTAGAAAAAATACTATTAAAAAGAAAGTAGAGATTCTTTGTTTTTATATTTAGCACCAGCACCTGGCATGCAGTAGGTGCTTAATAAATGCTTGTTAACCATTCTCGTTTGATCTGAATACTTCTAATTTATTATACCTATTGGCCCTACCTCTTATTTGACCCATCACAAAAGCTTTTCACTGCTTCTTTTGGCATTATGTTTATGTCTGCCTCTCTCATCTCCATAACTAGTTTGAAAGCTCTGGGCTGATTTCTTATAATCCTTCTGTATATTCCAATGCTAGCCACAGAGAAGCTTTAACTAATGCTTATTGGAGAAATGCATGAGGGACTGATGACCTTATAAATTATAACATTAAGCAAGACTTCAAATCATATTTTTAACTGCTGCTTTGATTGAGTACTCTCCTTTTACAGAAATTATTTCTTTTATAATCTGGCAGTTGGTTCACTTTTGAAACAATATATGATCCTAGGATGTAGAGTTGGAAGAGATGTTAGAATTTATGTAGACCAGCACCCAGTACCAGGAAACTGACACCAAGCAAGATGAAGTGGACTTTATATGTTTCTCTATTTCTAAATATATGCAAATCCAGAAATAACTCATCATCTTTAAGCAGGAAATAGAAATGCTTTCTTTTTTAAAATCTATAGCTGACCTAACATGCTAAATGTGGTTTCAGATTAGAATTTGTAACTGACAAACTGTAATTTATCAGGTAATTGCATGTCATCTCCATTTATAATGTATACTTACCAGTAAAAAGATACTGCTCTCAGTCAGGTATGGAATTTTTTTAGAGAATATGAGATTATCTGTCTTTGATTCAATGGCTACCCATTCCCAAGAGATAAATGTACAAATGTTTTAATACTAAGTGGTCTATCATCTTTCTTAGAATAATACCTAAAGGCCAAAAGAGAATAATCAATGTATGTCAAGTATACAACAATAATGGAGAGAAAATTTAGGATAAGGCTGTCAGAAAAGGTTGTTTTGGTTCAGTTTAGTCGTGTTCGACTCTTTGTGACCCCATCTGGGGTTTTCTTGGCAAAGATACTGGAGTCGTTTGCTATTTCCTTCTCCAGTTCATTTTACAGATGAGGAAACTGAGGCAAACAAGGATAAGTGACTTGATCAGGGTCACATAGCTAATTAGTGTCTGAGGCCAGATTTGAACTCAGGAAGATGAGTCCTCCTGACTCTATGAACTATGGTGCCACCTAGCACCCCAAAAGATTGTTACTCATATAATATTCTGAGACCTTTCATGCTCTGATAAAATAGACTTACCATTTCATCTGAAAGATACAGAAATGGATAATTAATGATATAGACTCAAATTATCCCTAACAATTCAAAGGTGTATTGAAGAAAACTGTGACATTGCAGAGAAGCAATTCAAGTCAATAAAGAATTAGGGCAAAGGTGGAATTTGCTAGATATGGGTTATATGTTGTTTTTCATTTGTTTTTGACCCTTCAAGACCTAGTGGACTTGAGCACACCAGTACTGTCCACGGGGTATTCTTGGCAAAGATACTGGAGTGGTTTGTCATTTCCTTCCCCGGTGGATTAAGGCAAACAGAGGTTAAGTGACTTGCCCAGGGTCACAGTTAGTGCCTAAAGTCTGATTTGACCTATGGTCTTCCTAATTCCAGACTCAGCACTTTATGCACTGTGGCACTACCTAGGTGCCACATAGGTCATGTAATCGCAGTCAAATTTTAGGCTGATGAGAAATAAGGAAGACAAGATTATTTGCCAGAAAATTCTACTCAACAAATAAAAATATCTATCTCTTTCATAATTTCTTGTCATGGTTTTCTTAATCATTGATATGCCTTTGCAATAAGGGGGTCACAGGCACCTTGCTGGGAGGAACTTCTGAGGGCTATTAGTTTAACCCTTTTCACTTCTCTTTTGGAGATTTCTGAGAAATAGTCAAGGCTAATTTGCATACTCTGATCCAATTGCCCTGAAGGAAGATGGGAGGAGGAAAATAAATCTAAGAAGGAGGGTAAGAAAGGCTAACTCACAAAGTGGGAGGTGCTCGAGCAAGCAGGAAGCCTACCTTCATGGGCACAAGGATGGAGGGGGAGAAAAAAGGGAGGAAATGACTCAAGGTTAGGCTTCCCTGATAAAGCCTTCAAAAACCCAGAATCCCCTCCACACTTTCAGGAAGCACCAGAGGCAGACTTTAGTGGAGACTGCTTAACATAAATCATTAAAGCTTGAATATTTGATTGAAGTCCTGATTAAAAAATAAAAAGATTCTCTCGTTTTTAAAAATTTCAAAACACTTATTTGAGAGTTCAGTGAAAAGTCCTGCATGTGCAAATTTTGGCATTTTAAATATCACATGTGTATCTAGAAAGATATGTATATATAGATATATAAGTATTCAATACCATATGTGTATCGAGAAAGATGCATATATATGTATCTAGAAAGATGTGCATATATACATATAAGTGTATATAAATGTATATACGTGTATGTATATATGTGTGTATATATACACCCACACATATGCATATATGATTTGTGGCAGCACAGTGCTTGGTACATAGTAGGCGCTTAATAAATGTTTATTAGTTGAGTGATAGTTTAGCAGTGTCTTTTTTTAGGTCTTGAATTTAGAGAATTTCATCAAGTATACAAAAAAATGCTTTAAAATTCTGGATAAATAACACTTTTTTTTTAATTCAGAGAGAAATGGGTGCAAAATCATTGTACACATTGGGTACTTCTCATTTAACTGGTTTGTTGCCAGATAGATTCTGGGAATTCCAGCATTTGCCTCACTCTCCCGAGAGTAGCCACCAGCTACCCTTAAAAGCACCCAGGCTCACAAAGTATCAAAACATTCAGGAGTTTTGTTTACACAGTAAAGAACCAAGAAAGTGCTTGCAAATGAGCCTATCAAGGGTCAAGATATCTCTCTCCTGCCTCCCCCTCACATAGTGAACTAACTTCCTCCCAATAAAGACTATGATGAGACAACAAACTTTCTGTCAGTCATTTGAGGGTCAGCCTAGATAATTTTTGAAAGGGCCTATAAGGTGATGAATTTTTTGGTCTTGACAGCTTTCAAAGGCCATCTACTAAGTTGTCAAGGGTTTTTCAGTGGAGGAACTTCCCACACTAGTTCAAATCATGGAAAGGACTTGAATTCAGAAACAACACTCTCAAATTTAAAGTATTAAAACATTGTTCATTTTTTAAAAATCAGATGATTCATCTAAAAACTGGAATACCTCATAATCATTTAAATAGCCTTCAATGTTTACAAAATAGATGAGGAAATGAGACTCAGAAAGATTACATCACTTGCTTAGGGTCACCAGCCAGAATCCAAACATGAGTTTTTATATTGATTGCGAAAAAGACCAGTGACATCACAAATGAGCGATGGCTTGACTTGCTCATGGGAGCTGCACAAACTGTCAGCCTCACTCCCTCTTCCAGAGTCATCGAAATCCAGTGTCAAGGCAAAAGTCAGGATGGCTGGTGACAGCCTAGGATGCAGTGAAAGACCTTTGTGTCTTCCATGCCTGACCAAGCTCTAAGTGCCCCACGGTGCCTGCTTCAGTTGCCTTACTGGCCATTAGAACAAATGGATTTCATCGGTCCATTCTACTGGGAGAAGTCTTCACATGCTTGGGATAGACAACCCCCTTCCCCAATTCACCAATGGGTTTAAAGCCTGTCCGCTACCCTCAACCTGACTTAACCCATCTGCTGAGCCAATTTCCCCAGGTATGAACTATGGCTCCAAGAAGCTGTAATATTGATCCCACTGCTCTCTCCACTAAAGACCACCACTATGGACCACTCCACAGGACTGACTGTAGCAAGTTCTCAAAGAACTCTGGGTTTTGAGGAACTCCTGCCCTAGAGTCAACATTATGCCATAGAGATTCAAAAACAATGTTATTTTAAACATCATCTAATGGAAAACACATTGTGTGATGGAGCAACAAACAGCAGAAATTATGAATCATAATATCATATGTCATATCATATAATATTGCATTGTATCATGTAATATATTAGTATAATATAATAAACCATTATAGTGTTATATAATATTATTTTGTATATCAGGTTATATGACCTGTGGAAATTCTTAAGTTCTCAAGATTTAAAACCACAGACAGTGTTTTATAATGTTATATATCCACATAAAATAAAAACCATGCTATTTTCATTTGCATTAGAGAACTGTCATTAAAATAAAGTCTGTGTTTACAGGGAAATCTACTAGATTACAAAAATGTGGACACGCACACACACATTGATGCTTGTCTTTGGTTTTCCTCCATGACTTCTCTCCTTTGATTTGAGTCAAAGATAAGAATAACACTGCTTTTGCCACAAGGTTTTTGCAAGGAGAGAATGACACCTTAAGTACATAAAGAAAACCAGTGTACACAAGGAGAATGGAAAGTTACTGACTTGTTAGAACAAAGCAGTGACAGCTGCTGGCTCTAAAATTAGACACTGAGACAAGAAATATTAGACATTTTTGTGAGTATTAACAACTAAATCCCCAAAGGCTTAATCTCCTCAGTTCCTTTCGAATGGTTTCACGATGAAAATAATTCATATCAAAGGCATACTGCCATATTGGTTATTTGGTAACTTTTTACAGACCCATTCAAAAGGCGAAGATAATTGTTAGTTCCCGGGCTATAAAGTAGGGAATTGTTAAATGAATATTACCTAAACAGATCAAACCCAGAAGAATCAGTGCCCTTTTGAAAACTTTGTTTTGGGAGATTAATTGAAAAATATAATTTCATAGCAGTTCCAAGGGTGGTATTCTCAAACTGACTTTTCTTCCTTATAACTCTCTTGGAATTCTGCCAAAATAATTAGACCAAACTGTGGCAGTAAATAATTCCTCAAAAAATTTAATCACTTTAGTAATTACTGCAAATTCTTTTAGCTGCTGGAGTACCATCGTTTACTTGAAGAAATTGAAGAAGAAATTAAGTGGTGTTGATGGAGCACCTGGTGGGTACCTCCCACCTCCCCCAACTAGCCAAGCAGGGCCCCTAATGGACAGCTATGTTAGGTTCAAGGGATTCTCTGGATCTGCACCCAAAAAATTTTAGTTCATATGACCCCAACTGATGAGTGTGCTTTTAATCATCATCCAAAGAACACATTTAGTTCCAAGCAAAGGCATTTGAGAAATGTAATAATAAGGGAAAGTAACACAAGACATTTTTCTCTATAAAACTGGGAAGATTTGACAAACATAGAGTACACAATTGGTCAATAAACATTTATTAAGTGCCTAACATTTGACAGGCAGTGCTAAACACAAGGAATATACACAGAGAGTGGTGCACATAGGAAATGTAGAGAGGAACATTGGTGGCCAAGGCACTTGGGTGGAGGTACACCTCATGTCACCAATGTCACACGTTTTCCAGTGACACCATTTTCAACAACTGATTCTCACTGGTTTATGAGGTGGTACTACTCATAATCTTCTATGATCCTTTTCCATAAGATTTTACAGATGAATTTATGTTCTGAATTAGGATTGCCCTTAACAGCCACAGCTTTCTACTTGGTGGATAAACCAAATGTTTCCTGAGTAGGGTGTGTTTTAGACTTTTTGGGGTTCCTTGTTATGGCAATTAATTTTCACAGATTATGGTTCTGTCTGAAATTATTGTCATCTGTAACTTCTTCCATACATCCATATTCCATTGTCAGCAAGAATAACATTTAAATAGATCAGAACTTTTTTGATAGTGTACCATATCTTTTTTTTATTTGTATACTTCTAACTTTATACTAATTTTAACTTTTTTGGTTCTAATAAATTAGTAATATAATTAGGTATTTTTAGTTTTTATTTAGTATTTTATTTTTCCCCTATTAACATGTAAATAATTTTTGACATTCATTTTTAAAACGTTGAGTTCCAAATTCTCTCCTTTCCTCCTTCTCCACCACCCCCATTGAGAAGATAAGCAATGCAATATAGGTTATACATGTGTAGTCATGCAAAACACATCCATGATAGTCAGTTGTGGAAGAAAATATAGGCAAAAAAAACTCAAGAAAAATAAAGAAGGTAAAAAACATTATGCTTCAATCCCTTTTCAGACACTAGTTCTCTCTCTGGGAATGGATAACCTTTTATCCTCAGTCCTTCAGACTTGTCTTGGATTATTGTATTGCAAGAATAGCTAAGTCATTCACAGCTGATCATCACACAATATTGCTGTTACTTTGTACACAGATCTCCTGTCATCCTGATGAATATCTGGTCACTAGACCCAGATGGCTCAGGAGGAAAAAGTGAGGCTGGTGACCTGCACAGCCCTCCCTCACTCAAAACAAAGTCAAGTGCAGGTCATGTCATTATTTCTCTGATGACATGGTCTTCTTCAGCAACCAAGGACGAACACAAACAGAAACTTTGTACACAATACATTTCCCTTTGCATCAGCCCATGTAAGTATTTCCAGGTTTTTTCTGGAACTATCCTGCTCATCATTTCTTATAGTATAATCATCATAATCATATACCACAATTTGTTCAACCATTCCCCAACTGAAGGGCATACCCTCCATTTCTAATGCTGTGCCCCCAGAAAAGAGCTGCTATAAGTACTTTTGTACATAGAGATACTTTTCCTTTTTTGTTTTTTAACTCTTTTGGAATATAGACCTAGTGGTATTGCTAGGTCAAGTATGTACAGTTTTATAGCCCTTTGGTAGTTCCAAATTGCTCGACAGAATGGCTGAATCAGTTCACAGCTCCACCGATAATGCAATAATGCCTCATTTTTCCCACATCCCCTCTAACATTTGTCATTTACCTTTTCTGTCCTCTTAGCTGTATGAGGTAGTGCCTCAGAATTGTTTCAGTTTGCATTTCTTCAATCAATGATGAGTTAGAATGCTTTTTATATGACTATAGATAGATTTCATTACATTATCTAAAAATTGATCATATCTTTTGACATTTATCAATTAGGAAATGGCTCTTATTTTTATAAATTTGACTCAGTTCTCTAAATGTTTGAAAAATGAGGCCTTTATCAGAGAAACTTGCTTCAAAATTTTTTCACAATTACTATTGCTAACTGTGTCTTCCTCCATCCTATCCCCCCTCCCCATTTATTCTATTCTCTCTCTCCTTTCACCCTACCCCTTCTCAAAACTGTCTTCCTTCTGACTGTGCCCTCCCTCAACCTGCCTTCCCTTCTATCAACCCCCCCACTCTTCTCTTATTCCCTTCACTTCCTATTTTCCTGTGGGGTAAGATAGATTTCCATATCCAAGAAAGAGAGAGAGAGAGAGAGAGAGAGAGAGAGAGAGAGAGAGAGAGAGAGAGAGAGAGAGAGAGAGAGAGGCAGCTTTTTCTTGCCTCTTTTATGTGAGATAATTTACTCTGTCCTACCTCTAGTTAGTAACAATTATATATTATATGTACATATATATATAATATAATTGTACACAAACAGCTGATTCAGAAATTATTTTCACATCCCACAGTTTCCTATTTATTCCATGTTACTGATTTCCTTTTTAGGAGGGGCAGTGTTATTTAGTACTTGCCTGCCATGTCCAGCTCCTTCCAATTCTTTTTTTTTAGAAAATGCTCATGTTTAGGACATGATTATTCTATAAGTCTTAGGTCTAAACTATTCCTTATTTCTGTTCCATGTTTTCCAAAATATTTGTTGCCAGTTCCTGGAAGCCACCGAGGATCAAAGCAAATGTTGATTAAATTTGAAGTTTTTTCTTCCTATCGATTCCTTTATGGAATTATTTGACCTCTTCCAATTCTATAGCCAACGTTGGCACATAAACTGCCAATATGTTCATGGTGACCTTTTGGCAAATACTGGTGAAAAGCATGGCAATGTCAAATGACTAAATAGTCCGTGAAACAATGCTTCCAGTTTCCATGCAATACATGATAAAATCAATGCCACCAACTCCCATGTTTGACCATTCAAGGAGAACCTATGATCATCCTTCCATTCACCTGCAGTGTTTTTTCTTTCTTCCTTTTCAAGGAGAATGTCAAGATTTATATTGTTCGGTTCCTCTGATGATGTGTCTATTCAATGGTCATTGGACAAGAATATCCCACTGAAAATATAAATGGCTAAGTAAAAATTCATAGATGATCAAATTCTATGTCATTCTTAGGCTCCTTTTCTAGCACTTGGAAATCATCAGTGCAGGAGTGGAAGTGGGATGCTTAGGACTGTGATGTATTTTGTAATTTTCTTTGTTTTGTGGGTTGGTATGGTCAAAGAATGCTCACCAGGTGACTAGTCTCCTGGTAATGAACTTCACTGTGTGGAACTAGGCTGGTCCTCAGAACACAGGCTGCCAGGATGATACCGGAAGACTTTCCAACATGGCAGGGCACTTGTATGTCATGGTGAGCTATCAAAGCAGAACTTCAGGAGAGGAAAATTTTCTGATTAAATATTTAACTTGAAAATAAAGTCAAGGAAAATGTACTTTAACAGAGAAAGTCAAAGATTCTCATGACACGAAGGGCCCAGGTACACTCTAAGTGATTTTATCATTTCTTTTAGCCCATAGTCCCCACCTAGGAAATAAAGGAAAATGGCAATGTGCTGCCCCTCATTGTGGTGAGACCATTTTCCTACTCATAATCATGTAATGTAGTACACAACATTACAGAAGGTTTAACTAACACAAGTAGGAACTCAAGACAGATATCCTAAATAAACCACCATTGTATGTTAATCGATGTAGAGTTGGAAGGATCATAGATTTGGAAGTGGAAATAACCTCAGAGGCCATTAGTTCAACCCCCTTATTTTATGGATGAGGAAACTGACACCCGAGAGAATTTAAATGACTTGCCCAGGGTTACACAGGTATTAAGCTGCGCATCTGGAACTCAGATTCTCTGACTCCAACTCCAAGGCTCTTCTTTGTAATAGGGGGAGAAAAATGCCACAAAAGTCTGAGAATTCCAACCAAAAGATAAAAATAGAATACTGTGCAGAAATTTCCCCAACTACCTCACTGGATTGTTGTGGGAAAAGCACCTTGGGCTATACAATTAATATCAATTATTTGTCAAGCATGATATGGTCACATTGCTTAAAAAACATGGACATTTCTTCTCTTAACATTTCTTATTAGCATTCTTTCTGCTATATCACACTGTATCTCAAAACGTATTGCATACTTCCCCTCTCCTTTTTTTATCTTTTGGACCAAGGTTAAGAGACTTGCCCAGGATCACACAGCTAATAAGTGTCTGAGGCCAGACTTAAGCCCACGTCCTCCTGAGTTTAGGGTCAGTGCTCTCTCTACTGTACCACTAGCTACCCTAGTTCCCTTTATCTTAAACAAAGTATAATGAATAAAATTTAATAGTACCTTATGACTCCAAGATATTGCAGACTTTATGCTTTACTCTTACATCTAATAATGTATAAAATCGAATTTCAGAAGTACCTTTTAAAGTCATTGTTTGAGCCTGTTGGTGGTGTAGTGAAAAGAACAGACTATTTAGAAAGAGACAGCATTGTGCTATAAATTACTGCATGTGGATTATGTTTCTGTATTGCAGACATAAAACAGTGGTCATTCATTCTTTCCCAAAAGAGTATAGTATATGGCGTATGTGGATTTTTTTTTGACGTAAGAGGAAGTTATCCTCAGATGAGGCAATGATATAGGGAGGTAAGCTTGTGGGTTAGGGGGTCATCTATACCAGTCAATACTCGGTGCCAAGAGCAGTACCAAAAGATCCTTCTGTTCACAGGCTTGTTTCCCTATTAACTCTCACTCTAGATTCAAAGGCAGTTTAGGGTATGCTCTTTAATGTATTAAAAATGATCAAAATCGCAGAAATCCTCTTTCTTGTTAGCTCATTGTCCTGCCCAGACTAGGTTCAAAGAAAAATCTTCTCATATGGGTTGACTTTCTTATCTCAAATCACATACTCAAAGGCTTAGACAAAATTGTTGCCAATGGACATATAATCTATCATCAGTCTTAAATAGTATAGAAAACAAATAATATTCAAATAAGATACACAAGACTACAAGAGGACCAGCAGCTAGCATCATTTCCTTGTTCCCCCACCTCCTCCCAGTTGGTTTGAGGAGATGAAGGACTTGCTATTTAAATCTTGACTGGTATTTTCCCAGTACTGTTTTAATAGAAGGCAAAAAGAAAAAAAGCTATGAAAAAAGAATATGACAAATGGTGGAGAGGTCATAGGTAAATGGGAACATTAATATGCTATTGATGGAACTACGAATCAGTCCAACCATTCTGGAAGCAATTTGGAATTACACAAAAGAAATCACTCAACAGGGCATGATTTTTGACCTACCTGTATACCAATTTTGCTGGGCTGCTACACAAAGAGATGAAAGATAGAGGAAAAGGTCTTGTGTATGTAAAAATAGCAGCTCTTTTACGGTGGTAAAAACCAAACAAAACAAGAATTGGACTTTATTTTCATCAACTACCATAGCTAATAATCTGCTATTGAGTCCAGTCTGCTCTCTGCTCCTCTGACTGGTGCCAGTCTGTCCACAAGCCTATCCTTTTGGTTCTTATTCTGAGATGTTCAGACTCTCTTCTGTTCTTGCTCTAACCTCTATCATTTCATGATTACAATCCCAAGGTGGGCAATGTCTGCCCACCATTATTTTGCTCCCGCTTGTATGTCCCAGTGAACAAGGAATCCAGGTCAGCATAGAGTAAGGCATGTACACTTTTTGGTCCTCCAAAATCTCTTTGGTTCTGAGTACCTGGCTTACCTGTATAGAATAACATTAGAATTTCTATTAACCTAACTGCTCCAAAAGAGAACTCTGCAGGTAAGAAGAGTAACATAATATTTTCTTACAATAAAATCTGTAACACCTGTAAAACTAATATGAGTCTACCAGTTATTTAGACAAAGCCGAAACCACGTCACTTTTACCTTTTTATCTGCTGATGAATGGAAAATAAACATACAACCAAATGTGTAAAGAGGCAAATGCTGGCTTTACATAAGTCAAAACCTCCTAACAAAGCAGTGGTCCCCAATGGGGAGGGGTTATTTCAGGAGGTAGAGGTTTACACCAGAAACTGAAGCATGACTTGTCGATGTCTATACTATTTATGTCACAGGGGGAATTCTTGCCTTTAGGTGTGGCTAGATGAGATAACCTCCAAGGTCTCATCAGCTCAAATTGTGTACTTCAGGGATGGCAGGATAGAATCATAAATGTGCCCACAATTTGCTTCCTTTTGTAGCAAATATTTTTTCTTCCTCTAATTCAAACTCCCATTGTGTATTGGGGGAAGAACCCCCAACAATTTTATTTGCCACAGAGACAAACTTCCTAGTCTTGACTAGTGAGTGGTAGCCATAGAGCAAGAGGCAAAAGTAGAAAGGTGAAGCTCTCTCTGAGCTTGATTAGGAACCCATGGTCCATCCCATTGTCATCTCTTGCTGCCCAGGAGGATCTTCCTGTCTGAACTCAGTGCTATATTTGCTCAATCACTTCATTTTGTAACTGTTTCTGGCTTCTAAAACTTAGTCCCCTGTATTTTTCAAAAGTTCCCCCTTCCAAGGATTTTTTATCCCTTTTCTAACATTTCCACCCTTGGATATTTAGGCCCTCTAGAAACAGCGTAACGTTTCTTCTCTCTTATCTGTTATTGACACTACATTGAAACAAGACTTTAGGTTTTCATTAGTTACAAACATGGTAGAATTAATGGAGGGTTCAACCCATAACTCATACTTACTCAAGGACAAAAACACGATATTTAAAATCTTATATTGCATAAGAGAGATTCACACAGATAAACCATTCCAGGAGGATGATGGAACCCAGAAACACAAACATAACCATGTTTACTGTGCATATTTCCAAACTTTAATTAGTACTTTGTCAGGAGGCAAAGTAGATAGAGTAGATAGAGCACTGGACTTGTTGTTAGGAAGTCCTGAGTTCAAATCCAGCTATGTGACCCTGGGGCAAGGAACTCAATCTTTCTTGGCTTCAGTTTTCTCATCTGTAAAATAGGGATAATAACAGCACCTCCCTCATAGGACTCTTGTGAAGATAAAATGAGATAATAATTGTAAAATGTTTTGCAAACCTTAAAACACTACATAAATGCAAGCTATTATTATTATATAAATAAATATATTAAATTAAAATAAATAAATGTAGCAAAAATTAATATATTTATAATAACTGATATAATATATTAGATTAGATATGATATATAAGTATATAAATGTAAATCTATAAAAGCTAGCTATATTATTGCTACTTCAATGGATCTGTGATCCCATTGGGGTGGGAACCATCTTGAGTGATACAGATTTTAACCCATTCATACCTGCTCATCTTTGTATGTCTTGCCCATTTCCTTCCATGAATCCACTGGGGGCCCAACCCAATGTACCAAGGACCTTACTCTAAATGTCTTAATCTTAAGCTAACAATATAGCATGCTGGATGCCCATCTGTTATAGTTAACTGTAACTGTAAAACTGGCCTAAATCCTGTTCTGGCCATATATCTTTCTGCTAGTGCCTTTAATGCAGTTAAAAATTAATTAATGCATGGGTATACAATTCATTGCTGGCAATACTCTATAGTAGAACTATGTCCAACACTCATCTCTTCGTCACCCATTGGGTAGCCCACAATTTTGATGTCTTTGAGATAGTAATAATTCACAATTCACAGTCAGATGGTGTCCACAGAGAAACATTTCTGTTAAAAAATGGGATTTTATATCAGGAAGAAGCTTGAAGTCATTGAGACAAAGCTCAGAGCCATTTCCCAAATGAAATTCAGCCTGCTTTCTTCCTTCTATCCAGTCTGCACTCAGAACCATTGTCTAACTGTAGCATTTTCCCCAAAACATAGATGCCAATGGACCAGCTCTGTGGGCTTCTTCATCCAAAGGCATTGTCTGGACCATAAGCATTTTTTCATCCCCTTGACTTGTCCTAGGGTGACAGGCCAACTTATTTTCAATTCAGTTCTATTCAGCACACATTTATTATGTACCTACTACATGCAAGGCACTGTGCTAGTTTAACTTCAAGGAACAGCCAGGAGACCAATTCACCTGGAACACAGCATGTAGTTATTGGTGGTCCTTTATTTTCAGAGAGGGCTTTGTGCCCTCCTGGTTTATCCTGTGATATCCTGGTTTGTGCATGAATTGCATTTAAGTGAGGCAGTTACACAAAGTCATCAGCCTCACCAATACAAAAAGAGGAGAAATATGAAATAATTCTGGAAGGTAGGTGGGAGCAAATCTGTGGAGGGCTTTAAATGTCAGGCTGAAAAGTTTGCATTTTATCCTGAGGCAATAGGGTTCCAACGAAGGCTTTTTTTGGGAAGACATTGTCATACCTATATTTTGGGAATGTTAATTTGGCAGCTATGCGGAGGATGGATGATGGAGGGGAAAGACTGGAATCAGAGAGACCTTTTAGACAGCTGTTTCAATGGTCCTGGTAAGAGGTGATAGGGGATTGAGAAATGATTGGGAAATAGAGCTATGAGAAAGGTTTTGGATTTTTTTCCCTGAAGTTAGGCATGAAAGGGAAAGGAGATTCAGGACAATAGCCTGAATGAGTCAAGTGGAGCAAAATCTATTTATATGGAGTAACAAGGAGCTGGTGGATAAGGGAAAAAAATGAAAATGAGACAAAGGGTCTGGTTGAAGGGACAAGCTTTCAGAGAAGATGGGAGGCCATGAGATGAAATGGAGGCAAGATCCTGGGCAAGGAGATGGGGTTGCTGCCTCTTCAGAGACTGGGACAGAGGATGAGAGAAGAGGAGAGCAAGTAGAAAGGTTTTGGAGTGGGACTTAGGAGGGAAGAGGAAACATGCTTGGAACGTCCTTTGCTTTCTCAGGGGAAAATTATTTTCTCTGCTGAGAGAGAAGAGGGAAAGCAGTACAAAGAGATCAAAGAGAAGAGAAAGTTTGAAATCCTTCTGGTGGGGAGTGTGATGGTTATGGGCTGTATTTAGGAGCCTCTGAGACATTCCAGGACTTGGTTCAGTCAGCATGCAATTACTTACAAACAGAGCCATCTGGTGGGTCTCACCATACATAGGGAATTTCTTTTCTATTTGGAAACTGTACTGAAACTAGGTGAAGATGTCTTCCACACAGAGGTAGTGTGGCTTGGTGGTTAGAGATCTGCCCTCAGGTCAGAAACCTTATAACAATCTGACCCCAGCGGAGTGGAGACCACTCACAGCTGAATGACTTCACTGGAGGGCAGTCTGGTTTTACTGGGAACAAGCAGAGGTTTTGGAGTCAGAGAAGAGTGGGAGGGAAGCACCTTAAAGGTTTAGGTGACCTGCCTCCACATATTTCCCAGTCATATAGATCTCCTATATCTATGCCCATTGCTTAGAATAGTGCTTAGAACATAGTCAGCACCTAATAAATGTTTACTGATTAATTTGTTCATGCGCTTCCATAAATGTCACTTAATCAATTAGCAACCAAGGAAGACCTGGATTCAAGTCCTGATTCTGACATATGAGAGCTGTGTGATCCTGGGTCAGTCACATAACCTCTCAAGGTGCTAGGCAACTAAGATGTTAAGTTGTAGACTAAGTACTTAGCTGCATTTGTAAAGGGAATTTCATTATGATACGTTATACTACACTCATAGAATTATAGGCATAAACAAAAAAAAAATCTTCCATGACACTGGAGGTAATTTTGACAAGCATACACAGCTCCATTTTATATATTTATTTGTATTTTTCATATAATTTATATAATATGTATACTATATGATATATAAATAATGTATAATACATAATTTATATAATTTCTATATTATATATAATTATATGTTTATTTATATACTTATATTAAAAATCAAAGTATTACCAAACAAGGTTATTTCTCCTATGTCTATCGAAGAATCTTCTATGATACTTGTGTAGGGGATGCAGGGATTTGGTTGCTAGTGTAAAGGGGTTTAGGAAGCCAGAGCCCCTAGGAGACCATCAGCTCTCCTCTGCCTCTTTTGTTCTTCCTCCTGAGGTGATGTGCAAGGACAGAAGTGAGCTACTCAGAGGCATGAAGATGGTTGGAGAGGATATTATCAGAACAACGCCACTGATTTTATATGTATAATGGGTACCATACTGCTTATCTTCTCAATAGATGGGGGAGGGACTAGAGGAAGAGAATATTTGGAAGAAGAAAAGGGAGAAGGAAAAGGAAGGGAAGAAGAAAGAGGAGGAGGAGAAGGAGGAGAAGAGAAAGAAAAAGAGGAAGAAAAAGGAGAAGGAGAAGAGGAAGAAGGATAAGAAGGAGGAGGAAAAGGAAGAGAAGAAAAAGAGGAAGAAGAACTCCATTTAGCTCATTTATAGTTTGGTGAAGTAGAGCTCCCAGGATTATTTTTCATGGACCCACTATTAACCAGGAGACATTATAAGGATAAAAATGAATTATTTGACTATAACTCAAATAAAACTTTATTGAGAGAACCCAAGCAGCATGAGAGTAATTCAGGTCAAAAGAAAGATTTACAAACCTAAGGGTTTCTCCAGCTAGCTGGCTACTCATGGCTGGCTGGGGTGTGGAATCACAAAACAGCTGGAAAAAGCTATGTGGCTATAAAACAAAAGATGTGAGGTTCCAGCAGCTGAAATTCAGTGAAGATGCCAGTAGATGACAGCAGAGATTAGCATAGCAGGGAGAACAAAGCAACAGAAGACCAGCTAAGGAGACACACCAGCTCATACATAACCTGATGACATACCTAAAGGACAGCTTGGCTTTACCAGGGAGCAAGCATGAATGTTGTAGGTCTAACCAAGAAAGCCACCTTACAGAGGTGACAGTGGTGGCTTCCAGAGTTCCCAGTCCACAGAAAGGAAGGGGGTTGGACAACTGGTCAGAAGAAGATTACTGAGGATGCTGAGGTCAGAATTCTGTTACATTAGCCATAAATGGACTTGGGTTCTGGTCCTAGGTTGTAGTCCCAGGGCTAGGAGGAGCACTAGCACACCAGAACTTTTAGCCTAGAGCAGGGACCCTCATTACAGTTCCAAGGCAGAAAAGAGTATTTGTGGTCCCACATAGAACAGAGCACAAACCAGGAAAGCACACACTTCTCCTTGGATCATATCATCTCGGAAGAACTGAAAACTTGCAGATCCTCAGGATTAACTCTGAAAAAAGCTGCACAAAATACCTGAAGCTTGGAACTGCGATGTCCTTCCTCCTCAGGAGCAGAGTCCAACTTTAATAAAGAGATAAAAGTCAAGAAGTAGGCTGGGAAAATGAGCAACCAATAAAAAAGGTCCTGACTATAGAAAGTTACTATGGTGACAAGGAAATTCAAAGAAAGACACCTTGGAAGAATGAGTTGACCAGGCTACACATCCCACACCCACACCTGCCATATGTTCACTACTTGCATTCCTCTCTGATTCAATAAATTGAGAACATTTATTTAGTACCTTCTATGTTCCAGGAACTATGAAATACAAAGGCGGAATAAAACAATCCCTGGCCTCAAGTAGAGGAACATGGCATGTATGCATATAAATACAAAGCAATTTTTTTTGACAGGAGACACTAACATTCATGGGATCAGGAACAATTTCATGTGCAAGGTGAGTTCAGTACAAAACTGGGAAAGAAATTAGGTATTAGAAGAGGTAGCAGTTAGGAGGTAGTGCATTCCAGATGTGAGGGTGGCCTTTGCAAAGATAGAGATGGGAGATGGAGTGTAATGTGTAAGGAAGAAAGACATCCAGTTTGCCTGGAGTGAAAAGGAAATGAAAGGGATGAATGCATAATAAAGTGCAAAGGGCTTTAAATGCCAAACAGAGGAACTAGTATTTGGTCCTTGAGATATTAGGGATTTGCTAAAGTTTACTGAGAGGTGACATTTTCAGACCTGTGCTTTAGAGATATCACTTTGGTAGCTATGAGGAGAGTGTGACATGAGGCAGGAAGGCTATTATGATACAGTTATTCCTTCTACATTGTGACTTTCCCCATCATGGTTTTGATATATTACAGGTCAGTGAAAGAAGTTAAATGGAAATTTGGGGGGAGTTTTGTAGAAGCCATAGACAACACACAAAAGCTGGCAGATGATCCATAAAATGTTTAGAAACTCAGAAATGTATAAAATATATGTATAGTATCATATAATATCAATCCAATTTTATAATAGGATACTGTAAACATCCTGTAAAAGAAAAAGAAAAAAAGTTCAGACTTCTCTGGTACAAAGAGAAGGTCAAATATTTATGCAGATTTTCCAGATCACAGGGGCATCGCACCCCTAACCCAAAGGATGTGGAAGGGATAACTGCACTCTATATGAAAGGTGATGAGGGTCTGAATAAGGATGGGGGTTGTGTGAGTGGAGAGAAAGGGATGAATGTGAGAGCTGTCAGGGAGGCAGAATTACTGGGATTTGGCCACTGGATTTGTAGGGAGAGATGCAGTGAATAGTTAAGGATGATGTCAAAGTTGAAAATTTGGGTGAATGAAAGGATGATAATGCCCAAAATAGAAATAGAGAAGTTTAAGCAAGGTGAGGCTTTGAGGGGGAGGTAATGTGGTATAATGTGTAGAGTGCTAAGCCCAGAGTCAGGAAGACTCATATCCCTGAGTTCAAATATAGCCTTAAACACTTACCAGCGTGTGACTCTGGACCAGTCACTTAACTCAGTTTCCTCATCTATAAAATGAGCTGGAGAAGGAAATGTAGCAAGGCAATCCTTTGACCCAAACCCCACAAATAATTGAACAACAAAGAGAAGAGAAGACAATCCAGGAATAGAGACTTAAGGTAGCATGGTATGGTGCAGTCAAGAACTGGATTTAAAGTCTACTTCAGACACTTAAAATCTGTGTGAAACCTAACCTTTCTGAGTTTCAGTTTCCTCATCTGTAAAATGATGAGATTGGACTCAATGACCTCTAATAGCCTCCTTGCCCTAAATCTATGATCCTATGGGATATGAATAGTCATCTACCCATGGAAACAAAGGAGCAGTCAGATGAATAGGAGACCCAACAGAGGACATGAAAACGCAGAGAAGAGAAGGTATTGAGGAGAAAAGGGGTCTCAACAACATCAAATGCTTCAAAGGAGTCAAGGAGGATGAAAGTTGAGAAAGGGGCATTGAGATTTAAGATTCAGTTTACTGATAACTCTAAATAGAATAGCCTCATTTGAATGATGAGGTCAGAGGCCAGATCTCTACAAGCAGGTGAAAAGTGACCAGAGACAGAGTAGAAGCTGCAAGTATAGACAGCCTTTTCTAGGGATCTGTCTGTGGAAGGATGGATAGAGATATAAAAAACTTCTTAAAAAGGCAGCAGCATCTAGCAGAGTTTTTAAAGGATGGGGATAGGTTTGGTTATGTTCATAGTCAGTCAAGGAATGATCCAGTAGGTAGGGAGAGATTAAAGACCACGAGAGGGGATGATGGCTGTGGGGCAATCCCAGAGTAGACAGAAGGAGAAAGGATCAAGAGTTTACATAGAGGGCTTAGCCTTGGAGTGAAAAAAGACCATTTCTTTATCAGTCTGGAGTAAAGAAGAGGAGAATCTAGGACTATGTCAAGGAATTTTGAGATCTATAGTATGGAAGGAGTTTCGAGTGATTGACCTCTGTTGTCAATTAAGTATGAAGTATGATACTCTGCATCTAAAGGTGGTGGATGGATGGTGTGAGAGGCTCCAGAAGATAACTTCTGTGAGTGGTGTGAAAAAGTATCGGTTAGGGAGAATAAAAAGATTGCCTTGTTTCACCAAGGGACCAGCTGAGATTACGTATTAAAACGTTGAAGTAGACCAACACACTGAGTGGACCTATTCATTCATCAGTCCATGAGGTGGATGATAGGAGTTATCCAGGACTGGAATTTGGCAAGATATGAGCAATAATAGGACAAAGTTTTCAAGGGTAAATGATGGTATTAAACTGAAGTGATGTACTAAAAGTTAGGAAAGGAGGAAAGTGAAGCCAGACAAGGGGTGTTGGCCCATGAAAATACTGAGGGGAAGAGTGGGAGACTGGGGTACTGAAGGGAGAAAGAATAGGATTCATGGTGAAGGTGTGAAGGAATAAAGGAATGATGGGAATTTATGGCCAGATAAAAGAATTTCAGACTTCTGAATCATGGAATTGAAACACTTATGGTGATGGGGAGATTAAGATTGTGACCTGCGATGGAATAAAAGAGTAGGTCATCATAGTTGGAAAGCTTGGAAGATATTGGAGGGGTTACATGCATTTCCTGGCCAAGAATTTTCTTGTAAAGTTGCCCTATTGGCTTTGCAGTTGGACAAACTGGGATCACATCTCAGCTCTGTATGACATTGGACAGAACATTTCATCTCTTTAGGCCTCTTTCTGATATCTTGAGAATCAACTTTCCCACACCTTAGTCTCCAAAAGACCACCCCTCCATATGTAATCTAGTCCCATTCCCATTTTTGTTTTCTTTAGCTCTATTTCCTCATGTCCATCAGAGACTGTGACTTTATGCCCAAATGTAGTGGTTCTACTGTCATTGATAGAGAAATCCTGATAGACTTCTCCCCCTCATTTTTCAATGGTTGTTTTCCTCCTTCCTGTTTTATCATTAAATACTTTTGGCATATTTTGATTTAGCCGTGTCTTCTGTCAACTTGTCTTTAACTTGGGTTTATTTCCTCTCCCTTGCTTCTTGCTATTGTATGAAGCAACACTGTTCACCTTTTTCTAACATGCTCTTCTGTACAATTTTACAAATAAATTTAAGTTCTATAACAGTGCCACCCCTGGGTGCAATATCTCTCTGCTTGGCAAATAGATCAAATAATTCTTGACTCAGGCTGTATCTAGACTCTTTTAGCATCCTTGTTGTGTTAATTGCTTTAACATCAGCTAAATTTTTGTAGGACATGGTGATAGTCCATATTGAGGTCTGTTCCTTGATCTACATTCCATTTAGGAGGGCATGACTCTCTTATTTGAATAAGTCAGGCTGAAGCCATTTTGATCATTCTCTGTTACTTCTTTTTTTTATGATCTCTTACAATTTATTGTAGATTTTGATCTTTGCTCCATCAAGTCAATTATCTAATCAAACAGAGGCACCCAGTTTGGAAGGGTCTCCTAAATTGACATCCAGCCGTTTCTTGTCTGCTAAGATAGAATCAATTCCATTTTTTTGGTGATGTCATTCAGTGCTTAATAGATTCAAAACTCTTGAATCTTTTTGAAGAAAGTATTCATGGTATATGGGTGGGGAGCTTCTACATTATCTCTAAGACCCTGGCCACTTTGTTTCTCAGTTATGTGCCTTATTTCCTAATGTGTTTTCCACCATTCTCCCCTGTGTTCATTGCATCAAATTTAGGAAGTAACAAAATACATATTTACTTTAAAATGACTGAATCAGTTCTTCATTAGATTTTTCTGACTTCTCATCCTTGGTAACAGATCTTAGTGCATAAGTTGCAATTGTCCTCGTGATGCTCTTTTGCTTATACTTATTACAAGGAGTATAACATGAGATAAGCAAACATCCTGGAGCATGACAAAATCAACTTGGCCAACTCCAAGGGGAACCTGTGAGTCATCTTTCCTTTCCATTTGACTGCAATGCCTGATAGCTTCTAGTTTTATTTATAGTGAGAATGTCAATATTGATATATTTCAGTTCCTCCAGTAGAATACCCATTCATTGGTCACTGTACAAAGATCTCAGAGTACCAACAAATTCATGTTTACAGACAGCCTAACTAGGATTTTTAGCATCCTCTCTTCCCCTTTTCTATTTTTCCTCCACCATCACTTTGGGAAGGGAAGCAGGCTCCTAGAAGAGAAAACTATCTCACATTTTTCTGTTTTGTTGGCTGACATGGCCAAAGAACCCATTGCCCAGTAGCTAGCCTAGCTTTCCTTGGAAAATAGACAAAATTGGTTGTTGGGGCCATATTCCCCTCCTAGCATGGTAGAACTTGTGAATGCTTGCATCCTTCCGGAAAGCAGGATCAATTCCACACCATAATGAAACACAAGAGTGGCACTTGTGCAGGAAAAAAATCAAAGTAAGGTTAGTCTTTTGGAATTTTTATGATTTCAAACTTTCTGTCACTTTAAGTAGGGCTAAGGTACATGACTCAGTCCTTACGAGAACATATGTTTTGCTATTATGAGCTCAACAACCATGACTCATGGGAACATTGACAAAGGATCTCTTTGCACTATATATACAAGATCTTGATGCGCCAATATTATTATGCAACACTAATAACTTAAAGTAATAAAACAGAAAAGCTACTATATGATTGTGGATAGACAGGCTGACTGTACAGCTCAAAGAACATCAGACTGATTGTGCAGTAATGGGGAGCAACAGTCAGACTGCTAGACTCAGAGTCAGGCGGACCTGAGTTTGAATCCTGCTTTGGTCTCTTCCGAGCTATGTGACCCCAGGTAAGTGACTCTCTCAATTGTAGTTTCTTCAAATGCAAAATGTGAGTGATAACAGCTCCTACCGCCCAGGGTTGTCATGAGAATCAAATGAGATAATATATGTAATGTACTTTGCAAATTTTAAAGTGTTATATAAATCTTCACCATTATTATTAGTCATCAATACGAAAAAAATCAAATGAAAGAAGAATGTGTCTTCTGTGTTTTTCACACCACTCTGGAATTTCCACGGATTCCTGGACTTAATGTGGTATATTTTGGAAATAAAAGTACCTCAATCTGAGCCCTCAGCCAATATCAAATGGAGACTAATGGAACTAAGTATGGACGATTTCTGATTGGTAATTAAGTGTCTTATCTGCATACCAGGTAAACCAAGCTAGCAGACCAGCAGATGATGTCACGATTATATGATATATGTACATCTATACATATATGTATGTGTACACACATATATTGACATATTTAAAGTAAAACTACATATATAAAGTTATATAAACATACATATACATTATATATAAATTATATATTATACACAAATATATATTATATAAACATATACATATATATTTAAAGTAAATTAAAAGTTTTAAAGTGAAACATTTAATCCAGATTCCAATGCAGTACTCCCCAGATTCAGGGTCCAGTGTTTGGGATAATCATAATTATGTAGATGTGGGTTGACCGTCTGTCCAGAAAACTTTCTACCAGAACAGGGATTATAAAGCAACAATTAAAGCCTTTAATTAGGACAGAATAGCAAAGCAAACAATGAGGGAAAATCCCCTACTCGCAAATGGAGATACAGTCTTCCACTGATTCCCTTGCTACCAGTGGGAGAGGGTATATTCCCCAAAGAACTCACAACCCTAGGGTTGAGCCTTGGCTGGACTACTTCTTATGGCTCTACCTCTTTGCAGCTGGTTCTATTTCACTGATGTTGACTGTGTTTCATTTCAGTTCCATTCCCACTGCAGTAGCTAGTCCTTCCTGACTCAAGCTATCCCTTCTTCCTTCCCCAAAGACCTGGGACACTTTTTTTTTTACCAAGTAGCTCCTGAGTTACTTCTTTCCCACTGTGTTCTGCCATTGTGACATGTTTTTCCTCAAAAAAAGTATTACTGCTCTTTTGTAAGACCACCCGTGCCTGTAGCTAACCAACACAGTTCAGCTACTTTGTTAGGTTCATAGTTACACTTGGCCACCATAGAAGAATGCCCCATAGGTCAAGACCTTTTTCAATCTCCCTATCTCTCCACAGAAATTCTCCCTAGGCTTGCTTTGATTTTTAGGCTAAAGTGAATAAATTCCTTCAGTTCCCATCATACCCATAGCTATTAGAAGTAATTGTACTCAATGACTAATAACATATCCACTGGGACTAGTTCCTTCTACTGGTAACACCACATCCCTAGCTACTGAGGATAGTGTTAGTGCTGAGCCCATACCTCAACACATATTTGACATTGTTCTCAGTTCATCCTGCTGTCACTGGGAGGAGATCAAGCAATAAGATAATTCCCAGCCTCCACAGAGAAATGGGTACAACTTCCACTATGGAAGGAGAAAGTGAAAAACCACAGGAATCAATTAGACATTTTATGTCACCTTTCAGCTTGAACTTGCTGCTCCAAAGTCACATCATTTCCAAGGGACAGATAAAGCAGCTACAGAGATCTATATCTCTCCTGAAATGCCTGAAGGATGGAATCACTCCCACTGAGGTCCACAGAAAGGGTTGTTCATGTTGTTTTGGTGGCCACTCTTCTCTGACACAGCCTTGACACAGCCTTCCTTCCCAATTCCCTTAAGACATCACAGATGGAACACCAAGGGACATTGGGGTTTGTTGCATCATCTAATGGAGACAAGTCTTTGAGCACTGAGCCAGCTAGAAGAAGAGGTCAAGGCATAAGACCAACCCTCTATGAGGTTTGCTCTTAACAGAGCAAACCAGAGGTGCCTGCTGTTTACTGCCAAACCCCACTACAGTAATGACTGCGATTTCTATGGAATTTTGTGAACATTTAATTTAAGCCTAGCCTGCCTATGAGAAAGGTGTTACGGATATTATTCCCATTTTACAGATGAAGGAACCAAGGCCCAGAGAGTTTGACTTGCTTGTGATGATACAACTGGGAATGTCAGAAGCAGAGCTCAAACTCATGTCTTCGTTACTTCAAAGCCCTTTACTCACTATATGTCGTACTGGGTCTCACGAAGTTCTGGTAGTAGATGAGATTGGCAAGGCAGAGAATATTCAGAGAGTAGAAAAAGGTGAAGAGGAGAACCTGAGGTGGGGCCTCTAGGTGGCGCTGCAGTGGATAAAGTACCAGTCCTAGAGTCAGGAAGACTCATCTCCATGAGTTCAAATCCAGCCTCAGACACTTCCTACCTGTATGACCCTGAGCAAGTCACTTAACTTTGTTGGTCCCAGTTGTAAATGTAAAATGAGTTGGAGAAGAAAATGGCAAACCACTCCAGTATCTTTGCCAAGAAAACCCCAAATGGGGTCACGAAGGGGTAAGGGGTAGACACCACCAATATGACTCACCAATAACAGCAAACAATAGAGGGAGACACCTGAACAATGAAAGTCAACGATTGGTAAACAACTATGCATTAAAAAAACAACTAAATATTCTAAACTGTGCTAGGTGCTGTGGGGGAGGTTGAACCATGATTCCCCCTTGACCCCAAAGAGACAAAACTAAAAACATGGAACCGTAGTGAAAATACAGTTATTAGCGAGTACAGATTAATTGTTAAGTATTGTCTGAGTTCAGGGGGAGAGGGAGGTGGGAGCTGTAGCAATCAAAGATGGGTGCATAGAGAAGATGGAGTTTGATCTGGGTTTTGGAGGATGGGTAGGATGGGATCATATGGGGGATGGGGGGGAAAGGAAAGCTGCCAGCTCAGGAATCCATGTAAGGGGAACTGCATAAACAAAGACCCCCCCACAATGGGGGAATGAGTCCAAGATTCAGGAGGAGACCAGCCTCACAGTACTGGTGGGAGTCAATCTGTCCATCAGCTAGCAGTTATTAAGTGCCTATTATGTGCCAACACCAGGTAAAGAACCCAGTCTCTACATTGAAGATACTCTATTAATGGGAGGAGACAAATGCAAACTATTATGTACAAACAAAATGCAGACAGAATAAATGTGGGGTAATCACAAAGGGAAAGCACAAAGATTAAGGGGCTGAGACTTGAAGAAAGCCAGGAGGTGGAGAAGAAGGAGAGAATTTCAGTGAAAATGTTCCAAGTTGGGTGATGGAGTATTGTATTTGAGAAACAGCAAGGAGGTCAGGGTCACTAGACTAAAGAGAAGAATAAGGCTGGGTTATAGAGGGACAAGCATTGATTGAAAGCCAGACGGTTCTTAGAGTCCAGGGAGTCCAGCTCCCTTGTTTTACTTATGAGGAAATAGAAGCACAGAGAAATTGACTTTCCAGGGTCATACAGCTAATGTCTGAGATAGGATTCTAACACAAATCTCCCTGATTCAAAGCTCAGAGCTCCATGGACAGTGCCACCTAGCTGTCTCCAATCAAGTTAACCAATTAAGCCAGACTGCCCAAATATTAACCTTGTTTTTTAAAAATCCACTATATCTCTCTTCTGATGAAATCAGGGAAGGGGTCATTTCCCAGTATAGATATCAAGTCCCCTTCTTGGATATTCCTGGGCTGGTGACTTAATAGGTTCTTGAACTCCCAGAAGTTGTCTTGTCCCGGAGACAGAAGATAATTTAAAATTTAAGCAAATGAAGAAACAAGCTAATTGTGGCACACAATGCAGAAGGCCTCTGCCGCTCCTTACCCTACTCTGATTCTGCACTCTACATGGATTCTGTGGTTATTTATTCATATCATCCTAAGTTAGCCACAAAACATATTTATTTGCCTTCATATAAATGCTCCCAGGCTTACTCATTTCAAAGAGTTTCCCTAATCATCCAAACACAATTCCCTCTAACTGAAACCTCCATCCTCCAAAGGAGAGGGCAGTGTAGATAAAAGAACATAGGATCTGGAATGTGAAGATTTGTCTCTGCTTCTTACCTCCTGGGGATCCTTGACCCTCCCCCTCTCGAAACCTCAGTTTTCCTCATCTATAAAACAATGAAGGTTGGGCTCAGTGAGCTCTAAAATTTCTTCTAGCTTTAATATAATATTTAATATTCTAACTCAGTTTTCTCAATTTAACATTAATATATAATATTAATACTACTTCCCTACTCTGAGGCCCAGTTTCCTCATGTACATGGAAGTCATAACCCAGAACCACAGCTGAATTAATGTGGACTGAGTTCTATCTTGAGGGATTCCCAAAAATTCTGTTCTTTAGCTCCTGCCCTGACCAAAGGATTCCCTTGGGAATATCTGAAATTGCCTGGTTTCTGGGAAAAGGCCCCCCGGCTCCCATGCTAACTTTTACTCATGGACCTGGGCAATCCTCATAACTCATGCTACTAGTGAGGGGTAAGCTCCAGGTTTGGTACTTCCCATCAATGGCAGTCTTTGCTCCGTCTCAGCTGTAGTTCCCACTTGGTCTGGGAACTCCTCCACTTTGTCTAAGAAGCTTTTCAGCTTGGTCCTCTTCTCCATCCCTTAATGAACACACTTCCCCATTTCCTTAATGCACTTATTTCCTTGGAGGGGAGATAGGGTTCCTGGGAGGGACATATGGGTGGACAGGCATCCTTCTAGGAAACCTGGTCAACCCTTCTCTTCTCTTTCTTCTCTTGTCTTCTCTTCTCTTCTCTTTCTTCTGTTCTCTGAGTTCTCTGACCCCAGCTCTCCTGTCTCTAACTTTCCAGCCTTGAGTCTATGCATTAGAGAAGTCCTGGACTAGGACCACATTGACACATACAAACCAATTTGACTGCAGACCAGAGAAAGTTTTAATTAGTGACAATGGGTTTGGGAGGTAAGAAAGAAGGCACACCACCAGTTATCGAAGACATCAACCTCCCCAAACAGAAGCAGTGTGAGAGCATTACCACCAGGAAAATTTCCTGTCCAGGAAGTATGGTTTTTAATACATTGAAGACAAGTGTTCTTAACCTAGTGTCCATGGACCAAGTACACGGATAGATTTCAGAGAGTTTGTGAATTTGGATGGGAAAAAAATCTTTATTCTCACCACCCCTAACTGAAACTTAGTATTTCTTTCAATTATTTAAAACCATGATTCTGAGAAGGGATCCATAAACTTTACCAGGATGCCAAGGGGTCCAGGACACAAAGACTCAGAATACCTAGGGAGCTGGGTGGTGCAGTGAATTGAGTGTGGAGATAGGACATGAGGGTGGAAGGGTCAGGAATATCTGAATTCAAATCTGGCTTCAGACACTTACTATCTACTTACAAATGATATTTGTAAAGCACATGGCACATAGTAGGCACTTTAAAAATGCTTGTTTTCTTCCTTCTTTCTAGACATTTCATCTACATTCACAATAGTCATTTTATTTGGTAAGCATGAAAATAGCTCACATTTCCAAAGTACTTTAAAGTTTGCAAAGTACTTTTCTTGTAACAGCCGCATAAGGCAGCAAGTATGAGGATCAGTCTAGCACAGTGTGGCACATGGCAGGTGCTTAATAAACATTTATTGATTGATTGATTCCCACTTTATAGATAGGCAAACTGAGAGTCCATGAATCACACAGCTAGTCCATTTCTAAGATGAAATTCTAACCCAGGTCTCCTAACTCTGGGTTTGTAAATGGGACAGGCAGTGGTTGCTTTTGGCAATCCAAGAAATGGCATCCTGGAACTAAGAGGTGAGACAGGTTCCTTGGAGGTACCAGTGAGACAGGTGGGCAGCATCCTTTCATAGTGCCTGGGCAGAGGTCAACGTGGGCGTCACATAGCACTCAGAATTAGATTCTGCCTCATCTCAGCCTTGTTCCTCAGAATGCCAAAAGCCCACAGGAGACTTAACTTTTACACACAAACTAAAAAGTTCAACCTTATGCGGGGGCTTATACATTGTGAGAACTTTAATTATTTTAATTAAAAACGTCGATCTCTTTCTTCCCTCATGTTTTCACATGTTACTTCTTAAATGCATTAGCTGTCAAATGTAACACCATTCTATTTTTTCACAATCCATCTCTTGCAAGAAGTCACAATACTCCCTCTTCCCGGCTTTCAACTCCTTTTTTTTATAGGCAAAGCTCAGAATTCTGTGATGTGTCTAATTATGTGGCGAGAGCAAGAACAGTAGGTTTTGGGGAGGTGTCGTTCTATTTGCATTACTTACCCAGCGGCTGGTGCTGACAGATTTGGGGTTTCTCTGTGCCTGCAACATTGGAGATCTTTGTTTTATCACACTCTCAAAAGTACTTTATCTCTTATTGGATAATCATGACAATAACTTACAGTTCTAAAACACTTTAAATGTTTGCCAAGCACCTTTCTCAGAACAACGCTGGGACGTACAGAGTATGAGGGTTATGATTATCTCCACTTTACAGATGGGAAAACTGAGGCTCTATCATCTCATTTGATCCTGATTAACAATCCTATGATATAGGTGCTATGATTTTTTTATTAATTTATTTTAAACTCAAATACGCAATAAGAAAAGAAAAAGAAACATTATAAACTTAAATATAAAATGAGAAAGAAAAAAAAGCATTGCCATGTGCACAACAGAATGTAAGAAAATATTCAAAATATACAGCAATAAATTTCCATTTCAAGAAAACCTATATAATAAATACTATATATTACATTCTTAACTGTCCATCTTGTCTTTGCTTCCTTGTAAGTTTTCTTTTGTTCTCTGCTATGTACTTTTTACTTTGATTTTTTTTCCTCTTTCTTCCCCTCTCCCCACCAAAAAGACTACAATTAAGCATGGATATATATTATAGATATACATGTACACACATACATGTACATACATGCAACCATATACACATACATACATACACTTATATAGACATCTATAATCATACTCATATATACATGCATACATTCATATGCTTCCATGTAAGACTGTACTACACTTGTTCGTCGTCTATTTCTCTAAGGTGGATAACCTCTTCATTCATAAGTCTGAGTCTTTCTATATTTTTCTAAGTCCACCAACTCATCATTTCATACACCATAGCAATATTCCAACCTCATACTTTCCAGTTATTTTAACTAGTCGATATGACTGACATAGTGTAGTTTTCCTATTTTTCTCTTTTGATTAAATCTATTTTAGCTTTGATGTTGTTTGAGATCATGATTACTATCCCTGCTTTTTTTCTAATAAACCCTACTCCTGATCTTTATTTTATGTTTGTGTGTACCTCTTATTTCTATTCCTCCTGACTTCTCTACTTTACTTCTACCCATTACCTTGCCATCCTATTACTTAACCTACCCCCCTCCAAAGATCCCTCCTTTTTCTTCCCATTCCCATTAACTATGCCCTCTTATCCTATTCTCTCACACCCTTATTTCTTTATAAATTTAGAAGACTTTTATTCCCTTCTAATAGTATATACTGTTCTCTCTTTAACCCAGATCTAATGTGAGTAGGGTTCCCTCTAAAAATCCCTCCTGGATCCTCTCCCCGCTCCCTATTCCTTTAGCCTTCTATTTCTTTCTGAACTTAGATTTTTACATCTAAATGCATATATATGCATGTATTTATTTATTTATTATTCCCTCTTTAACTCATTTCCAATGAGAGTAGGGTTCCAGAACTACCAGCCCTCCTCCCCCATCTAATTCCTCTGCATCAGTTCCTCCTCTTGCCCCTTATTTGTATAAGATAATTCCTCTTTTTGACTTTTCCTACACATATACTTTTGAAAAGTAATGTCATATTCCTCATATTCAAATCTAACCCAATCTTTCTTTCAAACTACCCAATTGCTAATAATAATCTTAGACATATGTTTTACATTTCCTCATATAAAAAATAAAGTTCTGTCCTTACTGAGTCCCTTGTAATTAGTCTTGGATATGTACCTTATATTTCTCTTGGATCTTGTATGTCAGATTTTCTATTGAGATCAGATTTTTTTACAACAAAATCCTGAAATTCTGGCAATTCTTTGAACATCCATTTTTTCCATTCAGGACTATGCTTAAGTTTTCTGGGTATGATATTTTCAGTCACAAACCCAGTTCTTTTTACTCTTTGGTATATAGTGTTCCAAGACCTACAGTCTTTTAGTGTTGCCACTACGAGGTCTTGTGGGATTGTGGCACCACTGTGTTTAAAAATGTTTTGCTTTTGTTGATTATATTTTTTTTTCCTTGAGCTGAAGGTTTCAGAATTTGACAATGATATTTCCATAGGTTTTCCTCATAGGATCTCTTTCATACAGTGATTGGTGGATTTTTTTTCTATTTCTAGTTTCCCCTCTTATTCTAATGTTTCAGGATAATTTTCTTTAATAGATACATTAACAGTATTATTATTCCTCCTTCGTTGTAGTTCAGTCATTTCAGTCGTGTCTGACTCTTAATGACCTCATATAGGGTTTTCTTGGCAAAGATACCAGGATGGTTTGCCATTTCCTTCTCCATCTCATTTTACAGGTGAAGAAACTGAAACAAACATTGTTAAATGACTTGCCCAGAGTCACACAACTGGTAAGGATCTAAGATCTTCCTAATTTCAGGCCAGGCACTCTATTCACTGTGGCACCTAGCTGTCCAATTTCCATTTTACATATGAGGAAACTGAGACTGAGGGAGGCTAAGTGACTTGCCTAGGGTCACACAGCTAATAAATGTCTGAAGCAGGATTTGAACTCAGATCTTCCTGACTCCAAGTCTAACACTCTTACCCAACACACCACTGATTAGCTATAGAATTTGGGCAAATAGCTTAATTCTTCTAAGCCCCAGTTTTCCTCATCTGTAAAATAAGGTAAGAAGACTCTAGATATATTTCCTATCACAGAGGATTGCTGGGAAGACAAAAAAAATGAGGCATGTAAAACGCATTGTGCTTTAAAAACAATCAAACAAAATAAGAATATAAAACATCCTTTATTTTTTTTTACTAAAAGGAGCTAAGAAAATAAGTTATTAACATTTTTTCAGTATACAAACTAATTATGTGTAGGCTAAAATCTTTATTTTTAGTAAGGAAGAAAGTATAGTCTTGTAACAATTACAAACTTTCCCCTGACACAAAAACCTACCTTTAAAATATTGTTCTGGGAAATGTATGACATCAATTAATTCATAGGACACAATTTAAGAATTTAAGTTGGTCACCCAAAGGGCAATGGAGAGGTGAGCATGGGTCAGCTTTCAAATGAAGAACTGAAGCTAACAATGTCATAAGGAGATATATGACAAAGAAAGAGGGAAAGATGCCTAGTGAACAGACTGAATGCTCTCCCAGTATCCAATGAATACCAACACCCTAGAAGAAGGCTACCTGAAATGGCACCTAGGCTCCATCATGGAAGATTTCTAGGAGGTTTTGGACAAGAGTGTGCCAGATGGGGAGCCATCTGCATTGCTGGCCAGAGCGCTCACATCCACAAGACTGAATTTCCTTTGAAGAATCCAGGAAGGAAGAAAGCACACAATGTTTCTTTTTAAATCTCACATTTCTTTTATGTTAGGAGAGATAATTTTAATTTTACATGAGAATAAGCATAAAATTCTTAACTTAAAAAAAGTAATTGAGAAAGTGACTTTCTAAAAACGGAAATATTCTTCAGACAAAAAGGCAAATAAGATTCCTATTGATTTTTCATTCAACTCTCTATGGCAACATAAACCATATATAGGATTGACAGTACATATTTGCTATCTGCACTAAGGGAGTGATGTAAGGGCATTTTTCATACATTGAGGCACCCTGGCTGTTTACACTCATGGGATATAGGAATGTGCACTTGGGTAGGGTGCCAAAAGGACCCTCAAATCTATGTATACTGAATTGCTGGAACAAGTCTTTTGGATTTTACCTCTACCCTGCACCGAAAACTATCACTGTCACAAACTTACTCACATTCACAGTTTTATACCCTGGACCCAGAACTGTTTACAACTACTCCTCCACTAACCTTGTTGTCTTTTCCCGTGAAGAGGCATCCTGGGACCCCAAATGCACCATTCAGAGACAACTTCCAATTGGGTTATGCCATGTTGTCCTCAGAAGAGGAGCTAGGCTATGAGGAGGTCACGCTAGCACAGTCCATGACCAATCTCTCCAGACTAAGGTGATGCTGCCTTGATTCTCCACTCACAAATCAAGGTTTGCTCTGAAGACAAACTCCAAGCTCTTAGCATCAGAACTCAGAGACACCCAGTCATCTACATACAAACATCCTCACATTATCTAAGGAGTGTCCCCTAAATAGACCCCAAAGCACTCACAGACAACACAACGTTCCTTCTCATCTCCTGACTCAACGCACTATTCTGTGTATAAAGGAGGCATTTCTGTTCTAATTGCTGAATAATTGTCCCCTATGCAGAATAGTAGAGTAGAAAGAGATCTGGCTCCAGAATAGATTTGGCCTCAAATCCCACTTTTGTGACCTTTGCCAAGATATTTAATTTTCCTGGGCTTCAATTTTCTCTTCTGTAAAATGGAGTGGTTGGGCTAGATGCCATCTGAAGTCCCTTCCATCTCTATATCTCTAATCCAAGATAGAAGCTAGGAGACTGGTCAGGTGTTCTCTAAATGGAAGCGACCCTGATGAAGAGTATGCCCATGTAGCACACTCTTGCTCAAAACCTCCTAGAAATCTTCCATGATGGAGCCTAGGTGCCATTTCAGGTAGCCTTCTTCTAGGGCTTGGCATTCATTGGATGCTGGGAAAGCATTCAGCCTGCTCACTGGCATAACCCTCTAATTGGCCCAGATACTGCTTGACTTGACCTATGGTTTAAAATGCAGAATCATTTACATGCAATAGTTCATAAATTTGTCACAAAATGGTACATTATGCTCTGGGAAATTTTCCAAATATAACAAATCTCTCATTTTTCACTAAGATTTCTATCTCTTTCCCAAGTTTGCATGACCCAGAAGGAAAACACACATACACACACACAATTATGGTTTAGGACACTATTCAGTGAAATGGAAAGATAATAAAACACAGGATTTTAGTCTCTCCTGAGATTGTGCTGTAACAGGAAGCTGGTCAATGGAGGCTCAGTTGTCAGAGAACTGGGCCTTCGCTGGCCTGTCCTAGTTATAGGATCACTGCTTTAACAGATCTGAATTTTCAACTGAATTCACATCTTTATTTTTCCCAAGGGAACAAATGTTCAAATAAGCTATTGGCACAAGAGAACTTCCATTCATTACCACATTATCACATTACCATTATGTCACACAGAGTACTGTCCAACAATACCCCAAGTAGCTGATCAAAGGACAGGAGCTACCTTGGATTTCTCCCAGGGAAAGCTTCTGCCTTTGTTGGAATTTCAGCCCCGGCTCTGCCTTCTTCCTGAGTTAAGTTCCAGCAGGTATCACTGGCACAACAGGACTATGGTCTTCAACTCCCTCCACACCCAAGATAGAGGAAGATCCCCTACTCTATAAGCAGAATGTCTCTCTAAGTACCGGTGGCTATAACATAGTGGTCTGAGGTTGTTTCTAAAACCCTTATCAGTGTGACAATTGCTTACAGTATCCCAGGAAATTCAATTCCTGACTCCTTGCATTTCTGGATCCATGAGTTTAAGGTAAGACCCAGGGAATGCAAAAGAAAAAACTCTCTACCTCTGGAAGAGTTATACCTCCATCACCTCCATTTCTCAAACCAGACACTAAACTTCCATCCAAGCTCCATTTTCAGAATGCTTGAACATACTCCATCCAAACATCCAAGGGCCAGCTGCCTACCTAAATCCTTTGGACTAATCATTAGTGTCAAGAGTATGTCCTGACCCTAATTTATGGGGGGTGGGGGTGGTGATGAGGGGGAAGAAAAAGAGAAGGTGGAGAAGAAGAGGGAGGAGGGGGAGGAGGAGGGGGAGGAGGAGAACAGCCAGTTCCCCTTCAGGTAAGGTATTATCATCCCTATTTTTCAGATGAGATAAAGTTTTCAGATGAGGCCCCTAATGAGAGAAGTGATTATTTCTCTCTCATATTAGTAACTAATTGTTGAATCAGGATCAAGGATTTTCCCCTTTTCTGCTTCTTCATCCAGAAATAAACCAGCATGGGAAATCTTCCTTAAAGTCTTACCCAGTCAGGATGGTAAAGACAGAAATTCTAAGTTTAGGAGATTGGATGGATTCCTGCTCCTTGTGTTTACTCAGATGGGTCTGGGAAAATGTGGAGTCTCCCTTTCGCAGACAGGTGATATGGAAACTAAGTCTCTTTGACCCAGCTTTGGGTGCTTGGTGTCATGTACCCCAAGACCCTCATTGTAACATAGCCTACTCTCATTGTAACATTTATTTATTCAGTAATTATTAACCAATCAGAGTTGATTGCTCCCCTTGGCAACACCCACTCTTCCAAGGGCACGTAAGCCTTGAGTGGGTTCTATGAGGCGTCTTTGGCATTCAAGAGCACAGTTGACCTCTTCTATTAATAAAATGCCAGCATTATTAATAAAATGATTATATTACCCACAAACTATGACTCCCGAACTTTTGAGATGTCACACTAACATCATGCTCATGGTCACTAGCACTCCTCTTAGGCTCTCTCCACTGCAATGTTCCCTTCGCTATTCCTCATTGCCTTCCTTAATAATAGTAATAATAGCTTTAAGATTTGCAAAGCACTTTACAAATATGATCTCATTTTATCCTCATAACCTCTCTGGGAGATGTGCCATTATCATCTCCATTTTACAGAAGGGGAAACAAAGGCATACAGAAATGAAATGGTTTATCCCGGATCACACATCTAGTGAATGTCTTAGGCTAGATTTGAACTCAGGTCTTCCTGACTCCAGATCCAGCACATTATCTGTTTGCACCACCTACCTGCCTCTATTCTGAAACAGAGAAGGTGCACATTGGAAAGCACACAAACTTAGCATTCTCTGATTCTACCATATGGTTCATTTAACAAACATTTGTGATTTGGGCGAACTTCATTAAAACATTATCAAAAGCATTTCTAAAAAGAATTTGACATCTTGAGTAGATAAACAAAAATGTAGGCACTTTAGAACACAAGAGGTAAAAAGAGAAGAAATTACATCAGTCCGTGATTTAGGAACAAAGTATTTAATTGACAGTATTAACTTTTAGAGTTTCAAAAATTATTTAAAATGTTTTCTCCCAACCAGTACATTTCTAAAGCTTGAAATCAACCAAATGTTGAAAGGAAAAGAGAATTCAAAATTGTCATTCTCTATACATCTGAGAAGATATATTCTCAGTTATTCGACAATGAGTAAGATATCCTACATCTTGTGATTTTAATAACAGCTACTATCAGTAATTTGTAACTAATAATAGTAATAATAGCTATCATTTACATAGAACTTTAAAGTTTGCCAAATATTTTTTATATGTTATCTCATTTGATCCTCAGAGGAGCATTGTGAGGGAAGTATTATTATTATTTTACACATAAGGAAACTGAGGCACACTCAGAGTAAACATAGCTAGTGAGGGTCTGAGCCACATTTGAACTCAGGTCTTCTTGACTCCAGGTTCAACACTTAATCTGAACGAGTATGGAATAAGCATGGGAGAAGGAAAGGTCTCCCTATCCATAGACCCTATATGAAGAAAGACTGTTGTATTCACATTCTCACCATATTTCTTTCTCTGTTGTACCTAATTCTGGTAATACCCATTTGTATATTTAAACCATGGTGACTGAGACTCCCATATGGAAAGAACTATTCCGAACTATTCTGAAATAACTGATTACTAGTATCTCACCTAAAAGTTCAGAAACCATTACCGCTGTCACTATTTGGCATTCTGCTCCATAGGAAGTCATTCTCCTTGAGTACATTGATAAAATGAGAGTGTTGCATGATCTTTTACAAATTTAATGTTCTTTGATTCCACCATGATGGCTCATTGAATGGGCTACCAGTTTGATTCAGCCGCCATAGGGACATTTACTGAATATCTTGGTAATGGGGCATGAATTGAACTACCCTCTCTGCTTCTGACATGTAGCTAACTCAGTTCTTAGGTGCTTTGGGGACAATGAGCTCTCTGGCTGCTTCTGGCTAATAACAGTAAGAATAACTTGAACTTATATGTGCATGCTTCTGGTTAATATCACAGTAGTAAAAGCAATGTTAACTTGTGTTCATATGCTTCTGGTTAATGATAATAGTAACAATAGCTTGCATTTATGTATTTCTGATGAATAAGAATTACAGCTATCATTTATAAAACACTATAAGGTTCATGAAACACTGCGCATGTCATCTCACTTGTTCTTCACAACCCTGAAAGGTAGGTGCTATTATAATCCTTATTTTTCAGGTGAGGAAACTAAGGCAGACAGAGGTTCAGTTAATCTCCCAGGGTCCCTAGAGCTAGAAAGTATCTGAGGCAAGATTTGAACTCAGGTCTTCCCAACTCCAGACCCAGTGATCTGTGCACTATGACGCCATTGAGCTGCCACATGGGACTCCGTGCTGAAGGGCTGGGGGACTCTGAGAATGGAAAAGCAATCTCTTTATTGGTCCTGAGCAGGAAGAGTCAGTGGCCCAGTGGATCTTTTAAAAAAGGAGTCTCTTTACCTTATCTTTCTCTTACTTCAACCTTCCAGGTAACATCATGGGACTTCTCTCAAAGGATAGGGGTGCGATGGTCTTTCTTCACGCTGGCAGTTGCTCCCATGTGTCACCCAGAATGGCAGAGGCAGGGCTGGGAAGCAGTCTCTGTCTCTAGCACAGAGTATGCCTCAGTTTCCTTATCTGTAAAATAATAACAATACTTCCCTCACAATTCTCCTCTGAAGATTAAGTGAGATAACATTTAAAAAACACTTGGCAAACTTTAAAGTTCTATGTAAATGATAGCTAATTAGTTACAAATTACTGATGGTAGCTGTTATTAAAATCACAATGGCAAGAGATAGGATATCCTACTCATTGTCAAATAGCTGAGAATATGTCTTCTCGGGAGGAGAATTATGGAATATGTCTCTAGGATGAGCTGCCTCTTCTCAAACTCTTGGGACTGAACATCAGTCCCAAGATGGATATATCTAAGCTTGGAGGTGGCCTCATGAGTCTGAGAGCTCCAGAGATCCTGGGTCATCAGTTGGGGATGACTGCCCTTTTGAAGGAGTCCTGGGCAATTGCTCCAGCGCACAGAGAAGACAACCACTGACCAGAAGATGAGACCCACCCTCTGGCCTGGCTTACCAGAAGACATCTACTTTGAGGAGGACAGTAAGAGCAGAGGGGAAGCATCATAAGATGCCTCTACAGCTGTCCCTGCTGATGCTTTGTCTGGATGGTTTAAAGTCTCAATAACCCAGCAGAGCAGAGCAGTGCTTATTAATGCTACTTGTTTAATTTGTCTAAACTTTTTGCCATTTATCAATGAGTCACTGAGCGGACCTTCTACATGAAGCATTTCATCTGTGTGTAGAAAAAATAAATACCTTCCATATCTAATTTACATTGTACATTGAGTACCTTTCTACTTCCTTCTTTGGTGACCACCAAAAGGTGGGTCCGGAGTTGGGTTTTAGATAATTCTCCCCTCCAGGCATGAGTGTTAAAAAGGGAGTTCAAGATTTCTCATTAAATGTGAAAATATGTTTAATGTGATTGTACATGTATAAACTATATCAGATTGCCTCCTGTCTTGGAGCGAAGGGAGAAGAGGAAGAAAAATGTGTAACTCAATCTTATAAAAATGAATGCTGAAAACTATCTTTACATGTAACTGGAAAAAATACTATTAAGAAAAAATTTCTCATTAGAGCCCAGCTGCCCCCAGGGTGGTGAATGGGTCTAGAGTAGAAGGGGGCTTCATTAAGAGGAAAGAGAGACTTCCTCATCCCAGAAGCATCTTATTAATTGTTAGATTTCCCATACACACACATGTTCATTCAGCAGATCCCGTCTCACTCAGAGAACAGGTATTTCAATGTTAAGAATTGACACCTGTCCCCTGAGAATAGCAGAAATGAAATCAAACTGAGTGATGAGTAGGAACACCAGCATTAAGAATCTATATCCCTGGTGTATAATAATCAAATTATCTCAACATGTTTCAGTCAAGAAAAAAAGTGCTTCTTCTTAACATCCAACACCTGCCTTGCTGCCTCCTGAGTCTTCACAGCAATTTAAAATGAGTCATGTGTCTCGTCCTCCCTGAGCTGTTTAACTTTCTCACCCTGAATTTGAGTGTTCCACAGCTGCTTTCCATTCAGAACATTAAAAAAACCACATGTTCCTTCAGTTTGCCTTGATGGAGAAGTTACTTTCAAGGTGCACTTTGGCAGAGAGTGCTCCATCTGGAGTCGAGTGAGCCGGGTTCATATGTCATCTCTGATACTTGCTACCTGGGTGACATGAAGCAGGTCAGCTCCTCAGGACCTCCCTCTCTTCCTCTATATAAGAGGGAGATGGGCTGGACAGTGTCTTCCAGTTCCAGGTGTTGTAGCCAATGACTCTCAACAAGGCACAAGAATTTAGCATCATCAAAATGTTAAGGGCATCTTTTTTTTTCTATCAAATTTTAGTAAGGGGGTAGTATAATAAATAGTCTAGAAGCCTTGGGAGGAAAACCACCTCTGACCATTGGCAAATCACTTCATTGCTCTGGACCTCACAGAAATTATTAGCAAGTTGGAATCAATGGGTGGAGTGGCCACATCAGGGCCTTAATGAGGCAGAATGTTAACATTGTCTTTTAACTCAGTCCCCAAAGAAGTTAGATATTATTTTCCTACAAACCCAAGAACTTTGGAAGGAGACCCAACCTACACAAAGCTACTAGTTGGATTCTTTGAGACATTCATGATGCTGGGCAAGTCACTTAACCTCTGTCTGCCTCAGCTTTCTCATCTATAAAATAGGGATACCTCCCAGAGTTATTTTGAGGACAAAATGAGATCATATTTGTAAAGCACTTTGCAAACTCAAAGGCGCTATATGAGTGTGTGTTGTGATTATTATGGGAGACAACGAAGCAGAGCAGAGAGAACTCTGTACTAGGAACCAGGAACACGAGGTTCTAGTGATGTTAGTCAGGAAGCTTAATCACTAGACAATCACTATATTTTCAGTATTAGAAAATCTGTCCCCTTCAAAGCTAAACCAACCAAGAGGACCTAAGAGCCCAACTGTTCATTTTTAGAAACAGGGAAGAAAAGTCCTACACTCAGCCCCAGACTTAGAGACAACTTCCCCTTTATAAGTTTCCTTATTAATTTCTTGTCTGGAATGCACAATGCGATTTCCCAGACAAAAAAAATAATAATTTTTAATATTTTAATTTAATATTTTAAATTTTTTATTTTTAATTAATAAATTAAAAATAAATTAATAAGTGAGATTCTCAGCTGGCTCCTAGGGGCCCGTTTAAGCCATTATGCAGCTGAAATTAAAGTCTTAATAGTTTCGAGTTCTTCCTATGAGGAAACCCAGGCCCCAGGAACACACCCTTCTTTTCAGAAGCCCCAGCCTCTAGAAAGGGATCATCTCTTCACCCAATTCCCTCCCCTCGACTTCTATTTGTTTTTCCAGTAGTAAGAAGGAATGATTATCATCCTTATATAGAGCAGGGGGATATTTTGGTGTCTTAAAACAGCTCTGAAAAGGACTTTGCTCTGAAAAGGACTTTCCTTTGAAAGAGGAAAGGGTTCATTATTTAACATATATATATATATGTATCTAAGATAGATAAATGGATGAACAGATGGATGGATGGATGGTTGGATGGATGGATAGGTAAAACAGACAGAAAGATGGATGAATGGATAGATGGGTATATGGATATGTAAGTAGATAGATATACAGACTGATAAATGGATTAGGTGGTTGTATGGATAGATAGATAGATAGATAGATAGATAGATAGATAGATAGATAGATAGATAGATAGATAGATCGATCGATCGATGGATGGATGGATGGATGGATGGATGGATGGATGGATAGATAGATAGATAGATAGATAGATAGATAGATAGATAGATAGATAGATAGACAGATGGACAGATAGACAAATGGATGGATGGATGGATATATAAATATATATATATATATATAAACAGATAAATGGCTAGATAGGTAGATTGATTAGATGGCTGCATAGATAGACACAGACAGACAGACAGATAGAGCATAGCACTTTACATATGCAAGGCACTGTGCTAAGTACTGAGAAGACAAATATAAGCAAAAAATTGTCCCCTTCTCAAAGTAAAAAGTAAATCAAGAGAAAAACCTCATGTTGAAAATATATTGTGGGTCTCCTATTTTGTTGGCTCTGTAGAAGACTGTGGGAAGCATCTAAAACTGGCACTACCCACACACAAGGTCTCATCATGCCCATCAATTTATTTTGATCCTGAGGAAGGCGTTTTGGAGCAGAGCAAGAAACAGCTTGACTTGGAATAATATAAAGATGTATTTGGGTGATTTTTTTTTAATCCATCAATCCTTTCCAAAGCAATATTTCAAAACAGAGTGATAGGTTCTTTGCAGTTTGATGGCAGAAGGGCAGGAGGAGTGTGGTGCACAGATAAGTGTGCACTAGATTTGAAAACAGAACTCCTGGGCAGGCAGCATTCCCAACTTACCAAAGGAAGGGGCTCCAAAACTTCTCAGGTATTCCTGAATCCAGGTTCTACATCCTCCCCACGATGCCACCTTCTGCCTATAAGTGGCTATTTGGAACTCAGATTTTCCCATAGAGACAATCACTTAAGTTATGGATAGGGTTCTAGATCAGGCAACAAAAGCCATGTAACGGATTACATCACTACAATTTAATACAGTTGCTTGACTGGCCTTTGAATTGGCAGCTCATTCTGCCTTGTGGATATTTCTTGCCCCATTTATGTGAGATGAGCCATCTTATAGGGACTCCTAATAGCCTCCTAATTGGACTCTTGGGTTCCAGTCTCTCCCTCTCCGATCCATTATCTACACAGATACAAAGTCTGGCTAGGGCATTTTCCTCATCACTGACCACATCATTCCTCTGCTTAAGAACCATTAGTGGTTCTCTATATCCTCTATGATCAAATATAAACTCTCCATCCTGGTATATAGGACCTTTCATAGACTAGCTCTAGCCTTCCTTTAAAGTATACTTCACATGACTTCTCTTTACACACACTACATTCCAGCCAAACAGGCACATTTGCTGTTCCCTACCTGTGACGTCATCTCCCCCCTCCATGTCTTTGTGCCTGGCTAACTTCTGTGCCTGGAATTCGTTCTCTGCTCACCTCTCCCTCTGAGAATCTCTGAACTTCTAAGATTCACTTCATGTGCTGCCTCCTATAGACATCTTTGTCTGTCTCCATTTATTAGTGTTTCTTCCCTCCTCAAGCTATACTGTGTATGTTTATTTAAATGCTGAATTCTCCAATAGAATGTAAGCTTCTTGAGGTCAGGGATTTTTTTCATTTTGTTTTTCTGTTCTCAGCACATAGTTAACTGTTAGGAAATAATAATGGTATTAACGTAAATAATAATGACTAACATATTGTGCTAAGCACTTTAGAATTATTCCATTTTATCTTCACAATCTTCCTAGGAGATAAGTGTTATTACCCCCATTTTACAGATGAGGAAACTCAGGCAAACAGAAGTTAAAGTGCCTTGCCCAGAGTCACACAGCTAGCAAGTGTCTAAAACTGGATTTGAATTCAGTTCTTCCTGACTCTAGGTCTAGTGCTCTATTTATTTGCTGGGATGATACACAGAGATGAGCTCCTTCATCATGCCCCACATGGCAACTAGTTGGCATGATGCATAGAGGAAGAGTTGACTTGAGTCAGGAAGACCTGGGTTCAAATCCAGCCCTTATTAGCTGTGTGACCCTGGTCAAGTCATTTCACCCTGTTTGCCTCAGTTTTCTCATCTGTAAAATGAGCTGGAGAAGGAAATGGCAAACTGCTCCAGTATCTTTGCCAAGAAAACCCCGAATGAAGCCATGGAGATTGGACACAACTGAAAACAACTGAATAACAATAAAAACCTTCCAGGGTTGTTGTGATAATAAAATGAAATTATATTTGCAGAGTATTCTGCAGACATTACAGTGCTGTAAAATCATGTGCTATCACTATCATGATGATGTCCCAGTATCTCAATCTTCCCACCACAACTGAAGGTCCTTTTTCTGCCTCTTACCAAAATTCCTAGTTCTATCTCTGCTCACCATGATTCTTCAAAGACAATGGCACCCAGTGACTCATAACCACGCACCATCATGGGAAGAATATGGCAGAAAAGAGGGACCTTGGTATGATTACTTGTCTATCTGTAAGCATAATCAAATCCTAATCCTTGAGACATCTGAACTTTAAAATGCAGGTTTCTCCTCTGTTTTAATGGACAGATAAAAGCTACCTATAATTAGCACTGACAAATGCCTATCCACAGATGGATGCTCTTAAAAGAGTTCAAGCAATTTATTCTCTAAGTAGGTTAAAAACTAGTGAATTCATAAATAAAACTTAGAAGCTGTTTTGGGAGGGCAAGAATAATACCACTTTAAATTTAACTAATCTGATTTTTAAAAAGAAAAGAAAGTCAAACTGCCAATATCAAAAAGGAAAAGTCAGAAGAAATGAAGAAAAATAAAGGAAATTATGAGAAACAATTTTGCCCAATTATTTGCCAACAAAACTAACAATAAAAGGTCAGGAAAATGTAGTGGATGAATATTTACCCAAAAACATAAACTATCCAAACTAGTGGAACAGGAAACACGGAATTGAAATATCCTGATCCCAAAAAAAGAAATTGAAAAAGTCATAACTGAACTCCAAAGGCAAAAGCCCAAAACCAAATGAATTTATAAATAAGCTCTATCAAACATTCAAAGGACAATTAATTTCAATGTGATAGTAACTGTTTAAATGACAGGTAAAGAAGGGATATTGCCAAATTCCTCCTATTATACAAGTATGATTTTGAGACCTAAACTAGAGAGAGACAAAACAGGAAAATAAAGCTATAGACCAATTTTCCTAATGAATATTAACACGAAAATTTTAAGTAAAAACTAGCAAAGAGGCTACAATAACACATAAATGACTACACACTATGACTAGGTAGGATTTTTATCAGGAATGCAATATTGGTTCATTATTATGCAAACTATAAACATAATGGAGCAACTAGATGGGACAGCAGATAGAACATGAGCCTGAAATCAGGAAGACTTATCTTTGTGGGTTCAAATCTGGCCTCAGACACTAAGTAGCTATGTGACCCTGGGCAAGTCATTTAAACCTGTATGTCTCAGTTTTCTCACCTGTAAAATGAGCTGGAGAGGGAAATGGCAAACGACTCTAGTGTCATCACCAAGAAAATCCCAAATGGGGTCACAAAGAGTCAGACACAACTGAAATGACTAGATAACAACAAAGAAACATAATATTAACAAAAATAATCAAAATCACATGATTATATCAATAGATGTTTCTGACACCACCCATTTCTGTTTTAAAAATACTAAAAAAATCATTGGAAAGATGGGTCTTTCCATAATATAGCAAATAATATCTATCTATAACCAAGAGCCAGCACTATAGACAATGGAGGTAAATTAGAAACTTTTCCCATAAGATCAAGGTTAAAGCAAAGATGTCCTTTATTACCAATATTATATCACATAGTACTAGAAGTAGTAGCTATGGTAATAAGACAAGAAAAAGAAATCAAGAAAATAAGCACAAAGAAAAACAAAATTATTGCTTTTTGTAGATGATATGATGGTCTATAGGGTGAACCCTACAGTCAATTTAAGTATGTTAAGCAATTCCCTTTATTCACTAATAATAGAATTTATTTGTACAGAGCACATGAGAGCATCTGACCAAATGGTCACTATTTCAACATATCAATGGAATTGTGATTTCAGAGAAGTGGGTCCTCAGAAATGAGGACTTGGACTGGGATCTGATGGCCTCAAGTGAGTGGTTTATATGGATCGCTTCTTTTTCCTTACCATCCACTCATCCTTAACACTTCGTAAAAGGCTTCTGTCCACACTAATGCCTACAATCCATACCTGTAGCTTTGACTTTTCATATCTCTTCTCCATGGCTACTTCATTATGGTCATACCTAATGTTTTCTCAGTTCTCATTCTTGTTGCTCTATCATAGCCAGGGAATCCTCTTTCCTTAAAGCTCTTTCCCTGACTTCCACATCACTGTGTTTAACTGTTACTTCTAAATCTTTCAGACTTTTTGCTAGTACTTTTTCACCACACTGACCATTAATTAGGGACTCCATCCTATTTCTTCTCTTATACCTTCAGACTCACCATGGGGAAAAATCTTCTGTATCTGCTCTCCATGACTCTACATGCAGAAGAGTCTCAGATGTACATCTCTAGCCTTTCACCTCTCAATTTCTCTCTTGGTCTTTGCTTCACTGTTTCCATTTATATACTATGTTAATGCTTGAAATATTGAAAACTTGAGTTTAGCCCTCCCCTAATTTTCTCATGCCTATCAATTCTTCTTGTTTTAAAAATCTAGAGATACTTTCAACTCCACTTTTCTCTTCTTGCTCCTTGTTAGTTTCTAACAAATACTTTTCTGAAACATCCTTCAGCCTTTCTGTATCCCCATTCTCATCCAGCTACTCATCACGTTGTATTTGAATTATCATATCAAGTTCCTAGCTAGTCTTTCTTTTCCTCTTCTTTCCTCCCCATTCTAGACTATTGAAGTATGACCATTTGACCATTGCCATACTTGGGACTGTAGTGCCTCCTCAGAATTTTAATGCTAACAATGATATTAAAAATTACCTGGGCCAGTCTCTTAATTTTATAGATGAAGAAACTGATCTCAGAGAGATAATCTGCCCAAGGTCATATAGGTTGTAATTGGCAAATCTAGAATTCACACACGTTTCCTGTCCCCACATTCAATACCATTTCCACCACTAATCGGTGTGGTGTTCTGCTCTCCTATTTCATTGACCCCCCCCCATCTTATGATCACCAAGAGCATTTTCAACAATCTTATAAAATTCTGGAAATAATTAATATTAATTATTTGCTTTAAAAAGTAAACATTTCACATGAATATTTTAGGGGAGCAAAAGATATGTAAAAATCAAGTAAATGAGAACAAAATTAAGAATTATTGTCTCTATTCCTCTCCTTTCATTGCAGAAGTGTGGGATTATGGGTATAGAATATTGCATAAACTATCAGACCTACAGTTAATGTGTTAGCTTTTCTGAACTGCTTTTTTCCTCCTTTCTTTTTTTAATCTTAGTTCAAATGAGTGGTGTGTTGGGTAAGAGAAGAGAGAAGAAAGTATTCAGAAATTATGCAAAATAAAAACCAAAAGGCATGAATAAAAAAATTTTAAAAGGAAAAAAGTCAAAACCAGGACATCCCCTATCTTTAAAAATAGGACCAGTACCAGTTCTGCTAACTTTAATTAGAAATTTAAAAAACAAGTCATCCCTAAAATAAAAAAGGAAGTCTCTTAGAAAGATAGAAAACGTTTCCTCTTTATCTGAAACTTAGCTTCCAATTTTATCACTCAACAGAAACATTGCTTTCCAAAGGTATTGACAATCTAATTGCTAAATCTAATAACTTTTTTCTGTCATCTTTCTTGACATCTCTGTAGGATTTGATGAGCTGACTTCCTTCTTTCTCCTGGATAATGCTCTTTCCTGAGTTTTCATGACACTCTTTTCTCATGGCTCTCCTCCTACCTCTCTGACCACCTGTTTTCAGTCTCCTTTCTTGAAACATCATCCATGTCTGCTCCCTCCCTCCTTCACAAGAATCAGCTCCCATGAGTTTAATTATTGTCTCTATGCACATTCCTTCAAGATCTGCTTATCTTGCCAACTGCCTTGATGGACATTTCAAATTGGATGTCCTCAGATATTTCAAACTCAACACATACTGAGAAGTGAGTCCATCAGTCAACTGAAATGAAACCAAATGAAGAGCCCATTATGTGCCAGGTCTTGTGCTAAGTTCTGGGGATACAAACCAAGGCAAATGATAGTTCTTGCCCTCAAGGATCTTGTAGTCTTATAGAGGAAACAGTAATGAAATGATTATATACAAACAAAATATAGACAGGATAAATTGAAGATAATCTAAAATAGAACTCATTATCTTTCCCCCAAAACTCACCTATCCTCTGAACCCCAATTCTTGAACCCTGGTTCTATCAAGGTCCCCACCATCCTTTCAATCACCTAAGTTTGCAATCTTGGTACCATTTTCCACTCATCACTCTCACGCAACTCTACAGACTGAATCAGATGCCAGATCTTGTCATTTCTTTCTCCACAATATCTCTTGCCTAATCCCCTTCTTTCTCACTCACACAGTGATTATCTCACACAGTGTTATCACCTCAATTCAGATCCTCCTCACTCTTAGCTGAACTATAGCAATAACCTTCTACTTGGTCTCCCTGCCTCAAGTTTCTCCTTATTCCAACTCATCTTTTACATTATAGCTGACAAAGTAAGTGAGTGACTTTCCTAAAGCATAATTATGACCATGTCATACCCTTCTTCAATAAACTCCAGTGGCTCCCAATTGCATCCAAGATCAATTATAAAATCCCTTGTTCATGCTGTTCACAGCTTGATCCCATCATCCCTTTCCTGCATTATTGCCCATTTTTCCCCTCTACATGCTCTATGGTCCAGCCAAGCTGGTCTTTCTGTTCTTTGTCCTACACAACACTCAACGTGTCATCTCTGTGGCTTTACACAGTCTGTCTCCATGCCTGGAACACATGCTTTCCACATCTCTGATTCTTTGAAGCCCTGATTTCTTTCAAGACTCACTTCAAGCACCACCTTTCCCTCCTCCTCTCTCCCAGTCCCTTCCTCCACAAAGTTACCTTGTATGCATTTTGTATTTGTCTATATATGTACATGATGTCTTCCCCATTTTATTGACTCCTCTCTAGGGCAACTAAGTGGTACAGAGGAGAAAGTGCTGAGCTTAGACTTAGGACAACCTGAGTTTAAATCCAGTCTCAGAACCTTACTTGTTTTTGACCTTGGTTCAGCCTCTATTTACCTCAGTTAGCTCAGCTGTAAAATGGGAACATTAATACTATCTATCTTATTGTTGAAAAGACTAAGTGAAATGACATTTGCAAAGTGCTTAGCACTGACACATATATGGTAGGTGCTCAAGAAATGCTTGTTCTCTCTTTGAGGCATAGACTTTTTTTTGTTTTTGTGTTTGTATTACCAGTGCTTAGCACAGTGGTGGTCACATAATAGACATTTAATAAATGCTTATTGATTGAATGATTGTGTTATAGCATCATATCTCTGGCACCTAGCACATGTGATCAATCTATGGATCTGTCTAATTAAATGATTTAATTGTATACTACTTAAATCTATGGTTTGAGCATCAAAAAAGTAATTTTTTTTAGAAAAAAGGTAGTTTTTAAATGTCAAAAACATTGTAGCTTTCAATGGCTATGAAAATAACTGCTATTTTTAATTGAATATTTTTACTTCTGCCACATTCACATTTATACATTTGTTTGAGGTTGTAGCTAAAATGTTTCACCTTATTTTTTTCCCCTTGATTGGATAACTGGCATTAATTGTTAAACAAATGCATTACTTAAAACAACAATTTAATTCTGAAAGTAAAAATTTCAGTACTTAAAAAGTAAAAAAAAAAATTAAAACATAAAGCCATTCTAAAGGATGATCCCTGGAGAAACTGAAAAAAAAGTCTTATGACCATTTCTTTCCCATTTCCTGATAATTTTTCAAGAATCACCAAAGTCCCAAAGCAAGTGATGGTTGAGGATAGATCATATTTATTAGAGCACTATATATAGGGCGTTTCTGCAGGAGGGCACTGTAGTAGGGAAATAGTGCTCAAAGGGTACACCAAGGAAATCCCATAAAATTGGTTCCTCATCTTTCATGTCAATCTACCATTACAGTTAGACTAATACTGATTGTTGATCAGTCAACAAACCCTGATTAAGTACTTTCTGTAGGGCAGACACTTCCATTTCTCCACTATTTGCCAGGTAGTGATGGGACCAGTGGTCAAAATCTTAGGGGTTTTTTTTAATGTTAAACTTCCGGCCAGCTTTGACATTCTCCTTTTTCACCCTCATCAAGAAGTTTCTTAACTCTCCCTCATTTTCTGTCATCAGAGTAGTATCATCTACATCAGTTGCTCTATGTTCAGTTCTAACTGTTTTTTCTTGACCCAAATACAGGTTCTTCAAGGGACAAGTAAGACGACCTGGTGCTTCCATCTTTTTGAGGACTCACCATATTTGAATGCAATCCACACAATATAGTGAATAAAGCAGAAGTAAATGTTTGGGTTTTTTTTTTTCTGAGACTCCTTTGCTTTCTCCATATTTTAGAAAATGTTAGGAATTTGTTCTCTGTATCAGCAAGGACCCCAACAGGTGGGCCTGCAGAGGAAGTTCTTACATCTGCTTTTCTAAAGGGAAAGCAACTTTTGTGGGGTCAACAATCTACTTTAATCAAGCACATATATCATTCACTTAGTTCAGGGGGAAAAAGTCAGCACGCTGAACTTCAGAGAAAATACAAACAGGGAAATAAAGATCAACAGACAGGGCTTCTAGCTGCCTAACCAGAAGCAATACATACATCACAGATCAACCAACAGATCCAACTGTCTGACCATTACATACATACATAGTTATCAGAGAGAGAGGCACCAACATCTGAATTTTCAAAGCTGGGAGGCTCCTTAGTAGCTTCCCAGAGTCTCATCTGGTCAAAGGAATACTTCCAATGAGTCAGCCCCAAAACAAAACCTCACCTCAGACTACATATACACTTTTCAGAGCCAGAGGGCATCACTTAGAAATTAACAAAAGGTGGGGACCTCCCCTAATCAATCCCTTAATAGGCAGGCCCATTAATGGGTGGGGAAGATCTTTAACTCTCATTAACATAATTGACATTACAATCTCATTCTTCTGCCTCTTCAAAAACTAGCTTGGATGTCTGATAATTCTTGGTTTACATATTGCTGAAGCCTCACATAATCTCACTGATATGTGAAATGAATGTGATTGTTCATTAATTTGAACATTCTTTGTGATCATATATCATTTAGAAAATGGGAAAAATAATAACTTTAGTATCTAAGTCAGAGGGTTGTTGTAAGTCCCAAATGAAATATTGTAGGTCAAAACTCTTTGCAAGTACAAAATAAGCTTGACCTCAGAGAAGAAATATGAGAAGACTCTCCAATCCTGCTCTTTTGCAGAGGTGTGTATGTGGTGGTGGTGGTGGGGACATTGCATATACTGTGAGATCTTTTTCAATTGTATTGATCAATTTTACTGATTTTTTTCTGTTCCTCTTTTTCTTTATTAAAAAATCTTGGTTGTATTAATCAATCAATAACTCAATAAACATTTAGTAAGTACTTACAATGTGCCAGGCACTGTGCTAAAGGCTGGGATATAAATATGAAAGGACACAGGGGGAAACTAAAGTGGTTTAAAAACAAAATCTATCAATAGAAATTCATTTTAAAAGTAACTACAGCTCTTTTTGAATGAAGACAGTTGATGGGTATATCTCGGTCAAAATTACCCAGGACTTGACTCAGTGTGCATTTGCCTCAGTTACACAACATTATGCTTGGATAGGATGGTTTATTGACTTGCTCAGGGTAGGAAGCTGTCTCTTCTATATTTTTCTTCTAAGTCACAGGATGCATTCTTGAATTGTGTCCCCAGTAATGGGAATAATTCACATTGGACCATCCTTCTCAAACTCCACCACTGTTGCCCAATACTATTGAAAAACATGTCAATCCAATCCAACAAGAATTTATTATATGCCTATTTGCAGGATATAATTCAAGGGCCTGGAATATAAAGATAAAGGGGGGGGGGGGAAATCATCCCTACCTTCAAGGAGTTTACATACCATTAAGGGAAAAACTCTATCCAAACAGATAAGTATATATATGATTTAGGGTTTATAAGGTTTTCTAACAGGGTGTTTTAGGGTGATTATTTTGGCACAGGGTATACTGAAGAGGAGAGAGATTAGAAACCAGGAGCCCGATTAGGAGGCTATTGTATCTATATGAGAGGTGATGAGGGCTGTAATGAGGAGCAGTGGTGACTGTTTAAGTAGAGACATTAGGCATGGAAGTAAGAAAAATGGAAGTAGAATGAATACAACTTGGGCAAAGAATTAGTTAAGTGGATAGAGAGAGAGAGAGAGAGAGAGAGAGAGAGAGAGAGAGATGTCAAAGAAGTCTCTGAATTTGTGAACTTTTGGTGACTAGAAAAATGGTGGCCCCTCAACAGAAATAGGGAAATTTGGAGAAGGGGTTAGATTTAGGGAGAAATATCAGTTGTTTTCTGGCTGAGTTTGAGATGTCTGTGGGGACATTTAGATGAAGCCATCCAGCAAGCAGTTGGTAATACAGGGTCTCAAGAGACATTGATCCATGTATATAAGTATGGGAGCCATAAAACATATAGGCCTACAGGGCAGTGCAGTGGATAGAGCACCAACCCTGGAGTCAGGAGGACCAGAAGTCACATCTGGCCTGAGACACTGAGGCAAGTCATTTAACCAAATTGCCACCCCTCCCCCGCAAAAAACAGTCATAGAGATGATAATTGAATGAATTAATGAGAGAAAAATAACAAGCCCAGGACAGAGCTTTAGGGGACATCCATGAAGGGCAGAATATGGATGAAAATTAGATAAAGAAGGCTGAGAAGGATCAATGATAGGCAAGAGAAGAATTAGGAAATCATTCCTGCACTAAATTCAGGGAGTAACGAGTAGCTAGGAGGAGGTAGCAGTTCATAATATCAAATAGTGCAAAGATGTCAAGATGGGTTTTGGTTTTAACCATGAAGAGATAGATGGTAACATTAAGGGAGCAGTTTCAATTGAGTGGTAAGGTTAGAAGCCAGTTAACAAGGGGTTGAAAAGTGAGTAGGAGGACAGAAATAGGAGGCAACGAGTGTAGGCAGCTTTTTCTATGAGTAATACTAGCTGACATTTATATAAAACTTAAAGTTTGCAAAGCTTACTTTACACACATTATAATATTTGAGTCTCATAAGTCTTATGAAGTATTGTGGTATTTTTAGTCCTATTTTACAGATAAATAAACTGAGGCTCAGACTTATCTATGGTCCACTAGTAAACAGGAGAGGCAGGATCTGAATCTAGGTCTTCTTGGCTCTGAGTCTAGCATCCTTTCCGTTATCCCATCCTGCCTCTGTGTAGTCTGTGACAGAGGTGCCCTTAGTACCTGGACTGAAATACAACTTACTCACAACTGATCCTTAGCAAGTGTCCCTTACAAAGTGATTTCTCATCTCTTAAATGGAAGAAGTGCCCATCTCATGAAGGTTTTGTATATTTGTAAGATGAATGAAATAATATGTAAAGCACTTGGCAAATCAAATAAGGATTTATTATTACTATTATTCCATTAATGTATTTGGTACCCCAAGAATTCACTACCTACGTAGCCATTTCTAAAACTCACTCATTCGCTCTTTCATGTGCCTGATTAAGTCTGTCCTATTTATTATGATTTTTCATACACTGCAACTATGATAACCTGGTGACAATAAAAGACATTTAAGGGGAAAAAGTTTCTACCAGTATAGCAGGTGAAACAAGAAGATAATTCTCCCCTACACACTCAAAGAAGATGAGAGCATAAGAGGGTTTAATCGTTGGCAGTCCCTTTAATCAGTTGGCAGTACCTTTGGCCAGTCTTCTGGTGATGATGAATATTCAAGCTGGCAAGAATCTTGGAGTACATGGAGTTTCACCTTTGATCCCTTCCTAGATCAAAAGCTCTGACGTTCCCCTGTCTGATCATTCCAACCATTCCTTCCTTCCCTACTTGTCATCCTTCTTAAACTATTCTTTGTCTTGATCAAGACTGCCAGTCCTGTGTCCCACAATATTTGCTCTGTCTATTATCCCAACTCTGACTTCACATCCTTCCCTTCCCACTCTCTGCCCTATAGTTTACTAGTTCAATTTCACATTGTCCTCTCTAGAATCCTTCATCCCTGCTTCCCTCAATACTTAGCACTCGCCAAAGCTCAGCCTTGCCTTAGTCCCAGCCTCCTCCTCCTCCACTTGTAATCATATGCTGCTGAATGGAGCTGGAGGAAGCACCTTGATGGTGCTCACTGAATTCATTCCAGATTGATGCACTTCAGCTTCCACAGGGTCGGCACTGAAGTCAGGCAATCCTTTTATTCCTCCCTAATTGATGCCCAGTCTCCCTCCCCAGAGAAAGGATCAGAAACCTCTTCTCAAGTCTCGCTCACCTTCTATTTCCACTGTCTTAGCTGAGGACTTTGTTTCTTCACTAAGAAAATCTGGGTCATATTCCTTGAGCTCCCTCTTCTCCCTTTCTCTTCATTTCTTTGTGTTAATTCAATTTTATTTTATTTCCAGTTTCAAATTCTCACCTTCTTCCCAACCATTCATTAATAAGGCAAGAAATATAAAGACTCCCCTCTTCATCTCAAAACACCTTGACATCATTACCAGACTTTTCCTTTCCCCATGAGGTGGCCCCTTCTCCATGCTAATAACCTTTCTACATACACTCTGAATTATACCCCCATGCCATTTCATCCAGTAGATTTCCCCTCATTCTCTCCTCTCTTCTCTTTTTCTCTGCCCCTTCCTTCCTTTTTTTCTCTCTCCCTCTCTCCTCTCTTTTTGTCTCTCTGTCTCCTTCCATTTCTCCACTCTCTCTTCCTTTCTTCCGTCTTTCTCTCTCCTGATCTACTGGTTTCTTCCTTATAGCCTTCAAACATGTCCAAGTCTTTCCCATTTAAAAAAAGAATCCTTTCCAGTGCACCAAGCAGCTTCCTTGACCTGCCCAAGATCACACAGGTAGTGAGGGAGACTGGATGAGAACTTGGATCTGCTGGCTCCCAGGTCAGTGCTTCTAGCAAGCTGAGACTTTCCATAGTTAGGGAGACTAGTTCTCAATATGTTTAGAGCAAACTCAAAGCCTTCTTAGCCAGACTTTGTATGCTTGAGGACTAGTCATCTTCCTCCTCTCCAACCACTCTGCCCCCCACTCCCTACCTCACACCACCTTAGAGAATCCTTTACTTTATTAGAGCACATGTTAATAGTATTGATACTGCCTTATCTTGGCATGGTCCAGAAGCAAGCTCATCGATATCCCCATAAACTCCTTTGCTCATCCCCATAACCCAGCAAAGCAGGAGGGGAGTGAATATTAAAATTCCTGTTGGATGGGTGAGACTACCGAGACAGAGAAATGAAGTGATCCACACAAAGTCACACAGTTTTCTAGTAGCAAAGTTGGCTGATTCCCTCTTGACTCCAAAAGTTGAGGTCTTCTAGAAAGGGATCTGAGCTTGAGTGTGCAGAGCACTCAGCACCAGAGGAGGAAAGCAAGGGTGGGACTTCTCCTCCTACCCTCCCACCCTAGCACGTCTTTTCCCTTCCTCCAGCTAGCCTTGGCTAGCTTTTACCCCTAGGACTTCGGTTGTAGTGGGGGCTCCAACGGCTCCCTTAACTAGTCAATCCTTCCAGGCTTGCACTGGTCCTGCAGCCCCTTCTCAGACTTCAGGTGTGGCTTCAGCCTGGAACTAGCGACCTCATTTTCAAGTAGACTGGAGTAGAGAAGGGTGAAAGGGTGGTGTTAGTGTGTTTGGGTTTGCATGACCACACCCCAAGGGCTGCAGGGCTATGCCCGAACCCCAAAATGTAATTCATTATTTCTCAGTCTACGGAATTGCTTCTGTAATTAAAAAAGTAAAGGACAAATCCTCTGATAATCCCAACTCCCTGTCCTTAAATTACTTAATCAAATCTAACAAACAGGCTAGAGATTTTGTGGAATGACAGCTGCATTTAGGCACTTCCTTCTCTAGTCTCTAGTTTCCTCATCTGTAAAATGTAGGAGTTGTTTGGTATCCAAGATATACACAAAACTAATAGATGTGTATGTGTATTTATAACCAAAAGCCATTCCCCAATAGATAAGTGGTCAAAGGATATAAACAAACACTTCTCAAAAGAATTACAAACCGTTGACAATCACATGAGAGAATGCTCCAAATCCCCAATAATAAAAGAAATGGAAATCAAAACAACCTTGAGATTTCACCTCAGGCCCTGCAAAATTGATAAAGATGACAAAAGATAGAAATAGTGCTGTAGGGGTAGTGGTTCATTGTTGGTAGAACTATGAATCGATATGACCACTTTGGAAAGCACTTTAGAATTATAGAAATAAAGTAACTAAAATGTCTATACCAGGGATGGAGGAGCCTTCAGCCTCAAGATCACATGTGGTTCTCTAGATCTTCAAGTGCAGCCCTAGCCCAAGTATAAACCCTCATTTATAAGAAGAAAGTTCCTATACGCACCAATACATTGATAGCAGTACTTTTGTAACAGCAAAGAACTGGAAACAAGATAGATGTCCATCAATGAGGGAATGGCTAAGCCACTCTAACTAAAGTGGTTACATGAATGTAATGAAATATTACTTTACTTTAAGAAATGAAGAATATGATGAATATAGAGAAGCAAGGAAAGATTGACATGAACTGATACAAGGAGAAGTAAACAGAGCCAAGAAAACAATACACACAATGACTTTAGCATTTTTTAAAGGCAATGAACAAAATAGTCAAGAGTAAATGTCATAAAACTGCAAAAAAGTTTGGCCCCATAGAAGAGATATAATACCCCCACCCCTCTCCTTTGCAGAAATGGGAAGTCCAAGGGTGTGGTACATTGCGTTTATTATCAGATTATTCCATATATTGATTTTTTTTTTCCTCTTCTTTTTAAAAATGTATTTATCTAATGTGACTGCTCTAGATACTAGATACTAGAAGATACTAGAAGACATTCTGGTGATGTAAAAAAACAAAAGATGCCAAAGATGCCAATAATTTTTTTAGTGTGAGAGTTGGCTTAGATGATCTGTGAAATGCTCTCCAACTGATATAATACTCAACCTCAGTTTCCCCATCAAATAGGGTTTAACTTTTCCATAGTTGATTAATATAGTAGTTTTAATAGGTTCTTTCAATATGCAAAGGGATGCAGCATGGAAAAGAGATGAGACTTGTTTGCTTGATCCCGGGGGGAAGAACTAGGAAACAGTGACTGGTATGTACAAAGAAGGCTTGATGTCAGGGAAGATTTCCTAACCATGAGAAAACCATATGTTATGACTTTGCCCTCCTTTGAGAGCTTCAGGCAAGGATGGATTAACCACTGGTCAGGGATGTTTCAGAGACGTTTCCCATCCTGATAAGGATTAACCTCAGTGATTTCTGGAGTCTATGGTTTTGAATTAAAAAGGAAAAAACAAGCAAATACTTTTGTGTCTTTTTCAGATTTCTCTGAAATTTCATTCTCTTATTTTTCCCTCTATATATAGGTAAAATGTTTATAGTTTTGGTTCTGCAGAATTTACCTTGCTTTACATCATTTTACATAGATCTTCAAATATTTCCTTGTATGATTCATGTTCATTTTTAATGCATCTCAATATTTCAGTAAGGCTGCTAAGTGGCCTTGGAGTCAAGAAGGCCTTGGGTTCAAATATTGCTCTATCACATATTAACTTTATGAAGACAGGCAGATCATTCAATTTCAATGTCTCAAGCAACTTTCTAGGACTATAAACAAAAGTTACTTTTCTACATTAGCAGAGGGAGTTTTCACACCATGCATTTTTCCCCAAAATGATGAAATCACACATCCAGACCAAAAAAAAAAAAAACCATCCCTTCCATTACTATATCATAATTTATTCCAACTGTTGGATAACATTAGTTCTTTCCATTTGGAAGAAGCTATTGCAAATACATCACCTATGAATATTTTCTATCCAGATAGGTCCCCCTTTTTCCCTTTAGGCTTTGAGGATAAAGTGCTAGCTAGCTTTGGTCAAATCATTGGTCAAATGTATAATTGGATTTTAGACTCCTATTGCATATTGCTATGTTGCTTCTCAAAAACTTTGCTCGATCTGCTATTTCACCAGCAAGCAATGGATTTGTTTCCTTATCTCCCTGCCAAAACTGAATTTAATCATCTTTGGGCTACTTCTGCCATTCTAGTGAGTATCTTTAGACTGGCTTGATTTGGACTTTCTTTATTACAGAACTTGAACATTTTTGTTCATATTGTTATTAACAGTTTGTCCACATATTATCTGTTTGCATCTGTGAGCAAACTTCATTGGGGAATTTGCATTCCTAGTATCAGATAGCCACCAGTTCCATAGACAGGCTTGGAGATATTGTGATTTGGTTCCAGACCACCACAGTAGAGTGAATATTGCAATAAAAGGAGTCACATGAATTTTTTTTGGTTTCCCAATTCATATAAAAGCTGTGTTTACACTATACTGTAGTCCATTTAGCATGCAACAGTATTATGTCTAGAAAAAAATGAGCATACCTTAATTTTAAAATAACTTTATTGCTAAAAAATGCTAACCATCATTTGAGCCTTCAGCAAGTCCTAATATTTTTGCTGGTGGAGGATGTAGTCTCAATGTTGATTGCATACCTTTGACAATTTATCAGTTGGGGAATGACTTGTATTCTTATAAATTTGATCCAGTTCTCTGTATATAATTGAAAAGTGAGGCTTTTTTTTATCAGAGAAACGTGCTTTAAATGTTTTTTGTTTTTTTCTGTTTTCCGCTTTCCTTCTACTCTTGCCTAGACTGATTTTGCTTGTACAAAAGCTTTTGAACTTAATATAATCAAAATCATCCATTTTATATCTCCTGATGCTCCCTATCTCTTGTTCGGTCATAAACTCTTCTTATCTGTAGATCTGGCAGGTAAGTTATTTCATGCTTCCCTGATTTGTACATATCACCTTTTACGTCTCAAATATATACCCATTTTAGATGTTAGATGTTGCTCTTTACCTAGATTCTGCCAAACTGCTTTCCAGTTTTCCCAGCAGTTTTTGTTAAATAGTGAGTTTTGTCCCCAAAGTTTGGATCTTTGGGATTATCAAATACTAGATTATTGCTGTCATTTATTATTTATTAGTATATCTAATATCTATTCCACTGCGCCACCACCATTTCTTAGCCAGTACCATAAAGTTACTGATGCAATACATGGCCACTGCATCTTGCAGTTTCTAGGACTGCCATTTTTTTTTCTTCTAAACAATTCTGCACGTGGCGAAACGTAACCAAGAAGAGCTCTGGGTCCTATTGGCTCCATAGAGCCTAGAGCGCCTCTGCGGGCCGATTGCTTTAGCCTGGGAGAATCGATGATTCCCTGAGGCGGATAGATTGCTCCTGCCTAGAGCGTCACTCGCGCCGGGTCGCGCGTCTAGAAGCGGGAGTTTCAATGGGCTGGGGTGTCTGCGCTCCCGTACCGTTCGCCTCCGGGTTCGCTGGGTGTTCCTGCGCCGTCTGGGCAGAATCGGAGAGACCGCCACCATGTCCGAGGCCTATTTCCCTGTGGAGTCGGGAGCTCTGGGGCCCGAGGAGAACTTCCTGTCCCTCGACGACATCCTGATGTCTCACGAGAAGTTACCTGCCCGCACCGAGACGCTCCTGCCGCGCCTGGGAGGCCTGTTTTTGGAGCGCAGCAGCAGCGGAGGCAGCGGCGGAGAAAGCGAGCTCGGCATCCCGGAGGTAACCCCCCCGACCCACATCCTGCAAAAACTACAATTCCCTGCAGGCCCGAGGGCGCCGCGAGGGACGTCTTCCTGGCTTTGTGCCGCACGGAACTCTGGGAGTTGTAGTCAAGGGCGAAGGGGAGCGCCGCGCATGCTCGGTGGGCGGGGAGCGCCGCGCATGCTCGGTGGGCGGGGAGCGCGCGGCTTTTGCGGCGCGTGCGCACAATCGTTTCTCGCCTACCTTGTCTCCTGAATCTCGATTCCGCGGCGTCAATTTATGTTGTGTTCGAACTGGGGTTCATTTTGTTGTTCTTCAGTCGTGTCTGAGCTGTCCGATGTTGTGACCCCGTTTTGTGTGAGTGGTTTGCCATTTCCTTCCCCAGATCATTTTACAGATGAGGAAACTGAGGCAGGCAGAGTGAAGGGACTTGCCCAAGGTCACACAACTTAGTGAAGCGTCCGAGGTCAAAGAAACATTTCCTTTAAAAAAGATCCCAAGCGTTCTTTAAAGAAAATATTTTGTATTTCAGAATAATTGGTTTCCCGTGTAATCTACTTAAAAACTTTATTTTGAGAAATGGTTCGTAAGGTTTACCAGGCCAAGTGAAGGAAAGTCAGTTTATTGTTGCAGCAATTATTAAGCGCCTTCTGTGTGCCCGGCAGGTTGCAGAAGTGGTCTGTGAGGTGTGTGGGAAAGGATGAACCCCACTACTGCATGTTTGGGGTCCCCTTTCTATCTCTAAACTTGCTTTTTTGAACCCAGATCTAATTCTGGTTCCCTTCTTATCAGTCAAACTGTGTTTTCTTGGACTCTTTTGCAGAGTCATCTCCAGCATTTCTTCCATCTTAAAGATGGTGGCCACCTGTGCAGTGCAGGGAGCCCTGGGCCTGGGTGCAGGCCACCTGAGTTCAAATCCAGCCTCAGGCGCTAGCGGTGTGGCCCCAGCCGGTCACTCTCTTTGCCTCAGTTTCCTCCTCTGTAAAATGGGGTGCTCATTGTGTTTCTGCTAAGTTAGCACAGTGCCTGGTATATAAATATGGTATGTGAGGGTTATATTATTATTAAGCTAGATAGAACTGTCTCTCCTTCTGTGGAACCTCCTTTGGTCTGTGGAGGCGCCCACCATCCCCCTGTCCCCCAGGCTTGTCCCCCAGGATTCTCATCTCCAGCCCTTCCCTCTCCCTCCTGGCTGGGTCCAGCCCATCACCTCGGCTCATCCATTCTGCCTCGCCCAGCGTCTTTCTCCTTTGCTCTCTTTGCTCTCCTCAGGGCACGGTGGGTCTTAGCTGGGGCTTCCTGATGTCTTCCTGGGAATATTTCTAACCCCGTCCCACTGCATCCAGTGTCCCTCTGTGTGAGCAGCCTCTCAGCAAAATAGCTGCGTTTTGTGTTGTCTGTTCTCATCAGCCCATCCACCCAACGCTGGAATTCTCTCTATTGTCCTCTTGTCCGCATAGACCTTTAAGACACATTCCACCTTTTGTGCTCCCTCACTGGCCTCACCAACCTCAGCCCACACTGGGCATTAGCCTCCAAACACTTAAGATCTGCGTCTCTCGTCCTATCCTCCGTCCCCTGGCCTTGCGTCCATCTTTGGTACCTTTAGACTTCACCTAGACAATAGAGCCCTTTGCATCCATGCGTCTTTAGATAACGCCCTTGTTTCTTCCTCGTTGGAGCTGTTTCTCTTTGTGTCTTTTTCAGAAATGTTTTGTTGGTCGCTCTTTTTAACATCATCACTTTCCAGAGACATCACTGCTACCAGTAGAATAAGTAGAGGCCAACAAATTAAAGCAAAGCACTGAGCTGGTGTGAAGACGAGTCCATCACCCCGTTGCCAATGGGTGGGAAGCATGCTTCTCCATCAAGGGCTTCAGGGTTGGCATTAGTCACTGCCTTGATTAGAATTCTGTCTTGTTTCTTCTTCACATTATTGTGGTTGTTGTAAATAACTGTCCTGGTTTCCCTGAGTTCTTCATGTTTGCCGTTTCTCATGACCAGATGTTATTCTGTAACTGCTTTTTACCACAATTTGTTCAGCCATTCCCCAGTTGTTAGCAAAATCTTGACTATTAAAAAAAGTGCACCTATAAATATATGTATTTTCTTCTATTTCCCTCTATCTTTGACTCCCCCGGAGCATGTGCCTGGTAGCAGTATCACTCTTCAGACTGTTCAGTACGACCTCGTTCACAGTTCCTCCTCCATCTTTAGCTGCGATGTTCCCCAGCAGACATAAGTTCTACTTGGATCGCTTTGGGAAGCAGGATTTAGGGACTGGACTCCCTGTCCTTGTCAGAGTCAGATTGGGGTCCTCATCCCTCTTCTAGCTTTGCTAAGTTGTGCGACTTTAAGGAAGTCAGGTACCCTCTGTGAATGAGGGCGCCTGGCTGGATGACCTTTAAGAATGTAGGCAGTTTTCTTTAATATGAGATGGCCTGGGCCCTAGACAGGCCCAGAGGTCCCTTCTAGCTCTGAGACTGTGACTGAGTCCAGTCTGGGCTTGCTAGACTTCTGCTCGTTTCTCTGACTGTGAGACCTTGGGTCAATGTGTCTCTGGGCCTCACTTTTTTTTTTTTTTTCTAATTTTCCCTATCTCCAATCTGCCCTCTCTTCTGTCATCTCTCCCTTCTCTTGTCTCCATCTTCTCTTTTCTCCTGTAGGGCCAGATGACTTTCTATTCCTCCTTAACTGTATGTCTTCTTTCCTAGTTGCAACAACAATACTAAACAGTTGTTCCTAAAACTTTGAGTTCCAAATTCTCCTCATCCCTCCCTCCCCACCCATTCCCTTTGGGACAGCAGGCAATTCAATATAGGCCATATCTGTGTAGTTTTGCCAATGACCTCCCTGATAGTCGTGTTGTGTAAGACTAACTGGATTACCATCCCTCCTAACCTGCCCCTCATTGTTTCTCTTCTGTCTTTTGATCCTGTCCCTCCCCAAGTGTTGACTACAAATTGCTCCCTCCTCCCTTTGCCCTCCCTTCCATCATCACCCCCCCTTGCAATATCTCCTTCTCCCCCCCCTTTCTTATACTGTAAGATAGGTTTTCATACCAAAATGAGTGTGCATTTCACTCCTTCGTTTAGTCAAATGTGATGAGGGTAAACTTCTTGGTTTTTTTTTTTTTTTTTCTCAGCTCTCCTCTTTTTCCCTCCACTAAGAAAAACTCCTACCTGCCTCTTAAATGACATATAGTTACCCCCTTCCCTTTCCCTCCCCCTACATTTCTCTCTCACCATTTACCCTAGTTTCTTTTAAGGTATGGTCGCATCCTATTCAGTTCAATCTGTGCTCTCTGTCTCTGTATGTGTATGCATGTGTGTATGTGTGTGCATGCGTGTACGTGTGTGTGTGGTCCCACCAACTACCCAGATACTGAAAAGTTTTAAGAGTTACAAATATTGTCTTTCCATGTAGGAATGTAAACAGTTCACTCATGGTAAGTCCCTTAAGACTTCTCTTTGCTGTTTACTTTTTCATGCTTCTTCTCATTCTTGTGTTTGAAAGTCAAATTTTCTTTTCAGCTCTGGTTTTTTCATCAAGGGTGATTGAAAGTCCTCTGTTTCATTGAAAGACCATATTTTCCCTTGAAGTATTATACTCAGTTTAGCTGGGTAGGTGATTCTTGGTTTGAGTCCTAGTTCCTTTGACTTCTGGAATATCCTATTCCACGCCCTTCGATCCCTTAATGTAGAAGCTGCTAGATCTTGAGTTATCCTGATTGTATTTCCACAGTACTGGAATTGTTTCTTTCTAGCTGCTTGCAAGATTTTTTCCTTGAGCTGGGAGTTCTGGAATTTGGCCACAATGTTCCTAGGAGTTTCTATTTTTGGATCTCTTTCAGGCGGTGCTCGATGGATTCTTTCAATACTTATTTTGCCCTCTGGTTGTAGAATGTCAGGGCAGTTTTCCTTGATAATTTCATGGAAGATGATGTCTAGGCTCTTTTTTTGATCATGACTTTCAGGTAGTCCCATAATTTTTAAATTGTCTCTCCTGGATCTATTTTCCAGGTCAGTTGTTTTTCCCATGAGATATTTCACATTCTCTTCCATTTTTTCGTTCTTTTGGTTTTGTTTGGTGATTTCTTGGTTTCTCATAAAGTCATTAGACTCCATCTGTTCCATTCTAATTTTGAGAGAACTATTAAATTCAGTGAGCTTTTGAGCCTCTTTTTCCATTTGGCTCATTCTGCTTTTGAAAGCATTCTTCTCCTCATTGGCTTTTTGAACCTCCCTTGCCAATTGGGTGAGCCTATTTTTCAAGGTGTTAATTTCCTCAGCATTTTTTTGGGTCTCCTTTACCAAGGTATTGACCTGTTTTTCATACTTTTGTTGCATCTCTGACATTTCTCTTCCCAGTTTTTCCTCCACCTGTCTAACTTGCTTTTCAAAATCCTTTTTGAGCTCTTCCAGGGCCTGAGCCCACCCACACCCCCCTGGGGTGTCTGGGGTACTGAGGCCCTGCCCTCCATGTCTTTCCCTGATGGCAAGAATACGTCCTCATCTTCGTCAGATCCGAAGGTCGGGATCATTTGCATTTGTTGGAAAAAACTCTCTAAAGTCTTATTTTTCTTCCCTTTTCTAGGCATTTTCCCAGCCAGTTACTTGACTTCTGAGATTCCTTTCCACCCCCGCCTGGATCCGCCCAGCTAGTGCTTGGCCTCTGAGATTTAAATGGGCTTTCCTCCTGCTGGCTGTCAATCAGTGAGCTTTAGTTCAGGTGCTGGGGTGGGGGCAGGGCCGCCTCCCAGACTCTGATCCCTCAGGGGCTTTATGCAGAGACTTTCAGGAATGGAGCGGGTGGGGGCGGGGTGGGGGGCCCGCCTCCCAATCTCAGCTCCCCTGGGGGTCCCGAGCAGAAGCCTTCAGCAACAGAGCGGGGTGGGGGCAGGGCCGTCTCCCAGGCTCAGCTCCATCAGGTTTTATGCGGGAATCTTCCGTAATGAAGATCCTGCCTGCTGTTGGGGGATTCCTGAGTCTTGGGCCGCTGCCGCCCCAGCCTCCGCCCACACCTCTGCCTCCGCCGCTTCCTGCCCCCGTCCCTGCCGCCAGCCGCTTCCTCCCGAGGGGGCCCAAGTCACGGAGACGCTCTGCTCCCCTCCACTAGCGCAGCCTTCTTTCTCACTGATCTGTATCTTCTGTGGGCGGAGGGACTTTCCCGGTTGCTGGAGCTTCCGTCTCTGAAGCCTGCTCGGATCAGCTTCTCTGCGGCCTCGGCCAGGGCAGCGCTGGGGGTCGGGTTTACTTTCCGGGGCGCGCCAGACCCTGGGGACGGGTCTTCAGGGCTCCCTGGAACGGAAATCTGTTCCACTCTGCTTCTGCACACCTTGTATTCACCCAGAAGTTATGGGGGACTCTTTTTACTTTAATTCTATGGGCTTTGGTTTCGGAGCTCGTAAACGTGCGTCCTTCTACTCCGCCATCTTGGCTCCGCCCCCCTGGGCCTCACTTCTTCCTCAAAATACTGTGTTAGACAGGTTAATCTTGGAGGTCTCCTTCTACTAGGATGTTCTGTGATATGATGATTGAGCCTCTTTTATAGCTCTTTCATGCCGCTTAGCTGTGATATACTATTTCTTGTAGCTCTCTGGAGATCTACTTCCTTGCTAGGCCTCTGTCAGACTATCAGACGCACTGTCCAGATTCCCCAGTTTGTGTCCTCTACCTTTTGAAATTAACTCCATCTATATTTTACACTTATCAGTGTACTGTTGTATCCCTCCAATAGAACATGAACTTCTTGGGGGCAGACCCCAGGCCCAGTGCTTTGCACTCAAGACATTTTTGTTGAATTAGGCACTTTGTATAAATCAGGACCTTTATTATACAGTAAGACCAGATTAAGGGTGTCTTAAGTCTGAGGCCTTGCAGCTCCCTGACAAGCCTGTACCACAGAATCACAATTTTCAGGGCATTGAGGGATCAATTCTCACGATAATCCAAAGAAGGAAGATGCCAAATGAATGTAAAAATCTGCCATGACTGTCAGAAGTGTGATTGTTAATATAACAGTAACTGCAAACGGGCTCATGTGCCTACTCTGCCATCTCCACAGATCTTTAGAGAATAATTTTCATACCTGTTGAGAGCATCCTTAATGAAAGTATGAGTCACCACCTGAAAAAGGTCCCAGAAGGAAAACTTGCAGGAACATCATAGTCAAGTTTCAAAGCTCCCAAGTTAAGGAGAAAATATTGGAAGCAACAAGAAAAACATTTAAATGTCATGGAGCTACCATAAGGATTACAAGACCTAGCAGCTCCTATGTTGAAGGACCGTAGGTCTTGGAATACTATACGCAGTGGAGCAGAAGAGCTGGGGTTGCGACCAGAGGTAACTTACCAGCATATTGAAGTGTAATCCTGAATGAAAACAAATGGATATTTAACAAACTCAGTGACTTTCAGGTTTTTGTGAAAAAAACCCAGAACTTAAGGGAAATTTTATTTATATAACAGGAGAAATATAACGTAGATGTTAAAGACCAATTATAAGGGATGCAACGAAGTCAAGTTGTTTTCTTTGTCTGTGTGAAAATATTAGCAATACTCCTATGATTGTGATCATTATTCGGGTAGTTTGAAAGAAAGGCATGAGCTGAGCTGAGCATGATGGGGTGACTAAAAAAAAACTGTAGGGAGAGATAAAAAGGAGTAATTATCTCATACAAGTGAGGCATGAGGAAAAAATGATGTGGAAGAAGCTAGTGGGAGGAGGGCGGGTAGTGCTCTCATCACAAGTGGGTTTAAGAGGAACTGCATATATATATCTATAAAGGTATGAAAGTCTAAATTCAGAAAGAAATAAGAGGGCAAGGAGGTAAGGTGGGGGGGATAAGGGAGGGACTCTTAGGGAACTGGGTCGGTTAAGGAGTAAGAGGGCAGGCTAGCAAGCAGAAGTGCAGCCAAGGCATGAGGAGGAGTAGGGTGAATAAGGTGAGAAAGACAGTGGGGGAAAATAGGAAGGACAAAAACACAAGTAAATTGCAGCTTAGAACGTGAATGGGATAAATTTACCCGTAAAATGGAAATGAATGTCAGACTAAAAATTTGAATTCAACAATATGTTGCTTTCGGAAAACGTTGTAAAAATGGGAGCTACACAAAGATAAAGAGCAGGAGTAGAATTTATTATGTCAAAAAAGCAGGGACAGTAATCATAATTTCAGACAAAGTTAAAGTTAAAATAAATTTAATCAAAAGTGAAAAATCAAGAAACTACACTGTGGCAGCAATATTATTCAGTATTGCTTTAGACCATTTAAAATACCTAGAGAGTATAAAATGTCTGCCAAAACAGACGCAGGAACCATATGAACATAAACCTAAGTCACTTTTTATACAAATAAATTCAGATCTAAATAATAGAAGTAATAATTACTGTTCATGGATAGGTAAAGCCAATATAGTTTTTTAAATGACAGTTTTACTTAACTAATCTATTTACTTAATGTCATCCCAGTTAAGTTATAAAATATTATTTTACTGAGAAAAAATTATAACAGTTCATTCAGAAGAACAAAAGGTCAATAATTTCAAATAAACCAGGGCAAAAAAGATGTAAAGGAAGTAGATGCAGCAGCATCAGCCCTTAAACTATATTATAAAGTGAGAGTATTGTTGAAGTGAAAAAAGGATAATTTCTATTATTTTAAATTAAAATTGCCTTGTATAAATAAAACCTGTGTAGCCAAGAATAGAAGAAATATAGAAAATTGAAGAAAAGAAATTTACATAGTGTCTCAGATAGGATGTGATTGGGTTGGAATATTGCTGTAGTGTAGAAAGTGATGAGCTAGTTGATTTGGAAAAACTGGACTTATGAAGGAAGATGCTAGAATGGAATGATAGAAGGAAGCAAACCCAGTGTGGTCTTACATATATGTGTATGAGTTTATACATGTGCATATTTATAGGTATCTGTGTGTGTATATATATGTATATATGTGTGTGTATACATATATATATATATACCCATGCTTAATTGCAACTTAATGTGGGGGGTGGGGGAGGTGAAAAATAATAAAGTAAAAAGTGGGCAACAGAGGAAAAAGAAAACCAGCCAGGAAGCAGAGAGAAGCTGGGCAGCTCTGAAAACTGTGTGTGGTATTTGTAAGTTTTCTTGAGATGGAAATTTATTATTTTATATTGTATCCTCTCTTTTTACTGTATACATAACAGTGCTTTTTTTCTCATTTTGTATTTAAGTTTAAAATTTAAAAAATATTATGAGAAGGGAATGGACAGGGCTTTGCACAATATGTTCTACAGCAGATCATGTCTTTACAATCACACAATTGACTGAAAGGGGCCAAGAATTTGAGACTCCATTGCACTTACTATTTCTTGACTTTTTTAAAGTATTTGATTTAGTAGATCAAAATGCCACCCTCAGTACCCAAAAAGTATCATCTACCATGCAGATGTTAAAAAAAAAAAATAAAAGAGTCACTGGTAGACAGAACAACAGAGGTTACTTTGTCCAGTGCTTCTGTGAGAGGCATAAAAGACGGGGATAGTGCGTGTTAGAGGGGTGTGCTGTTGTCCTGGAGATCCTTCATTATAGAGTTTGGAAGAGGGATTCGGTACAGAAAGATCCGCCCAGTGCTCCTGCTTACAACTCCAAACACAGCAGGGCCTCCAAAATGAGCTTGTTGATCAGTTAAAACCCTGTATCCAGTCAGTCAACATGATTATTTTGTGTGCCAGGCTCAGTGCAAAAACATACAGAGCTTATGTTCTAATGGGAGGGACAACGTGCAAAAAACTGTCCATGAAAGATGTATTCAGTGTGAATGGAGGGTGCTCCCAGAAGGAAGACAGACGAAGTGGATGGATAATGTCTGTTATCCAGACTACCATATTCACTGTGATGCATATTCCGGGGAACTGGTCATCATCAATACCTGTACCTTTGATAGACATAGGGTCTCTAGTGCCAGGTTTTATTAAAGCTCAAAACTGTCCCGAGACTTTTGGGGCCCTCTCCAGATGTCCTGTGGAGAGACGGTGAACCAAGCAAATAATTGAGAAGGAGGAAGAAAGTTGGAACGTATTTGGGAAATTGTGCAGTGCTTTTAATGACCAAACCCATTTTTTAAAGCTAGTAATGCTGTGTCACTGGACCTCAGAATGGAGATCTAAAATTGTGGCTCACCACAAGGGCATAGAGAGCTGGATAGGGGCACAGATAGGTGGAAGCACACTACCTTGTATGAACAGACCTGAGGGAAGGCCCCCCCTCTCCAACCCTCTGGGTGGAAGGAAGGAATTCCTGCTTTATGGAAGATGTGAACAAGAGCCCCCAAGGGTTCAAAGGCTTGGGTTTCATCGGGTGCTGTTAGAGGGCACGTCAGTGTGTTCAAAGATCCCTTCAAGTTTAAGGTGCCTGCGGATACATGGTGTGCATCAATATAATTATTTAATAAAATATGAAATTGGTACCATTTAGTTTAAGGAATAATACAAGTCAGCTCTCTTTTGTAGAGTTTTTTTACGTGGGTGGGAGGTTGTACAGTCACACTGAGGGAAGAAATCATCAGTCCATGGGGCTTGTCAGTAAAACAAATAGACGCAGTCAGGAGACAGACTGCCTGCCTAGGTTTTTCACATTTGCACTATTATTGAACGCTATCAGAAAGGACTGTGACAACATTTAGATTAGCTCCAAGATGGACTCACTTGGTAGATTTGATTTATGCTGAAACTTTCCCTTTTATGCACATTTTGTTTCCAGCCTATTTCGATATATTTATCAATTTTCTTTCTCTGGTTTGTTGTGAAAATTATTTCAGTCCCCTCAGCTGACTTTTCAGAAAATGACTACAGAGTTCTCTGCTGTTGACAGCCATTCAGTGGTAAAGGCCAGGCTTCACTGGCGGTTTGTTTCTCTTTTATGTTGTGTACATTCTGTATTTGACTTTGTCTGTTTTTTGAGTCTTTGCCTTTGTTTTCTTATCTAGGGCTCAAAACTGGAAATCCCTCTGTGGCTGGCAAAAGGACTTTATGACAACAAAAGGCGGATCCTTTCTGTGGAGCTCCCCAAGATTTATAAAGAGGGCTGGAGGACAGTGTTCCGCGCTGATGCCAACGTGGTCGACCTCCATAAGATGGGCGCTCACTACTACACCTTTGGCTCTCAGCTTCTGCATTTTGACAGTCCAGAGAGCCCGGATGTGTCTCAATCGCTCTTACAGGCAAGTAGCTGATATGAAGTCTCAGAGGTTGGGTCTCTGCTGGTCCCTTTGCTTCAGGAGTAAATAAAGCTGTAAGAATAGTCAGGAAGCACGTAAACATTCTTATACTAAAATTGTGAAATTCATATTGATCCCTGATCCAAAATAGGCTGTCCGTGCTAGCTGTACCATAAAACCTACTAAGAGCTGGCAGAGACCCACAGGAAGCCCCAGAGCAGAGGGGAAGACGTCAAGTCCCAGGGACCCGTGTTTAGTCCAGGCCCAGCAGTAGAAACATGGCCTGTCCAAGCACCTCAGTGGAAGCCTGTGAGCTTCTTGTTTCCTTTTCCCATCATCCTTGCTGTTGGTTGGATAACCAAAATTCCCAGCATCTCACCTTGCTAGACAGTATAATGTTTTGATCGTTTTTAATAATCGCTCTTACTCCTTCATCTGTCATCTAACAAACCAACCTTCCCACTTGCTTCTTGGGACTGAAGCAGCCCTTCTCTGACTCGGGATGAGTGGTTGGCCAGACACACATTTGTTCCTGAGGACTGTGCTGCCGTCACCAGACAGACTGAAGGGTAAACAAAGATGTTTTGTCTGACAAGGTGCTACCATATATAAATTAACGATGCTATTTTCATTGCTAGTAGTAAACAAAAATGGCTTTGTCTGATTTTAATTCGGAAAACATTAGTGCACAGAAATTGAAAAGAAAGAACAAAGCAATGGGGAAAATTCAGGCTTATGAGATTGCTTTGAGAAGAGGAAAGTCCCTCTTTCTAGGTCTTTAGAAGTAGGCTTCTTACTTTGATTTTTTTTTCCAGTGAGTTTTCTGTCTCCATTTATTTTTTTTATGTTGCTTCATCTAAACTCTGATGGCCACCTGTTGGCAGAGGATATGACCATTACATAGAAGAAGAAACTCAGGGTTGTTATTTCTTGTTGAAAGCCCCCATCTGTAAAATTAGGGCATTAGACTAGGTGATATCAAATTAATCCATTAACAAGCATTTATTAGGAGACTGCTAGGAGCCAGATACTGGGGACACAAAGATAGAAATAAGGCTCTTCCCCTTTATCTGGAGAGATGATGCACACATATGTAAGTAGAGGCAGCTGGGGGTGCACCAGAGGAGACAGTCTGAACCTGCCTCAGAATCAGCTGGGTGAGACTTTGGGGCAGGCATTAAGTCATCTGCAGAATAGTCATGGTAAGAGTGCCTACCTCATGGGATTGTTGTGCGGATCAGATGGGATCAAATGGAAAACACTTTGTAGACCTTAAAATACTGCGAACACTAGCTATTATTATAAACAGAATAAATCCCAGTGGCTAAGGGAGATGGGTGTGGTAGCAGTCGGTGGGATCAACAGTGACTTGGTGGTGCTTGAGTGGAGTCTTGAAGATGTAATGAGGCAGCAGTGAGGAGGAAATGCATTCCAGGCTTGGAGGGGTGGCCACTGCAAAGGCATAGAAATGGGGGAGGGGGGAGAGAAGAGAGTGAGAGAGAGAAAGAGAGTGTGTGTGTGTGTGTGTGTGTGTGTGTGTGTATGTTCGTTTGTATGTGTGTATGCACTCCCATGCATGCATTAGAAAGAAGGCCATTTGAGTTGAACCAGAGCCAAGGAAAGGGAGGCTGAGAATATAGGTCAGGAAAATTTTAAGAAAAGCAGAAAATTTTGCATCTTATCCTTGAGGTAATAGGGAGCCAGGGAACTTTATTGAGTGTAACGGTGATGTGGGCAGATCTACATTTAAGGAACACAAACCACTTTGACAGCTATTTGAGGGATGTTGTTCATAGACCCGAAGGGCTGCAGGGATAAATTTTAGGGTATCACTTGAATAGAAGAAAAATGACATCTTTATTTTCACTAACCTCTAACTAGCATTTATCATTTCCTTCAGTTACTTAAAAACTATGATGATAAGGGATCTGCAGACTTCAGCAGCCTGGAATAGGGAGAGGAGAGATTCAAAGCAGAGGGGGCAAATAGGAAGTTATCGTAATGGTGCAGGGGACTGCACCAAGGGCAGGATTTCTAAAGAGTGACAGGTGGAGATGTAAATAGGCCAGTATTGCAACTGATTACAGGAAACAAGGTGGCACAGTGGGTACAGCACTGGGCCTGAAGACCTGGGTTCAGATCTCAGACACTGACTGGCTGTGTAGGGACTAATAGTTAACTTCTGTTTGCCTCAGTAAAATGAGGATAATGTAGCACCTACCTCATGGGTCTGTTATGGGGATCAAGTGAGATAATATTTGTGGAGCGCTTAGCACAGTTACTGGCACATAGTGGGTACTGTGTACATGCTACCAATTATTATTGATTGGATATGTGAGGTGAGAGAGGGAGGAGTCTAGGATAATGCTGAAGTTCCATAGGGCAGAAATAAGGACGTTCAGAAGATAGGTAGACTTGTAAGGGAAAGACACTGAGTTCTGTTTTGGTCATGTTGAGTTCCAGATGTCCATGGTTCATCCAGTTTTGATGTGTCCACAGTCAGTGTGTGGGACAAGAGCTCAGGAGAGAGACTGGGACTGGATATGTAGCCCTAGTGCCCATCTAAGTAGAGATGATAGTTAAATCCATAGAAGTTGATGAAGTCAGCAGGAGAGAGAAGAGAGAAGGTAAGAGGACTCCACATTTAGGGAGCCAGCAAAGCAGATTGAGAAGCAGGAGTGAGACCCAGGAAAGAGCAGAAAGAGAGCATGTATCTTAGGAGGGTCAGATGCTACAGAGAGGTTGAGAGAGGAGAATGAGAAAAGATCATCAGATTTAAGACTTTAACTTGGTAAGTTTGGAAAGAGCAGTTTCAGTTAAAAGTACTAGAGTCAGGAGCCATATTAGAAAAATTCCTTCTAATTCAAAATGCTGTGATTCCCCTAAGAAGATGCAGCAAAGGCAAGGCTGCATCCCAAAGCTTAAGTGCTGCTCCCAAGCACAAAAGCAAAAACTTGGACTGATTAGATCTCATGTATCTCTGCTTGAAAATGTTATGGATGGGTGACGCTTGGTCATTAGCTCAGAAATCTTCAATGAAAGTTGATCTGAGTTTGAGGCAGTGTTCACTTTTTCCTCCATTCTATATGGGTGGTTTAACATTCATGTGAAAGGGGGAAGTGGTTTTTTTCACAATCTAGCTCAGTGATGACTGTGATTGCCTCCTCCCTTAGACATTTATTGGCCGTTTTCGGCGCATCATGGACTCCTCTCAGAATGCCTACAATGAAGACACCTCCAGCCTGGTAGCTCGGCTGGATGAGCTGGAGCGGGGCTTGTTTCAAACAGGCCAGAAAGGATTGAATGACTTTCAGTGCTGGGAGAAGGGTCAAGCTTCTCAGATCACAGCTTCTAGCCTGGTTCAGAATTACAAGAAGAGAAAATTCACTGACTTGGAAAGCTGAAAGCCTGAGGACATGGTGGCTAACCGGGACACTTTTAGATGTGTACTAAAGATGAGACTGACTGATCTTTTAAAGCATCTTCTCCCATTTTATCAACTGTTTTTTGAAATGCATTCTGGGGTGGGATGGTTCTGCTGGGAAAAGATGGTTTGGGAGGGAACAAATGTTAGCCACGCAGGCCTTCCACAGCATGGGAGTTATCTCTTCGTTGTTTGGCAGCACAAATTTACTTGTTCCGAGAGTTTGCAGTAACTTTCATGGATGCCTGAACAAAAAGCCTTCCCAAGTAAGGATCCTCACGTTTCAAACTACTTAGCATAGCATTCAAATTAGAATTCTAAGCACTTGTGCAAAGGGTTTGAAATACTTTCAAGTCCCCAGGTCCAGAAGGTACCGCTGCAGATGGGTACAAATCATACCCATGCTGGAAAAACTCACTGCAGTTGCTTAAAGGTAATTTTCTTGCATTCCTCATTTTATTGAAAGAAAGGCAATACCATCAACATGCCTGACTTTTGGAGAGATCTCTTATTGCTTGACTTTGATTTCCATGATCATTAGTATGGTAACTAAAAACTAAAACGGTGACAAACAGAGAAATGGGATTTTTTTTTTCAGTTAGCAATATTATTTTATATGCTTCAAGGAGGGTTTTTTTCAAGCTTGAATTCAGCTAAATGTCGGCCTCCTAAAGGGGCGATGCCCATATCCACTTCTTTTGAATCCAAGAGGCTTTTAGAGCACCCTTCTATTTATTCCATTTTCTTTTTAGAAAGATGTCACAGAGTCATTTGATATTGGCAAAATAGTTGTTAAAGGGCGTTTTGACCAGTCTTGATTACATCTGGGAATCAAACTAGAACAAAGAGCTTTATTGAAGAAGCTCACCCTAACAAATGTTCAGTGAGAGACCTTGTGCCTCCCTACTCACACACCCCGCAATAAACAGCTCACCATGATTACCTGTTGTCCCAGGTTATTAACTGGAACGCAAACGTTTTCAGTATGGAGAGATACTCCCCCTGAAGAGACTGTCAGAAACATCCCCCATATTCCCCGGCTCCCACCCCACCTGAACAAGACTGACCTGTCCCTGAATACACTAGAGTGGTACCAGAACTAGCTAACCTTTATCACCCAGAATCCTAGATGAGGAACGATCCCAGAGTTTTCCAATGTGAAAAGAAAATTTGAGCATCCAGATTTGGAAATTCCATGCTAAGTTGCAGTGTCAGAATTGGAGTGTTGTGAATACGCCTTTGTCTTTTAGAACGAAGCTGATCTTTTTATAAGTTTGATTTTAGGACTGAATAAATGACCCCCATTCCTGCCCCAAGAAGACTATTATTGCCTAACCACAGTGCTGTGTATTTTCATGCTCAGAGAATTATCAGAGGATTTGGTCTTTTATCCCATTGAACAATAACCCCAACCCAGTCCCCTTTTCTGCCCCTGCTTTTCTGTCTTCCATCGCTCAGAAGTGGGCAGGTGTTCTGTTTGTTGTAGTAAGAAATAGACTGTGCTGATGGGGCTGAAATTGGATTTTTTTTGGCTCAAAAACTAGACCTGGGAGTCACCACAGCATACAATACCCGGAGCAAGCAATCCCTACAACCACTTGTATTCAGCATCAGTTTCTGAATTTCTACAATATTTTTCACTCTTTAGTTTTTTAATTGTACCAGGGCCCTGTCCCTAGAATGGGTGGGGATACCTATACTGCTTTTGTCTATATCTTTTCACATTTTTAAAGGTCAGTTTTTAACATTTGTAATAAACTTGTAAACACACTGTCATTACAATCCTTTTGTCATCTGTAAACTTTCCCCAACTCCAGCCAAACTGCACTCCATAATGGCCTGTCTTTTATATTAACTTTTAGTCCCTTCCAAGAGGCAAAGTCATCCAATTGACTTAAATTCCAAATTGCTGCTGAAACCAAGAAGGGAGTTGAATATTATTTTAAAGTTAAATACTTTAATTATGCAGGTCATTGGAATGTGACTGTGCCACAAGAGGTGTGTGCAGGTCAGCATGCCCTACGGAACATGGCCCCTGATAGGGCAGTAGTGAAGGAGCACATGGTTGAATTAATTTACTCATGGGTGAGATGGCACGAGAGAGCATTGATCTGTTTAATATCTCTATGGCAGATTGGTTGCTCCCACCCTTTGAAATCTAACCTGCTTTACAAACAAGCTCCGGTTTATTGAGCTAAGTATGCACCTGCAAGTCTCCTAGTTCACCATAAGGGATGCATGATGGAATCAGAGTGGGAAGTAAGATTTCTGGCTTGGCATTAACTTGAGAGTTCCCCCTGAGGCAGCCCTTCCAGTGTGACTCTCTGCCATGTTCTCCCAAAAGTTAGCCACTCGTGGAAAACTTGGAGTCCTCTCAACATATCATGAGGGGGCCGATAGCCCCCCCCTGCAGGACCAAATGGGCAAATGTTTGTAAAGCCCTCGGCACAGGGCACTTCAGTGAGAGACCTTCATAAATGTTGGTTCCCTCCCTGCCCCAGGATTCATTGTTGATTGCATGTCACCCTTGCTTCCACCATTTCCACTGCCCTCTGCACGATGCTTATCCTCCACACTCAGCAATGAACGTTTTTTAACCATAACAAGGAAAACTGAAGTTTTCTAGTTTGGGAGTTGTAGTTATATTTCTGGAAACTGGAATATTTTGACTTAAAGATCAGGGTTAATGCGGAACACCGTGATCATGGTTTATCTGTGATAATAACTTGACCAGCAGAGTTAAACTCAGACCTTCCACATGGACATTTAAAACTAGGGAATGAAATGATTAAAGTTGTAAACTCAGGGCTTCAAAAACTGGGCTCTTTGTTAACTCCTGCTTTTCATTTTTCATTACTGCAAACAGCTTCTCTGGAGGGAATTAAAAAGGTGTCCTCTGCTGGAGGGAAAGTCAATACAGCGACAGTCACCCCAAGGTGTTGGTAGTGAATGATTAATCAGAGTGGACACCTGCTCTTTTCTCTAAGCTTATTTCAATCTTTTTGTTGGTTTTTCCACTGTTTTGCTTTTCTGCCTGGTAGCTGTGGGAGGCTCCATGTACTTAAAAAAAAGCCACCAACAGTCTGTAAACAAAGCCAAAAAGGAGTCTTCCTTTTATAAAATACATATGTTTCTGTTTGCAATTTCTCCCTCGTTTCTCTGTCTGTTACTGTTGCCTCAGTCTGTCCTCTGGGAAGAACACCTACGAGCAAAGTTACCACTTTGGTGTTATCTCGAAGCCAGGGAATCTTTTCCTTTTCAGCCATTCAGAGATCAGCCCCAGTGCAATGAAAATTACCAGCTTCAAGAAAATAAGTAAGCCTCCGATTTTACAACACTTTCCTTGCCAGACTTTACCTTAGATCTTAGTCCCACTGCACAAAATCCTAACAACCAAATTTAGGTTACAAGTCAATAGCATAAGGCGATATGGAAGGATGAGATTCTGTGGGCTAGAGGAAATGGGGGTCATGACCATTAATGTCAGTTATAGTTATCCACTGGAGCAAAGACCAATAAGCTCATCAGACAAGAGAAGACCAGTTGTGTTTCATTTGGATTTCCACCCACTTGTGCAGTTGATGGATGCCAGAGCTGGGGTAGTAGCAGCCACTCAAAGGGGGCACTTGAATTTCATTTAAAACCTTGAGCAGCATTTCATTCAGATAACAGTGATTTGTGGTTGCTGTCTCCTCCTCCCTTCTGGCATAGGGTAGTGATTTTTCCTTGTATCTAAAAGAGTTTGAAATGAACATGTCTCCCAGTCACCAACATTATTAACAAGTGTTAGCACAGCTCTGAAAATAGTGCCTAGCTCGGCTGCTGTTTCAGATTCCATAAAGGGCACACAAAGAAACAAGGGAGGCTTTTTATACACATTCCACCTAGAATAGCTTAACCAGGGGTGGGGAACCAGTGGTTGTGAGGCCACGTACAGCCCTCTAGGTCTTCAAGTACAACTTTGTATCCATGTGGATTTAGTCAGGCCACATTTGAGGACCTAGAGGGTTAGGATTCAGTCAAAGGACCACACCTGAGGACCTAGAGGGTCACATGTGGACTCAAGGCCGAAGGTTCCCCACCCCTGGAACCGTCCCAACTTAGAAATCAAAGGATCTAGGTGACATTATTCCCTGTCTCCATGATTGCTTTGCTTCAGGATTCTGAGAAATGAGCTATGAGCAAGAGGAGGGGGAAGATGGAAATTTAACCTCTGAGGCCACAAGAACTCAAGCCAGATGCCAAGGGCTATGAGTTAAGGGAGGGAGCGTGTGAGGGATCAATTCTGAGGCATAAGGAAAACTGAACAAAGGAAAGTCAGCGAGTCGGTGTTACAAGTATTGCCAAATACATAAAAGGAGAGAGATGAAAACATTTGTTCCCAGCCAGTGATGCTATCTTAATGTTACCCAGAGGCCTTGGCATGCAGCTATCTCCTGAGTTCAGAAACAGAACCTATTTTTTTTTTTTTTACTGCTTAAAGGCACACAGTCTTTTTCCATGTTGATTTTTGACTTTCACCTTTTTCTTTCTCCCTCAAGGAAAACATACCATTTCTTTTAAAATAAGGGCCCAAAGACTCTGCGAGGCTGGTGTAACTGGTAAGCCAGAAAAAATATTTTCTTCAGCTTTTAGCCTACAGTCTCTTTTCTGGGTTTAGCATTTCAGTTGGTTTCAACACCAAGGTGATCTCCAAGCCACCTCCCTGATTGAGCCAGGGAGGAGAGGAGGAGTCGAGCCATCAGGGCTGGGAAAACATGTTCTTGACTCTTCATTTTTAACAAGGTATGGATGAAAATCAATAAAATTGAAAAGCATTTGGAGGATTATTTAGGATACTCTAATGATGTCTCTTGTCATGGGTCATGGCCATGGAGCCTTACTGCTTCCTGTCACCCCTGGATTTCATGGAGCTAATAAGGAAAATCCTATTTTCTTCTTTAAATGAACTTTTTAATAGTGCCAGGGGGTATAAATCTCTGCTGCTGCTGCTGCTGCCAAAGGGAAAAGATCCAGCCAAAATGCTGCACCTCCTTATCACAAATGTGTGTGTGTGTGTGTGTGTGTGTGTGTGTGTGTGTGTGTGGTGGAGGGAAGCAGGCAGTTTAGCTTCAGAGTTAATGATTAATATATGGTCTCATTGTAACTTCAAACCCATTACCTTCCTCAAGTGATGTTCTGGTGCCTCCAAATGCTTGTGTACAAGGAAGAAAAAAAAAGACTTGAAAGATTTCTTACACACACACACACACACACACACATTGGTATTATAGAAAGTAGCCTAGAAGAAGAGGAAGAGGAAAAGATGTATTTTCAAGCCCTCATCATCACTAACAGTTATATCTGGCAACCGGCTTTCAAGGACCCCTTTGTTCAGTGATTCTGTGCTTTCTTCTCAAACTTTAAATGCATCAGAGACTGGCATGAGTAGAGAACTGATACCTTTCCCGATATCCTTCATCCCAAGTCACGTTTCTGTTTTATTGAGGAACAAAAGGAATAAAGCCTTAAAGATTTCTTCATGTCACTTTTGTTCATATCTTGTGGCAAATGATTACAGATAATTGGCCACAATGGCATATGTGTGCACAATATACATATTTTTAAAATCACAGTGTAGACATATACACATATAAATATATATGCCTCTTCTTTTTCTCAAAACATCATTCAGGCAGATTCCCAAGATTCATAAGTTGCTTTGCTAAAAAAGAGGGGTGGTGTTTTTTTGTTGTTTTTTTTTTTTTGCCTTGGCACCCTACCCATAGTGTCACTGGCATGCATAATTTTTGTATCTAAATTGGCAGAACACATTGTGGTCCTTTGGCCTTGAGGACAATAGGTTTAATCTGTAGCTTCAGCTCCCCTTCAAACTCCCCTCCTCTGCCTCCTAACTCCACCATGTGCCTAGTCTGGAAAACAAAACGACATCATGTGTTAGTCCTGTTTTGTAGATAACCCTTTCCATGGAGCCATCTGGAGCAGGCAAGGGTTTCTGTGACTGGTGAGAAAGGGCAAGAGCTTCATTTCTTAAACAGTACTACACAGCAGGATTGGATTTTATCCCTTTCATTTTTGATGGGGACTATAAAAGATTCCTTTCCCAGATTTCAGAGTCTCCAGGTACAGATGAGCTATGTTTGCAAGCTCAGTATTGAGATGAGGAATAATTATCCTAGCTGTACACAGCATCCTAGATCAAATCCAGACCTGATTTCCATGCACAGAACTTGAGAAAAGTATGTTATTCTGAAACTCTGCTAGGTGAAAAATCTCACCCTTACTGTAATACAAGATCTTAAAACTTCAATTCTATATACAGGTGATAACTGTTTTCTTTAAAACTGGTTCTGCAGCAAACTTGAGGTGTTAAACGGGTTGAGAGTTGTTAAACTGTATAAAAGAAATGACGGGGAAAGTAGACCTCTCTTCTAAAAACTGGAGTGTGACCTTAGGCGGGTTACTTCCTTCTGGGTTCAGTTTTATTAGCTATAAAATAAGAGGATTAGACCAGATGACCTGAAAGGTCCTTCCTAGCTCTGGTGTACTATGATTTCATGTCTTAAAGACCCTTTCAGTGCTAACATTTTATGGTCTCCAGCAAACTTAAAAAGAGATGTGGAAAATGTTGAAAATATGCTTTAATCTTCAGCTGTAGAGAGATCCTCTTTTTAAAAGCCTTCTTCAATATATTTTCTTTTTTAAAATAAAATTTTACTGACATCATTTTGTTTTAACATTGCTTTTACTTTCCAGTGTATCCTTTCATTGTACCCATCTCAGAAAGCCATCCCTTAGCCGAGTTTTTAACCCAGGGTTCATGAACTTGTTTTGTAAAATATTTTGACAACTCCGTTGCAGTGTAATTGGTTTTATTTGCATCCTATATATTTAATTTTATGAGTTTTTTTATTTGTTGACTTATTTTTACATTTATTTACTGACTGAAGACTGAGTGTCCCCATCTCAGTCGGGGGCTGATTCCCCTGCTGATCACTAGGAAATCTTTAAGTTGCTCTGTGTCTTCTGACCTAGGCCACTTCACTCCAGCTTGGTCTGGCTGGTGCTTCTCCCATCTTTCCAAGGGCTCACCATATTGGTGCCAGACTTAGTATACTTGATTGGTTTCAGATCTACTGCAACTCAAAACTCTTGCACTGAAGAGATCCACTAGCCTGAGATGGTGGAACAAAAGTTTGCAGGAGTGAAAAACCATGCCTGGTTTTATGAATTATAAAACGTTCTTCAGAGATAGAGTCTGTGGCACCAAAAAGGTTAAGGACCTATGTCTTATAGCAAACAATTTTAAAAGGGGAAGAGAGAGAACAGCTCAGTAAAAGTAACTGATATATCCAAAAAACATGACAGTCTATGCAGTGTTCCCTACCCATGGTCACCCATTTCTGCCAAGAAGAGGGGAAATTCATTTTCCTGTCTCCTCCTTGGGTCCGCCCATTAGGTAGGCCATTAGGATTTTGCAGCGCCTAGTACTGGCGTCTTCAGTCTTCACTTTTTTGTGGTTTTATTTCTTGTGCTTACTTCACTCCACATTATGATAGTCATTTCCCTTCCTGTCTTTCTCTGAATTCATCACATTCATCATTCTTGTAACACAGCAATTTATTTGAAAGAAAGATCTCTGAAGGAGCCATTCTCTTGAACGAGCACTAGTCTTACAATCAGCAGAGATCTCCCACTGGGGGGCTGTAGGGCCTTAGACCTCCCTTGAGTGTGTGTTTTCAGAACTGACAAAACCCTAAGTTATAGTAGGTGATCTCCATGGCCCCTTCCGGGATGCTTTCCTGGGAGGAGATGACCCTGCTCTTGAGCCATGGGCCCCTCACCCCCAGGAGGCTGGGCAGCAGGTGGTGGTTGGTATGGCAGAGAAGTAATCTGTGATGGTGGAGGGAGCACCCACACCCACAAACCGTGACTCTTGGGAAGGATTCAGGAAATTCTATGAGCCTCAAAGCGTGAGTTCTCAGAAAAGCATCTTCTGTTCCACTGCAACACTCCACTCCACTCTCAGCTACCCTGACGATTTAATTGTTCTGAAACAGGGTAATAGCAATTTTAATAAAAATAGAACCCAAACAGGCATTAGAGCTCCCAATTTCTTTTGCCTGCAGAAGCACATGCAATAGTCACAATTCTAAAGGCGTGCACCATGTCCTCTACCTGTTGAGAACTGCCTGAGGGGGAGTGGAAAAAATATTAGAACCAGGGGACTGGGTTCAGATCCCAGCTTACTAGCTTTGTGACCTTGGGTGAGTCACAACCTCTCTGGGCCTCAATCTGTTAATCTGCAAAATGAAGGGAGCAAATTAGATGACCTCTAAAGTTCCTTTCAGCCTAAGTCTATAAGCCCAAGAGTATCAAACACTACAGGACAACCCTATTGTAGGACATATCTATCATATTTATCAATATACGCACACACATATACACACATACACATACATCTGTATCTTCTGTGGATGGTTTTTAAAAATGTCTCAATTAAAAAGTGAGCTCCTGGAACAGGGACTCTTTTGCCTTTCTTTGTATCTCTAAGATATAAAGTATACAAAGTAGCCCAGGATCTGACCATAGTGAATCTTCAGTAAATGCTTGTGACTGATGAGCTCTCAGTTTGTATATATAATTAAGTCTTTGGATACTCTTCCACCCACCAAATCTTTACATCTGTAAATAGTCAGGACAATACTAATACATGTTAGTAGAATGCTTTAAGGTTTGCAGAACATTCCCAAGGGACCCTGGAGAATTAATTATATAGTCCAACCTCCTCATTTTATGGATAAGGAAGGAAACCCCAAATCAGTGCCACCACTATTAGTAACCAAGCAACAGAGCTCATGATATCTCTAGGAGGTAGGACATTATTCTGTCCATTTTACAGATAAAGAAACTGAGGCCCTAAGGCTAAACGATGGCCATGATCACATGGCTAACGTCTGAGGCAGGATTTTAGCCCACTTCTCCACATTCCAAGTCCAGCACTCATTCGAACATCCCTTCCAGTTCTAAATCAGCAAAATTCAGATACACCGAAAATCAAGTCTTCTCTTCTTTCCCTCTTTGTTCATATTTAAAAATACAGCATTCTGCAAATAAAGTGGCTGCAACATACTTATCTTTTAATCCAAAGATTCCACTCCTAGGCAGGTACCCCAAGGAAGTCATTAGTTCAAAGAAAGAAAGACTCCAAAGCTGCCCTTTTTGTAGCAGTAAAAAATGAAACAACGTTGGGAAATGACTAAACAAACCATGGTATGTGAGTGTAACGAAAGATTGTTGTTCATCCTTCCATCGGAGAGGATTCATGACATCGGGAGGGAAATGTCTTGACTTGAAAGTGAATTGGATTGAAGTGAGGCAGGTCTGTGCAAAGTCCCTGGCCTCACTCTATCCTCCAGAGTCATTGGAATCCAGTGACAAGACGTAAGTCGGTACAACTGGAGATGGCCCCAGATGCAAAGGGAGACCTTGACCTTTTTAAGCTAAGAAAGGAGGAAAAAGATGGCCTAGTCTGTCTACTCAAAAAAGAAAATCAATCTGGGAGGGGAAGACCTCAGGATTTCTGGCCAAACCAGTAACGATTGCAATTTACACTCACTCTGAGCCATCAAAAACCTAAACAATGACCAAGTGAGGCTTGGGTGGAGAACTATTAGCCAATCAGTGAGAGCCAGAGTGATTTGGGATTAAGGCATACTCGTCTTTTTTTTTTGGTCTTTTGATTCCTGTGTAAGTTGGATTTAAGTGAGGTGGAGTTGCACGAAGTCGTCAGCCTCACTCTCCTCCAGAGTCATCATAGTCCAGTGGCAGGACAGAGTCAAGATGGCTGGCCATGGCTCAGGATGCAGCAGATGACTTTGGCGTCTTTGGTGTCTAACCAAGCTCTAAGTGCTCCACGTTGCCTGCTTCAGCTGCCTTTGTGGCCATTGGAACAAATTGTTCTCATTTGCCCATTCCACCAGGGGAAGTCTTCACATGCTTGGGGTAGACACCCCTACCTCACCAGTGGGTTTGAGACCTCTTGGTTACCCTTAGCCTGATTTGGCCCGTCTGCTGAAACAGTTTACCAGGGTGTGGCTGCTACATATGCTGCAACTTCTTGGCACTACAGATGAGAGTTGGGTGGAACAGATGGACGCCAAAGGTGGAAAGAACCCTGAAAAGGGCTTGGCGACCATCACACCAAAGGTACTGGTCCTCCCTGAACATACCCTACACCCCTATAGTCAAATAGCTCTATTTGAATCCCAGTGGGCTTATCAATGCCTGGTTTTCCAGAGCTCTATTTCAAGAAATCATAAATAAAACTACATGGGACAGTTAATTGTCCAAGTTTTTTTTTAAAGATAGAATAAATAGAGGAGAAAAAAATCTAGCCCCCAAACCCCAAGACATTTTGTGAGGTTTAAGTGATCAAATTTTATATTGCTTTGGGCAGAGCACCCACAGATAAGGGTATGATTCCCCATGTAAACGGAGGAAGGAAGGAAGGAAGAAAGGAAGGAAGGAAGGAAGGAAGGAAGGAAGGGAGGGAGGGAGGGAGGGAGGGAGGAAGGAAGGAAGGAAGGAAGGAAGGAAGGAAGGAAGGAAGGAAGGAAGGAAGGAAGGAAGGAAGGAAGGAAGGAAGGAAGGAAGGGAGGGAGCAGAGTTACTCAACTGGAACTGGCCAGTTGGGTCCCCAATGGGGCAACTACCTACTACATGCTGTTTATCCTGAAAAGTACCAATGATGTCAGAAGGGTGGTGTCTTGACTTATAAGTGAATTGGATTTAAGGGAGGCAGGGCTGTGCCCAGTCATCAGCCTCACTCTCTCCTCCAGAGTTATCCAAGTCCAGGGACAAGACATAGATCAGGGCAACTGGAGATGATTTCCTGGTCCCTGATCTAAAAAGTCTGGCTCACAAACAACTCTAGCCTTAAGAGGACCCAGCTGGGACAAGATAGTTGTTTTTATACACCCGAAGGGCTGTCATTCAGTGGAAGATCGCTGTGCTGAGAAAATGCCAAATAAGAAGACTAGGAAAAGCATAGGAAGACTCACAAGAACGGAGGGAGAATGAAGTAAGCGAGGCCAAGAGAAGGTCCAGCAGAGCCGGAGCCCAGCTGGAGCCCAGGAGTCCCACTCCACCCTTCTCCAAAGCTGCAGCCCAGGTTTGAAGGTGGGAAGTAATTTGATTTTAATTTGAAATAGAGGACTCAGAAAGATTCAGTAGGAGTTCAAGGAGGCAATTATAACTAACTGAAATTACATTTTCATTAGTTCAATCTGTGCTTAAAAGCATTGATTTGAAATGATAACCCTCATGAGTCCTCGAGACACCTAGTCATTCCTTTTTTCAACCTACATGTAAATAACATCCCAACACTCAAATCCAAGTTTTCCCCGGGCTCTGAGGAGAGAACTAAGGAAGCAAAGAGCCTTGTTTTCTTTGCTACCCAGATATTTTCTCAGGCCAGCTCAAGAGTCTCATGGGTCTCAGACTATTCTTGCGTTATGGGAATCCAGTTCTGGGGACATTAAGGAGAGTCAATCAAAAAACATTTATTCAGCACTCAGTATGTGCCAGGTACTGTGCTGATCACTGAGGATGAAAAAAATGGCAAAAGACAATTCCTGTTCTTAAAGAGCTCACAACCCAATGGGGAGAATGGGAGGGGGAGACCATGTGCAAATAAAACAAACTATATACCAGATAACTTGGAGGTAATCACCAGAGAGAAGGCACTAGAGGGAGATTGGGAAAGATTTCATAAAGAAGGTAGGGCTTTAGCTGCAACTTGGAGGCAGCCAGGGAAGCCTGGAGGTAGAGGTGAGGAAGAGAATCCAACTAGCCTTTGAAAATGCCCTGACTAAAAAAAGGCATCAAGGAGTCTGCAGCTTTTGCATTAGCTGCTTTTTGTCACAAACCCCAACCTGTGCTGTTACTCTCACCTGGAAATTGCACATACTTTGCTACCTGGGGTGGAAGTGAGATGCAAAGGCCCAACCTCTTTTGCTGACATTGACCTACATGAATCTGCTTTCTAATGAAAGTTTCCCGATAAAAGCTGGCCCCAACTTGAAGCTGTCACTGATCTCCAGTGATCTGCCCATCAATCTGTTGCTGCTACCTTAATATACTTATAATAGATTCCTTTTAATTCTCAAAAAGAAAATGCCCAAAGTCAGGAGATGGAGAGTCTTGTTGGAGGAATAGCAAAGATGTGCTAGATTACAAACTATGGGGACTGGGGGATGGGAAGGGAGGGCAGGCTCAAGATGGAAGAAGACTGGAAAGGGGCGGGAAGCCAATCAAAGTAGACGGTGCAGTTTTCATGGTGAATGAGGCAGATGCTAGAACCTTCTAAGGTTCTTAACTTGGGATCTATGCATTTGTTTTAAAAAAATTTTTTGATAAATATATTTCAGTATACTTGATTTCCTTTTTAATTATATGGATTTTAATAATAGCTAACTTTATATAAATCTGTAAGTCTCACATTGGTTTTACAAGTTGTCTCATTTGATCCTTACAAGAGCTCTAATGGTGCTATTATTTTTTTTAATTAATTTATTTAACTATTTACATTCATTTTCACAAAATTTTGGGTTCCAAATTTTCTCCCCTTTTATCCCCTCCCCCCACCCCAATACACCGAGCATTCTAATTTTCCCTATCACCAATCTGCCCTCTCTTCTATCCTCCCTCCCTTCTCTTGTCCCCATCTTCTCTTTTGTCCTGTAGGGCCAGATGACTTTCTATTCCCCATTAACTGTATTTCTTATTTCCTAGTAGCAACAACAATACTAACCAGTTGTTCCTAAAACTTTGAGTTCCAAATTCTTCCCATCCCTCCCTCCCCACCCATTCCCTTTGGAAAGGCAGGCAATTCAATATAGGCCATATCTGTGTACTTTTGCAAATGACTTCGATAATAGTCGTGTTGTGTAAGACTAACTGTATTTCCCTCCATCCTATCCTGCCCCCCATTGTTTCTATTCTGTCTTTTGATCCTGTCCCTCCCCAAGAGTGTTGACTTCAAATTGCTCCCTCCTCCCATTGCCCTCCCTACCATCATCCTCCCCCTTGATCTCCTTCTCCCCCACTTTCCTGTATTGTAAGATAGGTTTTCATACCAAAATGAGTGTGCATTTTATTCCTTCCTTTAGTCAAATGTGATGAGGGTAAACTTCTTGGTTTTTTTCTCAGTTCTCCTCTTTTTCCCTCCACTAAAAAGTCTCCTGCTTGCCTCTTGAATGAGATATAATTTACCCCATTCCATTTCACCCTCTTTCCTCCCACTACATTTCTCTCTCACCATTTACCTTAATTTCTTTTAAGATATGGTCCCATCCTATTCAATTCACTCTGTGCTCTCTGTCTCTGTCTGTGCGTGCATGTGTGTATGTGTGTGTGGTCCCACCAACTACCCAGATACTGAAAAGTTTTAAGAGTTACAAATATTGTGTTTCCATGTAGGAATGTAAACAGTTCACTTTTGGTAAGTCCCTTATGACTTCTCCTTGCTGTTTACTTTTTCACGCTTCTTCTCATTCTTGTGTTTGAAAGTCAAATTTTCTTTTCAGCTCTGGTCTTTTCATCAAGAATGCTTGAAAATCCTCTGTTTCATTGAAAGACCATATTTTCCCCTGAAGTATTATACTCAGTTTTGCTGGGTAAACTCTTGGTTTGAGTCCTAGTTCCTTTGACTTCTGGAATATCCTATTCCATGCCATTTGATCCCTTAATGTAGAAGCTGCTAGATCTTGAGTTATCCTGATTGTATTTCCACAATACTGGAATTGTTTCTTTCTAGCTGCTTGCAAGATTTTCTCCTTGACCTGGGAATTCTGGAATTTGGCCACAATGTTCCTAGGAGTTTCTCTTTTTGGATCTCTTTCAGGCGGTGATCGATGGATTCCTTCAATACTTATTTTGCCCTCTGGTTGTAGAATATCAGGGCAGTTTTCCTTGATAATTTCATGAAAGATGATGTCTAGGCTCTTTTTTTGATCATGACTTTTAGGTAGTCCCACAATTTTTAAATTGTCTCTCCTGGATCTATTTTCCAGGTCAGTTGTTTTTCCCATGAGATATTTCACATTCTCTTCCATTTTTTCATTCTTTTGGTTTTGTTTTGTGATTTCTTGGTTTCTCATAAAGTCATTAGACTCCATCTGTTCCATTCTAATTTTGAGAAAACTATTCTCTTCAGTGAGCTTTTGAACCTCTTTTTCCATTTGGCTAATTCTGCTTTTGAAAGTATTCTTCTCCTCATTGGCTTTTTGAACCTCTTTTGCCAATTGAGTGAGCCTATTTTTCAAGGTGTTATTTTCTTCAGCATTTTTTTGGGTCTCCTTTAGGAAGGTATTGATCCGTTTTTCATGCTTTTCTTGCATCTCTCTCATTTTTCTTCCCAGTTTTTCCTCCACCTGTCTAACTTGATTTTCAAAATCCTTTTTGAGCTCTTCCATGGCCTGAGCCCACTGGACATCCCCCTGGGATGTCTGGGATACAGAGGCCCTGACCTCCACATCTTTCCCTGATGGTAAGAATCCTTCCTCATCATCAGAATTGAAAGGCGGAAACATCTGAACCCCATCCAAGTAGCTTTCTATAGTCTTATTTTTCTTCCCTTTTCTGGGCATTTTCCCAGCCAGTTACTTGACTTCTGAGATTGCTGTCCACCCCTGCCTAGATCCGCCCAGCTAGCGCTTGGGGTCTGAGATTCAAATGGGCTTTCTGTGGCAGGTGCGGCTGCTATTCAATGTGAGCTTAAGTTCTGGTGCTGGGGTGGGGGCAGGGCTTCCTCCCAGGCTCAGTTCCCTCAGGGGCTTTATGCAGAGACCTGAACTTCTGTCTCCTGCTGCCTGCTGTCCCGGGCCGCCGCCGCTGCCTCCCAAGGGGGCCCGAGGCACGGAGACACCCCGCTCCCCTCTCGGCCAGCCCAGACGTCTCTCTCACTGACCTGTAGCGCCTGTGGGTGGAGGGACCTTCCCGGCTACCAGAGTTTCCATCCCTGAAGCCTGCTCAGATCTGCTCCTCTGGAGCCGTGCAGCCAGGGCAGCACAGGGGTGGACTCCGCTTTCTGGGGTGTGACGGACCCTGGGGATGGCTCTCCAGGGCTCTCTGGAATGGAAATTTTTTCCACTGTGTTTCTGTGCGCCTTGCAGTGATCCAGAATTTGTGGGGAGTTCTTCTTGCAGGAAATATATGGGCTGTGGGTTCGGAGCTAGCATCCGTGAGTCTTTCTACTCCACCATCTTGGCTCCACCCCCTAATGGTGCTATTATTACACCATTTTGCAGATAAGGAAACAGGTGGAGTGGGCTTAAAGTGATTTGCCCATCTAGTGAAGTGTCCGAGATAGAGTTTGAACTCAGGTTCTCCCCCACTCCAAATCCAACACTGTCATCAATCTGCCTCTTGGCTGTTCTGGGGTCTCTTTACCGGGCCTGTAAACTCTTTTAAAAATATTCTGAAAACTGTTTTTCACTATAATTGGTTTCCAAGAACACAGAGCAAGGAAAGCAGAATAGTGGGGTGTAGGTGAGCTCCATCTACAAAACCCCTCTAAACAAATCTAGAAAATGTACTAGACTGAATTCTGAGGAGGAAATCCATAAAAAGTCACCACTAGTCCTTTGTCTCACCCAAGTAGGCAAAGAACCACAGAAAGGGCTGTTTGCACACACTGGAAATGGGTCTGTTTAGGAGAATTCCAGCATCATCCAGAAAGAAACTGTGCACTAGGACAACAGGAGATCTCAGACCACACGGGAACTTGTACCAGACCCATAGAGGGATACCTTATGGAGAAAAGTTCCATTTGGCAATTTTGTCCCCTAGTTCTGGGTGACAAGTCTAGAGTGGATTGAGAAGGGAACCTGCCCAGAAGAGTAGTTTCCTGGGTAGAGACACTTGGGAGGTGTATGGAGAAAGGGGGAAGTTCAGAAAGCAGCAGCAGCAGCTGTGTAGCTCAGACCTCAGACCCAGAGTGGGGCATCTAGCCCAGCCTACAGAAGAATTAAGCAGGGCAGGAATCCCCATTAAACCAAAGGGGAGCCTACAATTCTGCCACTGACCCAACAGAGCTTTCCAGCAGGCTAACTGGGGCTAACAGCAGTCTACTCTTACACAGATCCAAGCCCAGATCAGGAACTTGCAGAGTTCAGACCAGGTTTTGTTCTGGGTCAGACCACTCTGAGAGCATTGAAAGTTTGCTGATCTCCAACCTGTCCCTGAGATCTAAGAATAACATGACACTCAGGATCTCCCAGGAAGCAGAAATAGCATGGCACAGAACCCAGCTCTAAAATCAAGCCCAGTCAGGAACTGAGCTGGGAGAATGAGCAAACCAAAAATAACACCATTGAGAGAATTGCTTTCCTTTATAATTGTTTTCTTTGGTAGCTCTTTGATGGACAAGAGAACTGGTCCACAGGCTTCACTCGCTGCCCAAGGGGTCCACTCCACAAATTCAGTTAAGAGCCCCTGGAGTCCAGTCCTTTCTCGGCCAGTGGTTTCCCCCTTCGTCCTGAACCAAATAAAGCCATGAGAGCTGATATTTATACAGTGCTGCAATATGTACAAAGTATTTTATTTCATCTGATCCAAACAACAGCCCTGTGAAGTAAAGGCTGTGAGTATGTGAATAAATGAATTAAATAATGAATAAATGAATAAGAATTCATTTTATAGAGGTGACAACTCAGTTAAGTAACTTACCTAGAATCAACAGTAAGCATCTGAAGCTATATTTGAACTCCGATCTTTCTGACTCCAAGGCCAGTATTTTATCCAACACAATACATTGCCTTCCCACCAACATGTATTCAGTAAGTCCATGAGAGAGTTAGTGCAGGCATGTAAATTATGCTCCTGGAGGAAAGGAGATTCTTTTAGCAACATATGAGAGGAGATTGCAATACCATTTTTTTAAGAAGACATATTGAAGATTCCCTGGAAGAGACAAAAATAATGAATGTAAGATGCTACTCAATTTAAGCCCTGGTCAAGAAGATAGCTGAAATATTGCAAGACTCTTCAAGGGACTATCACGGCTCAGATGAGCTAATGGAATTTCCTCATTGCCTATAAGTTTCCTTTTTCAATTAATATTTTAGATAAAAGAGAAGGTCCCAGAGATTTTCAAAAGAGCAAAGTTTAATTGGGCAGAGATGATTATGAGTCACTCAAGAGAAGCAGAGGCTTAGACTTGACAGTTAGCTGGCACCAGTGACTTAGCAGTTTCCATAATGGCTCCAGTACAAGTTCCAATCTTCTCTCTTACTTCACTCTGAGGATCTCAGTTCCTCCAGTTTTTAATTCACATCTGTTCTTGTTTAAACTCTCACAGTGATTGACTAATTCAATAAATTCTGATCAAGTGCTAATGTGTGTCAGTCAAGATAGTATAGCATAGTTCTTAGCTTGGAGCAAGAAAATTTTGCCTCTAACACTAGCTGTGTGACCTTGGGTAAGTCATTTAATCTTTGTAGAGCTTTTTAGATTATGAGCAGGATCCCGTATTGATAGAGGGAGCCCCCATGCTGGGAAGTGCCTATGCTAACAAAACCATAGATCCTTCCAGTATTTCCATACTATGTGCCAAGCCTTATGTTAGCCCAGTGTAGGGAGAGATGAGGTTGGGGGAGGGGGGTAGAATAGATGCAAAAAAGTATAATATAGTGGGGGGAGGGAAGCATCTCTACTGTGGTGTAAGAACAAAAGATTTCAATAACATTTACGTATTTAAGATTAAAAAAAATAAGATTTAGGCTTAAAATTATGATATAGATCAGAATGCTTTTGACTTTTAACTAAAATAAAGCTTTCAGAACAAAGAACAGATTGTGTGTGCTATTAAAAATAAATTGCAAAATAAGTAGGGTTATACTTTTCCTTTTCCTCCTTTGATCTTACAATTTTACCCCAAGTCAGGGATCAGTTTTCATGATATTCTAAGGGAAATATTATAAGAGAATGGAAAAGATTACAGATGCTATCATTATCCCTAAAAAATAATTGAAAAGATACCAGCAACCACAGACCTATATGCCTCCATTTAACCTCTACAAAATCATAAGAATGGTGTACTTGTATAACAAGGGAAAGCAAGCAAGTTTTTACAAACCCAGTCTTCACAGTCACAAGATTGATTGAGAAGTGTTCAGAATAACTGAACAACTCTGTTGTAAATTGACTACCAAAACAAACAAGCAAACAGAAAACATTTGAACAAGGGCTTTCTTCCATCAAGGTGTCCTCTACACACCTTACAATGCACAAGGTTCCCTGAAAGATGCAAGCACAGAGATTCCAACACCCAACAGTGCTCTGATTATCAGTATTTATAAAGGCAGAAGACAGGGAAATATACACTCAGAGAATATCCTGGGTAGAATCCATATGGAACAAGGATTTTTGTAGATGGTGAAGTTCTCTAGATGATTCTGTTTGCTGATGATATTATGCTGATTACATCAAGTCTCAGAATATGATAGGGTCTCCATCATGAACTCCTCAGCCACCCAAAGGGACTAGCCTAGCAATCCACATAGGCAAAACCCAGTGGATGAAGAAAGTATATCTCCTGGATTATGACATACAGTTGGATGGAAAGTCCGTTGAATTTGTCCATCAGTACATATATTGGAGTGGTTGGTTGTTGTCCTTCGTTCTCAAAGAGGACCAAAATGGCATCATTATGTTAGTCACATTTCAATGTGTCCAATTGTGGCTGATTAGACCAATATGAACTCAGAACGCTCTACCACAGGTTAGGTACGAATAGTCCCTGTGAACATTGGGGACAGACATTAGAGATGGTACAAAAAACTGGCCCCAAAAGCTGAATAAGAGGAGAATAAGTTGGATTGTATTTGGGAAATTTCACAGCCCTTTCAATGACTCTCAAGCTTTTCTCTGGGAAAACAAACAAATGAACAGCCATTTTTTTTACACTCATATTTTCCAGGTGATGCTATATGTTTGAGAACCATGGAATGCCTACTCTCCAAAGAATCAAGTTTTGGTTAACCCAAAGGACAATGAAGAGATTGATGGTGTTATGAATTGACTGATGAAGTATTTGAGATCTCTTAAAGTATACATATGATCAGTCAATGTGGACCAGCTGTTTAGCAAGAAGGAGAGTAAATGGACAGATAGTTCATGAGTTATCCTATTATCCAATAAATGACTGATCCTCTGTCTCTCAAATGCACCAGCCTCTTTTTAACAAGAAAATATTTTGCAAATTCTCAAATAGTAGTTTATCTTATTATCCATTGATTGAGGAAATACGTAATTACAGGGAGTTGCTACAAATTCAATAACACTTTTAAGTGAATTTCTATTTTATTAGTCACAACAGCATCTGCATTCATTTGAAAAACGCATTATTCATGCTGCATATTTTGCTAAAGCCAAATATAGATAAAGCGGCTGTGTTTAGTTGGCATTTAATTCAGTTACATTCAATAAATATGTATTAAATACCCAACACATAAAAGAGTTTGCTGAAGATACAAAGGCAAAAGTCACAAAACAGTCCCTCAAGGAACTTTATATTCTACTGGATATGGATTTATAGATTCCTTACAATAAACCCATGATCCTTTAGGATTTGAGACACAATAAATTACACTAAATATTAAGAAGGAAGGCTTCTAACACATTACGTAAACCTCTTGTGGAGGATTGATGGAAAGACATGAAAAATACTCACAGAGAAGGTCTGTGTTCTTTTTAAAAATTATTATTTATTTTTAGTTTTCATCATTCATTTCCACAAGACTTTGAGTTCCAAATTGTCTCCCCATCTTGCCAATCCCCCACATCCTGAGATGCCATGTGTTCTGATTATACCTTCCCCCAGTCTGCCCTCCCTTTTGTCATTCCCCCCTCTTATCCCCTTCCCTTTTATTTTCTTAAAGGGCAAGATGGATTTCTATACCCCATTACCTATATATCTTATTTCGCAGTTGCATGTAATAACATTTGTTTTTAAAACTTTGAGTCCCAATTCTCTCCCTTTTTTCCTCCCCACCCATCCCCATTTAGAAGGCAAACTATTCAGTGCAGGTTATACATGTGTAGTGAGGCAAATCACCACCATAATTATCATGTTTCACATTGTCTTCTATTTTTTTATTCTTTTGGTTCTATTTTATAATTTCTTGATTTCTCATAAAGTCATTAACTTCCATTTGCTCCATTCTAACTTTGAAGAAATTATTTGCTTCAGTGAGCTTTTGGACCTCCTTTTACATTTGGTCAATTCTGCTTTTTAAGGCATTCTTCTCCTCGTTGACTTTTTGATCTTTTGCCATTTGGGTTAGTCTATTTTTAAGGTGTTATTTTCTTCAGTATTTTTTGTGTATCTCCTTTAGCAAGCTGTTGACTCATTTTTCATGATTTTCTTGCATCACTCTCATTTCTCTTCCAATTTTTCCTCTACTTTTCTTACTTGATATTCAAAGTCTTTTTTGAGCTCCTCCATGGCCTGGGACCAATTCATATTCCTCTTGGAGGCTTTTGATGTAGGAGCTTTGACTCTGCTGTCCTCGTTTCATTGTATGCCCTGATCTTCCTTGTCACCAAAGTAAAATTCTATAGTTTGAGTTCTTTTGCAATATTTATTTATCTTCCCAGGCAAACACTTGACTTCCTAACTCTTTGTCTAGGTAGAACTCTACTTCCAATGGGAGTGGGTATGGGAATGGTACTGTCCTCGGCTTCAGCGATTTTGTATCAGTCACTCAAATCCCCACTGTCTGTGGGCCCAGAGCTCCAGAAGCAGCCTCTGCTCTTGTTGCTGCTGCTGCTGCTTTCACTGATGTCACCACCCAGCCAGACCTTGTGCTCCTCCTTCACCCATATTCCACCGAGTTTTCCCACTGATTCTTTTTTGGTGTTTGTAGGTTGGAAGTCTGGAAACTACCACAACTGCCAGTGATTCAATCCCCGAGGCATGCTCCAGGCATCTGTGCCAGTGAAGCCCATACCAGACTGTGCTCTATTCTATGCCTGGTGGGAAAGATCCTTCCTGTTGACTTTCTAGGTTGTCTTGGGCTGGGAATTTGTTTCACTCTGTCATTTTGTGGGTTCTATAGCTCTAGAACTTGTTTAGATTCATTTTTTACAGGTATTTTGAGGGCATTGGGGAAAGCTCAGGGAAGTCCTTGTTTTACACCCCCTCCCCCAAAGGTCTATGTTCTGTACCAGTGGAGGGAGCATTCACATTAATGAGATCATGAATCTATCAGAATGTTGAATAATGTACCAGAACGTAGCACCTACCAGAGATCCTTAATGTATTCTGATTCAAGGTCCACATGATCTGTTACTGCATCTGAAATGCAGCCATTTCTTTCCCTTACCTAAGGATGAAGTGAGAGATAAAATGCTGGGATGGGGGCAAGCAAACAAGGGGAAACAGAGGAGAAGATCCTGAGGTTCTCCAAGGTGTGATAGAGAGAGATGAAGAGATTAACAGAGAGCTGAGCCCAAAAATCAAATGGGAGGAAAAAAAGTAAAGGGTGGTATTTGGGTAATTATATAGCATTTTTTTCATTAACTCCCTAGCTGTTCCTGGGAAAAGTAAACAAACATCTTTTTCACACCAGTATTCTCCCAGTGATGCTATATAATTGAAAATCATGGAGTCTGTTCCTCTCATTCTGCTTTCTTTGCTCTGCATCAGTTCACACAAGTTTTCCAATCTTTCCCTTAATTCCTCATATCGTTTCATCATCGCATTTAGTTGTATAATAACATTCCTCTGCATCTATACACTACAACTTATTCCCTTCCCCAACCTATGGGCTTACACTTTCCTGAGGACTGCCACAACATGACCCCAGGTGTTTGCTTGTTTGTTTTTAGCAGTTTGTTGGATTTTTAAATAGAGAGATAGACTTAACTGTTTACATGTGTCTGGTATTCCAGAAAAGAAGATAATAAATAAGCAACTTCATAAGTAGTGGAAGTTTGGCTTAACTTTAGATTTGTTAATGTCCCCCCAAAATTCCTTGGGAAGCTATATCCAATGATTCAGTTTCAAGGAAGTATTGGGCTTATGTTAATGATTTATTTTATCATTAATGCCTGAGCAATCCATCTACAGAAATGATCAGTGAGAATGGAGTTCTTTCAACAGAAAGGAAATGGGATTGGCCTTCTGAAGGATACGCAACTAATGAAAGAAAATCCTTTAAATCATCCCCTAGGAGCATTATCTAATAAGTGAGAGAAGCAAAGATCTAATTTGTTCGGTAATTGCCTTAGTACAGATTAGAAACCAATTAACTGTGAGCCATTCTCCTTTCAAGTCTAACCTTTTGCCTGATTTGGTAATTGGGAGTCAATCTTGGAAACTGCAGTGTGGGCTAGTGGAAGGAGTTCTGAACTACATATCCTGGGATAAGGGTTAAAATTCCCCATTGACTGTGCCATCCCTCTTGGACTTTGTGTAAGTCACTTCTCTTTCTGGGCCTCATTTTCCCCCACTGTACAAAGAAAGAGTTGGACTAGACCAGAAAGTCTTAACTTGGTGTCTATGAACTTTTTTAAAAAAAATGATAACTGTATTTCTAAATGTTTGGTTCCCTTTATTCTCTTATGTATTTTATATTATGTATTTAAAAACCTAATAGTGAGGAGTCCACAGTCTTTACCAAACTGTCAAAGGGGTCCATAATATGAAAAAAGTAAAGAGCCTCTGAAATAGGTGGTATCTAAAGGTGCTTCTGATAGTCTTTGACCACATGGGTTTTTGGAATCAGGTTTTTTTTCAAGTCTTAACTGTTGCTCTTGTACTAAGAATTTGGTTCTTCCAGCCACTTTTTGTTCATCTGTTTTATGTACACTAATATTTTATTTTTCCAATTACATATAAAAACATTCTTTACATTCTTTTAAAAAAATTGAGTTCCAGATTCTTTCTTCCACTCCTTCTTCTTCCCGCTCATTGAGGAGACAAGCAATTTGATATGGGTTATACATGTGCAGTCATGCGAACCATATTTCCATGGTAGTTGTGCTGTGAAAGAAATCATAGACCAAAAAATAGAAAATGAAGAAAAATAAAATTTTCAAAAAAAGTATGCTTTGATCTGCATTCAGACTCCATCAGTTTTTTTTTCTCCCTCTGGAGGTGGATAGCTGTTTTTATCATAAGTCCTTAGAATTGTCTTGAATCATCGTATTACTGAGGAGAGTTAAGTCATTCACAGTTAATCATCATACAGTATGGCTATAACTGCGTGCAATGTTTTCCTGGTTCTGTTCACTCTACTTTGTGGGAGTTCATGTAAGACTTCCCAGGTTTTTCTGAAATGATCCTGTTCATCATTTCTTATAGCACAACAGTATTCCATCACAATCATAGATCACAACTCGTTCAGTCATTCCCCAATTGATGATCATTCCCTCAAATTCCAATTCTTTGCTAACACAAAAAGAGTGACTATAAACATTTTTGTGTGTGTCCTTTTCCTTTTTTGTTTTTGTTTTTTTAAACCTCTTTGAGATACAGACCTAGCAGTGGTATTGCTGGGTTAAAGGGTATGCACAGTTTTATAGCCCTTTGGGCATAATTCCACATTGCTCTCCAGAATGGTTGGATCAGTTCAAAACTCCACCAACAGTACATTTGTGTCTCAGTTTTCTCACATCCTCTCCAATGTTTGACATTTTCCTTCTTTTGTCATATTAGCAAATCTTATGAGTATGAGGTGGTGCCTCAGAGTTTTTAAATTTGCATTTCTCTAATGATTAGTTATTTAGAGCATCTTTTTCCTATCTCTATAGATAGCTTTGATTTCTTCATCTGAAAACTGTCTGTTCATATCCTTTGGCCATTATCAATTGGAAAATGACTTGGATTATTATAAATTTGACTCAGTCCTCTATATAGTTGAGAAATGAGACTTTTATCAGAGAAACATGCTGTAAAAATTTCCTCCCAGTTTTCTGCTTTCCTTCTTCCAAAGTTGGCTACAATGGCTTTGTTTGTACAAAACCTTCTGAATTTAATGTGATCAAAAGTTTATATCCTATAATGCTCTCTGTCTCTTGTTTGGTCACAAGTTCTTCCCTTATCCATAAATCTGACAGGTAAATTATTCCCTAAATTGCTGCTAGTACCATCCTCTCTGTATCTGTTTTGCATATTCCAACATATGTACATGTTGTCTCACCCAACGCGCGCGCGCGCACACACACACACACACACATACACACACCTTTACTTTGTGACCTCCTCAAGGACAATAAAGTTTCATTATTGTCTTTGTATCCCCATCAACTAGAAGAACGCTTGCCACATAATTCTTGTTCATTTATTTCAGTTGCATCTGACTCTCCACGACCCCATTTGGGGTTTTCTTGGCAGAAATACTGAAGTGGTTTGGCATTTCCTTCTCCAGCTCATTTTACAAGTGAAGAAACTGAGGCATAGAAATTTAAATGACTTGCCCAGGGTCACACAGCTAATGTCTAAGTCTGGATTTGAACTCAGATCCTCTTTACTCCAGACCTGGAGCTCTATCCGCTGTGCCACCTAGCTGTCCTTGCTACATTGTAGGGTTCATAAAAGCTTGTTGATTGATTGACCATTTGTATTGATTTTTATCCTATGGAAAATGTAGCCCTGGGCAGCGTTTTGGTGGTCCTAGGCTTAGCTCTGAGGTTTCTTGGTGTTTTGTTGCATGTGATCAAAAACATCTGGACTGTCATTTAGTCGGCTGATAAACATTTATTAAGCTCCTACTGTGTGTCAAGCATTGTGTTAAGTTCTGGGGGTGCAAAGAAAGGCAAAAGACAATTATGAATCCTGAGAAGCTCGTAGTCTTTCAGAGCACAAGGGAGGAGAGGGAAGCTGAATGAATGTAACCTCCTGGCTGTCTGGAATCAGTCTGAGTAGCTCTATGTGGTAAATAGCAATCATCTCAATTGAGATGGATTATATTGGGACAACAGTAGACACACATCTGAGGAAACACATCAACACTATCACAGAGACCCATCACTGGTTTTCTCTGGAGAAAAGGCAAGACAGCCTGATTGGCAACCTCCCTCTGTGGGAGGGGCAGGAAGCCCCAGGGGCTCATCGTCCCTACTCCCATCCCCACTACCCCATCCCCTACATCGAGCCACCTGAGGCCTGTAGGCTAAAATTGTCATGTTGTTATCATTGGGTATAAAAAAAAATGCTGTTGTATTTGCCAATGCATAAGATAGAGCATTTTTCAAAACTAGATCTGTGATTTCATCTGAGTAAAGAATTCCCTTTATTAATTTGCATATGAAGCTGGAAGCCTCAGTCACTGGGAAATTTAAGTGACTTGTCCAGCGTCACCCGGTCAGTGCTGTAAAACATCAGACTTGAAGTCAGGTTTCTTTGGGTCCAACCATCTCTCTGGATAGAGACCATGCTACAACTGCCTGCATAAGATGTAGTATTTAAAAAGAGAAACTGACACTAAAAAGTGTTTGCCTCCTAGACATCAATGAATAGTTTCAGATAGTCATAGGATATCAGATTTAGGGATGGGACGTCAGAGGCTATCTAAGTCAATCTTCTCATTTTACAGGTGAAGATACCGGGGTCCAGAGGGATTAAGTGATGGCCTCAGTCACATAGGAAGCACATTGCAGAAATGCGATTCAAACCTAGATCCCCTGACTCTGTGCCTCAGTTTCCTCACCTATGCAATAAGAAATCTATCTTCCAGGGATACTGTGAGGATCCCACATCCAGAGCTGAAAGAAAGCCTAGAGCTTGCTAGTGGAATCCCAAGCTTGCTCAGTGACTTGCCCCAAATCACTCAGGTAGCAAGTATTAGAGGTAGGATTTGAAATCAGCTCCTTCTACTCCATAGTCAGTGTAGCACACCGCCTCTCTTACAAAATGTCATTGTTCCCCAATCATATAAGTTGAAATAATGGGGCAGCTAAGAGACACAGTGGATCAAGTGCTGGGTCTATTCAAATATAGCCTCAGACAGTCACTAGATGTGTGACCCTAGGCAAGTCATTTGACCTTAGTTTCCCCATTTGTAAAATGAGGATAGTAATAATACTTATATTTTAGAATTCTTGTAAGGATCAAATGAAATAATATTTGCGCTTGGCACATAATAAGTGCTATATTGAACTCTGGGCTACCACCTTACACCTATCATATGGCTAACATGACAGAAAAGGATAATGGAGGGGATGTGGGAAAATAAGGACACTAATGTATTGTTGGTGGAGTTGTGAACTGATCCATCCATTCTGGAGAGCAATTTGGAACTACACTCTAAAGGGCTATAAAACCAGGCATGCCTTTTGATCTAGCAGTAGCACCAGTAGACGGTAAAGAGATGAAAGGAAAGAAGACAACTACCAGTGGCTCAGACTCACCACATCTTACCTGGGTTATTTCAACAACCTTCTCATTGGTCTCTTTGCTTGCAATGTCCAAAGCAGCTAGGTGGCACAGTGGATGGAACGCTGGGCCTGGAGTTAGGGAGACTCATCTTCCTGAGTTCAAATATGACCTTAGACACTTGCTAGCTGTGACCCACATAATACTGTTTACCTCAGTTTCCTCATCTGTAAAATGATCTGGGCAAGGAAATGGTAAACCACTACAGTATCTCTGCCAAGAAAACCCCAAATGAGGTCGCGAAGAGTCAGACATGATTGAAAAATATCTAAAAGCTTCAGATCTCCCCAGTCTATCCTACACATTGTGGGAAAAGTAAGTTTTTCCTTCATCTCAGACTAAGGTGATACTTGGCAAAGTAACCCAAGTGAATCAGAAGGATACACTGTGCCCAGGGCAGTGATGGCTATCCGTATAGCTATAAGCTTCAGCACAGAAACTTGAGAGAAGAAGGAATTTTCCTTTACACAAAACTGCATCTTGGGAAACCAAGGCCTCCTCAAGTGAAAAAGGGAACCCCACTTTCAACATTTGTAAGAATACTGTCTGTCCAAAATGAATTAGATACTTCCTGCCCAAGTGTAAGAAGATGGCCTCAGAGCCAACCAGTCAACAAATACTTATTAGGTACTTACTATGTTCCAGGCACTGAACTAGACCTCTGGAGGTAGTTGTAAAAGAACTGACTGTGTGTCTAGGGGTGAGGGGCCTTAAATGGCCTTGAAAATAAGCATACACCCAAAGAGATCATAAAAAGGGACAAGGACCCATATGTACAAAAATATTTATAGCAGCTCTTTTTGTGGTGGCCAAGATTTGGAAATTGAGGAGATGTCCATCAACTGTGGAAAGACTGAACAAGGCATGGTATATGAATGTAATGGAATACTCTTGTTCCATAAGAAATGATGAGCAGGGAGATTTCAGAAAAACTTGGAAAGACTTAACTGAACTGATGCTGGGTGGAATGAGTAGAACCAGAAGAACATTGTACAAAGTAACAGCCACATTGTGTGATGATCACCTGTGAGTAACTTAGCTACTCTGATCAACGCAGTGATCCAAGACAATTCCAAAGGACCCAAGATGAAAAATGGGCCCATCTCCAGAGAGAAAACTGTTGAACTCTGAGTGCAGATTGAAGAATATTTTTTCACTTTATTTTTCTTAAATTTTGGGGGTGCAACTTAACTACCATGGAAATATGTTTTACATGACTTCACACGTGAAATGCATGTCATAGTGTTTGCCTTCTCAATGGGTAGGGGAGGAGCTGAAAGGAGGGAGAGAATTTGAACTCAATTTTTAAAAAAAATCTGTTGACTAATGTGGAAATATACTTAACATGAGTGTACGTTTGTAACCTATATGAGATCGCTTGCTCTCTTGGGTAGGGAAGCAGGGAGGGAGAAAAATTTGGAATTCAAAATTTTACAGAAATGAATATTGGAAACTACCTTTACATGTAATTGGAAAAAAATACTATTACAGTGCTTCCAGGCACACACAAAAAAAATCAATGTAAAAACAAATCAATAAAATAAATGCTTAAAAGAATTGAATAGGGAAAAAAGAAGCAGAAACATACAGGATGGAATAGAACTTTGTTGATTCAGAACAGGAAGGGCCAATGAGATTACCTAGTACAACCTCTCTGCCCATTTTCATTTTACAGATGTAGAAGCTGAGGTCAGGTGAGAGAAGTGATGTGCCTACAGACACATAGCTAGTTAGCAGCACAAACCCAACTCTATCGCATGCTCTGGAGTTCTTTATAGTCCCAAGGGTGCATGGATTATTTCAGGATCCAGGCATGCATATATGAAATGAGATTAAGCAGAAAATGCAACGCATATAAAGATGATAATACTAGCAATAGCTAAGACTTCTGGGACACTGTATATTTAGAGACTAATGTTCATTCACTATTTATTTACTTTGTGAAGTTATTTAAGTCCATAATTTTTTCTGAAAGTGCAAAAATATTTGTCCATTGTCACACGGTTTCTGCCGACTCGAATTTCTCCGTGGACATTAAACGTGAGTAAATAAATGGAATCAGCATTCTTTCTCATTGATCTCACATAAATTCTTGCTCTTCTCTAGCAAGGAGGCAGGTGGTTGTTTCCATAGTCACCTGAGTGTTAAAAGTGGGGGTGGAGGACAGCTGTTAATAATCAATAGAAATTAATAAAGGGCAGATTTTTCATAGTACCAGCTGAAGAGTCAATATCACCAGAATAGCTTTTATTCCTAGAGAAGCTGGCCAGGTAAAAATATCTGGTGTCATAGACTTGAACCTTAGTGGGGCTGAGAAAATCAGACTGACCACTCCTTCCCTGGTCCAGCCAGGCTTCCTCGTGTCCACCGACTTGAATGCTGTCTGAGTTTCACTGAGCCTTAGGGCATAATCCCAGACTCTTGTGTGGACAGCCCAATCTAGATGCATCAGCATGGAAATAATGATTATTTTCCCACCATGCACCCTCCTATTGTAGTTAGTCAAGCAAGAAGCCAAGAAAGAGAGACTTCTCAGAAACAGATGCCTCATTACTCTTTGTCCCACAACCAGATGGGCCCAGTGAGCAGAGCCTGGGCCCCTCCTCCAAGGGAATGACAAGTTAAGGGTAAATGCATCTGACCCCCAAATCTCATCAATCACTCAGGAGCCTCGCCAAGCCTCTCAGCTTCCTTGGAAACAAGAAGTCACCTTGTAGAGGTGGCCATAAGAAAGAAGTTGACCTCTTTTCCTTGTTGGACTGACGCTCACCGCAGCCCAGCCTAGCCACGAACCTGCCCATTCTAATGGTGGTGGTGGTGAGGTCAAATTTGTGATACTGTCTAGTGCAGGATTCTAGTGAAGGATTTCATGTCAGTATACCCAAATTATGAGTTCTACCTCCGAACTCCTTTTTTCCCAAGTCTGGGCTGCCCTGCCACTTCCCTGGCCTCCTTCAAGACTCAGTTACTAGATAAACCACCAGGGATGAGTTCCTTTTACCTGCCCCTCACGGCAGTTAGTTGGTATGATCTGTGGAGGAAGAGTTGACTCTGGAGTCAGGAAGATCTGGGTCTAAATCTTACTAGCTATGTGACCCTGGGCAAGTCACTGTTTGCCTCAGTTTCCTCATCTGTAAAGTGAGCTGGAGAAGGAAATGGCAAACCACTCCAGCGTCTCTGCCAAGAAAATCCCAAATGGGGTCACAAAGAATCAGACATGGCTGAAAATGACTGAAGATGTTAATTATTTTAAAACTGAGTACTTGTAACTAATATTGAGGGAATGAGTGAGTATTGGGGAAGTGGGGGACCTCCGAGACCATAGAATCATCTCCCCAAATGCCTCTTTTCTCTACTGAAAGTTCTCATGAGTCAAAATGATACAAGGTGCTAGAAATAGACACTGGAATGGAACTGGATCCAGGGAAAGGATCATTTGAGGACCAAATAGCAAAAGAAGCTGCTCCTCACTTTTAAAAGGCCATTAAATCCACAGCCCCAGTTTAGAGAAAGGCTGGTAAACCAATAATCCAAGGGACTTGGCCAAAAGAAAAGAGCACTCCAAGGACAGTAAGAACAGAAACACTTCTTACTAGATGAGCTCAGAAAGCCCAGCTCCCGGGCAGATAAGTGAAATCTCTCTTCATCCCCCTGACATCACCAAAGGCACACAGCCCATTAGCTAAGAACGTTCTGTACCGAGTAGAAAAGATAACTACAGTAAGGAGAGGAGAGCAGAGGCAACTCCCCCCTCCTCCCAGCAATGTTTTCAGAAAAGAGTGATTGGTGCTGGCCCCAGAATTTACCCTTCATCTGCTACCCTGATGTGGAACTGACAAAAGACAGATTGTGCCAGCATCGTATCAGGTGCTGACATAAAAAAAAAATCTTCCAGATTTTCATGGCCACTGAAAAACCCACATCGACACAGACATCTACAAATATTTTTACCCAAATGGTCAAAAAGTTCAAGACTGACGGATTTTTTTTAAGTTGAGCTGGTAAGGACCTGAGTTAGTTCAGTCATAACAATCTGAACTACACGTTCTCCTTTTCAGGTTCCATTCTAGGTTCCACCTGCTAGTGCCATCCCTCCAAGAGAGGATTCTTAACCTTTATTTGTGTCTGGGACCCCTTTGGCAATGAATCCAAGCCCATGAACCCCATCTCAGAGCAATGTGTTTAAACAATCAAAAGGAATGCTAAATTTCAGTTAGAGATGAGGGGAAATGATGCAATTTTTTCCATCTGAGTTCATAGACCTGAAATCTATCCATGAACTCCTTGGGAATTTGTGTACCTCAGATTAACAGATTGTGCTCTAAAGTTAATTTTCTATAAATTTTGTAAGCCCAATGCTTAGTATACTACTTAGTGTAGAATAAGGACTTTATAAAAATTTTAGTATTCTTTTTTTTCCCTCAAGGCAATCAGGGTTAAATCACTTGCCCAGCATCACACAGCTAGTAAGTGTCAAGTATCTGAGACCAGATTTAAACTCAGGCCTTCCTGACTCCAGGACCAGTGTCCTACCTACTGCACCACCTGGCTGCTACCGCCCCCCCACTTTCTTTTGGCCAGACAGTCAAGGTTATGTGACTTCCCCAGGGTCACACAGCCAAGAATACCAATTTATGCACACATATGCACATATTTTATATGTGTTTATGTATTTTATATCTATTATATCTATGTATTTGTCTGAGTCTTCATGTCTTCATGACCAGAGCACTCCAATACTATCCATAGGATTTTCTTGGCAAAGACACTGGAATGGTTTGCCATTTGCTTCTTCAGTGGATTAAGGCAAACAGTGAATTGCCCAAGGTCACACAGCTAGGAAGTATCTGATGCGACATTTGAACTCATATCTTCCCGAATCCAGGCCCAGAGTCTATCCACCGAGCCACCTATCTGTTTCATATTTATGTATATGATGTGTATGTGTGTGTGTGTGTATATATATATATATGTGTGTGTGTGTGTGTGTGTATGTAGATGTGGGTATAGAAGTAGTACTTCTCCTATTGTAATATAAGCCTCTTGAAGGTAAAGACTGTTTTTGCTTTTACTTGATTCCCTAGCATTTAGTACCATGCTTAGTATACATAATCAATTAATGCCTATTGGTCTCTCTCTCCTGTTTATATTCTCTCCTAGCGTTTGCTGACCCCTAAGCATGAAATTTAGTGGTGACCTGGGGAGTCGACTCTCTGTCTCTCTGTTAGAGCTCTTTCTGTATCAAAAACAGAGCAGCTGATAGATGGATGAATTATCCCTTTGCCATACATGATCTCTCTAGATATGCCTTTCTTCCACTGAACTCTAAGTTATAGACCATTCTCCCATAGACCCTGTGTTTATCAGATAGTGTCCCTGGGTTTGGGGAGAATGTTTTGTTCCAACTATTTTTACTATGCCACTTTAGTAAATGCTTTTATTAAAAAGTTAACTAAGTCTACTGGCTCATTGTTAATAAAAGCACACCAGTGGGGGTTCATGCATGACAGTGCTAGAAAATCCAACCTCTCAAAGTTACCTTAGTCTCTTAGTAGTAGTTTCTACTCTGGAGACCTCGAGCTATGAATATAAATGAAAACTGGGAGTGGTCCCAGAAGCTACAACTACTTCCATCTTCTCTACATTTCTTTTTAAAATTTAGACTGATTAATTCCCTATGTAACAATACATGTTTCTTTAGACAACTCACTCTTTCCTTCCTGTAGGAATTAGTTGCATTTGTATCTTAGAATTTCATTCTTGAGAGTTTCCAATCCTGGTTTCCTCTGTAGGATTTCAGATAATGGGGTAATAATAAGCTTACAATTATATTGTACTTTAAGGTTTACAAAGTACCTCACACTGCCTCACTTGATCCTTACTAAGGTATTGTTATTTCCATTTTACAGTACAGGAAACTGAGTCCCAGAAAGGTTAAGGTCTCTACCCATTATACCACCCTGCCTGAATTATTTGAAATCCATCCTCTTGCAATCTTAGGTGATTGTCTTAAACTACAACCAGCTTTTCTTTCTTTTACTATTTGTAAGAAAGACTGTTCAATTTTTCCAAGTTTCTCATCATTTCTACATCAGCAGTCTATTTCTTCTTATTGATCAAAATCAGGTTCAGAGTACCATTTCTCTCTGTCGTTTCCTCCACCTTTTGAAGAGTGAAATTTTGGTGCCTTGGTTAATAGCTCCCTTATTAAGCCTCTGAACATGAATATCAGGTCAGATATAAAACAAAGAGATAAATCCTCACCAAAGGTATTGACTATTGTCGTGGAAGGCATCTAACACAAAGTCCAGATTGAAGACTTTGATAAGTGGAGAAACTGACTTGAAGAAATTAGAAGAGAATTTCCCATTTTCTTCTACTTCAACAAGATGCCTTGACTCAAGGCCACCAGACCAGGACTGTAATTCCTGGACCTTCTAGCCTCCTCACAATATCAAATTGTTTTTGTTTGTTGGGTCTCCTTTTGCTGGGAGATAGACCATTTACCTTGTGATAGACCAGTTCCTGATACTATGTCACTTGGGGGCTTCCATTTAAGTTTCATCTCTTGCTAAAAGGAAATTTCTTAAGGTTCAGGCTAGGGCACACTTGGGTGATTTTTAAAGAAAGGGATGCAGCAGCTGATGTGTCAATGTGTGTGGTGGGTGGAGTGCTGGGTTTAGAGTGAGAAAGGAAGAAGTTAAAATCCTTCCCTGAACTTTCTTTCCTAGCTGTAAGAGCATGGACTCAACATCTGTGAGCCTCAGTTTCCTTGCATTTAAAATCAGGATAAAGATTGCAAGGTACAAATGAGACCATGTATGTAAAATGCTTTTCAAACATTAAAATGCTATGTTACTGTCATTTATTATTGTTCTAAATGATGTGCAAACAAGTATACAACTATTTTAAAGAACATGCCTTCAGAAAATTCTAATTGAAGCAACTACTCCAGCCCAGAAGCCAGCGTGGGGCCTCTGGTCTTAAATCCAGTTATGTCTAACTCTGCCCAGAACACTCTCATCTCAAGACATAAATTGACTATACCCAAGATAAGTCTTACCTTGTGTTCATAGATCTATATTAGATGTCTTGAGTTCCCCCCCCCCCCGCCATTTATTTTAGTTGTGCTAGAGGAAAGAGAAAAGGCAGAATGGATTATGGTGTTAAATCCATCCCAACTTGGATTTATTGGTTCCACCAGGTGCCAAGATCATGGCTGTGAACCACCTTAGACTAGGTTGTAGATATTGTCCTGGATTTAAGTAGTCCAATTCATTGAAGAGCTCAGAGCACTTGATACAGGACTTAAGTTTTTCCTCCCAAAATTCCATAAAGATGAGAAAAGGCAAGGAGGACTCACTGAAGGGGCTAACATTTTGACTTGGAGTATACCAACCATCTTGAGTCAATAGTTATCTGGTGAATTTTATTTTTAAAAAATAGGAGAAACAGCATAGTATGAGGAAAAGCACATTAGATTTAGAATGAGAAAGGTCAGAAGAATAGCCCTGTCATCTGATAGCCACTTAATGTCTCTAAACTTCAGTTTCCTATTCTGTAAAATGAAGTGGTTGGACCAGATGATGGGCTCTTCAATTTCTTTGTTGGCATGGACCCCCTTGGCAGTGTCAGAATAATATTATAAAAATAAAACACATAAGATGAAATCAACTCTCTTATACACACACACACACTCACACACCTGTGTGTATTTCATTATTCATCTGCAGAACAGGAACTTCAAATGAAGTGTTGGAAGATACCTTCGAGGTCATTTAGTACCGATTTCATAAGAAACAAGTTCCCAGAGCCCAGTCTAAAAATCCCTGGACCAAATGACCTCTAAGGAACCTTCCAACTCCGCACTTGAAGTTCCTCATTTTGCAGATGAATAAAGATACCAGAATTCCTTCCTCAGCTCTCCAGCTTTCCCAAATCTCTCTCAGAACCCATATGATCTTCTTGGACAGCGTCTGGCTCCTGTGTCTGGAGGTGGTTTGTGTGTGTGATGAATGACCTTGGATAAGAAACAGTAAATGACTTGTCATGGAAAAAACACTGCCTTTGGAGTGACTTCTGACAGTCAGACTCTAACTCTGATGCCTCATTCCCTTGAGGCCACCACTCAGCGTCTCCCAGCCTCGGTTTCCTCCGTGGCAAAGTGAGGGAGCTGAACCGGATGACTGCTTAGAATCCCTCCCAGCTCACAAGCCCTTGAAGCTAAGTGATACTTTTCTCTGTAACAGAGGATGCTTCTGCCTGCCTGCCAGGGTGGCTGTGGAGAGGAACCAGCGATCTCTCCAGCAAAGGGGTTTGAGCTGCTCCGGGCACTGCTGCCTAATAATTTATTACCTTTCTTTCACATCTCTTCACTCTCATCTTTCCTTAGAAAGTCATTCCCGCCCCCGTCCCCGTTGCCCTTGGGGGAGAGGGGAGCTCGCAAAGTGGATTAGCATCGATAGCGTCAGGCACTTGTCCTCAATTTGGGCTAACAGCCAGCAACGCTTCCTACTGCCAACCTGGGCGGTAGCTTTCGGACCTGGCAGCGGACCTTCATTTCTCACATTTCCATCACCCTCCCACTCCAGTTCAAGAAGCGGACCAGGTGAGTCTTTTTTACCCTCTCAAAAACAAGTCCTTTATCGTGCAAATTCACATTGATAATGAGTAGGCTGGTGAAAGTCCGATGGTACTGTCTTTCTCTGTGAGCTGTCTCTTGAAAGATTGCCTAATGGTTTGGTGTTACAGGGAGTAATTTTCCTTTTCCTTCAGGAGGAGGATCTATTATTGTGAGCTATGAATTCAATTCAACAGTTACCTGCTCTGTGCCAGACTCAGTACTGGGCACTGAGAACACAAAGATAGCCCCTGCCCTCCCCTTTTTCTGGGAGAAACAACAGATACACAGATAAAAACAGAAAAAGTCTGGTGGCATAGATACTTGCAACAACAACAAAAAAGGTTTTGGGCAAAATGATTGGCTGGTAGCCCACCAATACAAAGCAGAGATTTTCCCATGGAAGTGTATTCAGAGACAACAGGTCATCTGTTGCCATGCGGCTTAACCTACCGGTCCCTTCAGACCCCCCACATTAGGCAATTCTGCGTCATGGCCAATAGAAAAACAGAATAACCTCCCATAGGCTGGCCTCAAAGGGCTCCCATGGCAGCAGGTGCCAGATTTTCTTCGTAGCACCTAATTCTCGATTACATTGGCAGGCCAGGTCATCAGAAGAGTCATAAACATCTGCTTTGCCACTGCGCCGGAAGGACCATGGGACTTTTCCATCTGACTCACGGTGGAAACTTTCCATATGTGTTGTCTCCCCTATTAGAAGGTGAACTCCTTCAGAGCAGGGGCTGTCTTATTTTTCTGTGTAGACCCAGCTTTGCACATGGTAGGCTGCTTAATAAATGGTTTTTACTCATTCATTCAGAACCCCAGAAATAGATTGACAGCTATGTGCCTCAAGGTTCTAGGGATAACCCTGAGGGGCTGGGGTCTCTAGTACTCTAACTCGTCAGTCCTCACCAGTGTGCTTCTCATTGATTAACAGACAATGGCACTAATTGACTTTTAACAATGGCACTCTAGTGAGAACAGTTGGTATAAAACAATATCCTCAAACTAGGGACACATAATCCCCTTGTACATTCAAGATTCCTGGGGAGAGTAGCTCAACTTTATAGTAAAATGGTGATACTAGCAAATGTGGTAAAGGGCTGCCTCATAGCTCCTGGCTACTGGATTGGTTTTTTCCTCTTCTTTATAGCGTTTACATGATGCTGCCCATAGCACAGTGCCTGGTACATGGTACGCTCTTAATAGTTGGCTAACTGACAACCAACTGACCCCTCTGAGTATAGCTCTCTGCTGGGCCTTTTGGAGGGTCCATTTCTCTCCATCACAAGGAGTCTCCATTCCCGAAGCTGCCACCATCTTTTGGTGACATTCCCCATCTATCTGCTGGTTCTTTCTCTGTGGTTGGCCACTACTACCAACTTGAATGGATTCTACTACCAACTCTAGTTGCCAATGAGGGAGGATAGGAGGAGAAAGAGAATCATTTCCTCTCAGAGGCTTGCCTGGAATTCTTCCAAGGCTAGATTGGCTTGCCAATGACAAATGAACCTTGTAATTCTTCAAACTAACTTTGTGTGTTATAAAAGACTCAAAGTTGTCTCCAAATCTTTCAATCACTCATGAGCTATTTTCTGTGAGTTGTCACCTACCTTTATCCAATGAGCAAACACACGTTATTCCTCTTTAATTAAAGGCTTGTTCAAACCTAAATTATAGTTTTGGTTGATGGATTAATTAATTGATGGAGCTGTCAGGGTTTTCTGTGGTTACATTAATTGCAGTGGGTGTTTCCCACCTTTACATAATTTTAGAAAGGTTATAAAACTATTCTTAATACTGGGGCTCAGGAACAAGAATCACACCTGTATTTTAGACTTTTCCCATGGTGTAACAAGAGGCTGCACTGGTACTTCATGATGGCAGACTTGGGATGTTTTGGGTGCTACCTGTGAAGAACATAAATGCTCAGAGTCAGGTGGGACTCAGAGGCCATCTGGCCCCATTGATACCAGAATAAGAATTCCCTTTACAACAAATAAATATCCAGTCTTGAATACTCCCAGTGAGGGGAGAGGCATTGCCTCCAGGGCCATCACTCACCACTAATTAGCTTATTTTTCCTCCCAAAATTCCGTATAGATGACAGAAGGTAAGACTAACTCACTGAAGGTGCTAACATCTTGACTTAGGTATACAACCATTTTGAGTCACTGGTTGTCTGATGAGTAACTTCTGCCTTTTTGACTCTAAAATCAGCACTCAATCCACCATACATAAGCTTTTCCTGACATCCTCCTCTTTGCATTTCCCATCTATTCCTCCCAGTTCTTCACTCTGGGTCCAAGAAAAGAAAAAACTAATCCCTCTTCCATGTGACAGCCCTCCAAATATTTAAGGATGGCTATTATGCTTCTGGGGCAGCTAAGTGGTGCACTGGATAGAACTCTGAGCCTTGCTAGAGTCAGGAAGACTCATCAACCTGAATTCAAATCCAGCCTCAGACATTCCCTAGCTGTGTGATCCTAGGAAAGTCACTCAACCCTGTTTGCCTCAGTTTCCTCATCTGTAAAATGATCTGGAGATGGAAATGAATGGCAAACCACTCCAGTATCTTTGCCAAGAAAACCCCAAATAGGGTCATAAAATGTTGGATACAAAACAACAACATTCCTCTCCCCCTGCCCAGTCTTCTCTTTTCCCAGCTAATAATCTCTAGTTCCTTCACCTACCCTTCATGTGACATGGACTCAAGACCCTTTACCATCCTGGGTACCCTCTTTTAGACCTTTCTAGTTTATCAATGTCCTTGCTAAAATGTGATCCCCAGGGCTTAACATAGCAGTACTCCAGCTGTGCTACATCCCACCTTTATTTTAAAGAGAGGGGAAAGCTGATGATTTAACACATAACATAACCAAACCTACTTCATAGTAAGACTTATTTGGGTAATAAAGGAGCTGGTGTAATTTCCCCACCTCCATAAAGTGACTACAGAGCCAGCTTCTTAAAAGGCATGATGACCTGTAATGGAAATTCATCAGAGAGAGTACTCAAAGCAAGAAGTCCATTATCAAGATTCCTGGAGCTAATGGCATGGTCAGATCAGGAGGGCATTAGATTTGGCGTAAGGAGACCTGTTATCAGCTTTCAGTTACTTTATCTTTCTTGGCCTCAGTTTCCTTATTTGTAAAGGAGGGATAATATTGTTTACACTGCCTACCTCCCAGAGGTGCTGCAAGGAAAGCATTTTGTATGAGTTAAATAGCACTGGAGAGAGACTGAGACAGAGGCAAAGGCAAGAGCTGGAGAATGATTAGATGGGACCCTTATCAGTCAATCAATGAACAAGCTTGTATCAGGCACCTACTATGTGTTAGGCAGTATGCTAAAGGTGAGGATGCAAAAACAAAAAGTAAATAGAGTCCTATCAGAGAATTTATATTGATCAAGAGGGCTGACTGTAGCATGTAAACAGATAAATATATACAAGGTAGTCTAAGGGAGAAAACACTAATAAGGAAGTTTTGAGAAGGTTTTGTGGGAAAAGTGACATCTGAACTGAGCCTTGAAGGGAGAAGGGAGTGCATCTGGGAGAGAGAGAAGTAGACAGGGAGAGACAGGCAGACAGAGATAGAGAGAGACAGAGAGCAAAAGAGAAAGAGAGAGAGACATAGAGTGAAGTAGAGACAGAGAGACAGAGATAAACAGACAGAAAGAAAGAAACAAAGACAGAGACAGACAGAGAGACAGAAAGAGAAATAGAGAGTGACTGAGACTGAGAGGGAGAGAAACACTGAGACAAAAACTTACTACATTGCCTTGCAATGATTAGTAGATGAGTTTAGTTAGAAATTAGAGGTTCTAAAGTAGGCTAAAATGAAATAAAACTAGAGAGTAAACTAGAATCATCTAGGTGATGGGGACCCTCTGGAAACTGTTCATCATCTGTTTGTGATTTATTTGGGAACTAGACTATTTGGTTAATCCCAACCATCTGACCCTTCTGGATGACTGAAGGCTTCCACTGTCTCTCCTTAGCCAGCACCTCTCTTTTCTGGAAAGCTCAATGCACTGGATGCACCACCGTATCTCACCCATCCCCGTAAGCTTGTTGTCATTTGATGTGAAAACAAAAAGTTTGGCAGGGAATATTTTTCCTTTCTTTCTGACCTCAGTACTTAGTATACTGCCTGGCATACAGTAATTGCTCAATAAATGCTTGTTGACTGACTGGCTTGAATAACTGATCTCCTTTGAAGAGTTGGAGAGATAGGGACCCAAAGAAGGGGAGGGGAATTTCCTCAGGTCATTAACAAAGTCTGGGTCTCCTGACATGTTCTCTAGATTGTACCCTGAGCCTTCAGAGACCAGTAAGAAGGGCACTGCTCTCATCATCACAGCTCACGCCAACAGGTAGCTGGAAGGGCTGTCCAGGCTGGAGGTATAGGGGTGGCATAGAATGAGGAACATATTGGGGGCAAAATCACTCCAGCAGCTGCTGGATTGATGGTCTCCTTATAGGGGACAGGACATGCATGGCCCAGCCCCATTCTTCTCTCTTTCCCACCCCCATCCTCCAGCCTAGTTTCTAAAGTAGCAATCTCAGAGGAACCAAGTTCTAGGGCAGTGACAATCATCTCATTAACAAATCAAGAAAGCAAGTATTCTATGCCCAATGGAAGGGTGGGTGAGGGGGCAAACTGATAACTGCTGTGTCTAAGAGACAAGCAAGCTCAGAGAGCATGTCACTACCCTGGTTTCTGGCTCTCTATATCACAATCTCTTCCTAGAAGAAATCTCATAAATCAATTCCCTTCTGAGTGAAGAAAATCACCTTTTTAGCACTTTTCATTGCATTTCATCCAGACACACTTCAGGAACAGGGACAACTTGAACTCATTTGTCCAATGATGAGGGACCTAAAATGATCCCAGTTCTTTCTTATCTAAAGAAAGTTTTGACTTTTCACATGATGTTAAAAATCACGGAATATTAAAATTGCAAAGGACCTCAGGAGTCCTCTGGTCCCATTTTTATCATTTTACAGAGAAGGAAACTAAGAAATAATTCCCCCCATGCTTAGGTGTAACCTAACCTGTCTAAAGGCCAGAGTCAGGATTTGGACCCACATTTTCTCATGCAAAAAATAGTCCAGAGGGGAGGAGAAAAGATGGCAGAGTAGAAAGATTCACATATGCTAACTCCGAACCAACAGCCCATAAAATACCTGTAAAGAGAAACTCCCAACAAATTCTGGAGCAGTGGAAGCCACACAACAACGGAGTGGAGAAGATTTCTGTTCCAGAGGGCCCTGAAAAACCAACACCAAAGGTCCATCATGCACCGGACCCAGAGCAGAGCCCAGCCCTGCCTTGGCCACGCAGCACTGAGAGGAGCAGATCCAAGCAGGCTTCAGGGACAGAATCTCCAGTGACCACACAGGTCCATCCACCCACAGATGCCACAGATTAGTGAGAGAACCTGTTTGGCTTGCCAAGAGGGGAGCGGGATGTCCCCATAACTCAGGCCCCCTCAGGAGGCAGCAGCAGAGGCAGCAGCAGACAGGAGCTCCCAAAGCAAGCAGGGGCTTGGATCCATTGTTGGATCCACATAAACCCCCTGAGGGAACTGAGCCCTGTGAGGCGGTCCTGCCCCCACCTGAGCAGCTGAACTTAATCTCACACTGAATAGCAGCCCTGACCCTGCCAAAAGCCCTGAGGCTGGGAAGCAGCATTTGAATCTCAGACCCCAAGCACTAGCTGGGCGGATCTGGAGGTGAGGTGGGTGTGGAAAGGAATCTCAGAAGTCGAGTAACTGGCTGGGAAAATGCCCAGAAAAGGGAAAAAAAACAAGACCATAGAAGGTTACTTTCTTGGTGAACAGATATTTTCTCCTTTCCTTTCTGATGAGGAAGAACAATGCTTACCATCAGGGAAAGACATAGAAGTCAAGGCTTCCATATCCCAAACATCCAAAATAAATATTCAATGGGCTCAGGCCACAGAAGAGCTCAAAAAGGATTTTGAAAATCAAGTTAGAGAGGTGGAGGAAAAACTGGGAAGAAAAATGAGAGAGATATAAGAAAAGCATGAAAAATGGGTCAATACCTTCCTAAAGGAGACCCAAAAAAATGCTGAAGAAAATAACACCTTGAAAAATAGGCTAACTCAATTGGCAAAAGAGGTTCAAAAAGCCAATGAGGAGAAGAATGCTTTAAAAAGCAGAATTAGCCAAATGGAAAAGGAGGTTCAAAAGCTCACTGAAGAAAATAGTTCTTTAAAAATTAGAATGGAACAGATGGAGGCTAATGACTTTCTGAGAAACCAAGAAATCACCAAACAAAACCAAAAGAATGAAAAAATGGAAGAGAATGTGAAATATCTCATGGGAAAAACAACTGATCTGGAAAATAGATCCAGGAGAGACAATTTAAAAATCATGGGAATACCTGAAAGCCATGATCAAAAAAAGAGCCTAGACATCATCTTGCATGAAATTATCAAGGAAAACTGCCCTGATATTCTACAACCAGAGGGCAAAATAAGTATTCAAGGAATCCAGCGATCACTGCCTGAAAGAGATCCAAAAAGAGAAACTCCTAGGAACATTGTGGCCAAATTCCAGAATTCCCAGGTCAAGGAGAAAATATTGCAAGCAGCTAGAAAGAAACAATTCCAGTATTGTGGAAATACAATCAGGATAACACAAGATCTAGCTGCTTCTACATTAAGGGATCAAAGGGCGTGGAATAGGATATTCCAGAAGTCAAAGGAACTAGGACTCAAACCAAGAATCACCTACCCAGAAAAACTGAGTATAATACTTCAGGGGAAAAAATGGTCTTTCAATGAAATAGAGGACTTTCAAGCATTCTTGATGAAAAGACCAGAGCTGAAAAGAAAATTTGACTTTCAAACACAAGAATGAAAAGAAGCATGAAAAGGTAAACAGCAAAGAGGAGTCATAAGGGACTTCCTAAAGTTGAACTATTTACATTCCTATATGGAAAGACAATATTTGTAACTCTTGAAAATTTTCAGTATCTGGGTAATTGGTGGGATTACACACACACACACACACACATGCAAGCACACACATGCAAGCACATACACACAGAGCACAGAGTGAATTGAACAGGATGGGATCATATCTTAAAAAAAAAATGAAGTTAAGCGGTGAGAGAAAAAAATATTGGGAGGAGAGAGGGAGAAATGGAATGGGGCAAATTGTCCCTCATAGAAGAGGCAGGCAGGAGACTTTTTAGTGGAGGGAAAAAGAGGGGAGCTGAGAGAAAAACAAGAAGTTTACTCTCATCACATTCGACTAAAGGAAGGAATAAAATGCACACTCATTTTGGTATGAAAACCTATCTTACAATACAGGAAAGTGGGGGAGAAGGGGATAAGCAGGGTGGGGGGATGATGGAAGGGAGGGCAATGGGAGGAGGGAGCAATTTGAAATCAACACTCTTGGGGAGGGACAGGATCAAAAGAGAGAATAGAAGCAATGGCGGGCAGGATAGGAGGGAGGGAAATATAGTTAGTCTTACACAACACGACTATTATGGAAGTCATTTGCAAAACTACACAGATATGGCCTTTATTGAATTGCCTGCCTTCTGAAAAGAAATGGGTGGGGAGGGAGAGATGGGGAGAAGTTGGAACTCAAAGTTTTAGGAACAACTGTTGAGTATTGTTCTTGCTACTAGGAAATAAGAGATACAGGTAATGAGGAATAGAAGGTTATCTGGCCCTACAGGGCAAAAGGGAAGATGGGGACAAGGGAAGGGAGGGATGATAGAAGAGAGGGCAGATTGGTGATAGGGGAAATTAGAATGCTCAGCGTATTGGAGTAGGGGAGGGAACAAATGGGGAGAAAATTTGGAACCCAAAATTTTGTGAAAATGAATGTAAAAAGTTAAATAAATAAATTTACTTTTAAAAAAATCTACTCTGTCCTGCCTTTTGGAGAAATCTCTCATGAGCAGTTCACTTAAACCTGACTAGTGATATCCAAAACAGGATTCCTGGTCAGGTCTGGATTAGACTGGATGCTCTCTTGGTTGTTGTCCATGGTACTGGAAGAAGCCCAAAAGGACACCACAATGTCCAGATCAAGTACAGCCTGTCTGACTGTGGATAATCAGAACATATGAGCTCGGGAGACCTCAGCACAGTCCATGTGAACATTTGGGGTGGAGATGTCTCTAAATCTGCGCATTTCGCATTTCTTTTGAGCTGCTGCTATCCTGCTTTGCTCGTAGAGCCCAGTGCCTTCCTCAATGCCCATGCACCATGTTGGGCAGTCTTATGCCAGTATCTGTAAGGCCCTTTCTGATTCTGAAATGGCATACTTAGTATGTGCTCACAAAGTCAGTCCATCCTTGTTTAGCTGGTTAATGGTCAAATTCATTTCTTAGAACATCTCAACATGTAATATGGCTAAGGTTCAAAATATATCTTTTTATTGCATCATTAAGGCAGAAGCACATTGTATGGAAAAGAACACTGAAGAGAAACTCAGATCGGAAGACCAGTTTCTCTACTGCATAACTTCAGTGACCTTGGTTGGGCAGCTCATCTGAGTCAACTGTCTTGTTAAGTGACTGACTTGAATGACCGGTCAGTGGACAGAAGGAGAGATAGGGACCATCATTCCTCATCTATAAAATGGGAATGAGAATCCTTCATCTGCTCACGTCCCAGATGTATTATGAATTACAAATAAGGAAACTGAGGCTGAGAGAGGTCAAGTGACTTGCCCAGGCTAACACTGCTGGTAAGTAACCGAGACAAGATTTGAATTCAGGTCTCCTAACTCCAAGCCCAACAATGTATCTATCCACTTTGCCTCTGAGTTGCCTTAACAGAATTTACTTATTCTGTGGAGATGCTTTATTTTTTATATAAATTGAAATTTTATTTTTTCCAGGACATAAACATAAATAAAATGAGCAATTCCATATACAGCATAGTATAGTAGAAAAATGTATGTGAAACTGTACATCTCTATTAAAAAGGACTTGCTTTTCTTTTTAAGTACATAATAAATTCAATGTGTAACTTTCAAAATTGTCCTGCTTGTCTATGATTCCTTCTGGTCTTCTTTCTTTTCTTTTCTTTTTTTGGAGGGGTGTATGTGAAGAGAAGCTATACCTAATCCCTTCTCCTTCCATTAAAAGAGACAGAGAGAATCAAATCTTTATCATGAATATGCAAAGATCAACACATAAAGTTATAAATATATGCATACTATTTCATAGTAATCCAAGCCTCACTTTAGCTGTATAGAACATATGATACTTCCATAAGTACATGGCTATGACAATGGGCCACATCTGACATCCCAGAATCTCACTCAGAACTAGTCAGAGACTTTTCTCAAACTTAAGGATCTGTGGTGGCTCTGGCTGAATATGGATTGCTTCTCTCTCCTTATCATGACAGGGCACCCCACTCCTAAAAATTCCAGAAGTATAGATCAAGTATGATTGACCTCTAAAGTTCCTTCCAACTCAGAGTCTAGCATTCCTCTGATTGTCCGCAATGATAGCTTATGGGATCTGGGGCTAGCAGGCATCACTCTTCACCCTCATGAAATGGAGGCCCGGCCAAGGTCACATTAGCTTTAATGTGGGAATTAAACTTCAGAGAGGAGAGTGCCTTTGTGTGTCATGTCCATGGATTTCTGTCAAGCCATGACATGGTGAACTGCCTGAAACAAAGCAGATCAAGGGGTCAGACTATTAGGAGAGCACAGGGTGCATACTAAACAGTGAAATCTGGGAGTCTTATAGGATTCTTTTGTCCCTTTTTCTTCTATAGGATCAAGAATGAGACCCTTTGAATTGTACCTTTAATGACTTGAACCAAGAGGAACATGAAAAGTGGAATAAATGAATTAAAAACTTAAAAGGAAAGGATCTTGAATAAGAACCAAATCCATTGAAGAGAAGAATCCCTAATTCATTGGTTTGGTTTAGGGAAAGTTTCTGCAGCCAGGATGGAAAATTCCAGGCAGCTTTTTTTGGGAGAGGTGTAGAAATGACACGGGACAATTGGCTGCCTTCCTGCTAAAGCACAGGGTATGTTGACAGGCTGCTGGGGAGGGAAGGAGCAAGAGGAGCCCTGGTTCCTTGGGGAACACTGGTCCAGGAGGCCTCAGTGCAGGGAGCAGATGTTCAGGACATGAGGCCACGAAGTGATTTTGAGGGTCTTAGGACTGTGGCCACTCCCTCTCCCCTCTCTGGTTCTAAAAAAGCCCAAGAAGCCCAGGTCAGTCCTTGAGTCACTGCATAAAAGCCCCAGTGTCCACTTGAAGAGTTTGGCCAGATGGAAAGGGTGCTGGATTTTTGGAATCAGAAGACTTGAGTGTAAGCCCTGTTTTGCCTGATCTTCTAGACAAGTTTCCTTACCTATAACATGGGAATTTGAATACTTGTAGAACAGTATCATGTAGCCAGGTAGTGCCATAGAGGATAGAGCTTCAGGCCTAGAGTCAGAAAAACTCATCATCCTGAGTTCAAATCTGGCCTCAGACACTTACTAGTTGTGTGAATGTGGGCAAGTCACTTAACCCTCTTTGCCTCAGTTTCCTCATTTGTAAAATGAGCTGGAGAAGGAAATGGCAGACCACTCCAGGATCTTTGCCAAGAAGATCCCAAATGGGATCACGAAGAGTCAAACATGACTAAAAACAAGTGAAAAAACATAATATCAAAGGTAGCCAACTAATCTTGAGATTAAGAAGACCTGATTCCAAGTTCTACCTGTGATTCATATTGGCTATGTGACCCCAGAAAAGTCATTTAAGCTGTCAGTGTCCCAGGTAACTCCCTAAAACCCAAAGCTGACACCTAGAGGCATAGTGGATAGAGTACTAGACCTGGAGTCAGGAAGACTAGAGATCAAATCCAGCCTCAGATGCTTGCTGTGTGACCTGGGACAAGTCACTTCAGTTTACTCAACTATAACATGGGGATAATAATATTACCAATCTCCCAGGGTTATTGTGATACTCAAATGAGATAATGTTTATAACTGGAACGCATTTAGGGTTAGCACTTCATAAATGCTAGCTATTATTACTACTACTATTATTATTTGAAGAACAGTTGTTGACCTGATTGGTAGAAGGAACCTCCTCACTGGGAGATGACTATGCCAAAGACATCACAGGCCCAAACCCAAAACAACATAAGATACTTGTACTGCATAACTCATCAGGCTGTCTTGTGGCTCAAATGGTACACGGTGCCTGCAGAGTGCTTTGTAACTCCGGAGGGCTACAGAAATGTGTCTGACTTCCAAAGATGGCCCAGGGCCTTGTCCATGTCCCTGTCCCTGTCAATCTCACAAGCAGGTGAGATACCCACTTGTGCTCTTCCCAAGTTTGAAGAAAACCATTTTTGTTTTAGAAAGTCGTTGCAAAGAAAGTTGCAGCCTTTGAACTTTGAACTTCAGGGACCCTAAACTCCAGAATCCCAATCGAACCTGCAAAATTATCCTAAAAATGAAATGAGATATAATGAAAGGACTTGGAGTTAGAAGGACTCCAAAGGACCAGGAGTCAGAAGACCCAAGCTCTAGTTCTGGCTTCAGCATGATTCTGCACTTAGCTTCTCTGTGTTTCAGTATTCTCATCAGCCAAATGGGGAAAATAGATAACAACGATAGCTATCATTTACATAACGCTGAGGTTTACAATGAATTTTATATGTTATGTCATTTGATTCTCACGATAACCCTGTGAAGTAGGTTCTATTATTGTCGCCATTTTACAGACAAGGAAACTGAGGATGAGAAAGGGCAGGTGTCTGAGGGGATAAAAACATATGCCCGACTGTCCAATCAGGGTTGCTATGACAAGGTCTGGGAAATGATACAGTGCCATGTCACCATAAAATGTTACTTTATGAAAGGTAAAGGAAAAAGAACTCCCCTAAGGAATGACTTTCAGAGTTTGTTAATCACAAGGTCCTTTAAATGTTATCACCATTCTGGAATGATATGGAAACTGAGGCTCCGAGAGGTTAATTGAGTTTTCTTTGAGATCCTGGTAATACAGCTAGCAAGTGTCAGGTGATGGAGTCAAACCAGATCATCCTGACTCCAGATCTGACACTTTGCTCACTCCATTCACCTCCTGCTTTCAAAGGAAAGCGAAGTTAAGTGAGTGAAGCTAAGCCAAATATCTCAGAGGTTAAGCTCCATGAGGGCAGGCACTGTGATAAACTTTGAAGTTCACTGCTCTGCACCACAGTTGGTTTTCACTGTCTTCTGCTTCTTTTTGTGTGCCCAGCACTTGATACAGTACCCAGCACATAGTATATGTTTAAAAAAATGTTTATCGATTGACTATTTGTCATGATTTCTTTTATTTTTACAATGCATTTCATTTCCAAATTTATCTTTCTCTTACCCATTAAACCATCCTTTGTGATAAAGATGAAGCAAAAAAGAAAAAACTCAATAAAACGAATCCACATATTGCCTGTATCTGACTGATGGAATATAAAATATTCCCAACTCATCACTCCCTATGTCTGCAATGAAGGAAGTAAAGTGCATTTTCTCCAGTCTTCCAGGATCAAACTTGATCATTATAAATATGCAACATTCCATTTCCTTTCATTTGTTTGTTCTTCTATTTGCATCCTTTCAGCCTTTTGTACATTGTTTCCCTGTTTCTGCTTCTTTCATTCTACTAAGGTTCACATAACCATCCCCACCCCACCTCCACCCCCAATGACATTGTCCCAGAAACAAGGAAGAAGCAAAGGGGTCAACGTACACACACACACACACACACACACACACACACACACACACACCATGAATCTCTCGGTTCTCATCATGTGCTATTTCTTAAAGCATAGTAAAATTCCGTTGCATTCATGTGTCCTAATTGGTCTAACCATTCCCCATTTGATGGCCATCTACATCACTTCCAGTGGCCTCTTAGAAGTAGCATGGATTTGGAAGCCTAGCTCTGAGCTCACTACGCTCACCGTCAGTGCCCACGTGACCTTGAGCAAGACATGGAACCTCTGTAGATCTCATCTCCTCCTTTATAAAAGGAAGAATTTGAGCTATGATACTTTTAAGGTTTCTCCCTTATTGGGAGATCAGTGGCAAAGGGAAAGAGTACCAGCTCTGGAGGCAGAGTAATGGGGTTCCAATATCCCCTCTGATGCATGCTATGTGCCCCCAAGTGAATCACTTAATGTCCCTGGTCTGTAAAACGAGGGTGTTGGACTAGCTGGCTTCCCAGATCTCTTTTAGATCTCAATAATTTGAATTGAGTTGTGCTCTGATTTAACGTTTACATGGGAATAGTTCATAGGCAGAGACCTCAATTTAGTAGAAAGAGAGTAGTTGAAAGCCTACTAAGTGCATGACCCCACACTAGGAGCTATCAAGGAGATGAACGAGGTTCCAAGGTACTAAGTAGCAGCAGCAAATACTGTCTCATGCCAAGAGGAGCAGGACCTAATGATAGGATAGGAAAGGCCAAAATTTGCCTGTATTAGGGGCACATAACAGGGCCCACGTTTCAGCTATGATCTCAGTAGAACTTCCTAAATTACAGGCAATTGGGAAATTAGTTCACAAACTCACCAAAATACCGTTTTTTTAACTTTTAAGAGCTGATTCTGAGTCAAAGGAAACCATTGATGAGGCTAAGCCAGGTACCTGGGATCAAACCAGAGCACTTTCCAAGTCACCTAGAGCCAGGGGAGGGGCAGTTAAGTTGCACAGTAGATAGAGTATTGGGCATAGGGTCAGGAGGACCTGAGTTCAAATCCAGCTTCAGACACTTATTAGCTGTGTGACCCTGGGCAAGTCACTTCACCCTGTTTGGCTCAGTTTCCTCATCTGTAAAATGAGCCAGAGAAAGAAATGGCAAATCATTCCAGTATCTTTTCCAAGAAAACCCCAAATGGGGTCACAAAGATTTGGACACAACTATTTGACTAAGGAACAGGAAGGGTCAGAAAGTCAATCTACTCTCCTTGATTGATGAAAACCTCAATTCCCTCAGCATGTAGAACTGATGGAGGGAAGTTAGGAAAGACTCCAAATGGAGGCCTAGATCCCAGGGGAGGAGAGATTTCTGAAGAAATAAGGCCTGACAGGAGCGGGGAGGCAGCCCCAACTCTCATTACTTTTGGTTAGCAGAGATATAATAGACATACGTCTGAGTTCAAATCCTGCCTCAGTCACTTCCTTTCTATGTGACCTTCAATAAGTCACTCCACTTCTCTTGGACTCAGTTTCTTCATCTGTAGATTGGGGAGTTGGATGCAAAGCCCTCCCAGCTCTAACTCTCTGGTCCTGCTTGTCCATTGTGGAGAGTTTTGAAAAAATTGTCCTTCCTTTTTCCATTCACTTTGGCCCTTTGGTTCTCTGTTGGAATAATTCTGTGAAATGACAAATGACTTCAAGAAAATAGACTTTTTCTTTCACCCTCCAGGCTTCCATCAGAATGGGGCTATTAGAGGTATCACAAGCCAACCCATGTAATCAATGTGTGTTTTGGGACCATCACCCTGAGACCCAGCACACTGGCACTGTAGCTCATGCGTTAATAGTACAGGGCCTTGTGGCCTACAAAATGTTTTCCTCATAATAACCAGGGAAGTGGGAGCGTTACTGCCCCATTTTAGAGATGAAGAAACTGAGGCTGGAGGGAGGCGGGGAAAGATGACTTGTCCAAGGTGACTTGGCCAAGAATGCTAGAACTTCTATTCAAATCCAGTGCCAGTGATATTGCTTCTTCTCCATAAAGGATAGTATTTGCTCCTGCTTTTAAACCTTTCTACCTTTAGTTTAGTTTTGAACCTAGTGACTTCATCTACCTAGGAAACTCCAAGTGTGGAAACTCCCTATGCATATCAGCCACAACTAACCTTAACCATAACTCTAACCCTAAATTTATGATTTTATAAATTTTATAGTTTTAGAGAGTCTGCCTGGGACTAAGATGTTAAGTGACTCACCCAGGGTAATATTGCTATGTGGTACAGGGGATAGTGCACTGGACTTGGAGTCAGTAAGGAAGACTTGAGTTCAAAACCCTTCCTCAGTCACTTACTCACTCTACAAACCTGGACAAGTCACTTAAACCTTCTTAGCCTCAGTTTCCTCATCTGTAAAATGAGGGGGGCTGGATATGATGGTCTCTAAGATCCCTTTCAGCTCTCAATCTCTTACCCTAGGATACTGGGTTGGAGATAGGGTTTAAACCTAGGTCTTCTTAATTCCAAAGCTAGCCCTCTATCCCTATACCATATATCTCTCCATATTTAACCTATCATTTGATATTACTTATCCCTTAAAGTGCTGCTGGAGGAGAGGCCATCCCCATTCCCTGAATAGGAGACTAAGGAATGAAGATACTTGTTCAATAAGTGGTAAAGTTATCGATCATTCAGATTTTGACTCCTACTGTTCACCCATGCTCCAGTGCTAACCCCAATCAAGATATAACCTGGCCTGGATTGCTTCCAAGCTATCAGAGGTGATCAGATGAGAAATGGACTGCTGTCCGGAAGGATGCTAAGAAAGTTCCATTGTTGGTACCATGGACAGGAGTAAAGAAGGTTCTTGTTAATGGCTCAATCAATATATTAATAAGATGACTTTTGCAAATTGTATTTTCTTTTTAACTCAGTGAAGTACATTTAGCATTCTAAAGGTACATCTTACAACTTTTCTGATTTGTGTTTGTAACAAATGTTAAGTTTTTTTTTTTACCTGTTTCCTCCTTTCCACTCCCACAGGCATATTTCTAGGACCTCTTTTGTATGCAAGTTGCACGTGTTCTTCTTTATTCTCCTTATTACTGAGAGATATTGAAAAGTAGAACAGTAAATTAGCTTTTTAGTAATCATGACAGATTTCATTCCAATTTTAATGTATTAATATTCTTCTATCATCTTTTAGGAAAGCAATGAAGAGCCAGATGTCATACCATTAGCAACAAATCAAAATACCAGATATATAAATAAATGTTACTACATCTCCATCCTCCATTTTAATGCACTCCATTTGCAAGAACCAATTCTTATTCCCATTGTCATCTCTTTTTCATCACTGATGTCATGTAAATCCTGCCTAGAAAACAGGATAGCTGTGAATACAAGAGGTCCTCCAGATAGTCTGTTCATTCCCTCCTCACCTCTACCTCACAGAATCTTTAGCATCCTTCCAAACATAGCTCAGGCATCATCTCCTACACATCCTTCTGATTCCTCTTACTTATTAGTATTTTCTTCCCCTTGACTCATGTGGGAGAACTCCTCACATAGAAACTCCCTCTACTGATAAGGATTGGCCACTGGTCCATAACTTATAGTCTTAGAGAGTCACCTGTGACAATTATAAAGGGGAAGTAGTTTGCCAATGGTCACATAGCTAGTATGTATAGGAGGTAAGATATGAACCATATCTTGACATTCCATAGTATCTCCTCTCAGCTACCCTCCAACTTATTCGTGCACTCTAAGGTTGGCTTTCCAGAGAGTAGGTGCTACTTTGGATTCTAGGGGTAACTCAGTGAGAACTTACTACTGACACTCACAAGCCCCCATCAGTGTATTCTAAATTAACAATCAGCCACTAGACACAATTGACTCTTTTTTGTTGTTGTTCAGTTATTCTCAGCTGTGCCATGATCCCATTTAGGGTTTCCTTGGCAGAGATACTAGAGTGGTTTACCATTTCCTTCTCCAGCTCATTTTACAGACAAGGAAACTGAAGCAAGCAAGGTGAAGTGACTTGCCCAGTGTCACAAAGCTAGTAAGTATTTGAGGCCAGATTTGAACTCATGAAGATAAGTCTTCCTGACTTCAGGCTGGCACTCTGTCCTCTGTGCTACCTAGCTGTCCTAGTTAGCTCTTAACTAAAGCATTTACTAAACATCCCCCCATAAGCTAGGGGCTCACCCTCATTTACATGTTGTCCATCAGAAGAGTGGCCTCAAACTCAGACCATAATAGCAATAAGACATATTGAAGGATGCACCCACGGCAAAGACAATCACAATTCCTGGTCCCACAGAACCTAGAAGTCCCTCTTCTCTTTGTAGAGTCCTCGCATTCTACCCTTGGTTGCAATGTCTCTCTTGGATAGGTGGCCACCCTCCACCACTGGATTCTCAGAGTCCACTATTCTACGGGCTCCAGCTCTAGTCTGCTGCTTAAAAATGCTAACTCTTTTAGGTTACTGTCTGTTTTAAATCCTTGTGTCTCTGATCCCTGTTGGATGCAGTATGTCCTAGTGATCCAGCAGCTTCTTTTCAGACATAGTTGATGGAGAGGGAGGTGAGTGAAAGAAGAGAAAGAAATTCCCTCCTCCCTTCTTGCAGGGATCTCCTCCATCGGCAGCTCCCAACCTGCACTCTTGAACTCTGGAAATTGTCCAGAAATTAGCTATTTAAATCCCTCAGAGGGGTGGTCAACAGATTTGTTTCCTTCTGGATTCAATCCATACCATTCAATCCTCCAGGAGGTTCACCTATTTTCTTTATCTTGTTTCCCCATTGACAACTTCTTTACAGCTTCCTTTGCACAATTCTTAATTGGCAATGTGTTATGGACTACCCACGCCCACTGTGAATCTCTTCATGTTCCATCAGGTTACCAACAACATTAATCCTTTGAAGAGCATGATGTTCTAAGACTTACAGTCACATAGCATCACTGGATGAAGACTGATAATTCTACCTCTGACATTACCTATATGACCTTGTTCAACTCATTCAACCTAAGCAGCTGAATGGTGCAGTGGATAGAATATTGGTCTTGGAACCAGGAAGACCCAAAAATCCTGCCTCAGATGTGAATCAGCTATGTCATCCTGGGTAAGGAATTTGACCTCTCTCAGCCTCTGCTTCTCAAGTCATAAAATAAAGGATAATTAATAACTCAGTGACCTTTAAGCTCAACCAGCTGTAAATCAATGATCTATGGACCTTTCTGGGTCTCAGTTTCCTTAAATGAAAAATGAGGCATTTGGACTAGATAGCTTTGGGTTCACTGTCTCTGCTGTTCAGATTGCTCAGATCTGTTCCTCCATTGTCTGACTCCTTCCTTGACTGTTGGGGGTCACACCCCTTGAAGCTTCTTCCTTCCTTGTGAGACTGTTCCTTTCAGCTTTACATCTATGACTCTTTGGTCCCATGACCCCATGTATGATTATAGCAAGAAGGGCCTTTGGGCTAACTAAAGTCCTAGCTTGTTTCTCCCTCTCCCTCTATCCCTCCCTCCTCCTCTCTCTCTCCCTCTCCCCCTCCCTTTTCCTCTCCTTCTCTCTCTCCCTCCCCCTTCCCCCTCTCACTTCTTGAATTCCAAGCCTATTTCATTGTTCATCTCATTTTTGTCCAAGATATTTGTACTGCTTACTGATGAGCTCTGGAGTGTCCACTCAACTGCACATGCCACTCTAAATACAGTTCCTCTGGGGGTAGTTGGGTTCAACCCTTTTGAGTGATCATGGGGATGATTTTCAGGGCTCTGTATGTCATGGGTTTTGATGAAATCAGCACAATGTCAGCAACAAACAGAAACATAGAGATCAGGGGTTCTTAATTGGGAGTTATGGAATGATTTTTAAAAAATATTTTGATAGTTATATTTCAACATAATTGATTTCCTTTGTAATCCTACATGTTTTATTGTCTGTATTTAAAACCATTATTCTGAGAAGGGGTATGTGGGCTTCACCAGATGTGGCCAAAGGGGTCCATGACATCTGAAAGGCTACGAACATCTGCTGTAAAGACCCTATACCATTCACAGGAAATCCTTTGATTTGGACTGGGCACCAGGAGGTCTCCTTGAGAACAGCAAACATTTTTCATGAGGACACGTCTTTCTCTTCTCACATCTTGCTGGATGGGAAAACTACATATGTGTATACATATCATACTTCACTTGATATGCAATATACTTATAACATCTGTGTACATGTTTGCATGAAAATATGTATGTGTATTCACATATATACATACACTCTAAGTATACCTAACAATGTCACTATGTATGCATGATATACCAATCACTGTGATAATTACAGGTGTAGCTTTTTATTTATTTTTAACATTCCTTTTTTTGAATTTTGAGTTCCAAATTCTTTCTCCTTATCTCCCTTCCCCTATTAAGAAAGTAAGCTTTTTGATATCAATTATAGTTATGTTGTAATTGTAATATATAAATATAAGCATAATATTATAATTATCAAATATATTATAGTATATATGTAATTTGGAACTCAAAAATTTTTTAAAAGAATGTTAAAAATAAATAATAAAAAACAATACATGAAATTATAGTAATTGGCACACATACATAATGCATACATATAGACATATATAGATATAAGTATATATCTACTCATATATGTGAGTGGATCACATGAGGTGGTTAAATGGTTCAATGGATACCATGCTGGGCCTCAAGTCAGGAAGATTTATCTTCTTTGTGAGCTCAAATCCAGCCTCAGAAACTTACTAGTTGTGTGACCCTGGGCAAGCCACGTAACCCTTTTTACCTCAGTTTCTCCATCTGTAATATGAACTGGAGAAAGGAAATGGCAAAACAATCCAGCATCTTTGCCAAGCAAATCCTAAATGAGGTCATAAAGAGTTAGACACAACTGAAACAAGTCGATGATAACAAAAATACATCCCATATAGTATTAAACTCTGATTCTTAGCCTCCCTGTCCCCCATTCCCCTCTGCAACCATTGCTACAGAAATGGAAGAGAACCTACACAGGACTGAGAACCATTCTGTTCTTGATTTTGTTTCATGGATTGCTCTGGCCAAAGAATGCATCGCCCAGTGGTGAATCTACAGGTAATGGATGGGGCCCTCGGAAGGCAGGCATCATCTATTCTCTAAATGCCTTTCCATTTTCTCAAGTGAAATAATGAATTCAAAATTCCCTGCAAATATCTGGCCACTATATAAATGTCAATTAATAGTGTTGCTGCCTTAGTGACTGTGATAATTATTCTAGCAGAGTGGACTCTGCCAGAGTTTATTCTGTCAGCATAGCTTTCCAGAACTGGAGATCACCTCCATGGCATGATGGGGCATGAGAGTAAGACCCTGCCTGTGCATGAGTGTTCACAGGAGGGTCAACTGTCCCTGGCACAAGTCATTAGAGTAGGACCCTACATGAGCATGCATGTTCACAGGAGGAAATGATACTGGAAAACATCAACAGTGAAACCAGGAGCAACAGGCAGAACAAGCTTTGAAGACCACCCTCCATTCTTTCCAAACAGAATTAGTTATCTCAGAGGGACAAGTGTCACATTATCAAAGTCTCATTTCGAAAGAGCTTTAAAAAAAAATTTCATTTTAAAAATTAATTCCAAGTGGCTAAAATTTGAGTACAGTCACTGCTACTGGAAAAAGACTGGTGAAATGTAAAAAGTGGAGATCGGGGAACAGGATGGAAGTTGGGAGAGGAATCTTGTGGAGAGAGAAGAAGAGTTAACCAAGTCTGATTGCTGAATATATCCTTCATAAGAGACGTATGTTAATGAGATTCACAGATGGCCCCCCAGGGCTCAGGAAGGCACTCTGGGCACCTGGGGCAAACAGGCACATTCTGTGATTCTTTTTGCCAAGAAATAACAAAATGAGATTTAACCAGACAAAAGCAGCCAACAGAATGTGTGAACAGCAGACCTCTAGACTCAAACTAGAAGAGTAATTCCATTCAGAATAACTCACTCAATTTTCATAAATTACCTGCATGTGGAACATGGTGCAAGAGGCTTATAAGTTAACAATCGTGTCCACGGGTGTGCTGGGGCCAGCTCAGATCGGCTCAACTTTCAGGGTGAGCATTTATACTTTAACTGTTTTCCAACTGTGTTGGACTCTTCATGACCCACTTTGGGGTCTTCTTGGCAGAGATACTGGAGTAGTTTGCCATTTCATTCTCCAGCTCATTTTACAGTTAAGGAAACTGAGGCAAACAGAGTCATGTGACTTGTCCAGGGTCACACAGCTAGTAAGTATGTATTTGAACTCAGGTCTTCCTGACTCCAGGCCCAGTGCTCTATCCATTGTATTACCTGCCTACCTAAACAAATACCACAAATCAAGGGCTAATTTATTGTTTGGTTGATTGCCTAGATTTAAGAAAGTGATGGAGAAATGTTAATAATGCTGATTAAACATGTATATTGTATATATATTATTTTTGCTTGTAGAGTTGGTTATGAAACATTTCCCAGCATACCCCTGTCTTGGGTAGGGAGTTTATGTTAAGTCATTTGCATTTATGCAATGATGTGTATTCGGGGTTTTTTTAAAATTTTTTTTAACATTCATTTTTAAATTTTAAATTTCAAGTTCTCTTCCTCCCTGAAGCCCCTCCCCCACACACTGAGAAGGCAAGCAGTATGAGGCCCATGGTATATATGAAGGATGTGCCTTTTTAGATACTTAGCCAAGCACAGAGTGGAGTTTGAGATTGGGGAGCACAGCTAAGATAATACAATGGAGAGGGCGCTGCATAGAGTTCTGACAGTTACTAGCTGTGCCATGATGAAGATGATGATGACAATGACAATGATGATGACAGTGATGACAATGATAATGATGAAGATGGTGATGATGATGATGACGATGAAGATGGTGATGATGACCATGACAAAGATGGTGATGATAATGATGATGATGGTGATGACACCGAAGATGACCATGATGATGATAATAACGAAGATAGTGATGGCGATGATGATGATAATGATAGCTAACAGTTAGTTAGCTATCTGCTCTGTGCCAGGCACTATGCTAAGTGCTTTACGATTATTATCTCATCAGACCCTCACAACAACCCTGCGAAGTAGGTGACAGATGGGTGGTGCATGTATATTGTGTTTGTGTGAACATGTATATATATTGTTATATATAACCCACATGTATGTATATCCCATATTACATTTGTACATATATAATTGGATGAATGTATGTATATGTGTATGTACATAATTCTTTTGGGGGGTTGTAATTTGGGTGTTTGTTGAGTAGTATCTGTGGTAACAAGAAATAAATGTTTAAATATATATGTATGTATGTATGTATGTATATATATATACATGTACATATGTATGTACACAAGTTTTTTGTTACCACAGATACTACCCAACAAATATACAAACAAATTACAACCCCCAAAACAATTACATACCATACACATCCATACACACACAGATACACACACACACACACTATCTATATGAAGAAAACATAGAGCATCTTCAAGGATTAGAAAGTCCTGGCAAGAGGGGAAATGTTCTAACCTGTTGACTCTTTATAAATCCAACATCCTTTTTCTGTGGAGATGACATTAATAAAGGGACAAGTGATGGCCAATGATCATTTTGCTCTAGCAGTTACGTAGGGTTTTATGCATGTTGAACTTGGATAGAATGTTGAACTTGGGTTAGGAAGACCTGAGTTCAAAATTTACCTCAGAGCTTTCTCTGAGTGACCCTGGGCAAGTCCCTTGACATCTCTAAACTTCAGTTTCTTCACCTGCAAAATGGGAATAGTAGTCATGGCCCTTGTATCCCAGGTGAGGATCAAATGGCACCACATTCATAAAACTCTCATATAAATGCCAGTTACTATGACTGTGCATTATGCCCTACAGCTCCCATAAACATCATGTGAGGTAGACAATACAAGCGTTGTCATAACCATTTCACAGCAGTGGAGGCCCGTGACTTGTCCAGGGTTCCAGGCCTTTGAGTTCTAAGCCTAGACGGATTTCTTCTCTTCCTCCCTACCTCCCTGCCCTGGTTGGAGCAGGCTGGAGCTGTCCTTCCAGTTAGTGGGGATGAGGTTGATGTGGAATCACCCATGCTTCTTCCCCGGACCCTTCCCCCTGCCCCACAATCTGCGTTTCTGGGATGGCGGTCACAATGGGGTACAGTCTGTGGCTGACCCTGGGCAAAGATGACAAGCAGGGTCACAGCCTAAACCACATGGCCTCGGCCTCATTGTCACAGTTTAATCGAGTCAACAATTTGACAGACATCCAAGTGTCTGGTGATGCACCATAGCTGTGCATTTGTGTGGGTGTTGTGGCCTTAGGATTGGTGTTGCCTTGGTGTGGCTATCTCTACTGGGCTATCTAGTCTGAAACCTGGCAGTTCTGGAAACAGTTTGATCAGGAACCTGAAGAATGACCAGGGCCTAATTAAGTGACCCATGATACCCAGGCTTCCAGAGACTATTGTGTGTTTGAGAATAGCCGATTATTGCCCTCCTTCATGACAGAGAGAGGTGGAATTCTAACCCAGATGAGTGTGCTGTATAGACAGAGCCATTGTGCTGGAAGATTGCTCCTCTTTGGTTTTGTTTGCTACAAGGAAAGCTTCAGCCTGAAAGAAGAGTGAAATAGGATTGGTCAAAAGGCAAAGGGCATCAATCTCATATACTTACATATACACATATGCACATACGTGTGTGTGTATATGTATACAGAATTATATATGCATTTCTATGTATATATGAACACATGTTCTTTTTAACACAGAACAGAGAACCTTTTTTAAAAGAATGACAACAGTTCTGTCAGATAGACCAGACACACATGCAATTCAGTTGGCAGTCTTCCCCAAAGGGGAAAACTTCTTGGAAAGTCAAATAAAAACTTGAAATTTGGTTCACCTTAATGCAGTAAGCATTTAAGTGACTACTGTGTATAAAGAGGAGAGGAAGGAGTGCATTACAGGCATGGACTTGGGGTAGGGTGGCAGCTAGTGAGAAGGAGAACCTCCAGGAAATGGAATGTTCCAGTTCGGCAAATAATAAGGTCAATATTCATTGGAATGTAGAGTGCATGAAATGGGCGAACAGATCTAAGTCTGGAAAGGTAGGTTAGATTCAGATTGGGGAGAACTTTCAATAACAAGCTGTGGAGTGTGTACTTCATTCTTCAGGCAAAGGGGAGCCATGGATGATTCTTGGTCAGAGGGGGAGCAACATGATCACTGTGCTGTAGGAAGAGTCTTTGGACAGCTCTCTGGAAGAAGACTAGGAGAGGGGAGAAACTAGAAGAAGGGAGACCACCTCAGAGGCTACTGAAGTGAGAGATGGTGAAGGTCTGAACTGGGGGCTAGCTGTGTAAATGGATGGCTGTGAGGGACACAGATATAAAATTGCCAGGATATGGCAACTGATTGAACATGGGGTGGGGTTTAAAGGAGAGTGAAACGTCGAAGTTAGTTACTTAGAAATTGCTTCTAAGTCTGCGAATGTGTCTGATGAGGATAATGGCAGCCTGATAATGGAATTTGGAGGAGCAATAGGTTTGGGGCTGAACCTTAATAACTAAAAAACCCCTTGGTATGAGGGGGTGGGTGAGATTTATCATTCATTCCCTCTCCCCTTGGGCAGGTCCCTTTACCCCTTTAGGGACTGTTTCCTGAAGGGATTGAGATGGATCCCCTAACATCCCTCCCAATTTTGACATTCTATGATTCCACCTCAGATGATTTTCTTAATGTCATGTCCATCATTATATTTCACAGAGTTCATTTTCTCCTGTTAAATTCCTGTACATAAAATAAGTAAAAGGGGAATCTGAGACAAGAATCCAAGTGTCTTATCAACTAGTCTAATGTTCCTTCAACTTCCCTGCAAAACCTTGCAAGGATCATTGAAGAATTCCAACCTTGCAGGAGGTTGGCATTATAGTGGCATTGTAGTGGCATTGTTGTGGTCTGAGAAATTGGCAGCAGTGGTCTCAGTCATCTGTTATATTAGCTGCACAATGCAATGCAGATTATCTCAAACTCGGTTAATTGAAATTTCATTTTTCTGTTTCTTCATCTTCCACTTGCCCTCCCCCAACAAGTGGCTTTCAGTTCATTAAAGTTCAGCTGTGTACATAGTTGACACATTAAAAAAAAACCAAAACCTTTGTCCCCTAATGTGAAAAAATTGTATAAACACCACTCTCATTTAATCCTCACATCACCTAAAGAGGGAGTCATTGACCTAAGTGCAGGTTGCAGATGGGTAAACTGGGGCAGGGAGGCAGTCTAGATGACATAGTCCATCTTGAGCAGCAAAGTTAGGAATCAAACAAAAGGAAATGTCTCCTCAAGATTCCAACCTTCATCACAGGAAAACATGTCTCCTTAATGATCTAGAAGCTTAGGACCAACTTTTAGGTGATATCTGCACATATAGCTGTTTTGATTGGTGGCCAAGATAATTTTAAAAAATCTATTAGTATTGAACAGATCTTTTTTCAGATTTTATGGGGAGGTGGGGTACAGAGCCAAGATGGTGGAGTAGAAGCAGGGATCTGCCTGAGCTCCCCCCAAAGCCCCTCAAAATACCTGCAAAAATGAGTCTAAACAAATTACAGAGCAGTAGAAGCCACAAAATGACAGAGTGAAACAGATTTTTCCAGCCCAAGACAACCCGGAAAGCCAATGAGAAGGGTCTATTGTGCCAGGCTTGGAATGGAGTACAGCCTATCATGGGCTGTGCCAGCATACACAGGACTGGAGCAGGCCTCAGGGTTCTGAATCACTGACAGCTGTAGTAATTTCCAGACTTCTCAACCCACAAATGCCAGAGACAACTTCAAAGGTCAGTGGAAAAGCTCTCTCACGTAGGTGAGAAAGGATCATGGTCCAGCCCCGGTTCCAAACCCAGCCCCAGGGTGGCATCAGGCACTGCTACAGCAATGGCTGCTTCTGGAGCTCTAGGAGTACAGATAGTTGGGGAATCGAGTGACTGATCTGGGTCTCAGTCCTGAGTTGTGGTCCTGGGTAAGAAAGAGTGTTGGCATGGTACAGCTGGTAGTGGTTGTGGAGAAGGAATTCTACTCACAGTTCCACAGCAGAAAAAAGTGCTTGTGGTTGCTCTCCAGACCAGAGCCCAGACCAGGAGAGGAGTAAACACCTTTCCTTTGATCATATCACTTTGAAGGAACTGAGAATTTATAGGTCTCTGGAGATATCTCTAAAAACAGCGGCACAAAATCCCTGAAACTTGGGGCAGTACACCTTCCACTTAAAAAAGAACTCAAAAATCAAGTAATGGTCTGGGAATAAGACCATAGAAGTTTACTTTCTTGGTGAAAAGGTATTTTTCTTACATCAAGGAAGATCAAAGCATCCAACCAGAGGAAAATCGAAGCATACAACTTGAGGAAGACAACAAGGCTCCTACATCCAAAACCTCTAAGAAAAATATGAAATGGTCTCAAGTCAAGGAAGAGCTCAAAAAGGATTTTGAAAATCAAGTAAGAGAAGTGAAGGAAAAATAGAGAAGAGAAGTGAGAGCGAAGTAAGAAAATCATGAAAAATGAGTGAACAGCTTGCTAAAGGAAACCAAAAAAAAATGCTAAGCAAAATAACACCTCTAAAAATAGACTAATTCAAATGGCAAAAGAGATCCAAAAAGCCAGTGAAGAAAAGAATGCCTTAAAAAGTAGAATTGGTCAAATGGAAAAGGAAGTCCAAAAGCTGACTGAAGAAAATAATTCCTTCAAAATCAAAATTCACAATTATTTATTCAGCCTTTACTGATTATGGGGCCAGAGGAGACTCAGAGTATGCATAAGACAGTCACTGACTGCTTGAAGACTAGTCCAGGTCAAAGTCATCAATTAATTACATGAATTTTTTGGATTGATATGACCATCAAAGTAATCATAGCTCTAGACACAATCTAATTGGATACACACGTATCCTTGTACTTTCATCAATGGCTCAGTAATATCTCAGATTTCAAACACTTGGCACTTCCAGGGTGTTAGGAGATAACATAATCTGAAAAGGGGATTGGGAGACAGGTCTCTGGAGTTAAATTCCTTTCTGTTCCCTGAAAGCATGATCTAGTGGAAAGAATAGTGTACCTGGAGGGGGTGCTCAGAGACTTGGGTTTAAATCTTAGCTCTGCCACTAACTACCTGGGTGACCTTGAACAAGTCCATGGCTGAGCCTTAGTTTCCTTCTCTGTAAAAGGAACTGTTGCAGAGTTTGTGTTTTAGAGGCAGCTGGGAGCTTGTGAAGGTCCTTAAGCACAAGAGTGGTGTGATAAGGTCTGTGCTTTTGAACTGATCTCTCAGGCCAAGGGTGTACTGTTAAATGTTCAACATCCAGCTTGAGGGGAATGATATACTTTTTAATTTAATTTGGTAATTAACATTTTCTTTAATAACATTTCCTCCATCACTTTCTTAAGTCAAGTAATTAACAAAACAATAAGTTGAGCCTTGATTTGTAGAGCTTGACAGTTTCCAAGGTGTAAATGCTTACACTGAATATTTAACAAGTCTCTCTCCCCAGTCAGAATCAGTTTCAGCTGGCCCCAGCATCCCTTTTTCCATTCTGAATGTAAGAATTCATGACATCTCTTAATGCCTTAGAAACTATTTTCCCATCTTGGAAAGGGGGAAAGTATCACAGAGGAGTTGTGCATCCATGGCACTCTGACCCTGGATTCAGGAGCTACCATGACATTTGGGAAAAGGATCATAACATTACATCATTGGCTTGCTTCTCTGCCACCAGACATTTCTCATTCAGTTGCTCAGAATCACTGAAAAAAATTACAGTCTGGAGCCAAAGGAAGAATTTGAAAGTGTTACCCTATGAATTTAGAGCCTCCCTGCAGGACACCAATTACTGGCTTGGTGGTTCCTCCTGAAAGCAGCCCCCAAAGGATTCTTTGCTTTTCCATCTACTCTAGAATAGATTAGTGTCATAAATCTGCTCTTCTCTCTGATGTCTCCTTCAGGGAGAAAGGACTCATGGCTGGGTCATAGTATCATGGACTAGCAGCTGAAAATAACCTTAGAGTCATCTAGTCCAAATTCCTCATTTTACAGATGAGGAAACTGAAGGTCAAAGAGGTTAAGGATATGCATAAGGCCCAACAAGCAGGAAGTGGCAGAAGTCCTAGGTCTTCTGATTCCAAATCTAGTGTTTTCCCATTACACCCTCTGCCTTTCTGCCTTTCTTGTGAATGTGAACTCCTGTATTCATGTACCATCCATCCAATGCCATGTGAATGACTTGGGTGAGCCATGTGAATATTTTCACCCACTATAAGTCAACAAGCATTAGTTAGCATTTACTAATGTATGCCAGGCACTGTGTTAAGTGGTGGAGATACCAAGAAAGCCAAAATCATGGTCTCTCTTTCTTCAAGGAGACAACACATAAAAATTACCTATGTACATACAAGATAGACACAGAGTAAATGGGAGGTATTTTCATAGGGAAGTCATCATCCTTAAACAAGGCAGCCTAAGAAAGTAGGATATATGTAGAAGCCATAAACTGCACAGTGAAACAGTCAAGAGGACACCATCTTTGGAAGTGCCAAGATATTGTTTAAGGATGATTAGCTTAGTGGGTCCCTGGTCTGAACACTTTTTATTAGGAAAAAAAATCAATTTGCAGAGTGTCCCCAAAGTCTCAGTGCAACTGCAAGCTATTAAAACTTAAATCTGCCCTAAGACTTTTGGGACACACTTTATATGCCTACATCATCTTCCTTTACAATGTAGAATAGATTATAGCTCAACTCTCCCTCTTCCTGAGATGCTCTTTTATCATCTTGTATATTGTATGTATGAATAATGTATGCATAATTTCCTCTAAGATTGCTTTCCAACTACTCTGTATCCATCTTGTGTATGTGTATGTGTGTGTACATATATATATATATATATATATATGTAGTAATTTGTCCATTATTCTCCTCAGCCCCCATTAGAATATGAACTTCTTGACAGGACTTGTTCTCTCTTTTCTTTGTATTTCTAGACCTTAGAAGAATGCCTGCCCTGTAATAGGTGCTTAGTAATACTTCTTGACTGACTGACATCTCATGGCACATTGGAAAGTTCACCATTCATTCAGTAGATATGTATGATGGGCCAATGATTCATACTAAGTACTCAGTTGCACTGTGGGGTGGTTGGGTTTGAGTCCTGGTTCTGCCACTCCTTAGTTGGCTGACCTTGGGCAGATCCTTGAACCTCTACAGAACAGTTTCCCCATCTGGTCAATGATACTTGCTCTATCAGACTTATCAGGATTGTGGTGAGGGTCGGACAAATCACAGAATCAGAGGATACACAGAGGGGGAAGGGACTGAAGAGAGCACTAGGGACTGGATTCCAACAATTGCCTCCAAACCATATCCAACAGGCTTGAAGATCTGGAGTGAGGAATAACTCATGTGCAGGTAGCACACTTTGTAACTATAATATTACAAATAGATATAAACTATTATCCCATGAAAGAATTTCAAAATATTTTGGAAACAATCTCAGCTCTGCCTTCCTTTGAATCCCCAACCCTTACCCATTGTCTGGCACATAGTAAGTGCTTAATAAATGTTCTTTGACTGACTAACACACACAACCAATCATCATCATCATCAACCAATCAATCAATATTTATTAAGCGCATATTATGTGCCAGGATTGGCTAGAGTTGGAGTATTTAGAATTGGAAGAAACCTTAGACATCATCTAGTCTCCTCATTTTCTTTTTATTTTTTTCTTTCCTTTTTTGTGAGGGTCACACAGAACTCAGGTCCTCCTGACTCATGGATGGTGCTCTATCTACCTAGCTTCCCCTAGTGTCCTCATTTTAAGGATGAGAAGGAAACTGAAACCCAGAGAATTAAGTGACTTGGCCAAAGCTACCCGTGTAATAAGTGAGAGAACCAGCATTTGAATCAGGTGTTCTGTTTCCAAATCTGGGACTCTTTCTGTTTTACCAATATCTTGTGTGCTTTCCTCAAAGGAGAGAAGGATGACCCTCATATATCAACAGATTATCTGGATTTCCAGCATTGCAGACCATTATGTCTAACCCTAAAAGAGTGAAGTAAAGGTAGTTCATCCCATGAGTCACTTGCATCCTCAGTTGCAAGTGCCCACTGTAATTGTGAACCATGTGACCATCCTCTCTCCCCCAACAAACGACTGAGAGGCAAATCCTCTCTGTAATCTTGGGCAATTGACTTCTTCTGTAAGAGCCTCATCTTCCCCATCTGTAAAATAAAGAGATTGTATGAGAGCAGGAGTTCTCAGACTGGACCCTGAGGACGTGTGTGTGTGTGTGTGTTTTACTTTATGCATTTAAAAACATGATTCTGAGGAGTCCGTTGTTTCACTGAACTGCTCAAAGAGGGTCCAAGACACAGAAAAGATAAAGAATTCAGTGGTCTCTAAGGTATGTTCCAGCTCTGAATTTACAATGGGATAGTCCTAAAATGCTTTACTTGGATGGGGTCCACCCTTGGCATAGAATCTGGGAGCCTGGAGGAAGAAGTGAGCTGCTCTCCTCTGATCCTATTCAGTTGGGAGGAAGTCATCAGGAGGGTGATTCCACAGCCCTCCCAATAACAAGGACAGATCCTCCTTCCTCAAGGTTACACAATGAGTCAGAGCTAGTGCTGACAACTCAACTAGGGATTCTGCGTTTCCTATCCTTTGGACTTTGCCAGTATTTCTTCTGCCCAGTCCTACTGCGTGGCTGTCTGGTAATGCTACTTTCTTCCTGTCTCCTTCTGTTTTCTTTAATAAGAGAAATAGTTTGGCCTTGGACAATCAGGGAGAGGCGGGGAAGGGGGAAGCATCTCTTTCCCTAGCACAGGATGTCTATCTCTGGGTCAGGCTCCAGGAAAACCAAGCCCACAGAGGCATATGGCTATGCTGTAGAAGATTAGATTAGCCCAGGACAAGGAGGGAGGGCAAGGAGTTGATCTTGTGTGTGTGTTCATCCTTCGTTGCTGTAGAAGACCATGCCATCACAGAAATAATGACATGACTTGCACTTGACTTTGTTTTGAGTGAGGGAAGGCTATCACACACACGCAAGAAGATTAGGTTAGCCCAGGACAAGGAGGGAGGGCAAGGAGTTGGCCTAGGTAGATTGGGGAGGGTGGCCAAAAGAAAGACCTGAAAGAATATGTCCTTTCTTGTTAATTTGTGGGATAGGCAGTAAATAGTCCTGTGGAAAAACACTTCCTAGCTGTATGATCCTAGGGGAGTCCTTTTGTTACTGTCTGCCTCAGTTTCCACATCTGTAAAATGGTGATAATAACAGCCCCTACTTCCCAGGGTTATTGTGAGGGTCAAATGAGAGAATACATATACAGTGCCTGGCACATAGTAAGCACCAGGCAAATGTTGGCTATTATTGTGGCGGTCATCCACATCCTTATGGAAATCTGGAAATGCTGAACAAAACTGCAAAGAAATGGCATCTTCAAGAGAGTCCAGAAAAACTAAGAGAGTTCAGACTTGAGTGTGAGAGCCTTGGAAGTTTTAGAACATCTGTGCCTTTGCAGCCTCCTCAGAGACAGAGTTCTCTCTTATACCCATGCACATCTACCCCAGTCTGAGAAGACCTTCTACTTACACTGTATATCTCTTGTAGATGTCCATGTCTCTCGCATTAGAAAGTAAGCTCCTTGAGAAAAGGAACCAGGTTTTTGCTTCTCTTTGTATCTGCAGAATTTAGCACCATTCTTGGTATACAGTAAGTGCTTCATAAATCCTTGTGACCTGAGCAGTCATACACATAACTGTGTATATGTGAGGCAGCTAGGTGGTATAGTAGAGAGAGCCCTGGGCTTGGAGAATTGAGTTCAAATCCTGCCTCAGGCACTTATTAGCTATGTTTCCCTGGGTAAGGTTCTCAGTCTCAGTTTCTCCATCTGTAAAATGGCAATGATAATAGCACCTCCTGTGCAAAGAGTTGTGTGTTGTTGTGAGAATCAAAGGAGATGATACAAGTGCTTTGCAAACTTTTAAAAGGTTGAGTAAGTCAGTTATTAATCATAGTATAACTCAAATCCAAAGGAAATCACCACCATCACACAGCCAGTAGATGGTCACCCACCCTCCACTTAAAGACATGCACTAAGTGGGCTTGCTAGGCAGCCATTCTCCTTATGGAGAGTTCTCATTGCTAGGAGGAGGTTTTCCCATATCAAGACTAAAGCTGGCTCTTTACAACTGCCACCTATGGTTCCTTGTCATGTCCTCTAGGGCAAATGGAACAAATCTCATATCCCTTCAACTGACAATCCTTCTAATAGCTGAAGACAGCTATGGTGTCCTCCCTAAGTACTCTCCTCTAGCTAAAACTGCCTGGTTCCTTAAATTAATCCTCATGGCATAGCCTGGAGTGCCTTCACATCCTGGGTGCCCTCCTCCTGACACTCCAACTGGGCAATGTCCTTCCTAAACCATGGTGGCCAGAACCAAATAACAAACTCCGGGTTGGTGTGATCGGGACAGAGTGCAGTCATGAAGACCAGATAAGCAGAGCCCCCCTCCCCACACTTCTCTCTCTCTCTCTCTCTCTCTCCCTCTCTCTCTCTCTCTCTCTCTCTCTCTCTCTCTCTCTCTTCTCTCTCTCTCTCTCTCTCTCTCTCTCTCTCTCTCTCTCTCTCTCTCTCATCTCTCTCTCTCTCTCTGTCCCACCCCATCTGTTTGGATCTCTGAGATTTGTGCTGACAGAATCACAGATCTGAAACTGATATTGAACTATGAGGTCACACCTGGAGTAGTAGGTTCCCCTAGAAGATTATAACTCCATTAGATTGTGAGTTCTTTTGTGAGGGCAGGATTGTCTTTTGCCTTTCTTTGTACACCCCCACACCCCACGAATGCTTAGCACAGTGCCTGATAATATAGTGGATACTTAATAGGTGTTTATTGACTGACTCACTATAAGCAAGGGCTATGGAGTTTTTTTCATAGTAGATCAAGTGCCAGATTTGAGGTCAGGAAGACCCAAGTTCAAATCTTGCCTCTGATATTTACTAGCTGTGTGACCCTGGGCAAATAATCTAACCTTTCTGTGCCTCAGTTTCCTCATCTATAAAATAGGTATGACAATAATAGCACCTACTTCCCAGAGATGTTTTGAGGATCAAATGTGACAGCACATGGAAACTGCTTTGCAGATCTTAAATCACTCTGTAAAGGCAAGATATGATTATTTTTACTTTTCTGTCTCCAATATGCAGCACAGTACCCTGCTCAGTAAGTATCTGGGGAATTGAATCGTCAGTCTTGATGACACTGTTTTGGGGAGGAAGTCTACAAGTCTTTGCTTGGAGTGCCGGGACACCTGTGGGCTCTGGAGGAGGCACCAGGAGGCTGTGAGAATCCCATGGCCCCTGACATGATTCAGAGTGGGCAGAGTGAAGTCATGCCCTTGGGCAGGCAGCATAGATGTCACTGCAGGGGACCCATCTGCTCCATAAAGTGGGGCCAAGTGCAAGGCAGGGAGCTCAACATGAGGGCTGGCATTTTGGAGGGTGAAGCTGGTTAAGGATCAGAGAGCTGTGCTTCCTTGTCAGAAGGGCAGATCATCTTTCTCCTTGAGCTCCTTGAGCTCTCACCCCTTGGCTGGCCCCCAGGAGCAAAAAGCCTCTTCTCCCTTGGCAGCCACATCCCAGTACCATGGACAGAAGTTTAGATTCGGCAATTGCTAAATCAGTGGAGTGAGTTCCAGTCTTATGACTAAATCCTGAATCACCTGGGGCCATTTCAGTCCTCTCCTCCCCCGCCCCCACACTAGGAGCCCTCCCCTCCTCCTAAGGGACAACGTCAATGCCAGCCAACATAAGAACTAAATTATGTTTGGTCTGCCTCTGACTGCCGAGTCATCTCAGAGCCTGAGTCTGGGTTGAATCCCACGGACGTAAAGTGGCATCTTTATGGATTATGTGCCCTAAGGGACAGAATCATCCACCTTTAATACCGCAGGATTTTGGTTCTTATTGTTATTGATCGGCCCTCAAAATAATACTGAAGATGATCAGGGAAATAGAGACTTGGGCCCAGAGCACTCTCGCGTCCTCTGTCTCGCTCTCAGAAGCTGATTTCTGTGACTCTCCGCCCAATAAAATAGCTTCGTGCTGTTGCTGAGCAGGATTTTTGTTCAGGGCAGGAGGCCAGTGAGGGACTAGAGACTGGAGGTGGCCCGGGTGAGAGCCTGAAAATGCCTAGAGAGAGTTTCACGGAGAGAAGATGGGAAGAGAATCCCCCCTCCCCCAAACACTTCAATCCTTTCCACCTTCAAACCTGGTTTAATAAAGCAGAGCAAACAGTAAACAGACGAGAGGAAGCATGTTATGGTGGAAAAGGCATCGAAATGGGAGTCAGGAGTTTGGGTTCAAATCTTGACTCTGTTACTTACCATTTGTGTGACCTTGGGCAAGTCGCTCTGGGCCTCAGTTTCCCCATCTGTAAGAGGAGGAGGTTGAACCAGAAGATCTTTAAATACTAAATCTTAAGCATCTGTACTTAATAGAGCCTTCCTTATCACTGTTGAGGGCACACAGATTCTTCTGGTCACTCAGAAATTGCCACCTTAGTTGTGAAATAGGGTCATTTATCTGTTTGTTTGTTTCTCCCGGTCCCCCACCCCTGCCCCCCTTACAGTGCCTGGCATGTGAGAGGAGCTTGGAAATACTTGTTGAACAAGTAATTCCTAAATCCTCTACTCAGGTCATTAGTCCCACATATCCAATCAGGTGCTAAATCTTGTCATTTCTTTCTCTGCAAAGTCCCCAGCATGCCTCCCTCTACTCACACAACCAACATCCTAATTGTGATCCTTTCCCTCTCTCCAGGATGACTAAAATAGACTTAGAACTGGCTTTCCTGACTCCAACTCTTCAGCCCATCCTCCCCACAATGGTCCAACCTGTCCCTCTCTTCCTTCCTTCCTCCTTCCTCCCTTCTCCCTTCCTTCCTTCCTTCTTTCCTTCCCTCCTCCTCAGAAACATACTAGTTATGTGACCCTGGCCAAGTCACTTAATCTCTGTTTGCCTTAGTTTCTTCAATTACAAAATAGGGATAATAATAGCACCTACCTCACTGGATTGTTGTGGGGTCAAAGGAGATAATATTTGTGAAATTATTTGTGCTAGATAAATGTTATTATTGTTATACTTGGATGCATCTAAGAGATGAAGGCAAACATTCATACAGCTCATTAAGGTTTGCAAAGTGCTTTGCAGTTATCTCATTTGATCCTTACAACAACCCTGCAAGATGGGTGCTATAATATTCCTATTTTACAGTTGAGAAAACTGAGGCAGACAGAGGTTAAGTCTAAGGTCACACAGCTAGTAAGTATCTCAGGCTGGATTTGAGTGAGTGTCTGAGTTAGGAAGATATCTTCCTGACTGCAGGGCCAGTGCTCTATCCACTGCACCATCTGGTTGCTTCTAATTCTGCCTTCTTAGTGCTATGGCTCCTGCCTCCAATGGTACAAACTGAAAGCTGTCCATGCCTTCTCCTTCAACTAGAAGGGCAGAGATCATCTTTGGTCTTTCTTTGTATCCCTAGTGCTTAGTACTGCCTGGCACATAGTAATAAACGTTAGTTGACTGACTGAGAGAGCAATTCTCATCCATGTCCTCCCATAAATCCTCCCCACACCCACCCTAGTGGAAGAGAAGGAAAAAAAATATATAACTAAAATGCTCTAGTTTTCTTGCCATTCTATGGGTATCAATGGAGCACAATGGTTGTCTATTTGTTTTCTGTTATTGACCAATGACCAATTGACCATCAATACACTTATATTAAGTGTTTCCTGGATGTCGGGTATTGTGTGGTTATCCTTTGCTCTCACTACACTACCTTTCTGCTTCCTGGTTATACTTCTCTTCAGGGCTATCTACAGCACTACTTAGGTATGCATTCCTCCATTAGCAATCAACTACAATGCACTTGCACCCACCATACACCTCTCCTGTGCCCTCTGAGTGGTTCACAGTTTGGTTCTCCAAACACTGTGGTATACTGATTTACAACCACAAATGCAGTCATATGCCTCTGAATACTAATGCCTTCCCTCCAAGATTATCTCCAATTCATCCTGTCTATAGCTTGTTTGTACATGATTGTTTGCATGTTGTCTCTCCCATTAGATTGTGAACTCCTTGAGGACAAAGATTGTATTTTTGTCAGCATGGTGTCTGACACATAGCAAGCATGTAACAAAGGCTTGTTCACTTATTGATTAAGCATCATTGGAAGAATAGTGGTGTTTAAAGGAAGGATTTTTATGGCAGAGAAAAAACTAGGAGTCATTAAAAGCACCCCATGATTACCTAAATGCCCTTCAGGGTCTGCTGTCCTCTACACAGTTTTCAACCAAGTTTATTGTCCATCTTCAGTATCTGTCCAAGGTACCAATGGACCAACTCTATGGCCAACTCTATGAGTTTTCATCCAAATGCATATCCTTTGTCAGCCCATTTTGAGGTTCTCTTGGCAGAGATACTGGAGAGGTTGACCACTTTCTTTTCCAGATTATTTGACAGGTGAGGAAACTAAAGTAAACAAAGTCTGGTAACTAGCCCAGAGTCACAGCCAGTAGGTGTCTGCAGCCAAATTTGAACTCAGGTCTTCCTGATTCTGGCCCCAGGCACACTGTACCACATAACTGCCACCTGAAACAACTTTAGCCTGACCTATTCAAACTGAGAAGTGATGGTGAAAGATGGGATATAGATGAAAAAAAGGCATAAACACAGACTAAAATAACTCCATATAGAGGTTTAACTGATGGAAGTCAATTTCCCTAGGAAAGAGACCAAAAGAACCTAAAAAAACACCTAGGTCAGCACCCATTTAACTTATTTGCCACACAGAGAGACACGGCAGCCAAGGACAAAAACAAGCTAAAATATGAATTTGTGGGTAAAATCTTAACAGAATAATGATGGAAAGTTATGGGAAATATCACATACAAGACAGAGAGGCAGTAAAGGGGAAAAAAAATCAGCTCAAAGTAATCCTGGTGAGAGACCCAGTTAAAAAGTGAAGGTCTTTTAAGGACAAAAGTGGATGACAAAAAACAGAAGAATAGATAAAATCTGCAAAGATTTTTTTTGTCATCTAGGATAATCAAGCCTCTGTTCTTGGATTTTAACATCGTAGCCCTTGATGTACTTACACACACACACACACGCAGTATTGTATTATATATATGCATGTATTTGTGTATGTATAAACTTCCTTTAAAATTAATCTAGCCTCACTCTCCTCCTGCATTGAGCAAACTTTTAAAACCTGAAAAATGAAGCCCTCACTCAACAGCCATCAAATTCCCAGACTGGCCATGTCCAAAATGATATATATCAGTCCAGTTCCTCACCTCGCTCTTTGGCAGGTAAATGGTGTCTTTTATCTTCATTCTTTTGGACTCATGATTTACAATTATGCTGATTGGAGTTCTCAAGCCATTCAGTTATTTTACTATATGATTTTGTTATCTTTGGGTAATTTGGTTGTCCTAATTCTGCTTCACTTCCTTCTACATCTATTTATTAGAGATTTCATGGTTTCCTCTGAAACTGTCCAATTCATCATTTCTGCATGTGCATGTATGTGTGTGTGTGTGTATCCATCTATGTCTCCTTTCATTCTCCAATAGACAAGTGGTCAAAGGATACGAGCAGGCAATTTTCAAATGAAGAAATCGGTACTATCAACAATCATATGAAAAAATGCTCCAAATAATTAATCTTATGGAAATGTAAATGAAAGTAACTCCGAGGTTCCCCTCAGACTTATCAGACCTGAAATGATGATCAAAGAGGAAAATGACAAATGTTGGCAGGGCTGCAGGAAACAGGTACACTAGGATACTGCTGTTGCAGTTGGGATTTCATCCAGCTATTATGGGAAGTAACAATGCCCCCAAAGTTACTGAAATGTGTGTACAACTTTTGATCCAGATGTACCATTGCAAGGCTTATAGCCCTAAAAAATAAAAAAAGAGAGAAAAGTTCTACATGTACAGAAATATTTATAGTAGCTCTTTTTGTGAGGGGTCTGGGGAAAGGCTAAACAAGTTATGGTATATGATTGTGATGGAATACTACTGTGCTGTAAGGAATGATGAGCCATTTGATTTTAGAAAAACATGGAAAAACTTGCATGAAATAATAAAGAGTGAAATGAGCAGAACCGAGAGAATATTGTGTACAGTAACAATAATATTGTTCAAAGAATAACTGTGATAACTAAGTCATTCTGAGTATTATAAGAATTTAAACCAACTACAAATGATCAATGAAGGAAGATGCTAGCTACATCCAGAAAGAGAACTGATAAATAGAAGTGTGTGTATGTGTGTGTATGTGTATGTGTGTGTATATCTATATCTATAGAAAGGGCAGCTAGGTGGTGCAGTAGAGAGAGCACCAGGCCTGGGATCAGGAAAGCTCATCTTCCTGAGTTCAAATCTGGCCTCAGACATTACTAGCTGTGTGACCCTGGATAAGTCACTTAACCCTGTTTGCCTCACTTTCCTCATCTGTAAAATGAACTGGAGAAGGAAATAGTAAATCAATCCAGTATCTTTACCAAGAAAACCCCAAAGGGGGTCACAAAGAGTAGTACACAATTGAAACAAGTGAACAACAAAATACATACACACACACCTATATAGCTTGTATATATATTCAACTGTATATATACACTTGTATTTTGAATAAACAAAGGCCCATCTTTTTAATACCAATACTCTGCCAGTGTTGTTATCTACCTGTGAGTCATGGGATCCCAAGAGGCCTGCAGAAATGAAAATGAGTATCACACAGAAGGTGGCGGGATGGCTCCTGCTAGATGTGAGCATACTACCGTGTAAAAAAAACAGGGAACTTTAAAGAAGAATGGAAGTGAGGGGCTAACATCATGGACTTGTCTCACAGTAAGAGCAAGGCCTTATGGACAATCTATGTGCTTCATTCCTATCTTTGAAATCTCAAGGGCAAGTGAAGAAGATCTCCAGCACCTTGAGTAGATCCTCTGTAGGGAAAAGAGTCAGGCATGGGAAGGGTACGAAGGCACATAGGCAACAATGAATCCTAGATTCACTTGAGATCTTTGTTGTCTGATCCCTAACCAATACCACACAGCCAAAGCTCTGAAAACACTCATGTCCTGGGGCCTGATTCATATAGGAGCATTCAAGACATTAAAAAGTTCTGTTTTACTCAACCTTTTCCTGGACTTAGATGCAGATGGGAGTGTATTAACTCAGGAGACATAATCTGCAAAATGGCAGGGATGACCTCCTCCTTTGAGGGCTTTGAAAAACCTCTTGGTCAAGTACTTGGAGCGCAACAGGAAGAGCACGGCAGATTCTGGTAATTACTAATGGGGAGAACAAGTGTGCTCAAAGAACAGATTGTCTCCCCACCAGGGTAATTCCTTGGGAGACCTTAACAAGCCCTGGGGCTGATGAGTATCTATTAAAGAGAACAGGCTCATCGTGTGCCCAGAATAATTTACAGTTGTAATGGGACAGTCTGATAAAAGAATGAACTTGTACGATTAGCTGAAGCCCAGGGAACCCGGTATTCCTGTCCCTCATCCAGCACACCCTCAGTCAGAGACCAAACCCTGAGGGAGGAGAGAAGGAAGGGACTTGCCAGATAGCATCGTTGTGTCCACAGGAACTCAGTGGATGGCGTTAGCTCAGGTACAAGCAGAGGGCATATCTGGAGCTCTGGGCTTCCTTGGAACATTAAATTGTCAGAAATAAGGAAGAGTCTCCATAGGGTCCAAGCCATTCCCTCCTAGTTAGGGAGACTTTGGGAGAGATTGATATGTTGGTGTTTTCATTCCAAATTTTTCCAATGGAGAGAAAATCTCAGGATTATAGACCTAGAATTAGAAGGGACCCTAGAGGTCACCTATCTGACCCCATCCTTTTACATATGAAGAAACTCACCTGACTTGCCCAAAGTCAGTAGTTAATAAGGCACAGGCAAGATTCAAACCCAGTTCTCTTGACTCCAGACCCAACACATGTTCCAATGGATTGGGCTGCCAAGTAGCCTTTCTGACTAATTCAATCCTTTTCCTTTAGGAGCAGGTAACAACAGGGCATGTGGTTGATTGAAACAGGCCCCAGGTACCTGGGCACATGTGGTTTGGATATATTCTGTTGTTGTCTGTTCTTTATTCTTGAAGAGGATTGTGATATCAGAGAAGTGACACCATGATATGCAGGTGAATTGGATTTAAGTGAGGCAGGGCTGTGGAAAGCACCAGCCTCACTTTGTCCTCTGAGGCCAACTGGGTCCAGTGGCAATATGTATCTAAGTAAGTCTAGGATATGCCTTTTGCAAGGGAAACTGTAGTTTCTGTCTTTGTGGAAGAAGATAATCATGACTTGATGAGTGCTCCCTATCTTCAGGGTGGGGATTGAGACAGAATTCTGTCTATTTCATATAAGATATTTACAGGCTAGGAGATGTCATTTTGGGGGGGGGGGATCAGGACAAAAGTCATTCCAGGTAGGAGAACAGGAGGGGAATAGCTAACTTAATCTTTGTGGAACTTACCTCCCACCAAACACTGATTGCACAAAAGATAATCATAGATAGTAAGTAAACACTTATCAAAACAAGTGATAAAACAGAAATTGGAGGAAGTCATATGGATTTGTTTGGATGATAAAATACAAGAGGCTAAAGGGGTGTTGGGACTTAAGAGTGAGATGAAATCTTAGATCTACCAAGGAGAGAATGAGTCAAAATGTCCACACTTACAGCAGCATCTGGGAGGGCAGGGACCAAAAATCAAAGGATTGTTGGGAGGAAGGCGGGGGGGTCAGCTTTCTCCACATGCCTGTAGTTGGAGGGGAAAAGGAGAAGGAGATATCTAGGGATGTACTAGAACCAGTTCTAACCAGCTTTCACAGTTGAGTGTTAAATTTTTAATACAGGCATTGACACCTCAGAAATTGGCTAGTGCTACAAATCAGGTCTTGATTTACTGATTTGATGGTCTAGACTTAAGACAGCATTAATAATAAACTTCAAAGTCTTACACTTCCCATCCCTTGTTAAACATTTACCAGTACACCCTTGTATTGCTCTGAAAACATTGCTTAAGCTCATCCAGAGTCAATAGTCAATAAACATTTATTAAGCACCCACTATGTGCTAAGCATTGGAGAAACAACTGAAAAAGAAAGACATTGTCTGTCCATGTAGCTTGCAATCTAATGGCCATGGTAGAAGGCAACACACAGAAGAAGGCAAGAAATGGGAGGAGAGTCCAAAATGAGTGAAGCCAGGTAGGAAAGGAGAAGTCAGTCCTAGTTTCTTCTTTAAATGGAGCCAGTCATGACTCCACCCTCCAGTCTGAGGGACATAGGGTACTCACTAGCAAGTCACAAGGTTGATTGGATCTTGCAAAATGAGAGTTTTCCCAATGATAAGTTTACTGGAGCCATCTTGGAGAATGCAAAGAAATCCAAAATGAGGAAAAGGAGCATAGTAGAAGGTTCAGAGAATTCAGTCATCACCAGACTGGAGGTCTGGCAACTAAAGGCTAAAAATAATAACAGCAATAATAATAGCAGGTATTTATATGATGGGTAGCTAGGTGGCATGGCAGAGCGCCAGGCCTGGAATCAGGAATACCTGAGTTCAAATCTCACCTCAGACACCCATTAGCAACAACCAAAAGAAAAAAATTCATTATCTCATTAGAACCTCAGAACATTTCTGGGGATGTCTTTAAGTGTCTTCCATTCTGTATTCAAAGTTCCAACCTTCTCTCTCTCCATGTCTGTCTTTCTATCTGTCTCTCTGTCTCTGTCTCTGTCTCTTTCTCTGTCTCTCTCTCTCTCTCTCTCTCTCTCTGTCTCTGTCTCTCTCTCTCTCTGTCTCTCTCTCTCTCTCTCTCTCTCTCTCTCTCTCTCTCTCTCTCTCTCTCTCTCTCTCTCTCTCAGATATTCAGTAGTAACTAGGTAAGGCTACATAAAGAACAACTTTCTAACCATTAGTTTGCCCTAGAATGGAAAGGGTTAACATAAACTTCATGCCATCTCTTCTCTTCCCAGCCCATCCCCTTCCCCATTACTCCATCTTCAGACTGATGTTGGACAGCTACTTGCCAAGGATATTGCAGAAGACTATCATTCTCTGGGTTGTGATTGGACCAGGCCTCTGGGTTCCCTTCTAACCCTAAGAATCGATGAGTATCATTTAACATACTTCACTGAGATCAGTTTCATGATATTAAACTAGGGACAAGTCACTGATGACAGCCACAACTGGTCTCATATCCCTAATCTTCTCTCTTGATAATAGTGATAATAGCTAGCATTTACATAGCACTTTAAAGTTTACAAAGCACTTTATAAATATGATCTCATTTTATCCTCACAGCATCCCCATGAGATAGGTGCTTTTGTTATAGAGGAGGAAACTGAGGCTGTGAGATTACATGATTTGCCCAAGGTCACACAACTGGCTAAGTGTCCCAGACACATTCAAATTCAGGTCTTCCTAACTCTAAGTCTGTCACTCTACTGCCTGGGCCACCCAGCTGAGTATGATGAGCAATCCTTGTTGATGTTGCAGTCACAGGGGTAGGGAGTGGCATGGAGAGGGAGTGATGCCCACACTCGCTTTTTATCTGCTCTTTCTCCATCTCCTTGGCAAGTAGCGTGGAGACATGACAGAGTCTTATTTATAAAATTCTTTTCACTGGGAAAAGATGACGTGCAATTATCCCCATTTTACAGGCATAAAAACCAAGGCATAGGAGTTAACCAATAAGTTTAAATTCCCACAATAAGTTGAAGACATTAGGAGTATGGTTACTGACTCCCATGGCAAAGTATTTCCTCCCCTTTATGAAATTATTTCATTTTCTTCATCTTTTAAATATATGGCTACATGTCTAGAATATGATCATCCTGAGTGTGGTGGAAAGAATGCCAGACTGGGGTGGGGGAGGGGGTCTGGAGACTTGGGTCCCAGACCTGGCTTTACCAACAACTACCCTGTGATCTTGGGCAATCTCCCTTTCTAGGTCTCAGTTTCCCTCTATGTAAAATGAAAAATGGGCTATATGAATCCTAAGTTCCCAGCTAGCTCTGACATTTGATGGATGCATTCTCTGTATCTTTTCCCCATAGTCTCTAAAAGATCTCCCCTTGAAAGAGCACAATCTGCCTCTCCTAGAAGATACTCAGTGCTTAGTCATGATGATGGGGGAGGGGAGGCTGTCAATCACATTGAGAATGACACCCAAAAGAGCTGAAACAGGTGCAAAGATGAAGTAGGGATGGTACGAGCAGATGGCTTTGTCACAACTGTGCCTGTACACAGTGATTTGTTTCCATTCTCTGGGGGGAAGAATAAGAGTTTGGGAGAGGGGAGTAATTAAGAGTCACTGAGGTTAGAATGTTGGGGGCAGAGGGGTTGGGGAAGATCAAGCCCTTGAATAAAAACAGCAAAGGGTTCAAGGAAAGGAGGATTCATAAGAGAGGGGCAAGGTGGGTGGGGGTTGGATCTGGTGTCAGGTGGACTTGGATTCAAATCCCACCTCTGACACTTATTAGCTGTGTGACCCTAGGCAAGTCACTTAAGTGAACCTCAGTTTCCCCACCTGTAAAATGAGGTGTTCCAGCTCTAAATCTATGACACTGTGATAAGAAGGGACCTAAAAAGGAATAAGAATCATCTTCCTACCTTCAAGCATTTCCAGCATGAGAAGTGGTCTTGTTTTTAAAGATCTCCAAGAGAAGTCTAGGACAGGCTATGGCACTGGGCTAGCTTCTCAGCATCTCTTGTTCTTTAAGTTTCTTTAACTCTTGAATGAGGCTGTTGGATTACATGTGCTTGAAGACCTTGTATAACTCTAAAGCTTTGATTCTATATCTTAAAAGGGGAGGAGGGGGAGGCAATTCTTTTAACTGGGACAGAAAAAGAGTGAGAGTCTGCCCTTTCCAGGATGAAAAGAATCAGCTATTGGCATGAGAGGAGAGGTTTTATACATTATAAAATTGAAGGAGACACCCAATAATATTTGGTCAAACATAAGCCAGGAGCAGAAAAGGCTGATCCTAAGTGAGCCAAAGACCTAGAAATAGAAAGGAAAGCAACAGTCTTTCACTGTTTCAGATTTTTGTCTGACAGAGAGTCAGAAAGACCAAGAGATAGCTAGACTGACAGAAAGACAAAGACAGACAGGAAGACAGACAGATAGAAAGACTGATAGACACACAGACCGATAAATAGACAGGCAGGCAGACAGATAGGGAGAGTCAGAAGTACAGAGAGATAAACAGGCAGAAAGAAGGTAGATGGATGGAGGGACAGACAGAGACAGAGAGACAGACAAACAGTTGGATGACTGGACAGACAGATAGATGTATGGATAGACAGAAACAGAAAGAGAGAGGGACAGATGGATGGACAGACATACAGATAGACAAACAAGTAGACAAACAGACAAAAAGGTAGATAGACAGACAGAAACAGACAGATAGACAGATGGAGAGACAGATAGAAAGACAGATAACCACATATACAGACAGACATAGGATAGATGGACAGATTGACAAATGCACAAGCAGACAGACAGAAAAATGGTATAAAGACAGAGAGGAATACAAAGAAAGAGATGATGAGAGAGCAAAGATCATACACTACTAAGCACTTACCATGGGCCAACACATGGTAAAGTATTGAGGATACAAATACAAGCCAGTCATTCCTTGCCCTCAGGGAACTTATATTCTAGAGGAGGAAGACAAGAAGTGTTGGGAAATGGGTGAAAGGAGTGGGAAGTTTTCAGGGGAGAGTCTAAAGTGGGAAGGAGATGAGAACAGAAGGCACAGCATGGAGACAGCTGGTTTGACTAGCTCAGCTGTTCAGTACCCGGAGAGCCCTAAGGGCAGAAATTCTATCCCTGAAAGTTATCCAGGTAATTCTGCAGAGGGTGACTCATCTGAAGCCAAACATTCACTTGGCTGCACTTCTGACCTTGGAGCGTTGGGTGGTCTAACTAGTCCTAGAGTCAGGAAGACCTGAATTCTAATCCTGCCTCATCACCTGTGTGACCCTGAGCAAGTCGCTAAACTCTCTCAACCTGTCTTCTTTGCAAAATAAAGGAATTGGACTTAATGTCCCCAAAGGTCCCTTTCAGTTCTAAATTTATGATCCTATGATGAATTGAATGGGGAGAGTGAAATGACTGACCCAAACCTGACCAAAGCTTAGCATGGCATCACCACATTGATTCCGAAGTCCTTTGTTTTTCACTTGGGTAAATAAAAGGCAGACACTTGAAAAGTCTCATTGGATAATATTTTCATCAAAAGGAGGTGTAGCTCCTTTCTATTGGCAGGGCACTCACTATTTTCCTCCCCTCCCCTTCTAAGCCAAACTTGAGAGAGTTGTCTGCACTGAGTGCTTGCCCTTCTCCTCTCACTTTCTTCTAAATCCTCTTCAACCTGGCTTGTGATCTCAGCATTCAAGAGAAACGTCTCTCTCCAAAGTCACCCATGAATGGCCAAATCTACTGACCTTTTCTCAGTCCACATCCTTCTGGTGGTTGCCTTTTCCTGTATCTCCAGACCAAATGGTGCCATGTCTGGCATACAGTAAGTACTCAAAAAAAGCATGTTGTTCCTATTTGGACATTGCCTCACATTCAATGGGTTTGAGACAGGTAGGGGTGCCCATGCATTTATGATGCACATAGTCACAATGTAGTCATAACATGTTGGTCTGAGCCTATGATTACCTTGATCCTAGAGGTTTCAGTTGGGACTAGTGGGAGAAAAGTGAATTTCAATACAGAACTTGTATATTTCATCCTAATGAGATTTTTCTTACTACCAGTAAACCTTTGGAGTTGTTTTCCTGGATCACCAGCTTGAAGCCTATGGTGAATAGGAATGACCAATGGATTTGAAGAAGGAATACCTGAATTGGGATACCAATTTACCACTTACGATCTGTGACCCCTAGGCAGGTCACCAGTATTCTGAGTTTCAGTTTCCTCATCTCTCAAATGGGAGAGACAGACTAGAAAAAAGGTTCTAATATTTTTTTAGTTACAGAGTCCATTAATAGTTTAGGGAAATTTTTTAAATGTCTAAAATAAAATTCATAGGATTAAAAAGGAAATCAAAGTGAAATAATCATCAATATATTAAGAAATAATAAAATAAATTCACGGACCAGCCCAGAGCCAGAACATCTGCGAGGACCCACCCACCTCTAAAGTTGGCAAGCTTCCTTCACTTCATTTTACAGTTTAAGAAATAGAGGCAAATGACCTCCAGACATCATCCTTGTGAAGGACAAACAAGTCAGAAGCCAGAGTAGGCTGAGACTTATGGGACCACGGAGTACTAGCCAACAGCTTGGCCTTCTGACTAAGGTTGTTTTTCCTTTCTTATTACTTGCCAGTGAAAACAAAACAAAATCTGCCCAAAGGACCTACAACTCCTCCTCATATTTCAAAGGGGAACATCCAGGACAGCAGAAGAAAAGTCATTAACTCTGACTATTGGAAAGACATCAATTAATAATGGCTTTCTTCCTGCCCAGGGCACTACTTGATGAAGCCTCAAGAATGGGAGACAGTCCAGGTCAGCCAATGGCTTTATCAAGCATTGGCCTTGACTGGGGCGAGTTATGCCAAGTCCAACTATTCCACTCTACCAAAAAGCTCCTTGGCAGTATTCTGGGTGGTTTTGTTGTTTTTTTTTTTAAGCTATACCTTTGCATATGGAAGCATATTTTTAATACTTTATTTTTCTTGTTTGTGTGTGTATTTTCTTTTGCAACATGGCTAATGTAGAAATATGTTTTGCATGACTTCACATGTGTCAGTGATTTCAAGTTGCTTCCCTTCTCAAGGAGAAGGAAGAAAGAAAATTTGGGATTAAAAAAAAATTTAAAATAGTATTTTGGCTTTTTTCCAATTACATGTAAAGAAAATTTTCAACATTCACTTTTATAAGATTTTGAGTTCTAAAGTTTTTTCTCTCTCCCTCCTCAAGATGGCAAGCATCTGATATAGCCAATACATGTACAATCATATCAAACATATTTCCACATTAGTTTTATTGTGAAAGAAAAATCAGAACAAAAGAGAAAAACTAAGAGAAAGAAAAAATTTTAAAAAAGGTTGAAAATAATATGCTTTGATCTGCATTCAGACTCCATAATTCTTTCTCTGGATGTGTATCATATTTTCCATCATGGGACTCAAAATGTTTTTAAATGAACGTTAAATTTTTTACATATAATTGGAAAATGTTTAATGAAATAAAAAAAATTTAAATTCCACCTTTGAAACCTGCTATTTGGAGAAGGTCCCAGAGGTCATCAGTGCAAATTTATTACCTTGTCCCCAAATCTGTGACAAGTGGGTGAACTAGCCCAGTCCGCTAGATTATGAGAAAGTAAACAAAGCTGGATTCTGCATCACACACACACACACACACACACACACACACACACACAATCATTGTCATTATTAGATAGCCCAGCAGTCTCTCCAGTGATCCTGAAGAAATCTGACCCTGCCAATGATGTTTATTCAGTACCGTAAGAAGGATTTTTTAAAAGATAAATAAAAGTATGAAAATTGCTCAAAGTCCCTACAGTGACTACAGGTAGAGAAACACAGGATGAATCTGAAGTGCTTGTTTGTCGGCAGGTTAAATAGTCCCCTTAATGACAGGGAAATACTGGGGAGCCTGTAAACTGTGGAAAGAGCTTCCGAATAGAAGCCAGGTGTGGGCTAAGAGCCTACCTTTCTTGGCCATCACGTGGTATTATTTTTAATGAGAACATCTGATAAAGAGCCAGCCTGGCGTGTTTGTTGTGACATGTGAGGGCTGAGCGGATTTCAGGCAGGGAGCGGCGGATACTGGTACGTTGGCATGAACTTCGCTATCATTTGGCCAAACAGAGCCACGAACTTGACCGAGGGCCGGGAGCCCGGAGGCTGAGGGGAAAGTTAGGCCCTGGAAACAAAGACAGCTTGTGTTGGTTTGGCCGGGAGTTAGCCAGAGGCAGATGGGCGGCCACTCCGGGAGCTCAGGAGTCGGAAGAGCTTGTGCGGGCGGGAGCTGCCTGCTATTTAGAACAGCTCCCGGAGTCGCTTTACTGATTCCCCCTTTCTCCAAATCACAGGGACAGTCGTACTCTGGACAGGGCTTTTCCCAGCCTTTTAGGCAAGGACTGAGTGACGTTTGGGAACAGGGTGAGCTTAGGGGAAAAGTGATGGTGTTTCCCCCCGGATCATATCTGTATAAAGACGACTCCAACGCCTAGAAACAGCCCCCAGCCCTAGGAGGCCTTTGGGGATAGGACACCCATGAAGGATCCTTTCATCCCCGAAGAAATAAATCACCGAGAGAAGCCCTAACGGCCTGATCCCCTTTGGGACCCTCGCCCCCGCCTTTACCCCCACCTCCGGCCCGGCAGGCTAGTCCAGCGAGAGCAGAGGAGAGGCGGAGGGCAGGATCTGGGGGTGGGTCCTAGTCTCTTGCCATCCAGTAAGACTCAGCCACCCCCGCCCACCCTGGGCTTCTACACAAAGGCAGCAGGCGTGGGCATCCCTCCCGAGGTGATCCGACGGCACCCGCAGGCTGCGCCCGCGGGCAGAAGGGCCGGCCAGGCCCGGGCAGCCCCGAAACGCCCGGATCCGGGACGAGGAAGGGAGACGAGACCCCTCCCCTTGCCGTGTCTGAAGGCAAATATCCCAGCAGTCCCCAGCTCGGGGAGGAGTATGGCCAGGAGGGAGGGGAATGGAAAGGGGGGGCGTCTCGGATTTGGGTTCCTGTGACCCAGGGCTGCCCCGCTGGCGGCCGCTTTTGATTAGTCCGTAGCCCGGGGAGCCTCCTTCTCCCCTGCCCCCTCCCCACCCTGACGCAGTGGTGCAGCCCCCATTTAAACCGGCCACGTAGCCGCCTCTGTCCCCCAGGCCCCAAGCCTTCCCCGAGCCCGCCTGGCACCGGAGCGGCCGGAGAAGGCTGGGGAGCCCCTGACCGCCCAGGGGCGTCCAGACCAGACCCCGCCCCCACCCGCGGTCAGCTGCGGCTCCCGCACACACCTGGATCGCTCCGCCCGCGCCCCCAACCCTAGGGTAGGCGGGGAGTCTCCGAGAGCGGGGCCCGGGGGCTCCCCCAGGGGGCTGGCACCTGCAAGGCGGAGGGCGGCGGCGGCCAAGGGGCAGTGAGCGGGTAAGTCTGTGGCTGTCCCCCCTTCCCCCTCCAGAATCCCGGCTCGCACACCCCGCTCTCCTCCGCCTCCGGCAGTGAATCCCTCCCCTCCGTCTCAGACCTCGGGAGGAGATGCCCGGCCCTGCCTCACCCTCCCCGATCTCCCTCCCGCGGCCCCGTGTGTTAGCACCGCCCAGCCAGTAGGCTGGGAGCTTTCCCGCCGCCGCGCGTTTGACTCGTCTTGACAGCCGGAGGGTTCTAGCCCCTCACCCCGGCTTCGGGTGCCCACCCGCGCTAGCCCGACGGGGCTGGCATCTCCTTAGCGCGCGCCCTTCTCCCCAGCCCCGCGCCGCACCCCTCCCCTGCTATTGTTCTCCCCGAGAGAAGGCTCCCATCTGGTTTGGGGGCGGTGGCGACGGGGGCGGGGTGGGGCCGGCGCTGGCTCGAGTTTTCCGGGTGACATTGTGCGGACGCCACGCACGGCTGCTCCTCGAGTGCCGACGCCTGGACGGGGCGCTCGGTAGAAACCTCCTCCTTTGTCTCGGGTTGGGCGGGTGCGGGGGCTGGTTTCCCCGGCTGCAGCTGAGGTTGTTTAGTCTTCAACCCCACCCCCTTCTCCCCCTAGTTCACCCCATCTACGGGGCCAGGTTACAGCCGCCTTTTGTGGGTTCGCGTGGCTGCGATTGGCGGATCCTTTTTGGAAAGCCCACGAGGCGGCTACTTATCTGCATTGACTGGAGAGGCAGCCAGCTTCCCCTCGCTCCTCGCTCGCAGCGCTCCCGGCTGTGCCTGCCGCCTTGCCTCGGGCTGGGCACCGCTGGGCATCGCTGGCACTGCTGCTCGCTCCCTCCTTCCTTGCTGCCGGGCTGCCCGACGCGTCTCTCCCTCTCTGTCTCTCGACACTCCGCCGGCTTTGCTCCGTAGCTTTGCCCCTGACGCTTTTGGGCACCTGTTGTGGGCAGGGAAAGCGGACATGAAGGTCCTGGGACATAAGATAGAGTTGTTAACAGGTAAATGTTATAGTTCGTGTACAGGGCGTGCGTGCGTGTGTGTGTGTGTGTGTGTGTGTGTGTGTGTGTGTGTGTGTGTGTTTGTGTAATTTCTTATTGACCCTAATTGTGGTGTCTTTCAGGGGATTGGAAAGGTTGTTAATTACTTTCCCATAGGATTTGCTACTTTCAACTCAGTCCAGCCAAGGTTGACTCCGTGTCCAGGCGAGCCCTATAATAGGTGCCCAATCCTAGGTGCCAGCTGTCCCTTAGTGTACAAAGGCTAGTGCGCTTTTGGGGGTGGGGGGAGGAGAGAGGAGGAGGGGAAAAGTGTTATATTTGTTCCAAGATTGGGGGCGGTGAGGAGGAGGACATATTAGGGAAATGAAGGCTGATAATTACAGAAAGGTCATTTACTGCCATCAATCTTTGCTAGGAGTTGGTGGGGCAGATTAATTCTGTAATTCCTGACGACTTGACTTTTTCCAGCTTTCCTCCATTCTCCCTTTTGTATTTATTTAAATTCAATTCAAACATTATTAAGCGGTTGCTACAAGAGAACTGTGGATACAGAAGTGAAAAATGAAATCCTCTATACCCCTGAGGAACTTTTCGTTCCAATATATCGTTATAAAAATAACGACGATAATAATAATATACAGTAATAATAGCTAGCATTCTTATGTCACTTAAAACATTTATCATCGTATTTGCTTCTCACAATCTCGGGGAGATTCTGTGATCCCCACTTTGCATATGAGGCACAGAGGAATTAAATGATTAGCCCAGAATCACACAGATAAGTCAGCGTCTGAGGCAGGATTTGAATGTAGGTCTTCCTGACTCGTCAGCCAATAGGTCACCAACATGGAACAGCCAAGAGCAAGAATACCCGCTGCTGGCCCCTGGCTTATCAGATCCTGGAAAACCTAGGAACCAAGGTCTCTGACGCGCGTCTTACTTTTAAGATCCTGCCCCTCCCCTCCCCCAGAGGCTTCTGGTTTCTGAGCCCTCTTCATAGGTAGCCTTTATCTAGTGCTTTAAAGTTTTGAAAATGACTTTACAAATATTATCCCGACCTACCTTCCTCAGGCAAAAAGTTTCTTTCCTGTGAGCAGAATCGGAATAACTCCTAAGGAAACAGGGTTTGGCTGGCTATGGGATTGAGTGACTTGGTGGGCACGACCAATAATGGGATTGTTAGGCCCTGGTAATTGAGGGATTCTACGAAGGCTCCCCCCCCCCCCACTCTTCTCGTCCCCTCCCCCAGACACAGGTATACCCCCTAGCCTACGACTACAAACCCAAAAGTCTAGCGGCCAAGCTGGAGAGATCCAAACAGACAAAAACCTCCAGGACCTTTAGCAGCTCTAGGGTTTTTGGTTACTAATGCTCATCCTCCCATAAGGATAGAAATAGGAAAGATACCTTTTGGTGCCATTTCTCCTCTTCTCCCTCCCTCCTCCCCCCAGAAGAAGGATTCTGTGGATTCTGTGAAATTAAAGGGAGTATAAACCAGCAAGCTAGTAAGACTTGGGGAGGGAGGGAACAGAGGAGAGGAGATCACTTGAATGCTGAGAGCCCTGGCAATGCCCTACACACACACACACACACACACACACACACACACAATTCCAAAATGAGAGAAGCTCAATCAATTCTGTCTTTTTTGAAACAAAAGGAGTTTGCTAGGAGGACCTTCCTTCCTCCCTCCCCTAACCAATCTCCCCATCACTGATTTCTCCAATCCCACATGCTTCCTTTCTCATTGAAAGAAGGAAGGTTAGTGAGCAATTTCTCTGGTTTTCGATGATATTCAAAGGCAGAAGGACTGGGGAGGTGGGTCTTGGGGCTTTCCAAAGATGAGGAAGCCAGTGTTCTTGGTCATCAATGGAGAAGGACGTTCTCCCTGGCTACTGATGCTCTGGTTGTCAATTTCAGGCTATTCCATTTTCAAGAATTAGTACTTTGGAGCCTAAACGCAAGTGTTACAGGCATTGACCTGTAGCAACTGGAGGGCGAATGACCCTCTGCTTATTTTTAAAATCACTGTACTGGGAGACAGAACTCCTGTGGCCCAAATCTAGCTTGGGGATCCAAAAAGTATAGCTAGGTCCTGAATAGTGTGAATAATAAATCCCCTGAAATGTTCACATTATTAGAATTTACACTGCATGTTTCCACTGGACTGGAATCAATTACCATATTTTATACAGTTGTAACTTCAAATAGTACAAAACTGAATACATTTGACCACTTCAGGGGATTCATTATTCCAGTAATGGGGACCTAGCTGTATTTCTTTCTTTCCTCATTAATAGGGTAGTGGTGGTAAGAAATGTCTCTAAAGTTCTTTGTGTGCTTCTGGTAAGTATCTTTATGAGATACAAAGCCTAATGGAAACCTTTTATCTCTCTGGAGTGGGAAAAGACAAACACTGAGAGAGACATTTTCAAGCAAAAAATATTTCACTAAGTGCTGCTGGTACCTGGACAAAAGCAAAGATAGCCCTTGTCCTCAAGGCATTTTAATGGATTGTGTAGGGTAGTATAGAGAAGGAATGTTGATTGACTTGGACACCAAATATCTGGATGATGCCGGACAACTCACTTAATTTCTCTTGGCCTCTACTTCTATAAATGAGGAGATGAGATTAGAAGTCCTCTGAGGCTGCTTTTGACATTAAATCTAGATCCTGTGGTCTCAGTGGTGTGGCAGAAAGGACACTGGGCCAGAAATCAGGGAGCCTTGGTTTGAGTTTCAGTTCTGGGTGACCCTGGACAAGTCATTTTAATATCTCATCTCTGCCTCTTAGCACTTTTGTAACCTTGGTGCCCTTTCTGGGCCTTAGTTTCCTGATTTGTACAGTGTGGGGAGGGAGGGTGTCTAGCTAGGTTCTAAGGTCCCTCCCAACTCTGATCCTATGAACTCAGGCTCAGTTCCTCATCTGTAAAATGGGAGATAGTAATGTCTACGTCCCTGGGCTGATGGACACAAAGGACTTTGTCAACCTTTCAAATAAATACTACATAACTGTAGTATTGTTACTACAGTTAACTGTAGTAATTACTATTATTACAATTGCTGTCTTATTATATACCTTATAATTGGCTAATTGGATTTTATCTGATTTGCTGAGGAATGTACTTTAACCCTCAGTGTTTATTACAGGGATATGCTATGTTACTGTATATACCACATAAACTGAAAAGAGTACTGTTGCTTTGGGCACCTGTCAACTTAAAACTTAGAATGAGAGCCTGGGCATGGGAACCTGGGCACTCTCCTTCTCCTTCTCTTCAACCACCACCCCTACTCTCCTTCTGTGAACATCTCTCTGTCTCTTCCCCTCTCCCTCCTCTCTATCTTTCTTTCCATATTTCTCTGTATCTCTCTCTCCCCTCCACCTTCCCCTCCCTCCCCATTCCGTGTTCTGTCCTCTCTCTCCCTCTGCATATCTCTGTCTCTATTCTCTCTCCCTCTTTCTCCTTCCTTCCTCTCTCTTCCCCTTTCCCTCTTTCTCTCTCCCCCTCTCCTTCCTCTGTTTTTATCTCTCTTCTCCCACTTTTTGTCTCTCCTTTCCCCCTTCCTCTCTCCTCCTCTTTCCCCTCTCTCCATACCCCTCTTTTCTCTTCATTTCCCCCTTCTCTTCCCTCCTCTCTCTCATCTCCCTCCTCTCTCTCTCCCCCCTTTTCTCTCCCTCCTCCACCACTCTTTCTCTCTCTCTGTCCATTTTCTAATAGCTCTGAACAGTCTCTGATTCTTTGTCCTCAACATTTTTCTTCCCTCCACCTTCTCACATTATTGTCCAGAGTTCAATCAGCTCTACCACTAACTCTTTCCCAGGCTGGTAGCTAGGTACAATAGGCACATGTCCTACATAGGTTATTTGGGATAAAGTCAACTAGGAGGTGAAATGGATAGAGTACTGGCAAGTCAGGGAGTCCTGAGTTAAAATGTGGCCTTAGCCATGTGTTAGCTGTGTGACCTTGGGCAAGTACTTCACCTCTGCCTCCATTTCCTAGTTTGTAAAATGGGTTATAAGAATAGCATGTCCCACCCCCCAGGGTTGTTTTGAGGACAAAATGAGTTAACATTTGTAAAGTGCTTTAAGGAAACAATGAACATGCACTTGGAGAGACTTCAGGAGATAGTGAAGGACAGAAGGGCCTGATGTGGCATGCTCTGGTCCCTGGGGTCATGAAGAGTTGAACATGACTGGACAACACTAAGATAAGCTGGCTTTTCTGCATGCCCAGTCTGTAGCAGGCAAGTGATCCAAAGTTCAGCTACCGTTTCTTTTTTCTTCATCCCTTTGTCCTTAGGGTTGGAAGGGGTCTAAGTGATCATCTCATCCAACATCCTCATCTTATAACTGAGGAAACTGAGCCCCAGTCAGAAAAGTGATTTGTGCTTGGCCTCTGCCTCAGTAAACACCCAAGCTGGGATTCAAACCCAGGCCCTCTGACTCCAAACCCAATGCTCTTTCCTTTGGGTTTTCCTTGGAGTATGGAAATACTCCAATGTGGAGTATAGTTCCTACAGTGAGGTGGGAGACTGAGTCCACGTTAATAGGATGTTTATTTCTATGTCATGTTGAAGGATTCCAGGGCACTTTCCTCAATACTGACTCTTGGAAGTAAGACAGTACAACTGTTATCATTCCTGTTTTGCAAATGAGAAAACTGAGACTCAGAGAGGTGAGTAAAATAACTCGTATGTGGCTACAGTGCTCATAAGTATCAGAACCAGCATTTAAAGCTAGCCAGTCTTGCCACAAGCCCAACACTTTTCTCAGTATACCAGACTGTCACACCCTGGGCCTTGGACACCTGATGGGGGCAGGTGGTACCAGAGAGCGTGGGTTGTTTGGGCCCAATCAGGGAAGGTCTTTGAGGCACAGTGTTGTAGTGGGAAACAGATGTAGAATCAGGACCTGGGTTCGAATCATAGCTTTCCTATTTAATACCCGTGTGACCTTGGAGAAGTCACTTAACCTCTTCATTCTATAAATTGAAGGGATTGAACTCAATGACCTCTTACGACATTTGGAGCACTAAACCTCTGATCTTAGAAGAGCACTTCCTTCAAGAGCCAGGAAAGCTCCTCAAAGATCATTACCTTTTAAATAAGGGAGTAAATTTTCTGCCTGAGGGTTCTTCTATTTTAGCTTCCACCCAACTTCCCACAGAACACTGGTCAAATTCTATATTCAGAAACAGAAGTACTAGTAAAGCCTGGTGTCACCCAATTAAATACCATTAAGGAACTCCACTGCATATCACCCTTTGTTCCTGTCTCTCTATGATCTTGTACTCTGTGACCCTATTTGCCTCCCTCTCTTGCACTATCCCACCTCCAGCTTACTCTGGAGACTGGCATGTTGGGGACAGATTTGTTTATGATAAGGTAAAGTTCTGAAAGATAGCTGTAGGTTAGTTAAGAGTAAGGTTATCCCCTCCCATCCTTCTACTACCCTCTCCTCACCCCCAAGACACCTGCTCAATTGTGAATGTCCCTGCCTGGATAACCAATAGAAACTCGGTAAGTCTAGTGTAGCATTGTGGCTGGTAGAAAGGGCACAGCCGCTCTTTGGGTTCTTTGGGTCTCTGATACTCGGGTGAACTTTTGAGCATAAGTTAATGTTGGAGAATTCATACTTCTCCTCTTGGGCTCTAATACTCTTTTCAGTGTTTAGAAACCAAGGCTAGCCTGGGAGTTACAATGACGTTCTGAGGAGCTATCATCCTGGATGACGGGAGGAAACCAAAGAGACATTGCTTCTAGCCCTGAAGGGTTAAAGAGTTGGGTGGGACTTCAGAGGCCAAGAGGCAGTATAGGGCCAGAAAAGGATGACAGGCAAATTCTCTCTACTTGGGCACTACCTTTTCAAGATGTTTTGGGATCAGAAAGAACTCAAAAATGGCAGATTTGGGTTCCACAATGGTCCCTTAGAGCAAGTAGGTGATACAGAGCATGGGCCCTAGAGTCAGGAAGACCTGAGTTCAAATCCAGCCTCAGATACTTACTAGCTGTGAAACCCTGGGCAAGTCACTTATCCTTGTTTGCTTCGGTTTCCTCATCTCTCAAATGAGCTGGAAAAGGAAATGGCAAACTACTCCAGTATCTTTGCCAAGAAAACCCCAAATGGGGTCACGGAGAGTTGGACAGGACTGAAACAACTGAACAATGGCCCCCTGGGAACTTATGGATAGATAGTTGGAAATATTTTAAATGAGTTTGACATGTGATAATAAACCTGCTTTCCCAGGGCTTGTTTGGAACACAGACTCCATTTTAACTTCTGTGATTCCTCCCCTGTCCACAGAGTGCTGAGCCCTGGGCAGCCTCACAAACAGCATCCAAACCATATTTGGTTGGGACCTGGGATGTTTGGGACTGTGCTATTTTGAAACTCTAGGTTAAGGGGGGAAAATGTGTCTCTGTGTGTGTTTTTTATTGATGCAATCAAATTTTTTCTAGGCAGTTAAGGTTGGAGAGAGCACTGGATTTGAGGTCAGGGGACCTGGATTTGAATCCCAGTTTAATTACTTATGTCTGTGACCTTAGGCAAATCATTTAATTTCTCTGGGACTTGGTTTCTTTTATCAGTGAAGGGAGAGAATCGGACCAAATGTTCTCTAAGTTTCTATCCATCTCCAAATCATTTGAGTCTTGTACTAAGGATTCCAAAGCCAAGATATAAAAATAATGGCATTTTGCCGAAAATAGCATTTAAAAAAAAAAAAACCTGGAAAAAACTATCCTCCTCTCCTCTTACATTTGCCTCTTCTCTTGATTTCCCTATTTCTATCAATAGTCTGAGCATGGTACAAGTAGACACCAAAGTTCCAGATCGTGTAGCCACCCTCAGTTCTGTCCTGGTCATCCCACTCCACACTCAGTCAGTCGCTAGGTCCTGTCAATTGTATCTCTATAATATCTACTGTACCTTTCTTCTCTCCTCCCATGTGGCTGCCACCTGGTGTAGCCCTACATCACCAGGACTGTTGCCTCTTAACCGATCTCTCTGTCCCCAGCCTTCCCTGGCCAACCCGTTCTTCCTCCAGTTGTCAAAATCATCTTCCTGGTGGGCCTGGTCTCAGCACTCCCCTGCTGTAACATCTTCAGTGACTCCCTGTCATCTATAGGATAAAATCAATTCTCCTTAGCTTGGTGTTTAAGATCATCCTTGGTCTTCCTGCTTGCCTCTACACACTTTACATTCCACCCACCCTGGACTGTGCACTGCTCCCTGTGTTCAGAATAGAAAGCCGCCTCCTGCCACTGCTCACTGCACACCATCCCCCATGCAAAAAAAAAAAAGGTATATATATACACGCATGTATGATGTGTGTATATGTATATATACACATATGTATATATATGCATACACACATATTATGTGTATATATGTGTTTATGTATATATACATTTTTGTGTATATATACAGATATACATACATATATGATGTGTATATATGTGTGTATGTATATATATATAGATATATATACACGTACACATACATATACGCATATATCCACATTATATATATATAGTATTTTATACATAAAGGCATCTATATACATACACACAGACACACATATTACATATATACACACATACATACATACTCCCACTCCCTCCTCCTCCTCATCTTTTAGAAAATTTCTCTTTCTGTAAGATATTCCCTCCTCCATGAAACCACCTCTGATTCTTTACTTGGGTGTGAGAGCATGCATGAGTGTACACACACACACACATACACACACACACACACATACCTATCTGAAATCATTCACACACCCTATTCAAATGTCTTTGACGGCTTCATGTCTGGATCTCTCCTTTGTTCCTGTCTGACATTTGTATTATGGAGGTCTGGAAGTGAATCAGGAGATGGAGTATTAAGGTTGCAGTCAGGAAAACCTGAGTTGGAATCCTGACTCAGACACTTAACCCTGTTTGCCTCAGTTTCCTCATCTGTAAAATGAGCCGAAGAAGGTCACTGCTTCAGTCCCCACAGAGGCTACTATTTCTCTCCTGGGTTTGTCTTCTCCAAGCACATCTTGTGCCCATGAGTGAGTGGGGTCTGAGTGTGTTTCCCAGCATCCTCCAGGGCACAGACCAAATGTTTTCAGCCTTTTGTTGCCTTCCCTCTAGTGCCTGATACAAAACCTCTGCCTAATAAATATTTGTTGAATTGATGAATCAGTGAATAAATGACAAGATTGAAACGACTGAACATCAGCCATATTGGAGCTGTTCCTGACAATGCTCCGGAGCTGTCCAGTGGGACTGTCAGAGGGGTCATGGGACTTAGATCTAGAAGAGACCAGGAACAGCTGAGAGCTAGAAGGTACATGGCACTTTAAGAAGGCAAAATACTTTATAAATGTTGCAATAACAACGATGGATAACAACCGAAATTAGCATTTGTATAGCATGTTATCTCATTTGAGTCTCCCCCATACCCTAGCAGGCAGATGCTGCCATTCTGTCCCCATTTTACAAATGAGGAAACTGAGGCTGAGAGGTTAAGATAGACACCCAGGGTCACATAGCTAAGAAGGATCTGAGGCAGAATTTAAATTCAGGTCTTCCTTCCTCCAGCTGTGATGTGGTTGCCCCATAAAAAAAAAGGATGGGGACCAGAAGTGGGACTTTATTGGTATCAGGAAGTGCTCCTTCCACAGATGCAGGTCACCACCCTCCCAGCAAGGTGTGGTCCTGAAGAGGTACCAGGAACACTCAGAGGCTAAGTCACTTCTCCTGGGTTGTACAGCTAGCATGGATGAGAGGTAAGACTTGAATCCAGTTCTTCCTGCTGAGAAGGGCAGCTCTCTAACCACTATGCTACACTGCCTTTCAGTTAAGTGACTTTCCTAAGATCACACAGATAACAAGTGGCAAAGTCAGGATTTGAACTTAGATCCCAATTCCAAACTTGATGCTCTTTTCACTACACTGTGTTTGTCTCTCTGAGACCTTTTGGTTGTTGTTCAGTTGTTCATCAGAAGATGTCCATCTTCTTGGCCGAGATACTAGAGTGGTTTGCTGTTTCCTTCTCTAGCTCATTTTACAGATGAAAAAAACTGAGGCCAACAGATAAAGTGACTTGCCCAGGGTCACACAGCTAGTAAGTGTCTGAGACCAGATTTGAACTTGGGTCTTCCTGACTCGAGGCTTGCTCTCAGTCAATGCATAAACACATTAAGCACCTACTATGTGCCTGACGTGGAGCTAGGACTGAGGTTACAAAGACAAAAATGAGACTGTGCCAGCCTTCTATCATGTATTTACTTGAATATATTTAAATATATATTTATTTAATATATAATTAACATTATATCACTATATAGTATAACATATAATAAATATGTATTTAGATTATATATAGTTACTTGAATATATTTAAAGTATTAATCACCACCATAGATGAGTTTATATTAAAAACACAAATGAGCACTTTTAAAAATATAGCCCCAATAAGGGTTAATTGCATGTGTGCAAATAAAGCTGTATTTTGCTGAGTGAGGTTTGGGGAGTTTTTGTTTGGGGTTTTCTTTGGATCCACAGGAAGAAGAGTGGAGGGGTATCTCCGGCCAGGCTGACGTCGGCTACAAAAATGGGGAGTCTGAGGAATGTGGGGTAGCGCATAAAGTAGCACCTTAGACAAGAGGAAGGTCCAGGGTTCGAAGTCCCGGTTCTGCAGCTCATGAGATGCTTTCTATCTGTGTGTCCTTGGACATGCCGCTTCAGCCGTCCTTGACTTTTGGGGAGTGGTGGTGAAGGAGGCATGCCACGGCCAAGCTGAGCCAAGCCAAGCTAAACCAAGCCAAGCACGTAGGTTTTCCTTCTCTAAAGTGATTAGGGGACCTAGCTATAAATAGATGGGGAGAGCATCTGGGAAGTGTTGAGTGGAACTGTTCACTTTGCCAGCTAAAAAAACGGGAGCTGCCCAATCTGAAATTTGTTTTTAAAAAATACCACCATTTCAACCCCTGCCAGCCATTCCAGACTACCACTGGGCTCACGAATGACTTCTTGGGTTATTTGAGCCAAGAGTATCAGGGAAGGGACGTAAGAGATCATCTAGTCCAGTGTGAGGAACCTGTGGCCTCAAGGCCACATGTGGCCCTCTAGGTCCTCAAGTGCAGTCCTTTCACTGAATCCAAATTTCACAGAATAAATCCCTTTCATAAAAGAATTTGTTCTGTAAAACCTGGACTCAGGCAAAAGTTGGCACCCAAGGACCTAGAAGGCCACATGTAGCCTCAACACCACAGATTCCCCTCCCCTAATCTAGTCCAACACCCCCATTTTACAGAAGAGCAATCCCAGAGAAGAAAATGGTGTTGTGGTTTCTGGGGTCTTGTAGCTAAACCAGGGGCAGAGCCTGGACTTTCCTGATTCCCACACCCAGTGTGCTTTCTCAGAGGTGTTAAAGCCAGGGAGATGAATTATAATCGTGCCACTGGGCTGTGTGCCTGGAAGTCCAGGAGCAGGCATGAACTTTGTGGTAAGTTTAAATATATAGCAGGACATTCAAGCGAGAAGGGGGTCAGCCTTTATTGAAGGTCTTATGGTGCAAGAGATTAAAAAAAAGTAGAAGATATGGTCCATGACTGTAAGAAACCTCTCTAGTCGTAGACCACTGGACGCGGGATTTAGAGCCTTAAAGGTCCTTGGCTTTTGTGTAGTCTTTTGGACATGAGAACCAGTGGATGGTGTGCAAAGCGATATCCTAGAAGGTGCTTTTGATCCGCGCCCTTGGTCATTTCCAAAAGATGAACGTAACCGTGCCATGCCCTCCCCCTATCATGGTCCACCTGGGAGGTTGTCATCTAGTCAGTGAGCATTTATTAAGCACCTTTGGTGTGCCAGGGGCTGGGCTATGGGCTGGAAATACCAAGAAAGGCAAATACACAAAACAAGACAAGGACAGAACAGGTTTTGATGTTTTAAGGGATAGTGTCCAATTGACAGTAGAAACGTCCTGAAAACTGATCATCGTAAAAATAGAGGCCTCTTTTGAAAGAGCTGTTAAACAGTGGAATATGGTAGGTTATATGCTATTATTATCACTGTAGCAATGACCGCTCAGTTTTAAATACTAGTTACATTTTATCTTTTTTTGAGGTTTTTTTTTTTTATCCAAATATATTCTTGGAGATACATTATTTTGGGGGAAGGGGGAACTTAGCAACTTAGAAAAAAGAGTTTCTAGGTGTAGATAAAGCCGAGATGAGAGGATGCCCGGGCAAGGCTGGCCTGAAGAATTGTGAGATGTCAAGATTTTTTTAATTTCCAGAAGGAAGTTCCATACAGTTTGACTGACTCCAAGAGCATCCAGTTGGTCAATAAGCACATATTAAGGGCTTACTGTTTACCAGACACAGTGCTAAGCCCTAGAGCTACAAAGAAAAGCAAGGTCAACCTTTGCCCTCTAAGAAATGACATTCCCATGGGGGAGACACCATACAAAGTGCTACATACAGACAAAACACAGTGGGATGGAGCCCAGAACTTGGGGTCAGGAAGACCCAAGTTCCAATCCTGCCTCAGGGATTTACTAGCTGTGTGACCCTAGGCAAGTCACTTACCCTCTCTGTGCCTCAGTTTCCTGATCTGTAAAATGGCCATAATAATCACCACACAGGGTTGCTGTAAAGATTGAATGAAGTAATATCCATAAAAAGCACTTTGCACACTTTAAAGTGCTTTATATTGTTATTGTTACTGATGATTATTATCACATATGGTATAAATGAAAGGCGATCACCAAGGAAGTCACTAGCAGTGGAGAAGATCAGGAAAGACCTGTCAAAGATGAGATTTGAACTGAGCCTTGAAGGAAGCCAGGAGACCGAGGTGAGGAAGGGGACGGGGAGGAGGCTGACTGAAAAAGACAGCTTCTGAAATTGAATTTTCTTCCAGTCAAGTCTGAGACTTGGGACTATAGAGTATATGGGAAAGGACTGGCTTTGGAGTCAGGAGACCTGGGCTCATTCCTCAGCTCCAACATTCACCGGCTTTCTGACCAGTGGCCCATGACTCATCTGTAAAATGAAAATCATTCTTGCACCCCCTACTTCAGAATGTCATTTTGAGGAAAATGCTTTGGCAGCTTTCGAGTGCCTTAGAAATGTGAGGCATTGTCATTGAGGGGAAGGAGAGCCTAGGCACGTGCATCATGGTGGATACATGACCCTGTGCTCCAGGAGAGCAAATACACTGACTTGACATTCTGGAGATATGGCCTATCTCTCGTCCCCACAGGGCTGCTGTGTGACTGAGGTTATTTCCTCATTTCTGTGTTCTGTCTAGAAAAAGGAAACCTCCAGACTCTCCTCATTCCATAGGGATTAGGGTCTCTTAACTATATTCATATTGCTGACAGATTAAATACCCTCAAATGTCATTTCCCCCCCCCCCCACCTCATTCAAGAGTCATCGATCCCTCCTTGACCTGGCATTCTCAGCTCTTCTCACTTTGGCATCAGTCCAGCCTTCAGATTTTTCTCCCACTCCACCTGTATACACCAATCTGCTTCCAACCTTGCCAAACTCCTGGTTACCCTGAAGACCTTCTTTTCATGTTTGTACTTTCTCACCTTTGCTCAAGCTGTTCCCCCTGCCTGCTGTGCCTTTCCCTGTCAAGCCTCCACCTACCTAATCCCTCCCAATCCCTCAAGGTTCGATCATCTCTGTGACACTTTCCTTGACCACCTGAACTCACCATGCTCTTGTGAGAACCCCGATAACCCTTAGGGTCTGTACTCATTTATCGTGTATGATTTACATTCCCATCTGCTTCTAAAAAGAAACAGAGGCAGACACTTTTTTCTTTAATCATGCAAAGCAGTGTATGAAATTATCTTTCTCTATAGCTCTATTTTTTCTCTATCAACTATAAAACTTTGCTGCTTGGTGTTTAGGGTCCTTCACAACCTGCCCGTGCCCACCTTCCCAGTCTTTTGATATTTTATACCATTCTACTCACTCCACAACCCAGGCTCCTTGGTTGCCTACACATGAGATTCCATCTCTACCCTCCTTACCTTTGCATTGGCTCTCCCCCGTGCCTGGCATACCCTCCCTCCTTACCTCAGCCTCCTGGCTTCCTTGGCTCCCTTCAAGATTCAGCCCACATCCTGCCTTCTACAGGAGGCCTTTCCTAGTATCCTCACCGCCATCTTCCTCCCCCCTCCCTACCTGACACATCACCAGTTCCCTTCCTCTGGAATTACCTTCCATTGGCACCAGGGGCTGGCTGTCTGGTGACACTTTTGGACCCCTTCTCAGAACCATGTTTTTAAATAATTGAAGAAAATCCTAAGTTTCAGTTTAAAGGTTATAAAGCTAAAAATATCATTTTTACTCCATTTAATCAATCAACATTTATTAAGTACCTACTGTGTGCCAAGCACTAGAGAGAGATACAAAAAGAGGCCAAAGACAGCCCCTGCCCTGGAGGAGTTCACAATTTCATTAATGTTAACAGACCTTCTGAAATCTCTCTTTGGAACCAACATTTTTGTTCAGTCATATCCAACTCTCTGTGACCCTATTTTGGGTTTTCCTATTTCCTTCTCCAGCTCATTTTACAGATGAGGAAACTGAGGCAGTCAGAGTTAAGTGACTTGCCCAGGGTCACACAGCTAGTAAGTGCTTGAAGCTGGATTTGAACTCAGGTCTTCCTGACTCTATCCACAGTGCCACCCTGTATATATGGGATGTGCATGGTTATTTGTATCTTATCTTCCTCATTAGAATACAAGCTCCTTAATCTTTGTATTTTCAGACCTGATAGCACAATATCTGGTACATGGAAATAGTTCAATAAATCTTTGTTGACCAACGTTGTCACCCTCCTGCTCAATAAACTCCAATGGTTCCCTATTACCTCCAGGATCAAACATAAAGTCCTTTCACATGCAAGCCCTTTTTACAACCTGTCCCTTCCTGCTTTCCTAGTCTTCTAATGCTTTACTAAATTCCAGTTACTCTAGAGCAGCTGCACTGCTCTATTTGCTGTTACTTGCATATGATGATCCATCTCCCATCTCCATTCTTTTGGACTAGCTGTGCCACATGCCTGGACCACCTTCCTTCTTATCTCTACCTCTAGATTTCCATGATATCTTTCAAAACTGCTCAAATGCCATTTCATCATTTGAAGGGAAGGCATTCCTTTCCCCAGCCCCAGTCCCACTCCACCAGCCCCTTGAACCTTCACCTTGTGGCAGGTGAAAGATGAAATGACCGAGAAAAGAAACAAAGGTTCAATCTTCCAAGCATATCAATTTATTAAGCAATGCATGCTAATTAATTGCCCAGCAAACTGGGACCAGGCCCCTTCCTAAGCTCAGGTTTCAATACCCAAAACAGGAAGAGATAGACTTTCATACATAAAAAGCAATCAAATGTGACCAGTTAGTTGAAAGGAAACAACACAGCATGAAGTAATCTGATTTCTAGTTGGAGGAAAGATTAGGCACTTTCCTAGTGGGGAGTGGGGGGTGGGTGGGGCAGAGCAAAAAGGTACAATTCCCTGAAATCAGAAAAAGAGGTGTGAGGTGTTCCACTCTCCACATGTCTGTATACAATAAAGGAACTTGGAAATGATAACTGATTGATCAATACAGGACCAGTTTTCAGATAACACATATGAATTGCTTGAAACGTACAATTGTAAGAAAACTCCTTGCATCAATCTTTGGGTCTCTTTCTGATCGGCATAACCAGTGTCCTTAATTGGGGGTTTCTGAGGCATAGGCAGAGGCAGTCCAGCTTCTCAAGCACATGGGGTTAGATTCAAACAATGCAATAAGGTTTTCTTCCAGTTTCCACAGTTGAATAGTTTTCTCACAGCAGAGAATTTGTACCAGACCCATAATTGAATAGAAAGGGACTGAGTTAGCTTCAGCATTGAGTCATAAGATGGAGTCAGTGTGGTTCACTCAATTTCTGCAACTAACCACTAGCTGTCCTGATGCCCCTCGATTCCCTCAGTATGGATCTTGTATCTTCCTATTTTTTTTTACATTAGAATGTAAGATCCTTGAGAGCAGGGACTGGGTTGGAGTTTTTTCCTTTCTTTATAGCCCCAGTGCATCTTAATAAATGCTTGGTGATTGACTGAGTTCCCAGAGACCATGGCTTGCCCTGTTTAACATAATAACGACGGTGATAATAGCTAGTGTTTCTATAGCTAGGGTCTGCAAAGCTGTATGTTACCTTATTTGATTCTCATGACAACCCTGTGAGGTAGGTAATCTTATTATCCCTATTTCACAGATGAGGAAAGCAAGGTCGAAAGAAGAGATGTGATCCTATTTGGAATTCTCTTGATGAAGAAATTGAGTGATTTGCCATTTCCTTCTCCAGTTTATTTTACAGATGAGGAAGCTGACGTAGTCAGGGTTAAGTGTCTTGCCCAGGGTCACGCAACTAGTCTGAGGAAGGATTTGAACTCCCATCTTCTTGATTCCCAGGTCTAGTGCTCTCTATCTACTGTGCTGCCTAGCTTTATCAGTGACTTAAATAAAGACTTAAATATTCTGATTATTACATTTGCAGATGACACAGAACTGGGAAGGATTCAAAAAGATGTTGTCAGATTGGAATGTTGGGCTGATTCTAAGAAGATGAAACTTAATAGGAATGAATGTAAAGACTCACACGTGGGCTCACAAAAATTAACTTCATATAAGATGAAGTGGGGCATGGCTAGACCACTAGTTGACTATTGGGAGTTTTGTCAGGTTGAAAATTCAATAGGAGTCAAGGGTATGATTATGGTAGGCAAGACAGCTCTAACAGACTCAGGTTTCACTAAATGAAATAGAGGGTCTGGGACTAGGGAGATGATAGTGCCATTGTACTATGCCCTACTCAGGTCTCATCTAGAGAATCACTAAAGCTTGGGTGCCTCCATTTCCTCATCTGTAAAATGAGCTGGAGAAGGAAATGGCAAACCACTCCAGTATCTTTGCCAAGAAAACCCCAAAGAGTCATGGAGCGTTGGATACAACTGAACAACAAAAGTAGAGGTTCTTAATATGGGGCCATAGAGAGATTCAGAGGGTCTGTGAACGTTAATGACATTGTGAGCTCCTTGAAGTCAGGGGCTGTTTGACTCCCATGTATGAGGAAGAACATTGCTAATTTGGAGGGGGCCCAGGAGAGAGCAGCTATATGATGGGAAGTCTGCAGCTCATGTCATACAGAGGTGTGTTGAGAGAACTGGGAAATGTTTAGCCTGGAAAGTATATAAATGACTATGAAATGGAAAGGGGATTATTAGACTGTCTCAGGTCCCATGGGACATAGCCAGGAAAAATGGGAGGGATTGCAAAGAGGTAAATTTGGGCTGGCTATTGGGAAAAACTGCTGACCATCCAACCTGAACATCCCAAAGAATGAGAGAGAAAGAGACAGAGACAGAAAGAGAGAGAGAGAGACTGTGTATAATAAACCCAAAGTTCTGGTTTGGGGGCACAGGTTACAAGAATATGTCTCTGAGAGTTCAGGCTTTCAAGGGGGAAGTGTGTTTGAATTCTGCAATGCATAAAGATTTTGTACTCTGAGGCTCCAGCAAGGCAAAATGACATCATTATTTCTTTTCTAAGCATTCATTTTAGTAAGGCAAACAGCACTGTGCTTCCATCCATCATCCCTCTCTGTCTCCCAGGTGGAATCCCCAAAAGTCCTAAGAGGAGAATGTGGATGCATATAGCCAGATGAGAAACTGTCTAGTAGGGAAGTGGGAGGATGTATTTTTAGAGTGCACTATTTTATACCTAAGGATGCTGAGGGCCCCTCCCCAGAGGGTACCTCGCAGCAGCCTGGGCGTCTGTAGCATCCTGAGAGGGAGCAGAAATGAGCCAGTGATATATCCCTGCCCTTATTTGCAGGGCGTGAAAGGAGTAGAGCATGCTGGGAGGATGCCACTTAAAAAGTATTCTGGGAGACATCCAGACACTGTAGGGAGAACAATTCCCTCCTTCAGATTGAGAGGGATGGATGTGGTGTCCCCAGGAATGGGTACAGGCACAAGGTAGACAGCCATCTTTTCAAAGGGGATGGATTATTAACCCACCCACCAGGAGGCTCTGAAATACATCACTTTTTAGGACAACAATGAAGCCAGTGAGTGGGGCAGACCTATGCTGACATCCTTTTGTAGAACCTAGAGCTCATTATTCTTTCTGACTGTCTCTTCTCCCTCTGGACTCCAGAGTCTCAGACTGATATTATTATGGAAAAATAATATTGGTTTCCTTTTACTGATATATTTTATGCATTTGAAGGTCTGATTCTGAGAAAGGGGTCCCTATGCATCCCCAGATTGCCAAAGGGGTCCAGGACACAAAAAAAGTCAAGAATCCCTGATCTAGTCCAGTCTTCTAATTTTATAGATGAGGAAACTGAGACTGAGGGAGATGAAATTTGAAATTTGAACCCAAATTCATTTATCTCCTGAGCTAATGTTCTTTCCACTGTACTTTTCCTCATCCCTAAAATAGTGATTTGAAATTAAGTAACACTTGATGTCCTCTTCAAGAGCTAACATTCTAGGAAATGCTGAAGAGATTCATGCCTATTTAGAATCAAGGCAAAGAATGTGAGAGGACGATTCACAAAGAAGCCAACGGCAGGAGGATTATGGATTTGGAACTGACAAGGAACCTCAGTGGCCAGCCTAGTCCATTGGTGTGACCACTGCACATGTGCATACGCAAACACACACCTTCATTTTACAGATGAGGAAACTGAAATTAAATGACTTACCAAAGGTCATAAGCTAAAGATAGAGGGGAGATGAAGGAGAGTGATACATATTTGTATTTACATGCGTGTTTGCAAGGGATCAATAAAAATTATTTTGAAAAGCAAAAAAAATACATTTAAAATTTATACATAAAGATATGCATATCTACATATTTTATGTATACTTATATTTAAAGATCTCTATATTATGTTTAAAATATATTCTAAATATATATTTATACATAATATATAAGCAATAATTTATAATATAATGTTATAAATACTATATACACTAATGATTTATAATGCAAAATTTTTACACACACCTATATGGAGAGATTGTCTTGCAGTATCCACCCAAAAATTCAGTGTTTTAAAAATATCCTAGGATTTCCAAACCCCCATTTATTGAAGCCGTATTCCATGGATCAAAATTCAAGTAGAACTAGAGACTTCCTCAGACTTCGATGGGATTTCATAACTGTCATTTTAACCAAACTTAGCTCTTTCCCTTTCTCCATTTCCTGGTTCTTGAAGGAATTATAGAAGTGTCAGTAGACAGAGAACTGTGGATCAGGAATCAAAGGATTTGGTTTTAAACTCTGTCCTTGCTACACTTTCCTGTGTGCCCTTGAGAAAGACCCATGCCCTCCGTGGGCTTCAGTTTCCTCCTCTGTAAAATGAGGATGTTGGACTGGTCACCTTCCTTAGATCCTACCCTTCTAGCTCCAAACTCAACGCTCTTCTGTGGATCTGAAGAAGTGTTTTCAGAGAATTGGCCTGTTGGCCACATGGCCACCCAAGCTTCAGAGCAGCCCCCTGCTAGGGGGGTTTAAGATCCCTGGGACTTCCGAGACTGAAGTCCCTTCAGCTAGGCTAGAGTGAGGATGAGGCAGCCAGAACAGGTGAACCCCAAGGGTGAACATGCATCCTCAGATGTGTCACAGATAGGCTGAAAAGAGAGAAGCCAAGGGTCCCCCTTCCTGCCCCCAGACCAGTCACCGGGCCTGCCTGTGCTTGGGTTGTTTCCATGGAGACAAGAGAACCTTCGCTCAGAGGCGCTCGGCGGTCTTCTCCTGCTTAGGGCCATGGCTTCAGCCTGCTTTGGACGCCTTATATCCCTGGGCTTTCACCGATCTGAGATGAGTAAGGGCCCCTTCCCCCTCCTGAAAAGAGGTACGACCAGATCCTGGGCCCCTCTTGCTCCCCCTAACCCCCCAACCAGGGATGTGATAATTAAATGGCAGTTGGTGCCTCCGAGGTCCCATCCACCTCCATGTTCTTCTCCCTCTGGTTCCCATCCAGAGACTCAAGGAAAACTCTCAGCAATGGGCAGTGTGGCTTCTCTCCCTTCATGCCCATACATTTCTACCATGGCAGTGACCACTTTTGAGCAGGGAAATGGTTTAAGGAACCTAGCCCTGTGCTCATGGGTTGTATGTAATTCTGGGGAAGTCCCGTGACCTCTCTGAACCTCAGTCTCCTTATCTGCCAAAGGAGGAAAGTCCTTCCTATCCATCTAGCTCATAGGATGCACAGAGCTTTCTTTGTGTGTATGTTTGCTCATTGTCTTCCCGATTAGATTGTAAGACATCGAGGGCAGGGACTGTCTTTTTCCTCTTTTTGTATCGGGTTATCCACCCCAAATATACAAACAGACTATCTGTGCCCAACCTGTGGTAGAGCATGCCGAGCTCGTGTTGGTCTGATAAGCCACAGTCGGACACACTGAAATTTCACTTTACAATGGTGATGTCATTCTAGTCCTCTTCAAAGGCGAAGGACAACAACCACTGTTGAATTGAATTAAATTGAACAGGATGGTTGTGAGGAGAAAATTCAACCCAGCAAACATCAGGCATGTACTGTGTGCTGAGTGCCATGCTAGCTTCAGGCAGGAGGCTGAAAACTCTCATGGAACTTAGATTCTAATGGAGAACAAAAGGAAAATGGTTTGGTAAGCAACAGGTAAATAAACCTGCAATAGGCTTGCAGACTAGTAAAAATAATAGCTAGCATTTATATGTATGTCCCTTTAATCAATCAATAAATCAATAAATATTAAGTGCCTACTGTGTACCAGGCACTATGCCTGGTACTTGGGGATACAAAAAGAGACAAAAGATGATCCCTGTCCTCAAGGAACTCAGAATCTGATGGACATTTAAGGTTTCCAAGGTTCTTTACATATGTTCACCTCACTTGATTTCTCTCCACAACCCTGGGAGGTAGGTACTTCTATTTATTATCTCTCTTTTACTGATGAGGAAAACAGCAACTCAGCTTACACCTCCAAGCACAGCCCTGTGTACACACATCATATATCCAGCTGCCTCGGTGCTTCTGCATGAGACCTGAGGACATAGATACAATGGTTTTAGAGGCAAGAGCTGGAGAAAACCTTGCTCAGTAATGGCATGCCAGCAATCCAGCCCCCATGCCAGAAAAACAGCTCCAGGGGCTGTTTCCCATAGAAGAGTACCACAGAGTAGCCATTGTGGTTCGTGGCCTGTTGAACTGCTGGCCCCTGGAGGTTGGAACTGTAGTGTGAGAAGCCATTCACCACCTGGTTTGGGCGCCAGCAGTTTCTCCCGACTTCATCATCCACCAAAGTACCTTGGAGCAGAGGTGCCCACATCATCTGGGGGCACCCCAGGAGCATCTTCATCTTCCTTACTAGGAATTTTATGAGAGTACTGACCACTGCTCTGGGCAGTGAGTACTCAGGGAGCATGTCCCTCTCCTTTCTCCAACGGTTTGGTTCTCAGAGTTAAGTTTCTGGGGAGGCACCGAGCCCATCCAAATGGCTCATAGCTCTTAAACCCACTTCTCCAAAGGACTGTCTTTGTGTGGGATGACCCAGTGAGAGGGGAGGAGAGAGGAGATCAGAGACCTCCCTTTCTCCCACAGTCCCAGATAACTGGGATGTGAAGGAAGTTGATACCATCATACTAGGGTGATGGGAGCAGAGGCATTTCTAGGAGAGCTGGGCATGTGAAGCCTTAACAGGGAGTCCATCCATCAATTGCCAAGCATTTAAAAATGGCATGCTAGCTGTGTCTCCCTCATGGGCTAGTCACTTCCTAAAATTTATAGCAACTCTAACCCTCAGTTCATGCTTTGAGGCTTTTGTGGCTCTTGGTATCTGGGTTATTTCACTTAATCACCTCGTTATCATCCTGTTCTCCAGATCTGAGTGGAATTAGTCAACAAACCTTGCTTTGTTGGTCAGGCTTGGTGGTAAGTGCCAGATACAAAGAAAAGGGAAACAAAAAACAGAAAAACCATCTTTGTCCTCAAGGACCTTACCTTCTAATGAAGAGAACATGTCACACAAGGTCCATACAACATGAATATTCTGAGTAAATGGAAAGGGAAACCAGGAGAAATTGGAATTTGATCTGAGACCAGGAATTTAGGGGATCCTCGGCATTGGGGGTAGTCGGTGCGAAGACATAGGGTGGGAGATGAAGGGATGTGGTAAGTTGTCTGTTGTAGAGTTCATAGAGGGTCAGGTAAGCAGAATCTGCCCACATCAACCAGTTGAGATAGTGAAAAGGAAGCCAAACTGAAGGGCATCCAAAGCTACTATTTTTGGTGTAGATGAGCAGCCATGCATGGTCCAGACAGAAGGAGAGGTCAACATTGGACAGAATCCTTAGGACAGCTTTATGTTGGGTGTGCCATCATCAGAGGCAGCCTGATGTGGAGAGAGTTGGTCACAAGGTCCAGGAACCCTAGGTTCTTGTCCTGTCCCAGCACATACTGGGTGTATCCTCCTACACCAGACAATGGCAGTCTCCCATTGCCCCCCATTGACTCTAAGACTACAAAGTTGGGGAATCATTGCCAGTCTGCCCAAGTAGAGGGAGTTTCCACAAAGGAAGTACTCTCTGCTGATGGAATTGCAGTCTGTGGATCTCTGCAGTAATTGTCTTCTGAGAAGCTCCAAGTCCTTCAATAAACTCTCCTGATATTCATCCTCATGGGGTCCCCATCAGGTGCCCACCTGCTCAACTGAATGGCCAGAGGTTGTCATTTTTCTAAGGGTGAACAATTAGTGGCAAAACGTTGGACTATGTTTTCCTAACACATGGGTGTTAGGTAGCACCGTAGTGCAGAGTGCCAAGCCTGGAGCCCAAAAGACTCATCTTCCTGAGTTCAAATCCAGCCTTAAAGACATGCTAGTTGTGTGACCCTGGGCAAGTCACTTCACTCTGTTGGCCTCAGTTTGCTCATCTTTGAAATGAGCTAGAGAGGAAAATGGCAAACCACCCCAATATCTTTGCTAAGAAAACTCCAAATGGAGCCATGGAGAATTGGACGTGACTGAAATGACTAAACAACAGTCCTACATAGTCCATCATTTTTTCTACTACAAGGAATCATCAACATCTTTCACCCGGAGTGCCATCAATGGCCCCTGTGGGTGAACTTTAGGGTTTGGCAGGCTCAGCAGAGGAGGATGAGAGGAAGAGGAAAAAGGAATGGAAAATCCCTTCTCTTAGTGGATTCTGGGGAAAGAATTGTGCTTTGACTTCATTGCTTTCTTAACTATTTTTCTTTATGAGAAGGGAGAGTCCTCTGGGATATGGGGAGGGGATATGGGAAAATGTCTCTGATATAATAAAAACTGACGAGAGAAAGTATCAATAAAATTTTAAAACAAAAAAATAATAAAACTTGTTTAATAAAATAATAGAAGGGGAGGAAAGAATTGGAAAAGACAGACTCTTAGCTCTCTTATTCTCCCACTCACATTAAATCTATTCTTGGTCATTACTGTACCCCCTGGCCCCTTGAACCATCCCTCTTTACACAGTCTGTCTCTCCCACACTGGTGTGGTGTTATAGAACAAACCTTCAATTTGTATTGGAGTTGGGGGAGACGTGGGTTCTAATTCTGGCTCTTCCACTTACCATCTTTGGGACCTGGAGCAAGTCAGCTGACCCCTTTGAACCCTAGTTTTATCTGTAAAATGAGAGGATTAAACTTGAGGACTTTTAAGGTCCTGGGGATGGGGTTTCTTCAGGTCCCAGCCTTGACCCCATGATTGGGCAGCTTGGTGTTGGTCATAGCCATAGGATCCTGTGTTTTCTGATGTCTTTCTGTTCCTAATCTGAGCTTCTCCATTGCTGGGTTCCCCCCACCATCCATTCCTCCAGGTCTGGGCATCCTTGTCCAGCCTCTTATTGAGTGTGTTCTCCAAAACTCTGTCCCTGCCCTCTTCTCTCTGTCCTCTCCCTTGACAATCTCTTGTACGTAGATGACTCCAAGGTGGGGACTTCCAACCCTGACCCTCTTCTGAACCCCAGAGCTGACTTCCATTGGCTTCCAGAATGTCATCACTTAGATATCTCTCCCAGTACCACACTGAGCCTAAGATCTTCTCCTGAGTTCCAAGTCACCCTCGGACACTTGGCTTTGTGACGTAACTTCTCTTAGTTTCGGTTTCTCATCAGTAAAACAAGAAAAATAATAACTCCTTTCCCACAGGTCATATTTGTAAAGCCCTTAGCACAGTGCCTGGCACATAGTAGGTGCTGACTAAGTGCGTGTTTTCCCCCTGAACCTGTTCCTTTCAGGGGCCCCACTATCTGCCCCATCTACCTGGACTGAATCCTCTTTGCCTCCTTCGTCAGATGTCCAATGTTTTTATCAATTTTACCTCCCTTTCTCTCTGTTTCTACATTTTCGCCAGTCTAGCTCATTTTAGTGTAGACATCATACAAGCCTTCACACCTCATACTTCTCTCTCTAATCTGCCCTTCAGGATTGGATAATTGTACCAGTGGCAGTTGACAACTGTTCTGCACATTGTAGTCTCAGAGAAGTGCCTGGAGACCAAAGATAGAATTACTGGCCTGGATGTGTCGTAGGAGGGACTCAAACTCGGGTCTTCTTGGCTAAGAGACTGGCTATCTCCCTCCTGAGCCATGACATCCCTGGCCTTTCAATCAGCCGCTCAAATGACCTTCTTTATGTATAGCCTTGCTGAGCTGGAAGTGGGCTAAGACTTTTGGAACACCCTAGGGAGGGAGCTAATCCTAGCTCTCCAACACTCCAAATCATCAGCGTCTTCCTATTAGCCATCAAGTAAAAGTCAAAGTCCTTTGCCTGGCATTCAGTACCCTCCGTAATCTGACAGCGCCCTACTTTTCCTGCCTTCCCTACGTACTGCTACCTTTGCCACTCAGCTCAATAGGTCTCCGTTCGGTTCTCTCTAAAATGAGATGGTTGAACTAGATATCCACTAAGGTGTCTTCAGGTTCTAAGTGTAGGACCACGTGGTCCTCTCCTCTCCTGATACATCTCCTTCTAAGCAAACTGGACTTCTTCATGTCCCTTGAAGATCCTCTGTCCTTCCTCACCCTTGTGTTTTGGTTCACACTGTGCACTGTGCCTGAAATGCCCTCCCTCCTCTTTTTTACCTGTGGAATGGCTGCCTCTGCTTTAAAGTTCATTTCAAATGCCACTTCCTCCAGGTAGCTTTGCAGGAGCCTGTGCTCCACTGCTGGCCATTCATTTTTCTCCCTCCGACATCACATAGTCCTTTGTTTTAGAACTCCCTGATTCACTCGTCGTGGAAAGGTGTGTATTGTGGCTACATCTCTGTGCTAGTGTCTTGTCTCCTAATGGTCCAGTAGGCTCCTTAGTGAGAACAGTGTCTCATCTATCTATTTGTTTCCCTCTTGGCACAGTATGGTGGGTACCTAAAAAATGTTTATTGAATAAATGAGAGAATGAATAAATGAGAGGCGAGTGGAAGAGTAAGAAAAAAGGTGGAAGATGATGCATAAGGTGTGTGTGGGGAGGGGACGGAGTAGAGTGAACACTTATCAGAAACAGCCTTAGGTACGATTAATGATGCTTCCCTTTGCACTCATCTGTCCTTGCTTAACCCTTTGCTCACCATAACTTATTGGGCTAATAATGACTTAGTTTGTATTTGGCCTTAGAATACCAGATTATCTGATCACGAAGGGACTTAAGAGGTCCAGTCTAATTTAGCAGACAATCGTGCCAGTAAGAGGTTTATCTAACCTTTCATTTATTCATTCAAAGACCTTCCTCCCTCCGTGGCCCCCATGAAGAAAAACCCACCCCCTCCTGAAGCAGCACATTGTATTTAAGGAGAGGGGTTGTCTAAGTGTGCACCCCCACCTCAGCTTTTACCCATTGTCCTCAGTCTACCCTAAGGGGCTAAGGAGAACAAGCCTGATCCCTCTTCCACATGCTAACCCTTTAAATATTTGAATAAAGGGACAAGTACTTACCAAGAGCCTGCTACATGACAGGCACACGCCAGGCACTCAGGATATAAAGACAGATGCGAAAGCCTCTGCCCCAGTGATCTTATATTTGACTTTAAGAGAGCTAGCTTCTCTTCTCCCCACTCTCCACAAGTCATTTCTTCTTCTTCTTCAGGCTAAACTATTCATTTGATTGATCCTCCTGTGGAATGGTTTCCAATTCCTTGCCACCTTTCTCTTATTATTTTGTCAACATCCTTCCTAAAATGTGGCTTCCAGAACTGAACCCCATATTCTAGATGCACCTGGGGGCCAACTTGGTCTTTCACAGTGACTACATTAAAGAGAACACTCTTAGTCATCCTTGGGCAGATCTACTGCCACCACCCTGAACACCTCTGCCCCTGCCATCCCTCAGGCAAACATGGGAACTCCATTCTACATTCCCAGAGCCCTCAAGGGAAGCTCCTCCAGGTTCTCTACTTCCATTCTCCCATGGCCTATGACATCTATGGTCCTACCAATGAGCTTTCTTTTCAAACATTCATCTTCCCCATTCTGGGCCATCTGTCTTGACACCGCCCACACTCTGCTTTTTATAGCACCTTCCTGAGAGAGAGAGAGTCCCCAGTGTGGTTACATAATCAAATTGGTCAGGGATGGGATTGGTATTGTATCACCAGGTGGTTATTTGAAGTGGGTGTTGAAGGAGGCAGGTAGCAAAAGCTAAGTTCTTATTGGGGAGAGTTTTCCAAGGAAGGAACTTTTGTCTTCTCTCTGGAGAAGCCATCTCTTTTCTGCTGTGGGTGTGTTCATGTGTGATGGCTTTTCATAAAGCCACATGTCAGAAAGGGTGGGAGAGGGGAGAGAATGGGTTTCTAAAAATATGCCCCATCTGCATTGTGTTATCCAGTTTCCAAGGAAACCATCAGGGAACATTAAGAGCTTGGCCAAGCCCCCAGGATAGAGCAGGGGTGCTTGACTGTTCCCTGGGGGTGGCAGAGCAGATTGAGTGGGCCCAGGTGCCAGGCTCTCCATGTGGGTGGTATAAGAGCCAGAAGGAAGGGTTCCCACCAGTAGGGATTAGGTCTCAACTCTAAAGAGGCTTGACTGAGATAAAGCCAGGAATGACCCTCATGTGGGAACTGGTGTTTTTCATTTATAAAACCATCTTTATGACAGCATCAAGGAAACACATGGCTGGATAAAGGAGATGCCCAGGTAGTAAGAAAAAGGGATAATGGAAGGAGAACCAAGAAACTATGGACAAACCAAGAGGCCGGCCGCCAGTGAGGTGGGCAGACTCTGTAAATGGTTTATATAAGGATGAAAAGGATGAGAACGGAGCAAGAGAGCCCACCTTCATGCAACTATAAATCCACTGAAGAATCAAAGTATCTTCACAGCACCCTGACTGGTTAGTCCTCCTTGCTTACAAGTGTGGACAGCTTTGTTCCAGGTCCTTGTGCCAGGCAGTGAGCACCTACTGCCCTGCGGATGGGAGACTTTTCCATGGCAGATCTCCTAAAGATGGAGCTCCTCCTTCCCCACTCCTCTGGAACATTCTTAAGTTACTCTATGAGGGGAGAAGTTAAAGGCATTTGACCCATTAGAATGAAAGCATTTCAGCATCATTTAGCCCCTTCTAGTTACTCAAATGTATTTCCTTTTCAACATTTCTCTTGTCACCTGTGTTTGCATTTCAACAGATATACATAGAACAGGTCTTTTCTTTGGAATGCTTGAAGGTCCTCTATTCTATTAAAGGGTTTTTTTTTTTTTTTCCCACCAGTAAGATTATAAGGGCAAGTTATTCTCAGTTGTAAGTTTTTTCCTTTTGGAATATTGCATTCCAGGATTTCCTCTCCTTTATAGTAACTGCTGAACTGACTGTGGTCCCTTGCTTTCTTTCTGATAGTTTACATTATTTTTTCCTTTGACCTGGAAGAGCTGAATCTGCTCCGTGAAATTATTAGTTGTTTCTAATTTGTGGTATCATTCAAGAAGGGACTAATGGATCCCCTCCCTCCTCTTCCCCACCCCACCCCCACCATTTTCACACTGGCTTATGGTGTTAATATATGTGGACAGTTTCCTTTTGTGATTGGTTAAAATCTAGCGTATTGGCTTTCTTTTTGGTTAATGTTTCTTAAATTATCTCTCCTGAACCTTTTTTCCAGGGCAGTTGTTTGTGATGGTAGATCAAAACCTTTTATATTTTTCTAAATTTTAATATTTTAATTCTGTTGTGATATTCTTGTCTCCCAGAATCATTGCATTCTATTTGCCAAATTTTGTTTTTCAGAGATTACTCAGGTGAAGTTTACAACCTTCTATTATAATACATTAATTCTCTTCCCATTTTTTTCCTCCTGAACTCTAATTTCATTTATAATATCAATCATTGGTTATCTCCTGCTTTATTTTTTCCAGCTGTCCTTGTAGTCTTTGAGGCTAAGCCTATTTTTTTTCTGAGGTTCTGCTTATGGTTCTTATGGAGTTACTCTGGAGTTACTCTTATGGAGTTACTATTGCCTTTTGGGCTTCTCTTTCCCACAGTATTCCTTCGATGTATTTGTCATTTTCTTCTGTTTGCTCATATTTGCAGCCTTACTTCCTGATTTAAGACTTTGTGGCAGAGTCAGGCTCTGCCCCTCCCCATACTCATGGATGGGGCAGGGGAAGACCCTGTTTGATCCTGCCCCGTCTATAGTCAGGATGCCTGCTGCTACACTTCTGGATGGGGCTGGTTAGGATTAGCCCTGCCCACCCTCTTTTCTACCATAATTTCTGGCTTCCTGTGCTAGTCTCAGCCTATTTCTGTTCCCTTCTTTCACAGTCTCCAGCCAGGCTCGGCTATAGCTCTAAAAATTCCCACTTAGGTCTTGGAGATCATGCTGGTCTCTAGCCTATTAGAATTATCATGTTCTCCTCCTCCCCTCATCCTTCTCCAGTACTTAGAGATGCCCAGCTGCTGCACTACCCTTGTCTTCTACTATGGTTCTGAGTTCAGGCCTCTTGGAATACCCAGGGCTGGGTCTACATTGCCTGGACCTGTCTATGACCCATGAGGGCTGACTAGGCCCCTGCTTCCCACATCTAATAGGCCAGAGCCAAGATCCTGCTTGCCCTCATCTTGCCTGGCAGATGCCCTAGCCATCTCCCTCTATACTAGATGGAGATTTCTTGTACCTGACATGGGTCATCTCAACTTCTCTTCCATCTCTTTCCTGGAATGTTGGTCAGGATGGCTGCTTTCCCGTGGATCTCTCTCAGTCATGTCTACAGAAATTTGTGGAGTCTTCACCTAGTAAAGACTGAAGTCCCATACAAATTCACATCTCTTGTAATGTCACAAACAAATGATTGGTGTTTTTACATCACTTTAAAGTTACAAAACTCTTTCACCCAATACCCTGATAGAGTAGGGCTATGTCAACAAGTTACATTAGTGTGGGGGCCCTTTCACTAACATAAATCCCTTATCTATAACCTATAAATTGATGGATTGAAAGTGTTAAATGAGTTGCCTAAGGGGCAAAGAGGTTAAATTACTTGACCATGCTCATGGTCACATCAAAGGCGGTTTTTGAACCAAGGTCTTCCTGACCCCTGGTTCAACTCTCTCTCCACCACATTAAACTGCCTTTTCAATATAAGTGTTTTATTTTTTTCAAGGGAAGGAAAAATACTTATAAGCATTTACATAGCCCCTACTATGTGCAAGGCACTGTGCTAAGTTCTTTATAAATATTATCTCATTTGAGCCTCCACAACAACCCTGGGAGGAAGGTGATGTTATTATCCCCATTTTATAGTGGAGGAAACTGAGGCAAGAAAAGGTTAAGTAACTTGCCCAAGTTCACATACAGAGACCATAAGTATCTAAGTCTGGATTTGAACTCAGGTCTCCCAGACTTTTTTAAGCCCAGTTCTCTATTGACTGTCCCTCTAGAAGCCCCATGTTTTTCAAGACACTTTGATGAGAAAACACCAGAGCAGGATATTATGTCAAAAAGCATGAGTGGGAGCTTTGAAAGGTTAAGTAATCTGCCCAAGAGCATAAAACTAATAAGTACTAGGATTCATGGGATCTTGGATTTTGGCCTTGACATGACCTTAAATCTTAGAGTCTGGTGTTGCTTTTTTTTTCCGTCAACCAGTAAATAGTGGGAGGGACAAATGAATTGAAAAATGCTTATTAATGGGAAAAAATAAAATAATAAGCTTTAAAAAATCCTAGAGCCTAACCCTGGCCTTTACAGAGGTAGAAAATAAGACTGAGAAAAGTGATTGCCAAGCACTGCATTACTTACAGAGGTGAGATCTGAACCCAGGTTTTCTGACTCCAATCACCGCCCCCCCACCATCCCCAGTATGGTAGGAAAGGATTGATAGGTTCACATGCCTTTTTTTTTGAAAGCTAGATTTCATACATTCTCACATCTTCTGCTGGTTTGTCAAGTCAGCTAACATTTATTAGATGCCTGCTGTGTGCAAGGCACCTGCTAGGGCTGGATTTGTTCTCTCTCATCGTTCCCTTGAGTCTTCTACATCAAACTCTCTTTGTTCTGGCTGGTGGGAAGAAGAGGCATTCATGTGCCCATGGCCTAATATAACCACAGGTAAACAGAGGCCACAAAGGACATCTTCTAAAGCACAACAAGATAAAGACTGACCTCCAAGGTCCTTTCCAAGCCTAAATCCTGGCTTTTCCATCGGCTATCTGTAGGGCTTTGAGCAAAGTCAGTTTCTTTCTCTGGGCCTCAGTCTCCTTTTCTGTAAAATGACAAGGTTAGACCAGATGATTTGTTGTACCTTTGTCTAAATCAGTAGTCCTCTGATTTACTGGAGAGGCTCCAAAAGTCTAGCCCACCCTCCTGTGCTGCTCAGTCCTTCCTCAGGCCCCAGCTGGGACTGAAAACCCAGATTCGGTCCAGTAAGTTCATGTGCCACAGGTAGAAGGATCTTCCCTGCCCACTGTTCCAGCTGTTGGGTGTGTCTCCAGAATCTTTCCACACACACACACACACACACACACACACACACACACACACACGTGTCATCTCCCACTCACTCGAAATCCAATAAGCCCCTTTATTTCATTCTTTTAAATCCCTTCTTATGATATGCTTTTTTAAAAAATAAAGTCATTTCTGAATCCCTTGGACCTACAGAGACTAGAAGAGTCAACTCAGAAAAATGCCTTCCTGAGGGATCTACGAATTATGAACTCTCTCTTGGAGTCCCACCATCTCCCCTCAAAGCATTCCACCTACTTGGAAAGTAGGTTTGGGCCTTAATGGGCAGAGGCCCATTTCCAATTCCATGGTCCATACCCTGCTGGCTCTTAGTAATCTAAAAAAAAAAACAAAAAAAAAACCCCAAAGCACCAGAAGTAAATGGACGTGCCTTGCTAGGCCTTTTCAGCCAGTCACTTAGGGTGACTGATGATTCATGAGAAGTAATAAAAAATAGCAGTGTGTCATTCACTTTGACCTCATGGAGAGAGGAAAATCAGCCAGAGAAAGTCTTGTAGTTATGTACAAAGACCAAGTGGACATTCCCATAGTGCTCTGCACCATGGCTGCCCCAGAGGGATCACTGAGCTCCATTCCAGCCAGAAGTGGAATGTTGGAGGATTCTGCCAGTGTTTGACCATTCAGTCACCTGACCTTGCATGGATCTACTGGTCCCATGCTATCTATCCAGACTGTTATCCAGAAAGCACAAGGCATTATTTAAAAAAAGGAGGGGGGGAAGGGATGGAGAGAGGATGGAAGGAAGGAAGGAAGGAAAGAAGGAAAGAAGGAAGGAAGGAAGGAAGGAAGGAAGGAAGGAAGGAAGGAAGGAAGGAAGGAAGGAAGGAAGGAAGATTGAGCAGACCTGGATTAAGAGCTCCATGCTCAAAGAATCCTCGATTACCTTCCAAATTCCACTGCAATGCCAGCCCCTCCTTTCCATGGTGACCTTCCGTCTACTCTGCATTCATTTTCTATGTACCTGTTTATGTAGGTGGTATCTCCCCCATTAGACTGTGGGCTCCTTAGAGGCAGGCAGGGACATCGTCTTTTGCCTTTCTTGGTATCCTCAGTGCCTAGCACTGTGCCTGGCACAGAGCAAGTGGTTACTAAGAGTTTGTTGAATGGCTGATTGCTCTGATGCAGACTCTGTATTCCATCTAAGCCAGATGCCTCCCTCTTGTTCTTCTTCCTCCTCACCTTTGCTCAGGTTCCCTTCTAGGATGCCTTCTGCCCTGTCTTCTGGGCCACTCTGACATTCCTTCCCTCCCCAGCTGCAGTGTCCAGCTTTCTTCCTTCGGTCTTCCCTGACTTCCTGACCACCTCCCAGTGCCTATAAGTAGGACACCCAGTTGAACATGAACTGTGCTCTCTCATTGCTCTGTTTACATGGGCAAATCTCACCTCTCTACATGCATAATTCCCTCATTGAGTTCAGGTGTGATCGCTTTGCACTCCTCTTGTGTGATCCCCAACCCCAGCCCCAGCCCTTGGTACCACATAGTAAATATTCAATGAATACCTATGTGTAGACTTTGGAGCCATCCTACAGCCCTTTATGTTAACTCTGGGTCTGTAGCAAGGCTATCCTAGTTCCCTAAATTTCTATTCGAATGAATGCATTTAGCACAGTGCCTGGCACACAGAATGTGATAAATAAATGTTTGTGGACTGGATAGATAAACCATCCTGCTGCCTTTTCCCCTCCTCCTCTCTGCCTCTCAGGCTGACCCAGGGCTCCAAGCCCACAGAGGAGCCTAAGCTGGGCCAGGCCTGGCTAGAAAACTTTATTTAGAGATTATGCTGAAGTATTGGGGTGGCAACCAGTTTAGGACACACATAGTTTTCTTTGATACAGGCTTTGTATGTTATCTTTTCACTTAAGGAAAACAAAATCCAGAATACCCATTCTAATGGTTTGGAGGAGAGGAAGAAGGGTGAGCACCAGCACTGGCTCCAGAGATTCAGGGAAGGGGTAGAGATTATGGATGGGGTGAGGCAGAGCTGTGAACCCAAGAAGGAGAGCATTCAAGAAAGTGTCCAGGAGCTCCAGGTAGGGCTCAGTGTCCAAGTTAAGCATAGAAAGGCCTTTCCTCATACCTTAGCCACAGGAACTTCCTCCTCTAAGGAAATCTGCATCTCCTCTATGTGATTCACCTGTTGTCTTCCCCACTGGAATGCAAACTCAAAGGCTGAAACTGGTTTTGCTTTTTCTTTATCTGGCACAGTACTTTGCATGCGGTAAGTGCTTAATAAATGCATGTTGACTGATTGTGAAAGGAGTTAGAGATGAAAGCCCTGGGGCCACAGAATTGCTGTTTCCCAGCTAAAGAAGCTGTACCAGGGGAAGCTGATCCTGGGTAAAGAGGCCTAAGGCCAAGGCTGGTTCCTTGCACAAGTTCTTGACTCAGGGAGTCAGTTTCACCACTTCCCCCACCCCCACCCTTCACTGGTCCCTAACCGAGATGCTTCTCTCTCCCTTCTCAGGGCTACTGCTCCAGGAAGTGACCATGGCAGGACTCCATGAGCTGAGATTCACTGAAGAGAAGCCATTGCTCAGAGGGCAAGACACTGAGCTGGTGAGTTCCTCCTTCAGCTACCACCTAGCCCAGCCTGCTGCCCATCTCCCCTGGGTCTAGCTCCCAAGCAGCACTAGTGACATCATGTGGCCAGAGAAAGAAATTCTAGCTCCCCTTCTCCTGCCAAGTACTTACACCCTTCTTCCTCCCCTCCATGGCCATCCTCCTTTCAAAATTTGTCCTTCTGCCTTGACCCACGTACTCCTAAATCTCTCCTTTCTAGATGGAAAATGACCCGATAATTCATTCATGCTAAGTTAGCAACTTATTTGCCCAAGTCTGGGCCCTAACCCCCACATCTGTAACATGAGGGGACTGGTTAGACTAGCTGATATGTATATATTAGGCTCACTGATCTAGAGTTAAAGAGATCCTCAGAGGCCACCCAACCCACTCGCCACCGTGCTTCATTTTTTGGCATATAAGGCGTATAGAAGTTAAAAGCCTTGTCTATGGTCCCCAAGGTGGTAAGCCCCAGAGGCAAGATTTGAGCCAGTTTCTTCTTCCACTGTCCTCATCTCCAGTCCCTCCTCAGCTCTAACGTTCTGTGGGTCTTTGTGATTTAATGTGTTATAACACATTAAACATAATGTTAAACATTACAACACATTATAACACATAACACATTAAAGGGTTTCGGTGGGTTGTGTGGTTTGTGGTCTTGCTTTTTTTTTTTTTTAAAGACACCTGGAGAGACGTTGTTTAACGTGTAGAATGACTGACCCTCAGAAGAAATGGGTGAAGTCAGCTAGTCCAACACCAGCCTGAAGCATAAATCCCTTCTTACATTCTCTCAGGAGCATCAGAGCGTAGCAGAGTAGGGTGCTGGACCTACAATCATGGAGTTATTTTAGTCAGTCTTTTCAGTCATATCTAACCCCATTTGGGGTTTTCTAGGCAAAGAGACTGGAATGATTTGCCATTTCTTTTTCCAGCTTTTTTACAGGTGAGGAAACTGAGGCAAATGGGGTAAAGTAACTTGCCCAGGGTTACACAGCTACTAAGTGTCTGAGGCCAGATTTAAACTCAGGGCTTCCGAACCCTAGGCCCAGTGTTCTATCCACTGAGCCAGTTTAAATCTTGACTGAGATACCTATTAGTTGTGTGGCCCTGGTCAAGTTATTTAATTTCTCTGTGTCTTCAGTTTCCTCATGTGTGAAAATGAAAGGGGCAAATTTGGTGGCCTCTAAGGCACCCTCATACCCCCACTGCAGCTCTAATTCTGTATATAGTTTCCATTGATGATCTCCTATGATCTGAAACTCATGTCCTCCTGAGTCAAACCATTCCATTTTTTAAGCTGAGATCCACCTCCCTACAACTTCTACCCAGCAATTCCTCCAGGGCCAAGTAGAATGTCTGCTCTCTCTTCCATATGATCCCACTTTAAATACTCCAAAGAGCAGGGATCATACACAGCCTCCTACATCTTGAGTTAAGACTTCCCAGTTCCTTTGGTGATCCGTTTTTGATGTGACTTATTTGCACACCATCTGGGCTGCTCCCTCATGGACAGGTTCCAGCTTGTCCAAGGCCCCTTAGCTAAGATGTGGCCTCCAGAACTGGCCTCTGAGCCAGAAGTTCACACCTCTCTTGCTCAGGGCTTAGAACATAGAACCCAAAGGAATGATTCACAAATGAAGGATTTTGACACGGATTCGTGGTCCAGAGATGAGGAGCCAAAGACTTTTTTTTGGGTTGAGGGTCCCTGCCAATCTCCTTGTCTTACCTCTTGGAAAACTAGCGTGGCTTTCGAGCAGATCAAAGTGCTGCTTATCTTGAGCCTGTAGTTTCTCCAGGAAGGATAGTTATGTGTGAGGAAACAAAAAGAGGGGAAGGAAGTGGCTCCAAGAAAGCAGTAAACTGCCAGGAATTCAAACAGAAACCCAGTTCAGTTGCTTATTGTCAGTATTGCCTAGCTCAGGAGTGGGGAACCTGTGGCCTCAAGGCCACACATGGTCTTCTAGGTCCTCAAGTGCAACCCGTTGACTGAATCCAAACTTCACAGAACAAATATATTCCTTTGTTAAAGGAATCCTAAGTCTTTGGTTAGCTCCTAGTTTGTCCTTTCCTGCTGTGGCTGGCTATTCTTTCTTCAGCCTTGACAGCACTCCTATCTATATTGGCTTTAAATCTCTAGTTTCTGATTTAGCTTGGCTTCTGTCATCACTGCTCAGGGGCAGGAAGCTGGGTGACATCTTTGCTTCCTCCTCCTGGTGACCTCCATCCCTTTGGTCTCCTGTTGGATCAAAGGCACAGCGGTGCCAAGCCTGATGATGACTTCTCCACGGTCAGTGGCAGTCCACTCTGCTGTATTGTGTCAGACCAAATATCAGACCCTCCCCTGTCAGTTATCTATCCTTGAGCCAGGCTTGCTGGACAAGTGGACCCCTCCCTTATTTCTCTTTGGTGCCCACCTTTCTCCTTTTCTTGTAAAGTTTGGGGTCCCATGCATTCACCATTGGGCCAGCCACCCCCATCAGTCAATCTCTGTGTTGTAATTCTCATGAGAATTTCTGTAGCCCGTCTATATTTAGGGGCCTGGAAGTTGGGTCCTGTTATTCCTGAGGCTCTCATCCTTTTCCCTTTCTGCTAAACTCGGAAGCCTGTGGGGAACTGGAATCATGACTGCTATCCCTAACGTTATTTTCCATTCCTCCTCCCCCTAGTGGCCTTCAGTATAAAATTCAGGGGTGAGCCCATGTGATCTAGGAACACTTTCTCCAAGAGCTGAAATGTGTTCCTTGAGCCACTAACACCCTACAATCAGACTTTAGAGATTCCTTGGTTCAGTCCTCTCATTTATCCCACAGGAGTAAACTTGGGCTGGGAGAAAGAACATGAGTTGCCCAAGGTCACATAGAGTATTAGTGGCCGAGTCTGGACTAGACCCAGGGTGCTCTGGATCTTAGCTCAGAGGACTGTTTAACTGTACCAAAGGGCTAACTTTCCTGCATATTCTTGAGTTTGCTTCATAGCAGTACAGTCTTGTAGGAGGTAACTCAGAATCTCGCCTTATTTCTTGCCTGTTTTAATTTTTTTTCAACAAACCTGGAAAATATCCTCCTATTACCTGAAACTTTTTATTATAATTTTTATTACAGTAATGTTTTATAATCTACATTTTTGAAATTTTTATTTTTATAATATTTTATATTTATAAATTATTTGTTAAATAGTTTATATTTATAAATGTTTTTATAAAATTTATAATTTTAAAATTTATAATTCTTATTACAAGCTTGATGCCATAATAAGTCTTTTGCTGACTTGTTGTAAACAAATCTTTCTTACTTTCTCTCCCTTCCTTTCCAGACTTTAGTTCTGTCCCTTCCCATGGCCCCTCTCAGATGTCTTCATCTCTCTTCCTTTAGGTAATATGCTTGTCTAAGCATGTTCCTAGCAAGGTGATCTAATGGGCAGAATGCTGGTCTTGGAGTCAGGGAGACTGGACTCGGAAGCTTACTAGCTGTGTGACCCTGGGTTAAAGTCACTTTAACCTTTGTCTCGGTCCCTGTCAACTCTTAAATCTCTGATCCATCCTAAGTGCCAGCTCAGTTCCCTTAAACTAGTTCTTATTTCTTTTATTCCTTTTTTATTGTTTTTTCTTTTTCTTTTTTAGCAAGTCAATAAGGGTTAGGTGACTTGCCCATGGTCACACAGCGAGTGTCAGGTGTCTGAGGTGGCATTTGAACTCAGGTCCTCCTGACTCCAGGGCCGCTGCTCCACCTAGCTTCCCTTTTCTGTGTTGCTTTTGTTTTTTCCTAGCATCTTTCTCCAATCCCAAATATCCCAGATAGGGGGATCTCTTCACTTCTTGGTTACATTTCCCATTAGCATTCTTCCCCACATTGGGCTATTTCTGGGTTAGATCCAACCACCTGCCTGTTTGTCTCCTGCCATCCTTCAGAGTTCATGGTGACCCTTCACATAAGATGAAAAGGAATTGTGTCTCACTGCTTTAATAATCCATAATAGCAAACCTTTCTGCTAAATGGATCTCCTCAGTTCAGCCCACTTGCTCTCTCTTCTTATAAAGGATGTGTCTTCTTTCCGTTCCTCGAAAGTGCTTGGTAAGAAGCTAAAGGTCATGAAATCTTTCTAGATACTTGATATGTTAAGAGGTCTGCAGTTTCCCTGGTGTGGAGATTGCATTCCCTGCACTGACCCAGATCTCCATATTTCCTCATCATAGAAGGTGAAATCATCACTCATAGAACTGAGTCCTGGAAGGAATCCTATTTAGGCCATCACAACCTCTTCATTTTACAGAAAAAGAAAGTGAGTCACAGAACATGGAAATGATGATTCCCGAGGTCATATAATTAGTAAATAGCAGATGCAGGGCCTGAACTCAGGTCTTGACTCCAAATCCAAGGTCCTTATCACTAGACCATGCTATCAAGTTTCTCTAGCCTAATCTGCCTCCAGATGTGGACTTGAAACTGATGTAGTTTGGTAAGACCTATCAAAAATCTTTCTTCTTAAAAGATATTTCCTCCTGGGTACCAATAGCATCTTGGAATGCTTCAGTGGCACATGGCTTCTGAGAAGCCAGGGTCATGTCCATGTCACAGTAAGGAAGTAGAGGACCTTTCTGGAGCGGTCTAATCTCTTCAACCAAAAATAAACTTTTCAACATTGGAATATGTCATTCAATCCATACCTTTCATCCATGCCTTCTTGCCTAAAAGATCCAAATGGGCTAGCCTTGGATCTTAGAGCCAAAAGAGACATTGGAAAGAATCTAGTCCAATTTCTTTATCTAACAGGTGAAAAAAGAGAGATAGCAAGTGATTTGCCTGAGTCCACATGGCTACATGTGGGGTTTAGTTAGTGGCCAAGTTGAGACTAGAGCCCAAGTCTCCTCTCCATCCCCCCATTTTGGGTTCCTTCTACCATACACCATTATTTGACTGCCTCTATGAGTCTTCTAATACAGTGATAGCCCATTCATATGACTAGGGCCACCATGCAGTACAGAGGGTGTGCAAAAAAGTGATGTGGAAAAAGATGCTGAGGTTTTAATGGCGGCCAACTCAATGGGTCAGCAGAGGAAAATGGTGGCCAACAATGCTGACAGGCTCTTAGACTGCATAAAGAAGGTAGAGTGTCCAGAAAGATTAAAGGAACAGTCAACAAGCATTTTTAAAGTACCTACTATGTCTGTCATGCTGAGACCACACCTGAAATTTTATGCTCAGTTTGGTAACATTTTAGAAGAATTGAGGGGAGAGAGATGCAATGGGGGTGAGGGGTTGGGGGTGGTCTTCAGATATTTGAAAGACCCTCACCTGGGGGAGAGCTCCACTCATGAGAGACCATTCAAACCTTAGGGAAGCCCTGGGGGAGGAAATAGCACCGGTGATGAGGAGCCTCCTTACATAAAGGGTCCAGATGGACTGGCCTCAGAGTCCATTAGGTAAGCAACCTCTCAGAAGCTCCAAAGGTCCCTTCCAATCTTCCTTCCTTCTGTCACATGGCAGTGTCTCAGAAAGAACACTAGACTTGGAGTCAGAGGGCCTGAGTTCAAATACTGTTTAAGTTTCATTAGACAATTCACTTCCCTCTCTAGACCTCTGTTACCTCCTTTGTAACACAAGACTAGGCTAGGCCAGATGATAACCAATACCCCCTACAGCTGTGAATCTTGTGAACCTACTCTTCTTTTAATTCCCTCTTTTTTTTTCTTTTAACTATCTCAGATTGTTAGATTTAGTGCTAGAAGGAAGCTCAGAGGCTCTCAGTCCCAGCTCCCTCATTTTACAGAGGAGACTGGTTCTCAGAGAAGTTAAGTACCTTCTCTGTAGTCACACAGCTGGCCATGCACAGCATCTTGGACCTGGGGGCTCAGAGCTATCACCATGAATTTTGTGCCCAGGGCAATGCTACATTTTCTGAGCCTAATTATTCCTACTCCTCTTGACAATGCACTTATCCCAGGGAGAATTTTGTACATCTTAGACCTCTCCAAGTTTTAAAAGAAAAGGAACCCCATACCCTCCCCACTTCTATCTCTCACTCCCCTCTCCTCTTTTTGCTCTCTCTGTCCTCTCCTCCTCTTCCTTTCCTCTCTTTTTCTTTCCTCCTTTCACTCTCTCTCTGTCTCCTCCTCCTCCTCCTCTTCCTCCTCCTCTTCCTCCTCCTCTTCCTCCTCCTCCTCCTCCTCCTTCTTCTTCTTCTTCTTCTTTTTCTTCTTCTTCTTCTTCTTCTCTCTCTCTCTTCCTCATCTCTTGATCCTTTCTTTGTCTTCTCCCCCTTCCTCTTCTTCCTCTTCATTTCTTCTCTCTCTTTTTCTGCCCCTCCTCTATTTATCCCCCCTCTCTTCCCTCTCTTTCTCCTTTCTCCATTCTCTAACTCTTTCCCCCTTCCCTGTCTCAGTTTATTTCTTCTTCTCAGTTTTTCCTCTCTGAGACTCCTTCAGCTCCTTGGTCATCTTAGTTGACCTGTGATGGGCCCCTTGGACCGTCATTGGCCATTACCCCCTTCTGCTTGGAGGTCATGCCCTGCTCCACTGCGTGGGCAGAATTCTTCATCCTAACCCTGCCATTGTTTGCATTCTCATGCCTAAAGCTTCTATATGTTCAATTTTGCTTCCTTTTTCTCTGGCCTAGTAGATGGAAGGGAACCTAGCCAGAGGTTGGTCACGTTTATGGATTTTGCTGAGTTCTAGTGAGTGGTCTTCCCCCTCAGCCTGAGCCAAAGGGCTGCATTCTCCTTTATTCCTCCTTTCTCAGGTGTAGAAACCTCCTAGTCCAGCCCTCTCAGTTTACAAATCAGGAAATGGGACACCTAACTGGTGCTTAATAAATGCCTGGGTGGTTTTTGTTGTTTAGTGTGTTTAACCCAGGATCCTGGTTAGAGAAGGTAGGATGTCTCTGAGTTGTCTCAGGTTGTCGGCTCATCCTTAACTAACAGAAGCTCCCATCCTCATATGAGCAAAGGGCTTGACACCACTGTGAAGGATCATGGCATCCCACAAAGAGACCTTAGGGGCTTATGTCCCAGGCTGGTTGTGAGGACCAAATGAGATCATTGTAAAATGTTTTTCAGACCTTGGAATGCTATGCAAATACTAAAAAAATAATAGCATCCTCCAGTCCTCCAGCTTCTGTGCCAAAGGAATCTCCAAGGAGAGGGACTCTGCCACCACTCTTGGCAGTCCATTCCACTTTGGGCCCACTCAGATGGTTAAGAAGTGTCTCAACAAGCTGAAAGGGCCTCTCTGTGATGTCCACCCATTGCTCTGGCCTAGTTCAGGGCAAGACTGATCCCTCTTCCACAGGGCAAACTTACAAGGTGGCTACTGTGTCCCCCTACCCCAAATCTTCTCTAGGATAAACACGTACCTTCCTCCAGCCAATCCTCAGGTGACCTGCATTCAAGGCATCCTCTGGACTCCCTCCAGTCTAGCAGTGTGCTTCTTAGACCAGGGCAACCCACAGTGAGCACAGTGGGGTCTGATGAGAGCAGAGGATGGTGGAGTTCTCACCTCCCTGCTCCAGCCTTCAGCCCTTTCCACACTCTGCCAGCCCTATACCACCCTAGTGTAGGCGATTTTGGTTTTGTACTCAAGTGCCAGACTTGACCCCTCTCCCTCCTAAAGTTCCTCATAGGCTCCAGCAACCTGTTGATCTTTCCTTGGTATCTGACCCTCATCAAGGGTATTAGCCATCCGCCCCAGCTGGGCATCATCCTGAAGGCCTGGAAAAGATGCTAACAGAACATAGCAGCAAACACCTGGCATACACAGGAGGGCCTGCTGCACAAGTTCTTAGATCTGCTTTTCTAAAAGGAAAGCAACATCTGAGGGATCAACAATCCACTTTAATTACATTCACCAACAGAGAATATACAAGCAGAAAAATAAAGACCAACAGACAGGGCTTCTAAATGTCTGACCATAAGCAATGCATACATCACATCAACAGACAGATTCAACAGTCTGACCATTACATATATACAGTTACCAGACAGAGAAGCACCAACATCTAGGTTTTCAAAGCTGGGGGGCTCCTTAAGTGATAACATGAACCTTCTAAGCCCTCAAAGCAAAACCTTGTCTCAGAATATATTTACACTTTTCAGACCTGGAGGGCATCAGAACCATAGTGACTCAGTGCCTCATTAGAAATTAGCAACAACTTCCTTTAATGGGCTTCCAGTGAGACCTGTTAAGAGGGGGAAGATCTTTAACTCTAATCAACATTCACAGAAGCAGCTGGATCCTCAGCTGCCTATTATTAGGGATCAATCCTTCATGGTCTGGGTCTGGCTGCAGCACTCTGCTATCTCACATCTGCATTTGCCCTACACCCTTCCCTGCATCCCTCCCCAGGGTTTCCATTGTCCCAGGTGCTTAATCTCTTGTACAAGAACTCTTGCTTCTAGACTTTTTCAGGGAGTTCAGTTCCAACCCAGAGCATACCCCATTGCAGGCCCCCAAGGCCAGAATGAAGTTCTCCTAGAATCTCTGGAGTCATGTACCCACCAAGGTTTACACAGAGCTTTGCCTGCATCATCTCACTGGCTCTTGGGAGCTCACACATTGTCTTTCCACCCAGCCCCAGGGCAGAGTTCCACCCCTAACTTAGAGTTTTGGGGCCACAGCTGATCTAGTTCTCCCTCCTAATGATTCTCCATTCTCCTCTCCCTCTCAAATCAATTCAAGAAACATGTTTTTCTGAGGTGACTTACAGGACATCCAGGCTAGATACCGACCTCTCTCCTCCCCAACCTAGCCCCAGAGCTGAATGTCTACTTCTAGAGGGGAAACTGAGGATGGGAAGGAAGGATACCATTGACAAGAATGAAGAAGATAATTTGGTGCCAGTGACATGGCACCAAACATATATTACCTCATGTGATCCTCACAAGAACCCTGGGAGGGAAGTGTTATTATCCCCAATTTACAGATGAGGAAATTGAGGCAAATAGAGGTAAAATAATTTGCTCAGAGTCTCACAGTTAGTAAATGTGGATTTAACCTCAAGCCTTCCCACATTCTGTGAGGGCCCCATGGTCATCAGAAAGTACCAGGGAAGGAGCTCTCTTGCCTTGGCACCCAACCTGGAAAAAGCCTCATTTGAGCCAGAAAGATAGGTTCCTACAGATAGCATTTATGTAGTGCTTTAAGGTTTGCTGAGAGCTTAGAATAGGTTAATTCACATGATCTTTGCAACAGCTTTGTAAGGTAGATGCCCGTATTATCTCCATTTTATAGATGAAGAAACTGAGGCCGACAGAGATTAAGAAACTCACCTGGGGGCACATTTCAGGATTTGAACTCAGGTTCTATCACCTAGCAGCCTCAGAACATCACCCCAAGTTTAAGGGAAGGACCCACCCCACTTTGGGTGACCTGGATCTGCATGAACCTTAATATCCTTTTCTTCTACTTGTTATCTCTCCAGGAGAACTCTGATGCCTTCCTCTCTGCTGTGGACACAGACTGGAAGGTAGGACCCCCCCACCTCCCCAAGGAGCATTTCTTAACATCTCTCTTGTCCCAGCTTCCTGAGGTTGGTGGGCAGTACAGACTTCTCAAGCAAAGTCTGGGAATGTCAAAAGGAGGGGAAGAGATAGGCAAGTAGTTCAGATTCTGTCCACAAAGAAGGGCTATGGCCTTCCTGATGACCCTGCCCACTGGGTGATGGAGGGCTCCCAGCAAAGGGCTGTAGAGCCCTAGGGGGCAGACTGTGATCCAAGCCTCCTAGACTGGGAGGCAGCTCAGCCTGTCTGGCCCTCTCCTCCACAGGATGCCCTTGTGGGCTGGGAAGGGCCAGGAGGTAGCAAGGAGAGAGGGGAGATGGATGGCTCATGGAGAGGTGGGGGAGCCTTGCTGTGGTCTGAATCAGCATTTTCCACCAATGAAAATCAGGCTGACTTTCATAAATAGCTGCTGTTTCTATGGTAGCTGTTGACTTGGCAACCCTGGACTCCTTAGTTTGATGACACATTATCTGCTATCCCTGAAAAGGTTTGTGGGGATTTTACCTCCCCTTCATAATATGATTCTACCCTCCTCCTCAATCCTGTTTTCCGCTGGACAGGGATGACCTCCAGTCAGAGGTACACCCATGATCCATCTCTGGGCCCCTGAACACATGCTCTGCTCTTGTCCAGCTTCTGTCCACAAAGGAGGCCTGCAGTCTGCCTAGCACATTCCCCGCTTCCAGTGACCCTGCCCACCATGGGCATGAGGGGCTCCCAGTTCAGGGTGCTCTGACTCAAGCTGCCAAAGGAGTCTTAAATTAGGGTGAGGCTCATCCATCTGAGGGATATCAAAGGGAGACAAATACTCAAATACCACCACCCCAAAGGGTTAAACAAGCCCACATTTGGATAAGGGAAAGAGTAGAGGGAGGAGGGAAATGTATACCTTGGCATGTTTTGTGAATTAGCTCTGGTGTGATTTCACACAACTCGGCCAGACTTTCACATCCTTGATCTGGCACTGGGCTTGTCCCAGGGATTTGGATGCTGGGGTACAGTGGGGGTGTTGTCCCCAGGAGAGTGGGGACTGTCAGGCTCCTGGAGGACTGATGAGCCCTGTAACTCAGGTGACAAGCTATCCCAAGGTTTGTTGGCTTAAAAGATTACAGAACTTGTCATGTGTTCATGGTATATCAATGCCAGATCCACAGACTGTTAGAATAGCAGGAGCCCCTTAGTTTACAGATCAGGAAACTGAGGACAGATAGGGGACAGTTTGCCAAGATGACTCAAGAAGTAAGTGGGACTCCATGTCACATCTGACCCCCATCTTAGCCCCCCCCTCCCCTTGTGTTGATCTTTTCAGCCCATTCTAAACACACATAGGTTGGTTATAGGGCATCAGAAGAAAGGATCAGACAGTTCCTAGCTCTGTGACCTTGGGCTGGTCACTTATCGACTCTCTCCTAGGGCCTCCTGTGTCAAATAGGGAGAATAACAGTCCCACTTTCTGGGTTGTTAGAAGGATGAAATGAGATAGCATTTGTAAGATGTTTTACACAGGGGTGTAGGGAAATGGGATATTGGACAGGCATACTGAGGGGGAGCGTGTGGGAGGCTGCTACGTTACAGGGTACAATGTTGGACCAGGAGTCAGAAAGTTCTACCTTTGAATCCTGCTTCAGACCTTACTAGCTGCGTGACCTTGGGGAAGTCACTTTACCTGTTTGCCTCATTTTCCTCATCTAGAAAATGGGGACCTCCCAAGGTTACTATTAGGATCAAATGAGGTACCATACATACTGTGCTTTACAAACCTTAAGCTGACATATAAATACTATTATAATCAAAGGGGAAACTGGAAATTAGATAATGTTAAAAACGAAATTTAGTGATAGCAGCAAGAGAATGGGATGGGGACTTGGTCAGATATCAGGAAGAGATGGTACAGAAGCTGTGATTTTTTGTCTATGGTGTCACACTTGAGGGAGAGTGCTGATGTATCTGTCCTTAAGGCACATGAGAGATTGTTCGGATATATACTAGAAGAGTATGTCCTTGGTAAAAAGGAAAGGAAGACAATGGCTTCTGAAGGTTGGGTTAGTAAGAAATCAATGATTACTCATTCAGCAAGCATGTGCAAGGCACTGGGTTGGGTGCCAGACAGAGCCTGTCCTCAGGAGCTTACATTCAGAAAAGTGCCCAGCAAGCTCTGGCCTCCCACCACTCCCAGCTTGGAGGCTCAGGCCCCGTGACAGGATGCATTTAACGCAAATGCTGCCTATTCCACCAGCTCCTAAGCACAGCCCACCTGGACCTCCTGCCTACAGGCCTCGGGCATTTGAAAGGCACTGGCTCTGAGCCCAGCCTGGCATGAAGGTTCTGACTAATAAGATGTATTATTTAAACATTTGGAGAAAGAGCCTTTCTGCCAGCTCAGCACTTTCAACCCTGTCATTGCTGAAGGCCTCCCTCTCCATATGCCCTGGCCACGTGTCTTCTCCAAACACCAAAAGCAGGATGAGAAAAGTTCTTAGTGTGAGGTTACCATGGACAGAGAGGCTCCTGAGGCTTCATGGGACTTGAGAACATTTTCTAAAGCAGTGTTTTCTAGAGCAGTGGGTCTGGGATGCCTAAAAGTCTTCCAGGTGGTCTGAAGGAAAGTCAGATAGTAACTCATGCTGGGTATTTTAATGCACCTCCCCATAGAGTTCAGTCTGTCCTGAAAGACACAAAAGGAAACTCTGGGGTGGGCGGGGAATCAGACGCAAGAGTAGCTGGTTACCTGGGAACTTTTCTCCCCAGAGACAAGGTGGGGTGCAAACAGTGCTTCTGAGAGGTGGTTCTGAGGACGTGAAGAGGGCCAACATTTTTAAGGATTATTACAGTGACACGCTCCAGTTCAGTGCTATAGATTTCTAAGGCAGATGGATGGAACGAGTGCAGTAGTTCATCTTGGGATGTTTGAAGTTTAATTGGTGGATTCGTGAGCTGCCATCTTGGACGTGAAAAGGTTTTTGGCTGTGCCCTAGATGTCACAAGGAGAAAGGAACCTGCTTTTTTGTGGCTCAGCCATAAGGTGACCAAGAGGGCCCTTTTCCATCACTGGTTGGAGAATTGGAAAGGGCAGGGAGGTCCTCCTTCTAACACTAGGTTGAATCTACTGTGTGAAAACCAATCATAGATTCATGGGAAAACTGAGGCCTGGAGAGTTTTGAGTACTTGCCTAAGGAGCAGAGTTAGAAGTTAATTCTCCATCTTTTGACTCTGAATTGAAGGCTCTTTTTTCCAATCGTAGGGGAGACTTGTGTCTTGTCATTCCTTCTCGAAAAGGACCATGACATCAGGGAGACAATGATATGACTTGGAGTTGACTTCGATTTGAGTGAGGGAGGACTGTGAAAGGTCACCAGCCTCACTTTCTCCTCCGGAGCCCTGGGTGTCCAGCGGTCAGATATTCATCATGATGATTAGAGATGGCCCTGGGAAAGACACACACACTGCAAAAGCAGGTTTCTGAAAAATAGTCCAGGAGATAGCAAGGGTAGTTGGATTTCTGCCCTCGGAACCACTAAAAGTTTGGGGCCATGCTGCCTGTTCCACCAAACCGTGGACCCTCGGTCCTCAGGAAGGAGGGATGCAATGGCTCAAAGACCTGCTCTTGTGGCCTGTTCCAATGGTACAGGCCTGGGGCAGTATCAGAGGAAGGTAGGAGTTAGCAGCCCTATGGGACTCTCCAGAACAAGCACAAGTGACTCGGAGAGCTCTGCCTTGTTGGAGACCCTGCAGCCAGAGGGGCCCAGGGGACTTGTGAGCTCTGGAAAGGTGAGTCATGTCAGCATACCATCACAGTGATGCCACTGAGTGGCTTCTCAGCTCCACCCAGTGACATCAAGCCAGGCTGGACTGATTCTAAGTCTTCTGCGTACTGGGGGCATGCACACAGACTGGACTTTGTCCTAGTAAGTCCTGGCCAGAGGTAGAAAATGATGACTCAGCAATTAATCCATTCTGCCCATCACCATAGTTCACCCCAGAAAAGGGAAAACCAAAGCAGAATGTGTAGGTGGCCACAACCTGGTGGGGAGGGGGGTGCAGTTGGTGTAGAAGGGGTTGAGTTAGGCCAGCCCTTTATCTTCCCTAGGAAAAATTTAGCAACCACGGGCTCCTTCCACCACCATAGAGGCTTTGAGTCCCAGATAACATAGCGGCTCAGCCTCCCCACTGTAGCTGACCCCAGCCTTCTTGAGGCTGAGGACCTCTGGCCCAGAGATGAGGATCTCCAGGGGGACCTAGCCCTCCGTTTCTTTGTCTTTTAAATAAGGATAGGATGATACAATGGGAAAAGCTGCCACAAGTGGATGAATCTGAGCCTCTGTTTCCTCAGTGAAGAGGCAGCTGGGTGGCACAGCGGATAGAGCCTGGAATCAGGAAAACCTAAATTCAAATCTGACCTCAGAGACTAGCTGTGTGAGCCTGCGAAAATCCCTCAGTCCTATTTGCCTCCCTCTTCTCATCTGTAAAATTAACTGGAGAAGGACATGGCAAACCACTCCAGCATCTTTGCCAAGAAAACCCCAAATGGGGTCATGGAGAGTCCAACATATTTGAAAAGTGACTGAACAGCAACAAAAAATAATACCTCAGTGAACATGATCTCTAAGGTCCCTCCCAACTCTTCCAGCTAGAGGGGACCAGATTAAACAATCTCTAAACTCCCTTCCAATCCTGGAGCGTAGATGTGTCTGAGCCTGACCCACCAACCCAAAAGTCAGAGTTTTGACACTGGAGTTGGATGAGCATTAAGATTTTGGCATCAATCAAACATCTACACCCAAAAATCAAAAACTCATCAGTTGGGAGAATCTGGGGACTGGAAGAAGTTTACTAAGGAAATTAACCTGGAAATGAGAGTACAGGGGCCATGCTTAAACTTCCTCAGAGAAGTACTCGTGTCCAGAGGCCACCCTATGGTCAACCGGTCATCAAACATTTATGAAAGACCTACTGCATACCAGGTACTGTATTAAGCATCAAAGATACAAAGGGAAGAGAGATCCTGCCTTCAAAGGACTGACAATTTCATGGGGGAGACAACGAGCCCACAGTTCTGTATAAACAAGCCGCAGTCAGGATGGAGTAGAGAGTATACAAAGAGGGAAGGCTGACCCTGTGCCCTGACAATGGTCACCTTGGTCCCAGATGAATTTGATGAGTTAAGCTAACCCAGTTTTGGGAGAAAGGTGCTATTATTATCCCTACTTTACAGATGAGGAAACAGTCTGGAGTAACTGACCCAGGGTCACACAGCTAGTAAGTATCTGAGACTGGATTCGATCTCAGGTCTTCCTGACTCCACGTCTAGCTTTCTATCTGCTGTGCCACTTAAGCTAAGACCTAGAAGATCTTGCCTGTATTTGGCGGTGGTGAGGAAGGGGCAAGAAATGGAAGAGCAATATTTATCTCCCTGGTTCCATGGTCATGAATGTTTAGAGGAGCAGCATACAGAATAAAGGGTGAGAGTGTTTTGTGTGTGTGGGTACGTGCTCTCGTGCACACGATGGCACCCACGATGTCACTCCCCAGCCCTGAGGGACGTGGTGCTGTCAGGGACCTTAAAGGTTGTCCTGTCGAACCCATTTATCTTACAGAGGAAGTGACTGAGGCCCAGAATAGGGACAGAATATGCCCAACGTCTTGTAGATGGTAAGATGCCCAGGCAAGATTCAAACTCAGGTCCTCAGGCTCCGAATCAGAGCCTTCCCAGATGATTTGCTTTCCAGTTGGCTCTTCAGATTTCTGATTCACGATCCTACTATGACCCCAAAGGAAGCAGCCAACTGAGTGAGAACCAGATCTACAGCCAGAGCCAAGGAGAAAGGATCGAATCCAACATTAGATCCTTCCTAGCTGTGGGACCCTGGGCAAGTCGCTTCATCTGCCTGCCTCAGTTTCCACAATTGTAAAATAGAGATGATATTCACACCCACCTCCCAGAGTTGTTGTGGAGATCAGATGTTATTTGTATCTTACATGCCAGTGCCTGGCACGTAGTTGGTGTTTAATAACTGCCTGCTCCTTTCCCTTCCCTGCCTGAAGGGGATGCCCACCATGAACCTTTTGTCATGGTCTACACCAAGGCAGTCCTGGTTGTTACAACCACCTGCAACTTAGCATTTGTGCGGGGCTCGATTTTTAAAAGCTCCCTCCATTCTGGAACCCCCGTGGTTGCCCTGGATGAGTGGATGAGGACATTTTTGCAGCTCAGGCAGCTCAGGTCTAACATCTATAATTCAGGCTGATCTGGCTCCCCAGCATCAGGTGCTAAATAGCAATAGCCTTTGTTTCCAGGACCCTGCAAGGCGATTTAGGTTTCCTTGTAGTGTGCCCATTTTACAAGTGGACAAACTGAGGCCTAAAGTGGGAAAGTGACTTGGCTAGGGGCCCACCGCCAGTGTCAGAGCCAGGGTCCGAACCTGGGTCTCTATTGATCTCAGCTTGTTTCCAGTCTTGGTCCTGGGGAGCCTGTCCTTGCAGGCAGGGGCATAGAAGCAGCCTCAGATCTAGGCTGGAGGGTGGGGCAGGCACTGCAGAGTTTTCTGTAAGTGTTGGGCAGGTGGGTATGGGTGCCAGGCTGGGCTTTGGAGAAACCCGGACCTCTCAGATCCCTGATCCCTTCAGGGCCAGAAGGAGCAGGGGGAGGAGAAGACAAGGAAGGAAGGAAGGAAGGGAACCCTGCAGTCCTTCCTTTCACCTGGCCTGTGTGCCAGTCCTTCCTAGCTCTGGAAAAGCGGAAGACGGGAAGGGGTCTGGATTCTCCCCAAAGTTGAACCTCTGAACCCCACCCATCTGCCCTTCTGACGTGGTGGGGGGGCGGGGAACCAGGAGCCCAAGGAGATCTGCATTCAGTGCCAGAGGAGCTGTCCAGACGTCAGCAGATGCACTGGGCGGATGACTCTCGGAGCTTGTCTGTAGCCCAGGAGGAGAACGGGGGCACTCCTGGAGGAAGGACATCTGAGAACCCGGGAGCCAATGTTGCAGAGCAGTCAGGTGGAGGGGACGGCGGCACCTCTCCAAGGATGAGCCCTGACTGAGACTTGCTTTCTTCTCTTCTCCCCTCCCTCCCTCACGTCCCACCTCTCCGCCCCTCTCCCAGTCCCTTCCCTCTCTCCTCTGCACGGATCGAATCCCCCTCGGGTCTCGACATCCCCCCACCTCGGGCGTCTAGGAATCATCCTTAATGCTCTTAAGCAATTAGCAGATCAGGGCTTCTCACCCCACCCCACCCCCAGACCCTTGGGCTGCCTGATAGAAGAGAAAGGAGACTGGCGGCGCCACCCATCCCAGATGACCTGAATGGCAGAGGGGAAAGCTTCCCAGAGATCTCCGATCCATGCATCCTTCACCTTGTCTGGGTCAAGAACCCTTTGACTGGTGAAGTTCATGGGCTTCTGCTCAGAATCCCACTTTCAAATGCATAAAGTAAAATACAAGGGACTAAAAAGGAAACCAATTCTATTGAATTATATTGTCAAAATGCTTTTTAAAAAAAATAAGGAGGAGGAGGAGGAGGAGGAGAAGGAGAAGGAGAAGGAGAAGGAGAAGGAGAAGGAGAAGGAGAAGGAGAAGGAGAAGAAGAAGAAGAAGAAGAAGAAGAAGAAGAAGAAGAAGAAGAAGAAGAAGAAGAAGAAGAAGAAGAAGAAGCAGCTCATTGCCTCCAGGCAAAGAACTCCATATCTTGTCTAACCCCCTTATTTTACAAGTCAACACACATCTATTCAGTGCCTACTGTGCGTCAGGCACCATTCTAAGGGCTGGAAATAGAAAGGAAAAAGAATGATCTCTACCCTGTAATACCCTCATGTTGTAATAGGGAGACATTATGGGAATAACTATGTACAGTGTCACTAGATCAAGGAAGGAAACTGAGACACAGAAAATAGGAGTGATTTCTTCAATTCTTACAGCCATATTGTGAGATGGGTTCCCAGGCTTGCTGCCTACCCAGGAAAAAAGTCCAGTTACCTGGAAAATGAGCTCGGGGGTCTTAAAATTGGAATGGACCTCAGAGGCCATCTAATCTAACTCTTTCCCCCCATTTTATAGATGAGGAAACTGAGCTCCAAAGTCACACAGGTAATGAGTGACTGAGGATGGAGTCTACACCTTCCCCTTGAAATTAGTCCTCTTCTTCAAAGTCCCCTCTTCCAAGAAGCCTTCCTTGATCTTCCCCCTTCCTCCTTTGAGCCCTCAGGGGGTCACCCTGTTCTAGTTGAAAGTTCTTCCCTCTGGTTCTAGGTTTCCCCTTCATGATCTTTCAAGAAGGCCAAAGGAGAAAAGTGGTGGTTTTCTTTTCTCCTGCCCCTTTCTTAGAACTGGCAAATCCTTCTTGAACCTGGGCCTCCTTCACCCACTTTGTGCCAGCTAGGACAGAGGGAGGTTTGCAGGTGACCAGTTGCCTCAGCCCTGAAAACCTTTCATTTGGAATGCCAGGAATGCTCAGGCCCGCAGCCAGTGGAGGGGCTGAGAGCATCAGTTATGGCCATACCAGTGGTGCCCAGACCATGGCCCTTAGAACATCTTTCTCCACCTCATCTCTCTTCCAGTTTCTAATAAATTTGGGAAAACTCCTGATCCTGACCGCACCCAAATGGGAGCCAGAGATACAGGTGTGGCTGACCTTTCTGTGTTCCCTGACTCACTCCAAGATCAAGCTCAGCGAGAATTTTAATACCTTGAAATCCCCCCTGTCTTTCCAGGCCCCCTCTCTCCAGGAAGCCTTCCTGGCTCTCCCCATCTTAATGCCTCTCTGACCCTCTCTGATGACCTGTCTCATCATCACTGCTGCACAGATCCTCTCCCCCCTCCCATGGAGGCCCTTTATGGGCAGGGCCTGTATCTGGTCTCATCTCTTTGTGCCCTCAGTTTATCACAGAGTTCTTCCTATGTAGTCTGCGCTTAGTGAACATTAAGCCCTAGTGATACCAGGGTGGCCTTTCTATGCAGGAATGGCCATGTCTTTGGGTCTGCAGATGTTCCAGTGCCTGGGAAGGCAGAGGCTGGCCGGCTCTGAGGCTGCCTTGGGCATGGTAGGGAGGTAGCAGGGAAAGTAGCCTTGGTCTGGATGGACTTTGTATGTCATGTCAAGGACCCAGATATAGAGTGGGTCTCCTCTGCTGCTCCAGGGGTAGTGCTCCTCCAGGTGCCCTGGCTTGCATGCACTGTTTTCTGTGTGTGATGTGTGTGTATTCGTTATGTGTTCTGGTGAACAGAGAAGCAGTGAGCACATGCATTTCCATCTGTGTGAATGCCCCTGGGGATGACTGAGTTGGTTCATATGTGTTGTGGGAGGAAGAAAACATCAGTAATGATTATGGGTGGTTTTTTTTATTTTTTTACGAAAGGGGGTAGGGGGAAAGACTAAGGAGAAAGAGGATGGTTTGAGCCAATGGGAGTGTGAATAATTCCCTCACCAGCCAATCAGGGAGCTCCAGGAGCTTCCATCTCTGCAAGTGCCTGCATCCCCCCATCTCTGCCGGGCGAGAAAGGGGAGGGCCTAAGTCGGGGGCTGGAGCTGGTGTATAAATCACGCAGAGAGGACGGCCCCGCACCGCAGTGTGAGCCGGGCACTCCTGCTGGGGCCGCCGGTGACTAAGGCTTTCAGCATCACCTCAGTCCTCCTGAGGGACGGCCCCAGCGCAGACTCTGCAAGATGCCGGAGTGTTGGGACGGGGTAGGTACATGGGCCACCCACCCAGAGCGGAGCAAACCCTGAGGAGACTGGGGATAGGGGGATATGGTGGGGCCGGAGACGGTATCAGAGCAGCCAGTCAGCTGGGTTCCTGTTGCCCGGGGCAGTTTACTGGGGTCTCAGGGATGGACCCGCCATTCTCTACCCAATCAGCAGAGCCAGAGACATGCCAAGCAACCGTGGCATAGGGTGGGCGGGCAGGATGCTTGTTATGATCAATCCCAGGGGAACAGAGTTGGAAAGGGGGTGAGGGTGGAGGATGCATCCCCAGAGAAAACCTCCATCTGTGTGTGTGTGTGTGTGTGTGTGTGTGTGTGTGTATGTGTTTGCGTGAGAGGCGGGCACAGAAGAAACAGAAATCTGCCCATGTTTGTCTCTGCGGCTATATGTAATTTGTCTCTCAGGTCACAAGGCACTGAATAAATGGTGCAGATGTGTGTGTGTGTGTGTGTGTGTGTGTTGGGGGCAGTGGGGGAAGGGGAGATTCTCTTTGCATGTCACTCTGTTCCCCCAACCCCCCAAGCAGGGACTGCAGACACTGCAGTGGGACTGTTTTGCTCCTGCTGCTGTAGAGGAGTAGCGGGGTGGTGCATCTACCATCCGTGGGCATTGTCTGGAGGTGAAACCAGAGGGCACTGGAGCACTGGCATGGGCAGCGGGGCTTGCTGTCAGGCAGTCTGCCTGCTGGCTTCCTGACATCCCAGGGTAGATGACTGGCAAATTGTGGCCAATGTTTCCCTATAAGGGGAAGCGGAAAACAGCTGTGTGTGTGTGTGTGTGTCTGTGTGTGTGTGTGTTTCTGTGTGTGTGCATAAAGGCCACCAGGCTAGGTCTCGACCATCACCCTTGTCCTCTGGCCAAGAGCAAGGGCTCTCTGCCCCCTCTTCAGGACTTGGGGTCTTGGGACCAAAGGGATTGAGGGATTGGTGGATATATGAGGCAGAGGGTGGTGCAGTGGGGACTGCAGAAAGCAGAACCAGGTATATCCCCTTTTGTCAGTAGGTACCGAAAGGACAAGGGCAGAGAAGGACATAGAACACCTCAGCCCTGGGTGGAAAGACTGGAACCTCATAGGCTGGCGTGCACTAGACCTGGCTGTGGGTGCATCATGGGGTGGGGGTGTTTGTGCCCCTTCCCCACACTGCCTCTGTGGCTGTCATTTGGGTAAAGGGCTTCTACCACTCCATGCCCAGCCTCATCATTTCTTTGCAGCCTGTCGGGGAGGCCTTGGATGTCTCAAGGGACAGATATCTGTGCCAGCCGCAGAGATGCTCCCTCCCTGCCTCCAGCTGGGTGGGGTTGGCTTGAATTATTCATGGCAATAGATCTGACCTCACCTCTCCTTCCATCTGCCCCCTTAGGCCTGGTTGGCCTGGCTGGATAAACCACATGCATCTCCTTCCCTCTCTTGCTCATCCCTTGGGGATGTAAAGAGCACACAATGTGTCTGTCCTCTAGTACACTGGCTCAGAGAGGGGTGGACTCACTGACGGAGCTCAGAAGGCTAGGACACATCTCAAGGTCAAGAGCCAGAGGAGAGGAGAGGAGAGATTGGGCCAGTTAGGGAGGCAAGGGGAGGGACCTTATCCCCCCATCCTCCTCCCCCAGACTCTAGACGGGAATTCCAGAGCCTGGCAGGGGCTGTCAAAAAGCCTGGGGGAGAAGATGTCACGCCCACCAGAGTTACAGTGCCTAAGGAACACAGCAGAATCATTTACCCGCCAGGAGGAGGACAGGCTGTCACTGGGGACTGAGGCAGGGCTCTGACATCACCAGGAGCCAATGGGAACGGCCCAGCTGGCCCCAGCCTGTGTGGGCAGCTGCTGGGGCAGGGCTCAATTGTTTCCATTTGTCCATTGCTGCTGTGGCTGAGCGAGCCCCACTCCTAGCAAAGAGAGAGCTCTCTGCCCCTGAGCATCCAGGGCATTGGGCAGGTGGAAGCCAAGGGGCCGAGTTGCCGGCCTCTGACCCTTGTCAGGGAGGGTCCGAGGGAGCTCCCAGGCAAGTACAAGGTGACTGGATGGAATAGCCAGAAGCTGCCTTCCGGCTCTGAGATTCTGTGACCAGAATGAGTAAGCCCAGTAGAGTCATCACAGGAGCCTAGATGTGGACCTCAGAGGTCATTGGCCCAAACCCTTCCTTGGATAAATGAGAAGTGATTTGCCTAAAGCCACACACCTAGGAGCAGGGTTAGATTTGTACTCAGGGCTTTCCCCTATGCCAGGTTACCATGTTCCACTCCACTTTCTTCTTTCTTCCTCTCGTCCAGGGGCTCTTAACTTTGGGTCATGTTGACACTCTGATGAACCCCAGGGACCCTTTCTAAGAATCACATTCTTCAAGGCATAAAGGATTGCAAAGGAGAACAGTTGTGTGGAATAAAGAAATGTTTTCTCCATTCAAGTTCAGGGGTATAGTCTAAACCAAATGTCAGAGATGAGGGGCTTGTGTGAAGAGGGGAGGCTGAGGAGAGCCCAGAGTCCTCATCCTGGTCACTGATAAGACAGTGCTCTGCTCTTATCTGCTTCTGCCTCTGCTCTGAGTAAGAACTCCATGATACCATCCTGTACTGCCATCTTGGGAAGGGAAGAGGAGGCAGGAAGTACTTGGGGCAAAGCAAGAACATGACATAGCCAGCCACGGTCACTGAGAGGGGTTTCTGGCTAAATGGGGCGGACCCTCATGGGGCACCATAGAAAAGACCTCTCTAGCCCTTAGTGCCCTGATGCATGCCCTGCTCCCTCATGGGACAGTAGTGTTCCAACTTCAGGCAACTCCTTGGAGGCAGTCTAGACAGGATGCCCCAGGGATGAGGTTAGCACTAAAGAACGAGTCGGTATCAAGAGACACTTGAAAGAGTGGAAAGAGCTAAGGTAACTGGACTAGCTAAGAGGCTAGAGGCAGGGGTAAGGTCTTTGGGGGAGCCTGGGGAGGAGGATGAGACAGCAGAAGCTACAGACAACAGGACTGGGGAAAAGAGATGGAGATGGACGGGATAGAGGGAGCTGAGGACATGATGAATGGCCCTAGGCAGGATCCGGCCTCCTTGATTCCTCTCCCATGTCTCCGGGAAGGTTCACAAAACCCCTTGCAAATACAGCCTCATCCAATCCTCCCACAATCATTGGTGCCCATGATTCCAAATCGGAGGGTCTGGGTTTAAGCCCTGATTCTGCCCCATGGGAGCAATGGGACTTTGGAAGTCACCTGCCTTTTCTGAGCCTAGGCTTCCTCATCTAAAAAGAGGTATTTGGGACACATGGCCTCCGTATTTCCCTTCACAGGGTGTTTGGGGGAAGTACTTTGGAAACCTTTGAGCCCCACAGAAATGTGCCCTCTTAGCATTGCCCCATGGATAGAGTTGGGAAAGGGAATGCAAAACTTCCTCTTCACTGAGTCCCACCAGGTCCTCCCCTGCTGTAGCCTGGGATCCTTGCTCCTAGGAGCTTTGTTCTCTCGAAGGTTGGGACCCCCAATAGCATCTTAGAACAGCCTTGGTTTGTGAATCAGAAAGGCCTCCAGGGCAAAGGAGCAACAAGCAACTTAGTCCTGCCCAGTCTTGTGCCCAAGGCATCCAGTCCCTGCCCTGCTACCCCAAACCCCAGGCCTGGAGGTCCTCCCTCTGGCCTCCTCCCCCCAGGCTCAGAGCCTGGCAACGTGGACCCCTAGCTCCGGTACTCTTCTATGGAATAAGGAACATGACACGGTGGAGAGAATCCTGGATGTGGAGATAGAAGATCTGGCTGTGTGGCCTGGGGCAAAGTCTGGCCCTCTCTGGATTGCAGCTCCATTGTCTGTAGAATTCTGGGCTGGATGGTTTTAATGCCTGAACCCCCAGACCCTGAAGGCCAGGGAGCAGGCAGGAGCAAGCAAGCCTCTGTGAGTCAGGTTGCGCGGCCTCATTGAGGCTTCCCTGCGGGGCCAGGAGGGGGCTGAGCCCTTCCTTGAGTGTCATCTGTTTGTCTGCAAGCCTTGTCTCGGGCCCAGGGGAAGACGCTCCGGCCTGTTTTCCGTTCAGGTGCCCTGGTGCGGCAGCTGCAGCCTGGCGTGCTGTCATTGACGTCACTGCCCAAGCTGGGACCATGGCCACAGTCCATGCTGCAGCCATTACTCACACAGATCAATCCGGGGTCTGGGTCTGGAAATGTTGATGGAGGGAGCTTCCACACCTGGAAGGAGGGACTATGAAAGAAGTTGAACAAATGTTTACAAATGGCAGTGAGGGGGAGGAACCTTCCTGAAGGAACTGGCTCCTGGAACTGAACCTTGAAAAATACATTGACAATCAGATATAGGGGAGGGGACACATTCTAGGCATAGGAATCTGTACAGGGGCCACCCAGTATGGGACTAGTTGGAAGAAATTATGTGTAGTCCCATTTGGCTGGAATATAGATGTGTGAAAGGAGATAGTGAGGGGATGAGGAGAGAAAGTTAGATCAGAATCATTGTGGACAGTGTTGAGTATCGGTATAAATACAAGGGGTCTTCCCCCTGTTTGGGCCATAGACTCCCTTGGGCAGTCAGTCTGGCAAAGCCCAGGGACCCTTTTTCAGAATCATCTTTCAAATGCACAGAATCTAATACATGGGATTATAAAGGAAACTAATTGTATCGAGATACAGTTATCAAAACATTTTTTTTAAACCAAATTCACAGTCCCCAGGTTCAAACTCTTGGTCTAAGATGTCTGGCCTTTATTTGTTAGGCAGTTAAGAGATGGTGAAGATTTTTGAGCAGGGAAGTAGTTTCATGTGAGTAAAACTTCAGGAAAACCAGCCCAACACCTATGGGGGGACAGATTGGAGGGCAAGAGACAAAAATTAGTGAAGCCAGTTAGGAAGCTTGTCCCATAGGGGATGGGTGATGAGGTCTTGACTTATAAGGGTGACAGTGAGAATGGAAAGAAAGGAGTGGAGAGGAAATGAAGCATGAAGACTCCCCAGGATGGGCAAAGGAACAGGGGAGGAAGAAATGATCCCGCTGTTAATGAGATCACAGCCAAGGGAAGAGGGTCTTTTCCTTCCAAATACAATTTCTGCTCTCCTTGAGTTTTACTCCTCCTGGAACAGTCCTGGTCTGGCTGGCTTCCCTGAGTTTATGGCTCATTTGCCTTCTAGGTCCCCAAAGGCTGCTGCTACAACAGGGTTTGACACGATTTGGATGAGAAATGGAAAACTTCTCCTGGTGTTCCAATTCATGGCCAGGGAGACAGTGTTTTCTTCCATGACTGCAAGCTGTGGTCTGGAACAGAAGGCTTTTCCTGTTCCTACTCAGTAATGGCCAAGCTTACACCTCTAGTTGGGGCAGGGAATTGTAGATGAGTAAATTAGATTATAGACGAGTAAAATAGATGGATTTGATTGATCTTTTTTAATAGGGAAGGGAATAAGTATTTATACAGTACCTATTGTTTCCTGAGCACTTGTACAAATATTATCTCACTTGATTCTCACAACAACCTTAGGAACTGGGTGCCATTATTATCCCCATTTTCCAACTGGGAAACTGAGGCAGAGATTAAGTGACTTGCCCAGGAGCACACAGCTAATAAGTGTCTGAGGCTGGATTTGAACTGGTCTTCTTGATTTCAGGCCAGGCTGGATCACTTCGCTGCCTCAACCATTTTATGCAACCACAAACAATGCACCCAGCATAAAAAGGAGAGAAAAGGATTGGGAAGAAAAAGGTCTTCCATAACTATTTCTGATGAAATTCTAACATCTGTAGCTATAAGGAACTGGTACAGATTTATAAGAGTCAGATCTACTCCCCAGTAGATTGAGGGGTCAAAAGTTATGAGCAGTCAGTTCTTGAAAAAAGAAGCACAAATCATCAGTAACTACTTTAAAAAATGCTGATCATCAGAGAAATAGAAAATACCAACAACTCTGAGATTCCACCCTCTGCCCACTGAACTATTGGATTCAGTTTAAGATTCTAAGGTTCAGCGCAGGCTATGAAGACACACGCATTGCCAACAGGGATGCAGACTGGTACAAATTCGAAAGCAATCTGGCATTGTGCAGGGAGAGCTAGGGAGCCATTCATGCCCTTTCTTCCCAGGGATGACTCCCTGAGGATAGCACTGAGCGTGAAATTAACAGCAGCAAAGACCTGTGTCTGTGTATGATTATAAAGAATGGGGTACACACACATATATATATATGTATAGATATAAATATTATATATAAATAATGTTTTTAAATTTTAAAATTTGCACATTGGGAAGTTGGTTTGGGTTGACAGTTACTTATTCACCTGATTTTAAGACATTAAGTTTAGAAAAAATATAAAGGCTTGCGGAACAATTAGTTGTTTGAGTACAATATGATGCACAGATGAATTGTAACTATCTCTTCATTTTCTAGGAACATGATATAGAGACCCCATATGGCCTTCTCCACGTGGTGATCCGGGGCTCTCCTAAGGGAAACCGCCCTGCCATCCTCACCTACCATGATGTGGGGCTCAACCGTAAGCAGAACCTGTCTTCTGACCCTATAGTAAAAGTCTCTGGCTTTGATTCACTTTCATCTCTCTCCTGGGTCTCAGTTTACTTATCTGCAAAATGAGGTTAGGCCAGATGATCTGAGAGTTCTTTCCCAGTTTTTCAATTGGTTGGAGTTCGATCAGTGGTAGGTCAGGGAAGCACAAGAGGGAAATAAAACCAGGAAGAGACATCTACAGTGTTCCCTTTCACCTTTGTAACAACTCTGGAAGTTGGTGGTTGAGCTTGAATATATTATATTCTGAAGGACACTGAGCTCCTTTTCTTTCCCAAAGATTAATTAAAACCTATTCTAATCCCTGACATTTATACAGTGCTTTCAGGTTTGCAAAGCACTTTTCTACCCATGACCTCATTTAAGCATTATATCATGCCTACGAGGCAAGGTACTACAGGGATTCTTATCCCCATTGAAGGAACTGAGGTGAGACTGGTCTATAGTCTCATAGCTAGTGCTAGAAGTAGAATTTGAACCCAGCTGTCTTGGTGGCTCCAGCTCCACAGTGCTCTCTCCACAACGCTGCCTTTTCATCAAAATGTTGCCAGAATCTCAGAGTTGAAGGGACTTCTCACCTCCCACCTTCCCTGGGCTGACTTGGTCCTACGTAAGACTTCTCCCCACCTCACCCCCACTCTTATAAAAAGTACCCTTTTGAAGTTTCAAGACCTTCAGCATGGGGGCGGGGGGAGGCCTCCTATCTCTTGTCTTGGCATCAGTTAATACAAATCTTCCAAATGAGTTCTTTCTTAATAAGGTAACTTTATTGAAGATCAACTCACAATTCTCAAGCCATCTCCTCATTGTCCCTGAGGTGTTTTCCCTACCAGCCACCCCATTCTTTCTTCATCATCTTCTGAGATCCTTCAATAACCCATCATGTCCCTTTCCCCTATCCCCCAATTCACACTGAGTGCTCTACCCCAACTTTGGACATTCCTAGGTCCTGCTCCTTGCCACTGGTAGCCTTGGTAAAGGAGTTGGGCTTCTTGCTGAGGCAGCAAGGTGGTTCAGTGGATAATGCTGGACTTTAGAGAGATCTGAGTTCAAATCTAGCCTCAGACACTTACTAGCTGTGTGGCCCTGGGCAAGTCACTTTAACCTTGTTTGCCTCAGTTTCCTCATCTGTAAAGTGAGCTAGAAAAGGAAATAACAAAGCCCTCCAGTATCTCTGCCAAGAAAATCCCAAATGGAGTCACAGTCAGACTGAAACAAAGAACCACATATACTACTGGCCATCCTTGTTATTTTTATTCATTTCCTTGCATTCGAAGATTAAACCAGCATAACATTATTCTGAGGTTAAAGCCTGAGGAGGGGGGAATATTTATAGGGAGTAAGGAAGTGCAGGGAACAGTCAAAGGAGATGAGAGAAAGCTGAGAGAGACCAGGAGTGAGGAGGAGAGGTGGAAGCCACATCACAAAGCCAGTCTGCCCTGTCCAAGAGTGGCATTGGCTGCCTTGGGAGGAACTCCACTTGAGGTCTTCTGGGGGACACTGGGTGACCACTCACTGAGTATGTTATATAGATTATTCAAGTATAATTTGGTTGGACTAACTGACCCCCTGAGGTCACTTCTAACTCTTAGAGTCAAGGGTCCTGGATTCAAATCCCAGCCCTGACACTACCAATGGGGCCCTGGACCTCAGTTTCCTTATCTGTAAAAATAATGAAGGGGTTGGCCCCAGGCTCCAATGTCCATTTTAGCCCCACACCTATGGTCCTGGGTATGAGGCTAGGAGTTGGGGTGGGGAGGGGAGGTGAGTTCAGCAGGTAAAGTCAGAGAGGATGAAGGAGGAATAAGGCCAGAGCCAGAATTCTGATGCCAGAGCGTACTGGGCTAGGATGACTGTGAAGACACACCACAGTCCGGCCACAATCCCAGCTCTTAGCAGAGTGCCTGGCCCATCATAAATGTTCATTGAATTGAAGGGGAAGGGAGGGAACCTTAGCAACCTCTTAGAGGCCTGTGCCACCCCCCTCACTTCATACTACCAAGAGCTCATCTGCTTCTTTCCAGATAAGCTCTGCTTCAATGCTTTCTTCAACTTTGAAGACATGCAGGAGATCACCAAGCATTTTGTGGTGTGCCACATAGATGCCCCTGGGCAGCAGGCGGGGGCATCACAGTTTCCTCAGGGGTACGTACTCCTCCTGCCCACCCTACCCCTCCAATGTCAGTGGCACCTCCCAATCTGCCTGGTCCAAGCAAGGAATGAGCCCCCAGGAGGGATAGGGAGTTCAGCAGGTCCAGTCCCTTTCAGTCTCCCTGCCATGTGCTGCCTAGACAGACTGGTGAAAGTGGTTGGGGTAGAAACTCTAAATCAATGTAATGAGATTCCCTCCCTCCAAAGCCCTTAAAGTAAAGTTCCCAGTGGGCCAGACTCCAGGAACACCATCCTCCTCCCCCTCCTCCCAATGGGTATAAAATGTACAACCTCCACCAGAAACCTGGAGGGTGGGGAGGGAGTGGGGAGGCCATCCTGCCTAGGCAGGTCCCACCCTGCAACCCAGGCTCCCTCCACACTCCCCTCACTGATGCCCACTCCTTTCTGTGTGTCCCCCAGGTATCAGTTCCCCTCAATGGAGCAACTGGCTGCTATGGTCCCCAGCGTGATCCAGCACTTTGGGTGAGTCCCTCAGTCCCTTGTTGCTGCCCCATATTTGGTTGGGGAGTGGGGATGTGCAGGAATGGCTGGCTGATGCAGGGAGAGGGCATGGGTTGCCTTTCTCTGGAGCCATGGCTGGAAGGTTGTGACCTTCCAGCCTTCACCGTCACAGCCTGGTAGATGGGCCCCAGCTGCAGCCTAGTGCCAGGCTTATATGGAAGTACTGCCCAGTCTCTGCAGGGCATTTACTGCATTTACTGCCATTTTCCTCAGGTTCAAGTACGTGATTGGCATTGGGGTTGGAGCTGGAGCCTATGTCCTGGCCAAGTTTGCTGTGAGTACCTGTGGCCCTTAGGAGGGAGGGAATAGACAGGGAGCAGAACCTCCTGGCTATCCTCCCCTCCCAGAGCGATGCAGCACTTCACCCTCTCTTTGCTTCTGGCTCTTCTGCTGCCTCACCATCTTTGCCACTTTCCTCTTCCCACTCATCACACCTCCTGTTTACACTGCCATTTTCACATCTGTCATTTCACTCATTTTCATGACACCCTAGTGCAGTGGGAGAGAGAAAGACTTTTAACCCCATTTTACGAATGGGGAAACAGGTCTGGAGAAGTCAGTCACAGCCAGGCAGTGGCAAGATCCAAGAGGGAACTTGGATCTCCTGAGTGTGGTCCCTCCACAGTAAATACCGTGGGAACAGTGGGAACTGTTGGGAACAGACTGGAACTGTGCATATGTTGGCATCCCCCCCTGAACTGCCCCTTCCTGTGGGGCCCCCTAACCACAACCACCCCGTTGCTCCCTTTCTTGTCTACAGCTGATCTTCCCTGACCTCGTAGAAGGCCTCGTGCTCATGAACATTGACCCCAATGGGAAAGGATGGATAGACTGGGCAGCCACCAAGGTGAGAAGGGGAGCTGGGACAATGGAGGAGGAGGAGGGAGAGGGGCAAGGCAGGTTTTGTCCTCTCCCTTGGCTCCTCACAAAGGCCACCTCTCTTTACTTTCAGCTCTCAGGCTTGACAAGTACTTTACCCGACACGGTTCTTTCTCACCTGTTCAGCCAGGTAAGGGAAAGGTCTAATGTCCATTTACTCCCCTTGGGTCTGGGAGCAGGGATCTGTAGGGATTTGGGGCAACTCCAGGGCCTAAGGGGGCCTGGGGATCTGGAAAGCTCAGTCATGACACTGGGAACGGGGCCTGCTCTGGCACCCAATCATCCTCAGAGGGAAGGGAAGGAGGAAGGAAGGAAAGCAAAGAAACAGGCATTTATGAAGCGTCTACTATGTGCCAGGCATTTTACAAATTAGGATCTCACTTGATCCTCACAACTCTGGGAGGTAGGTGTTCTTATTGTCACCATTTTACAATTAAGGAAACCGAGACATACAGAGGCAAAGTGACTTACCCAGAGTCTCACAGCTAGTAAGCGTCTGAGGCTGGATTTAAACTCAGGTCTTCCTGACTCCAGGCCCAGGGCTCTGTCCATGGTACCACCTAGCCCCACTTTGACTGACAGGTGTATTGCTAGACTATGAGCCAGGACCCCCAAGACTTACCCTCAGATCTTGAGATTTGAGGCCAAATTTCACCTCCTCTCCTCAACCCCCATTCCCTCGACAACCTAACTAAGTTACCTAAGAGAAGGTTCTGCTGTAAGGAGCTATAAATAGTGCTCTGAGTCAAGCCATGAAAGTGAACATTGATTAAGTACCTACTGTGTGCCAGCCACTTGCTAAGTGCTGGGGATGCCAAGCTGTCCAATCCCTGCTCTTGAGGAGTTCAAGGTCTGACAGGGAAGACAGCCGGCAGATGAGCCTTCACAGAGGAAATAAATACAGGCTGAATCTCAGAGCATCTCCAAGAAAAAGCACTAAGATTAAGGAGCAGGAGGTGGGACTTCGTTGAGATTCAAAGGAAGCTGGTGAAGCAGAGGCAGAGGAAAGGAGGGCTTGTGAGATCCTTAGATGAGAAATCTCAAAAGCCCCTACAAGTGAGAATCTACAAGAAATGAGCTTTAAAGCACTAGATCTGATTTAGCAGACACTGATTAAGTACCTACTGTGTGCCAAGCCCTTTGCCTGAGTTCTGCTCCAGAGAACTTGGCATCCTTTACTTGCTTGTACTGCTTGGATGGGGCATGGAAGGGGGTGGGGTGAAGGATGGACAGACCTAGGGGTGTGTGTGAAGAGTTCTCAAGACTCCTCACTTCTCTGAGATCCTCTCATCCCTGAATGTTATCCATCTTCCTAGGAACCCAGGAAGATCCAGGCAACAGTTGGTGGAGGGCCAGAGCTTTATTTTTTCTTTAAAAACCATTTTTATAGGCTAGTGTTTTATAAGCATAAACAGTACACACACACACACATACAAACGGCTCTGAAAGCCAGGGCTGGAACTCTCCATTTGGGGACCTTGAGGCTAGAGTCAAGGGCTTGGCCTCAGGCTTCTCTAGTCCTCCCCAGTCACTTTGTTCATTTGGGGGGGTGGGGCAGGAGGAGCTGGTGAACAACACAGAGTTGGTACAAAGCTACCGGCAGCAGATCAGCAGCACAGTGAACCAGTTCAACCTTCAGCTCTTCTGGAACATGTACAACAGGTTTGATCCGAATGGGATTGAAGTTGCATGTGGGGATTCTTCTAGCCACTACCCTCCCCGACTCCAGCTCTTTCCTCACTTCCTACCCCATCCCTACCACTATCCCTATCCTTCCTAATCCATCCATCCTTCCCTCTCCTTATTCTCCTGCCCATCCTCTGCTCCTGTCCACACCCCTACCCCTGTGCTCAACCCCATCCATCTCTACCCCCATTCCCCACTGAGTTCTGACTCTAGGCTCAGAAGGAGCTGGAGTGGGTACAGTTTGGCCATGTGGCAGATCCTACCCCACAGGGTTACTTTGGAGTCAGGGCAGGAGCCCCCCAGGAGTCAGGTCTCATCCAAGGACAGAACAGAGCTGTCAGGAGTACTTACCTCATGGGCTAGCCCTATTTCTTATCTTAGAACTTGGCTTCCCCTGCTCTGCCCCACTTAGACACACTAAGCTAAGGGGCCAATATGATTAGCTTATGTGTTCCCTGGCTGGGTGCAGCAGTGCTGGCCCCAAGGACTGAGAATTTGATGATTTACTGAAGAGTCTCCTGTGAGATTTCCATTGCTCAGTTGAAAGCTGTCTAAAATGTGACTAGCTCTAATCATCTCCTTGTCTCACCTCCCTAAGAAGTAGTGACATGTAATGGAAAGAATGCTGGGGCCAGTTCATAGAAGTCACTTTCCTTCTTGATGAGGTGGTGGTGGTGGGCTAGATGAACTTGGAAGCAAGATGGCGGGTGAGATGGAGATTAATGAGTATCACCACAAGATGGTGGGAAAGATGGAGACTAGTCAGTATTACAGTTTGGTGCATTTGAAACTAGCTGAATGTCAGCACTCAAGGAGTAGCCATCATTTAATGGCTCAATGTCAGCTTGGGAGGAGGGGTCTCCAGTGGAGGCTGGAGACTCTAGAAATCTGTCTGCTCTTCACTCATTGACATTTTCTATCAGTGACTCAACTATACATAGCATGTTTATCAAATTTTCAGGTTGTAGGCAAAATGGTAGGGGAGATAGCGAATATATCAATAGCAGTCTGGGTCCAAAAAGAGCTAGAAAAGCTAAAACAGCAGGCTGTCTCATAAGATGAAATTTATTGGGAACAAATGCAAAGTCTTAAACTTTGGTTCAAAAAATCAACCTCACAAGTATGGGAAAAGACATGGGAGTGTTGGTGGTCTATAAAGTTCAACACAACTCGACAGTGTGATATAGCAGCCCCCCAAAGCTAGGACTCTCTTTGGCTGTGTCAGGAGAAGCATGATGTTCAGATCTGGGGCATTGATGGACCCATAGTATTCTGCCCTCAAAAATCACAGATAGGATATTGTATCTGGTCACTGCATTTTAGGATGGATGTTGATAAGAGCAGGGATTATCTGGAAGGGTTCAAGCAGGTTGGCCAAGGACCTCAAGATTGAATTCTGTAAGCTGTGGTTGAAGGGACTGGCTAATGACTAGAAGCCTGGAGAAGAGGCTCTGGGGAGGACTTGAGCCTGTCATCAAAGATTTGAAGGGCTGGTGTTGGGGAGGGGATTGGACTTGTTAACTGCCCAGAGTATAGAAGCAGGAGCAATGGGTAGAAATTGAAAAAGAGAATTTAGCTTAAGACAAAACTTGCTAGCAATTAGAGAACAAACAGCCTTGGGAATTGGTTGGCTGGCTGTCCCTGGAGGTCTTTACCTCCTTGTTATGTGTGTTCTTGTTCAGGGGGCACCAGGTATAGTCCTTGAGGTCCCTTTGAACTCTTCTAGCTCTAAACTGTAGGTCTCTGACCCCTCCCCAAACCAAAGCCATGGGGATGGCAGTATGCTACCTTCAGAAACCCTGGGTCAGGCTCAGCAAAGGTTTGCGTATAGCCCCAGGAGCACCTCTTTCACCCTCTTCTTCTACTCATTCTCTCCTTGTCTAGCCGTAGAGATCTGGACATAAACCGACCTGGGACTGTCCCCAATGCCAAGACCCTTCGGTGAGTGGCCCTGCCTCTGCTCCCCATGCCCAGCCCCAGCCCCTACCAGTCCTTGAAGGCCTCCTAATATCCTTTCCCCCTTCCTTTTGTGCTTCAGCTGCCCCGTGATGCTTGTGGTCGGGGACAATGCACCTGCAGAGGATGGGGTGGTGAGTACAGTGCTAATGTCAAACTCACCTAATGGGAGGAATCAGAGAACTCAGATCAAACCCTGTGTTCAACTGTGGGTTTTTCAACCTACTGTGTCCTGATGAGTCGTACCACCTGCCTCAGTAGACAGGTAGTGCAGGCGTGGTCTGCAGCTTGCCTCTCAGGGGCACACTGAAGCCTGGATCCATTTGGGAGAGGCTAGGATAGATGGCACTGTCTGGCCCATCTCACGTTCAGACATTTGCAGAGGCTTCCCCTGTAAATATTTCTGAGACCCTACCCCCTCATTCAGGGCACTGTGCACCCCTGCCACCCCTGGCCCCCTTGGGAACCAAGCTTAAAAAGCCTCCCTCCCCTTCTTGGGTCCTTGCTCCCCCTGGCACAGCCAACAGCACCCTTATCACCCAGTGTAGCAACCTAGTGTCAAACTTCTGCCCTTCTTCCCCACTCCTACCACCCTCAGCCTCAGATGTGCCCAGGTATCTCTAGGCTAGGCAGAAAGCTAGACCACAGCTCCTGTGTGAAGTCACTGATGTTTGTCTAGGAGGCCAGTCTACCTCCTTCCTTCCTTCCTTTTCTCAGGCCTGAGGTCTCACTCATGCCCCTTGCTGGATGTCAGCTCATCCTGGTAATAGGGCAACTGGGCATGAAGGTATGTTAGCTGAGGCTGGTTTAGGGATAAGTACTGGAATGTGTCAGATGGTCCTCTCAAAGCTTAAATGGCCACCTTTCCATCTGCTTCTTGGCAGGGCATATTGGGAGAGCGACCTACCCCCATCTTGAAGGAGGGCCCCCTATACCCAGAGGTTCAGTGTGTTAGAGTGGGTACAGTGCTGTATGCAGAAAATAGAGACCTGGCTTCAGATGCTGGGTCTTGGTGACCCTTCTCAACCAAGTGCCTGGTGAACTTTCCAGGTCTAGGGAAACCAGGGTGGGTACTCCTCTCCCCTGCTCCCCAAGAGGAATCTGCCTGGGAATGGTCCCATAATTAGGTGACACAGTGGAGACCAGAACACCTGAGTTCAAATCCTGACTCAGAAAATTACTCCAAGTGTGGCCCTGGGCAAGTCACATAACCTCTGTTTACCTCAGTTTCCTCATCAATGGAGACAATCATAACACCTCTCTCACAGAAATATAGGAGAATCAAATGCAATAACATATGTAAATAAAAGCATGTTGTAAACCTTGTATGAGATCTGGCTATTACTATTATCATCCCTAGAGAGCAGGAGGAGGCTACGTGGGGCTGACACCCAGCGGGGTATCTCATTTGACTTTCTAACAGCCTGAAGCTCTTGCTCTCCTCCCCAGGTCGAGTGTAACTCCAAGCTGGACCCAACCAATACCACCTTCCTGAAGGTAACAATTCCCCAAGGGCTCCTCTTCTCTCATCTCAGGGACACCTGCTTTCCTCCTTGCTTCACACACAGAGGGATCTCAGCTGAGTGGTTTGGTCAATGTCTTAGCACTAACTCAAAAGCACACAAGGCTTGAGTCCTTGCATATGTGTGTCTGCACATACATGTACACACACATGCTCATTATGTGGAAAGAACAGTTTGTGTTCATTTCTCTTGAGACATGAAAGTTGGACTTGAGTTTGAATTCGGCCTCTGATGTTTATTAGCAGTATGGGCCCATACTAAATGAAGGGATTGGATTCCATGACCTTTGAAGCTCCTCCTGACCCCAAAGCCATGATCCTAATACTTCTCTGGGTCCCAGCTTCCCCCTAATTAAGAGGGATTTATAATACTTGCACCACCCACCTTACGAAGGGGCTAAGATCAAGTGAGATCATGTCTATAAAGGATTTTTAAAATTATGCAATGCTGTAAACTCAGCTATTATTATCATAGGGGGGTAGAAGGTAGTTGACCATTGAAACAAGATGGTAAAGCCTTGGTGTTCAGTGGAACAGGAGACCCTTACCTTGTTCTGCCCCTTCCCTCTGCAGATGGCTGACTCTGGTGGACTTCCCCAGGTCACGCAGGTGAGTTCCTTTCTCCAGAAGATGCACATCAAGTCCTTTCCCAGGATGCCCTACCCTCCCTAAGCTGTCAGCCAAAAGTGGCCGGTCAGCCCCTCCTTTGGTGGAAGGGGTCTTCTCCTGGCTCTTGACTGATGCATTTCTGTCTTCTTTACCTACAGCCCGGGAAACTGACTGAAGCCTTTAAGTACTTCCTTCAAGGCATGGGTTACAGTAAGTGCCAACCCCATAGACACAACTCAGCTAGTGAGGCTGAGGTGGCCAATGGTGACTCCCCAAGACCCAAGTTGGGGGACAGGAAGCACAAGGGCCCATGGAGTGACAGAATGGAGGGTGGGGGTCCATGCAGGGTGTCTGACTTTGGAGTACCTCTGTGCCATGTGAATCACACCAATCTATGCCATGTTGGAAGAGTGAGTGGGAAAGCGGAGGTGTCTCTATAGGCAGGTCTCCCTTAATAGGGACGTGCATGTGGACAAGTGTAGGTGGGCCATCGCAGTGACTCTCACAGGAAGCAAGTCTTTTGTGACCTGCTTTCCCATTAGCCTGGGCTGAAAGAACTCATCATGATTACCCAGAGTGCATTTGTACATCATGAGACAACAGTCATGTTTCCATTGCACAGAAAGGTGTATAGGCTTTGAAGGGAGGTGTGTATCCTACGGCCTGGGGGTGAAGGGAGAAGACGGGACCCTGGGTTGTGAGGTGAGGAACTGGGCACACTTGGGTCCCACACTCTTGGAAACCACATGGTGACTTTGGCAGCCTAGGTGATTACCTGCCCTGTTTTCTGTACGGTTTGTTACTTCCCATCATCGGGAAAAAATCAGACGAATGGGCAGGACTTGATAAAGGCAGTCCTAATGCAGGAGTCTAGGCCCTAGGTCTGGGCCTGTGATGTTAAGTGATTCATTTCCTGGTTGAACAACTGGAAATGGACTGGCTCAGATGCTTGAAGCCAGGGCCTGCTCCAAGTTGGGGGATGAGTCCCCAAACCCAGAATATTGATGTTGTTTAGGAAACAGGAAAAAGGTTATGGAGAGATCCAGGATCCTTAACCTATTTCTGGTTTGTTGCTTGTGATCTAAGGTACCACAGGGGCAGAGCTGGAAGTGAGGGGAAAGGCAATGGAATGGTTTGGGTATTGTGCCCATCAGAGAAATAATTACATCAGTGGCTTGGCTTATCCAGAACCCAGACTGGAAGGCAGTGGTCCCACACTGCCCTCATCCTGACTCTCTGCCCCTTCTCCCACTACAAAGGCAGGAAAGAAGCATGGCAGTCCTGGTCACTACCCACACTGGACATGCAGTCCTTCCCCACAAACCTCTATCACCACCACATAATATGCGATGTGTCCCTTGGTATGCACACGTGTGCGCACGCGCTCACACATACACACACACACACACACACACACACACACACACACATTAGCCAGCATGTTCTGGCATCTACTGTGACAGAAACTCAGAATCATGAAATCTACTCCCTACTCTCACCCCCATAACCTAGGGGTGCCCCACATAGGGTCCCCCTGCATTCACACACGAGTCCATCCCCCCTACAAGGTGCTCATGCACCTCAGTCCAGCCATACCCTCCCAGACTTCTGCCTACACATTTTCCTTCAGGGGAACACCCATCTTGAAACCAGATCCCAGGAATTTGCTAGTTCCTTTCCTAGACCTTAGCACCCCGTACCTTCAGAGGGCAGATGGAAAGTCACTAATGAGATCACAGTGCAGGGGTCAAGTATTCAGGTTTCTGAATTCCCCAGCCATCTACCACTTGACCAAGCTGCTTCGTTCAAGGCGAACTGCATAGGTCACAAAAAAGCAGAGACAAGGCCAGAGAAAGGAGAAACACAGCTAGCCAGACAGGCTGGACACCACCAAAGGTGCATGCAGTGTTTGCTGAAGGAATGACAGTGAACGAGTTGTTCTTGTTTAATCCCGGCAAGGAGGGGTTGAGGAGCAAGGAGGCCATGGCTCCTACCCTGGTCTGGATGGGGACTTGAATGATGTCTTCCGACTAGGGTGTGGAGTCCAGGGTTCGGTAGCTGGAGCTGCCATGTCTGAGTGATCTCCCAACCCGCAGGGGCTGCCATGGGCTTGGGAGAAGGGTAGAGCCTCCTGCACATCCCATCCTCCTTTCCATCTGTGTCTTCCTCTCTCTGTGTCTTTGCTGTGACACTGACTCCCCCTGCCCCAGAGAGACGAAATTCTTCAACCCATGTTTTCTATCTCCTCTTCCTCCCTGCCCCTTTTCTTGCTCTCTTATCTTCTCTCTTAGTTGCATACTTGAAGGACCGAAGGCTGAGTGGAGGCGCAGGTATCCCCTTCACGTTTGTCACCTGTTCTTGCCCCCACCCACCTGCTGCATGAACCCCTTCCCTTTTCCTCCATCCCCTTTCTATATGCATCACTGCAGGAAAATTATATTCGCTCTGGTTTGGTTCCCTAGCTGCTTTGTAGCTCGCTGACCACTTGCCCCAGAGAGTAACCACTAACCCCACCCCAAGGAGTGACCTCTGACACCAGAAATCAGGAAAAAGCCTGAGTTCGGTCACCTGATTTCTACTTCTTGAGTAATTACTGTTCTAGAGTCCTGAGAATTCCAAACCAGGGAGCATAGTCAGTGAAGGCAGGAGGAGCTACACCTGGTTGGGTGCAGAGGGTCTTGGCCCCTGTACACACTGTCCAGCTCAGAAGATGTTTAAGCAGAAATTTTCTATGGATAGATGAGGTACAAGACAGCATGGGTTTGTTCATGCTTCTCAGGTCTCTGAGCTTTAAGCAAGTTTGAACTGAATCCTCAAGACCTCAGGTTCTCCCTTTTGGGTTTTTGAAGAGTGGGGTCCTCCCTACTCCACAGCCTCCACTGTGAGCCATCAGTTCTCTGCTCTGGTAGTGTGCAAACTGATGAGTTCCTCCAAAGGTAGGGTCCAAGAAAGCACCACCTCCCTCCTTGTACAGACATGGTCAGTCTTGAATCCAACACATCCTAGTATGGATTCTGGGATGGCCTGGCATACTGGGACTCATCAATGCATGACTAGACCATCCCTCAACCCCTACACTGGACTTCCTCCTCCAGTTTGCCCCCAGACCTTTTTCTATCCACAAGTCACCCTTGAAGGGCATCAGCATCAATACTGAGGAGAGCCTTTGTATGAGCTGGCCTGAGCACCGTGCCCCTCTCAGCTATCGTTAGCTTGGCAGTGCCCCCTACTCCTTACCAGCATGCTCCCAGCCTAGAGTGAGTGAGCTGAGAACACTGTCCTCAAACGGGGCCCAGTGGCCAGGAGAAGGACCTGGCTCCTCAAACTCTGGATGAAGCAGGAACTCACTGCTGGCTGCTTTGCTTGTGTGCTGTGTCCTCCCACTCTCTGGTCTCCTGGCCCCTGCCTACCAGGCCTAATACCGCTCTCTCTCTCTTTCTCTCTCTTTTCCCCTTTCCCTCCTCTCTTTCTCTCTCCCTCCTTATTTTTCCCTCCCTCCCTTTCTCTTGTTCCCTCTCTCTCCCCCCCACCCTCTCCTCTCTGTTTCTCTCCCTCCCTTTTCCTCTCCCTATTGTCCCTCTCCCTTTCTCTTTCCCCCTACCTTGTCCTCTTTATATCACTTTACTTTCTCTCCTCTCCCTCTTTTCTCTCTCACCCCCCCCACCTCTCTCTTCTTCCTCTGTTTGCCCATTTTCCAGTGCCATCAGCCAGCATGACCCGCCTGGCCCGGTCCCGTACCGCCTCTCTCACCAGCGCCAGCTCTGTAGACGGCTCCCGCCCCCGGGCCTGCACCCACTCGGAAAGCAGCGAGGCCCTAGGCCAGATCAACCCTACCATGGAGGTATCCTGCTGAGGCCCCTGCTCCCAGCTTGGAGATGCCTCACGCCTCTCCCATCATCATTGAGTCACCGTCCAACTGCCGTCCCTGTGCACCCGCCCACACGTCCTTGGTTTTATTTTGGGGGGAGGGAAGAGGGGTTTACTCCTTTTGTTTTGTTTTTTTAAAAAAAAAAAGGAAAAAAAGCGAAAAGATAAATATTCCAAGAAGGAGGAAAAGCACCTTAAAAGCCACAACCCAGCAGTCTCCAGTGTTCAGGGAGTTTAGGGACCCTATTTATCATCACCTCCCTTCCTTCCCCCTATGGGAAGCAGGGCCCATTCTTTAGTGGAGACCTGTCCCACCTCAGGACTTTGCTCCTTCATCCAGCTCACAAATGTTTTCCCCCAGACACACATAAGACTGGGAGGTTTTAATGCCTAGCTAATAATGATTCCCTCCCATATCTGCTGAGGCCATTGGATCCAGGAGCCTGGGGAAATCACCCATGGCATGGGTTTGCTGAGGCATGTTAAGATCCATTTCCCTGATCTGGTTCTGGTCCCACATTAGTAAAACTTTTCACGAAGGGTCTGCAGGTGTGGGAAAAAGTTTAGCAAAGTCACTTTCTTCTGCCCCTTTGTTTCCTCTCTCCACACTCCCCCATCCTGGAACTTTTCTCAAAATGGAAGTGAGATTGTTAACTAATAGCCTACCCCGGGGCAGCATCAGGAATCTCTATGGTACTAAGCAGAAAAGAGGAAATCTAACCCTAGATGGGAAAGGCACTGGCCCAAAGAGCCTGGAACGAATCAGCAGCTGGGAAGTGTTCTGGGAGGAGATTGTTGACCCATCGCCCAAAGTCATCAGCAAAGAGCCCAGGAGCATTTAGGTCCCTCCCATACACTCTAGATAGATAGAAAGATTTTTTAAGTCTTGTTGCACATATGACAATCAACAATGACAACCCAAAGTTTGAACTGCATGTCACCACCCTCTTGGGTACCATGGGAAGGATGGCCCCAGCGCCCTATCCAAGAGGTTTCGGGGCTCTGTTTGTGGACTCCACCGTAGACTCGGTGCTTTGCTAGCATGGCACTAATTTATGATTTCTAGCTAAGTCCTATTCCCTGGACAGATGGGTCCCAGACTAAGACATGGAATTATCATTCCTGCCCCAAAAGGGGATTGGGATCAGTAGACCTAGGGCACCTAATCAGATAAGAAACAGTCTTCAGAGGCCTAGCTTGTCCGTGGGAAGGGTATCAGGGTGTCAAGCGCTTCGGGCCTGGTGGGAGTACTTCCAGTGCTTGCAAGTGGAGGAGGAGGAGGAGGAGGATGAGGGAAATGGGCTGGAAGCAGCTCTACTTGCAGAGACCAGACTGAGCCTCCCATTGAGGGGCTCACTCTCTCTTGAGCCTTCTGTCTCCTGCCTTCCCTTTCCTCTAGTTTTCTCTTGGGCCAGGTTGGTGCTGCTTCATTCATTAGCCATCATGCCTGATTCCCCTCAGTTCTGGTAGGAGGATGCAGCTCATTCCCATGAGCCTCTTTGTTTAAGTGGGCGTAAGGTCTTCTGTAGAGGGGTTGTAATGTAGGAGAACATCAAGTTCTGGAAAGATCATTCTTTTTGCCTAGGAAATACCATGATTGGGGAGAGTCTTGAGAGAAGGATTCCCCATGAACAGTCTTCCATCACCTGCCTAACGATCAGCTTTTGGCCAGGTATCCTCTGAGGGACATATCATCCAGTCTTTGCTGAGTAGCATACCCCACTCTTGCATGATCTGCAAGGCTCTTCATTCCTATATTATCCAGAGATTGAGAAGGCACTGACCAAGATACCATGGGGGTGGGAGATGGGGTCCAGGAAGCAAGTATAGGTGTATAGTAAAGAGACCTCTTCTTGTTTTAAACCAAGTGGGTCATCCTAAAGTTTTTCCTGTCATAGAAAGGCATCAGGAAGGATATGCTGACTGGAAGCACCTTGCACAAGATGAGTAATTTTTCTCAATACCCCTTTATCATACATCTGGCTAGAAATAGGGAAAACTGTGACATCTGTCTACAGCTGGTTTGAGTTCCTGAGGTCATGACCCCACATCTTATCCCTAACTCCTAGAGTTGGTCCAGGTAGATGGCTTGTGTCATGGAAACAGGAACGGCAAAGGAGTGGTTTCTGAACCACGTAAGGAAGGGGAAAGATGGTGGTGCTACCCTTGGGCATGGTCATGAACAATTCTTTCCCAGCTCCTGAAATTGATGGCCTAAGGCTTCCCTTAGCAGGAGGGAAGCAGAAACAGTAGCTAAAAATGTTAGCTCATTTTACTGGAAGCCTAAGGAAATTACACTGAAGATTCCATAAGCCATTAAGAGTGAGAGGAGACAGGAGATGGTAGTAAAAATGCAAGGGCCTTGGATCCCTGGTCTCTCCCAAAGTTTTAGGAGAGCCAAGGTTTGTGTGCATGTGTGTGTGCATTAGAAAGCACACACCTAGTTCCACTTCACACACAATCTGGTTTAAATAACGTTAAGCCATCTTCATAACCATCCTAGAAATTGCAAGTCTGCTACTTCGTTCCCTGCTCTCTTCTCCCGTGTGCTTCCTTTGAATATTAAATGTCAATGTTTGAAAAGCTGGTAGAAATAATCCTTTTTACTCTAGATAGTGCTGCAATTTTTCTTGGGTTTTTTGGTGTGTTAAGATGAGATATCTATAAATATCTATACATATTATATATACATATATATATATTGGGTCTCTGTGTGTGGCTTTCTGTTGGAGGTGGTCTGCTTATATCTGTCAGTTTGCTCCCCCACCCCCTTTGGTTGAGGTAAAATTTAATGGACTTCCTACTTCTCTGTACAAGGTGAAAAACCTATTTGTGTGCATTATGGTGGTTGATGCTAATATTTGCATTGATGCCATGAGACTTTGAGATGACCACAAATGTAAAATGAATACAAACCCTTATTGTAGAAAGAATTAGCTGTGTTGAGAAACTAATAAACTTAGAATGTGAGCGTTGTTGTGTCCACGCGCTCTAGCGCCATGTTCCTTTTAGACTGTCCCAGCATGGTGGCCGCTGAGGCAGCACTTACTGCTTGTTTCCAGCATGGGTGACACAGACCCATCTCCGGCCCTGGGCCCACCTGTGCTATTCTGGGAATGGTCTACACTTGTGCAGGAACATCTTGAGGTTCAAAACAGCCCCAATACATATGGTATCACACCTGCTGGGGCTGACTCAGAGTCATGATACGGAACCCAGGCACCGGATTGGCCATCCCACCGGAGCACGCCAGTCTCGCCATCCATCCTTACTGTGTTCCCAAACTCTCCGGGTAGCTACATCCAAAGGCCCAAAATGTTTCTTCAAGATCCCCAAGGACCCACACAACCCCAACTCACTCTCTCTCTCTCTCTCTCTCACACACACACACACACACAGCATTAACACAATCCTGCCATATTCATTAACCTAGATCACAATGGACTGCCATCACACTCAGGAACTGGCTTCTGATCCTACCTGCTCCATCAATTGTAAGTATCAGGAAAACATCTGGAAGCCTTCTTACAGCCCAGACATAATCTGCTGTGAAAACCCTTTTCATTTTGCCTCTTTCTGTATCCCCAGCACTTAGGACAGTCCCTGACACACAGCAGGTGTTTAATAAATTTTACCAATTGATGGATTCAGTTAGACATGGCTCTCACCCCCTTCAAAGCCTCCCAATAGGGGTGGCTCAGCATGTAGGTGCTCATCAGGGAAACTGCTTTTCCAGGAGCTGGCAGGTCTGAGAAGACTTGTAGAACAGGTGATGTTAGAAACCAACAATACCTCCTCCCAGTGAGGTTCAGACCAGAATTTTCTTGGCAAGGAGAACGTGGTAACATCTTCTGATCCTCAAGACAATCTCTTTCCTTCCCCAGTGAGAGATCGGTGCTTAGTTCAGTGTCTCCCCAGCTCCTCTTCAAACATTCCCGATTCCTCAGTTTACCCATTTCTCATGACTTTCTCCTCTACTGTATCTCCACGCACACACGGACGGCAGTATCCTGGATCTTGCCATCACTCTGAAGTCTGGATAGTTCATCATCTGCTGCCATTCCATCCCTCTTTCTGCCTTGTGCATCCTGACCCTGTTCTTTGTCCCCACCATGCTCCCCAATCCCTTGATGCTTTGGTTCTCTCCCAGGCCATCACCTCTGCCCCCTGCCAACAATCTCACCCTGCTAAGTCATAATCATTCTCTGCTCAGGCTCCTGTTCCCAGGTTGCTGAACTAGTTACATAACCTCCCATGTATATAGTGCTTAAGGATTGCAAAGTTCTTTACAAATATTCTCATTTTAATGTTCACAACCCTGTAAGATGGGTGCTTTTATTTTTATTCTGCAGATGGAGAAACAGGCCAAGAGGTTGTGATTGGCTATGAACCATTCACGGGGCATCGAGGCAGCCCAGTGGATAGTGCTCCAGACGTTGAGCTCAAATAAATCTCACTGTGTGACCCTGGGCAATTCACTTAAAACCTGTCAGTTTCCTCATCTGTAAAATGGGGATAATAACAGCACCTACTGGCAGATCCACTGAGTTAATAATTGTGAAGTGTTTAGCACAGCCCCTGGCACACAGTAGGCCATCTGAAGCAGGATGTGCCCCCAAGTCTTCCTGACTGCAAATCCAGCCCTCATCTACTTTGTGACGTTTTACTGCTGCAAGACAAAGCTCCACACCTCCCTCACTGGCCAAGCCTCCTCACCACTATCATCTTAGCCTCTCAGCTGAGGACCTTGCCTCCTCATTTACCAAAAGAAATTACTATTCTTCCCAGGTCCTTCTCTCACATTAACCCAGTGGCTTCTGACACCATCTCTGCACCCCTCTCGGTGAAGAGGCAGCCCTTCTCCTTGCCAAAGCAAATCCCTCTACAGGCAAAAGGGACCCTAAGCTCTCCTATCACCCCCATTCACTAGTCTTCAAGTCTCTCCCTGCAGCCCACAGATGCTTATGTCTCCCCCATCCTTAAAAAATACAGGCAGATAAGTGGGCAGTGCATAGAGGGTCGGACCTGAAGTCTGGAAGACCAAGGTGAGTTTGAATCTTGCCTCATGACCCTGGGTAAATCACTTTACCCCGTGTTAATGCATTGCCTCAGTTTCCTCATCTATAAAGTGGGGATAATTGCACCTACCTCCCAGGGTTGTCCTAAGGATCAAATGAGATAAAGTGTAAAGTGTTTTGCAAACCTTCAGGTTAAATAGTTAAGTTAATGAAAACTATACAGGCAAGAAAATCATGGGGAGAGAAATGGAAGCTGGGGGATGAGAGCCCTAAAGATTTAGGAGAAGTGTAGCTGAGGGAGAGCAGGAAAGAGGAGAAATTAGGTTTCTAGAGGGAATGTGGGAGCTGAAGATCCTAGGGTTGGTTCCGGTCCCATGCAATCTAGATACCCACCACGAAGAACATTGGTAAATACTGGTGGTGGGCATCTGGAGCTTTGAGGTCCTCCAGTCGTGGCTGATTCTCCACAGAAACTGGCGGGATTTGTCATATCCTTCCTTGGTTCATTTTACAGATGAGGAAACTGAGGCAAACAGGTTAAGGGACTTGCTCAGGGTCACATTACTAGACAGTGCCTCAGGAAGGTGAGTCCTCCTGCCTCCAGGCCCCCCTGCTCTTATTCACAGAGCCACCCCCAGCTGCCTTAACTCCCTGCGACCCCATTTGGGGTTTTCCTGGCAAAGACACCGCAGTGGGTTGGTCATGTCCTTCTCCAGCCCGTATTACAGATGGGGAAACTGAGGCACGCGGGTTAAGGGACCTGTCTGGGGTCACCCAGCTAGTATGAGTCTAAATGCCCACTTCGAGCATCTTTGTATGAATAAAATAGTTACATTCTATGAAACAATATTTTATATATTACAGATGTTGCATATTATGTATCACAATGTTTCACGCACGCGCACACGATCTGAGGGGGTCGCGGCCACGAGACGAAGTCCTCAGGCCGGCTGCACCGGGCGTGGGGGATGGGCGACCCACGAGGGTTTCTTGGCAGGTTTGGAGGCGATCTCCCCGATCAGCGGGCGCTTATCGGCGCTTCTCGGCCTGCCCTGCCCCTTTCCGGGTGCCGAGGGCCAGGGCTGGGGGAGCTGCGGCCGTGAGAACGGCCAAGCCCACCAGGCTCACCTCCACCTCGCGCCACACTACAGCCCTTTCACCGCGGACACGGCTCCCCTCGGCCTCTGGCCCGGCCCCGCCCGGCGCAGGCGCAGAACTGGGACGGGCGGGGGCGGGGCAGGCCTGGCACCACGAGCGCGCCCGGGATTTTTGGCCCTCTCCGGCCCCCGTACCTGGGGGGTGGGGGGGCCTGGGGCCCCTTTAAGAAGGGGGCGGGCCTCGAAGGGAGGAAGCGCGGCGGCCACGCGCACCCAAAACAATGGCGACGGCGGCGAAGCGGCCGAGGGTGAGGAACGCGGCGCTCGGAAGCTGGGAGGGGCAGGGAGGGAGAGGGCCCAGCTTCCTCCCGCGCTCACGGGGCGTCTCCTCCCCCACCTGCGAGGACTCAGGGCAGCGCCCGGAGGAACCTGGGAGTTCGAGTCCCGGCGCTTTCTCCTTAGGTGGAAGGAGCCTCCAGAGGCGGAGTCAACCCCGTCCCGGCCTTCCTAAGCTGGTGTCGCAGGGTCGGACTGGAGCTGAGTCCCAAGGTGAGCCCGGAAGGGGCGGGTTCCTGGGCGGAGACTGAGTCTCCATTGGTAGCTTAATGAGGGGGTGGGGCCCACGCACGATTGGCCATTGGAAATTGCTGGCGAGGGCGAGAGCTGAGTCCGGAGGAAGGCGGGGCCTGTGGACCTCGAGGCTTAGGCCTCTGAGCGAACCATTGGCTGCCGAGGGAGGGGGCGGGCCCCAAACCCTGGTGGCTATTGGAAGCTGTGGGAAGGGGCGGGCCCCGAGTTGTGGCGGAGGGCGAGGGGGCGGAGCTGGTGATCCTCGGGTCCCCGCCTCTGCCGGACTTCAGGTTTCGGTGAGCCGGGAAGGCACCGTGTCCGGCTACGGCATGGTGGCCCTGGAGGACGTGCAGCGCGGGGAGCTGCTCTTCGCGGTGCCTCGGGCTGCGCTCCTGTCCCAAAAAACCACCACCATCCGGGGCCTCCTGGAGAGAGGTAGGGAGCCCGGGGAGAGAGGCCGTGGGGAGGGAGCTCCCCAGCGCCCCGGGGTGACCGCGGTCCTGGTTGTCGTGCAGAGCACGGGGCCCTGCAGAGCCAGTCGGGCTGGGTGCCCCTTCTCCTGGCGCTCCTCTACGAGTACCTGGCGGAGGACTCCCCCTGGAGATGTTATTTCTCCCTCTGGCCGGACCTGGGCACGCTGCAGCACCCCATGTTCTGGTGAGAGCTGGGAGCCGGGAGCACCGGTGGGGGAGTGGAGGGGGCCTCCCAGTGTGAAGAGCCGCCCCGCGCTCTGGCCGTCTTCCGGCTCCCCCTCTTTCTCTCCCCCTTCCCTTCTGTCGCTCCCTCTCTCCCTGCTCCTTTTTCTCTTTCCTGGCCCTGTCTCCCCCTCCCCCTTCCCCCTTCCCCCTCCTCCCTCCTCTTCTCTTTCCCTCTCTTCCCCTCCTCACAACTGTATCTTTCTGGCAAAAGTAACTCTTGGTGGGAAGTGACCCAAGAACATTAAAAGTGGGAAAGACCTTGGAGCTTATGGAGAATGCGACGGATCCTGGAGGGGAAGGAAGCCCCGCAGGCCCCCGCTGCTGCCCTTGGGGTCTGCGGTTTCTCCGAGGCTCACTGCTCCTGTTGGACTGTAAGCGCCAGGAGGGCAGGGACCTGAAGCTAGCCGACCTTGGTGCCGGCGGCCCGGGATCGGTGGCTGCTGTTACTGTGGAGAGCAGCCTGCTTGTAAACCCTCCCGGGCCGCCACTTGCCACTCCCCTGATTCATAAAGCGGCGTTGCCCTCATGTTTGGAGGAAAGGGACGAAGCCCGGTGTGGCTGGTTGGGCAACAAGCCCATGCGCTCTAATACTTGGAGCCAAGAGATAAGATCGTAGATGCAGGCTTTAGAGAACGTTTAGAAGTCATCTAGTCATCTCAGTGCTGTTCCTTTATTAATTTTTTTAACCTAGAGGAAAACTTCAGTTTAATTATTCACAAGATTCCATAGCAAGAAGCAATAATGGGGAAGGTAAAAATTGGAATTGCAAAGTATGAGAGCTGCTAAGTGGCAGAAACCCCCAAGTCTACTAACCTTCCCGCTGTACCATGCTGTAAGTTTTATCTCATTTTATTTGTGACCTGGGCTGTGGCAAGTGACTTGCTCTTTCCGGGCCCCAGTTTCCCAGTCTGTAAAATAAGGGGGCTTGACTGCATGACCTCCAAAGGCGCTTGGCGCTCTGGCATTCTGCACAGCTTGTGGAGGGCCTTGCGCCTGCAGCGTGACCTTGGGCCATTCTCCCCTTAGGTCTGAGGAAGAACGAAAACAGCTCCTACAGGGTACTGGCGTGCCTGAAGCTGTGGAAAAGGACCTGGCTAACATCAGCCATGAGTATGGTGCCATTGTCCTGCCCTTCTTGGAGGCCCATCCTGACATCTTTCCCCTCCAGGCCCGGTCTCTGGAGCTCTACCGCCAACTTGTGGCAATGGTCATGGCCTACAGGTGATCAGCGTTCTGGGGAATGCATGCTCAAACTCGTGCTTCAGAGATGGGGCTGGGCTGGAGGTGCCCAGAGAACCCGCCCTCGGTAGCCACCCATGTGTACGTAGACTTTGTGAGGTTAGTTTTTGTTTTCCTCCGTGTCCAGCATTTAATGTGTGCTGACGGACCTTGGGCTCAGCCTCTAAGCTATGGCTTTTTACCCTAGGGCCAACAAACCTGCCCAATGACTGGATAACTACTTTGATAGCACTAATTTCTTCTGTGATCGTACACATGATTCTGAGAAAGGGTCCGGAGATTTGACTAGACAGACTGCCCAGGGGGTCCATAATAAAAAGGTTACAATCTACTTGTCTAGGCTGAAGCCAAGAAGTTGACCAGTGCTAGCTAGCCTCTCTTCATAAGGCCATGGTCTTGTGTCTCTTCTGCCCTAGAGGTGTTGGTCCTAGTGGGAGGTGATGGCAACAGTAGTTCATCTTCCTGTTCCCCATTAAAAATCTGGAATAGCCCTATGCCTCACCTTCCTTTGTGGCTACCTTCTCAGCTCTTCTTTCTTTGTGGTAGTTTTCAGGAGCCTCTTGAAGAGGAGGATGAAAAGGAGCCCAGTCCCCCTATGATGGTACCAGCTGCTGATATACTGAACCATGTGGCCAACCACAATGCCAATCTGGAATACTCTCCAGTGAGTGGATGCACTTTAGACTAGATAAGCCAACCTAATTACTGCTTCTGTCGCCACTGGTAGTTTAGCTTTGCCTCCCAAATACCTGAGCGAATAGAAGTGATTTGTTATTAGCATATTTAACTCTTAAGCTTGTACACTAATATACACTAATAACCAGCCCTTAGGCTCCAAGTCTGAATTTCTTTCTGTGTAGTAGAGAAGACCCAGGGAATAGAACAGTGCTGAAATGTAGAATCACAAGCACTGGCTTGTCTGCGGGAATAGAAGACTGGGGCACTTGAGGCCCATCATAACTTTCCTGGACCTCATCTCCTTCCAGCTCTAGGTATAGGATCCTGTTGACTTGGGATTCCAGCAAGATGCATAACATCTGTGTTCTTAGGACTAGGTCTCATTGCTGTTTCTTGCTGTATCTAATTTTATACATGCTGGTGTATCTAGGAGCACTGCACCCGCAGCTAGCAAGATACAAAGGCATCACATAAATCTTGAGCTATGATTTCTATACCATCTTTCTTAGAAAACGTTTTCATGGTGTCCTGTGGTGCCACAGTCACTGTAGTCTTCCTGTTGGGTCGTTTCTTGCTCTGCTGTGCTCATTTCTCTTTTATCCAGCTCGTATTTTTCTAAAGGCTGAGCAGTTTCTTCAAGCATTAGCAAATAATCCTAAAATTGTCCAAGTGCCCAGCTGGGAGGGATCTGCCTCCTCTCATTTTACATAAAGGAAGTGGTTTATCCAAAATCCGACCTGGCAAGTAGTACCCACTCTCCAACCCCAATTTTTACCTTTCCCTATTCCTTCTTGCTATCAAATCTTGGAGATGGTTAAATTGAGGTTTTCCTCTAGAGTAACAGAATTAATAGAGGACGAATTGAGCTGTCATCCAGTCTAGTTCCCAGAAGAGGGAGGTGGTGTAACACGTACGGACCCTCAGCTCCTCTGCTTTTTCTGCAGGAATTTTTAAGAATGGTAGCTACCCAGCCAATTGCCAAAGGGCAAGAAATCTTTAACACCTATGGCCAGATGGCTAACTGGCAACTGGTCCACATGTATGGCTTTGCTGAACCATATCCTGCGAACACAGACGACACAGCTGACATTCAGATGGCAACAGTGCGTGCAGCAGCTCTCCAGGGTGTGTACCCCCTTCTGGGGACAAGGGGGTGGGGCCACCAGATTCCCATTTCTCAGTTTCTTAACTGCTCCCCAGATAGAAATGCTAAAGGGAAGGGATCCAAGAAAATGCTTCCTTTATCTATTCTCTACGTAGGAGCCACAACTGAGGCTGAGAGACGCCTGATGTGTGAGCGCTGGGATTTCTTGTGCCAGCTGGAGATGGTGGGTGAGGAGGGGGCATTTGTAATTGGCAGAGAATTGGTGCTTACTGAGGAGGAGCTGTCTGCTACACTCAAGGTGAAACCTACAACTGGTCAAGTGTGCCAACCAAGGGCCTAATCCAATTTTGAATTGGATTTGCCTTCTAGGAATTTTCAGAAATCTGAAAAGTATATAGTTCTTAAATTGGAAGCAATCCAAATTAACTTTCTATATTCCAATTACAGGTGCTCTGCATGCCAGCCAAGGAGTTCAGGGAACTTAAGGAACAAGATGGCTGGGAGGAAGATGATGGCAAGGAGGACAGTTTGACACTGACAAATAAGACTATCCCCAAACTTAAAGCTTCATGGAAGACACTCCTCCGAAACAGTGCTCTGCTGACCCTGCAGGCTTATGCTACAGACTTAAAAAGTGAGCAAGAACTACTTTCCAACAGGGAGGCCAGGGCCAAACTCACCTGGAGGGAAGAGCAGGCCTTGCAGGTGCGCTACGGACAGAAGAGGATCTTGCATCAGTTGTTGGAACTGACCAGCTCCTAATCCCTGGCCTAATTTCCATGGTCGTCTCCCCTTCCCTCCTCAAATCAGGAAAGCAGATGAGGAAAAATTGCTTCTTGTGTAGTTGTTGGATCTGCTGGATCCAAGTTCCAAAATCTGGACTTCCACTGTTTTTTGACTGACTTCGTATTTGTGCTATATAAAATTCCTTAATCCATGTAATGACTCAAATCTTACTTGGGGCAATAAGAAAGCACAAGTGCTGCGTTTTGTAGCACAGTAGAGAGAACAAGAAGTTATGGGGGATCAGGATCATCCTACCTACCATTACAGGGTTGGTAACTTACTTTGTAAATGATTGCTAACCGCCTTTAGTGAAAATGCCTGCTTGGAATTCAAGCTTGAGTCAGGGATTGGCTTCACCCTCTTAAACCTAATACCTCCAGTCGGAGAATCAGATCTTAGATGGTCTTAGATATAGAGCTGGAATGAGTCAGGGCTCATCCAGTCCTTCATTTAGGTCCAGCAAAGTTAAGTGACTTGTCCAAGGTAGTCACATAGGTAGTTAATGGTCAGCAGCAGGAGTTGAATCCAGGTCCTCTGAATTTACAGCCAATCCTAATTTTCCTAGATCACTTCTATCTTAATCTCCCAATTCTAGACCATGAAGTAATGAAATATAATCCGATGGTACTTTTTTTTCCATTAGCAGTGATTTGCAGGAGTAAACTTTAATTCATAGTTGTCCTACCTAAGGTTTCAACTATAGTGAAGGACCTCAATGTCTAGATGGTAACATAATCAGCTTAGAAAAATTTTATGTATAGCCTAAGACTAGATTTTTTTTTTAAACAATGTCCTGCAATGAAATCATCCATACTAAGGCTGTTAAGGTGGGTGAAGATATGTACACACAATGTTGAGGGCTACTGGACTATCTGGTCATTTCTAGATACCAAAGAGTACAGCAGCATCACCTCCTTCTAAATGAAGCTGAGCATGCGCCAAGGAGTTTTACCAGAGTAAAAGCTTTATAAAAAAGTTATACGCTAAGATCTCAACATTACACCCTTTTATAAAGACTGTTCATTTCCTCTCTATTCGGTGTCACTATTTGTAGTGACAAATAACGTCTACAGGGAAATGCTAACTTGGAAATGACTCCAAAATGGAGCCAGGGTCCTATTCTAAGTATTCTAAGTATGTCCTGTCCTGTGCCTTGTGGCTGGTTCAGGGCAGGGACTGTTTGTTTTTAATCCTTGCCACAAGCACTGACCACTACTGAGAAAGCCACAGTGAACTAGAGTGCATGTCATGACTTTTAATGTATAACTACAGTATGCATATACATACAAGAAGTGGGAGAACTAAAGCCCAGGAACTAGAAAGGCTACAAAATACAACACATGGACCAATACATTTACAAAACATCCAAAATCCTTACAAAATGGGCTGTATTGGTCCTTTGTTCTTTTTACAAACTTAGACTGTGTGGCCGTTGGGGGGGAGGGTTGGAGGGGGGGCAGTTCATAGATTTGTTTCCCTTCCCCTTCCTATCCCCCACAAGTTACAAGTGTCAGGGAGGAAGGGGAAAATGCTATAGACCTGGTCTGGTTTCTCTTGATAAAGAGCTGGCCCTGTCCCATAGGGCCCCCAAGTATGTCTTCTCCAGAAGAACTGGGAAGCTATTCCAACTGTTGTCTTCCCTGTTGTCAGTTTTAAGTGGAAAGGGGGGGAAATAAAGAAAAGGGGGGGAAAACTGGATCTCAATCCCAAACCCACCCCCCAACCCCCACTCCATAGCACCCCATATTCCAACACATCCACATTTTTAACAACTTAGTGATTTTAAAGGTCCCCTGTCCACATAAAGAAAAAAATAAGTTACATAATATTAAACTGGCTTTTCAATATTCTTTGGGAGTCCGGGAATGTCAGGACAAGGAGATCTGCCCTAGACAAGTGCTTGGCATCAGCAGCTGCCCCTTTATTACAAGCTGAACAGGCGCCAGTTTATCCACCTGCCTTTAACACAATTTGCACAAACCCAAAAAGTCCAGACAAAGGTTTCGGTTCCATGTATTTACACTAGTTCAAAATGATATTCACAGCATCTTCTAAATTTTGGCCAAGAGTCAAAAAAAAAAAAATGTGTTTAAACTTTGGAACGTGCCCACAAAGATGGGAGACTTGTCCCCAAGGCAAGGGTAGATACCCAAGGACCAAGGGGGCTGGAAAGGTCAGGAAGAGCCAAAAGGATTCTTCAGTCAGTTTGTGAAACTTGGTGACATGGGGCTCTCCAGGCTGGCACGCTTACAATGCAAGAGGCAGCCCATCTAACTGGCACCAGTCCCTTCCATCACTTGCTGAGCCTGCTTCTGTCCCATGCAACACTGTGCAACCGACTGGAACAACCTATAGGAAGGGGGACAAGACGTTAAGAGGAATTAGGTCCCTGTCTAAAGCACCCAAGGGGAGTTGCCAAGATGTTCTGGCACATGCCCCGCCCCCCCCCGCCCCACCCTTAGCCCCAACACAAATGTCTTACAGCCTAAATAAATGTCCCTTTGTACAACAGGATGTGTTTATAGAAAGCTCAGTCCTGGTTTATTTACATCTCTGAGGTTTGAAAACCTACTTTATGTAATGTTGAGAACTTCCCAATGGGGGCATGAACATCTCCCTACTCCACCCCAAATACCCAAACCCAGTCAAGCCCACCAGACGATAGGATCCATTCCTGTTCCAGGAGGGGAAAAATACTAAAGACCTGGCTCTGGTTTCTCTTGATAAAGAGCTGAACCTATCCCATAGGGCCCAAAGTGCGTCTCCATTCCTGAGTTCTCCCTTTCCAGTTCAAAAAATGATACCACGCAAGCAACTCACTTTTCAATTTCTGGGGCACAGTGAACAAACTCGTGATTCCAGAACTTAAATGCCGGATTTTTAATCAGCTCAATAAAGGTTATGAGAAGACCCCAAGGATGTGGCCTATTTACAATCAACCGTTCCAAGAGAACCCTGTAATAGAAGATGGGGGTGGGGGAAATGTTAAGAGAACCAAAAGAGAACACATAGATTCATTCCACTTTTCAGTTACCATTTCTACAACTTGGGTCATTTAAGATTTAATTTGCACTTTCACACAGCAGTGGATCAGGGATGAGGATGAGGGATGGTCTACAACAGAGTTTGTAAACCTTGTGTTACCAAACTGTCTGGCAGTCTGGTAAAGCCTATAGACCAGACCTCTTAAAATGAAAGATTTTTAAATAACTGAAAGAAATGCTAAATTTCAGTTAAAAGGTTAGTGAAAATAATGATGCAATTTTTCTCCCATCCAAGTTTACTGATCCCCCGAAATTTATCAAGGCACCCCCTCCTTGGCTACCCATGGACCCCAAGTCAATCCCAATCTATAGGACTGTATGAGTTTCACCTGGTGATCTGTTCCTGGATAGCTTCAGTGTTGGCCTCTGCAAAAAGGTACAGCATGGTACAACTGAAGTAGTGAGTGTGGCTGTTTGGATACCGCAGCTGATTGGCAATTGCATTCAAGAAGAGGTACCGACCTGTAAACAACCACAAGACTTAAGACTCTATGTGCTATTTCACTTTATAGAAAGCTTTCAAAGAAAACAGCTACAACATGAATCCATAAGTGGAATCATGGCAAGAAATGAAAAGGGCACTGGACTAATGAAAGCCTTGATTTGAGCTACAGTTTCAGCTTTAACTAGTTATGTGACCACAAGTAGGACAATGTCCCAAGGCCTCAGAGTTTTTCTTTGTAGAACTAGGATACAACTAGTTAGACTACCTGTCCTTAGGGAATTGTGAGGAAAGCTCTGAAAAACTTTCTAAGTGCCTGGTCAATGAAGGTGTCAAATAAAAGTCATCATTCTCCACCTCCCTCATTATATGTACTGAGGAGAAAGAGAGGCTCAGAAACCGGCAGTTATGTCATCTTCTACAGTCAACGATGCTTGATTAAAAGAAGAGCCTTTCCTTTGGATATTTCCACATTAGAATTGTTTCCTCACAGACACCTGAAGCCCATTTCCATACTAGTCATCAGGGACTATCACCCATCACTGACTTACCTTCCGTGTCTAGGTCCACAGCCAAGTTCTGGAAGATGTCCATGTGCGCCGAGTGAGTGATAGTGCTCATGGACGGCGTGCTGCCTTTGTTGTGGATGTGGGCGATGGCCTGAGTACCGACATAGAGCACCAGTGCATTTATCAGCTGGATGTTGTAGCGATTTCCAGGTTCATTTGATACCTAGTGAGCAAAACCCAAGTTAAACCTTCACTAAGTATTCTCACTGGGCTCCTTTACTGCTGAAATTTGTAAACCTCGATTTTTTTGAGGCATACAGAGAGCACAAGTGATCCCAGCTCTATCCCTGACCAATGGTCTCTCATTCTCCAAGACTAGCCAATATAGAATTAAAATGATGATAACATTTCAAATGCATTCCATCAACCCCTTAAAATGGGGGAGAAGACACAGAAGAAAGGTTCCAGGAGGTAGGAGATGGGAAACAGAAGACAAAAGTCAAGGTATCCCATTAAAGCAAATTAGAATGTCCTCACAAAGCTGGAAGGCAACACTAAAAATAAAGAGTAGCACCTGTGTCTGACTTCAAGTGAACAGAACATGCAGCAGGCACGGTATGGTGCCTCCTCCACTCCTACAGGATTAGTTATAAATGCTTAATTAGGCATAATACCCACATAAATTTCATCTGCCCAACACTGAAAATCTATCTAATGGGTCTCTCTAATCAAGGCCAAAAAGGCAATGAACTGTCTCTAGAATGCTATGGGGGCTCCCCACCTCCTGATTAGGTGCAAAGTAAGGATGATCACTTGTTACAGGGACTCTGGGTTCAAATCTAGGTCCCCTTCAAACCTCAGATTTGATGATTCTGTGCCACCAGGCAACACAGGAGTGAAGAAATGGAAAAAGCACCAGTCATGGAGTGAACTGAATAAACTGAACAACTGTGCAAATCTAACCTGCAGGTTACTGCGCAAATCAGACAGGAAAGTGACTGGCGACCGTGTTTTAAGATAGGAATCCAAATCCTTTTTGAACTGAGGAGGCATCACTCCAGTGAAATTGGTGAGGATTCGAGGAGCAATGTTGATTTCACTCAACATGTCCACCTGTTGAGGACAAAGGCAGAAGGAGTGAATGCTGCTATCTTAGCTACAAAGAAAAGCCAAGCAGTTCTAAAATGTACCCATTTCAACAATCAAACTCTCAATATCACTGCTGTTGTCCATCTACCCAGAGCACCAGAAGCCTCCCACACCCAGTGCCCCATAGTGGGAGGGTTCACTGACTTGCAATCCACTTATTCATTGAGCACCTGGCTCCAAATGTGGCAGAGGAGTTAAGAGATGCTTCTTCCCTACTGGTGAACTGCCATCGTCACAATGTTACCTTCAGGTTGGGAGTGAATGGGTCTGGTAGCCTCATGTTTCGTGGAAAGGCACTCAGGATCAGATTCCTTAACTGGATGCAATTGGGTGGGATTACATCACAGAATCCATAGTGGTAGTCACAAAGAAATTCTGGGAAATCGTGCAGGAGGACCAGCAGCACTCGTAAAGTACCCTATAAAATGAGAAAGGGGGTTTTGGGAAAAGAAAAAAATGAAAAAGGTCATCAGCTTCAGCAACAGGTACGTACAGAGCACACTTGAGAATGTGTGTGTGTGTGTGTGTGTGTGTATACATGTACATGTACAGGCATACACACAAAGAGGAGCACTCACGTACATTAAATATTCATTCCTATTCCAAGTTTGATTCAGATGAAAGAAGCTTATACTACTCTCACTCAAAAGAGATGATTCATAATTAAGACGTATTATGTTCACTACCAAACTGATGACATGTTCATAACACAACTAGAAATCGTTAAACAGACGTTGCTCTTTCATTTTCATTTTGAAAAATCTCTATTTTGGGGGGTCCCACTGGTTAATTTCAGTCTTTAGAAGATTCAAAAGTATTTGACAAACCAAAGTAAATTACCTTATAGAGGATTTGCATAGGTTTGCTGAGTTCCACATTTCTAAGGAAGGGAGCTAAATACTTGAACAAATCAATCAACAGCTGAGCATACATAGGCCAGCCCTAGGAGACAAGATAAAGAAAAGGCGTGATTAACTATGTGAAGCCAAAAACACCCACTAGACTAGAGAGTTCTATTAGCATTATAAAGGGATTCTAAGGCTACAAAGGGATCACTCCCACAAACTAACAAACTATTAGCCTGGATCCCTAACTTTCCCTACCCTGAAAGAAAAAGGTGGTTCCAACAAGAGTCTTAATAAGTCCCACCTAAAATCCATGCTTTTTAAAAAATCTAGCATATAGCTTAAAAAGCCTTGGTCAACCAAGTGACTGACCTTAAACTATACTGAAAATACTTTTAAAGAACAAGAGTTAGACTATCTTAAGCAACTTTCCAATCCCAGTCCCATTTCCCCTAAAACCGTACAACCATCTCACCTTCTAACCTCTCAATCTAAGCTGTCAACGCCATTTTCTCTTGCCCAAATTCCAGGAGCCAGCACCTTTAATTTCCCCCACCATTTCACCATGGGTATCCCCTCTTCAAAGACTGCCTTTATTAACATGTCCAGGTCTCCCCAAATCTTGTTTTAAAAAACAAGCCAGAAACCTGACTTTATCCAATTACCTACCATACTAAACTAACAATATGGTTCTGTTCTGTTTGTGGCAAAAGTTAGTATGACTTATTTCCTTTCGTCTAGTCTTTCATTTCTATCTATTTCCTTACCACCCTCACTACCACTCTACATCAAAGTTACTAGGCTGATATTCTAAAGCAAACCCGTGATTTCAAGTCAAGGTCCTTCATGTTACTATGCACCTTACTCTCAAGTCCAGAGAACTAATGACCTCTTAACACAGTATCTTTGTCAGCCTAACTAGGCATTTCCAGTTGGATGTCTTACAACCTGAAATGAAACCTACTTTAAACCTGTGATCCTATCAGCATCATCCTAGTCACCCAGGATGCCTCAGCCGGAGTCCAATCTGACGTCTGCCCGCTACGCTCAGGTTAACTACTTCCTTTAGGCTTCACCCAACAACCTACTCCTCCCAGACCTAACCTATACCTGGATTATCATAATAACCTCTTGACAGCTGCCTCCTACTGCAGCTTCTGACCGTACTGCCCTAGCCACCCTCCAGGGCTGCCCTCCTCCGTTGCCCCTTAGACACAAAGGACTTGCAGAAGCCTTCCAGTCACCTTCTGTACGCTTCTTCCTAACATGCCCTTTTCCCTCTCCTCATCCTACTGAAATGACAGCTGTTCAAACTCACCTCCCATCACCTCTGAAATCTTTAAAACCCTACAGAACAAAGGCAGACACAACAAAGGAGTTTCTTGAAACTCCGCCCACTTCTATGTTCTGGAGGAAATTTCATCTCAAAGTTCTGGCCAAAGAGCATTCTCTGTTGGAGTCCCTCAGTTCCAACGGCCTCACAGCTTCTAACTACCTGGGTGACCTTGGATAAGTCACTTTCCCACAGGCCTCAGGCCCCTTCACACATAAGATGGCACTGGATTTCTAACATCTCCTCTAATTCTAAAAATCCTATAGCACAAGATAGAAACTTCATCCTTCATTATGAAGCCAAATTTCTAGGAATTTCAATACCTCATGAGTGATTTAGCATTTGGTCTCTTTCTGCATTGTACTTTTATTCAATTTAACCAATTCTGTGTCTCTTGAACTAGTTCAATTTTCCGAGAGTGGAGTCCCTATCCTATCCTACTAGTCTGCATCTACCAAAAAGGCCTTATTAAACAGAGGAGGTACATAATCTTTTGTTCAAAAAAAGTGAAGGCCAGGAACAATAAGATGGAAAGAGTTAAACTTGGAAATAAAAGAACTGTGTTCCAATCTGATAATTGCTATTTGAGTGGATGCAGGTTAATGTCACCACCTTTCAGCCTGTATTTCCTGCATTTCTTCATCATAAAATTTAACAGAATAAAATAAAATGAAAACCATTTAATTCTACCTATACCTCTTCAAAGAAAAGTCTGCCAGTGTACCCCCAACAAGCTAGCTACGAGAAATCCGCACTAAGGCCTGGCTCCATGACTAATTTACTGTTTTCATCTGTAGGAGACAGACTACAGCCACACCTTCTGCTGTGGTGTGTGAGCCAGCATTCTTGCAATAAATATCCGATGTGAGATCAGTTCAAGCCAGGCATATACAAAGCCTGGGGCTTTAGTAGGCCTCAAGATGTGGAATGTATTGCTAGAAGAAAAAAAAACATTCATTAACATACCTTTGCTACAAGCACAGTGTGTAAAAAGTTCAAACTAAATATTGCAGTGGTACCCCCAAAAGTTATTTTCAGAATATTGGCTAATACGGAAAAGTGGTCTCACCTCTTTGCAAGTTATCAATGACAAACTACTAAGACAAATACTACCAAAAATCATACTAGAGACATAACCAACACCACCTATTAAATATCATATGATAAAGCACCTACCAGAAAGCTGTCAGTGTCTGGAAATTAATGGTTTCCAACACATGTTCAGGAGCATTTAGTTCTAAGAGCAGCATGATGAAAATTCGATGGTAGGGAAGTTGCTGAAACTCATTTTGTCGAACATCGTGATCCTGTAGAAGGACGCCCACTACTATACCAAGAACCTAAAGTCGACAAGCATGTCAGTATACTATCACAGAACAAATCTCCTACATATACTTTTCCCCTACAGCCAGTTTTTTTAAACATACATTCTTGGAAGTCCCACTTGTACTCCATAGAAAAAAGTAACACAGTTCTATATATATATAAAACAGCTATCTATTCCTCACAAACAGCAAACACCTTTTAAACAAATTGATTATGCCTAAACTCTTCTACAGATGCAAAAAAACCCAAACCAAACACTGGCTCACTGACTACCTGGGTTTTATATACTAGTAACACAACCTATGATACTAAACACAACAGGAGGGATTTTACTTCAGTACGCAGACTTCTATCTGGCTAAACACACCCAACACTGTTTCAGCTAACAAACCTACATTCATTAACTATATAACCAGCAATAATCAGTGGACAAGAGTCACGCAGGATTCCTAAACTTGGCTTTTGTGAAATAGGAATAAAATGTCCAACAAATATTGAATCTAATGATTTCCAATCTAGAAGGAAAACTTGAAATCTGAACTTTCAGAAATCTAAATGTCTGATTTTTAAGGAACATCTATCTACTCACTTAAGGGTTAGATTATTACTTGGTAAAATAACAAGTGAATTATTACAGCTGGGAAATTACTGAGTCCATCAGAAATCATACACTTTCCTTATAGTAACTGTCCCATGACCACAATAACATTCATTAACCAGCCAGATGTAAAGAACATTCTCCACAGCAAACAGCACATGTGAACTGACAGAGCAGGAAAGACAGACAACCTTGTTTAGCAAGTTGATCTTGGTGACTGTGTTAGTGGCCTCCCCAGAGTGCTTGACCAACAGTGCAATGAGCCTCACAAACGCGTCCAGGTTATGGTAACACTTGGCCCGGATCATCGTGGGGTTGGCAGCAGGGTTATGCTGTTGCTCAGCCTGAGCCCGGTAGCTGATCTCAACACACATCTCAGTGCACAGACGAAAAAACCTTGTTATGAGGTCATCAGTCTTCAGGATTCCTTGCTGGTGCATCTATTATGGGGACAAGAAACAGGAGCTAAATACAAGACAACACAGTCTAAAAAGCAGCTTTTTAGACTGCTTCAACATTTTACAAGTCTGATGTCTTAATAATTCACAGGTGACAATCACAAGCTCTGTTCCTGTCCATAACCTCTCTCCAATAGCTGGGGTGGCCTGTGTTCATTACCTGGAGGCCAGCATGAGTTTAGCTACAGAGCTTGTTGTCACCATTACTGGGAGCCTCCACAAACTGTCTGGATCTGCCAGAAAGTAAACCCCATTGACACAGCCTCAGAGAAACCAAGGTCACCTATGCACCACGATTCCAGACACTGGAATGACTTCCAATTTTGAAATGCCATTTCTTTTTACATAAAAATCACCACCATCAGTATCAGATTCCACAACGAAAAGGTTTTTTCCACTTGGAATAGCAAGTTACCAATTCTTCTAGCTACTAGCCCAAAATGGGGCACAGAGAACATAGATATGAGAGATGGCAAATATGGTATCTTTAGAAGCACAGTTACCTGCCCAACAGGCCATGAAAATTACCAAGAATCAACCTTTAATAGCTTATTAAATTAGTCCTGTCATCCTGGGAGCATTCCAGAAATTTCAGATTAACAGTATAAACTTCTCAGAAATTATTACCGATTTATCATCAAAATGCCTTAGTTGGCAACTACTTTTAGGAACCCCACAAGGTTTAATTTCAAAATGACTTTAGTAAAAGTAGGAGGCACCAATGTAAAGGAGGGTTCATTTTTAAAATTGTATTAATACAGCTGGATACATATTAACAATAAGAAGCATATAATACAAGTCAAAAAAAGACAAACCCTCAAACAAGAAAAGGGGCTTGCAAATTATATTGTACACAGACTTGAGGTGAAGCAGGATCAGGTTAAATTAATTCAACCAATAAAGGAAAACTTTTGCCCCAAGCAATATAGCTACAACAAAGAAAAACCCCAACAACTGGATTTTGTTTTAAACACATTTAAAATGGATATGCAAGAAAACTGAATAAACGTAGATGCCAAAGTGCCAAACTGTAACTTAACCATGTAAAATGTAGTGTTTAGTTTTGTATACGTTTTGTTTGGGGGGTGGTGGGAGTGCGTAGAGGAAGAAGACACTATTATTAAAATCAAAGAGAAGAAGGTAAATGAGCAACGACATTATAATAGTTTAAAATGCAACGTCATGTCTTTGAAAAAGAGGACAGGTCAAAGCAAATACGTGACAGGCACCAAATTCATGAAATGTTATTACAACGAAGGAAATGGAATCCCAATGCTTCTGTACACATGGAAGCCATAAACTTGGCAACAGCAGCTTCTCATGGGATCCATTTTACTCATCCCCCGGAGTGAGGGAGCTTTTATACATGATCCCTAACTGGGGTTTGAAGAAAGTTTACCAAAGTAGTACTGGCATTTAACCTTGCAAAATAAATTGAATTTTTAATATATTAAAAACTTAAGGTACCACATGCCTTATCAGTAATCAACATGTGATCTCATCTGACCTGTACCTGGCAGTGTGATTCCTTAATTTGGGAAACAGAACAAGAAGCCAAAGAAAGGAAGCTGACAGTTCTATTCCAGAACCCACAGGGATCTCTCAGAAAAGGGACCCTGCATAAAGACCTGTTACTGGGCAATATAATTAACATGAAGGCTATGAACGCTAACTTGGCAGTTAGGTCACTAGAAAAAAAAAAAAAGTCAGAAGTACCCCATGGGGATAAGCAACATGGAAATTTATGTTACACTATGGCGATAAACATAACTACATTTCTCTTTTTCACTGGTCATTGTCAATCAATCATCAAAGTGTTAATACCCTCTGCTAATCCTGCCCTCAGGCAGTGCCCATATTCTTGACACAGTTAAGAGTTCCAATTTAGAACAAATCTGACTCACATGATCAAAAATCACTTCCTAAAACTAATCTGCTTTAATTTAGTGTGGAATAAGCTAGTTAATTTTCATGCTAGTAAATGCACTGCCAATCTTAGGTATTTTGGTTTTGTTTTCGTGAGTATACAGGTTAAGGTTTTGCTTTGGAGAATTTTAACTCACAAAATTAAAATTAGACCATAACCCCATTAAGTGCCCTATTTTCCTCATGTGCTCAGGGCTGCTAAAGCACACCTGTGGCTAGATTTATTTATTAGTCTCATTAGCCAGCATGTGACTAGTCATAGCCTACCCCTAACAAAATAACAACATTCCTTCACTACACTAGTTTTTCCCAGCCATCAGTGACATCAGAAGCGCCACACCCCACTTATGCCGAATAAAAAGCACCTTTCTCTCCAAAAGCTCTACCTGTCCAACAAACGCAGAGAAGGCTTTGGTGCTATCTCGGCCAGCTGCTGCAGAGTGGTAGAGGTTCACCCACTCCCGCAGCAGGTATTCTGCCTTCTCCCGGAGGCCTGGGGGGTCATCATACTCAGAGGCCTGGGAGATGCCCGAATGCATCATGAAGTTGGGGCCCCCATGTGCACGGTCAATCATAGCCTCGTAGTTTGATCGCACCACTTCCATCAGCTGGGGCAACCTAGAGTGAGAAATGCAAAGTGAGGGTTGTATGAGGCATTTCTGATCCCACAAGCATAGCACCCCAAAGACTCCCAAAGGCAGTGACCATCTCTTTTCTAATACATCATTCATTAGCATATTTCCTCCATATTACTGGCTCTCTATTCTCTGGGTGGTCACACACTGGTGAGACCAGCCCCATCACTTAGGCTCAGTTATGCCATTGAAATCAGGGACCAACATAAGACACAAAATTTGGCAGTTAAGGTTCTACTCCCTGAAATATGGATCCTTTGCTTTGAAGCATCCTAAATGTTGTAAATAAATAAAGCAGCATAACAGAATTAAAAGCAAACTGTGTTGTCCTCACCCTTCTGGGGCATTTCCTCGGGAGTGAGCATTGATCCTCATCAGAGTCTCAATGGTATGAAACAGATCCGCCTCAGTAACATGGGCCACACTCCTTTCATCCACCAACAGTATCTTCACCAACTGCATAGCAAATGCCACAGCCATGTAGTTCAAACCATTCTCCATTGACTGGTAATAAGGAAACCACAAAATCAGCAGGGGAGCAGTCTGAGAAAGGCTACTCAAAGGGACAAATTCTCCAATTTAGTTCAGATAAGCCACAACCCTCTTTACCTGAGCCAGGTGAAGATCATACTGCTGCATATTAACTAGATGATTGCGAATCAGCAGCTCTACTGCTTCCACGTTATACTTATACTCATCCCGACACTCAATCAGGCACCTAGGAAAGTTATATTTGTTTTTAATGACCTGGGATTAGTTTACTTAATGGTAAACAAGAGGCAAATAGAGGACCTCCTTCAGACCTAAAAGGAAATGTGTTCCAAATACAAGAAACTTGGGGTACCAGTAGCTCAACAATGGCCATTCACATTTTTAAGGCAACTCAATATAACAGGCTCAGCATGTCCTCTGATCCACCACCACACCTCTGCTCATGCTGGTCTCTGTACCACGAATGGCTTCCCTCTGGCAGTGCTCTTCACCTGCTGGGCTCCTCTCCACCCTTTAGAGTCCACCTCAAATGCTATCTCCTTAATGATATCTTTGATACTGTGGGGTTTGGGGAGAAGACCATAGAATATCTACAAAACCACATGCTAATTCACTGATATTGTTACGTTAGAGTTGTTTCTTCTTCCCCTATGACAGAATAGACATTATAAGCCCCATGCAGGAAAGGTAGACTGTGTGCCTCTATTAACCTTTGTATCACTCCTCCCACCCCTAGCACCTAACAAAATTCTACCCAAAGTAAAAAAATGAATCTTTGTCCAAAGAATGGCTTTATATCAAGTTCCATATACCAGGAGTTTCTGCATAAAATTATTTAATAGGGAATGCTACAGCAAAGCATTTGCTCATTCTTAAGTAAGCTAAAATGTGCTCCCCATGCAAAAATGTCTATCTTTTCCCTTTTCATAAGAAGCTTAATAAATTTAATGATTAAACAATTTTCAGCATTTCTCAAAGAGAAGCCAATAATTAATTAGTCTGTACACTATCCCATTTCACCTGCTACCAAAAGGTTATCTAGAGGACACATGAAGGACAAATGCTGTTCCAACTCTTTTGCATCTGGTTACTGACCTTGTGATCTGTTTGTTACACCACGGAGACCCATAGGCACGGCCATCCTGTAATGCTTTCAGTACAAGGAGGTGACACTCCCGGTAACGTAGCAGCAGGTCAGCATCTGCACCACTTGTGGCATCTAGCAAGCCCTCTACAGCCTACAGAACAGGAATAAAATCAGCATGCCACATATACTTACAGCCAAAAACAAAACCCACCCTCAAACCCCAACTTATTCCAAGGGCTTGTCTATCTACGAATCACAAGGTTCTCCCTAACTTCCTTTTGCCTGCCTTCTGTTTTACCTCTAAATACTGTTCCCATCCTTATCTATTAAACAATATCTGCTTCATATCCTGTGCCTTGAATTTCATGCCCAAACTCACACATCTTTTTCTGTCAAAGGTACCAACATCTTTCCAGTCCCTTGCGTTCTTAACTTTAGAATCTTTCTTGATTCCTCAACTCATTCACCTCATGTGATCCAATCAGTTGGCAAATCTTGTTTCTTTCATATCATCTCTCCACTCACACAGCTACCACCTTAATTTCAGCCCTCATCAGCACTTCCTTGAATTGTTACAAAAGTCTCATCATGTCTCAAGTCTTTCCCTAGTCCAATCCAACTGAAACACTGCTGCCAAAGTAGTTTCCCTTTTCAAACTTGTCAGTGGTTCCCTCCCACCATGGAGATAAAATCCAAATTCCTCTATTTAGTTTTTAAAGCCCCAATCTATCTGTCCAAATTAGAGAGACACTCTCTCCCCTCTTATTCCCTTGGATCTGATCAAACTAGACTGTTCCTCACACATAACACTCCACATATTTCTCATCTTTTGTACTGGCTGCAAACATGAAATACATTTTTCCTCACCTCCACCCCATAAAAAGTAGCGCTTGAGCTGGGACCTGAAGGAAAAGAGGAATCTTATTGCCCTCCTCCCTTCTCTACTCTGAATTCTCTTTATATTCTGCATCCATTTAGAGATGCATTTGTATCCCTGTTAGAATGTAAGCACTTTAATGTAAGGCTTACTTCTTTGTGCTTGTATCCTCGGCTCCTAGTACATAGTACCTGCCTAATAAAAGTGCAGATTAATTTCATTCCAGTCAGAAGGCCACCTGTCTTCTGTCCTGGCACAAATTATTTCATGCCTAAGACTCTGGCAAAACTATCTAACTTATCCCTCCTTATCTTTCCCAGTTCTTTAACAGGTATACCATACACACAGACCCACACAGACCCAGACACCTCCTCTAAAGAGATGACTCTGAATTTGGAGTAGCAGCAGGTCAGCATCTACACCACTTGTGGCATCTAGCAAGCCCTCTACAGCCTACAGAACAGACACAACCTTCTCTACTCTGAATTCTCTTTATATTCTGCATCGCCCCCTACCCCCAAAAAAAGCCCCACGTACAAAAATATTTATAGCAGCTCTTTGTGTGGTGGCCAAGAACTGGAAATTGAGGGGATGCCCATCAAGTGTGGAATGGCTGAACAAGCTGTGATATATGAACGTAAGGGGATACTACCAAGCTGTAAGAAATGATGAACAGGAGGACTTCACAAAAACCTAGAAAGCATTACATAAACTGATACTGGGTGAAATGAGAACCATAAGAACATTGTACACAGTAACAGCCACAGTATTCAATGACAGACTTTGACAGAATTTGCTCTGCTCAGCAATGCAAGAAGCAAGGAACTAAAACCATTCCAAATATTCAATATTACTCCAATTCAATGTAACTCCAAAGCTGACCTCTACTTTAAAAATCTATATGGAATTCGTAATGCTTGACTTTATATGGGGAAAAAACTTTGAGAGTTCCATTCAAATGTGGACCACTATTAAGTCAATAACCAGGAAAGGTTTTCATTAGGACAAAGCCTATCTGACTACATCAAGCAGCTGACCTTCTGCAGCAAGCCAAGGGCGGCAATGGCATCCCGAGAGTTGCGTGACATCACAACAGCATCCAGAAGGCTCCGGAGAGTCTGAGACTGGGGGTTCATGCCTAAGGCTGGAGGGATGGCATGCAGGTGCTGCTCCAGTTCCGTGATACACTTTTCATAGATCTGTGCTACGTCATCGGTAGCCCAAGCTTGCTGTTACAAGAGAATCAGGAAACCTTTAGAAATGACAGTGCCCTAACTGTACTGTCACAGTTCACACATACCTGTTGCCTTGCCATCTATTTTTAAAGGTGGCTTATCATATTAATGTCTAATTAGGAAGAAAAACACTTTTATAATGAGAAATAATAGCAGTTTTCATTTATGAGGCACTTTCCTCAGAAAATATTTAGAGTCTGTGGGTAATACCAGCTAATGTTCCCATTCTACAGATAAAAAGTCCAGGGTATACAGAAGTCAACTTATTAGGGCAAAGTTAGAGAGCTGGTCAAGAGTTGAAGGCTAGGCTCATTTCACAAATATATACAGAAAACTACATCAAATACAGAAGAATGCAAGTCATTCCCCAATTAATAAAATAGTCAAAGGAATCAAAACTATCTATAGTCATATGGAAAAGTACTCTAAAAATCACTGTTGATTAGAAAAATACAAATTAAAACTCTGAGGTACCACCCCACACCTATCAGACCAGCTCATATGACAGAAAAGGAAAATGACAAATGGTGAGGGAAAACTGGGACAACTAATGCACTGCCGGAGGAGTTCTGAACTAGTCCAACCATTCTGGAGAGCAATTTGAAACGATGTCCAAAAGGGCAAAAAACCCCAAACCATGCTTACCCTCTGACCCAGTAATAACACTACTGAGTGAGTATCCCAAAGAGATTTAAAAGTTCAAAAAGCAAAACAACCTCCCCCCCCCACCAAAAAAAAAACCCCACGTACAAAAATATTTATAGCAGCTCTTTGTGTGGTGGCCAAGAACTGGAAATTGAGGGGATGCCCATCAAGTGTGGAATGGCTGAACAAGCTGTGATATATGAACGTAAGGGGATACTACCCATGCTGTAAGAAATGATGAACAGGAGGACTTCATAAAAACCTAGAAAGCATTACATAAACTGATACTGGGTGAAATGAGAACCACAAGAACATTGTACACAGTAACAGTCACAGTATTCAATGACAGACTTTGACAGAATTTGCTCTGCTCAGCAATGCAAGGAACTAAAACCATTCCAAAAGACTCGTGATGGAAAAATGCCACCCAGAGAAAGAAATACGGATTCTGAATGCAGATCAAAGTGTATTATTTGCTTTTTTATTTTTTCTTTCTCATGGTTCTTCCCAGTGGTTCTAATTCTTCTATACAACATGACTAATGTGAAAATGTTTAATAAGAATGTATACGTAGAGCCTAGATCAGATTGCATGCAGTCTTGAGGACGGGGAAGGGAGAGAGAGGTGGAGAAAATTTAAACTTATGGAAGTGAACGATGAAAACTAAAAATATATAAATTTATATTTTAAAAAGTTTTTGTAAAAGAGGAACTATTTTTACAAAAATATTTATAGCAGCTGTATTTTGTGGTGGCAAAGATTTAGAAACTGAGTAGATGTGATTGTGATGGAATACTATAGCACTATAAAAAAACGATCAGCAGGATGGATTCAGGAAAACCTGGGAAGATTTACATGAACTGATACAAACTGAAATAAGTAGGAAAACATTGTACAAAGCAACAGCAATAATAGTACAATAATCAGCTATGAATGCTATTTTCAGCAATACAATAACCTAATAGTTCTGAAGGACTTGTTAAGAAAAATTCTATCCACCTCCAAAGATGAACTGATGGCATCTGAATGCAGATTGAAGCATAACATTTTTAGCTTTATTTTTCTTGGGTTTTTTTTTTTCTGGAGGGGGGAAAGGGGTCTTGCGCTTTCTTTCACAACAACCAATATGAAAATGCTTTACATGATTGTACATGTATAACCTATATTAAGTTGCTTGTTATCTTAAAGAAAGGGGGGAGTAAGAGAGGGAGATAACCTGGAACTAAAAAAAATTTTTTTATTTGTGTTAAAAAATTTTAATTAAAGTGTATTTCAACAAAAAAAAATTTGATTTAGGAAAAAGTTGGTGGCTAGAACTTGAAAGTATGAATTATAATTTCAAGTCCAGTAATAGATGCATCCATTACTTTCCAATTAGGAACAGTGACTTCTTTATTTAAATCCAAAATCAGGAAAATCTGTATGATTACACTAGTTATGGAAAGGGCAGCTAGGTGGCACACTGGATTGTACCAGGCCTGAAGTCAATAAGACATGTTCCTGATGTCAAATCTGGCCTCAGACACACACTAGGTGTGTGATACTGGGCAAGTCATTTCACCCTGTTTATCTCAGTTTTCTCATTTGTAAAATAAGGTGAAGAAGGAAATGGCAAAACACTTCCGTATCTCTGCCAAGGAAACCCCCAAAAAGGGATCATGAAGAGTCAAAGATCCCAACAACAAAGTGATGGAAAACAAAATACATTCATATTCATAATGATTAAAGTTTCAGTTCAAGTGAAGTCAAGAACTTACTTTCATAGGCTGAGCTAAAAATCCTGTAGGCTGAGTTAAATCATTGGTAGGCAAGAAGCCAGGAACATTACGTGCAAACTCTTCATAAACAGCCAGCTGTTTTGGGTCCACACCACCAACCTTTTTGGAAAAAATAGTAATGAAGATAATGATAAACACATCTACATAGAATGGAAAGCATTCTCGGTCAGGAAAATTACAAAACTGAAACCTAAAAAAGTCACCATTTGAAGAAGTAAAGATTCCACATCATTACTAGTCTGGGTCACCCAGACTGGGTCACACAACAAATGGTTATGCCAAATGAAGACTTTACTGGAAATATAAGCAGTAAATCTATTCAAGTCTCCAAATTCTCACCTTTCTTATCAGGAACTTTCTTAACACCTTTCTTAACAGGGAACTAGCACTAAAAACATAAGTACACTAGAAGACATGACTAGAGGGAGACAAAAGTAGGAATAGACCAGATGATAAATTCCAAAAGTTGGGTGACTTAAATACTTTAACACTCTTCCAATCATGAGAACTCAGGTCCATTTCATTAAAAGCTGCCAAGAGTTAAGTGCTTTACAAATAACTTGGGAGCAGCTGGTGATTCAAGTAAAAAGGGAGTTGTCTAAATCCTCTCTCCCATTCTAAATTATCATTCTACTTCTACAGGAAAAGTGTGTGTGGGTAAAGAGACAAAGGTACGAATTCTGACCTTCAGTCTGATCTGCTCTGGCATCCGCTCAGCCTGGTACGTCAAAACAACAGGATCACAGTACCTGCGCCCCTCTTGCCTTGCATGTTTTCGAAGCTCAAATTCCTACAAACAAAAGTCTTACTAGGTTAGTTTTGTTAGAAGATTCTTTTTAGGAAGTACTACTTCACAGAGAGCTTTTAGAAAGGCAGACGCCAAAGCACTTACAGTTGCTAGCCTCTTGTCCATTTCTGGTCCTGCTTTTTCTACTGCAGTCTTCTGAATAAAGCAGCAGGCCAACTCACAATTGTCCTGAGCTAGTTGTGCTGCTGCCTGCTCCATCATTTCCCTCTGTTGGGGGGATGCGGCCTATAAAAAAGGGATAAAATATCATGGTTTCTTGGCATTTTCTCACTGAATGTAGAAATTGCTTGACTAACTCAGACAAAACATTATGTTATTTATATTTTAAAAGTCACTTTATACTAAGAAAATAGTTTAAAACTCAAAAATCTTCAATTGTCAATTAAGCAATTTTTTAAACAGTTAAAAGAAACTTCCACGAAGCAGTCTAGCATCAAAATTGATATTGCCAACAGTAAATTTCAAGATCATCCGTAAAAGAAAGTTGACTGCTAAATACCGTAGTCAACAAGATGCAGCCAGGATGCCCCCTCCACCACACCTTGTAGCCCCAAAACTAGTCTCCAACATGTAATAACGAAAAAAAAAATCTATTCTCACTGTTGTTGTTGCACATAACCAAAAGTGAAACACACAAAATGAAACCTTTTCTAAAAGAAAATGAATCTCCCTTTAGATTTAAAGATAAGTCTTATTTCTCCAACATTAAGATTACCCATCATTACTTTTTCTTATCTTATTTCTACACTTACTCGTAGTGCTGTGGCAAAACTGTTTTTCAAGTTGGTAGCGATGCTCATGAGTAAAGGTTCCCTGCAAGTTATCATAGCCATGCCAGCAGTCAGGTTCCTCATCATGTGATGAGCCGCTATCCGCATGCGTGACTCCTCAGAATCCAGTGCAAAGTCTTTCCTGACAATCTGTTCACAAGTAGTCATGGCAATCTTAATTGACCGATCCACTACTGGATGGACAAGCTCTTGGACAGCACGTTCAATTGCTTGACGCACACACTGCTTCAACTGTGGATGAGCCTGAAACAATGGAATCTGGAACGAAGAAACATTAAATCAATTCCTAGTTAAGTAACTGATATCAAACCCTAATTACAAGTAACTGTGACTCTCATTCTTTGAATTATTTTCAAAATTATTATTTATCAAACTAACAAATGCAAACAACTGAAAAAAACTTGTAACTAAAATGACTGGAGTATTACTACATCAACCTATACATTAGAAAACATCTGAAAGTACTTGAGATGTTAGCAACCAAAAAACCCAAACCAAACCAAACAAACAAACAAAAACCAGTTCTCCCTTGGTATGCCATAGTTATAAGTCTTCATTTAAACCAAATACCAAGTATAATGAGGCAAATTTGAATTCACATAAGGCAGTTTTCTACCTTCTGTTCTTAGTGAAATTTGAAATTTAACAAGTAGGATGCTTTTTTCTTTCTTTTTTAATAAAACGCAAAGCAGAAAAGTTGTCTCTTCTTTTTGGGACCTTCGTATTTTATTAGCCTTACAAAGGACAGACAATCCTTTTAAGAGAGCAAATGTACCATGTACCAAAACTTCTACTTTGAGCCTTTCGCATCATTACCTGAAAGCCCACTCTCATACCATGATAATTCAAATTTGGCCCCCTTTATTCAATTTTCTGCTTGCTAATGAAAGCCATTTTCAATTTAGTACTGTAACAAACACATAAAAACCCACATCCCTGGAAGTGATGTAGAAGAATACAACCTATGAGACAGTCAAGAGCACTGAACTGAAAGTCAGGTAAGCTGAGCTCTGTCTTGTCCTGATCTGCTATTAACAAGGTGTGTGATTTTAGAGAAGTCCCTTAACCGTTCTGGGGCTATTTCCACTTCTATAAAGCATGATTAAACTAGCTGATCTCAAAGGGTCTATATATAACCCTAAGTATGGCCCCTAGGAGAAAGGGGAATGATGTATTTTAAGTATAATTTAATCTAACTGCTCCTTTCATTGGGAACATTTTTATTTCTCCATGATGATTAGGACTATTCAATACAGTATAATCAGAAAAATAAGTACTTTTTAGTATAATATGGCAATATCTATGAAGTAATTAAGGGTTGGGGAAGAGTGTGTGTGCATGTGTGTGTGCGCACGCACATGAGCATGAGGAAAGGGGTGAACAGAACATGACGGTAAGCTTGTGACTGTCCTAATCTACAGATTGCCTACCAAACATACTTTACATTTAGGACTCCAGCTAGAAGCTGAAATCACTAACCCCTACCTCAAAATGAGGATGAAAATTTTAAGGTGAATATATACAAAGATAAGCTCAGTTCCAGGTATCTGCCAGAAGAGGTAGAGACTTAAGACCAGGCTCAGAAGACCTTCTGATTTGGCTTGCCAAGAAGAGCCAAGTGGGAGAGGAGAACCTGAGAACCAACATTAAGTAATAATTTAATTCATCCTGGGGCTCACCTTTGCAAAAAGCATTTAAAATGCCACAATCCATGTTAACTACTTGTTAAATTTTAAAGTACAGAAATGCAAAAGAATCTGTGCTCAAAAGCAGCACAATGGCATGGAATGATTTCCGACTCTGAATTTTAGCTGATGAGACTGAACGTTCATGGGCTATGCCAAGAGCTCAAACACTTCTGGTAGAATAGTGCAAAGGAAATGGAAAGTAGATAGAAACCAGATTTACTGAAAAGCTAGTTACCAAACATACACAAAAGAACAAATTTAGTTTAGTGTCTTAAACTTACAATGGCTTTTTAAAAAAATGTTCTGGTTATTCGGTATTACAGCAGATTATGAATTTAAGGTAGAAAAGGAAAGGAAAATTGCATTTAAACTAACGATACTACAAAGTTTAAGATGCCGCTTGAAAAAAATGTCATTTTTTTTTTTAAAAAAAAAGCAATTATCATGGTGCTCAATTAATGACCTTTAGGTGAATTTAGCTGACAGGGTCACTGAAGGTCACACAACCCATGGTGCCTCTCAAACTCCTTAGGTGTACAGACAGATAATATACTATATAACTATTCACACTGGTGAGTCATTGAGAACACGGCCTACCTTACCCACCAGTTTCTGCCCAAACTAGCCTCCTAATTCAATCTTGTTCCTTGGACTCCTCTTTAATGGATCTGACCTTTTCCTGAACCAGAGATGAACAATCTAGCACTCTGATCCTTTGGGGTACTCACCAAGGTAACAAGAAATATGGTAAGAGAATATGAATACTTCAGTGACTGTTAAGCAAACTGGTCTCTCCCTACCTTCCATTTCCTTTATTCCCATCTCCATTTACCATTCCCCTAAATTCTACATGTTTCTCTTTCACTCTCCAAAAATGTCTTAGATCATGCTAGGGTTGGAAAGGGAAAAACAGAGCGGATGAATTAGGTTGTCCTTAATACTTTTTGCGCTGACAAGGAAAGGATGTCGGACACAAGGGAAACAAAATGGCCTGCCTATGCCCCCTTCCCCAAATAAATTAATCCCTAGCCTCCTACTATTAACATTACCAAAATTTAAGAGCATTCCTCCACATTCTGTAGTTCTTGAGTCCTATCCAGCAGACAAATTAACACAGAAATTCAGGGAGTAAAGCGTAAAAGAGAAGACTATAGAAAAGAGGGTACTGGACACTGTATGCCTCCAAAGACCTTTATTTGTGGAGGAAGAAGAGGGGAAGCGTGGAGGCAAGCAAAAAGGAGAGAAAAATGCATGGGGAGGGGAAAAAGGTAAAGAAGACCTTTAAAATGCAAAGAAGGGTAATGCTGGCAACTTACCGTAGGATTTAGAGTAATGTGCGGAGCCAGACCTCCCAGTGAATAGACATTGATGTCATGGTAGCTATACTGAGGCTGTGGAGGAACAGTAGCTGTACAAGTGGTACTGGTAGCTGGTGTGGTAGAAGTAGCTTGATAGAAAAGGAGAAAAAAACTAAAATTAGAGCTACTTAGAAAACAGAACCAAGTGTTTAACAAAGGTTAAATAGCTCTGAATGTGAACACTCAGAATAAATTAGCTGGATTGCTAATCTGGAAAAAAGCCTTGAAATAACGGTTAAATCTAGTCAATCTCCCTCCAGGGAACCTCTACACAAACAAGTGCCAAGACTTAGACACCCCTCAGGAGGACAATAATAACTTCACAAGATGTTCAAGGCCCTGGAGTCACATTAAGTCTTGCCACATGGTTAGGCCGCAGAGCTGAGAAGTCCTGACAAGGATACAGAGTTGAAGAGCTTTGAGCTACAATGAGAAGACTCCAAAAGAGTCCCTAGGTACCCAGGGGGTGCCCAAGCCACCTTGCCTGCTAGAACCATCCTAATTCAGAAACAAACTACTTTTGTTCACTAGAGAATTTATTAGGGGCCCCAGACAATCTGAGGAATAACACTGACCCACTCAGGACATCTAAATTCTTATAGACAGTAAACTCTAATTCAGCACAATTGGGTTTTTTATTGCTTTCTAGTTAGTCAAGTATTTTAGATGGTTGCTGCATGTATACACGTGTACATGTTTTCAATTTCTGATGGAAAAAAACATTAAAATATATAGAATCAATCAAACTGAATCTTCCCATGAATATTCAGAAGGCCCACCAGGATTTCAGGATACCCTGTTATCAATACCATGGATCACTGTGCTTCCGATATGAAAAACTAGTGTAATAAGCAGGAAAAATGTACTTTCACTAAAAACCGTACTCACTGGTGGTTGTGATAGGAGGAAGTGCCTCTGGCTGCTTGACATCCTTTTTGGGGGCAGAAAGCTGTTCTTCTAAGTTTTTCAGTCTGTCTTTGTCTTTCAGGAGGCTCCCAGGTTTTAGCTCATTGATGTCCAAGGCAAGATTCTTACAGAGAACTTCAATCTCAAACTTCAAGTTTAACTGAATCATTACAGTTGAATTAGATTTCAAATGTCTACATTTCAGCTTCACTCACTACCCTCCCCTCCCACAGAATGTACAGACTGCCTTCAAAGGGCAGGGATATACACCACAGAACAATGGATTTTACTCCCCTTTATGTATACAATGTGAAAAAGCATCAATTTCTTGCATAATGTCCCAAGACAATAACAATAATAAATACATTTACCTTTAAATCATGTTCTTGGTGAAGCTCAGCTAGTACATTCATAATTGCCATTGTCCAAGGATTTGGTGGCCTGAAAACCTAAAGAACAAGCAGTAAGTTGTCAAAAATAAAAACAAAAAAAACCCAAACTTATTTAAAAACATCTACCCTGTTATACATGTTTATCTAAAAATCATAACTATATGCAAAGTTTCCAAGACCTCTTTATATCATAAAAAGAGCAGAATTATGAAAAAAATAGAGAAACTGTATCATTGCCCAGATCTAAGCTCTCAATTACAAGACAAAGGAGAAAACTGAGGGTTAGATCAGAAGTTATTTGCCTGAAGTCAACACTTATGTCAGGTGTAGGACATATACCCACACACCCTGATTATCAAGTCTGCATATTCTTACTAGCATATTGGGTTATTAAAAAGAGAGGCTTTATCCCTCTGTATGGAAAGAAAATCAACTCTGATGTCAGTAGCACCTAAAGCTGCAAGGTAGTAATGATATGACTGTAGCTAGTTACATTTAAAATATGAAGTTCTTCTTACCACACTCCGAACACTGGATTCTAAGACTTTGGCAACAAAGGGCACCACATACAGCAATTCCTGCTGTCCTTTAACATAAGCTTCTAACAGCAAAGATTTCACATCCAAGTCCTGGAACAAACAAGAAAATAACATTTAAAAGTCTAAAGATACTTCACATTTAAATTATTCTAATATGCATCCAGCACACTCATAGCTGAAAGACATTAATAGGAAACTATAAGAAATAAGATGGGGTGAACTAAAATGGGGTGAACTTTTTTCCACACATGCTACTGGTCTTCTTTCCAAAAGAGAAAGATAACAGAGAACATAACCACAGGATAAAACTATATTGTAGTCTCACCTACAATAAAGGGAAAGATTATTAGCACATGCCCAGATCTTATAACTCCAGGTGTCAATTTGCCCCAGGAACACACCAACAAACCATAATTTAGACTAAAAAGTCACTGGCAGCAGCCAAACCAGCAGATTCATGTGATATAACATTTAAGGATATTTGGCACTTATTTAGGGTCAATTCCATCTTTTCATGAAGTCAGGAAGGCAAATTAACTCTCTTAGAGTACAAAACTCAGTGGGTAGAAGAGAAGGAACTAGATTCCAAGTATAGAGCTTCTATGCTCAAGCTAGAATAGTCAGTGCTATACGCACAGTTCTGAATGGAAACTCACTGTGTGTAAGATGGGTTTGTTTTTGGCTAGTGTGATCATCCCCAGCCAGTGGCCCAGGTTCTTCAGCAAGGAGCGGTCTGAGAAGTTGGCAGCTGCTTTATCTGATGTCAGAAGCACCTAAAACATGTTTTTTTTTAAGAACTGAGACTTGAAGATGAAACATGGAGTAATGACAATAATTACTTCTCTACCTAAAGACTAAGGATTCAGAACTTAGCCTTTTAGGCTCCAAGGAAAGAAAGAACTAGCTTCAGACAATCCACCCCCCGTAAATCAAGCTCTCTGCCACTTAATATTTTCATACAACATCAGGGAAACATTTCCTTCCTTCAAGAAGCAAGTCTTATGCTCTGAAAACTTTCCAGAGTTGTTACAGTGACCTGACTTCAAATCTATTTTGAAGAAGCAAAGCCAACTCTCCTGAACATACTGGTGCCAACAAAAACCTCCTGAGTAAGAGGGGGGAAATGAATACAGAGAAATTTAACGAGAACAATGCCATTTCAAGTTATCCAGGACATTCCACTGTTCTTCAGAGATTTTGACAATCTCCCTCAACAGTAAGGATTTTATACAACAAAGTTCGTAGTTATTTACCCTGTGCCTATCCTTTCCCCAACTCCTGTAGTTTGTGATCTCTCTGCCACTGTCAAAGCTCCTAGTGGCTTCAGATTTCTCAACCTTGTTCTTTGTTTGGGTATTCACTGAACCAAGTATCACACCTGCTCTAAGCTACATACACTAGTCATGTTCCTTAACACCACCACCAGAACATGAGCTGAACACACAATCAGCTGTTCTCTGGGGTTTTAAGGGGTTCTTTGGCACTACAGCGTAACCTAAAGTGGTGAAAATTTCCATCAATAGGGTTAAAAAATAGTGCTTTAAAACTGACAGTTTATTTGGTGCTTTCCATAAAGTGGTCCCTAAGTACCCTCAAAGAAATGAAGTAACAGATTTGTGTTTCATGAGTAACACTGATAAGCTGACACCTTCCTCACACTTTTCTAACAAGAACCTTGCAAACATTTTACACAAGGTGAAGAGCTTAGAGTCTCCTGGGTGGACACCTATCTTCACTGCAGTTTCACTGACAACTTTTTTGGGGAGTTGCGGGGTAGGGACTCAGTGTCTGTGACAGTACCATCTAAAATGAGGCAGCTGTATGAAAATGAGAAAGACTTAATAAAACTCAGAAGCAGCAGGGCAGGTAAGACTGGGAAAAGGCCACTCAGTTGGTGACTCTGACCCTGTAACGAAAACTTTGATAAACAGCCAGTCAAGTACTACAGTAAAATAGGTCTTAAAAGTATCAGGTTCTGCATCTAGAAAATTTATCATTTCTGCCCAAATTCAGACACAAGATATATTAGTAAAGTATCCTGCTAGTTAGCATTTAATAAAACCTAAATACAGAAAAAAATTTTAAATGCATAAGATAAGCACCTGCATGACACATGGACATTTTTTAAACGTTAGCTAAAAGTAATAAGAGCATATACCAGATAGTCAAACTGTGACTACTTCCATGTGGTTATTCTCTAAATTAATTACTAAAGGCACAACAAGCAAATCTTGGGCTAGTAGAAACAAAATTAATTATAAGCAAAAAATTTGAATCAAGAAAGGTTCTAAGGCACATGACAGATGAGCGGCTTCCTTTAATCTAACCATTATCTGATTTTGAGATATTAAAATTATAAAATCTAAATATGCAAATTTAAAAAGAACAATTTAAAGAAGAAATTATGAAGGATCTACTACTCACTTTAATATTTCTGTAGGTTTCATTCAGAACCATCTTATTAAATTCAGGATTCTTAAGAGTATCAAGAAAATTTGAATAAAGGCTGTGAAAGTTTGGCTCAATGCTGACTCTCTTCATGACAAGGTACTGGGAAACCCAAGGCATGAATTCTTCTTTCACTGTTTCCTTCAGCTCCTCCACCTGGGCACAGGGCATTGTATGAAAAATGTTTAAATAAGAATGAAATAAAGCTGGGTTAAGAGATGCAGATAAAAACTCAACGGTCACTTTTAAGTATGTGTGAAGCCATGTTCTGATACAGAATGCCACCACATACTAAGTACTACAATCACTATGTTCACAAAAAGTGCACTTGACACAAAAACATTCCAACTGTAATACCATCCGTATCAGAATCTAGGGCTGATCAGCCAACAAGCCCTTAAGTAAGAGCTCACTCTGTGTGTGCCAGACCCTGCTGTAAGGCTTGGGAAGGTAAGTAAATGCTCCAGCAGTTCCTGCCCCCCTTCCCTGCACTACACTGGGACTTCTCTAAACCTTTCCCCTCTGCCCCATTTCAACTTCTCTGTGCTAGCTTTCCCAATCAGACTGTAAGCACCCTGCAGGCAGGAACTGTCCTTACACACTTAGTACAGTGCCCGGGTCACAGCAGATAACACTTACAAAGTGTTTGCTGGTGACTGAAGAAGCTCACATTCTAATGGAAAAGACAAATAATTAGGTACATTAAAAAAAAACCGCAAGCGTTGGTAGCTTCACACTACATGAAGACTTGGGGGGGTCACCCTGTATAGAAACAGGGGATGGAAGGCAATGTGAGAAAAGATGACTGGACAACTCTCTGAACCATGAGACCCCAAGCTCTAGAAATTTTTTTACTTGTTTGTAGATTGACATATGACTAACATTATGTTCTAAATATACAACAATTCAGTCAGGTCTCCCCGCTTATGTAAAGTACACATCAGTAATGTCAGGCCCAGAGTGTAAACTCAGAGAGAAAAATATTCTGTATGTATTTTATTTAAAAATGAGAGGGGCATGTCTGATAAAGCATTCAATAAATAAATTTAATGAGAATAAAGTGGACACTGATAAGATGAAAAGTTGGGTTTTCTAAACAGTAAAATCAGATTTCATTAGAACTTGACAGACTTTGTGTAATACGTTTTAAACCTATGTCACGTCAGTAGACTGAAAATGACACTGAAGGAAAAAAGGAATCGGTACAATTCAAACCCTGGTTCTCCTACCTCCTACTTATGTGACCTTATATCCCCTAAGTCTGCATCATATCCCATATAAAATAAGACTAGAGGGCTGTTGAGGTTCCTATCAGTTTAAGAGTTACAATTCTATGACTTGAAATTTAGTATATATCTCATGATTAACTATTTTGCCTGAAAAAAACAAACTTATAGGACATCAGAACTAGAAACTGAAAGCATTCACATAACCTCCCTCTAAGAGGCAAAGTTATTAAGGGAAAATTCATGTTCACTATGGACCAAAGAACCAGAGCACACTCACCTTCTGTGTCATATTTGACTGTGAAAGGTTGTTGAAGATGAAAGCAATTTTTTCCTGAACATTTTCTGGAGGCTCCACAATTCTCTCAGTTTGGTCTGTAGCCACCAGCAGGGTATCAATGTTTGTAGTATTAATAGATGGCTGGAAGGCAAAGTAAGCAAAGTACACAAAATGGAAATCCCTGTCACAATTTTTCCATGTAACTATTTCACAGCTTAACAAAGAAAGAATTTCACTTACTGGAACGTCCTTCTTAAAACTAACTCCTGTGGGTCTGGTGATTGTGATGGTCTTGGCCACAGTAGTAGTTGTTGAGGTGGTTACAATAGTGCTGACTTGACCAGCAAGAGGAGCTTTTGCTGGAACCTGGGCCTGGGCCTGGGCCTGGGCCTGGGCAAGTGCAATACTTCCAGGGGTGGTAATTGAACCCTGCATTTTCACAGGCGGGTCTCTAGATTGCTGTCCATATTCAATGTACTTTTCAAAAAATAAGAAATAAGAATTTATTAGGTTGGAGAATAGGACAGTGAATGGGAAAAGAAGAAGAGTTGTTACATTTTTCCACATCTCTCAAATTAGCCCACTTTACTCTGGCATTGCCACCACACACTGGTCAAGGCTCTCCTCACCAGCTCATAGGGTCCATCCTCTAGTCAGTCACCTGAGTATTTTTCCTCACCCTTCTCCACTACAATCAATAAAGTCCAAAGACTTTCTATTACCGGTAAGATCAAATATAAAATGCCCTAGATTTTAAAACCCTTGAAAACCTGCCTCCTTTCCTCCTTTTCCAGGCTTTCTCTAATTTACTCCTCCCCTCTATGTGGTTACCCAGAGACACTGGTCTCCCCGGCTATTTCCCCCCACAGGACAGTCCATCTCCTGACTCAGTGGCTATCCCACATTTCTAGAACTCTCTTCTCGCCTATGCCTGCCAACTTCCCTGGTTTCCTTCAAGTTTGAGCTAAAACCCTGCTGTGTCCAACTTCAGCTAGTCCTCCTGAATGCTGAATACCTTCCCACTAAGATGACCTCCAATTTACCCTGTATATATCTGGTCTGAACAAAACTGTTTGCATGTTGCCTCCCCTAATTAGACCATGAGCTTCTCTTCAAAGCAGGTACTGTCTTTTCTTTGAATCTCCAACACTTAGTACCAGGAAGCGTCAACATTAAACAAATCTTTTGAGCTGACTTGACTTCAGAGTTTTAAAATTCTATCCCCTTCACTTTTTGAGCCACCTGAATCTATTCAGAACATGATTCCACCTTCATATCATAATTTCCTTCTCTCTATTAAAGTCAATTGCAATGCTGCAAAGAAAGGGAGGAATGAAAAGCTTTCTTAGACCCTGGTATTAATACAGCAATGACGTTAACCCTTTGAATCTGATTATCCTTTTTGCTTATAAAACAAAGTTCAACATCAGAACTTTTAGCCAAGTGGCAACCTAATCAAAATATTGTCATTAAGCTCTCTATCTCTTAAAGGTTTTTTTTCAAAAACTTCATATCCAGCCAAAATGAGACTAGTCACAATGACCAATCTTTCTCGAGAACAAATAATGAAAAATGCACATGCTCTGCACACACCCTCCCCCCCCAGAAGAGGGGGGATCACAGGTACAGAATATTGTCAGTTATAGGCTGTAACCTATTTTAAAAAACTGTCAGGAGGGCTGAAGCTGGAGATTAAGCCAAAATTAACATAATTTTTTTTAGTTTTGGGGAAAGATGGGAGGACCACTGCTTGAGATATACTGGACATTCGGACAAAAGAAAAAAAGCAGAGTGGCTCCATCTTTATACTGCTTCTGTTTTCTCTGCCAAGAAAAAAACATTACACTGAAAAATCTCCAACAAAAATGACTAACAAAGACTTGGTAAGTAAAATAAATAAGATATTTAAAGATCACCTAGCAGCGCTTGGTGAAGTCACCTGGCCCAGATAAACTACACACTTGAGTACTGAAGATCTGGATGTGACTGTTAAATCAATGATACTAGGGATGGGGGTGGGGCAGGAATAAGATACACAACAGAGCCTGCCAATGACTTCAAGTCCTTGGAGAATTCAATAACAGGTAATTAAAAAGACACGTTGTGAAGGTAAGGAAAAGGCAGTAGGGATTACAAAGAGACAGCATGAGTTTCTTGAGAGTAAATCAAGACGTGTCTTTGGTACCTTTGTTTTTTTTCTGGACATCACAAAATCAAGTAGGGCAGGAGAATGCTATCCGTAATGTACCTTGATTTTAGCAAAGTATCTGAAAATGTGATCTCATACTATGTGGCGGAAAACAATGGAGAGCCTTCATAATACAAAGACTGGGAAAGATGGTTAAAAAATAATTCAAAAAAAGGCTGAACGATTTTGAGTATTTCACTGAGTATTTCAATGAGGCAATAGTGTGTGACATGGCAGCCAAAAAACATAACATAATTGGGAGGATGTCTAGCTTTAAGAAAGGGAAACCCTAGGGGACTAGGCGGAAGGGGAAGGATGTGTGACTCCTTCCACTGGAGGCCTTCAAGCAGAAGATGGATGGACACTTATCAGGGAGCCCTTTCTACAGACTAGGTGGACTAGATGGTCCCGAGGTCTTTTTCTACTCTCAAATTCTGATTCTAGTGAGAAAAACAGAAGGGACAAGTTTGGCACTGCCCTAAGCAGGTACAAAAGGAGTCCAAGAGAATTAACTCATCTAGACAAGTTAACAAAATAAGACAGCAGGCAGTTAAAAATGTGTGTATAGTGCCTATGGGAGGTAAAGGCTCAGGATACACATTTTAAAATTCCTGTGCATAGAGGCAAAAACTGGATGCAGTAGGAATAGATAAGATCACCATGGGCAAGAGTGGAGGGAACAAAGGATAGCAAATTTTACATGATCTGAAACTTAACTTTGACATATATTAAAGACTGTTGGCATTTTAAAGTTTTTGCTATTCCACAACAGTATTGAGTTTTATATAAAATAAACCATTTGCAAATTGGATTACATACTGAATTCTATAAACACTATAAACCTTGAAAAAAAAGGTTATTAGACATTTACACATGACTGGAAAGAAACAAATTACAAAGTAAATAACTGATAAACTATATATAAAGGAATCAACAACAGATCACGTCAACCTGAAATACTGGCTCAATAATTTCAGAATTTTAGATGCTGAGGAAATATTCATTAGCAGTTCAACAATGAACACTGGTTAAAAGCTGTCTATACTCTGACTCAATATAAAAAGTACTCTTAAAATTGAAGCGCTAAATACCCTTAAAATAACTTCCTCTGTTTGACCATCAAGCAAACTTACCTCCTGCAGATGATGAGGAAACCGCATAAAGTGACTAATGGAGGCCAAGTGCTGACAGTACTGGGGATAGTCCTTCAATCTGTCACAGAAAGAGTTATCTCATTAAAGGACAAAAGAAGGAAAGAAAAGACTTCAGTTGATACAATGACCACAGTCTAGGCTCCCAATCCTACCCCAAAAGACAAATTAACCAGTTCTATTGTTCTTACCAATAAAATCTTCATAACCATAATACAGTAACTTAACTTCCTAGAATTTTACTAAAATTTAATATTTAACTTCAATTGGTGAGAGACTATTTATAATCTTCACACCACACTGATTTTGGTCAGCAACAGGCACTGAAATGAATATATCCAAGATGGCACCGTGCAGGAAGAACCTGGTTTTTTGACCTGGTTTTATGCTTCCATCTTTGTGTGAAAACTCCTTCTCATTAGGCAAATTGGCCACTTCTTACTAACGCACTGTGAAAAGACACTGAGAAATTCTATGGTAGGTTTACAAGCAGTATTTGTCTAAGACAGAACATGAATACAGGTCTTACTGACCAATTTTCTTCATCCTAAGCCTTCTATGTACTCCTAAAAACAATCTTAAGAGGGAGAAAGCTCCAAAAGAACAAGAACACTTACCTATTTTTAAATCTATCTAGTGCAGCAATCCCAAAAAAATACATTTTGGATTCATAAGGCTTGCGTAAGGCTTCAAGAACATAGCGCAGGGCCAGGCCAAGTGCCATGTAAGTAACCAGTCCTTTTTCTATGATCCCACCAAACAGGCAGGCTGTTATGTGCAGCTCTTTATCAGGGTACTGGGGGAAAAACCGATATTCTTCAAACAAGTTCCTCAGCATACAATTAAACACTTCTCGTTCCCTTTTAATATTGGAGTCCTTAAACCTCTGTAACATTTCCAATACCTACAAAAATAAAAACCAAATGGTTACCCCCTAAAGCTCTACTCCACAAAATCATATTTTTTGCAACAGGGAATACTTGAGGCCAAGAAACAATATCTGGTGACAATCTGTGTTACAATAACAAAAGTTCCTCAGAATCTCTACACACAACTTGAGATGAGAAAAAAAGCAACCCTAATGCCTCTAATATATACAACAAAAGGATCAAGGGAAGTTGCTGGAACTAGTAAAATGATGTCCATTTTCCTAATGGTGAGGAGCTCTTGGGTTTGTCAGTTCTGAGCCATCAACTGCACGAGTCCTTCTATGTACTCACCTCATCAACAGACATGGTTGGATGTGGTGGATGATTATAGATGCGCTGAAAATAGCTGTTTGCTTCATCATCAATCTCTTTACTAAAGTGCTGGTTTGCCTCTGGCCACACCTGGGACACATCCGCTATTGAGAAATGAAAAGCAACTCCTGGGCATGTGATTCTCCTAACTTTTTTCTTCTCTCCCCACCCCTCACCCTCAACCGTCAAACACAAAGAAGGTTTAAAACTTAGTAGAAGAATGGACCAATATGGACCAATATGTAACTAAATTGAAGAATTATGTGCTTATGTTAATGAAAGCACAATGTCAGCCACATAAAACCTTATGCTATTTAGGAGAATACTCAAAGATTCATCCCAAAAAAACCTATTCCAAATCCTATTCCTATCACTCTCAGTTTTTTTTCATGAGCACATTTTACATTCTTTATACAAGATACTTACCCTTAAGCCTAAGCTACAAGTTTATATTAAGGTTTCCCTTTGATGCCTTAAAGCAGTCCATCCAAATAATCTCTCTCTAGCAAAACAAAGCAGGGTAAGAAGCTGGTATGCCACACAACATGGACATGCAGACATCTTTCACACCAGCTTCCAGGGCAGTCAGCTGGTGCAAAGCACTTCTCACATGAAATCACTACTACTGTTCAGCCTACAGAGGCAAGGGGTCACTTCACACCTTGTTTTGAGCAATAGGGTCAAGGAATTATTCCTTCACCTTTGGAAAATTAATGTTACCTCTCAAATCCAATCAAACTACTAGACTGCTTTTTGTACCTAAAGTTATAACCAAATCTATTGAACTTTTCCAAGCAAATCAAAGTCCTTTATGTGGTTTATCTCATTTCTCTCCCCATAATCCTCAGAGATAGCTGCCATTATTATCCCCATTTTACAGATGGAGAAACTGAGGCTGAGATTTTTTTTTTTTTTGAGAACTGCCCAGGGTCACACAGCTAATAAGTCCTTGTCTGAGATAGGATCTGAACTCAGGCCTTCCTGACTCTTCACTAGGCAGTCCAAGTTCAAACTTAAAAAACAAAAATCCCAACCCTGGCATTTTCTCACCTACTCCCAAAATTTATTTTTAGATTACGCTCCAATTCACTAACCTTAGCCTATCAATTTTTACTTTTAGATAAGATGAAGAATATAACAAAGGGTTAATTTAACAATTTATACCCCTACTAAACTTAACAGTCCTCCCACCTGAAGCACATCAATTAACGACTATTTTGTTACCAACTCTCTAGGCCAATAAAACCAACCCAACCTCCGAAGTGCAAGTTTACTCTGGTCCAGTCACATTCACAGCACGGACAACACTACCACTTACGAGGCTTCATCTTACTCTGCTGGAATGTAGGTTGGTTCAGTCCGGACGTGCCCAGCTTCCTCTGCACAAATGGGTCATTGTTCACTGCAGGGAGTCCCAGTGCCGCAGTTCCTATACCAGTCAGGCTACCTGTGCCAAGACCACCTACTGAAAAGAAGGCGAATGGTCAGAAGAATCATTGTATGTGTTATTAACTATATTTTCCTTTCTCAAATTTAAGGTTACGTTATGTTCTTACTACACAAGTGCATGGACTTTTCCTTTAAATTTAGATGCAAACAGTTCAAAGATCCATGTCATTTTACTTAGAAAGAGGGTGATTCCCCCCCAAAAAACTGGTTTTGGTTTAAGAATTATTTATTTTCACCTTGTTACCTTCCCAGGTTATTTAAACAAGTAACATGAGTACACACAAAGACCCAGGAAGTGAGATATAAGGGAGAGAGAAAAAGGAGAATGGTGATAATTAAGATAATAATAAGAAAAGCTTCTGGAATTTAAAGTAGATCAAAAGTTTTGTGTCCATTTTGAGCTTACTGTGGTTTTTGGTGTAAGACACTGGTCTAAACCCAATTTCTGCCAAACAGCTTTCCAGTTGTGTCAGTAGTTTTTGGCAAAGATTTGCTCCTTTTCAAGTAATTTATGTTCTCAAACTTACAGAAAAGTATGTCCTTGAAATCAGTTTTTTTGGATTCTTCCTCATCTAGTCTGTTCCATAATTTTTTGAAGTACAAAGCAGTTCTGACAACTACTACATTTTAGGATAATTTGGCAACTGAGGTGTCATTACCTTTCATTCTTTTTTCGTTATTTTCCTTGTGATTCTAGACCTTTTGTTTCTCCAAGAAGTGAGAAAGGGAATACACACACACACATATATAATATACATACACATGTGTATACATAACACACAGACACCTCACTGTCAAGACACATAATGGGAAGAGAGAATATTATAGGCAAGCCGACACTCTTAATATGTATAATTGGACTGCTACAGATGGGTTAATAGGCTAATTTGAATTAATTTACTTTTAGAAGTTTCTTTCTGGGGGCAGTTAGATGGTGCAGTGAATAGAGCACCGGCCCTGGAATCAGGAGGACCTAAACTCAAATCTGGCGTCAGATTTGGCATTTAACACTTACTAGCTGTTTGACCTTGGGCAAGTCACTTAACCCCAATTGCCTTGCTTTCTTTTCTCCCCTCCAAAAAAAAATAAAAGAAGAAGAAGCAGCAGCAGCAGCAGCTTCTTTCTCTTTACCTTACCAAGTTAGGATAACTACCCTAATTACTACTTGCAATCTCAGGCTATAAAGTTTACAATAGTAACTCCATGTGATTATGACCCTCACCATGCACCAATAAGAAATACATGGTTTCTATGAATATTTCCTTACCTGGAAGCTGTGAAGAGAGTCCTCCGATGCCACTGAAAGCTGTAGTCTGATTTGGAGTGGAAAGAGGTGGAAAGGCTTTTGCTGGTGACTGAGGGGTACTGAAAGCAGAACCCAAATTTGGAGGAAAACCCTGCATACTCTGGGTATGGGGGGCAGCTGAACCTCCTATACTAAGAGATGCCATCCCAGCAAGGGGATCAATCTGAAAACGAAAAAAGAATATCACCAGGTGCTTCAGACAAGAAAGCTAGAACAAACTGACATTAGCGTAAATTAAAGCAACCTTGTTCAGAACTTTCAAAAAATTGTTTTAACACATCCCAAAAATACAATAAGCAGTCACATATTTTACGATTATTAAAATCTAAATATTCAAAAGTAGAGACTATGAAGCATTCACTATGAAGCATTCATTTTAGAAAAGATATGCCAAAACTCCAAAATGATAAAATAAAGCACAGAGTACCAAACTGACCACACCAAGACTATTTCACCTGTTACTTTAGTGAAATGCTATTATATTTAACACCAATGAATTTTTAAAACTAGCCTGATATCTCTTGAGACCTCATTTGGCCCCTTAAAGCACAAGCCAGAAGGTAAATTTTTCAGTAGTCAATGAGCCAGATAACTTGGCTTTTAAGTAGAGATTACATCCAAAAATTAACAAATTTGGTAAAAAATTGGGAATCTGGATTAACACAGTGCCAGTGTGTATTATTTCCTAAGAAGTATTTTAGAATAACAAGAAAATTTTCCAATGTGAAGAGGTTGTTGATTATCACGCTTCTACACCTTCCTTCTGAATTTAAAGTTTGACAGCTCCTGAGTCATTCATAATGAGTTATTAAGAAAAATTTCTTAAATCCCAATCTGCCCAATGTAGCTGAGAGAAGAACTATGTTGCTCTCAGAGGAGAAGGGTGGTCAGTGGCAGGGAGTAACTTAAATGTACCTTGTTTTTAAAAGAGCAGTTCAGTTGAAACCTGAAGAGCCCCAGTTATAACAAGTCCTTATGCTCTAGCACTGTTGCTTGGCCTGAGAAGCTACAAACAAGACATATCAGGTTCAAAGGCAGTGCTTATTCCTCAAGATTCTAAGCAATTTCCTTTTTTAAAAAATCTTTATTCATTTATCTCAAAATTTATCGCAAAATTATGCAGTCATATTATAAAGATTAAAAACAATGCTTAACTATGCCCCCATGTAAGATCTACTTTTAAATTTGCTTGACATGCAATTATATTGAGTTTACTATAACTGAATTTTCCCCCACTTGTTGCTGTAAAAATTTATTTAATCAATATGGATGGCAAAAAGAGTACCTTCACTGAGTATCCTATCAAAACTTATCTACCTGTACAGGAGAAATGGCATCTAAGCTGCTTGCACTAGGGGGACGTCCTTTTGGCATAACTCCTGGTGGTGGCTGTCGAGCCTTATTCATAACATTACTGCAATTGGCAACCATGGTCAGGATAGTCTCTGACAACTCTTGAGAAACACTCCTGAAAAAGAAAAGGAAAAAAGTCAAATATACCATATGACATTTCTAGCACACCCCTACACTATGCTGGTTCACTGAAACATTGAAAACAAGAATAGGTAGATCAAGTTATGGGTTTCTGGCATAGGCCTTTGCCTGTGGCGCAGTATGACAAGATTATAAAAAGCAAGCCACAGCTATGCTTTTTCTTGAGGTATCAATAAATTACCTTTATAAACTAAGTATAAAGAAAATAGATCCAAAAGATGTGAAGCAATCCTACAGAGATAGTCTCATCTCTACCACTCTGTCAAAAAGCATGACTTTTGTAGCAATACACAAGCATACATCTATGTATGACACTGCAGCAAAAATTCAAATATTAACTGATGAATTTATACTAGATCCTACGTAGGGTTCTCTTGACACTGTGTTAAGCAGGCACTCCTTCTACCAAGAGAACAACTGAAAAAAGATAAGAGCCATCTACACTTAGAGCTAAACCCAAGACTATCTCTACCTTCTAAAAAAAAGTTTGTCTCCCTTTTCTCTATGTTCGTTAATCATTTACAACATGAAACTGTAATTTACTTTATCCTATCCCCCCTTCCCCAAATTTCAGAATGGTACTGTTACCATCAAAAGGCAAAAGTTGTCATAAAACTGACTTACCCTGTTTTAATCTCTAAACTTAGTCTAGTTCTAAATTTCAAAAACAAATATGAACGACAGTCTATGAAATGTTCTTTTCAGTACAACCTGAGGAACGACAGTTTCAAAATCTAAGATCTGTTTCAACATCCTTTTGAACTAAAAACATAACACAAATTAAAAGGCAGGCAATTCAAAGTAAAGAATAGAGGAGAAAATTAACTGGTAAACCTAAAAAAGTTATTTAGAATGAGACTCAACCACAAAGAAAAAAAATTAGGCCATCAACTACATGCAAAGCCAATGCTTTCAAAGGGATATATGGTCAAAATACTAGTTAATGGAAAATACAACTGGCAGCTGGGAACAAAAACCACCAAAACTTTTAGTTACAGCAACAATGAGATTACTGGTTTTATGAGTAGTTGTTTTCCATTATGGCAATGAAAATATTGAATTTCTAGATTTTTAGGTAAGATACATGGAAGTAGTTGGAAATTATTCAAAGGATTTAAAAACATTCCTTTCCTTACAAAACAGGGATGGCATGACCACTTTAGTTATTGAGTCAGATGGTAAATAAATACCGAAATGAAGGGAACCTATGAACCAATCAATGAGTAAAAAAAACCCAAGAGGCTGTTTCCCATAAGACATTAGTCCAAGATCAAAACTTTTAGAAGCAATTTACAATACTAAATTAGAAGAGAAATACATATCTATATAATAATCAAACAGCATTAACATGAACCACAAAAATTTCTACCTATTTTGAGAGGTACGATAGCTTGCCAGGTCCATAATTATAAAAATCTACAACTACTTCATAAGTTGTGACAAGAAACTACAAGGCTTACTTTTCACTGAGTGCCTAGGGGTGGGGATCACTGAAACGAACTACAGAAACAACAGGTTATTAAATTCTCTTAGGTTATAAGGAGTCTTTTTTCCTTTCCTCAAACAAATACAAAACTCTCATTATATGGTTTGTGCATTTGTTTTTCTTCTCTGCCTTAATAATGTAAGCCATGGAATAGATACCAATTCCAGTATTCCCACAAAGTCAAAAGAAGATAAACTGCTATGATCGCTTGACTCCTACACAAAGGAATCACTTACTTATACTCTCTTGTCCTTCTATCATGAGGCTAGTCATTTTTTGGCATGTTAAATGTCCCACATCTCAATTTTTAACTTTTTTTTTCTTTGAGGTCCATTCATTGCTGATTACTTCGTAGGCTACATATGATCTCAGTAACTTCTCAAATAAAATTCCCTCTCAATACCCTTCTCTAAATTCAGTTAATCTTACATTTCCAAACATTATGGTTACTCACAACACGTGAAGAAACAGGATTCCACTCAAGTAAATCTAAATACTGTAAACAGGCTTAAAGGGTTTAATGTGTATAATAAAGCAAAAACATGACAACTATTCTGACTAAAATAACCAACTCAAACACCCATGAGTCCACCTGCCTGTTATTAGCCATCTGAGTCTCCAAAGACTATTTCAATCAAGATAAACAGTTCAAGTACCAACATAAACAATGATGATACTATAGATAAAAATAAACTGAAGAGGACATTATTATAATTGAGAAGAATGCAATGCCCTCCCTTCTCTGGAGAATTGGTATTGTTAGCTTTGGTTGATACTTTGGGGAAAGGAAACCTTATGAGGAGGGGAGGAGGGAAGGAGAGATACACTGGGTTCACAAAAAAAGCTTTACTCTAGTTTTAAGCTTTAGTAGCTTAAATAGCTATTAAATTAACTAGCTTTAACGGCTATTGAGACTTAAAACTATTATGAACTTTTGGGATACCTCATTTCCAAATACAGCATTAACCATGAAAAGAAATAATTCCCACAAAGCAGAAGAGCCCCTAAACATGTTTTTAAAAGGGGAGGGGGGAAGCTAAGATGCCCAAACAGTAAGAAAATGTACAGCAAGTCTCCTTCCAGAGATCTAGAAATGCACAAGGCCTCATCTTGTGGGAAAATCCAAGAACAAATCACAGTGATCCGGTATCCCAGCCCAGGGCCTGAAAGAAGAGTGAGGCTGTCCATGGAAGCAAGTAGCACTGGGGCAGGCAGGGGTTCTGGGAGCTGCCCCAACAAGTACAAGTGGTGGTAATAGGCAACACCTGGCAGCCTCACTAGCCATTACAGGCTAGGTAAGAGAAGACTGAGCTCACACACAGCAACACACAGCACTCCTGGGCCAAGAGCAATCCAGGCTCTTAGCTGTTTGTGCTGAGCAAGGAGCAAGTTCAGGGAGTGGGGGTGTTCTTGACTCCAGTTTCTAATCCAATCTGAAGCCCGCAGTGGAATAACCAGGGTGAGAATCCCAAACCTAAATGGTATTTTCAAAATAGCTCAGTCACTCTCAACCTGCTGTAGCAAGATCAGCCCAAACATTCCCACCAGAAATGTGTAAAACCTGGCTCAAACATAAAGTCTGAAGTCAGGAATTAGGCTGGAAGAACCAAGCAAACAAACAAAAAAAGAATCTCACCATAAAAAGCTGTTATCATGAAGAGGAACACTCAAGACACAAAGCCAAAAGAAGAGAATGACTCCAAAACACCCACAAGCAAAGCCTCAAAGAAAAATATAGCTTGGGCACAAATTCAACTAGAATTCCTGGAAGAGATATAGAAAGAGCTAATAAACCATTTTAAAATGTTTGTATAAATGAAATGGGAGGATTGAAGGAAAAAAACTGGAAAAGAAAGGAGAGCTATGGAAGTAAGAATTAGAAAGGTACAAGAGGTACATAATCTGGCCCAAGCAACAAACTCCCTGAAAATTAGGATGGGACCAAATAGAAGCTGATGAGTTTATATTACAATAAATAACATTAAACAAAGTCAAAAGCCTTGAATATATGCAAGAAAATGTAAAATATCTCATAGTAAAAATAAATGACCTGGAAAACTGACCAAGGAGAAAGCATTTAAAATCATCAGATTACCTGAAAAGCCATGCCCAAAAAAAGGTCCTAACACCCTGTTTCAAGAAGTCATAAAAGAAAACTACTGGATCTCTCAGAATTAGAAGGCAGACTAGAAAGAACAAATTCATCAGTCACCTACTGAAACACTAAAATCAAAACTTCCAGAAATATCATAGCCAAAATCCAGAGTTTCCAGGTCAAAGAAAAAGTACTGCAAGCAGCCAGAAAAAAAAGAACTCAAGCACCAAGGAGCAACAGTCAGGATCACACACAACTTAGCAGCCATCACTGGAAAGGAGTGGAGAGCTAGGAAGACAATATTCCAGAAGGCAAAGAATATAAGCTTACAGCCAAGAATAACTTACCAAGAAACATTGAGTACAAAATCCTAAAGAGAAAAAAAATGAACCTTTAATGAAAAAGGACTCTTAAGCATTCCTGGTGAAAAGACCAGAGCTAAGTAGAAACAATGAAGGGCAAATAGAGGAGTCAAGAGAAAAATAAAGAGAAACATGAATTAACAGTCATGAGAAACTACACAAGGATAAAGTGAAGTGCTTATATTCTAATAGGAAAAGATGCCACATGTCCCCCCCTGAAAACTATTATTATTAGAAGATTACAGCAGTACTATAACTAAACAGAAGGCTTAAGAGTGCTTCTGTTATGTCATATTAAAAAGCAGAATGGAAGGAGAAAAAAAGAATACAATAGGAAGGGGGAGGGAAGTTAGGGGAAATTACCTCACATAATTGGGGCACATAAAAAGCACTCTATACAAAGAAAAGAAAATAGTAAGGCTGACACCTGAACCTCACTCTCATCTGAACCGATCAAAAGAGGAAAGAACACGATACAGAGTTAGATATAGAAATAATTTCACTCAACATGGAAATAGAAGGGGGAAAGGGAGACAATGGGGAATTAGAAGAAGAGTATGTTATGGAAAGGGTTAGTCCTAAGCAAAACAAACTCTACAAAGTTTTTTATATTTATAGATTTTTTTTTTGTATTAACAAAGAGCTGGAAACTAATGGGGTCAATCCTCATCAATTAAAGAGTAGTTATTACAGGATATAAATATGATGGAATACTACTGACTATAAGAACTATACTGTAAGAACTGATAAAAGTGATGATTTCTGATAAACCTAAAAGATGTGTAACAAACTTAAGCAAAGCGAAGGGACCAAAACCACAAGTAATTATTTAAAATGACAGTAACGAAAAAAGATGTTGTAAAGTCAAACAGCCTTCAAAGACTTTGAAACTCTGATTAGTTTAAGGATCTGCTATTATTCCAGAGAACTAGTGATAAAATGTTCTACACTTCTCCTGAGAGAGGTAAAAGGACGTAAGAATACAAAATGAGAACTTTTTTTAATGGTCAATTTGGAAATTTGTTTTACTTCACTGTTATATTTTTGCAACAAGAGTTTTGTTTTTATTTTTTCCTTAAATGGGGGAGAGGGAGTATTTCTGATTTTCATTTTTTTTAATAAAAATTAAAGATTATACTGGGAAAAGTTAAAACAAATGAGAATGAAGAAAAGTTCAAGCCATAAATGCTCAAATCAAAGGTTATAGAAATTTGCTCAAAATATTTAACAATTAAATGAAAAGGCTCAATGACTAGACAGAAACAGAGCTTAGAAAGCTTTAGAAAATAAAAAAACTAAAAATCAAAGTACAATTCAACATTAACATTTAATTTTTGTTTCCTATGAGAATGTGACACCTAAGTGAATCAAGATAACAGATATGAACCTATGTGTCATGCTTACTTGAGAAATAATGTTAGGCATTTTCTAAGTAAGAATATTGGACCTGGAGTCAGAAGACTTTATTTCAGGTCCTCCCTCAGTGGACAAATCACTTAAACTTCTTTCCACCTGTTTTCTCATCAGAAAAATAGGGATAACAGCAGCACAGACCCACCTCATGGGACTGCTGTGAGGAACAATTGACAGACTGTGTACAGAAATCTGCCAGTCTGAGGTTGCTAACTAACTGCTAGCTATCACTGTTGTTATAGCAAAGTAGCAGCTAATAATGCCTAACAGGTTACAAAAAGCTTTCCTCATTGTAAGAGTACATAAAATGTGAGCTTCATGACAGAAAGGTGACAAAACTCTAATATGAAACATATCGCTGGTAAAAATGGAAGGAGAAAAGTTCTCATATTATTCCCTTCTTATAATCACTTAAATGTTGAACACCAAAACTCTAAGACTGTTTTGGTTTCTGAAACTTACACAATCTCCCATTAGATCTTTATTTAAAAACTATTCTAGAAACTGTTTATATAGACTATCCTTCATATCCTTGTACATGGAATTAAGCTTTAAACTACCATTTCTTGTACATGCTTGAAGGGGATGAAATTTAGGTAGAAAATGTAGAACTCACATAAACTTATGTTTAGGGCTTTTAAGTCATAAAGAATGCAGACTGCATGTCAAAAATGAGTTACTGTTCTGGCTCGCCACAGAAAAAAGTGAACAGAAGTCAGGAAAAGACAGGAAAAAGAGAAAAATGCATTCCTACTTTCTTTGATAGATGAAGAAGCTCACTATTTCTTTTATAAGGGAAACGTATAACCAATAAATCAATCATTTCGCATTTGTTTTAGCTCCAAAATTAAAGAGTAAAATATCACCACATTTTGGAGCCTTGTAGGAAAGAGTGGTATCTGGCCTTCCTGCTCTAGAGCAAGTCTACTTTCACTGTCTAGTATCATATAGCAGAGAATAAAGTAATGAGAGCAGAAGAGAATCTGATCTACTACTACGTACTGACCATTTCTAATTTTCAGACTTGGCTGTATCTTAACATTTTCTAAATTGCTTCCAGTCTACAAGCATTTACTAAGCATTCCTATGTGTCAGACACTGTGCTAAGTACAAGGGATACAGCATGCATTTATGCAGCACTTACTAAGTGCCAAGCACCACACTAAGCATCTGACAAATACCAGCTCATAATCCTCACAATAACCCTTGGAGGAGGGTGCTATTACTGTCTCCATCTCACAGTTGAAAAAAACAGAAGCAGATGAGATTAAATGATCCTGCCTACAGCTTGTATCAGGCTGGATATAAACTCAGGTCTTTTGGAGCAGTGGAAACCCTGCCCTCAAAGACCTCACATCTCAATGAGGAAGACAACATGCAAACAGTATAAGAAAAATTTCTCTGCAGAAACATTATGAAATCATAGTGAAGCTTCCAGGCTAATCCACAAAGGCCTATTTAACCTATAATTCAGGTAAATTATTGGAAATTAATGATGAAAATGCAGAATACTCCTTCAATAATAGAATTCAAGTTTAACTCTCTTGAATGTTTGTCTGAAAAGAAAAGTTTTGTGTTATGAAGTTGTGTACTTTAGAGATTCACATAACTTCACTTCAAAAATTACTCCTTATCGCTATGAAGGCGTATCATTATCCCTGCTTAGTCTTTTTGCCTTTTAACAAAAATATTAAGAGGAAGGAGCTGGACATCATGGTTTAAACAGGTCAGTGAAAGGTCCAGAATTCCATGTCTTTTGAGAATGGGTAGAAAGAACTGGGCATATTTAGCCTAGAGAAGATTGGGGAGGGGGGGGGGGGTGTAGAAGAGAAGCCCACAGGAGAAGGGGGACAAAGAGATATATGACAGGTGTCTCCAACTTGTTGAAGTGTTTTGGTTTTTTTTATGTGGGTGGATTAAGCTTATGTTTGGCCACGGAAGGCACAAGCTACAATAATGTCTGGACATTGTAAAAAGACAAAGTTAAGCTTGATCAAGAAAAACTCACCAGCAATTACAGCTGTCCAAAAGTGGAATTTGCTGCCTAGAGGAGTGGTAGGGTCCCCCTACTTGGAAGGAGAAAATGACCACTTGTGAAGTATGTTAAGAAAATTTCTTCATATATGGGTTGGACTAGAATGGACACTAAGGTGCTTTCCAACTCCCCTACTTCACCAATTTTCCTGAGGAAGACTGCAAGGAGTGGAATGAGTTGTGGCCTTCAAACAAAAATGAGATTAGTCCATTATCTTAAGAGTTTCAGAAGACTTTACTAAGTGAGGAAACTTCCTACATGGCCCAAGAGGTGGCACTGTGGCACCAGACCAGGCTGAAAGGAAGATGGGGAAGAAAAGGGCATATGCAATGTGTCAGACAATGCTGTGCATGCTAAGTAAAGTAAAAAATCTTAACATATAACTGTCAGAATTTCAGAACTAAATTTGAGTTCTTTAATCCAAATATATGAATATGAATAAATTAACAGAGCAAAAGTAAATCATCTTTTTAAGTAAAGATGTAAAAGGAGTATGAATGGCTACAGCCTGCCCCCTAAACTAAAGCGTTTCTAGTCAGACAGCAATTCCTGAATCCTTTTCCAGTTCAGTTCAAACTGCTAAATAAATGTGCTAAAAAGTACATCTACTTAATTAGGCATACAAGTCCCCAGTGTTTTGTATAGGATTAAAAAAATGGCATGACTGGCCAAAATACCAGAGTAGAAATACTTTCTACCTAATCGCAACATGTCAAACTGAGAAACATCAATTATGTTAGGAGGCAGCATGACAAAACAAAAAGCTAGACTTGGAGAAGACCGCCTAAATCTGAATCTTGGTTGTGCTTTTTGGTCATGTGTGAGAAGCTAAGAAGATCACTTAAACCCTCCCAGGCCTGTTTCCTCATCAGTAAAAAGGAGTTAGAGAGATGATGTCTAAGGTCCCCTGCAATTCAATCTATGATTCTATCATCCAAATGTCCCCAGAGTTACAATCCACATATAATATAAACTCTAAGTAGTAACAGTGATCATGTACTGAAAATAGTGATGAATCTCAAAATCAGAGATCTAAATCTGAATGCTAATTTAACTATTTAATGCCAGTGTGAACTAGATGACCTTTAGATCTCTTCAGGCTGTAAATCTATGATCAATTGCCAACATTTATAAAGTACATACTACACACCAAGAGCTGGGGATAAAAGGACATAAACTGAAACACTCCCTATTCATTAGTTATCTTATACTTTAGTGGGAGAAACAAGTACGTATATGAGTATGAAGAATAAAAAGAGAAAAAATACAAATAAATCAAAAGTAGTTAAATACAAGGTAATTTGGAAGTAAAGGCCTTAGTAACAGTAGGATGAGGAAAGACTTCATGCAGAAGGCAATATATGAGCTATGTCTTAAAGAGAATGACTATGAGACAGAGGCAAGAAGGACTTGCACTCCAGGCATGGGCAACAGTCACTGCAAATGCAGACAGACAGCAAATGGAGTCTTGTGGATCAGGAACTGGGTGGGGCGGAGAAAGACAGTTTGTCAAAATTGCAGAGTGTGGGAGGGAAAATAACATCCTATGAGGCTGGAGAGATAAGAGGCAGAGCCCAGTTGAGGAAGAAAACACAAAATTGTAGATGAGAGCTGATAAAGACCTAAACTAAGGTGATACTGGTCTAAGTGGAGAGAAGGATAAGATGCAAGATTCTTTTAAGACACAGAACTTAACCTTGGTGAAACCCTTATGAGGTCAGACTAACTGGGGGGCAGATATTCAGAAGCTGATAAAATGTACAGGTTAGATTTTTTTTTTAAATCTTACTACCTCCAATTATACACTACACAAACATAATTTATCCAAATTTTCTATAATGAGAAGGTAAGACTAATTGATAATCATCATTTTCAAGAGATATGGCTAAAGTTCTCAAAAAGTTTGCTTATTAATTGTGAAATTTTAACTTATACTATTTATTTTGAAAAAAGTACCAGAGATAATGCAAAGAAGTTTAAAAAAAAAAGGTTAGCCCCACAAAAGTCAAAATGCTATTTAATTATTAACATATCCTGGAGGAAGACAGTAATTCCCTCCTCAGATTTTATGGGAACAGCCTTTGACTGCAAACTGTGAAAGTGTTAAGAAAAAAGGAAATGTAGCGGAGAAAGACTAAGTTTCATCTTAATAAAACTGCTTATGCAAAGTCTTTTCAAGAAAAGTTATTTTTTATGTTGGAAGGACTGTGGTACCCTAGGCACACCACTACACTGCTGGTGGAGCTATAAGGTGGTATAATGATTCTGCATAATTATGGTTATCCTGCCCTGAGTGACCCAAAAAAGATTCATTCCAGAGAACAGACCAAAGAAATCAAAGACCAAAAGTTCCCATGTGTGCCAAAATATTTACAGCAAAACATTTTGTAATAGAAAACATCCAAAATCAAAATTTTTTTAAAAATTGGGCAATGTCTATACAAAGCACTGTACATGAACTTAAGGGATATTACCACCGTAAAAAAGGAAAAAATGAAACAATACTAAATACTTAGTATAACCATGGTTAGGCACAGAAGAGTAGACAGAGAATCAGATTCATGAATGTGTTCATTAGCTTTGCTGAACTGTTCTTTTTCAGCCTATGTTACAAGACATGGTTTAACAGGTCCACACCTAAAGGGAAAGAATGTACTCAAGACTGACGTACAAAAACCATCCCCGTTACAACCTATTACATCTTACCCTGCACAAGCTTGAAGACAAGCCAACATCGTTGCCAGCGTTTCTGGAGGAAGTTGAGCACTTTTCGGCTGGTCTTTCTCTGGGGCAAGGCCACCCAAGATGGAAGGGCACCGTCTCTTTAAGAAAGTCATACACGCCTGGATGAAGGGCTCCTGGGGAAGAGAAAGTCTCAGTCTATTTGAATTTCATCTCAGTTGTTACCAGACAAAAAGGACAATAATGCACTAAGCTACTACAGCTCAATAGGCTTTTTTAGGGGGACAAGGGATGGGGAACTGAACTCACAGACCAAAAACATTTTCCACATCTTCAATGCTACATAACTAGATCACTTCTTTAGCAATTTTTCATCACCAGAATTAAAATTCAGAAATGAAAGGAAAAATCCTGCTTTACCCCATGCTCCCGAATTTTATCTGTGAGCCATTTGTCAAGTTTGAGGTATTCCCGACGAGAGGCAAGTGCAGCAAGGTCAATAACAAAGGCAAATGGAGTACCATTTAGCAGCATTGACAAGGCCTAAAGAGAAAAGATTAGAGACTGCTAGTCAAAAGATCAGTGACTTCCCCTCTCTGCCTTATTCCGTCTAATCCCTCTCATGTCACAAACAAGGCTAAAGCATGCTGCTGCTATCTTCTTGGCAACAACAAAAAGAGTCTGCTACTATTTCATGGTATAGCATTATGTCTTGCTTCCAATAAGAACTTTTGTTCCGAATGTGAAAGCAAGATGCTACCTTCCAGCTAAACTTGACCTTGTGCTTTCCAAAATACCTGAAAACTTGCAGCTAAAAGACAGCACAGAGTAATAGGACAACGACTTTTTACTCAAATGATCTATATATCCCATCTAAAACATCTCTGCACAAGCTTACTCTTAACAAAAGCTCAACTAAAACATCAGAAGTAGAAAGCACACCCAGAGAGCAATTATGTAACACATATAACTACCTTTCAGAAGGCCCTGTTGGTCCTATCAGACCAGCTATGCTACCAAGAGCTACATCCCAAATAAATGAAAGTCCAGGGAAAGGCGATAGATACCTCAAATAAACAGTAACAAAATCATCACACATAATAACAGCCAAAAATTGAAAACCTTCAGATGGCTTAAAGACCACAGAGGCTATAATACAATAAATGGTTAAAAAAAACTTTAGACCTTCTGGAGGCACACTACCATCACCTGATAACAATTAAAGAAAGTTTGCTGAAATCACTAAGTGTGCAGTACCTGCTGAGCAAAATTAACAAGTTGGCTGACCTAACAAGGAAAAAAAAATCTAAATCCTGATGATCAAAACATGTTATGTTGTCAATGATTTCTAGACGCAATGTTTGTAGCTGAATAACAAATGCAAGTATTATGATAAATCAAAAAAAGCAATGACAAGGTATTGCCCCCAACTCACCTTCAAGTCCTGGGCCACATCAAGAATCCGTGACAATTTGGCCTGGTCATACTGCTCCCCTCGCATATACCACTCTGCCATGGCATGCATGATTAGCTGGCGAATTGAGGGAGACTGTCCCTAAACAAGAGGAAAAGGCACAGGAGCAAGGCCATTTTATCAACAATTATCTCACATTTTAATTTTTACCAGAGAGTATCTACATGTTAAAAGCATGAGCATGTAATTCAGCCCAATAAAGAGTTCAGAATATACAAACATTCTGGTAAAACCCAGAAACTCAGTAGACTCACAAGAAACTGGTTCAAATCTACTTAAGACAAAAAATTCTATTATCTTTACAAAGTCTCTGTCTGGAAGCTTCAATTCAATTAAAAGGAAGCCTACTACAACAATAAAACAGAAGTAATTTTAAGGCATAGAACACTCTGGGACCTGTGGTAAATTCATTCAAGTATCACAAATCTCAGGATAATATAAACTTCTAATTCTCAATGACCAGAAAAATACAAACTAAAACTTTTTCCAATCTTAAAAAAAATTAAAGGCTGATCAAAGCTGGCCCAAGTACACAATTATAGCACCCATATTATTTCTTAATGCTGTTTAAAATTGTTTGCTCTTAAATTATAAAACTACCTTAATTATTTGTATTAAAACTTTGCTAACCTGTCAAAACTGACCTAGAAGACAATACTCCATTTGTAAAGACGATTTTTTTTCCTCTGATAAAGTTCTCCTTTCTAAGACAACAGGGAACTGATTCAGATGTTTAAGAATAAGTGCCATTCACCAATAGATAAATGGTCAGAAGTTATAAATAAGAAATACAAACTACCAAAAACCATTTAAAAAATTCTTTAGTTCAGTTAGAGAAGAAATGTAAATTTAAACAACTCTAAGGAGGTTCTACCTCACCCACATCAGATTGAAAAAGTAGATAAAAAGAGAAAACAACACATTCTGGAGGGACTGGGAAAACAGTCATGTTAATGCATTCTGGGTGGAGATAGTCCATCCATTCTGGGAAGCAACTGGGAACTGGGCTCATGAAAGTTATTAAACTGCACATACTCTTTTGCCCCAGCTACCCTACTACCAGGGCTGCACCCCAAAGGGAAAAAAGGAAAATGACCAGTATGTACAAAAATATTTATGGCAGATTTTTTTTTTTAATGGTGGCAAAGAATTGGTACCTAAGGGGAGCCTCTGAGTCAAGAAAAAGATGAACAATTACAGCACACAAATATGATAGAATATTATTATGCTGTAAGAAATGATGAAGGGCACAGCTTTAGAGGAAACTAATGCAGACTGAAGTAAAAAGAACATGAGGAGAAAAATTTATACAATGACAACATTATAAAAATAAACAACTTTCAAAGAAGAAAAGATGGGCTGTACTTCTTATTCACCAGAACACAGAAATTAAAGATAAAGTATCACTGATGATAAAGTAGTAAGCAAACTAAAGTTTACATAATTATTTAGAGTACCTTAAAACAGGTGTTATTTAATAAACTAAACAAAACTAAATTACACTTCTGGAAAAAAATTATCTTTATAAAGACAGTCTTCAACGTCTAAAAGCAGAAATGTCATACAAATAATATCTTGAGGCTTAGATTAGCAGTGACAACATTTCCTGGCTACTCTGAGAAATATTCATGTTATTTCTATGAGTATACGTATGTTCCACACACTACACAATCATGTTTGAGAAACAGACTCAGACTAACCATGTCCACGCAGGGGCAGAGTCAAAACACGCGTTTTAGACCTGGGGGCGGGCCCTCATTGGCAACGAGCTAGCAGAGGAAGTTGGCACAAGTTACAGAAAGAGGTACAAGCGTTTTGGAAGCAAGTACAACTAGTAGGAACATGGATTGTTAAGGATGACTCAGAAGGAAATATTCAAGAAAATGCTTTGCCTGTCAAACCTTGAAAAGTAGCATTCTACCACCAGAGAAATAATATCAGGTGTAGAGCTGGTAGGGACCTCAGCTGACGAAACTGAGGCAAGAGAGGTCCACCGACCCAGGGTCACGGAGCTGGGCACATCTACGTCTTGAACGCAGGTCTTCCAAAGTCCTTCCTTAGTACCACAGAGTTTCAGGACATGAATGGAGAATCCATTTAAAAAATAAGGAGAATCTTTCCTGAAGAAAAAATAATTAAGTGAAATAGACTGGCAAAGTAGTGAATTCTTACCTGTCCATGCCAGGCATAGTGCAAAATAATGGCAGAGTTGGGATGATTTCCAAGGAAAATTGGCATCAGGGTGGAGATGAGTTCGTGGCGCAGTGTGTGCCAAGAAGTGTTGATCTGTAGTAAGGCCAATACCAACATATCTGGACAGTGCTTAATGGGAAAGCTGAAGAGCTGTTTGACCTGCTCATACTGCCCCACCTCTGCCAGTCGCAAGAGAGATTCAATCAAGTCCAGGCTCTTCCTAACCAAAATAGAATTTTAGATGGCATATGAGGATTCACATATAACAAATTAGTTTTCCAAATTAAAACCACCATTTTTCAGCTTCTCAGACTAAGATTCTATGGTATAAAAGTATTACTTTCCTTAAAGTTTATATATTCAACAAGAAACCAAATTCCTTTATTTCTTAAGCAAACTGTTTTGGCTAAACCTATGATAACATTTCACCAATGAAAGAGGACATGATAATCAACTCTACACCAATGATCCCCAGATCTCTATGACCCCCATATTTCTCCTGAGCTTCAGTATCTCGTCAGAAATTGCCTATTAGGCATTTCAAACTGAACATCCCAAATTCAACATCTTTCCCCAAAATTCCTTCCCTCTTTCAAGTTTTCCTACTTCAATCAAAGGTACCATCTTCCAGGTTTCCAACTGACATTATTCAGCATCTCTGTCTCCCCGTATCTTGCCATCTCCACCTCCCAAGTATTTCTCTCCACTCCGAGAGTTACCATCTTGGTTCAGCCTTTCATCATCGCTCAACTACATTCTTGCAACAACTTCCCAATCGGTCTCAGCGTCCTGAGTCTCTTCCCCCTTCAGTGCACCCTACAAACTGTTAACAATGCAACTTTTAAGTGCAAATGTGACTACGCAAATTCTGCTCAACCAAGTCCAGGGGATGCCTAAGGCCTCTAGGGAAAAATTTAAGTCCTCTGTTCAGCTATTAAAACTTGACACAATACTACCATGCCATAAGAAATAATGAACAGGACAACTTCAGAGAGGCCTGGAATATGAACTTACATGAATTGTTGAACTGATGCTGAGTGAAAGGAGCAGAACCAGGAGATCACTGTACACAGTAACAACCACAGTGTGTAAGGAATTTTTCTAGTAGACTTAGCCCTTCACAACAATGCAAGGACCTAAAACATTCCCAAAGGACTGAGGCAAAATGCCATCCACATCCAGGGAAATAACTATGGAATTGGAACACAGAATGAAGCAGACTATTTTCTCTTGTGTTACGTTTTGTTTTGTTTGGGTTTTTCTCATGGTTTCTCCTGTTCCTTTTAATTCTTCTATGCAACATGACTAATGTGAAAATGTGTTTAATAAGAATCTATGTGTAGAACCTATATAAGATTGCATGCCATTTCTGGGAGGGAGGGGGAGAAAATCTAAGACTTATGAAAGTGATTGTACAAAACTGAAAACAAATTAATAATAATAAAAAAAACCTGACACAACCTAGACCCAAGCTAACAACATCATTTTCACTCACAAACTCTGCAATTTAGCCAAACTGGCCTTTCACACACATTTTCAATGTGCTATCTTCACCTGCATTTGTCCTGTCTGTCCCCCATGCCTGGAACGTAGGCCATCCTCATCTCTAGCTCAAAGTCCCTCTTTTCCCCATGCTCACCCTTCCAAACTACCTTCTACTTAACTACTTTAAGCTTATTTGTATTTTTCTCTTACTACTTATCCTGCATACATATTGTTCTTACTTGTCCCCTCCATCAGAATGTAAGACACGCACAAGCAGGGTAAGTTTCATTTTATGTACATGTCCGTCTAACACACAGCACAGGGCCAGGCACGTAGCAGGCACTTCCTGAATAAGTGATTGTGCTCATTTGTTTTACTTGACTTTAGTTACTGATAATAAAAGACAAGTCATAATAGAATTACAGGACCAAGATTTGGAGGTGGAAAGAACTTTAGAGTTAATTGACTTGAAACACTCCCCAGACTCCCTCCAATTACACTGAAAAGGAAACTGAGACTTTAGGACAATTCAGGTGGTTTGCCCAGTTCACACAGTAGAGAACAAACATAAATCTCCATCTTTTCTCTAAAAGTTCAGCACTCTCAATATATATCGTAGATGTCATCACTCAAGTAACTGCAAATTTTAAGTACCTATACTACCATGCACATACACTAAATACCTATAATAACATTAATGAGTTTTAGAAAATGGTTTACATAGCTAAGATGATTCATGATTATTTTTAGTTGGCAGATATGCTGGAGTTATGGGAATGATCTTACATATATAAAAAGGTTTTTCTAATAAGCAGGAATATCATTCTCTTTTAAACACTATTTGGAGAGCAAATCCCTTCATCACAGCTGCCACCAAAGAAGATAAATCAGCAGCTTCATCTTCTTAGCTGAAGTGAACCTATGGGCTACTACTAATCAAATGACAATTATGAAGTGAACCTATGGGCTACTACTAATCCAAAGAAAACTATGTCTTTACCTCAAAAAAGAAAGAGAACAGAAGATGAAGGAGGACAGGAGAGAACAAATTAAGAGGGGAAGAAGAGAAAAGAAATACTTAACACTATTTCAGGAAGCATGAAATTCTGACCTTAAATTCAAATAACCACTTGTTAATATTCTCAAATTCCCAATTTTAAAACAAGTCTAACGTCAGGTAGTTCAACAAAGATCTAGATCCAATTTTTTAAAAGAGGTGTGTAGGAAATATTATCAGTGGTAACATTCTTCATGTAGGCCATCTTATAAACAGTGCGTAACAGCAGACTACAAAGTTACATAAGTCTATTACTACCGGTACACAATGCATTGAATTTGCTGGCTATTAAAAGTTTCCCCATTTCAAAAGAGAGAGAAATCCAATTCCCACTGTAGGAAAGTAAGAGACAAGATTTACCACGTGGCAATTTCTCGATTGTCATCCTCTGGTGGTGCTTTAAGGATATCAGTGGCAACTGTATGACAGGGATAGTCAGCAAAACAGAAGATCTCTGGATTTATCAGCGAATGTTGAATGAAGGAGAGCTAGAACAAGAAACATACAAATTTTACTGCACCTCATTTAGGATTCACCGATTGAACTCTTCCAAATTTAACGTATCTTTTTCATAAATGCAGCACCACAATGCCATACTTAAGTACAAGAAAATGGAAAAATGTGAGTCTCTCCAGATACTCTTCACATTCCTACAAATCACTCAGCTATAAAATCCAAAGGAAAGTATTGTGGTGATTTGCTGCTGGGACTCTTGTGCAAACAGCTGGATGGTTGTATTTAGATTAAGCATGCCTTATTTTTAAACTGAAGCTATACAGAAGTGCTATCACATTCCTTTAAAGTAAAGAAAGTTTATTTCTAGTTTACAACAAGAATCAAGTAATCTAGGTAACATAATAATTTATCCATCAGTTAAATACTGTCATTACTTTCCTCTCGTATATATAGGCTTACCTGGCCCTCTGCATGTTTCCAAGGCCTATAAATAAGGTCCACTGGGAAGACTTCCAGGCCCAGACCTCTCTGAATGCCATATACCACATTCTGAAGTCCTTTGCTGTCACGAATTTGAAATCCAGGGTGGTCCAATTCATAAGTTACTTCCTTGAAATTCAAACTTGGATTCTAAAACCAGGAGGAACATAAACAAATAAGCCTACAGCACAACTTGCTACCATCTAAAACTGGAGTTGGGGGAAGTTTGTATGTTTTTTTTTCTTACAGTAGTATTACCAGACCAATCTAAAAAGAGACTAAAGGAGCTCAACTTTAGTAGGAGATATTTTTTAAATTATTCAAACAGGTTACAGGAAAACTGTGACTCTCCAATTCACAGTTCCCATTCATATGCTTTAAGTATCCTCCATTTTCTGTGTCAAATTTCTAGCACCTTTAGCCTGAGCAGAAAGAAACAAAGAATAAAAAAATTCAAGACATCATGATCAACCTTCTAAATCTCAAAAACAGTCCAATGGTCAAAATGATGGTGTTGAAGGAGATCTACTCAATATTCTGTACAAGACATATTACAAAGCCCTTCTAACCAAAGACTATGACAAGCCCTTAAATAAATACACGTATTACAATGAATTAAATGCTGTTCATTTCATCAAATGGAAGCTTCAGGCTCTAATTTAATAACTAATTTCTTTTTTAAAATAAAAATTCAAGTATAAACTCTTCATGTGAAACTGACCTTTGTCCAGATCACTATTCTTCTTCATCTCAATTAACAAGAAAATTGCTACTACACGGCTAACAAGATGAAAATGAAAGGTCTGCTTGATAATTTTAAGAAGTAAGTTTAAAAGCTGACCAACTGGTTTATGACACAATGGAAGCAAACGGGACAAGGAGAAGAAACGAATTGAAGTAGAAATCTAAATTAAAATACAACCTAAAACCATCATCATGACTTTTTGGTTCCAAGGATTCCAAAAACTTCCTCTATTTCAATACCTCCTTTCAATTTTACTTAAAATACCATTCAGTTAAGGTCCTACATAGGATTTTAATATTCCAGAATAGTTTGACTATTCAAGCTATAAGTAACAATCTGTGGCTAACCTAATGTTTATAATCTTGGGTATTACCCTTGAGAAAACTCCATTTACATCCTCAATTACTCTCAAATGGACGCTTATTATACTGGCAAACTATGACCTTCTTTTAATTTCAGCATCCCTAATCTCAAAACTTCAATCTTTCTTCAGAGAATGAATCCCTTTGATTCCGTTTCTTCCTCACAGGCTTTTCCGAGCACTATCTCCTAGTGCCCAAAAGAAGTCTGCAAAGGTCCACAATACTGACGAATGGTCACTGCTACCCAACCATCCTGGAGATCACCTTTCCACAAACTTACTCCACTGTTTAATCTTACCTGTTTTGGCACCTAACTTTTTTTCTATTTTGTTTGCTAGGGGAATACAGTAAAGGAAACGTGAAAGACAAAATTTGCCTTGAGAATGAACGCAGCTGTTTAGTTCTTCCCTTTGGAATCTACTCCGCCCAACACTTAAAAAGCAGAATGGCAACAAACTCACCAACTCTTTGAGAACATCAATCAAGACTTCAACATTCCAGGTGTGGGCCTGTGCTCCATCACTTTTATCTTTTCCATCACTCCATATTCCACTGCCAGGAGCTGAGATAGACTGCAAACATGGAATTTTTCATTAGCAAACAGAAATATAAGAAATGGCTGTCAGTCATAATTGCAGAAGAATTTAATTACAATCAAGAAACTAGACTATTACAAGTCATTTGGTAAAATATTTGGCCTCTGATACTCACTTGTAATGGAATGCCATCTGTTAATCCTGAATGAGTCCGAGCCATCATTCCCAAAACCCTGGCAACCTGAGCAGCTGTGACCTCTCGAACACCAAACTGCATGATTATATTGCGACATTCTTCAATACTGAAAGGAAAATATTAACTTTAAAATAGGACCTATACCAAAAAATTAACTAGTCAATCAATACTTGTTAATTGCCTGTGTACCAGACATGAAGCTGAGTGCTGCGGATACAAAGAAAGCTAAAGGACAGTCCTGGATCTCAAGGGGTATTGTCTAACTGTGGAACTTTTGAGTTAACTTTGCAATGGCCAAATAAATGGAAAAGTATGATTAACAATTTTTAAAGTGTGTTTGCATATATCACATAGCCTAGGTAATTTGTCTCATTTTCTACTATTTTAATATTGCTAGACTGGGAGTACAAAATCTACTTAACTAATCATGAGAGAAAAATAATAACCACAACAGAAACAATTAACATTGGGAATTATTATGAGTAGAGGGATACTGATGCACTGTTGGTGGACGTCTAGAAAACAATTTGAAATTATGGAAAGAAGCTGTTTAACATATACATAACCTCTGACCCAAAGGTTTCATTGCTAAGGATATACTGCAACAAATGAGGTCATGGACACTAAAAAAAGAAAAAGAAAAAAAAGGAAATGCCCATAGACTAGGACTGCACAACCTGCAGGCTGCCCAAAATCCCCTGGCCTGCCACAGACTCAGGAAGGGCTGAACAAGTTATTGCAGGTATACGAACGTAATGTAACACTGCTGTGAGACTGTCTGGAGAATAGCATCACCTATCTGCCTAGGTTGTTGTGAATGAAAATCAAATGAGAGAGTAACTGTAAGGCACTTAACCAAATGCCTAGAACATAGCAAGCACTACAGAAAGGTCAGCTATTGTTATCATTAATATTAATATGCAATGATTCACAAATACAAAGAATCAAAGCAAAGTTAAGACCTACATGAGAAGTAAGGGGAAACGGAAAAAAAATACACAGACTAAAACAATGCAAACAGAAACTAAAACAACAAAATATTTACAACTGAACACTCAGAACTGGTAACCAAGTTTGACACCAAAGAGGAGAGACGGAAGACCCCCTCCTCCCCACCGTCTCTGCTGGGATGGAGTTAGACTGTGGGTGTGGAATAACACAGAAAAAGTCAGACTTTTAATAAGCTGGTTGGTGTGGCTTAAACATTTTCCCCCTCTTTTACTCTTCATTATACGGGCTGACTCTCTGGAGTAGAAAGGGATTTATTCAGAAATATAAAAGGTATCAGTAGTTTGTTTCTGCTTTTTTTAAAATACAATCAAAGTAAAGACATAGGTGGCAAACTATTTAATAGCAGGAACACATTTCAGAAATCCACAATGGAATTCGTAGGTCATTTTTTTTCACAGTAATACTATTACTACCAACCTTGCACAGAAGCCATAGCCTACTTCTTGCATAAAGTCTGCCAGAGAGCTCTCCATCATGGTTTTAGCTATCCCTCCAGAATCAGGCAGGATCCTGTCCATTAGAATGTCCCGTTTTTCAGAGTAAAGTAGTGGTGCAAGCACCACAGGACAACGTTCCTGGGGAAAATCTGTTCAAGAAGAGGGGTGGTTAGAAACTAATAATAATCATAGTGAGCATTTATACAATACCTACTATGTGACCAGCACTGTGCTAAGCACTTCACAAACACTGTCTCATTTGATCCTCAAAACAAAACAACCTTTGAGGTAGTTGCTATTATTATTCCCATTTTACAGGTGAAGAAATTGAGGCGAGCAGTGGTTAGGGTTTGACGAGGATCACATAGCTAGTTGCCTACGGGCAGAGTTGAACTCAGGTTTTCCTAACTCCAAGCCCAGCACTCTGCTCACTGGGATGCCCCGCTACCTTGGACAATTGCTGGGCTACTCTTCAGTCATTTTTCAATTGTGTACAGATCTTTGTGACCCCATCTGGGGTTTTCTTGGCAAAGAAACTGGAGTGGTTGTCATTTCCCTCTCCAGGTCATCTGACAGATGAGGAAACTGAGGCAAACAGGATGAAGTGACTTGCCCAGGGTCACACAGCTAGGAAGTGTCTGAGGTCAGATTTGAACTCACAAAGTTGAATAATCTTCCTGACTTTAGGTCCAGTGCTCTATCTATCTCATTTAGCTGTAGCACCAAGCTGCAACACTAATTCTTATGTTAATCAAATATTAAGCAAGCCATTTTCCACTTCCCACAAAAACTTGGCTCCTGTCATTTACAGGTTCATAGTCAAAGCCATGACTTGATCAATCCTAGGATGAATTACTAAGCTCATCGTAACACCCAATTTCCTACTTTTCATGCTTCATGTCAGTCAGTTATGAAGCACTTATATGAAGAATTTATTATGTACCAAAGGACCCTGCTAAGCATACGTATGTATTCCTCATGGTTCTCCTTTGGAAAAGATGACTCTTGGTGATGTGACATTACTATTGGGATCAAAAGTACAAAATCAGGGAAAACAGGCCCTGCCCACATATACTATACGTTCTAATGGGGGAGACAACAAATAAATATAAGACAGAGTATATGGAGAATAACCTCAGAGGAGAAGGCCCTCGAAGTTAGAGGGCCTGGGAAAGGCTTCCTGAAGAAGACATGAGTCTTGAAGGAAGGCAGGGAAAAGATTCAAAGGTGAGGAAAGGAGACCATTTTAGGAATGAGGACACCTGGCACCGAAATGGAAAACAGAGCAGTATGCAAAAGGAACAGCAAATGAGCTGGAGCATACCGCAGTGAGTCTAAGAAGACTGGAAAGGTAAGAAAGGATCTGGCTGTAAATGCCAAATAAAAGAGTCTCTATTTGATCCTGGAGGTAATTTGAAGTCGTGCTGTAAGAAAATCACTTCGGTGGTTCGGTGGGTGGATGGCGGATGGCAGACCAGTTACTATTTCAGTGCTCCAGAAGAGAGGGGGTAACAAGCTAAACTGAGGAGGTAGATCTGAATAAAGAGAAGGATGTGTGAGAAATGCTGTAAAAACAGAAATGTCAAGATTCGGGACTACACTGCACAAACAAAGGTGAAAGAATGAGGACCTAAGGATGACCCCAACGTTGAAAGTCTGGGTTAATGAAAGGATGATAGTCCTTGACTTTGGTTTGTAGTACTCTAGCCTAACAGTACTTTTTAATAGTGCTTTCATTTTAGATTAAAAATGACCAGTCAGTATTAGTGTGGTAACATTCACAATAACTAAAATATCAATTGGTTTTCACCAAAAGAGAACTGCCAGTCAGTTTCTAATTCAAGAGCTGGCAGAGAACTATATGAATGTTCCTATTTGCTTCCCTTTAACTGAGGAGATGAAATAACGCAATTCAAAGTGGAGTCCTAAAAACCCCAGGGGACACCAAGAAAGGCCAACAGCAACTATGCCCCATCACCAAGAAGAAGCCCTTTTCCAAAACAGAAGCCTTCAGGACCATATTTCTGAGACTTAAAACTATTACTTTCATTTTCAAATACCCTAAACTAAAAGAGAGAAACAAAATGTGGGGAAAGCCTTAGAACAACCTCTCAACTGCACTCGTATCCAGCTTCCAGAGCAGATTTGTTTGGACTTTACAGCTACTCCCAATGTTTCTATCATCAAGCATTCTTCTTAAACCTATTCAAAGGCCTTTGGTGCTCTTATTCTAAAAAATTTAACTGAAGAGTCATATTACACATAAATTCCAGTGCCAACATAGGTTTCATTAGATCACTGAACTTTCTCTCCAAGTAAAAGAAACCAGAATGAGAATCACAAGCTAGGTAAAGAAGATTCAACAGCATCATCAAGAATTTACAGCACAAAATGCTCTGCAATGCTTTCAGTAGGACATTTAACAAGAGCAGAAGGGTGAATATGTCTCCCTTTGTAGGGCTCACTTGATAAATAAAATTATTTTTAATCAAATAAACTGAAGGTATCTAAGGATTGCCATTCATAACAGTCCACCAGAGAGGAGAAGAGTCTTACCTCTACGCAGTGTCTTAAGAAAAGCGTCGATCTGCTCCTGTCCAACCCCAAAAGCTCCCTTCTGCCCAAAGAGGAGATGGGAGAGGAGGAGGTGCAGGACCTCTATGGCAATATCTTGGAAGCCACCTTCTTGATTTCCACTGACGTCTGCGTCAATGTAAGAACGCAGAAGATCTGGAAGCTTCTGTTTGACAAACTGGGCAGCTAGAAGAAGAAACCAACAATAAGTCATTAATTGCTGTACTATAGAAAAAAAACAAAACTAACTCCTAAGAACCCAGTGCTTCTCTACTGCCTCTCCAAACTCCACATTTATTCTCTTCTTGCTTCCAACTCTAATACTGTCAAATCAGACCAGGATCAAGCCTGACCCTGGCACACAACTAATGTAATTTTAAAGGGCACCCCACTCTAAAATGAAGCTATGTTAAAATGCCCACAGAAAGTCTGGGCAGAGTCACTATTACTTTTTTTTAAAGTCCCCATGACACACACACACAGACACACAAATATGATAAGCTAAAACAAGAAAAAGAAAAGACAGATTATCATGAGGCATCATCACTGTGCTGGTTGTGCTTAGTAATTTCTCTCTGGGGACAGCTGGATGGCACAGTGGAGAGAGGGTTGGGCCTGGAGTTAAGAAGACTGAGTTAGAGACTTATTGGTTGTGTGAAGCTGGACAAGTAAAATGAGGATAACAATAGCACCTCGCAGGATTGTTGGAAGGCTCAAGAGAGATAATAATTATAAAGCACTCAGTGAACACTACATAGATGGTTAGCTATAGTGTTTACTGGAGGGTGGAGGTAGGGGATATCTGGGAATGACTGATCCAAAAAAAAAAAAAAAAGACATCAATTAAACAGTACTCAAACTGTTGCTGGAAAGACATGATTGTTGCTTTCTAAAGTATGCAAGCACCAAATATAAGAAGCTGTCTATCAAACTTAAAAAAAAACTTCAAAGTAGCATGGTTCCATATAATCAGCAGGGACATGTGGGAATGTGTTTTCAAAATCATCTTCCCACATTTTCCACAGCCTGACTTCCTTTCAAAGTGCTGCTGCTGAGAACTAGGGTTATCACAAGGTGATCTGTGACAATTAGGTATTATTTCAACATCTAAAAGGCAACCAAGATTGAGACAGAAAATGAAACACCTGATTGATTACCTGGGCCTATGTAAGTTATACTTTACTTTAAAAAAGTAGGAATTCTGTTTTCATTAAAGTATTTTGGAGACCTTACTGAACTTACCAAAACCTCGTAGATCAGAGCTGGAAGAATTCAAGAGAGCAAGACCAAAAATGACCTGAAGCAAGAAGATGAGATTAAGGTAAAAAAACCTTGATATGATAATTCTAATTTACCCAATCTTCACTGTCCAAAATCACCTACCTCTTGAACTTTGCTTAACTTGAGAACTTTACTCAGCTGGGCAAATAAGTGGGGTGAAGGCTTTAGACTCTGAAATCAACAAAATTGTAACATATCAATGACTTTATTAAGTTTTCTAAAATTTCTATCTATTCCTTGATCTGGGTTATCAGTGAATATAAGCAAAACAATTCTATAGAGGGCCTACAAAATTGTAACATATCAATGACTTTATTAAGTTTTCTAAAATGTCTATCTATTCCTTGATCTGGGTTATCAGTGAATATAAGCAAAACAATTCTATAGAGGGCCTGCCCAGAGTAAAATGCATCAGAATCCAAATTCTACAGAGGGCCTGCCCACAGCAAAACACACAAGAACCCATAATTACAGCCTAGTATCTATCACCCTTAATTTTCAATCACATTTCTTCCACAAAAAAACTATGAAGAAGGAAGTAATAAATATTGCCCAGGATCACACACTAAAAAAAGTGCTAGAGCCCAGGTCTGCTGTCAGTAAGATAAAAACTCTTTAAAGCCAGTCAAGTTTCCTCTTCTCTTCACAACAGGAGTGACTGCAGAGCATAATCCAAACTTTAGAGAAGTCTTTTTTTTTTTTTTTTTTTTTTTAACCACGTAAGCCACCTGCATTTCACTAGAGAGGGGCATGGTTACAATGCCAACAGTTAAAACTACAATGAAAGGTAGTAGGAAAGCTGTGGAAAAAAGCACTGAACGCAGAATAAGAAAACTGGGTTTGAATTCCACATCTTGTTAGTACTTGTGTGACTTCAGGAACATCACTCACATTATCTAGGAATAAAATTTCCTCATCTACAAGATTAAGGGATTGACCACATGACCTTTAAGGGTCATCAAATTCTAAGATCCTTTATCTCTTGGGGTTTAAAAACAGCATGATGTTAATGCATTATAATCTTTATTGAGATCTTTACCACCAAGATAATAAGCTAGATACAGAGGTGGGAAAGCTGCAGCCTCAAAGTCACATATGGCCCTCTAGGTCCTCAAGTGTGACCCTTTGACTGAATCCAAACTTCACAGAACAAATTCCCTTAATAAAAGGATTTGTTCTGTAAAACTTGGACTCAGTCAAAAAGCCGCACTCAAGACCCTACAAGATCACATGTGGCCTCAAAGCCCCAAGATTCCCACCCCTGCACTAGAACACTTGAGAAAGACAAAATGGCTCTCCTGAAAAACCTAATATTCAGTTCACAGGATAAAAATTATAAGGAATACAAACCTTCTGATAGTGCAATGGATTATCAATGGCATAGGACAGCGTTGAGATAAAATTTGGCTTTGTAATCAGTGATGCACACTCCTGAATCAGAAACTGAGTCTAAAAAAAAAGAACAATTAGTAACTATTCAAATTGTTTAAATTATTCAAATGCTTTTATAACAAGCCCTGATCTTTTCAGAATTTTTTAAAATAAAGGGTATGTAAATCTATTAGAATACTTTCTCATTACTTAAAGAAACTTTAAAAGATATCCTGCATTAGAAAGACAAAACTATAAGGACAGCTAAATCAATGTAATGACCAAAACTGATCTTAAGTAGATGAGCAAACACTTCTCGTAATACAAAGATGAGGGACAAATCTTTATTATTTAAATGTAATACTTATAACTAATTCAGATGCCACTATGTCCATGCAGTAATACTTATGTTAAGTAAAAGGGTATTTCCCACAACACTTCAGATCTTCACCAAAGGTGATTAGGAGGCAGTCTCCCCTTCTCTTAGCAGGGCATTCCCTGTATCCTCCACAAGAAAAGCTATTGCCTCCTAACTTGTGATTGGGAGTGGGAGGAGGAGTATCCTACAGCCCTTAGGATGATCCCACAGAGTCAGCTGGCACCTATTCCACTTTCAAGTGAGAAAAGTCCTAAGAGGACATACTTTCCCCAAACTAGACCCCGAATTGTTTAAAGTCCTGTAACCAAGACAGCACGACTGACTTTTCTTTAGCCACTAACACCACTGTCTTAGAGCTATATAAGTTAAAACTCCCTACCAATCCCCTTCCAGCTATAAGACGATTACCTTCAAAAGAATTTAACTGATTTGCCACTGTCACTGAAGGTTTTCTGTCCAAAGTGAAAACTGTGTAGTTAAAAGAAATACATATAATTTGATTAAGTTCAAAAAGTACCTGATGAAAATCTTTGCCGCTACTTTTACCATCGCCACTGAAATCCACATGAGAAAATAGGCAGCGTAATAAATGCCTATCTGCCTCCGGGCCGTGTCGATTCACAATCTGAAGGAAGCAATGAATATGTCTTCATTCAAAACAGGAGAAACAATATATTTCTTTGCTTAAAAACCCAAGTCACAAACAATGCTCAATATAAAATGAATACCAAATTACAGAAGAAGTTATGATGCCAGTCCTATAGACTTGACAAATAATGAAATCTGTATTTAAAACACTCAGTTACCACTGACAAAAGGGAAAAAAGCTAATTAGCACACAATCTGACCATCATTTTAATCAATAGGTATAATACAATTACGCTAATCTTGAAGACACAGGAAACTTTAAGCCAGCAACATTTCACATGGGCTATGTTTAAATAATATCACAATTTTTCTAAATTTGGCTAAATTAAACATCTTCCCAACCCTGTAACCTGTCCTAACTTTTTTTAACTTGTTTGCCTCAAAAAAATGGCAGCAAATAGGTTTCACAGTCAATAAAGTCCTGGGCCTGGGTCAGGAAGAGCTGAAATCAAACCTAGCCCCAGAAACTTACTAGCTGTGTGACCTTGGGCAAGTCACTTTGCCCTGTTTACCTCAGTTTCCTCACCTGTAAAATAAGTTGGAGAAGAAAATGGCAAACCACCCCAAGTATCTTTGCCAAGAAAATGGCAAATGGGATCATACAGAGTCAGGCTCAACTAATGAACTATAGAAAACCCTCAAAAAAGAAGCGATTGGTCCAAATACAGTAGTTTTGAATGAATTAAAAAGTATTTAAGCATTTACTATGTGCCAAGCCCTAAGCACTTGAGGATACAAAGAGAAAAGGTAGAATAGTCCTGCTCTCAAGAAACTCACACCCTAAACTGGAAGAGATCACACATTAAAAAAAGAAGTTTGGGTTCATAGCTCTGGGGTGCAGTGGTCTTCCACTCCACTAAAAGACAAAGAATTGTTGGTTCCCATCTCATCTTAGTCATGTGAGCCCTAACCATTTCTGAGCAGCTTTTTTTTTCCTAGGGGAAGAGGGAAAAAGCATCCCAAGTGTCAAATGTATCTGGGCAGTTTAAAACATTGTTCTTAGAAGTTTTCAGTAGTTTTATCCAAGTTCAAGAAAATCTTATACTAAAACTTTAATATTCATAAAGTTCCCAAATCAACTGGTATCCAGTCAGGTTTGGAGGGAGCAATAGATTTATCTATTCCAAGAACCGGGACTGGAAAGAGACCAAAGTGAAGAGGAAAAGTCTTGACTGCCAACTGGCTAAACAGGAAAAGCTGCATGCATGCAAATTAGTTGTCATTTCCCCCAAGCTACTTTGAAATGATTGCTGACCTTTACACTATATTCACCCTAACATTAAATGACTGTCTCATTTTAGTCTTACCTCCAAAGAAATCTAGCCTAATATGCAATGACAGGAGAATAACAATCTAGATCATATTCAACACACAAGAAACACTTCATATATTCCTAACTTCATATATTCTCATCTACCAACCAGGACCAAATATCAAAGAAAGAAAACAATCCAGTAAATCTTTAAATCAATTCCAGAATTCCAATCTCCAAGGTCAACAAGTTACCAAGAGAATGCTGAACTTACACCCCTGTTTTTCTCGTGTTCTACAACTGCTGAAAACTTCTAAGAACAATGTTTTAAACTGCCCAGATACTTATGGCACTTGGGATGCTTTTTCCCTCTTCCCCCAGGAAAAAAAAGCTGCTCAGAAATGGTTAGGGCTCACATGACTAAGATGAGATGGGGTAAAACAAGTGAGTAGGCTATTTTTTTCCTTCTAATAACCAATTTAAATTAATTGTTCCTAGTCTCCAAATAGACACTCTTATTCTTTACTTAGAAAATGTGATGAAGTTAGATATGGCTCTGTAAAACATGGGAACTAAAAATTCAAGTTCAACAAGTAAGGCTTGCACTATTCAAATTAGTTGTAAAGGCCAATAACAAATAGTCTTTGATCATTTCCTCAGAAAGATCAGTTGGAATCTCTGCCTTAAATAGGAAAAGCACTAGATTTCATCTTGAGTTCTGCCACTCACTACACAGCATTTCACAGAGCCCTGGGAAAGATCTTAGCTTAAAAAGGTCAAAGTCTCCCACCGTATCTGGGGCCATCTCTAGTCATCCTGATCCGTACTGCCACTAGACCCAAATGGCTCCGGAAGAATGAGGCCAGTGACTCTGCATAGCCCTGACTCACCTCCTGGTGTCACCGATCCTCTTTGAAAATAAAGGACAAACAAGAGCATTTCATAAGAGTGAACTTCTCAATCTCATCTGTAAAATGTATAAGGTCCCAGGCAGCTAGGTGGCACAGCAGATACTGCTGGGAGTGAGGTCGGAAGACATCTTCCTGAGTTCAAATCTGGCCTCAGACACTTTACTATATATGTGCCCCTGGGCAAGTTCCAACCCTGTTTGTCCCAGTTTCCTTATCTATCAAATGAGCTGGAGAAGGAAATGGCAAACCACTCCAGTATCCTTTCCAAGAAAATCCAAAAGGGGTCACAAAGAGTTGTACTGTAATCTAAAAGACTACTGAATAATAACACACACACACACACACACACACACACGAGACATACATATTATACATATGCATACATTTTCTCTTCTCTCCACTCACATACCCACCACCCTAAGTTCAGGCCCTCACCACCTCTCACCTGGACTATTAACAACAAAGTCCTCTAATTGTCCCCTCTTTCTCAAGTCTCCCCATTATAATCTATACTCATGCAGCTGCCAGAGTACTCTTCTAAAATGTCGGTGCGACCGTGTCATCCTCCACCCAGTAAGGTCCGGTGGCTCCCTAGTACCTCCAGGATCAAATACCCCATTCTTTGTTTGATATCTGCAGCTCTTTGTTACCGGGCCCCTTCCTCTCCTTGCAGTCTTCTTACACCTTAGAGCCCTTCATGGATTCTATGATCCAGCTTGCACTTCTCCCCATAATACTCCACTTGCCTTTGCCCCGGTTGACTCTCATGCCTGGACTGCTGTTCATCCCCTCCTCCACCACTTCAGTCCCCCCATTTCCACAGGCCTAGTGCTGGTCTCCTTCCTTGAGGGGAGGGAATTGCTGCCTTCTTAGGATTCCCAGCACTCAGCATAGTGGCTGTGGCACAACCAGTGCTTAATGAATGCTTGCTGACAACGCCTTCATTCATTATCCAAAAAAAAACGGCAGCGCATTTAGCTTATAAACAAGACACATTTACAGCTACTCTTAACAAGTGAATAAATTTAGGTGATGTATACAAAGCTACAAAAAGGTCAATTAAAAGAGATCAGAACTAAGCACAGGTCACTTGATCATAATTCTACTAAGTATTTTCTTAATGTGATAAAACCAATTGCTGACCAGGATGGATAAAAATATAAAAACAACTATACTTTTTAAAAAACCAACAAGAAGATGGTCAAGATGTGTTGAAGCTGGATAGATATTATCATGCAAAAGTAAATTTAATTTTTAATGTTACAGCATGTGATAATATGTTCAAGTAAACTTTGGTTAAGTTTTACAAATAGGTTACAACATATCATTATTTATTGCTAATTCCCTCAACAGCTGAGATGTTTGGACATCTATTTCATAGTATAAAGAGAGCTGACCTCACTATCAGGAAGAACTAGATTGAAGCCCCACCTCTAACACATACTGCCTTGCGTAACCCTGGACAAATCCTTTTAAACCCACTGGTTTTGGCTGGTGGTGTCAAAATCAAATAGAAACAAGGTCACTAAATCGTATATTAGAATGCCTGTGGGTCACAAATTATTGACCTGGAAAACCACATAATGACATTTTATAGTATTTTTATTTATTCTGCTAAATATCTTTCCCTCCACATTGCATTTTAATCAGTTTATGCTGTAACAGAGAAGGTGGCAATTTGAAATGCTAAAAGGCATTTTATCACCTGGGCTTATGTTAATAAATGACAGGTCCAATCCCTATCCCTAAATACAATCAGAAATTATAGCCTAACATGGGAGTTACTGTTCAATAAAAGCTTATCAAAGATAATCATATCAAAGATAAATCATAAAAATGAACTGGTCAAAGTTCCTTAAATACTTTTTATCATTTGGGATTATGGAAGTAATAATTTAGTTTACTAAAAGTATCTATAGATAGGAACTGGTCCAACCATACTGGAAAGCAATTTCGAACCATGCCAAAACGGTTATAAAATTGTGCATGCCCTTTGACCCAGTAATACTACAAGGTCGGTGTCCTCAAAGAGATCAAAGGGAAAGGAAAAAGACCTAGCTGTAGAAAATATTTACAGCAGCTTTTTGTGGTGGCAAAGAACTGGGGATGCCCACCAGCTGAGGAATGGCTAAAAAAGTTATGGCATATGACTACAATGGAATACTGTTTTCCTACAAGAAACGATGAATTTCCTTTCAGAAAAACCTGGAAAGAACTTATGCAGAGTGAAGCCAGCAGAACGTCACGCACGGCAGCGCTACATGATCACTGCATGACTCCGCTGTTCTGAGTCATGCGATGATCTAAGACAACTCTGAAGGTATCATTGAAAGATGCCTCCAAAGAAAGAACTGATGGTCTGAACGCAGATCAGAGCATGCTATTTTTCACTTTTATTTTTTCATGATTTTTTTTGTCTCTGCTTCCTTTCACAACATGACTAATATGAAAATATGTTTGCATGACTGCACATGTATAATCTATAACAAAAGGCTTGCCATCTCAAGGAGGGGGCGGGAAGGAGAGAATTTGAAACTCAAAATTTTTAAAAACGACACATTAAAAATGGTTTTTACATACAACTGAGAAAAAATAAATTAATTTTGTTCTTTTTTAATGAAATGGACTGGTTCATTCTAAAACTAGCAATTATTTGTTCTTAGTCTCAGAATAGTAAGATGAAGACCACTAAATACAAATATGTATGGTATTTTCTTAAATTTAGTAGTTTAACCCTGGACATTTTAAAACAAATAGAAATTTTAACAAGTTAGTAGGGATGCACACACACGCACACACACTCATATTTAATGTTTTTCAAGTCTGTATATGTGTGTGAGAGCTATTTAAGCTGACCTTTTGGTTTAATCAGTATAGGATGTTAGTATGGAAACTCCCTCCCTATTAACATCTATTGGGAAACGCTGCTTAAAATAACAGGAGTTATGTAGCACACACTTACAGACATATACCTAAGTTATGTGAGAGGAAGGACTTGAACCCAAATCTTCTGGACTCCCAGAGCCAGCCCTCTTTCCATCATGACATTCTTCCTCTTTTGGAAGACACTGAACTGAGCCTCATTTAAATACTCCACTCTCATCAAGGGGAAGGAGCAGTATATATGGGTCCTGGTGGAGTTATTTATATGGATGGTTGATGGTTGACTTATGTAAAGAAAAATATAATACCCAAGCATTCACAGGTAAGCTGCTAAATTAGAGATGATTCACTTCCCAATGACATGTTACAAATTTTGGAAAATAATCTTTTAAAAACTACTGCTTTCTGCCATAGCCACAAAATAAATCACAGATTTATATAAAATACTCATGTCTCTTACAGATTCTCTAAAGAACTTATTTTTTTAAGTTTAAAATCAGCTCTGAAGAAGTTTGGCTTTTAGAAATGTGAGGATTCTGTTATTATTTTAAATTCATTATTTTGCTAGAGCTTATCTACAATTTAATCTATGAAAAAAGAAAAAAAGATTGCCCTGCCAATCCTAAGAGACTCTTCTAGGCTTCTCACTAAGTTTTCCACTAGGGGCTGATACAGTCAACAGGCTGGAGGCCTTCATCCTTTGCTTCAGACACTGAAAGGTTACTGATGAGGTACTCTGGCAGTCCCCCTATACCTTATTCTTAACCACGTAATCAGCCCATTTTCTTTTCCTCTTATATTATCCTTGATAATATCTTTTACAAATGATTTTCTGAGTTCCTCACTTCTAAGTCTAGCCTGTTCACACCCACTTCTTCTTTGCCCCTGGTATGGATACTCATGTTAATTCTTCTCAGGCAGTTGTATTCCTTATCTCATTGCCATAGTTCAAGTGGTTGACTGTCAGTATTTTTAAAAAATAAAACAAAAATGAGTCTTCACTTTGTGAGAAGCTTGCCATCAGTAAAGGAGTCCTACAATTTTCTTAAGCCCACTCCCCTTCTTCTGATCAATGCTGCACCCACTTTGTCCATCTGTATTTTGTCTCAGGTATACACCAGTGTGCAAGTTACCTGGGACAACCAATAATTTTGCTTTGATTTCACTATCCTAAAGGGTTGACCATGGTGTCTGTACTTCTGACACTAGGCTGACAGAAAATGGCTTGAACTTGATGACATGAAACTAGCTGTTCACTTTTGTAGTGTGTTTTAATTCTGTGATTATTAACTCTAAATTTTTGCATTTTTACTGCAAAAGTGGTGGTAGCTCTCAGAGAGTATACTTCAATGACATGGAGGTGTTAAAACTGACTATTGGTGGGGGGAAGCCAAGTCTTTCTAGGATCATTCAAGCCCACAATGAAGCAGGATCAGTCACACCAAAGCATAAAGTGCAGCTGAAAAGGAAAAAAAAAAACATGCTAAGAACAATCTATTGTTGCAAACAGCCTAATTAATCCTCAGAAAACAAGCAAAGCCCTTCAGAAAGCTCTGGCCTCTGGAGCCATTGTTACTGACGCTTCTACAATGCAATATAGGCTTCTTATAGATAGAAAAACCAAAAACTAGAACACTGACGATTGGAAAGAAAGTAATTTTTACTGATCAAGCTCAGTTTTTCATTCAAGGCACTGTCAGAAGTCCAAGTATGTCCTTGAGATCCAGGTATAATCAGAATATTAAAAAGGTCTGTGCAATTTTTATTTTAAACTTTCATTTGCCTGGAAATCTTGTCCCTATTGAGGGAATGATAAACTCTGATAAATGTACCAACATGTTGTAAAGCAGAATTGCTTCAGAATTAGAAGTTCCCAAATGGGAACTTCTCCAAATGGAGAGGAAATGCTGCAACATGATCTAGCCATAGGTGAGAAATTGATTAAGAAAGTTACCTAAGAGACAGAGCAAAGCTTGCTTCAAAGGCCATGGAAACCTAACCTGTTTAAACACCAATGAAAACATAAATCAAGCTAAACTTAGGGAAACTGGATTAGTCAAAGTATTAGTCTCAAATATGCTAAAAGTAGTTTCATGAAAAAAAAGAGCATGTCAAAAATTTATTCAACTCAATGACTAAATACAAAATGCTAGTTTAGGACCGGAGAACCTAGGGAGTTCTCTCATTTATTACCTGTGTGACATCATGCAAGACACTTGACCTTTTCTGAGCCTGTTTCCTCCCCTGTATGTAAGAAGAGCTGAACCAGACATCTAAGATTACTCTCCACTTCACTTCTAAATCAAAAGATTAGATTCACAACTAGAAGAGTTCAGAAGCCATCCAGTCCAGTTCCCTCATTTTTCAGATATGGAAACTGAGAGCTAGAGGTTCCTTACTCAAGGTCATACAAGTAATGAGGATCAGAGATGGGATATGAACTCGTCTACTGTCTTCAGTCAGCACTCTTCTCCTTGTACTGTTTCCTCTGAAATCTGTGGCAGTTGTGAGCAGACAGCATTCATAAATTGTTGTGGCTAGAACAATACACATGTGTGCATGTACGCATGCACCACCTAAACTTGAAGGAAACACCATGCAGGCACGATACCTGCTCTGGAGTTACAGGACCCAAGTTAAAATCCTCACTGCCACTTGCTACTTTAGGTAAGCTTGAGAAGAGCATAATCTCTTTAAGACTCTAAAATGAAGCATCTGAACTAGATATCCCCAGTGTTTCAAGTATATACTCTAAGACTGGCATAGCCTTTGCAACCTACAGTAAATTCCAAAACACCAGGGGAAGATTTCTATCAGTGAATTCATGTATTACCCCTAATAAATTGCACTAAAGTTTCTCACATTTTGTTGTATATTCTTCATCACGAAAAAGTAATATAGGATTAGAATATGGATACATTCTTCTACCATTAGCCATTCACTCTTGCCCATATTAATAAAGAGCACTCCTTACCAGTTTCCATTCACCTACAAATTGGTTGAATTTGATTTTAATTGCTACAAGTACAAAGTGTTCAACATGCTATATACTTCCAAAAGTCTTCCACCCACCCTAAAAAACTGACATAGCAAGTAAAGGCAATCTGATGAAGAAGTTGGGGGTCTGAATGAAGCTCTGAAAGAGGTGGCCAGGGATACATATGTAAAATTATTCCTGGAAAAAGGAACCAAGTGTAAAACTGTTAGTGGGGTTTCTGTTTATCAAGGATCATTCAGAAACTTTCAAATGGTTTAGAAAGAATATCATTCTTCTGTTCCCTTAATCACTTAAACCAAGTGCCTTAGTAGAAAAACAACTGTTACCTCATTCATTCATCCTCGTGGGATATCAGAATATACAACTCTTTAGGATGCCATGCTACAGGCTTATTGGTGAAGTTAGTCAACAGACTTAATAGACCACAGAACTCTTTCAAATTCAGTTCCTAAATGACTGCCAAAAATTATACATTGATCTTTACTGGACAATTATTTGACAATAAAGCTTAGTTGTTATCTCCCCCAACAAATGAATGTAAAATGCCATCTTGGGATCACAGTGACCAAATTCCACAATAAAATCCAAAGGCAAGAAAAGTCGAATTGATAAGCCACTTTCTTCTGCACTGAATGAATGAAAAAAGCATTTATTAAATGATTATTGTGTGCCAGGCCCTATTGTGTGCCAGGCTAAGCACTGGTGAAAATTTGCCCCCAAGGAGCTTACATTCTAATAGGAGAAGACAACACACAAAGAGGAAGTAATGACCAGGAAGTGGTGTTTTGTTAGTCAATAAACACTTAATAATCATCTACAAAGTGTCAGCTAGGTGCTGGAAATACAAAGAAAGACACAAAGTGCCTGTGGTCAAGCTCACAAAATAATGAGGGAAACAATACAAGAACAATTACATGCAAACAAGCTATATACAAGATAAATTGGAGATAATCAAGAATGGGAAGGCATTAGCATTAGGGGAGATTGGGAAAGGTTTCCTGGCAAAAGGTTGGATTTTTCAAAACTAGGACACAGAGATAAAGAGGGAGAGACTTCCAGGCATGGAAGATGGCCAGTTAAAATGTCCATTAGTTAGAAGACAGATAAGTTGTTCAAATAACAGCGAGGAGACCAGCGTCACTGGATTGCAGAATGTGTAGATGTTGAGCAGGGTAAGAGAGAGAGGAGAAAGATATAAGAAGCCTGGGGGATTTGAATGCCAGATGATGTTATATTTGATCCTGGGTAATGGAGAGCCACCTATTGGAGTTCATTTTGGGAGGGTTGGAGGAGAGGGAGTTGGACAGAAAGAGAATGTGACAATGTGACATGACTGGACCTGAATTTCAGGAATATCACTTACAGCTGAGTGCAGAATGGACTAGAATGGCGAGAGGCTTGAGGCAAGCAGACTTACCAACAGCTACTGAAATAGTCCAGCTGAGAGGCAATGAGGGCCTGCACCAGAATGGGGGCAGTGTCAAAGGAAAGAAAAGTACGTATGGGAGAGATACCAGGAATCAACAGGTCTTGGCAACAGATTGGATATAGGAGTGAAGGTGGGGAGAGTGAAGAATGACACCTAGGTTGTGAGCCTGGGTGACTGGGAGGATGGTGGTAAAGAGTGGATAGGTTTCAAGGGAAAGCTAATGAGCTCAGTTTTAGAAAAGGAAGTTAGAGGGAATTGTGTCTTGTTAGTTCTTCAACTCTGCCCAGCATTTATTGTCTGTCTCCCTCTCTTGTTTCCTTTTGAAATAATATTTCCTTTAAGGTTAACAAAGTACTTTCCTCAAAACAACCCTGTTAGGTTGAGTAGTACAGACCTATTTTATGAATAAAGAAAATAGCCTAAAAAGATGAGAAAAAAAAAAAGCAAGAGAGAACTCTATAAGCAAAATGCTGACAGCATGAGCTACACCATTTATTTTCTGTGCAACTGGCTAGTAACTGGTCTCCACGAGTTAGTAGTGTAGGAAGAGATGCTCCACCACGAAACAAACAAAAAGCCACACTGTCATCAAACCATGTACCTCAACTTTCACTGACAGTCTTCTTGCCGCCACCATACTTTCTAGGATGGAGGATACTTCAATGGCTTTTCCCACCCCTGAGAAGGTGGTAAGACAAGATACACAACAGCATCAAAAACTGAGACTAAGACCAGAAAAGCTACAAGAGAACATAGAACTAGAAAAGCACTAAAGCTCAAAACAAATGGAGACTGGCAAAGGAAGCAAAAGACAATGAACAAGTTTTAAAAGCTATCTTGTTCAAAGCAGGGCAATTAAAACAGATGAGAATGTAGGGACAAGTGCTCAAATATTCACCTCTTTTTCTGGTGAAATGGCTCACCAGCAGATGACCCCCAAGACCACCTCACTACATAGAAGAAAGTATCCAGTTGTCCTCAAGGAATTCACATCATGAAGCCCTGACTCCAGTATCCCAGGGAACTAAAAATGACTGCTGGGCCCTTGCCAGTGACTTCCAAAAAAACAACGCAGAACTAGAGAGGTGCCCCAGGACTAGGGTCTCTGAACTAGACTGGTAACCATGACAAAATTCTAACACATAAAAGAGATGATTAGTGAACATCTACAAAAGGAAGAAAGGTTATTTCAAACTAACTTCATTTCCATTTTTGATAAAGTACTTGACTGGTAAATCAAAGGAACTTTCTAGGAAAAGGATTATAGGTTTAGAACTGGAAGGAACCTCAGGTTATCTAGTCCAATAATCTTATTTTACAGATAAGGAAACTGAGTCTCAGAAAGGTAAAGACTTATTCAATGTGACAGCTAATAACGAGGAAAACTAGTACCTGAACCCTAGAGCTCCAGTCATCCTACTCTAAGCAGTTTAGGTTCTAACAAAAAATCCCAACAAAAGTTTTTCATCCCATTTTTCAAGACTGGCAGAAATAGGCAAATTTGGAACTGGTAAATAGCCAGATCCAAAGAGTAGAAAGAGCAGATATCAATACTACTTTATTACTATTAAGTAATAGTTCAGTGACAACTTGGATAAAGGCATGGGTGGTTATATGCTTCTCAAAATCACAGAGGACACTAGAAGGGATGATTTATTTCCTTAATACTATGTAAAGGCACTTTCCTCACAATCATGTGAGGTAAGAAATACATCAAATATTCTTATTAGAGGCTCTAAAATTAAATAATTTGTTCATGATCACATATGATAGTGACAAAAGCAGGATTTAAGCTTAGACCCTCTGACTCCAAAACTAGTATTCTATCCCTTCCCTCTACCCTGATGCCTCACAGTGTTGAATGAAACCCAAGAAACTCATGCTACAATTAAAATATTGGCCTGAATAAAATTTGATAGGAATAAAAAACCTTACATTTGTGTTCAAAATAAAAAATGAATTTTACAAGTACAAAACGCAGGTGTAGCTAACATCAACCTATCTGAAAAACACCTAGGGATTTTAGCCAACTATCAGATCAAAATGAACCAACAGTGTGACACAGTAGCCAAAAATCCCAAATGCTGTCTTTGTCTACATGGAGACAAACATAAGGTACAAAATTAAGGAGAGTCGCATCTCACCATCCACTGGTCTGCAGTAAGTTACACCAGATATGTGAAATGCATTATTAAGCTAGAAAATACCGAGAAGCCAAAAAAGATGGTAAAGGGCCTTGTGATCATACTCTTATCAAGTATCAAGGTCTGTTGAAAGGCCTCTGGATACTGAATTGAAGAAGACTCTTGCGGGATGTGAAAGCAATCTTGAAGTACTTTCAAAACAAGAATTAGAACTGCCATCCAAAAGCAAAAAGGCTGCCAAGATGTGGTGAGTTCTCCTTCCTTGGAGATCTTCAAGTAGAGGTGAGATGACCATTGGGTATATTATAATGAGGATTCATATAGATGGGTTGAGCAAATGATTATGCTCTGCTTGACTAGAGAACTAAATCAAGAACATAAGTGACTTACAAACACAGAATCTTGCAGCAAAGGCTAGATGTCACTTGTCTAATAAGATATAGAGGCAATGCTTATTCAAGTATAGGCCAGACTAAATGGTTCTTCCAACTTTGCAATACTGTGGTTCTATGAAATCTGAGGCCATGCACTGCTAAATATACCTCAATAAGCTCTGAAGGTATCAATGTATTATAGGACAGTTTAATTACAGATATTTATAATGAAAACTTTAGGTCATGTAACCAAAAGATGAAGAAAAATTAGCCAGCATACACTGAGTGTATTAAGTCAGGAAAATTTTAGGAAGATTTCCAATAAAAAATATTTTGGCACTCAAAGAATATTTCATTTATCATTTCCATGGAATAATATCATCCCCTTATACCAGACATACACAGGGATCAAGAAAACATAGCTATAAATCTGCTCTGCTACCACAACAAAAATTTAGTTACAAACAGAACGTGTTGAAATTAGGAGCACTATATAGGCAGGATTCAGAGAAAAGGTCATAAATCAAAATGAACTCTAACACTGGCCAGATTAGCAAAATCTGCAACTCACTTCACCTTTTATCGGCTACACAGATTGAAAACAGGATGTTCAAACAAATGTTACCTTAAGTGTAATTTATTCTGTGATTAAATACAGTAATAATTAGATGCAGTAATAACATACAGTTATAGGTGACCAATCCAAATTCTAAGAACTAATACAGCTCAACAACTTTTTTTCAATTTTATTGCTTTAGCTAGAAACCCCATCACATATAATGCCAAAGAGCAAAAACGATTCTGGCAGCCAAAATAAATTACCAAAGCCCAAATGCTCTTGCACTTTTGTCTGTAATAATTATATAACAAATATCAAATATAAATTGTCATTTCAAGATTTTTAAATGAAGAATGAGGCAAGTTCCAAAGTCTTAAGTTAGAAAACAAGCTTTAGAAGATTTGTACCTGAAGAAAACTATTATGCTTTATATCTTGGGACATGAAGGGAATTCCCTTAAAAACAATTTATGATTTAACATTCAGTAAGAGTTCTACCAAGTAAACTGCTATTAAAATCAAATTAAATTAGCAGACTGGCCCTTGAAACCAAAAGGAGATTTAATCACTGAATTCTTAGACAATCTGAATTGTAAGTTAGCAAACTAGGGAAAAAGTTGGCAGTGTTATCCTATGATACATAAGAACAGTGAAGTAAGCAAACCCAAAGAGCTTTCAGCTTCCCCCTCATTTATCAGATGGCACATTCTCTGGTGGGTTTACTCACATGCTGTATTTCCTGCTGGCTGGCTCGGTAGTTTTTCTTGGTTAAATTGTCCACCAGGTAGCTGATTTGAGACAAGGCCAGCGAGAGCGAGTCAAGATTCATTGCTGGTTGGGGCGGAAGCAGGCGGCCGAGCCCGGCGCAAAATCACCATTATTCCCCTTTAGTCACCTCAGAGACAGGTTAATTCTTTCTTGTAATTAGCCTATATCTGATTTCTGTAGAATTTCTTCAGTTCTTCTTTACCAAGGATCTTATTCTGTTCTGAAACATGGCACCTGAAAAAGATTCAAAATTCCAAATGATACCTAATTTTTTTTTTTTAGAAACAAAAGCCCACAAAAAAAAACTTAAAAAAAAAAAATCTCCTCAAAAGCAAGCTACCAATGTTTCCTCAGCCCCCTTTCCAGTTCCAGAATCAGGATCAAATAAATTGCTGTTCCCAAGCTGCTCCACCTAATGGTATATCAATCTCCTACCCCATAACTCCACCATCCCTATAAAATGAACGGAAAAGCCTTTCCCCTGAGTACCACTTACCCCTCTATGTGTACAATCCCATTCTTAAAATTTAAGTTCGTAGGCAGGAAAGGTTTTCCTTTCTATGTATCCTTATCAAATGTCCTGATCTGTATCTGGCCACTGAACCCAGATGGCTCCAGAGAAGTGAGGCTGGTAACCTGGCACAGCCCTCCCTCACCTAAACCCAATTCACTGGCATGGCATGACACCACCTCCCCAATGTCATGGTCCTCTTCCAGAACAAAGGATAAACAATAATATCACATGTACTATGCTTGGCACTTAAATATTATTTAAATTCATACATCAAGGCAAAAGAAAAAGATGGGGATGAAGACAGAACATAAAGTCTAACATGGTTTTACTAGCATTAAGCACTCTGGACTCAGCCGAGGGATAAGCAATTTAAAATACCATTGAATGATGGTAATGATTCCAGTGTTCTACCAAATAATGTCCTACCATTCACCAATATTACTGTTTTCCTCTATGTTAACAAGTTAACTCATTTTTGCTACAATTTACATGTAATAGGAAAATATTTATTCCAATCTGTTAGAGGTAAAAAAAGAGACCCATTTATCCCACTTTTACTTAAACTTCTTTTCAACCTTGCAAAATTAATAGCTTGCAAAGAATACACAATTTAATTCACTTGGCTACCAAAGTATTTCCTAGGAGAATCAGATAGTTCTGACTGTTGTTTCCTTTAAAGTTGTATGTAAGACAGTAAAATATCTGTTTGAACAGCAAGTCAAAACCATTAGAATCACATTCCTTCTAACTGTGTAGAAAAAAGCAAAAGAGCTCAAATCAAAGCAAGCTCATCAGCTGAATTCCAGAACTTGAAGGCATTACAGAGACTGCCTGCACAGGGCTGCCCAAGTGCTAAGGAGAATTCACTTAACCCATTCCCTCTGTTTCCACAGTACTTGGCAGGTCTTTACTGCTTTTGTTTTACACACTACTTTGTACAACTAGTTCAAAGACTAAAAGGTAGAATCCAGTTTTAGTTACTTTGATGGGGACAGTCTTATCCAGTGCTGACTCAGAAATGCAGACAATGCAGTGCAGAACTTGAGTTTCAGACCTAGTTCTGTCAATAAATAGCAGTTTAACCTTGGACTAGAACACTCTAGGTCTCAGTTTCTTTACTGGTAAGATGAAGAGCTGGGAGGGAGGAGATGATTACTAAAAACCCCTTCAAACTAATTCTGAAGAATCCCCAACCTCTATAATAGAAGCCTACTGCTGCATCAGAAAGAGTACATTGTTCAGTGGACACAAAGCAAGTGTCTGTTTACACAGAGTAAAGGGTGGAAATAGGGAGAGATAAGCTCAAGGATAAATGCGGGGTGGTGTACAAAGCATTGCAGCCTAAGGGAGTAAATACTGCTGTGTTTCGAGCTACCTCTTTAACTGGAGAGTGCAGTAAGATATCCTAATATAAAAATATCAGTATTATAAGTTAGCAATACCAACACAGGCTTCCTCAGAAACTGGTTCTAGGTCCACTGCAAAACTTCAAAGACACATATCTCTAGAAACATTATACATGGTGGTTAAATTCTTAGAGCAGTTCACAAAAGTCTGGATAGAGCACGGTGCTAGTAAAAACTTAACTACCGTGTGGTACGGTATTTCTATGGGAACCTCATATCCAATTATTTTAAATAAGCAGAAGAAATATATTTCAGATTCCAGAATTCACAAGGATATGAACAGAAAACCAATGTGCACCACAGTATGCTTTGTAAACTGCCACATCTATATGAAGATAGGCTGATGGCAGCAGTACAAAGGAACACACTTATGCTTTAGGGTTTATATTGTCTCGAAGGGACCCGTTGTTTTGGAGCAGAGTGGGCCCACAAAATTTCAACCTAATAATACCTCAAGCTCCAAGCCACTTCAAAGCAAAGACTATGATGGCCAAAGAAACCACCCGGACAAGATTCCTGTAACAGTGCCCAACGTTATTAAAATCAGATCTTTCCAGGCCAAAGGAGTATATTTTGCCATCTCCTACAAATTAAAATTATCTTGGGTATGTCAGCTCTCTCTAATACACCTCTCAATTCCCCACTAGGAAACTGCTTTGACAGCTTATCTACAGATTATAAATATTCTTCAGTTCAAGATTTTTGAATGAAAGGTCATTCTTAAAGCATCCACTTTACAGGTATTAAAATACAATTATTATATAAAGAAATACCATGTCATGTCATAAGAGGAGGGGATGATAAAAGGGGAAGGGCAGACTGGAGGAAATAGGTAATCCAAATGCATGCCATCTGAGGTGGAAAGGAGGGGAAAGAAAGATACAGGGAGAAAATTTGGAACTCAAAATCTTGTGGAAATGAATGTTGAAAACTAAAAATAAGTAAATAAATTTAGATTTTAAAAAAGAAAAATAGCATGCAGATACTCAATATTTCCTTACTAAATGGACAGAGACTTGTGAAACCTATTATATAGAATTTCTCCTTTAATATAATTCACTGGATCTAAAACACAGACTTGTAAAACGGGACAAGGAAACAGACTCCTTACACTGAGGTAGACTCACCCTAATTTTTGCAACTTAATTGTGTACAAGGTACTAAAGTATGTATCCTGTCCTCAGTGAGCTCACAATCCAGCAGAACATGTAAGCTATGTCCACAAATAAATATAATACAGAATGGAGAGTATGAGAAAGAGAAAAGTACTAGCTCAAGGGAATAATAGATTACTTCCAGATAGTAGAAAAAAAGGAAGGTAGGATTCATGTTACGTTTTATTGTTCAGTCAAGGTTGACCCTTTATGGCCCCATTTGGGGTTTTCGTACGAGAGATACTAGAGTGATTTGCCATTTCCATCTCCAGCTCATTTTACTGATGAGGAAACTGAGGCAAACAGGATTAAAAATGACTTGTCCAGGGCACACAGTGTCTCAGGTCAGATTTGAACTCAGAAAGATGAGTTTTTCTCATGCCAGAGCCCATCCCTCTATTCACTGTACTACCTAGCTAGGTATTCCCATGTTATGCTATCAAAGCTATTTTTTCACTATTACTCAATTTAATTCAAAGAACAAGTATTGAGTATCTGCATTGTACTGGGGGAAATGCAGTTTCAGTAAGACAAACCCTACCCTAAAGAAGCTCAGTCTAAAAGAAAATGACATATGCAATCATAATTCATAAATGTATTAGAATTGGCTTCACGTTGACATGGACCTTGAATGAACTTTTTAACCTGTTAAGCTACAGGGAATCACGGAAGATACTTAGAAATTAAATTTGGAAGATTAGTACAATGGGGTGTGAGGAAGAAATTAGCTGGAGAAGAGGTAGGAAGACCTATTAGAAGCCAAGTAAAGCCAGCAAAGGAAGGTACTAAGAGTAGGAATACAAGGAAGAAAGATAACAGTGAGAGAACAGAATAAAAAGAAATAGAACCCAAGCTGTTTATGAGAGGGATCACACCAAAGCTTTAAACATAAGAAAATGAGTGTCAGTACAGAAGTAGTGAGACTAAGAGTAGGAATAGTATAGTGAATTTGATGGGACATTTGGACATTCAAAGATTTGTTATGTAGGCAGTTGGATAAATCCATCGGGAGAAAAGAGCTTAGACTGAAAATAAAGTTTTAGCAATCAACTATATATAAATTATAAATAAGTTATGGGAGCTACTGACATGATCAATGGAATGGAACAAAAGGCTTTAAAAAGATGAGAAGTGGATAGAGATAGAAGGAAAACCAAAAGGATAATGCGTCTGAAGCCAAAGAATGAGAGGAGACTATTCAGAGAAAGGGATAATTAACAGTGTCAAAAGTTATAGAGAAATCAGGAAGAAATCTGAAGACAGTCATTAGATGTAGGGATTAGGAACTCACTGGTGACTAGAGATATTTTCAGCATAGGGTAGAGACAGGGAAGTCAAATGGTAACAAAAGTAGGTGGACATGACACTGCAATTAATCAGACAGAAAGAGTTTTTCAAGAAGTTTTACCTATTTTTAAAAAGTATCCCCTTACTCAGCCACCCAGTCAGTACAGGCATTAGAAACAATAATAACTAACCCTTTTAAGACACCGACCGTTGTCCTTCAACTTTGACATTATGGTTTTAGAATTGATTTGATATAGGATAATCTGAAAAACATCTGCTTCAACAAGAACAATCAAGTCAATGAATCCTATGTGCATAAATAAAATTTACATCATGCCAGATTAAAATACATCTGAAATGCTAAACATATCTTAACAGATTATGTATTTTATTGAAGGGACAGCTGCAAACTGCATCTTCGGACTTCCCAACCTATACCTGGATGCACTCAGCAAAAGAATGGATGTAACCTCCGAGAAACTCAGCTAGATGGCACAGTGAATAGAGCTTGACTCCAAGACACTGCACCACCTAGCTGGACCTCAGATACTAACTAGCTGCATGACCGTGGACAAGTCTCTCTTCTTCATCTATAAAATGAGCTGGAGAAGAAAAGGGCAAACTACTCCAGTATCTTTACCATGAAAACCCTAAATGGGGTCACAAAGAGTCAGAAATAACTGAAATGACTGACCAAACCTCTGAAAAATATTTCCTTAACCAGAAGCAACAATTACATTAGTTAGGTGAAGAGTGGTATTTGGTAGTATGTGTCATAAGGTTGTTGAAGAGATCATTATTAACCTTTAGCCTCAGGGACCACACACATCTTTAGTTCATTACAACATTTAACAGTCACAGCAATTTGTGTTCGCTCCCTTGGTTAGGCCAAAATCTAGTTGGCCTTACACCTTTATTTAACTCTCTTCCTACCATGATCCCCACACCCCCCATGCCTCCCCACGCCTCCCCCCACATCCTGGCTATTTTCTGATTTTCACTCACAAGTTTCATGTACAACTAATTAGGGTATATAAAGTTCATAAAGCTTCTAACTCTCACAAATCACATGTGCTAATACCAAGGAAATGGATCTCTCTTCTTTCCTTCACCTTTGGAGCTGGGGTGGGAAAAGATCAGATCAAAGATAAAATTCTTTTAAGTTTAGCCACAGCCATCACAGCCTACAAGTTGGAAAGGACCTTAAAGGTTATCAAATATAATCCTTCATTTTACTAAGAAAATCAAAACACAGCAAGACTGACTTGCCCAGTGTTACACAGCTAGTGTCGAGGAGGGATTTAAGCCCAATTTTTCTGACTCAAAGGCAGAGCCCTATTCACTATGCCACATTGTCTCATTTAAAGTTCTGGTTTTCATCTACCCAAAAATGTTACTGGAGGTTGGTGGGATCACTGACAGGACAAATTCCTAATGCCAGTCAGTAAGCATTGAGTGTTGATGATCAATATTTCAACTGTAAGGATATTTCTCCTATCTCCCCAAACACCACCTCTAAATGTCCATGCCTCAGGTCAAGGGATGGTAAGCCATTCTCCCTATTGCCCAAAACAAATTTTGTGCTCTCTCCACAAGTGCCAGGAACATTCTTTAAGTGCGCGTTTCACACCAGGTGAACCTTCCCCCCTTACTCCATAAACTCCAGGAGTTCTCTTTCCTCTACCTGGCATTCAGAGACAGCTCACACTGGCTCCAAACCGCCATTCTCTTCTTCTTGGCCAGTTCTCCCCTCTGCACTTTACATTTCATCTCCTACCTTGAGGAATCTGCACCATTGCTCCCCACAGCCAGAATGTGCTAGCCCCTCATCACGGCCATGAGTGCAGCTATCTCACTTAAAACGACTGCCTCCCTTCTAGACTTTCATAACTCAAGGACCGACTCCTTCAAATATCATTTACTGATTCCCAGCTGCTAAGGACTCTCCTCTCCTATCACTTTGTATTTATTTGTACACATGCTGTATTTCTTCAACTACCAACCTACACTAGGCACCTTGAGCAGAATAGAATCTCAGCTCACTTTTGAAATTGTATTCCCAGCTTCTACCAATGCCTGGTAGGGGCTTAAATTAAAGTCTGTTAACTGATTACTCTTTTTCATATTCCATATTCTTCAAAATTTTTCTCTTAATCAGTTCATTTATTCTCAGTCACCACTAAAGTCCTGGGTCTCATCATAAACAAAGCATCAATAACAAGCATTTTCTAAATACCTTATCTGTCAAGCATTATGTTAAGTGCTGAACATACAAATTCAAAAATGAAAATCGCCAAACAATTGGAAGATACACATTCAGATAAGACATATACAAAATAAACACAAAGTCACTTGGAGAGGAGTGGAACAAGGGAAAGTATTCCAGGCATGGGAAAAGAGAGGGAACATCTTATACAAGAGTATCAAGCAAGCTAGCTTGTCTGGTGCTGTATGCCTGAATGTATGTGCATGCACACATGTGTTTGGGAGAGTGGAGAGATTGGAGGGAGATATAAATGTGTAATCAAGTCTGAAAATGAGGCTAGAGACAGATTGTGAAGGGTTTTAAATGTCAATAATATGTTACTTTATCACAGGGCACAACAGAAGCTTCTTGAGCAGGTGAGTGTTAGGATCAGACCTGTAATTTAGAAAAACAATGTGGTAGTTGTATGGAGACTGAAGAGGGGAGAGCACTGGATGTTGGAAGATAAAAAGATATAGTCCAGGGATGATGAAGATGTAGACTACAGAGGTTATGCTGTAAGAAAGGGGGATAGATGTAAGATGTTGATGAGTCAAGCTTGACTATTTAGAAAAGTTCTTTATCTAAAATCCTAGAAATGTGTAAAACAAGTTACTACTTTAAAAATAAAAATTGTACTACACGGTAGCTTTAAAAAAAATTAGAATGACTCCTTTGATACTCATCTACTAAATAGCCAACTTAACGGTATAACTGTGACACTTTCAGCTTTCTTTTTAGTCCCACACATAACTACTTAAAAAAAAAAAAAATCACTCCAACCCTCAGTTTCCATTCCTTTTTTTTTTCTTTTAAATGCATAATGGCTATCAAAGTGGTTCCTATATTTAACTTTCCATTACTAATGGAGGGATAACTATGAATAACTCAAACATGGTTGGCCAAAATAATTTATGTTCATATGTGAAAAGCACTGAATAGCTTTTATTTTTTCCTAGAAGGGGAAACAGCTATAAAGAATAAATATGCTTAACTGTAAGAATGTCAAGTTTGAAATTAGGAATTTGCCACGAATATGCCATTAAAGAATAATCAAGAAATGGTTTTATACAGCAAAGAGAATATGCCACTTTAAGCATTTCGTTTTGCTCAACTAAAAATACAAACCAGTATTTTATTTTTAATTTCAAACTCTACTAACACCAAGCCAGATTATACAACTGGATGGAAAATTATTCAATCTAGTGGTGCTTTGTGAATCTTAACATAGTTTGCATAACACACAGCAGGAAGACAGAGTAGTTACAGGTGGCCTCAGAGTCAAGACCTGGGTTCAAGTCCTGCCTCAGACATAAGGCTAAGTGAGTCAGCAAGTGATTTAACCTTTTTAGTTGCTGCAGACAACTAAGACAGACTAAAAGGCTTTTCAGTGTATTTGCCAATAATAAATGGGAGTTTAGGAATCAGTTTTATTTAGCAGAGTGGCTAATTTACTTAAGTTCCCTCACACTTTAAAAAAGATTAAGAAATAAGAGGATGCCAGGAAGGTTAAGAAGCCTGCTTCTAAGACGGAGGGTGGGGGTGGAGGGGAGAGATTGGAGCCATTCTAACCTCCAACACCTCACTACAACTTTCAAATGGATATCTAAATATCATGTTTTCCAGCATTTTATTTTTAAGCTAGATTTTCCATCAATATAATACGTATAAGATTGAAAGAAGTCAATAACTGTAGAGTGTTCTTCAATTATGAAAAAAAAGAAAGTGGTCACCCTAGAAATCCACATAGAGAAGACAGAACAATAGAAAACACCACCAAGTCAGGAGGCCCAGATGAGAATTGACACTCCAAGCAAACACTAGTGACTTCTCACATTACTACTATTTTTATGCAATCTTTTCTCCCTTAAATAGTTTCTATCTTAACGTACTTCCTTTTTTAGAGGAGTCACAAATTACAACAAAATTAAGTTTTATTAAAGTTCATACTCATCTTAAGAGACTGCCTTTTCATACATCAGCATGTTTGTGAACTTCTCTAGGACAAGTCAGGACATGGGATAGCACCAGGTCAGACACTACAGTAGAACTCAAAAAGGGAAATAACAGAGGTAATTCTTATTTTAAGAATGCACACCATGCCAGATGATTACATGGAAGGATTCACTGTGTGGTTAGCTGCATGTGTTACAATTATGGTTACAGGTATTATGGTGCACAGCAACATAAAGGCATCATCTTCAAAACTTGCTTTGGACATACAAGTTAACGATCCCACTACACTATACTCCAAATCGTGTAGTTAGTGATGATAAATGTGTTCTTGTCTAGGTGCAAACCTGGACAAATTGTCTTATGATCAGTTTTGTGACCATTCAACAACTCAAATCTTTAATTCTTACTTTCAACTTGTATAATGTTAACTCTCTCACTTTAACTCCTGGATTCAGACTATTTGAAAAGCCATCAGTGAATTTACAACACCACAATGGGAGGGAAAGAAAAGCCATTCATAAGCAGGTAATACTTAAATACATTGATTTCCTACTAAAGAACACCATTCCCACCAAAACAGAGTGATATCCAACAAATATCTGAGCTCTTCATCCGAGAATTTACCACCTGAAGTCACCAGCCAGTGGAGGGGGATAAGCTATCTACAGGCAGAATAAAATGTTCAGGGGAGGTAAAGTTCATTTCTATATTAACTCTGTGGGCACAGAAAAAGGAAAAGAGGGTCTGTCTTCAAGGAGGTCAGTGAGAGGGCTTGTGAACTGAACTCAGTACAACAGAACACAGGCTGGGCCAAAAGATATAAGCAAAATGCTACAGGAACATAGAGGGAGAGCTTATGTCCAAGTTGAAAGAGACAAGGAGCAAGCAAGGTTCGTCATAGAAGTTGTATTTGAGCTGGTCCTTGAAAGATGAGCGCAATTTCAACAGGTGGGCAGAATATGGGAGGCAGAAAAAACAAGGACAATTTAGTTAAAGCAGAGTGTGAAAGGAAGTAGTGAGATAAACCTAGAATCAGGATCAGCACGGATTTATAGGAGTTCTGCTGCAGGGGTTCTTAACCCAGAGTCCATTTTTTAAAAATATTTTTTATTTCAATATAATTGGCTTCCTTCGTAATTTATTTGTAATGTATTGTAATAATTTATTGTATCCATCTAAAAACATTATTCTGAGGAGTTCACAGATTTCACCAGACAGCCAATGGGGTTCAAAACACACAAAAAAGGGTTAAGAACCCCTGGTCTAAAAGCAAGATAGAGTTTGGACTATATGTATGTGTTAAGCAACAGAAAGCCCCTGAAGATTATGTAAGCAAATGATCCATGATCCAAGAAGGGAGAAAAATGGAGACAAGTAACTAGGACATATTGTGAAGGAACCAAATATTGAACCTCGTTTTTATGCAATGACTAACAACAGCTAGCATTTATACAGCACCTCCTATGTGCCAGACACTTAGGTAGGAGCTTTGCAAATATTAATCCATTCATCCTCACATGACCCAGTAAGTGCTATGAACATCCCCATTTTACAGTTGAAGAAACTGAGACAGAGATTAAGTGAACACTCAGGTAATAAGTGCCTGAGTCTGAATTCCTAACTCCAGAGCCAATGCTACATCCACTGCGCTACCTAATTGTCCTTTTCTGTACAAGGAGTAGTTAAAAGGCTATTGAGGGACTGAGTAAAAGAAGTGCAGAGAACAATAATGGCATATCACCCACTTCCGACTGGATCACCACTAGTCGCCTGGACTTTTGTCTCGCTGGAGGAGAGGTCGGGGTGAGAGCTTGGCAAAGTTCTGCTCACTTAAACCCAATTCATACCTAAGTCCAAACATCACCCCCACCCCCGCCCCATGTCCCGGCCCTCTTCCAGAACGAAGGACTAACAAGAGTATCAGCGTTAGGGCTAAAGTGGGCTGGGAGGTTATCTAGCATAACCTCTCCCTTCACAGATAAAGAAACTTAGGCTCAGTGAGATTAAACGAAGTAAGGAGAGAGACAAGGTTCAAGAAATGAGTCAAGAACAGCATTTCAAGGAATGAACATAAAACATCAGAGACCCAGCTAATACCTAGCAGAGCTCAAACTGAAGTACATTCTATATGAAGGGAGGATACAATTGGTTTGTTTGCAAAATCCCATCGTGCTGGTTATACCAAGCTCCAGAACATTTCAAAGCCTCTAAGATCCATAATGGCTCAGAGTTCTATCAACACAAGAAAAAAACACATAGATGAAGGATATATACTGGACAGATTATAATGTATACACCTCTGGGACAAACATTCTATACTAAAAATGAAGAAATAAAGTGAAGAAGGATAAGCAGGATTGTAACAGGGAACCTGCAAACAACTTAAAAGGACCCAAGCTTCTCCTGAAACAAAGGCCCATCTTTTTGTCAATAAACTTCCAGTGATGCTATACAATTGCATGCTTTTAGATCACTATCTTAAAAGTATTAAAGTTGCAGGTCATTCAAAGAGTAACTGAGAGTGGACATATGAAGAAGGTAAGTAGCAGCGTATTACTAAAGAATCCTGGGGGAGCATTAGTGTAAATTGTAAAGGGTGTCACAGCACTGACTGGAAAGGAAGACACAGATCAATCCATCAACAAGAAATCATGAAGCACCTTAGTAATGTAGGAGGCATTGTGCCAAGAGGTGGGGTACCAGGAGAAGCAAAAACTGAGGAATAACCAATCGAACCAAGCCAAGAGGGTCAAAGGACTTACAGGCAGGCACCTCTCTTAAAGAACTGACCAGCGCACAGGGATAAGAGTTACACAGGCTAAGAAAGTGGAGGCGGGAAGGGGCTTCAATCTGCACTATAAAAAGTACTCACAGATCCATGTTCAGTAATAAAGGCTGAGAGCAATACAATTCAATACCAATCTGCTCCTAAGGAAATGATAAAAAGACTCTGGGGGTGGGAATCCTTTTCTGAGAAACTCATTTATAAAGCAATATAAAAGTCACAGGTGTGTTAATATTCCAAAACAAGCTAAAGTACCTGGCAAAAATTATTTTAAGTATAAAGTACCAATAACATATGGAGTAGTCACTCTGCATGGTAAAGGCTCCTATTCTTGCCTCAGGTGCTTATGTACATATGATGTATGTGTATGTGTGTATGTATACATATATACACACATGTATATATAAATTAAAGCAAACAAATTTAAAAGCATATTTTAAACCACAAAAACTATGAAAATTAAGTTAAATTTAAGGTAGCATTGCATCTCAAAACTACCAACTGTCTATCTTGATCCAAAGATCACACCTCTTCTATTGGCTTAAGCGTTTCCAAAAGCCTTTTCCCATACCCACTACATCCTTACCAACTTACAAACGATCACTTACTAACTTACAACTAATTTAGTTGTCTGGATGACAGAAAATGTTTAGCTGTGAGGCCTTCCTAAATACATCTGTGCAGAAGTAAATGCTGCAGAAAGTAAAAACTGAGAATACTGGGTAAATTTCAGTTAGAAATTCTGACACTAAAAAAACTTTCCTGCAACTTGTTATAGATCCATTTACCATTTCAAGAGTCTTTTAGTAACTATGACAAGCACTGAAAGAACCCAGAAATATTTACTCCAGTTTTAAGCAGTAATATATTAGTCATAACAAAACTTCCTCACATTCCTGCTTTTCTTCAATTGCAGCAATTTGCTCAAAAATCCTTACAAGTCTACTTATAATTACAAGCTTCCTTACACAAAACACTGTTCAAAGGTCAAATTCAGTTTATTTGGTTTTACTTTAAAATATGATGCACACTTGAGACTATGCAAATGAAAAAAAAAGCACCTCTATCAATTTTATCCTTAACCTTTGCTTTTTAAAAGTTAACCACAAATTCAAGATTTAAGCAGAAATAGCATTACTGGTTTTTCTATCTCCATAGCTGAGATTGATGTCTCAATAGGATGCCATTTTGATGTTTCCCAGCAAGAAATTCAGACTGGTTTGAGGACTTAGAATAAAGTCAGGAATGCATAGTAAATGAAGAAATTTAAAACATCAGTACATCAGTCAATACATTTTTTAAGGATTCCTGAAAATCACAATTTCATTCTATTACCATAAGAAATAAACTAAATTCCTAAAGAGGCCATTTTAAAATGGCAGCCTACCACTTTTTACTTCCAGAAGTGCAAGTATTTTTAAATGCTCAGTTTTGTTTTAAAAAAAAAAAAAGTTGCCTAATAGCATATTACTGGTATTATACCAAATAAATTTCTCTCTTTTAGAAAGAATGCTACAAATTTCCTGACTTCCTTATAGACTGACACCTTGTCTGAATTCTGGGAGGTCACAAATTTTAGGAAGTATAAAACTAGGCAATAAGATCCACAACTCAGTATCTGGCTTAACAAAACTGCGATAACCCTTAGAGAGAAAGACCATATTTTTAAATTTAGTCAAGGATATTTGGGGGAGGGAGGAAGTTAGGTGGCCACTTCATTTAAATTATATCTTAAATAACAGAAGATTTGGCATTTTCAAGATGCTGAAAAAATTCAAGGTCTTCTCTCTGAAGCTGAAATGTTGGGAGTGAAGACAACAACTTTAGTCATCCCTTGCACAAGGTTCCACTGTGGTGCCTAAAACTTATTAAATTTCTTCTAAAGAGTCTAGGCCCCAAAACCTTGTTGCCAAGAGGCCTGTATGTTCAAGTCAGTTTTACCAAAATGCTTGCCTTAGAGTTGAGATACTCAACAAAGTTCTAAAACCTCCTGGAGCTGCAAATAAGTAGTTTTCGTTTCATTCTCGCAGAAAAACAATGTAACAAGTATCAGTCTCCCGAAAGGTGAGCCATCAACAGTAACGTTAACCCTCTGCTAATACACTACGTATGGTCAGTCTTTGGAATATAAATAATTCTCATTGGAATCACAAAAATTGTCAGTTTTAATTTTCTAAGTTTTTGTATCCTCGCTCACTGTAACCAAAGTATCTGATATTTCTTTTTAAATCGCAAACTCAAGCAACCTAACGACGTCTCTGTGAGAGAGAAAAGGGGCTGTCACTCAGATCCAGGGGTTGAGGGCACTGGGGGCGGGGGGGAGCGGGTTGTGAGATTCCCCTTACCGGGTTCACTCGTTACAAGAAAAGGGGGGAAGCTCCCTAGCAATGGGGTTTGGGCTTCTTTTGCCTCCAATCGATGACAGGCAGTTTTGTTTCCCTTTTTTGCCTTTCCTCCTATGCCCCGGGCCTGGCACACAGTAGGCACTTCACGCCAAGGCGTATCTGCTCTAAAAAGGTCTGCGGGCGGACCTGACGGCTGGGCCCTCACTAAGCGCTGACTGGCTTCTCTCACTACCAAAGGCGAAGTCTAGCCGCGGACCGGAAGGGCTGGCACACAGTAGGCACTCGGTGCCGGCGGGCTTGGCGGGGCCTCAGGCACCGGCACCCAGCAGGCCCTTCACGGAGCCGCGTCCCGGGCAGGCCGGGCACCCAGCGCAGGCTGCGGCCGCACCGAGGCCTACAAGTGTCCCGCCCGCGGGCAGGGAGGAGGGGGCGGCACGTGTGAGTGTGTTTGTGTGTGTTTGTGTGAGTGCGTGTTCGCGCGCGCGCGTGGACGTGGGGACGCGCGGCGGTCGCGGAGAGCCTCTCCAGGGGAAGCCCCACGGGGCCCCCGGCGCTGACAGCGTGCGCGGCGCGACGGGGCGGCGGCGCGGCCCGGCCCAGGCCTCGGCCCCCCGGCGCTCCAGCCCCGGGGCCTTCCCGCCGGTCCCCGAGCAGGGGAGGAGAGGGCCGGGTCCCGGGCCCTCCCCTCCGCGGCCCGGGAAGAGGCGCCTCCGATGGCCACGGGACGCCCCCCCACCCCGCTCCCCTCCCCCAGCCCGCGTCCGCGTTCCGGAGCTGACGCTGCGGGCGACTCTCCGGGCCCCCCCTCCGGCCGGGCTCACCTCAGGCGGCTCCGGGGGCGCTGGACACAGGCAGGCTCCTGGGTCCGGGGCTCTCCCTCTCCTCGTCCCTCCTCCCCCTCCTCTCTCTCTCTCTCTCTCCTCTCTCCTCTCTCCCTCTCGCTCACTCCCTCTCTCTCTCTCTCTTTCCTCTCTCTCCCTCTCTCTCTTCTTCGGTTAACTCCGCTTGTTTCTCGACAAAATGGCGCCGGAGGTCGCGCGCTCACGTCGCGGCCTTTCCCCTCCCCGTTTCCATTTCACCATTCGCTGCCTGCTCGGGGCGGGAGGTCCTGGAACTGGACCAATCACGGTTCCAGACCTGTGACTTCCATCCAATCAGTGATCCGGGACCGCGGATTTAAACCAATCACATGCTATCACTCGAGGAAAGTAAGGAAGAAGCCCGGCTCTTTCTATCAGCCACCAATCCAAACTAATCTTTCGCGGGTCTTGGCCAATGGCCGCTCACCGGTCCCTTGGGAGCTGGAGTCAGGCCGCTCGCGCCTGCGCTCGTGAACCGGACCAATGAGAGTGCGTCTAACCTTCGATTTGAGGCTTCTCGAACATCCCGCCTGCTCTCGAGAGCTTTGACCAATGGGATCGCGGCGTTGCATCCCTGAGCAACAATAAATGAAGAGGAAGGGAGCCGAGGGGAACGTGGGGAGAATAAAATGACCACAGGCGGGAATTTCTTCTGCACCCACAGGATTTTTCTCTCTTCCCTTCTTTCGAGAGTAACACAGCTCAGGGGTCCCCCATTCAAGAGATCAAAGTGACAGTCTGGATTCCTCGCTTTCTCTTCTCTTGAAGTCGTGAGGGCCATCGTCACTCCCGAGCAACCCCATTACAAATACCTCCTTTTGACTGCCCCCCCACCTCCGGACTACATTTCCCACTGTGCAACTCAGCGTCGGGCGAGGGAGGGTGGAGGAACGAACGCTTGCGCGTTGCATTTTGGGATACGTAGTTTCCTCAGAGGTTAAAAGTTGTAGGGGAGTAGTCTTTGGAGCGAGGCATGCTGGGAGTTGTAGTTCTTTGTGCTTTACACCTGGCCTTTAAAGAGAAAGGTTCCAGGAGGCTGCCCTAGTTTACCTGTCTTCCCCATATCCTGTCTAGTTGGAGTCTCCTTCTTGTAAAGCGACCCTCAGAAATACCGACTTAAGAGAACTAGACCTTGCAAATCAGCCAGTCAATGCCTCTTGTTTTCCAAAAGGGGAAACAGACTCGAAGGGACCTGTCCAAAGTCACCGGACTGGGAAGGATCCTTTGCCTATGGCATGGCAAAGCTGGAAAAGACTTCAGAGACCTCCCCCTCCCCCCCAATCCAAGTCAATTCACCAAGTCCCCTTATTTCACAGAGGAGCAAACAGAGATGAGGTCACCTGGGCATGGGAGTTAGCCAGAGGTAAGATTTAGACCCCAAATCCATGGCTCTTTCCTTGTCCTTCTTCCAGCTCCTCTGCAAAGCCAGCATTCAGAGGAGCACTGTTAGGAGCACTCCCACCTACCCCCTCCACCATATCATCCCCAGCAGAGAATGGGTAGTACAGGGTCCTGCCTCAGGAGACTTTCCCCAGCACCCCACCCCTACCCCACTCCAAAAGTCCCTTTTCCACAGACTCCAGGTACAATCTCTTCATTATACATCTTCTCTGGGGAAAACTCAGGAAATCTGGCTTTCCACCACCCCATCGTCACTCTTCCCATTTTTTTGTTTTAAACGTTTCTTTTGCTTGGAAACAATAATAACAAATAGCATTTATATAGTGCTTTGAGATTTGCAATACCCTTCACAAATATAATCTCATTCTATTCCTGCAGCCACCCTGGGAAGTAGATGCTGTTATTATCTCCATGTTATAGTTGAAGAAACTGAGGCAGAAAAGTGGTGAAGTCGCACAGCTAGGAAATATCTGAGGCTGGATTTGAACTCTAGGTCCAGTGTCCTATACAATGAGCCAGATAGACAAACATTTCTAAACTAGGAAAGACTCATTAGCATTCATGTCAACATTCACTAACAACTCATAGTTCTAGGGTACACTATCATGGCTTCAACAAATATTTATCCAGTACTCATGATGACTTTCTGATGCCTCATCATGGGGCAGAGGCAAGAGTCAGTACTCAGGCATTTATTAAACACTTCCTGTGTACTAGGCATTAGCTAAGAGTAGAGGATACAAACAAAGGTAGGAACTCCCTTTTCGATGCGTTCCCATTCCAATGGGAGAGATGTGTAAAGAACCAGCAAACAGTGAGGAGATGGAATGGAATCCTGGAGGAGGAGACACCAGCAGCTTGGAGGGTGGGGAAAAACCTCCTGTAGAGGGTGGGATTTGAGTCATCTGAAAGAAGAGGCAGAAGTGAGGAGCCAGAGCTGGCACAGAGGTCCAGAGAAAGGGGATGGACTGTCTTCTCTAAGGGACAGCAAGAAGCTTACTGGAACAAGCTCACCGACTGCATGAAGCCACAAGAAGTATCAGAACCTGAAAAAAATAACCTTATTCTTTAATCATTTAGTTGTGTTCAACTCTTTGAGACCTCATTTGGGGTTTTCTTGGCAAAGATTCGTGGTTTGCCATGTCCTTCTCCAGCCATTTTACAGATGAAATACGGTGTTAAGTACCTTGCTTAGGATCACGTAGCTAGTGTCAGATTGAATTTGAGCCTAGATCCTGACTCCAGGGCCAGTATGCTAGCTACTGTACCACTACTCCACCCACCCATTGCGCAACCTAGCTGCCAGTTTCTAAAGAGTTTTAAATGGCAGAATGTGATGCCCAGTCTTCAAAAGCTAGAGCAATGGAACACAAGTCATGGGAAGTTCTACTAAGATGCAAAGGTTTCTAGTTTGAGCCCTAGGATGGACAGTGGCTGTTGTCCAAGGACCAGCCTAGCTAAGTAAAATAATGCTCATCTCCAGCTAGGTGATAACCAAATAAGTAATGAATTCTTTGGCCATGGTGTATGCACACTATGAGCAAAGCATCGTACTAATTTCCCAAGGGGTGTCTTACCCTACTAGTGAAAACAGAAACCTGGAAACTCAACTTTGTATTGCCTAACTAGCACTAGCACAGTGTTGAGCACACTGCAACTGTTCAAAAATATCTATTGAATGTTGGGTTTTTTTTGTCTGTCCTTTGTTCTAAAAGTGGGCCATGACAGAATGAGTGGATGGATAGATAGATAAACTAAATGGTTGAGGGGATAAGATATATTTGTTTAATAAAGATTTAAGTAACTGAAGATGTGACTATGTAAGGGAATGGAACGTAGAAGAATAAGGCAAGGTCCCTGCCCTCAGGGAACACAGAGCTTGGTAGAGCATAGGGAATAAGCAGATGTTAGTTTAAATCAGACCCCATACCTGGCTTCCAAGTGCCAACAGATGACAAATATTGACCAAAGTTGGATCCCCTTTAGAAAAGCAAGAGTATAAATTATAGTTTGCTATAACACAAAGAAGGTGAGATAAGTTTCAGGGGGAAAGGGTCTAAACCAGGGGTGGGGAGCCTGTTGCCCCTTAATAAAAGAATTTGTCAAAAGGACCTAGAAAGCTACAAGTTCCCCATGCCTGGATGCTAAACTATGATGTGATTTCATAAGAAGACAAGAAAACCTAGGAAGTCTTCATAGAGAAGATGGTATTTAAGCTGGCTGGGTGGGCCCTTGAAGAATGGGAAGGATTTTAGCAAGAAATGATAGAAATGGGGAGGGGAAGAGGGATGGTATTCCATGCATATGGGTGGAAAGACATGAGCAAAGTCTCAGAGGCAGGAGGGAGTGAGATACATTGAAGGCTATGGACACAGGCAACTCTATTACAACAAAAAATGAAACAGACAAAAGAATAATAACATCTGGAATTTATAGAATGCATTAAGGTTGCAAAGCACTTTACTTACATTTTCTCATTTGACCCTCATAACAACCTAAGGAGGTAGGTGCTATAATTACCCCCATTTTACAGATGAGGAAACTGAGTCACACAGAGGCTAAGGGACTCATTCAGGCTCACACTAAGTGTTTCAGATAGCATTCAAATTCAAATTCCAGACTCCGAATCCTTAGCTCCATTCAGTTTGCCTCCTACCTTCTTAATGATAATTTTATCATTGGCATCATAAAAGAGGTGTCCACATCCCTCTTACATTCTATGGGAAATAGAACATAATCTGGTATCAGCTTAACTAAAACTCTATGCTTTGATTCTAAGTGTCAGTATATAAAAAATATCGACTGAACTTGGATCCCTTCTGTGGAAACTTGAAATTCAAGAAATTTAAATGTAATCACTAGCTGGATACTAAAGACTGATGGTGTATGGGAGATTTAGGTGCAAGCAGAATTGAACTGGCAATAGGAGGGTAAGCAGGCTGCCTATATTCTTTCCCAATCTCCAGACTTCGTACTGTTTCTCTCTACCAGTGACAGATGGATATCTTGAATCCACCAAGCATATGGATGGTATTGTGTACCAATATACAATGGCTACTGAGAGCTCATATCTATACAGAGCATTAACATATTCAGGCCTCAAAATGGTGGGATAGATGGTACAAGTATTATCACACTGTGGAAGCATATTTAAAACCTTTTGAGTTCAACTGAAAATATCAAGAAATGATATTTTCTCTAGACTCACATTATCAGACTTTTCCCTTTGGGAAAGTAGATATAACAAAAGCAAAGGAAAATTTCTTAGGGAAATGGATTAAGAGTAATAATCCATCTTAACCCAATTTATCTAGATAGGGTAGCCAGCCTAAGTCATTGGCCCTATGATCTATCATCTTCTTTTCCATTTCAGAATTAACATATCGATTACAGGAAAGAAGTCCTTTCAGTCCTTGAAAGGGAAGAGCAAGGAAGAAATTGTAGAGGACAGAGTATTATCTCCAATTTATCCTGTATATATAGTTTGCATGTTGACTCCCCCCTAAGAACGGGAGCTCCTTGAGGTCAGGGACTGTTTTGGTTTTTGCCTTTCTTTGTATCCCCAGGCCTTAGCACAATGCCTAATGTAGAGCAAACACTTAATAAATGCTTGTTGATGGACAACTAATATTTCTTAATAATAAAAAATAGAACCTGCTATATGTCGGAAACGCTAAAGTCCTCTATAAATATTAATTTATTTGATTCTCACAACGACTCTGAGAAATAGATTATTTATTTATCCCTGTTTTTCAGTTGAAAAAAAATGTGTGGTTTGCACCTTTCTCCAAGAGGACAATGACATCAGGGAGATGATGACATGACTTTCAATTGACTTTGATTTGAGGGAGGGCTGTGCAAAGTCATCAGTTTCACTTTCTCCTCCAGAGCCATCTGGATCTAGTGGCCAGATATCTCTCAGAAAGACTACGGACAATCCAGAATGCAATGGAAGACTCTGGCGCTTTTAAGCTAAGGTCTTTTCAGGTTCTCACTGAGTGAGACCATGCCCGTTCAGTGACTAGACCACTTTAAGAAGTGAGTCAAAAGATGGTTACTTTAATACAAAATAAAAAAATAAATAAAAAAAAACAAAAAAACTGAGAGAAGACCTTCAGGGTTACTGACCAAAAGAGAAACAGTTACTATTTACATTCTCTGTGAGCCAGGAAGGCCCCAAAAAAATAACCATTAAGTGGTGCCTGGGCAGGGACCTATTGTTGTCCAGTCCTTGAGATCTAGAGTAAATTGGGTTTAAGGTTTTGCCTTTAAGAAAGATATCTATCTAGTAAACCCAAAGTTAACTAAATAGCTTTTAGTCATCAAAATTTACCTTCCTTTGGGCAAAACACCCTCAGGGAAGTGAGAAGAGAGGAGAGGAGAGGAGAGGAGAGCTGAGGGAAGGAGCTCATTTGCCCAACTGGAACTGGCCCCCTGAATCCCCATACAGGCAGCTCAAGTTAGTCACAGTTTGTGGTTTGTCCTTCGTTCTCATTCTCTCTGGGTGATGGGTGATAGTGCTACCCTTGATAATAATAAGAAAGTTGAAAAGAATGGAGAGTTTAGGGGAAAAGATAACAGGTCTGTTTGGCGCATGTTGAATTTGAGATACACATAGGCACATCCAGATGAGATGTCTAAAAGGCAATTGGTGGCACAGGACTGTGACTCAGGAGAGTTGTTAGAGTTGGATATATACAAATCTGGGAATCACCAGCTTAGAGATGAAAACTGAATTATAGGCATTGAGGAGATCAGCAAGCAAGAGAGTGCCAACAGAAAAGCAGAGGGAACCCAGAGCAGAGTCTTTGGGTACACTCACAGTTAATGAGCATGATCTGGACAGAGATCCAACAAAGAAGAGTGAGAAAGGGCAGTCGTCCTGGTAGGAGGCACACCAGGAGGGAAGGATATCATGAAAACTCGTACAAGAGAGTATCCAGGAGAAAATGATGAGCAAGAGTCAAAGGTTACAGAAAGATCATGGAGAAAGAAGAGGAAAAGGCCATTAGATTTGGCAATTAAGAGATCATTCAAAACTACAGAGAAGGCAATTTTCTTTAAAATAAGGCTAGAAGTCAGAGGGCAAAAGGTCTGGGAAGGTGTGAGAAGAGAGGAAGGGGAAGTTTTGAATGTAGATGGTTTTCTCAAGAAAGTTAGCCTAGATGAGGAAGAAGGGTAGAGGATACCAGCTAGTGTAGGTTGTTATCAAGCGAGGGAATTTTTAAAGAGAGAGATGACACAAGTGCATTTGTAGGCAGCAGGGCAAGTTCAAGTAAACAGGGAGAAATCAAAGATTAAAAAGAAAATGAAGATAATACAGTGGGGTAATCTGTTGGAAAAGATGGAGAGAACATGGGATCAAGGAAACATTCAGAGGGATTTGCCTTGGCATGGAAAAGGGTCACTTCTTTATTAGAAACAGGAACAAAGGAGGAAGTTGTGGGGGAAGATTTCTAAGTGATATAAGAAAAGGAAAAAAGGGAGTTCTCAGCAAATGGCTTATGTTCTCTCAATGAAGTAAGAGGTGAGGTTCACACCTGGAAAAGGGAAAGAGAGTAAAGATTGAAGAGAAATGAAAAGGTTTGTAATAGCTGTGTGAGTTAGTGGTATAGAGAATTGACTAGGAAAGAGGAGAATAATTGCCAGTTGAGATTATAGAATGTAAATTTCTAGTGGACCATTAGCTTGGTTTTGTGGTTTCCTTCAGGTCCCTTCAACAACACATGAATAAGAGGGATGGCAGGATTAAATCCAAGTTGTTTTTTTTTTTTTTTTTTTGGTGAGAATAGTGATAGAACAAGGGCCCAAGGGACTATAGGATAAAGCATATGTCAAAATTGAATTGATTCATCAAGGAAAAAAGATAGAAAAAGGAGGAGCACACTGGTGATGGCCTAGCAAAAAAATGGGAGGTAGAATGATTGTAGGTCATAGTGAGGAGAAAGAACAGGGCTGGGTTCAGAAGATTTCCTTTAAGGGCTGGCTGGATGTATTAAAAAATGAATGGAATGTAAAAGCAGAAGATGTCTATATGAAAGGAAAGAAACAAAGAAAAAGGATAAAAAAAGACCACTCACTCCCCCTTCTTCACAGGCCAGTTTTCCATAAGATCACCCCTATTCCCTCAGCTAGAAAGGTTCTCTTTCACCTCTCTGACCAGACTTATGCACTTTTCGTTGTAACAAGTATCATATTTCTTAGGGTAAATGTCTCATTCCTCTATAAAATTAAGTTCCTGAGAGACAGAGACTGTATAGCTTTTCAAAAGTGTATCCTTGACACCATAAGCTGTGCCTTGTACATAGTAGGTACTTAATAAATTCATTTTTGTTGAATTTTCTGAATCCATGTCCTAACCCAAAGAGGAATGGAGATGAATGAGTCCCAAATCACTTAACAGCTTTGAGGACCTAGGTTAGAAGATGAAGCCAATGGTAATATTATTGTTATATCCTGAGGTCAGCTGCCCTTTGACTTTTACCATTACTCTTCTGAGAGTCTACCCCACCCCCTGTGTAGCCAACATTTGTTTAAAAATGGTTCTCAGCCCAGGCCTTATCCAACAGGCAGGGGACAAAGAGTTGCAACATGACTTGATTCTCCCACAGGTTGTGAGATGGTGCTTTGTCTCCCTCCCTTTTTTCAAACCTGGGGTTCATAGACATTGATTTTAAAGGTCCATGAACTTGGAAGAGAAAAAAAGAAATTGCAACTTTATTTTCTCTAATCTTCAGTTTTCTTTGTATTTTATTTTACGCATTTAAAAACATGATTCAGGGGAGACTCTTCGCTTCCCCAGACTGCCAGAAGGGTCCAGGATACCAAAAAATATTAAGAACTCCTTCTTTTAATGGATTGGAATAATGAGGTTAATCAGGATAGTTCCCTGCTCTTTCTCCTCCCATCTCCCCAACTGTGAGTCAGAGAAGGGAAATAATTGAATCATAAAATGTAAACCCATAAGGGATCTTAGAGAGTTTTGTCCAGTCCCTTCCTTCTTCATCCTCCACTAGCCAGAGAGAGAAAATTGAAGTCTTCCGAAGTGATTTAAGAATGACTTCAGGTCTACAAAGAAGACAGGTCTTAAACCCAAGTGCCCCTAAATACAAGTCATGGTGCTTTCCTCTCCTAAAAAACCTATAATGCCTCTATTGTTTTGAGTCTGGAGTAAAAGGAATTCCCATCGTAATTCTTATTCTCTAATCTGCTCAATACACCACCCCACTCACCCTCATGGAGTCAGATTAAAGATCATTGGCAGCACCTCCCCCTCAGCTGCCCCAACACCTCCCTCTTTGAGCTCTTCCAGCTGGGCTCACTAGATAAACGGCTGGACTTCTTCAGGATCCAAAAGCCAGTGGGGAGAATGCTGCAATTAACTCTTAGGGATTCCAAGGTCTTTCAGCTCAAACCAGAGAAAGAGGGAAGTGGCAGAAATTTTCCCTTACCCTTTACCCCTAGACTACCCATTCTTCCCAAGGCTTATACACAAGATTCTTCGAATCATTTGATAACTCACCTATTAAGAGTCCTGAGGTTCAAAGGTATTCCAAAACAGCTGGGATGTGTCAGTCAGCTGTTAATTACTCACTAGGTCTGTCTTTTAATAATTAGTTTTGCATCCGAGGATCTAGAAGTGCCTTCCAATCTCACTAATTGTTACTCACAACAGCCAGGAGGGGAGGTAAGTAGTGAGGAGCAAATTGCTATTTAATAGGGAGTAGGTGTGGAGCTAATGACAGAATTCTTAGTTCAGGTCAGGATCTAAGCCAGAAAAAATTCTGGGAAGAAAAGTGGGAGAAATAAAAAAGTCCTTGCTGTGGTTATTTCATCATCACCATCATCATCACTACTATTATTATGAGTCTCATTTGCAGATGCAGGTAGTAAGGTACATAGGAGGTGTAGGAAAGAGGTCAAGATTTGGAGTCAGAGGAGCTGAGTTTGAATCCTGCCTTTTTGACCACTGCCTTACGTAAGTCCCCTAACTTGTTGGGGGTTTTGATACCTCATCTGTACAATGAGGGCCCTAGAGAAAATGAATGATGCCCAAAGGCCCACTACCGCTTTGCTGTTCTATGCTCAAAGGTTCTTTTTAGCTCTTTGACTTTGGGCAAAAGCCACTTCCCCATTCTAAACTCAATTTCTCAAATGAAAGTGTTGGGCTAGATCTGGGGTGGGGAACCTTTGACCTCTAGGCCACATGTAGCTCTCTAGGTCCTCAAGTATGGCCCTTTGACTGACTGAAACATGGCCTGGAGGGCCACCTCTGCCAAGGTTCTTTCTAGCTCTAGATTCAATGTAGATGTAGAAAAGGAAAATAGCCTACTTAGGGGCCACTTGATACAGGCTGGAAATGTTATCTCCAGAAATCCCTCCCCTCTCTTTCCCTGCCAGCAAAGACACTGGGATTCTGATCTCAACTCTGGCTATGGAGGCATACCAGCCTAGATATCCAAAGCTGAATTCATTATCTTTTCCCCCAAACTATATTCCCTCTTCCTAAGGACCCTATTATTGTTGAGGGCACTGCCATCTTCACAGTCATGCAAGCCTGCAACATAGGAGTCACCCTCAACTCCTCACTCTCTCACCTCCCATATCCAATCTATTGTCAAGGTCTATTGATTTCACCTTTGTAACATCTCTTTATTATGCCCCTTCTGTACTCTGACTCTTCCATCACCTTATCACCTCATATCTGGACTACTGCAATAGCCTGCTGATTGGTCTTTGTAAAGCACTCACCACAGTGCCTGGCATGAAGTAAATTCTCAACAGATGCTTGTTCCTTCCCCATACACACACGCATGTGCGCGCACACACACACACACACACACACACACACACACACACACACACCCCAGTCTCTTTTTGTGCCATTCCATTCTCTACAGGCCTGATCATGTCATTTCCCTTTTCAATAAACTCCAGTAGCTCCCTATTACCTCTAAGAACTAAGATGAAATCCTCAGTTTGTCTGTCGAAGCCATCTATAATTGGAAATTGAGGGGATGCCTATCAATAGGAGAATGGCTGAACAAGTTGTAGTATATGAGTATAATAGAATGCCATTATGCTATAAGATGTGATGAGCAGGCAGACTTCAGAAAAACCTGGAAAGACTTATATGAACTGATGTTCAGTGAAGCTAGCAGAACCAGGAGAACATTGTACACAGTAACAGCCACAGTATTCAATGACAGACTTTCACAGACTTAGCTTTTCTCAGTAATGCAATGCTCTAAGACAATGTCAAAAGACTCATAATGGAAAATGCTATCTACATCCAGAGAAAGAACCATCAAGTCTGAATACAGATCTATTTTCACTTTTTGTTTGTTTTTCTCGTGGTTTTTTCCCTTTCTTCTTTCACAACATGACTAATGTGGAAATATGTTTAATACAATTGCACATATATAACTTATATCAGATTGCTTGCTGTCTTGGGGAGGGGGTGAGAAGGAGGAAGAGAGAAAAATTTAGAACTCAAAATCTTATAAAAAAAAGAATGTTGAAAATGCTATGTAGTTGGAAAAAAAATACTATTTACAAAAAAAAAAGTCTTTTATAAACTGACTCCTTTCTACCTTCCAGTCTTCTCATACCTTATAACACCCTACTGCCAACTCTTTGATCCCATAACACTGGTAGCCTTGATGTTCCTTGAGCTGCCATTCCATCCCCAGACTTGGGTATGGATTTCTCCACATCTGGAATTGTCTCCCTACTCATTTCAGCTACAGGAGTTCCTTAGCTTCCTTCAAAACCTAACCAAAAATCTTTGCCTTTTCCTCCACCCTTCAATGCTAGTTACCTCCCTCTGTAATTATCTGTAATTTATCCTGTTTGTACACAGTTGTTTGCATGTTGTCTCTCATTAGACTGTGACCTCCTTGAGAGCAGGGACTGTACTTTTGTCTTTCAGCGTCCACAATGCTTTGCACAGTGCCTAACATATAATAGATGTTTAATAAACACTTGCTGACTTAATAAGCTGGTCTTCCCCTCCTTTCTACACTGACTCATGTACCTTTGTTTCAGTCAGCACCCTGATTCAGTGATATCCTCTGGAAGCCTCCTTGGATTAGTAATATGAGAAATAACACTGTCTAATGGGTCATGATTACTTGTAGCAAATGGACTACTGGTCAACTCTCTGGATCAGCGCATTATGCCAGTATTCTTGTAAATATATAAAAAAAAGTTGTCTACCAGTATTTTTGTGACCAAACATAAATGGACAGCATTGCACTCTGATGAGCAGTTGTTAGGGTAGTAATCATTTGTTTATTCATATCCCAAATCATCTATCCAATGGTTGGTTATAAGCTCCTTCAGGGAATGACTAGAGTTTTATTTTTCCATGCCACAGGAAGCAGATTCTGCCGTCTAAAGAATCACAGAGCTGGGAGGGACCTCAGAATTGAAAGAGACCAACCCAGATGTGGAAGAAGTAATTTGGTCTGACCTTTGTTTGATTAGAAATCCCATCTCCAGCATAACCAACAAATAATAATTCTGCCTTTGGTTGAATACCAACTACTTCCCAAGGCAACAAATTCCATTTTTGGAGAGCTTTATTGTTAGCATGTTTTTCCATAGATCACACCCCAATCAGCCTCTCTACCAAGTGGGATCATATTTTGAAGAGCTCTAAATGTCGACAGAGGACTTTGTGTATAAACCTAGAGGCCCTAGGGGACCACAGAATCTTCTAGGGCAGAAGAGTAAGGTTAGAATTGACTCTGTGCTTTAGGAATGTCAGTCTGGCAGCACTGGTGGTGGAGAGGAGAACTTTGAGGCTGACTGACCCCAGGCCACAGGGAAGAGTGATGAAAACTTTAACTAAGGTGTGGAAAGAGAAGAGGGTGTGGGTGCTGGGGTGTGCTGGTAAATGTTTAACAGTCTGCTAAGGGGTGGGGAAAAGGGACTGTATACAGGACATGCTTTTAAATTTAATCTGCATTGACTCTCCAATCATTTTCTTAAATCTAGCCAATCAACAAAGCAATAAACCAAGCCCTAACCTGTCCTAGCCTTTACTAGTTTCCAAGATGTACATGTTCACACTGAAAATTTTACAATTGGCTCTTAGGTGCCAGGGCTCCATCACACCCTAGATGGCTAAAGAAATGAATTGGAGGAGGGAGCACTCCTTGACCAACCTACCATGGAAAGAGTCTGGTCCTTTTGTTAACTCCAAAGACCTGATGTGATAGGACACAGGACCACAGGTATCCAGAGAAATAAAGACATCCCTGGACCGAAGCCTTCAATAATACCAGGTAGCAGACTGGAATATAGTAGGTGCTGTCTATCGCTTTCCTTTCTGCCAGAGTTGTTCCGCTATCTTAGAGGAAAGAGTCCCAGCTTGAGTAAGTGAGGGATATCGAGGAGGTAGAATCAATAAGGTCTGACAACCAAGGGAGGAGGGAAAAGAACTGAGGATGACTCCTAAGTGAGTAGGAAGGAAGGAAACACCCACTCGCCACTTATTAAACACTATCTATATATCAGCATCATGCTGTGTTTTACATATCTCTCACTGGATTCTCACAATAACCTTGTGAGGTAGGTGCTAGTATGATCCCCATTTTATAATTGAGGAAATTGAGGCAAACAAGTGAAGTGACTTGCTGTTAGCGTCTGAGGCTTGATTTGAATTCAGGAAGGTAAGTCTTCCTGACTCCAGCCCCAGCATTCTATCCCTTGAGTTATCTAGCAGTCCAAAAATTGTTCAGTCATGTCCACCTCTTTGTGGCCCCATTTGGGGTTTTTTTGGCAAAGAGGCTGGAGGGGTTTGCCATTTTCTTCTCTAGTGGATTAATGATTAAGGAATTTGCCCAAGTTCACACATCTGGATCTGAATGTAGAGCTTCTTAACTCCAGCTGCGGTGCTCAATCTACTGTGCCATCTGGTGGCTACAGGAGCACAATGCATCGGTGCTCTCAGAAAATATAAGTCCCTCCACAAGGCCAACCTATCAGCCAAGATTTAGTTGATGATCCCAGGGAGATATCTGCCTGAGTCACGTAGACAATTTGAGTCAGAGGTAAGATTTCAACCCAGGTCCTCCTGACTTTGAGCCCAATACTCTTCCCGTTGGGCTAAACTGTCTCTGTATAATGTTGCATAAAGAAGGGGATTAGTAAATAAATGTTTTGGACAGCTAGATAGTGCAATAGTAGGGCTGGGTCTGGAGTTAGAAAGACTTCTCTCTGAGTTCAAATCTGGCTTCAGACACTAGCTGTGTGACCCTGGACAAGTCACATAACCCCGTTTGTCTCGGCATCCTTATCTGTAGCAAAATGAGCTGGAGAAGGAAATAGCAAACCATTCCAGAAAACCCCAAATGGGATCATGAAGAGTCAGACTCGACTGAAAACAACTGAACAAGAAAATAATTTTTTTAAATGGTGGTACCCTTGTGAGAAATAGGAGAGTACAGAGGAGGCATACCCTTGGGAGGAAAGATAATGAATTTAATTTTGGAAATGTTTGTATTTGAGATGACCTTGGGCAAGTCACTTACCTTCTATGAGTCTCAGTAAAATGGGGGTAGGTGGGCAAGATGACCTCTGGACTAAATCTATCATCCTATCATTTTATGAACCTCTAATCCCTCCCAAAGTGGTTTCCCTTAAATAATTTTAGGCCATGAGATCCAATCTGCCCTTTCTGCAAACCCGTTGAGATCTGATGAATACCCAGATTTCCTGTCTTCTATCACAAATTTAGAAACAGACTGGTCACTTTCCCCAGAAATTCCAGTTCTGCCTTGTTGGTCAATATCAGGTCCAAATGTCAGTTTTCTTCCTGACTTCCTCCACCATTTGAAAGAACAGGCAGTGATTATCTGAATGACTTTCCAAGCAAAATAGACTGTTGGAATGCCAGGAAAACACAGTCCTAAAGAGGGTAGTTAGCAGGCTTCCCAACTGAGGAAAGAAAGGCTTATGCATCTGAAACTACTGGAATCTAATTCTGCACAGTAACCTATGAAGCTTGCTGAATGAGTAGATCACATAAGTTACAAACAAATTCGGTAGAAACTAGAAAAGGGAGTTAGATTAAAAATTATATAAAAGATGATCCCAAGCTATTCCACACTACAAAAGTTCCTTTTTTTTTTTTTTAAACACCAGTGTAGTCTCTGGGTTCCCCTTCACATGTGAGTTTCCTGAAAGCTACACCAGATTCAAGGAATATAAGATGGCAGCATCCACTCAAAGATCATAGGTATAAGCCCTCATCAACCGGTTTCTTTAACACCCAAACAGAAGAAATATCAGTTCAAAGGAAAAGATAATTTATTTAATCAGTGACTAAAAAGTTTTCCCCTTACATACAAGGGTATGCTTTCCCATGGGTCACCACAAAATCAGGAACACTCACGTTCAGAGAACATATACATAGGGAACCTGTGGTCAGGAATTACCACAAGTTCTTTTCCTGGTTGCTTTTCTGAAGTGGTGCTGATTTCTTCCAGTAATATAATCGGACTGAGATAATTTTTGCTGTCGCTGCTGGTCACAGCTGGTTGTCTCTGCTGAATTGCTGCTCTCCAGTTATTTTGTGGCCTCTTTTCCTCATTGGGGGAAGGGTCTGTCAGCTCTTTTGTATGACAGCCCCAGGGACTTGGTTAGCTCTTTTGAGATGAAGACCTCTGCCAGAGAGAAGCCAATCTGCCCACTAATAGCTAGAGAAGCCTTAGTCATTTAAGTCTGTCTTTTGAACTAAACTCCTCTCCTGCCACTTGAATCACCCCATTCTAAACTCTTATTTGACAAAAATCCTTTTAACTGCTGCCCTGGTTGCCCACCTGGGTCTTTGAAAATCATCCCTGGAGTTCTCAACAAAATTACAAAGAAAGTGAGTGGAGCTGTGATAAGGATTCCTTTCAATTCTCTTCATGCTCTTGGTCTATCACTTTGGGAAGAAGACAAGAGAAGGACTCAGATGACCTTTGATCTACTTCCCTTAAGAGCCAAATCAGTATACATCCCTATACCAATATTTTCCCTACACTACTATATGGCTGCAATTCACTGAACACTGCACTCTCAGAAGATCACAACTGCTAGGTGACCCAAAGGGCAATGGAAAGATGGATACTGGGTGTCAACAGGCTATATTGCCTATACAATAGCTTGTGGGAGAGAGGTGGCATAAAAGATATTGTCAGGGATATCAATGACCAGAAAAGAAAGGGATTTGACTGGTTGTGAATGTAGCAAATGAGAAAGATGCAGCTTCAGTACAGGATTGGTGTGGTGTCCCTGAAATATCAATCAAACCAGAGGAAGCCTTCTAGCATATTAGGTAGTGTTTATTGCATTGGGTAGTAAGTGTTTGAGGCCAGATTGGAACTCAAGAGGATAAGTCTTTCTGACTCCAGACCCAGAACTCTATCCATTGCATCACCTAGCTGCCCAAAACATTTATTTATTAATCCCAGTGGATGACAGGACGTGGAGAGACTGTGATAGGCATCTATGGGGGAGGTACTCCATGTCCAGATGAGATTATAAAACTGTCCCAGAACGCTGAGTACAGTGTGCATCACTAATCTAGCCTAAAATTTATAAATAAATACCTCATCTGCCTGAAAATTGGAGGCTGGACAAGATGATCTCAGAAGCAGTGTTGAATTTCGGAGGAAGGAGCAGATACTTAACTCATCTTGCGATCAGAACAAGTCCTTGTACCTTTCTAATTCTGTTTCCTCAACCATAAAATGGGAATAATGGTATTTGTGCTGCTTACCACACAAGATTGTTTGGCGGAAGACACTTGGCAAACTATAACATGTTATATAGATATGAGTCCGGGTGGTGGGACTGGCTTATCTCTTAAAGTTATCTTTTATCTCTTATTTATCTTATTAAAGTTATCTTATTATCTCTTAAAGTTCTTTCTGGTTCTAAGATCTCCAAGTCTATGATTATGGCTGATTTCTATCTCCTTTCTCAGGAGGTATGCAGCCTGGGGCGCACTTCTGTAGATTTTGGGGGTGAGGAAGAGACATTGAGGAGAAGGGGAGAGAGCTGTCAGAGAAACTAATTCTCTCTAACATGCCAGAAGTTAGATGAAGACCAAGAAAACATTTGACTTCACTTTTTATTGCAGAAATTGAAATCTTTTCTAGTCCTTGAAAACTTGCAAAGGATTGTTCATGTGGATAAGCTGGGATTGCTGGGTGGGCTGCCAATCTGGGGAGATTTTCAAGGTCCCCAGGTCTGCTATCTCAAGATTAGAAATGGGCAGCCTGAGAAATATCTATGGGAAAAAAAGAGAAAGAAGTTAAAAAAGGGACAGAGAGAAAGGCAGTGGGTAAGTTTCTAACATGCCTTTGGGGATTGATACTTTAGTACAGAAATGTATACTTTTAAAGCATTTCTTCTATCTTTGGGGTTTCACAATGACTTGGTACTGAAGTCTGTCTGTTGTTTTACATGGAACAGTAGATAGAGCTTTGGATTTCCAAGTGGGGGTTTTGAGTTTCCACTTTGATACCTTCTCTTAGCAAGTTACTGAGTCACTTACCCTTTGTGAATCTGAAAGAAGTAGGAAAAGTTAGACTCTCAGAACCTACCTCACAGGGATGTTGAGAGAAAACAACTCTATAAACCCTAAGTCCTCTATAAATGTAAGTCACCATTTCTTTAACGTTTTAAAGTTTGTAGGGTGCTTTAATACTATCTTATTTGGTCTTCATAATAACCTTGGGAAGTAGGTGCTATTATTATCCCTATTTTACAGCTGAAGAAACTGAGGCAGATAGAAGTGTTATATGACTTGCCTAGAGTCACGTGGGTATAATAAGTGTCTGAGGCCAGATCTGAACTCAGGTCTTCTTAAAGCCAGGCCTGGTGCTCTATCTACTTTGCCACCCTTTTAGAGATGAAGAAACTATGACCCAGAAGCATCAAGTGACCTACTCAACATCACTTGGTAGGTTTGTGGGAGAATTGGGACCTAGATCTCAACCACCAAACTCAGCACTGAGACCTCCTCTTACATGGCTCCCTTTCCCTTATGTGTCCCTCTCATCCTCTCCCTCTTTCACTCCTACCTATTTCCACCAGATTTTCCCATTCCTCCTATGCTGTTCATCCTTTCCCAGTCCTTTCTTTCTTCTTGCCTGATCCCAGAGGCCACAATGCTAATGACAGCTCAGATGTCATCAAATGACCATGCCCAGGATATGAAAGAGGGAAAGGACCTCAGGAAGTGAATCCAGGAGTAGAAGCAGCCACCCACTAGGAATTCTTACCAGCAGCAGGGGAAGATCACAGGTACGTGGTGTTCCTGAGAAAAGACTCAAACATCTTCAGAGCCTGAACTGGTTGGTACTGAGGAACCATATGTCCAGAACCCTGTGGGTCAGACGTGGGGATATATGAAAAGGAATCCAGGGAGGAGGCAAATGGAAATCCAAAGGGGAATAAGTGTGCAAGCTCCCCCAGTGTGGGCTTGGATTGTTAGAAAGCAGGGTCCTATGGTCAGTGTGGCAGATGTAACAGGGATAAAGCAATAAGAGGTATTAGTATCAGAAATCATGCCTAGGCAATGAGTTAAACAATATATTTTGGCTTGGGCTAAGGCTATTCAAAAGATACCAGTAACAAAAAGATAGTAGTCAAAAGTATCTGCCTGCCCAAAGGGGCCACCCAGACCTTACTATATCACTTCAATTCTATTCAAACGATGCTTACTAGTGGTGTGACTATGGGTAAGTCATTTCAATTCTCTGACAACTTTTGAAGATTTTAAGTTTTAGAAAACTGTAGTTATGACCATTGGATACTCAATGGCTAGAGTGGTTTAAGGTTCTCTGGAAATTGGGAAGAACTGAGTTCAAATTCTACCTCAGATACTTACTTAGCTCTGTTATCTTAGGCAAGTCATTGAATCTTTGCTAGCCCATCTACTTATCTGTCAAATGGAAAATAATAATAATGATAGCAACTACCTCTCTCAGGGTTGTTGTGAAGATAAAATGAGATAATATATGTAAAGTGCTTTGTCAGCTTTAAAGCACTAGATACATGCTAGCTATTATTAATGGGTACAGTTTGAAATCACAGGTCCTGGACAGGATGGATGTGTCCAGAACACTGTGTTCCAGTCAGATTGACCTCATCTCCTTCATTGCACCCCCAAATACCGTCTATAACACAAAGAAATGGATAGTTTAGTGATAAAACTACAACCTCAAGTACATAATGTCTCCTCTAGAGGCATCAACACAGGATGTAAGATGGTAGAGAGTAGAGACTGTGTCATATACTTTTTAACCATTGTAATCTTACCACCTAGCACACAGCATTGCACATAGTAAGTACTTAACAAATGCTTAGTGAATTAATTTTAGTTCATCTCCACCATTAGTGGCTTTTGAGTTCTTTTGACTATGGTTTTCCTTGGCCTTCAGTTTTCTTCTTTGCTTTCCTGAAAACCTTAAGTCCATAGCCTACAGTAAGATTATTTTTCTTGGCTCCCATCTTTCTCAGCAATGTTCCCATCTCCATAAGATCATCAGGCGTATAACCAGAAGAAACTTTAAAATTCACCTAGCCCCTGATTCTCTAAGTGTAGTCCAGGAACCACTAGGGGTCCTGAAGGTCAAATATATTTTTATAATAATTCTAAGATGTTTTAATTTCTATTGCAGTAAAAATCTATAGAATAATCGATTGATACTTAAGTATCCATTATGTGTTGGGCACTGTGCCAAACACTAGGGATACAAAAAGAGGAAAAAGGCAGTCCCTTCACTCAAGGAACTTAAACAAATAGCTGGCTATAACCCATTTGAACAAAATCCTCAACAATTTTAAGTGTGTCCATCATATTATACCCTACATTTTAAAAAACTTTTTATTTCTTAAAGGCAGGTTCAATTCACTGTCTGTGGGGGTGGGGGAAGATTATCTGTAAATGAACATAATGCAGAAAATCAAACACACCACAAAAGAAACCATCAAAACAAGAGTAAAAGAAGGAAAGTAAACATTCGGGCTCTATCTTGAACTTTAAAAAAACAACAAAATCAAATTGTAAAAAATTTTAAAAGTGTGTAAAGGGGTCCTGAGGACCAAAAACTTGAAAACTTCCGATCTAGTCCGATCCCCTCCTTTTACAGAAAATGAAACTGAGTCCCAGAGAGGCTGAGTGAGTTGCCCAAGGTCACACAGTCAGTAAGAATAAGGAGAGCCTAAATCTTCCCAAGACCTTGGGCTCCAAAACTAAGCTGCCTCTGTCCATTCACATCCCATCCTGATGTTTTCATTAGGTTTCCCTTCAGCCTCTCAGAGCCCTTCAAAAGTTTGGAAAGATTCTCCCTTTGAGCAGCCCCAGACCAAGCATGAGTTCAAGTCCTCCAAGAGCCACCCTATTCTCTACTGGTGAGCAGGAGAGAGGGTGCCTTACCTTGACGGTGAGGAAAGTGATTTGCTCATATTCCCTGAAGAATCCAGCAACCTGCCTTTTATAGTACCAGGGCTGATAGGGGATCATCACCTGTGAGAACCAGAGAAAGAGGGACAGCCTGAGCTACTGGCCTATCAATAGCAAATTTCATAAGCACTTACTTAAGTACCTATTGTGTACTGGACTCCAAGCTAGGCAGGAGAGAATACCCAAAATCAGCCTGCCCCTAACATCCTCCTCACTTCCTCAAAGTCACCCTTAGGGTCGTTGCCCCAGCTACCTCCTGAAGCTGTGACTACCAGAGAGGATGAGTTGGTTCTTAAGCATTCAGCTTGAACATCAGCCACCTTTTCAAAGCTCTCCTCTGTATCTCCCCCACATCAGAAGGCAGGTTGTCCTTTTGTAACTTCTTTTAGAAATCTGACCTTCCCAGATACAAATGTGTCCTAAGCAGGAGGTTCCCACACTTCCTCCAAGGCCTCCACCCTGACCTTCCAACTCCACCACCCCCTTTCCTTCTCACAGGCTGGTTCAGGTACTCCACAAACTTCTCTGCTCCCAAGAAGTTGCAGGCCATATCAGTGTCCCCATTATACACCAAGATACGGATGTTGCTTTGCAGTAACTCCTGGTAGAAGGGACCCATGTCCATGTATTGTCTCTGGTACTGAGAAGTCACCTGGGTGCTGGAGGGAGGAAGATGAAAAGGAGCAGACAAAAAGCTATAGTAGAGGGAGACTGGGAGTCAAATTCAAATCATTATCAAATCAAAATCAATAAGCATTTATTAAGCATTCAGTTTATTAAGTACAGTGCCATGATAGGCACTGTGTTGGGAATGCCAAAAAAAAAAAAAAGGCAAAAGATGGTCCTTGTCTTTAAGGGACTCAGTCCAACGGGGGAGACATGAAAATATTTAAAAAGCAAACTATATACAGAATAAATAGAAAACAATTAGCAGAGGGAAGGTGCTAGAATTAAGACGGGTTTGTGAAGGTTTCCAATAGAAGGTAGGATTTTAGTTGAGACTTAAAGGAAGCTAAGGAGGGCAGTATTCAGAGCAGAGGAGGATGAGTGTCCCAGGCTTGTAGGGAAATTGACTGAATTGAGGTGAGTACATGGAGGGGAATAAGGTTCTAAAAGTCTAATCCCACAATCACAGGGGCAGCCATTCAAATATATGAGGACAATGATCATGTTTCTAATCTCTAAGAGCCTTCCCTTAATTCTCACCCCATCCTCTGTACCCAAGAACCTGAGGCTAAGAGCCCTGAGAATTGCATTGCCAAACTATCGACTCTGCCTCTGGCATAGAGCTTGGAGTCACCATCCAGGGAAGGAGCTAGAAGCCTCAGTTACTGAAGATGAAGAAGAGAGAGTTCTCACCAGCCAAGTCCATAGCACTGGCAAATGGTTCAACATCAGAAATGGATATGGTTCTATTAGTGGAAGTGAATATAAAGAAGGCACTGTGATTGAATGAATGAATGAGCATTTATTAATCACTTACTAAATTCTTAGTACTGGGGATATAAATAGAAAGTGGGGATTAAGATGACTGATTCTCATAAAGACCATGGAACTTTTGTATTTGACTTAAAGCTGAAATTTCCTACACATGCAGCTCCCCCATTAGAATGTGAGCTCCTTGGGAGTAGGGACTGTCTTAATTTTTTATTTGTAGCCTCAATGCCTTGTACATACTAAGTGCTTAATAAAAGCTTTTTTATTGAATGCATTCATCCATTCATCTCTCATCAGTTTCTTTATCTGGCTTCAACAAGTTCTCTCCACTCACTGCAACACAATCTTCCCACTTAGCCTTCTTCCCCCTCCCTGCCATGTGTATTTGTTTCTATTGGTAAGCACCAAAGGAAACCCCTAAAACCCCACTGGGAACTTCCCCAGCCATGAAGAAATTTCACATTTCAGCAATTTTTTCACCTCAGCCTCCTGGGTATAAAGGATAGGGTGAGAATTAAGGGAAGGGTCCCAGAGATTAAAAACATGATCGTTATCTTCATATATTTGAATGGCTGCCCCTGTGATTGTGGGATTAGACTTTTAGAACTTTACTCCCCTCCATGTTTGTCCTTTGTTATCAAAGAAGACCATGGCATCAGGAAGGTGATGTCAATCTCTTCTGAGCAAGGACTATCCAGTCACTTAAAAGATGGAGAGAGACTTTCTTCCCCATGTACAGAACAACAAAAGACCGCCTCACCTGCAAAGTTCCCAATTAGGGAGGAAAACAGGGATGTGGAGGGCCTGCCTCACATTGTCCTGGTTCAACCACACATACATAGCTGTGGCATTGATGCACTTGGGGACTCCAGGGATAGGTGCTGCCGGGGCCTAAAGGCAAACAAGGAAAAAGGTAAAAGGTTCGGGGAGGATATCCATCAAAAGCCCAGAAAACTCCTGGAACTGATTCCTGAATGGCTCCCTCACACTCCCTACTCCAAGACTGAACATTCACCAAATGCTATTTGAGATTTATTCCAATTCTCCTTTTGGGGTATGTCTCCCTCTCCCCAGCAACACACAGGTTTCCTCTTTAATCCTTCATTCCAAGACCATCTCTTCCTTCCCAACTGTGCTCCCATCATAGTAATAACTCAAGTATATAGTGCTTTAAGACCTCATTTTATCCTCATGATTGTATAAGGTAAGTAGTACAAATATTCCATTTCTGAGATAAGAAAATTGAGGCTCAGGGAGAATTCCAAGACCAGGGATCTTTCAACTAAACAATACTGCCCCCATACATCTAGAGTATAACTCTGGACAGGGAGGAAAAAGCAGAGGCAGTCTCAAGAATGAAATGGATGGTAAGGGAAGGATGAACATAGGTAATTAGCCACTTTAAAGCCTCAAACCATTCTTTAGCGATATTTCCTGGGAGGCCCTGAGCTAGGCACAGAGGGAGATTCAAAAGTTAAATGAGACAAGGACAATTGTAGTATGAATAAATGAATGAATGAATGAATATAGCATCTATTAATTCTTACTATGTGCAAATACTCAAGCTCTGGAAATACAAACAGAAAAGTAAACAGTGTTTATTTCCAAGGAACTTACACTCTAAGAGCAAGGGGTTATGACACACAAATAACTATGATACAAGAATAAAATACATTAAAATGTGTAATAATAGTGTTAGAGAGGGGCAAACACAAAGTTTTTTGTGAGGTCCTAGGAGGGAAAAATCATTACTGGCCTGTCAGAATTAGGGAAAACTTTCTCAGAGAGGTAGAGTATGAATTGGATTTTGAAGAATTATGTAGGAATTTAACAGGTAGAGAAGGGAAAGGAAGGCATTTCAGGCAAAAACTTTATATGGGTGTGAATGTCACCCTTATTGCCTTTTCCCTTGGTCTTGTACAACTTTTAGGTTGAGTCTACTCCGCACACACATCCCTCCCCCCCCATCTCCACCCCTATTACAGCCAAGATTTCCTTGGTACAAGATGTTCCCAGTAAACTGCTACATATATTTTTTCAGATCAAGGGTTATTAACTTGGAGTCCATGAACTTGCTTTTTTTTTTTTAAGTTGTATAATTGTACTTCAAAGTATTTGGTTTCCTTTGAAATTCTAGATTTATGCCATGCATTTAAAAATGATTCTGAGAAGGGCTCTGGAGGCTTCACTGGACTGCCAAAGAGTTCTATGACACAAGAAAGGCCAAGATCCCTCTATAATTTGATTAGCTTCTTGAGATCCACCTGTATACCTCCTTTTTTTGTAAATAATATTTTATTTTTTCCAATTACATGTAGAGTTTTCAAATTTCATTTTTATAAGATTTAGTTTTAAATTTTTTTCTCCTTCCCTCCCTTCTATCCTCCCTCCCCAAGACAGCAAGCAATCTGATATCATTTATACATGTATAATCATGTAAACATATTTCCACATTAGTCATGTTTTTGAAAAAACAAACAGAACAAACCGGGAAAGGTACCCAAAAAGTGAAAACACTATGTTTCAATCTACATTCAGACTCCACAGTTCTCTCTCTGGATGTGGATAACATTTTCCATCATGGGTCTTTCAGAGTTGTCTTGGATCACTGAACAGCTGAATAGCTAAGTCTATCATAGCCGATCATTCGAATGCCTCTTTTTATGCCTGTCAGTACTATATTGCCTTGCTCTTAATATTTGTTGAATTAAATTGGACTCCCTCCTTTTCCACTTATAGAATCTCAGAGAAGTAACAAGCACTCTCCTCAAATCACTATAAAATTAGCACTAAAAGAGATGTTAAAAGTCATGTAATCACCTCACTTGTTTTACAGATGAGGAAATGGTGCCCTGAGAAGTTAGGTGAGCCGAGTTGTCATGTGTCCCAATTCTCAATCTATTTTTCTGTCACACTAAGATGTCTCTCCCTTGTTCCGGGCTGCTGCCCAACAGGACTCGACCCTCCTCCAGCCCAGTTCTGCCCTCTTACTTACAGAATGTCCCTCTTCTTGCTTACCGGCACTGCCACGTTGAACTGGTATGTTCGATAGAGGTTGCTCATGTCAGCGGCATAGCGCTCCTGGTATCCAGTGGCTCCCCAACATGGTGGGTAGAGGTTGTAGACATTGAGGCCCACACCCTGGATCATTCTGTAAGCCTCCAGGATCTGAGGAGAGGCCAGGTGGGAGGCATTGCTAAACTGCATCCCCTTCCTGGCACGGGACCCTTCCTTCCTTCCACCCCTGGCCACCCTAACCCTGGTCATCCCTTCAGCAAGCCGCGTCCAAGATAAGTGTGGGCTGGGATGGAGTGCAGTGGTACTGAGATTGTTTGATCCACTCTGCTGAGATTACCCAAGAAGAGGGAACACGTACACCCCACCCCCACCCCCTACCCCGCCCCTCAGCGCTGGCCAGGCTAGAATCCACAGGATCCCCCAGGCTCTCTTCTCAAGTGCAAAGGGTTCAGGTTGCCTGCGAACTCTGGGGTGTTTGTGCCCGAGTTTCAACCTGAGCCTCCCAGTCCTGGGGGTCAGGAGCACCTTTTCTTGGGTTAGGAGGATCCCCCCACCTTCCCCTGACCCCCAGCCTAGGAATCCACGGAAAGAGGGGGAGAACAAAGAGCCCAGGTCCCTATTGGTATTTGAGGCATCCCGTGCGCCCCTCTAGCAGCCTCCGTAGCCTGCTGGACCTCCCAGGAGGGCGAAGACAGAGCTTACGGAATCGAAGCAGGTGTCTTGAGTGCTGTTATAGAAGTTGCAGGAGTCCTCCGAGCAGCAGTAGGTGTTCAAGGCGTCCCAGAGGCTGCGGGCAGAATGCGAGAGGGGTGAGAAGCGGGGGAGGAGCGCATGGGCTTCAACCTCTGGCCCTCCCCCACAGGGAAGCCAACCCGAGTCGCCCTCCAATGCCAAAGGGAGTGAGTGGCACAGCGGAGGCCCCGTTGCATCTGATTACCTCCTTTCCACAGTCAGGGTACAGATCTGTTAGACTAACCAATCCTCTAACGAAGCGGTCGCACCATTGGCATATTTCCACTGGGCTGGAATCCACATTTGACATTATTATTATTTCTAATGGTATGAATTCCTACGAAATCCGTGCGACCACTTTAGGCGGTCCCTATTCACACTAACTAGGACCTGGCTGTACCTCTGTAACCTCGGGCAACTCACTTAACCCCTCTTTGCTTCAGTTTCTTTATCTGTACAATAAGTGGGATTGGACTCTATAACGTCTAAAGGTCTCTTTCATCTCTAAAAATGTATGATCCTAGGTCCCATTAGGCTTGAGCTGGGAGATGAGCATCATTTTCGGGGCTAAGGCTGTTGGTGAGGTCGTTCATTCAATCGATCAATCCAGGCAACAAACATTTGTTAAGCCATCCCTAGGTTCTCAGACACTGTGCTAAGAGTTTAAACCTTTGGGACACCCGGTTTAGAGGGATGTTTTGTGGGAAAAACAGGAAACAAAGCAGGTACCTCCACTGGAGTTTGGCTGAACAAAAAAGTGGTTCATGAATGCAAGGGGATATCACTGAGCTGTTGGAAACCATGAACATGGAGAATGCAGGGAGGCATGGGCAAAGCAAAGGAAACCGATGGGCACAGGGACCACAGCATTATAAATGACAGAACAGCAGCAGCAATGATGCCAATCAAAACAATCCAAACTGAATGCTCCCTAGTTACAGTGACCGAGCTTAGCTCCAAAAACAGATGGCAGATGACACTTCCCTTCCTCCTCTGCAGAGGTGGGAGACTGCAGGTGAAACCTGGCATGTATTGTCGGTTAGTTTTGAAGAACAGCAGTATTTCCCTCTTTCTTTTTATTCTTTGTTATAAGAGATCGATCGGTCTTTGGTGGAAAGAGATGTAAAGGCATAAACCAGTGCAGAGGACAGAGTACTGGGTCTGGAGTCAGAAAGACTAAAATTCAAAGTCACCTGCACATGCTTACTAGTTGTTTTACCCCAGGGTATCTTGATATCTGCTTTCTCATCTGTAAAATGGGAACAGTGTAGTAGCGTACCTTCCCAGGGTTGTTGCAAGGATCAAATGAGAAAATATTTGTCAAACGCTTTGTGGACCTTAAAGCACTCTATCCATGCTAAAGCTCTTAGGAAGGAGATATAAAAACAAGACACATTAAAAAGGTTTTAAATATCTACACCATATAAAGCCATCATGTTGAGGTATACAAAAATGAATGAAACACTCCCAGTCCTAATGGAATTTATAATCAAGTCGGGAAAAAAAGGGCAGATGTGACTAGGATGGTCATGATAACAATGGATTATATTTATAGAGGGTTTCGTAGTTGGCAAAGTGTTTTACATGCATTATCTCATTGGACCCTCATAAAAAAAAAAAAAAAACTGTTAAGGGAGAGTTCAGGAAAGGTTAATCTCCATTTCATGGGAGAGAAAACTAAGTCCCAGAGAAGTTAAATGACTTGCCCTATAGGCTATATAGTGTTAGCTCAAGAATTCAAATGGAGAACTTCTGTCTATGATGTCAATTAACCAACCAACATTTATCATGTACCTACTGTGTGCCAGGTCCTTCTAGGCTTTAAGAATATAAAGGTTCTTTCCACTAAATCACACTGCCGTTCCATGGATTTATCGATGTTGGAGATGAAGCCAGTTTACTTGTTTGGTTCTTCTTGGTCCATTCTCTTATCTCACAATTGTGATATCTATTGCTTTCTTATTTCTTTTACAAATAAGCCTGACTGTCCCTGTCTTTTTCTCAACCAAGTGATGCAGGTGAGGGCTGAAAGAGATTGGGGGAAAAGGTCCCTTCCAACCTTGCTGAAGTTTGGAGGGGAGAAGGGAGACAGATACAGCCCTCCCCTGAGCTTACTTGTCTCCGATGATGCCATGGTAGTAACTGAACTCAAGCAGTGTTTCATCATTGAGCTGGTAGTTCATTTCATTCCCTACTCCAAAGCCCTGGATGGGAAAGTAGGTCCCTGAAACCCCAGTATGGTCTACACTGCTTTTCCATCCTACACCATCTGTGACAGAAAAGCATTAGATGAAGGGCTTGGAAACAAAAGGGGACAGATTCCTTCATGTAACTTCTGGAGTTGGAAGACTAGCTGGTTCCTGGATTGGACTTGGACAGAACTGGTACCTACACTTACTAGGATGTATGAGGTGTTCAAGAGGACTAGGACTTTTGGTGTGAGGTTTTTTTTTTTTATTGTTGGGTCATTTCATTCATGTTTGACTGTCATTTGAGGATTTCTTAGCAAAGATACTGGAGTAGTTTGCCATTTCCTTTCCCAGTTCATTTTACAGATGAGTAAATAGAAGCAAATAGGGTTAAGCAATTTGCCCAGGGTCACATGGCTAGTAAGCATCTGAAGCCGAATTTGAACTCAAGTCCTCCTGACCCCAGGGTCAGTGTTTTATCCACTGTATTACCTAGCTACTTGGCGTAAGGGCTTACAAAGCCCTTTTCAGGGCAGCTTATGTATTTTTGGTGTCCACCTGATTCACCCAGTTCCCACCTATAGTTCCAAGAGGCTGTAGTATGTGCAACTGCCTTACCATATTAAACTGTCTCAGTAGATGGGTTAAACCAGGTTGAGGGCAACTGACAGGTCTCAAACTTCTCATATGAAGACTTTCCTCAGTGGAATGGGTGATGAGAACAATTCCAATGATCATGAAGCCTGCTGAAGCATACCATGGGAAATGCTTAGAACTTAGTCAGTCATCAAAGATGCCCAGGTGATCCACTGTGTACCAGGCCATTGCAGTTGTCCTGACTTTTATCCTTCCACTGAACTTTGATGACTCAGGAAAGAGTGAGACTGATGACTTAGTGCAACTCTGCCTCACATATCCAATTCATGCACAAGTCAAGATATTACCCATAATATCCCCGGTTCCCTTCGATAAGGAAGGACAAGCAACAACACCTGTACTCACCTTGAAGTTGATGGGGGCTGGGCCATTAACAATATGAGCACTGAGGGAGGGCATGTAGACCCCACCCTAATTCTCTCCAAATACATAGAAGTCATTGCTAGTGAAGCCGGGGAACTTGGTGAAGAAGCTCTGTAAGGTGTGGTAATTATCAGCCACCACCTGCCCGTCATAGAATCATAGAACATCAGAGCTATAAGGGACCTTGGAAGATAGAATGTTAAAACTAAAAGAGAACTTCCTTAGAGCATTGAATGATAGAACTGGAAAGAAAGAGAATGTTGGAACAAAGAATGACAGAGGAAAGGAGCCTTAGAAAATAAAATACTAGAACATGGAATGACAGCTGGAAGGGAGCTTAGAAGACAGACTGAGGGCTCATTGATGAGAATGTTGGAGCTGGAAGGGATCTAAGAAAATAGAATATTAGAACATGGACTGACAGCTGGAGGAGATCTTGGAAGATGGGATGGTAGAAAACACCAAATGAAGGGATCTTAGCTTTTAGAACCATAGAATCCTAGAGTCAGAAGACACCTTGAGATCATCTCATCTAACCCTTTCTCAGCTTAGGCTGGTGCCATTTTGTCCTTGGATTTACAGGGACTTGAATTAGTCTCCTCCTACCCCTAAGGGCCCTGTCCCTTTCTCTCATCTCCACTCACCTGATGATCATTAATTTTGTAGACCTGGCTAGAGGAGTAGGAATAACCCACTCCAGCCAGAGACTCCAGGTATAGCACGTTAGCCACTAGATTCCAGCTATGGGGGTTCATGTAGAGGGAGCCATCATCATTTATCTGCACAGAAAGATACAAAATGCACGGATAGCATTGGCCTGTACAAAGTTACCACTCACTATTTCAGGTTTGAGACCAGGACAGAAACGGGAATCCAACTCTCATTCTCTCGCCAACCCTCCCCCAGGCCTAGGAATTACTCAGTCCTCACCCTGTAGGGGCCATTCACCGCCAATAAGCTTTCCACGGAACTGGAACCAGGGCCTCCAGTCAGCCACAGCACCAAGGGGTCAGACTCAGGGTTTCTTTGAGACTCCACAAACCTATAAGGCCAGGAAGAAAAAAAATCCCTCTCCTCTGGTAAGACAGGCAGTTTTTGGTTTTTTTTTAAAGAAGTCGGGTTCACAGAGAGAGTTTCTTGTTCCTGAGAATATTGGGGAAAGGAATGAAAACTTGGGAGTTAACCAGGAATTTTGGAGTGGGTCAGGTATATGTTAGGACATGACTTAGGATGTCCTAGGATGTTTGTTTTTTTTTTTTTAAATCATCTCCAACACTACATTAGGGCTTGGTCTGAGACTTGTGAAACTGGAAAAGACCCAGAATCTAGAGTCAGCCCTTGTCTCACTGATAGAGTGATGGGGGTCTTTGGGGGAGTGATTAACTCTTCATCTTTTCCTTCCTTGTCTGTTTCTTTGCACCATGCCCAGCCCCCTATCCTGTGCTTTGTTGACTAACTAAGAATTAGATCAGGAAGTTTTTCTGCTCTATAGGGAAGGGGGTTGAATCCTTCAGTTAGGGTCATGAGACCATAAGATGTAGAACTAGGAGGAAACTTTGAGATCATGTTGTCCAATTTCCTCATTCCACATGAGGAACATTAACCCCAGAGAAGTAAAATGACTTTTCCAAGGTCATCTAGCTAGTAAATGACAGAGCCAGAATCTGAAGGTCTAGTACTCCTTCCATAAGACTGCAATGTCCAGGATACAAGAAAGATCCTATTCTATAGGTTTAGCATCCTGGGTGATAACAGAGGTGGAGGCAGGGACCTTGATCAAGGAGGTTGAGACTCCCATGTTGTTCCCCAAGTACAGATGCTGTCTGACCTGGGCAAGTCACTAAATCTTTCTGGGGCCATGGAACAATCACTCTCATGTCCAAGAACTTACCAGTAATGGAATTATTTGTCAGAGCCAGCCTGGAGGTAGCCAGACCATTGCTTGAAGTTGGGCAGATCAGCCAGGCCAGGTGGTGAAGTGATAAGGTCTGGGGTATATTGACTGGTGCTAAGGCCCCAGAATAGGCTGGAGAGAGTCAGGAGGCTGTACAGTTGTTGCATGATGATTGGCCTTTAGGAGTGGAGCACCTCACCAGCCTCTCCCACCTTTACAGTTCTGGGGCTGTTTGCTCCATTGGTAATCACTGATAGACATGACTTACAGGCCAGTTTGGTACCAGCCATTCGCCTGCTCACGAAGGGGTAGGTACTCACTCACCTTGAATGTCATCAAGAGTTACACAGAGCAGTCCCAGTCCCTGGTCTCCTAGAGGTGCTAGAGTGGTGGGTTATTCTGGGAACAGGACTTTGGAGCTTAAGGTCTTGAGGAAAAAGGAGAGGCTTCAGGAGGGTCCTAAAATCATGGATTTGTTTTAACCTGGAGGCACTTTGGAGACTGTGTAATCTAACACTCTCATTTTACCCATGGGGAAGTTGAGGCCCAGGAAGGGGAGTCAGTCAGTCAAGAAGCATTTATTAAGTACCTACTGTGTGCCAGGCTCTGTACTAAATGCTGAGGATACAAAGAAAGGCAAAAGACAGCCCCAGTCCTCTCGGAGCTCATAGTTTATTGGAGGAGACACCATGCAAATAATTATATATGTGAAAGATAAATGGGATGTAATTAATCTCAAAGGGACAATGTTGGCATCTGGAAGGTGAGTCTTAGAGGAAGTCAGACATCTAACACCTGTGACTTCAAGTAGGCAGTTATGCATACCTCCATGGTGTTGGCTTCAACCATTCACTCAGAGGCAACTCCCCCAAGTTTATACCAGACCTAACTTGAACTCAGGTCTCCTGACTCACAGCCAATGCCTCACACTGCCCAAATTACTTCAGCACTGAATCTCAGGGTGCCCTCTCTATGAAACGCAGAGATTGGGCTCTGCAATCTCTGTCTGCTTCCTGTTTTGACATTCTATGACTCAAAGACTTTGCTAGCTAGGGAGCATTATGATTCTGACAAATGGCTTAAGTTGTGCCTCAGTTTCCCCATCTTTAATTGAGGGTGGATCACAGATGTCACCAAAGCTGCTGATGATCACAGGCTTAGGACACACAGCCTTGAGCTAACTCCCTCTTGGCTATCATCGGCTGAGATGGTTCTAGGTCCCTTGATTGATCTCCCAGTGAATGACAGAGTTGTTTTGTCACGTTGGTGGAGGCCACCTCCCTCCCCCTCCTTTGTCAGCAAACATGGTGAGCATCTGTTTCCAAGAAGAGTTCCAAGGTCAGTACTAAGGGAGGAACCCAAGGGAACAGAATGTCGATCTTGGGGGACACAGTTTCAGTCCTTGGGCACCCAGCCCAGGCTAATGGGGGAGATAATACAGATAAATCCAGCAAGACTTCCTGAGGACAGATTCCTGGGCTTGGTTTGCCTGAGGGGAGGAAGGCAGGGAAGGAGTCGCAGATGAGGTTGTAATAAGATAAATGGTTCTGCCTCATCCAGTGCCTCAAAGGTGGGGTCAAGTGACCTTCTACAGGGAAAGCATTCAGTGATGGGCAAATATCCTCCTCGCTGTAACAAGACCTGATTTGCTCCCTGGTCACCACAAAGGGGTTTTTGTGGAATAGGGAGGTGAGGGGTGAGACCTAGCATCACTCAGGTGTGTGTGTTCTGTCTCTCCTAACCCAGAATCGAGCCTGTGAGAGAATGGATAAATACTTGTGGATTAATGATTTGATGAGGAAAAGAACAATTTTTATCCTTTCTCAGGTTTGGGGGAGGGGGAAGCATTTATGAAGTGCCTACTATGTGCCAGGTATTGTGCAAAGCATTTACAAATATCTCATTTATGGGAAAATTGTAAAATTTCAGAGGGCAGGGATTTGGGTAAGCCAAATATGCCACATTTTTTCTGTGGCACAGAAACCAATCTGTGGTTAGATGCCTGGTTTTGGAATCAGGAAGACCTGGGCTTGATCAGGCTGACATTTTCTTAGCCATGTGACCCTGGGCACACATCACCTTTCTCAGCCTTAGTTTGTTCATCTGTAAAATGAGGGATGATAATCCCAGGGATGTCGTGAAGATGAGAGAACCTGTGTGATATGTGCAGCCAACCTTCAGGCACCCCGCCAATGCTAGCTTTAATTAGCAGTGTTATTATTCTGCTTCTAGAATAATAGGATGTTGAAACACAGACTAGAGAATGTTAGAGCTAAGCCCGAAAGAGATCTTAGACTACAATAGGCTGGTGGAGAGAAAGGATACCCCAGCAATCACTCATGTCTCCTTTGCTGTACAGAGGAGGAAATAGAGAACCCTCGAAATGTCAAAGATTATAAAGGGATATGGTGACAGAACTAGGGATAAAACATGGGTCTCCTAAGACTAAGATAATTGCTTTTATTTGTTTGTTTGGTTGGTTTTGGAGGAAACTGGGGTTAAGTAACTTGTTCAGGGTCATACAACTAGTAAGCATCCAAGGCTAGATTTGAACTCAGGTCCTTCTGATTCCAGGGTACCCCTTTTCCTCCCCCCATTGCTTTCTTTTAAGTGGGTCTTGTCTTTTTGGCGAGCCCCACCCCTCTACTCTTACACTCTCACGCTTAGACTTTAAGAGTATTGTCTTCTGAATCCTCTATAAGCTCCCCTTCTCTCCCCACTGAGCCCCAGAACCCACTAGAGGGCTCTGCACATATTAAATCAACAATCAACCAGCATACATTTATTAAATTTGCCTACTGTATGCTAGACACTGTCCTAGGTACTGGAGGCTCCAAAAAGGAACACGGAGAAGCTTGACTAGAGATATCACTCGACATGTGATATCTCTAGTATAGTATAGTATATCTTCCCACAAAACCATTCCAGCTTTAAAGAAGCTTACAATACAAAAGGAGAGCAACTATGAGGATATATTGAGTTCAAATCCACCCTCAGACACTTAATGGCTGTGTGACCCTGGGCAAGTCACTTTACTTTTGTTTGCCTCAGTTTTCCTAACTGGAAAATGAGGCTAATAATAGCATCTACCTCACAGGGTTGTTGAGAAGATAAAATGAGATAGTAATGGTAGAGTGCTTTGCACAGGGTCTGACACATAGTAGGTACTATATAAATGCCAGCTATTATTATGATATAAATATTTGCAGAATAAATAAAAAGAGAATAAATACATGCAACTATAGAATAGTAGGGAGGGCAGGGCAGTAGCAATTGGGGGTGATCAGGAAAGGCTTAGTGTAGAATGTGCTTAAGTTGGGTCTTAAAGGGAGAAGGGATTCTGCCAGGCAAAGGGGAAGGCAAAATACATTCCAAGAGTAGAGAATGACCAGAGATGAGAGATTTTTTTTCTCTCCCTCTTAATTCTAGTGCCTTGCTTCTCTTGCTTCCTTTCTGCTTATATATATGTGTGTGTGTGTGTGTGTGTGTGTGTATAAAAATATATATATATATATATTTGTTTGCACATATTTTTTGCTTGTTGTCTGCCCCATTAAGTTCTAAGCTTCCTGAGGGCAGGGACTATCATCTGACTCTTTTTGGATCCCCAGAACTTAGCACAGTGCCTGGAACATAGTAGGTTCTTAATAAATGTTTACTGACTGCTTGAGAAGGAGTGTTATATATGGAAAAGAGAGAAAGCTTCTTTGAGGATTTCTCTATCTACCATGGCCCATGGGTCATTTATTCTATTACATGAGAAACTGGAACCTACTCTCTTCCCAAGCAACCAGGACTTCTTCTTCCCCAGAGGCACTGCCAGTCTCTTACATCTTTTGGCCAATATCTTTGTAGGAGGTAACAAAAAACCAATATTTGTGGTGTTAACAGGATTTTTTTCTCTCCTCAAGGACAAATTAAGGTTATAATCCAGAGTGGCTCCACCAAGGTTGCTCCATCCTCAAAAACTCAGGGCTATCTTTTGGTCGGGGGGGGCAGAAGAGTTGGCCAACACACTCCTAAGTCAGTCAAGAGACAGAAGGCAATAGAAGCAGGAAACCATACTAGTTTAAGGGTGGGAAATCAGACCGAACAGGTTGGTGATTCTCTTTGCCCAACAACAGCGAATAGAAACCTGACTGGCCCAGAAGCCCACACCCTGCTTTGTGGAGGAAAGGGAGGGCAAGGACAAATCCCTTTCCTCCTGCTCCTCCATTACTCAGAGTCTACTTGTTGCCCCATCTCACTGCTAATAATGTTATTCTTATTTCTGATTTTCAGTGGTCTTCTCAACCACTATTGAGAAGACACTATTTGCACTTGTTTGTGAAGAGTCCCCTCTGACTTATGGGAATTAGCAGCCCAAGTCAGAGAGAATTACAGAATCTCACAGTTGGGAGGGATTTCAGAGGTCACCTAGTTCATCATACCTGAATAGGAATCCCTTTTTCTTCATTCCTAAAAAGGGATGGTCAAGTCTCTTCTCAAAATCCTTCAGTGGCGAAAAATCATCTCACTTTGGGAGAAGCTCTAATTGTTAGGAAGTTTTCCCTATATTCACCTAAATCTGCTCATTCATCCTTAAGTCAACAGGCTTTAATTATTAAGTGACTCTCTGCAGTTTCCATTAATTACTCTTCCTAAAACCTGGTGCTTAGAATCACTCAGAAAATTTCACAAGTTTTCTGATGAGGGAAGAGAACCAGGAGACTTACCTACCTCCCTTGCTCTAACTCATCATTTTTAGTGTTGCCTAAACCTGTTTTCACAACTATGCTGGCATGTCACACTGTTGACCCATAACAAGCCTGCAGTCCAACTCTTCGTAAAGAAAAGCAATTCATTTTTTGGAAATGACTCTTGGTCCTTTTATCTTGTTTCTCATTATGCCCAGTCAGGGAGAAAAAGGAGGAATTTAAGTAAAGACAAACTGGATTACTGACTGTTCTCTGAACTTGGCATTCCATTTTCTATCTCCTTAGTACAGGCTGTCCCTGGTGCCTGAAATTTCCTCCCTTCTTACCTCTTCCTCTTAGAATTCTTAGTTTAGGATTAGAATCAGGGCTCAGTTTAGACACCACATCTTCTGTAAAGCTTTTTTTGATCGTCTTATAGAAATTGCTAGTATTGTCTTCATCCTCAAATGACCTAGTATTTATTTATTTGTATTCTGCTAGAATGGCAGCTCTTTGAGAGCAGAGACTGGTTTCATTGTCCCTCCTGTACTGTTCTTAATAAATATTGAGTCAAAACTCCCAGGTCTGTTTTGGACCAAATGTTGTCTAGCCATATCTTACCTATCTCATACTTATGAAATAGATTACTTGAACCTGTAAGGGATTTTTCATTTATCACTATTATTTTTCATCTTCTCAGATTGAACCATCATTTTGGCCTATGAGGATATTTTGGGATCTTGACTGTTACTCAAGATATCAGCTGTCGCTCTTAGCTTTGTGCCATCTGTCAATTTGACGGGCATGCCATCTATATCTTCATCTAATTCACTGAGAAAAATGTTTAACCATATAGGGCCAAGGACAGATATTTGCAATGGCTCAACATGGGGAGCTGATAATTTCTGTTCAGGCCTTCATTCTTAAAACTTGATCCACATATACATATATGTAACTCTCACCTCCAAAAGCATTTGCACGATATCTCTGCTAGATCTGTATCACAAAGAGATCATAAAAATGGGGAAAAGACACATATGTAAAAAAATATTTATAGCAGTTCTTTCTGTGGTGGCAAGGAATTGGAAACTGAGAGGATATCCATCAATTGGGGAATGGCTGAACAAGTTATAGTATATGAATGTAATGGAATACTATTGCGCTATAAGAAATGATGAGTAGGCAGATTTCAGAAAAACCTGGAAAAATTTTTATGAACTGATGCTGAATGAAATGAGTAGAACCAGGAGAACATTGTACACAGTTACAACTACATTTACTGATTTTGCTCGACTTAATTCTTCTCAGCAATGCAAAGATCTAAGACAACTCCAAAAGACCCATGATGGAAAATGCTGTCCGTATCCAGAGAAAGAACTTTGGAGTCTGAATGCAGATTGAAGTATACTATTTACTCTCCTTTTCTTTTGTGGCTTTGTTTTGTTTCTTTCTCCTTATTCCCCCTAACTATTCTTTACATCATGACTAATGTGAAAAAATATTTAATATGAATGTATAATTAGAGCCTATATCAGATTGCACACTGTCTTGGGGATGGGGGAGGAGAAGGAGAAATTTTAAAATCAAAATGTTATGGAAGTGAATGTTGAAAACTCAAAATAAATAAATTAGTTATTTAAAAAACACATTTGCATGGCTCTCTACTAATTTGTAGAGATTCAGTTCTCCATTCCTGTGTGGGGAATGAAATTAGTAAGAACTTGAAGGAACAAATATCCTGGTCTTAAGCTTCCAACTTTAAGAGAGAAGACACATAGTTTCAGATTCTTTTTAGGTTCCTGAAGGGAGAGAAAGACTCTGGGAAGAAACTAACATGAAGAGGACCTGGCACCTCAGTCAAGTCCCTCATCTTAGCTTAGTACCTCAGACACTTCAAGGAATTTCCTCTTGGGTGAGATCTGGGACTCTCTCTTGATTGAGCTAAAATAGTTGACTTCCAGTGAAAGAGCTTGTTCACTCTGTGTATTTTCTGGTATATATTCTCATCTGTATATCTTTCTCTGATTTCTACTTGCTATAAGCTTGTATAAATGGGTTTCTTTGCAATTTTTTTTGTGTGTTTATAAAACTGGCATTTGGTGGGGAGTCAAGACTTGGAGATTTTATACATACATATGTATACATGCACACACACATGTAAACTTGGAGCTTACTTTCCCCACTAAGGGATAGCAATCAAAGGCTCAACTTGAACCTAAACTAATGATATGGGGGAGGGAGTTAGATATAGTGCTTGCCTGGTACCTCTGAGGATGGACTGTTGCCTACAGAAAGTCTCAGTGGGATAAAATCTTGTGCCCTTCCTGGGCTGACTTCCTGTAGCTGCCATCTTCCTTCTCATTAGAATGTGTTTCTTGAAGGCAGGGCCTGTGTTTTGGTCTTTTTTTGAATCCCTAGAGCTTAGTTCAGTGACTCATAGTAAAATGCTCACATAAATGTTTGTTATTTCACTGATTCCTTCCATAGTTCAGCCACGTTTCTAGTCTATGCTAATAGTCAAGTCTTTAGGATGTTAGATTTAGACCCACCAAGAAATATTAGGATATGAAAATGAATGATACTCAATGACAGTTTAAGTAGTTTATCGAATATTGCATGGAAAGAGGAAGCAAGACTGGAACCCAGGTCTGATGACTCCAGAATGGAAGGCTCTCTCTGTTACATTACAGGTACCTTTCTGAAGAATATTCTCCTTTGGTTTGTGCAGCTGTACAACTCGGTACAGTTAATGTAGTCTGTGTCCCCAGTTCCCTTAATGAAGCCCCCTGTGGCATGGTTTCATCTCCTCATTAGTCTGATGGCTCCCCTCTTCTGGATGAGCTCCAAGCATGTGAGGGAGGAGAGCAGGTGACAAGTGCAGGCATAAAAATGCATGGAGAGAGAGGAGTGACGCGATGCACTCTGTGGGTCACTGTTTTAAATTTCATTTAAAAAACTTTTAATTTAGTTGAGTAAACAATATATATACACTTATGAAATAATTTGTGGATACAAATCTTATTATGAAACAGGAATATAGGAAAGTATGGGGAACTTTCCACCAACGAAGATGCAATTTGTCAAAGATTTAGAGAAGTCCCTGGGAGTTGTCTGAGACATATAGAGATTAAGCAACTTGGTGGGTCACTGTTAAAGTATATTTTGTAATGCTGATAATGGGTTGTCCCAAAAGTTTTAGTGAGATAGTCAGGCTTAATAATTTCAGAAGTATCAATGCTACAAAGCTACAAAAATAGCATTTGAAAGTTTCATTATTTAAATTTCCTTTTCACTAATTTAGTTTTGTAAATTTTGAATAGTATTATGTTCATTTTCATTTGAACAATGTTGTCATGTATTGCACATATGACAGTTTCTGGAAGACATTCTCTCAGGCCATTGGATCAGTAGAGGAGGTCCTCTTGCCTGGGCACCTTAGTCACCTTATCTGTCTCCATTTGGCTTTTTCTTGTGGGATCACATCAAAACTGTCATGGATACATCAAAATCTCCTTCTTTAGATGATCATAAGGCTAGGATATAAATGCAATCCTTTCAGTCACTGAGAAGCAGCTGTTGAAAATTTGTACAAAATATGAAAATTGCCTGAAGTAGTATATTGTACAAGATGATGGTTATATTCAATTTTAATAAGAAGTCTATCAGTATTTAAACATTTTAAATACTTCCTATAGTAAATCCTCTTGCAAAATGAATCTGAATGCATCTCAGGCAAATTCAATATATTAAAGTATTTTAGAAAGCATAAAGATCACACAAATATACTATTATTAAATCCATATTTCAGAAATGACAAGTGTGATATATCAGAAAACTAGAGAAATCTTATATGAACTCATGCAGAGTAAAATGAGAAGAATATGGAGAACAAGTCACACAGGGGCCACAGTAATGTAAAGGTGAACTTTGAAAGACTTTACTCAACTCAGTGCAGTGACTAATCATGACTTCTGAAGACTGACTGAAAGAGCTTCATTCCTGCTTCTTGGAAGAGAGGTGATTTATGAGAGGTGGAGAATGAGGTATAATTTTCAAACATAGTTAATATGTTGATAATTAAATTTTTTTTGCTAACTTTTTATTTGTGATAAAGGACAGAGTCTATTGGAATCAGGGAGATATGAGTTAGTGGGCAGTGAGAGGAATGCAAAAAATTCTTTAAAAAGAATATTGATAAAAAAAAAACACTAAAAAATCCAGAGAAAACAAAAAAATCAGAGGTGGATACAGACAGGGCAATTTTATTCCTATCTTGTTAAGTATATACCTTTTTTTGAAGGTGTGTAACTAAAGCTCATAGTTTTACATATAATCATTTTTCAAAAAAACTGAAACAGGTATGTTTGTGTACAATGAATTTATAAAAAATAAAACTTTCAAAACTTACAAAAATTGTATTTTTTACATGTATACACATACTCAGACTGGGTTCTGGAAGGATATTGCAGCTGAACTCAAGGTCTGGTAGATGCTGCACAACTGAAAAGGCTTTGAGGGTGCCCTCTGGTTATCCAAGGACCACTAGCTAGGCTAAATTCAGAGAGGCTCCCTGTTAGAAGGTTGATCACTAGATGATACACGTTTTTTCTGGCCATGACAATGCAAGACCACTTATGGAGGGTGCATTCACATGGACAAAATCATATCTCTTAAATATTAAGTATATTACAACTGAACTCTGTTGGCAACCTTGTGGATTCTTTTGTGTGTTGCTTGGGAAGCCTTGTTTCTCCCTTTTAGATGGTGAGTTACTTTGTGTACTGTTTCTTAAATTTCATTCCAATCCATCCTCCTCTCAGGAAGTGATCTTCCTAAAGCATAAGCCTGACGTTCTATTCTGTAAATTCCAATGGTTCCCTCTTGTCTCTAGGATCAAATATAAAATGGTCTGTTTGGTTTTTAAATTCCTTCACACTAGCTTTCCAGGTTTTATTTTCCACTTTGCTCTCATTCAATATTCTCTAATCCTTGTGACACTCTAATCCAGTGACTCGGACCTTTTTGTTCCTTGCATATGACATTCCTTCTTCTAACTCTGCTTTTTTATTGGCTGTTATTCCCTGTGCCAGAAATACTCTACCTTCTTACTTTCCTTTCCTGGCTTCCCTGGCTGCCCTCAACCCTCAACTTAAATTCAACCTTTGGCAAGAGGCATTTCCCAGTTCCAGGCATTGCTAGTGTCTTCCCTTTGAGATTACTCTCTCTCTCTCTCTCTCTCTCTCTCTCTCTCTCTCTCTCTCTCTCTCTCTCTCTCTCTCTCTCTCTCTCTCTCTGTTTCTCTCTGTCTCTGTCTCTCTCTATTCTCTGTGTCTGTGTCTGTGCCTCTGGGTCTGTCTGTTTCTCTTCCTCTCATAGTCATTTGCACACCATCTCCTTCATTAGAATATGAGCTCCTTGAGAACAGGGATTGCACTTTGCCTTCCTTTGTATCCCCAACACTTTGCATAGCACCTGGCACATAGCAAAATTCTTGCATAAATGCTTGTTTCCTTGGTACCTCTGGGATTCTAGGCCAGAGGTCTATACAGTTTTTAAGGGAAGGTTTTGGTAGCGTTAAAAGACAGTGGATGAGACAAGCCCAATTCTATCTTAAGGATAATAAGATCATTGGTGTTAGAACTAGAAAGGACCTCAAAGGTCATCTAAGTCAGTTGTGTCAAATTCAGATAGAAATGGGGGCCAAAAAACCTTAAATGCCCAGCATGGACATGTTGACAGGTTGAAAACCACCTATTAATATTATCTGTGTTTTATTGTGTTTTGATTTATTTTGTTAGATATTTCCTAATTACACTTTAAACTGGTTCATTATACTGGGGAGTGTAATAACCTCTGTGATCTAATATACCATCATGCCTCTCATTTTACAGATGAGGAAACTGAGGCCCAGGGAGATAAAATGATTTGACCAGGGTTACACAGGTAGTAAGTGTAAATCTGAACTCAGATCCTCTGACCCTATATTCACCATTCTTTCCATCGTGTCTTGGTAAAAGTGGATATATGTGGTAGAAAGGGAGGATACAGCTAAGGCAGAATTTCTTTATTACAGCCCAAATATATCCTGAAATCCAATCAGGTGATCAAGGAGATAGCTGGTAAACAGTCAAAAAGCATTTATTAAGTGCCTACTATGTGCCAAGCAAGGGGGATACAAAGAAAGACAGAAACATGGGTCCTGTCCCCAAGGAACTCAACAATGCAAAGAAAGAGACAACAAGCAGTTATGTAAAAACAAGTTATATACAGGATAAATTTGAGGATAATCTCAGATGGAAGGTATGACTATTAATAGGGACCAGGGAGAGGCCAGTGATGGAGTAGGGGAGCTCAGGGCAGAGTCTGGAGGCAAATGGTACCATGGCCAGATCCAGGGTGATGCTGGCCCTATATGAAACAAGGGTGACCTCTAGGGGCCAAGAGAGGAAAAGCAAAGAGCAATAGAGCCTATGCCCGAAGCAAACTGTGGGACATTATACCAGTATATCTGCTGGTTTTGCTGAGTGAAATGCTGGATGGTTAATATTTACTTTACTTCGCACTCATACAGACATGCTGGATGGCTAATGTTTGGACCAACATTTTGAAATCATGTCATAGGATACAGCAAAGAACTGGAGATGTTTAGAAAAGAATTTTTTTTTTTGGTGCGTAGGGGAACTGGGGAAGGATGACTATCTTCAAATATTAGAAAGGATGCCATGGAGAGGAGCAATTAGCCTTACTTTGTTTGGCCCCAGAAGGTAGAACTGCAAGTAGAAGAAAGACGTAAATGTAGACTTGATGGAAGGAAAGGCTTCCCTACCATTGGAGCCAGCCAATCTATCAACTCACTCCAAAGGCAAAATGAGATAGTCTCTCTCCTCAAAGAGCTTATCTTGTAATGGGGAAAATAATGCATGCACAGGTAAGTGTATATAGAATATATACAAAGTAAAGACAAGGTGATTTGGAGGTGGGGAGGGAAACACTATCACGTGGGTGGATCAGGAAAGGTATTTTTGGTATTTTGATGTTTTTTGAATTGAGTTTTGAAAATTCCCAAGAGGCATTGAGGAGGGATGGCATCCAGGTATAGGGGATACACAAAAGAAGGGGAGGAAAATGGAATGGCTTGTGTAAGGAAAATAGACTTTTTTTGGTTTGACCATAGAGTGGGTAAAAGTGTTACTTGTCCTTGGTTCTTGAGGAGCACCAACGACATCTGGAGGGTGATTACTTGACTTGCAAATGAACTGGATTTAAGTGAGGCAGAGTTATGAAAAGTTACCAGTCTCAATCCTCCAGTTACCAGAGTCCAGTAGCAAGACAGGTCAGGATAACTGGAGATGGTCCCAGAAACAGTGGGAGACCTGGTAAAATGAAGTAATATAGGTTGGAAAACATAGATTGGAGGCAGGTTGTGGAGAACTTTAAATGCCAAAGAGAGGGCTTTGTATTTGATCGAGTTAATAGAGAGCACAAAGGAGTGGAATAGTCAGACCTAATCCCAAAATGGAATGGGTTGTCTTAGGGAGGTAGTGAAATTGGTTAGTTGTCCTTCATTCTCGAAGAGGACCAAAATGGTGTCACTATGCTAGAGTTAAGTTTCAGTGGGTCCAACTGGGACTGATCAGATCAATACAAGCTTGGAATGCTCTATCACAAGTTGAGCACAAATAGTGTGAAGAGGTGGATACTCTAAATTTGCACATCCTATGTTTCCTTTGAGCTGTTTCAATTCTGCTTTGCTCATAGAACACAGCACCCTTTCTGATATGGGCACCCCATGGTGAGTGGTCCTGTGCTAGTGTCTCCCATGTCACACAATAAATTCCAAAATTCTCTAGAGACCTTGACAGTATCCCTATATCGCTTCTTCTGACCACTATGTGAATGCTTGCCCTATGAGTTCTCAATGAAACAGTCTTTTTGGCAAGCCTACATCTTGCATTTGAATAATGTAGCCAGCCCATTGGAGTTGCACTCTTTGAAGCAAAGTTTGAATGCTTGGCAGACAAAAAATTCAGAGATTTGTTGTATAGCACTGTATTTGCTCCTCTGGTTCTGAACACTTGCAAACACCAAGACTAGTAGTGGAATATCCCTCACTAAAGAGAGCTTTTGACCAAAACTTAGTTATTATTGTCAGATGTCATAGCAGGGAATTCTTATTTAGGTTGGACCACCTGCCTCTGAGGTCCCTTCTCCATTGGAAATTTGTTGATGCTTCTAACAACCCTGTGAAATTCCTCATTTAGATGAAACTTATAATAACTTATAACAATTGTATGCTTTCCAATTCAAACAATAACTCCCTTTGTCCGCAAGGTTAGGATCACACAAAGACAACTCAACAGCAAAGATGGAATGTAGGCTACTTAAGGTCAAAAACTATTTCATGTTTGTTCTTATATTTCCAGCACCTAGAACAGTGGCCAGCAAATAGTGGGCACTTACTACTTGATTGATTGAATGGTTGCTTGAAAAAAGTAGGAATTATTATGTCCTTTTACAAAGGAGAAAGCTCAGACTCAGAAAGTTTCCATTCACAGTCTTTGGTAGCCCTCAGTTAACTCTGGGAAGGATGAGGCTTGTCTAGAAATAGGAAGCAGGGAGGTGAAAGTTCCTGGAGGAAGTTGGGAGGGGTGATGGTGGTGTTTCCAGGAGTCCAGTTGAGATTAGACGACACCTTTACTAAGCGTTCAACCCTATGGTGAACTCCTCTTTCCTGGTGTCTCACAAAGTGCTCACTCAGAGTGAGGGAGACAGGTTAAAACCTCATCTCCAGTACATCATGAGATGAGGAGTGGGACATTCAACTACTCTAAATTTGTTTCCCCAGATGTAAAATGGGATAATGCCCTTAGGACATACCTCCTAGCTTGTGAGGATCCAGTGAACTCACGTACACAACTTGCTAAATTTCCGGAAGCTACGGTTATTATACATTTTAGCTTCTGCCCAAGTGTCTAGCAGATGGCATTCAAATGCTTCCCAAATTACTGAGCCAAATGGAAGACCAACATGTCCAAAAAAGAACTCATCTTTCTTCCCTCTCTCCACTTCCAAATTTCTATATTATAGTCAAGGCACCACCATCCTCCCAGTCACCCAGATTCATCATCTCTACTCTCTCTCCCACTATCTTCCTAACAAACATCTCTTCTATCTACTCCATCCTTTCCTCCAACACTGATGCTGACCCCATGCAGATCCTCATCACTTCACACCTTGGTCACAGGAGTAGCTGTTGGTTGTTTCTCTCCCCACACCAGTCTGTCCTCCACTTAGCAGTCAAATAATCTTCCTAAAGTACAGATCTGACTATGTCACCACCCCTTGCCTGGAACTCTCTCCTGCTCCTCCTCCTGACTTCTTCCAGATACCGACCCAAGCCCCATCTTCTACAAAACTTTCCCACTCCTCCAGAACCTTAATGCCTTACTTCTAAGATAATCTCTGACATCATATATATACATGCCTGTATACCTACAAATTATCTCTCTCATTTGTACATAGTAGGTTGCCTATTATCTCACCCATTAGACAGTAAGCTTGTGTAGAACCTGGGCTATTTTTACCTCTCTTTGTATCCTCAGGACTTGGCTGAGTGCCTGGCACCCATCACCAAGGCTCATCACTTTGAAGACCCATCTGAGGAAGTCAGGTTGCCTGGGCAGGAATTGTCCTGCCTTCCTACCTTTCCAATTCAAACAATAACTCCCTTTGCCCACAAGATTAGGATCAGACAAAGACAACTCAGCAGCAAATTCTCTTTTATTATGTATTTTCATGGCCGAGGGTACAGGGGTAGAAAAAACCATTAAAAATCACAGATGGGGGGTTGAGGCAGAGGGAGAATTTTGGGAGGTGTGAACCAGAGTCCATTCCCTTTTCTGGCTTCACACACCTAATCTGGGATTGGAATCCCTTTACAAATAACTGCCCTGTCCTCATCTGAACTCTCTCAAAAGGGGCAGATGCTTCTAGAAGATACCTAACATGACAGTGTCTGGAACAGACCACCTCCCTCACTGCCAGAGACAGGTAAGATAAAAGCCTAGACCTTAACAAGAAGCTGGGCCTGTACTACTGGTTGTGGGGGAGGAAACAATGGGGAGACCCAGCCTGTTACCCAATGTTGGCTTCCCACACAACTGAACCTTCAAGGCCTTAGTTATTTATGGGGGAAGAGGGAGGACCAGGTCCCTGGTTGGACCTTCAAGGACACAGTATTCTTGGGGGCAAGAAGTCTGCTTCCTATAAACCAGAGCTTCCTTCTGGATCCATCAACATGAAAAAACCAGTTGGGGAGATGGAGAAGTTTGGGGTGCTATCTGTGAGTAGCGTCTCCACTTCCTATGGGTGGAAGTCTTGGTCTGGAAGAAGCAAAATGGCAGATGTATAGTTCTAGTTTATTACCCTTGGTCTTCCTGAGATTGTCCAAAGTGAGCAGGAGTTGCCAAGGGGCAACATGGATTAATGGAGGCATGGACACTGATAAAGGTGGAAAAATGGATAGCATGAGTTGGCAGGGATGGAAAACCTTAAAATTTTATCATCTGCTGCCTAGTCTTGACTCTCTGGTGACCTCACCCCCAAAAGAATAAAATACAATGTTTTGACACTGCTACTTTGTGATCATGGCATGGGGCATGTCAGGACCTGCTTGAAGATGGGGCCTGATGGAGGGCAGAGCAGTGGCTCAAAAGCTGATGACTGTCTCTTTTCCTCAGTACAAGAGGAAATCAAATGAGGAAAGAAAATGGCACAGGAAGTATTAGCACTAGGCATGGAGAATCACAACTGTCTTGCAATCTGCTAGGTTGCAGAGAGGTGGAGTCTAATCCTCTCCTATCCCCAGTGTTAGAGTTCCCATTAACAGTCCAATGCCAGGTGGCTCTTTCCCACCCAGGGACTGTATTCACCTTTAAATGAAAATATAGTGAATGGAAGTTTGGACAGGTAACTGCAAGCTTGGGCTGGGAGCTTCTGAGAACATTCAAAGGAAAACAAAACAGCCATCTTGCCATCCTCTCCTCTTTTCCATTCTTAAAGGAGGTGCCAATTTGGAATTTGAGAGGGAAGAGCACTCCTAATCTGGAGGTAACAGATGGATACACAAAGCACCATGACACATGTTGACCCCCCTTCCAGATAGGGAAGCCCAACAGTCTCTGTAAACATTAGACTTAGTGAGATTCTGGGACCGATGAGACCAAGGCTGGTCAAGCCTCACTGGAATGTGGTGAGATGGAGGTGCCTCCGGAGCCATGGAATAGTGGTCTTTCCTCTTCCTTGGTTCCAGACAACATGATGCTGGGAGGAAGAGACGAAGTTCCAAATGGCTCTGGGTATAACTAATGACTACTGGAAAGACGTTTACCAAAACAAAGTGGGACTAAATGGGGTCAAGGGAACTTGGAATCTGGCAACACAACTGGCTTGAGTCTGATCCTTGCCCTCTGTAGGCCAGAGCTGGCTCCCTTGGGCTCTCTTGCTCTCTGGGCAGTGAAAAAGCCTCCATTTTGTGATGCTCATTTGCATGATTTTGGAAACCCACTGTGTTTGAGCTACTGTATTCATCTCTGAACTGCACACTTGAAGTCACAAGTGGCTTTGGTCATTGCATGTAGTGTTCATAGCATGAAGGCCTCTCCAGAAGTGCTGGGCTTTGCTCCCTGCCTGGGGCCAGCCTTCTGCAGAAAGTGTTTCCCAGCAGAGGAAGGATTTTCTCCTCACTCAGGTGAGACTGGTTCACTCTTCGGAGCTTTTTCTGCTCCCCTCTACCACTGGGTAAAAGAAATGGGATTTTAATTTCAGATACAGAAACAATGGGAGATCCCTGGGAAGATTCAGTGGTGGGAGATGATTCTTTCCCGCCATCCACAGCACTGCTGGTGACTGGGAAGTCCCTGGGACCATCCTCTAACCAGAAGAGTCCCTTGGAAGGTGGCTCCAACTCCCTTCCTCATGAGGGCACTGATGATGGAACGTGATCAAACAAGACGATATGGTGTGATCCCCGACAACAGCCAGGGGCTAGGGCACAGATACGGCTTCTCGAGGGCTCAGCAGAAAAGGCCACGTTTTCCCTTTGGTTGTCCAGTCCCAAATGGACAGGCTAGGCCGCGAGATTCATGAAGATGGCATTGGTTGTGGTTTGGCCAAAGATGAAGGCTCCAAGGGTGACCAAGAGGACTCCATAACTGACCAGCACCCACCAGCTATACACAGAGAAGAGAGGAAAGGGCTCTGTCGTGGGGTCCCAAAAATGTGGGGTGAGAGGAGGGCAAAAGGCCCTGTCGTGGGGTCCCAACAATGTGGGGTGAGAGGAGGGGAGAAGGCTCTGTCATGGGGTCCCAACAATGTGGGATGAGAGGAGGGGGAAGGGCTCTGTCATGAGGTCCCAACAATGTGGGGTGAGAGGAGGGGAAAGAACTCTTATCCAGCCCTCACATTTGCATCTAGATGGACAATACTGCCCATCCATATCCTTTCTGTTGTCTTTACCCTCAGACTTTCTGAAGCACTAATGTGATTCTAAAGTAAGCTCTCTATCTGTGAGGTTAGGAAGCCAGGCTCCAAGAGGCAGTGACTTTGGGCACAGTTGGGCTTGTACCCCTGGCTTCTTCCTCTCTTCCCCCTGCCCCGTTACATCTCCCCCAGAGCCCTGAAGACAAGGGGTCATGAGACAATACGGAGCTTTACCTGTTTGGTTTGACTTCTTCAATTTCAGAAAGTTTGGCTTGAATCAGGCACAGTCCTAGGAGAAATCAAATCTTTCATCAACCAGCTGGCCAGCTCCATCCAAGCAAGGACCAGCCAAGAGTCTAGCTCCTTTTTCCATTAATTCCCTTCTCTGACTACACCACGACATTCCTCTCTCCCCCACCCCCCAACACATACACACACATACAGACACACACACACACGCATCCACACACTTCAGTAAGTCAGAAATCATGACTCAGGGGAAGGGGGAGCTCAAAATGTTTCCCCTTCCCAAGACTGAGACATCTGCTGCCTCTCCTTCTGAGCCCAAGGAGTGGCTGGTGCAATCTGCCTGTGAGGCCCTGGAGGGGGTACCTGAGTAATGGGGATTTTTAAGGCTGGAGACTAAAGAGGATGAGAAGAGGGGGGTGTTGCTAGTTAGTAACAGAGCAGGGCTCTGCACCCATGGTGGGTGGTGGTGGTAGGGCAGCCCATACCTGGGAAGACGAAGATGAAGCAAGCTGCGAGGCCACCGATGATGGAGATGACTTTACCAATGTCTGGGATGAAGAGGGCCAGGAGCAGGGTCAGTAAGAACCAGGTGACAGTTTGCAGCACTCGGCGTCGCTGCTCTCTGGCCACATCTTCCTCCACGGTCTCGCCCTTGTACCGCAGCCATAAGCCCTCCAGGACTGCCCTGCGCACAAACTCACAGATTAGGAAGGGGCTGTGCAGGGGAGGCCTTAGTTCATTCTGGCTACACTTTTCCCAAGATCAGTGCAGCCTGAGGAGGAGAAGATCTAGCCATGCCCCAGAGTCTCCCAAAATGAAGCAGATGAGAGGCTAGACATACAAAGCACTCAGAGTCAAGTTCGGGAAAAGGAGAGGCATAGGGCAAACGGGAACAGAGCAACGAACTGAGCAACAGGGGTGGGGGTGGGATGGCCAAAATCTGTGCAGAGACCCAAAGCCCCTAGGACACACTGCTCTGAGTCCTTGGGAAGAGGACTTGCTCGGCTTCACAGGAAGCCCCCTCCCCACTGCTGGCACTGCCCACCCCAGGTGGAGGGCCTCACCGTCCGCAGAAGTGAAGAATGGGATAGGAGGTCAGGACACTGATGATGATGAAGACACGGGCAATGGCAACAAGTACGTCATTAGAGGGGTAGGAGAGGAGCACATCGGGGTTCACACTGACCCCAAAGGTGAGGAAGCCACAGATGCCTGAGGGGCCGAATGGGAAGAAGAAAGTCCAGTAGGTGAGTCAGAGTGGGAAAGGTAGATTAAAATGGTAAGGCTCTTGGGAGGAGGGGAAAGAGTCTTTCCAAGCTGTCTGACCCAAAGGACAGAACAGCTACTGGGAATGCATCTGAGGAAGCGAGGACAAGGTTAGGGAGGGGACCCGTAATCACTTGAATTTTCTCTTCTTGGAGAAGACTCTAGGACAGAGGGAGGAAAGAGGCCACAGGCACTTGAACTTTAGCTACTTTTAGCAGGACTTGGCAAGAAGGGAGAGGGCACCGGGCCCTGAGTGTTGCCCAGCTCTGCCCAAGAAATGATGATAGCCCTGGTCACCGGGTCTGTCCTCTGCCCCCCTCATCCTGGCTAGAAGGGTGCTCTGCTAGGGCTGCCTTACCTGTGCCCATGTAGACACAGAGGGCTATGACCATGGCTGCTGTCACCACCCCACCCCACGTCTGCACCTTGGGCTGCCGCATGCTGTTGAAGACAGGTACACTGCTCACGTGGCACTGCCAAAGAGAGAAGAGACAGGCCGACAGGTTATAAAGTGCTACCTTCTTCTGCCCCCATCCCATGACACAGGTGATCACAGCTTTAATGAACCCATTTTATAGCTGGTACCTGGAATCCAAAGCAGATCGTGGGCATGGCGTTGAATACGGCCATCCAGGAGGTTGGGCTGCAAGGAGAGAACAGCCACAAGGGGGCTCATGATGGGGGCAGGTCAGACCAAAGTCCCCCAGTTCCGAAGCAAGGCCCCTCCACTATGGCATGAGTGTTTGCCCCAATTCAGATCTCAGCTGTTCCACAGCTGACAGACCAAGCTCCAACAGGGCCCTCCATCTATCCCCCCAACTCTACCTTAGCCCTAGCCCTGCTCTGGAAATGGAGACAAAATACTGAAAAATTATCATCCTAACAGAAATATATAATGTGAATGGCTTTCTGGTGGTATTTTGAGATGGGGCCTTTCATTTAAGAGGTACTATTCATTTTTATGGATGGAGTCACCAAGAAGAGATCAGAGAGGATAAAAATGCATAAAACAAAGAGTATTATTATAGGTTACACTTAGGCTTTAAAGAAGGCAGATTTGGAAGAATAGAGCCTAAGCTGGAATGAATATGCCTCTGGCTAAACCACTTTCCTTGGTCCAAAGGAAATGACTTTCTCCTAATGTGGTTGTAGCCCACCACGGCAGAGCGCTTCATGCTTTTCAAAGTGACTCCACATCCATTTAATCTTCATGGAGGAAAATGAGGGACCTCTGTTCTACCAATGAAAAAGCAGAGATGCTGGGACTGGCCAAGAACAACCTGTAGGCTTCTGGCATCGCCCACCTCGCCCCTCCCAAGCTGGTTTTCTTCCTACACTACTGTGCTGCCTTCTTACTACTGTCCACTGCTTCCAGTGGACCCCAGGCGGGAATCCTGGCCACCCTGAATTCACCTCTGACCTAGGCAGAGGGTGATGAGCATATACACAGATCTAGGCTGGCAGTCAGGAACCCTGGGTTCTTTCTGCTTATCGTTCTGTGGATGCTGTTGGCCACATTTTGTTCCGGGTCTCACTTGGCTCATCTGTAAAGTGGGGATGGGCAGCTAGGTGGCGCAGCAGCTAGAGTGCCAGGCCTGGAGTCAGGAAGACCTGAGTTCAGATGTGACCTCAGGCACTTGCTAGCTGTGTGACCCTGGGCAAGTCACTTAACCCTGTTTGCCTCGGTTTCCTCATCTATAAAATAAGGTGGAGAAGGGCAAACTACTGCAGTATTTTTGCCAAGAAAACCTCACCTGGGGTCTTTTACAGAGGATCAGATTTGGTGGAAAACCAATAGAGGTGGGATATTCCTCCTTGTTTATCTCTCCAAGGATTCATAAACTAGTTATATATATACGAAGCACTCTCCTTAGCAGGGAAGCCCAGGATCAATCTAACAGTCAGCAGAACCATGACAAGGGGCAGGATTCCAGCCCCTGCACAAGGTCACAAGGAAAAAAATTCTTTTCTCCTCGAGTAGGGTAAACTTAAGTCCTCATCAGAACAGCTAGCACACAGCTGACCCGAGTTCTACAGGTGCCCAATGGGGAGAAAGTGGCCTTCCTAGGGATTCAAACGACCACCTGGAGGGGATTTATGCTTCGGGGTGACTGAATGTGACATGTTGCAATATGAAGCAGAAAGAGCTGATGAGGACAAAGGCCTCCTAAATCTTTCACATACCTGGTGGGTATGTCCCCAGGGGATATCTCCTTATCTGGCCAGATGTATTTGATAACAATGATAGCTGTGACATACCAAGTGCCAAGGACACTCAGGGAGCTGTCAGGGAGGAAAGAATTGGGTTTTGATGAGCAACAGCCATGTCTACCCCGCCCCCAGCAATGTCCTCCTGCCTGCTGTTCTATTAAGAAACAATATCTCATCCCTAAGGAGCTAGAAGCTATAGAGATTTCACTTGGAGTCATGAGTCGCCCATCCCCACTCCATCACCGTCTCCTCTTCTCCCATGGGCCTTTGCAAAAACAAAAGTGAACATACACAACTAGATGTCCAGCATGTCAGGAAAACACCATTATTGAGGCAGAGGGAAGTTTACTGACCACCAGTCGAGTGGAGATTTTTCTAATACAGATTAGAGCTTTATCTGAGAGGCTGTGAAGGAAACGGGGCCAGAGAACAAAGCTCGCTGATTCCATCTGAGCTGATACAAGACCAGGAAGAAGATGAAACCATGGTTTCCTACCAGGCCAGGAACATCACAATGCTGCTTACGGGAAGGAGACATTCAGGGGAGAAAGGACTCAGAAAATGGGGAAGAGACTTTGAGCCTGACTTGGGCACTAAGATTTACCACAAGAGTTTTGCCCAAGTGTGATTTTATACCTTCCCAATTTTCTCTGTTCGTTGGGTTCCACTGCCAGAAAGCGAGTGGGCAGGGAGGAGGTGCACGGCCTGAGAGACAGGAGGTCTAGGATTCCTGAGCCCTCCCGACCCAGAGTGTCCCCTTGACCTTGAGGATGGTAATAACTCCCCCACCTGGCATACTTCTGGAAGCCGATCTCCCTGGGGATGGAGAGGGGAAGGATGAAGAGAAAGGCTGTGAGGCTGATGGTGAATTTCCGGTCTGTGTACCAGTGGCTGCTGCCTGCCTCCTCCGACTCCCTCACCAACACAGCAATAACTGGGGGGAGAGCCAGGAGAGGGATGTCAGCAGAGCAGAAGACACTTCCCCTCCCTCCCATGAACTCATGGTATCTCAGACTCTTTTTTCCATGTCTGCTTCCCATTCCATATGACAGACTTAGCACTTCTGGTGTATGATGGACTGGAGGGAAGCCCAAGTGGTTAGTACCCTGGGCCATGCCAGGCTGATCACAGACAGTGACAGGAATTCCTTTCTTCCTCACTCCATTTCCCCCAACGAGAGGCAGCCCCAAGGGGATGGGGAGGGCTTACTTTTGTCCTGCTGGTCTCCAATGATGATGAGAAAGGCAATGCAGGTACCAAAAGTGTACACCGCGATGGCGACCTCACACAGGACCCCAGTCAGTTTACCACACACTGCCCACACCACCTCCTGGTAGGTGCGCTCGTTACTAGCCTGGGAGCAATATGCCAGGATGACCAGTCCACTGATGATGAAGACCAACATGCCCTGTAGCAAAGAGAGGGACGCATGCCCAGGGATGCTGAAAGACACAGAAGCAACACCTACCAAAGAAAGTCAGGCCAAAGCACCATCCCCATCTCCCTCCTGGGCAGGCTAGCATGCCCATCCATTGAATACAGCCCAAAGCCCTCTCCTTTGGAGCCAAGAGGTCTTCTCCATGCCCCCCACCCTCCCCACAACCCCCCGGGAACCCCACATCACTTACAATCTGCAGCCCAATTCCAGCTGCTATTCCCCCAGCGGTGCTGAAGGCAGCAGGGAAGTTCAGCAGACCAGCGCCTAGGCAGGCATTCACTACAATAAAGATGGCTCCCAGCGTGGAGGTGGTCCCCCCATCAGTGGCTCCTGGCTCGTCCTCCTCCCCTTTGGGGGCTCCATCCACAATGGGGCTCTGTAGGAGGCGGGCTCGCTCCCCGGCATCCGAACTCCAACCCCAATCACCATAGTCACTGTTGATGACCATACTGGTCTGAGCCATGGCCACATGGGCTCCAGAAGCTTGTCTCGGCTGCTCTCTCACCACCTCACTTCCCAGTCAGTCATGAGAGAAACAAGTGTCCAGGCAGTGGTAAGGCTTAGCATGACCAAGGACTACTCGCCCTGGGAATGGTTCTGTGGGGCCCTAAAATGGGACACAGAAAAGCAGCATTAGCCTTCAACCCACCAATACCTCTCCTAAGCCTATGCTCCATGACAGATGAAAGACAGAGGAAAAGGAATCACGAGTACAAAAATACTCATAGCAGCTCTTTTTAGAATGGCAAAGAGCTGGGAGCTAAGGAGAGCCCATCAAGAGGGAATGGCTGACAGATTGGGGTAGGGGAATGTGATGGAATACTACAGTGTCACAAGAAATGACAAAAGGGATAGTTTCAGAGAAACTTGGGAACATTTGGATGAAGTGATGCAGAATGAAGGGAGTGGAACTAGAGTAATTATTTATACAATAATAATAACACTGAAAAGGCAAACAACTTTGAAAGACTTGAGAACTTTGATCAATGTAATCAATGCCCAATGCAGCCCACAACCCACCTCCTGAGAGGGGTTTAAGACTCAAGGTGCAGGAGGTACATTTTTGGACAAGGCCACTGTAGGAATCTGTTTTGCTGGACCAGGCATATTTGTTATAGGGTTTGGGTTTTCTTTTTGTCAACAGGAGGAGGTGAGGGAAAAGAAAATAAATGCTTATGAATTGAAAATAAATTTAAGCCATAAAAAAGCAAGATTAAATCGGAGAAACAAGGAAGTAAGTATTGAGTCATGGACTCTCACAGCTGGAAGGGACTCTACTCAGCACAACTCAATGCCTGCACCAGAATTCTCTCTACAAAAAAAAAAAAGTCAGCCCAGATGTAAGGAAAACCCCAACTCCTGGGGGTGGCCCTCTCTGTTCTGGACTGCTTTCATTGCTGGGAGTGTTTTCAAGCTGAAATTTGCTCTTTTGTGACTTCTCCCCACATCTATCAGCTCTGTTCTCTGGGGACAAACATAAGCCCTGTCTCCCCATTAGGTTACAGGCCTGAACTGCACACTAGGTTATAAACTCACTGAAATGCTAGTTTCAGCTGATGAAATAGACAGAGGCCCTGGGCTTGGAGTCAGAAGATCTGAGTTCAAATGCTGTCTTGGATTTGACCCATCTCTGGTTGCTTGGCAAACTAGTGCAGCAATCTGGTGGTGTTCTGTTGTGTTCATGTTTCTTTCCTCCCTCCCTCTCTCTCTCTCTCTCTCTCTCTCTCTCTCTCTCTCTCTCTCTCTCCCTCTCCCTCTCCCTCTCCCTCTCTCCTTCTCTCTCTCTGTCTGTCTCTGTCTCTCTCTCTTCCACTCACAAACATTCACTTCCCTCCTCCCCCTGCAGTTCATAAGGAACATAATCAGAATCTATCACTGTGACTGGCCACTCCTCAAACCAACGGAGCTCAGAACAGATGAATGAAGCCCAGAGCCAGCTGCAAGCCTTCCCCCTTCCTCCTGATAACATGCCACAAGGAAAGCCCAGGCGGCTCAGACATCCCTTGGAAGGAAGCATGGACTGAGGTCAGGCTGCTTTTAAATCCAAGAGCCCCCAACCCTAGAGCTGGAGAACACCTCAACATCCCCACCTCAAAGATGGCTCATGGGGAGCGGGCAGGCTTCCTGAGGCAATCCGACACAACTGAGCAAAGATCAGGACGAGCCCACACCCGGCAGGAAATTGTGTTTGTGATCTGCCTAGGTAACAACGGGTTTTTTTCTTTTCAAAAAAGGGGGCGGGGGTAGGAGAGAAAATGTTGAAAAGTCCATCCTCCACGTTCACCAAGCGCCCCACACAGCGGGGGTTCCGCCCTCCAGTTCTGCTCCAGAGGCGCGCTCGCTGCCCTTCGCTGCCAGACGTCCAGGGCAAACCCCTGGCTCAGCTTTGGGCAGCAGGGAGGGCACGGGGCCTCGGGTCACGTGCGCCATGAAGGGGTGAAAGGGCGTCCTGCAGCCCGCACCCGCAGGTTCCGACGCTCCCCCCTGCGCCCCGGCCCCCTCCAGCATCCCCAGCCCCCTCCTGCGCCCCGGTTCCCTCCCTTCTGGGGAGGCGGGGGTTCAAGCGCGCGAGGCCCGGGTTCAAGGACTGCTCTTACCCCGGGCAAGCAAGCCTGCCTCCATTTTCTTAGCTGTACATTGGGGGGTGGGGGGGGGTGCCCTGATGACTTCGGAGGTCCCCCCAGCTCTGAGCCTCTTGGGGCGCCCCTCTTAGGGATGCGGGGGAGCGGGCCCAGGGAGCCCACGGAGGGCGGGGCAGGGGGCGAAATCCCCTCCAGGAGGACAGGAGCCCCGGGTTCGAATGCGGGCTCCGCACTGACTCACACACTCTTCCCGTCTCCCGGCCTCAGTTTCCCCATCTGCAAAGGGCCCAACTGGCCCCCGACGGGGCTCGGGGTTCGCAGAGGCCAGGGGAGAGGGACGGGGCCTATTCCACACACCCCTCCCCCCTCCCCCGGCGCCCCCTCCTCCGCCGGCTCACCACGCGCGGCTCCGACCACAGACGACTCGGGCTGCTCCGGCTCCAGCTGCGGAGCCAGCTGACTCGGCGGTCATGTGAGCGCGGGCCTCCGCGCTAGGCACGCTGGGAGTTGTAGTCCGGCCCCTGCTCCTCCCGCACCCCAGAAGCCGACTCCCGGCGCGGGCCGTACGGAGAGGCGCCGCCCTTAAGCCCGGCCTTTGGCAGCTTCCGAGAAGAGGCAGGCAGGACGCTTCCTCCTGGGTCACCCACCCTGCCCGGGGAATCAACGGGGTTCCGCTAAGTGACCCTGGCACCCCGTCAGCGTGCATTTATGAAGCGCCACCCGAGCCACTTCCATAGGGAGCCCCTGGGGTCCAACCCTCTCATCTTTCAGGTGGGGAGACAGGCACCAAGAGATCCCAGGATCCTATCTAGGCCTGTAACGGACCTCAGAGGCCAGTCCCTTCCTTTTACAGATGAGGAAACTGAGGCACGCGCCGGCCGTCCCACTGTGTGATCAAAGGACAAGGGGTCAAGAAGTGGAGTCCTCCCCCGGCTCAGATACTTCCCAGCTGTGCGATCTGGGCGAAAATATCCCAGTCTGTCAGGGCCACCTTTTAGGAGAGCGACCGTCATAGGGCAGGGTCGTGGGGACGATCAAACGTAAGGAAAACGCTTTGCAAATGCCTTCTTGTGAGGGCTCGTTGTGGGGGCTGGCAGTAGCGGGGTGCTAGCTTTACCGCAGGAGGGCTCCGAGGGGTCTTTAAATGCCCACTCATCTGAAAAGGAGAGGAGAGCCGGAGAGCCCAGAGACGTGCCCAAGGTCCCACCGGCTGGGGTGTGAATTCAGGCTCTCCGACTCCACGTCCAGCGTCTTCTGATTAGAGCGCAATGGGAGATTTTAATATAAAAGAATCCCGCGAAATGAGGTTCTCTGGGAAGGTGTCTGAATCTGCTGAGTACTGAAAAGTCTCCCGGTTCTTCCCCATACCCCAGGGTATTTACCCTTAAATCTGCTAAGATTTGCCTGTGGGCGTGTAGTGAAGCACCTGAACGAATCTCTGGTGTTTATGTGCGTGCGCACACATATATATTAGGGCTAATAAAGCTTAATTAACTGGCTGTACTAAGCTGATGCGTCTTTGAAAACTAGATCGCCACTGGTGCTGCTGCACCTAACAGCTCACTTCTCTGGGAGCCTGTATTTAGCATCGATGACATCATCGAGGATGACATCATCTGCTGATCTGGCCGGAGAGCTCCACTAATTTTTGTCACAAAATCAGAAGTGTGTGACTTTGGTGGAAAAAAAATTTCATTTTGGCCCCAAGGCTGGCCCTGCCGGGGCAAAGGGTTAGCAGAGGCATAGATATGGATCTGCCTTGCAGGATCGTCCTGCAGGATGCAAAACCCTGGGCAGAGAGGACTTTGTACTGACTCATTTTCTGTCTCTCTTACTGCTTATTTCACTGTGTCTGGTCCTGCATGAAAGTTACTGGCTCTTTCTTGTCAAGTGCCCTACAGTGGGCTCTTCCCTAGGTGGATCTCTGCGGAATCATTTTGGACCTGGTAACAGCCCTTGATTTGGTGGAAAGAGCAGGTCAAGATAGTTCAGTGACCGGATAATACGAGGTAATATGGAAACCCTTTTCCCCGCCCACCAACTTTCCTCAGAACTCTCCTTGAATTTTCCCTCTAGGTCAAATCTCTGGCATTTGCCTGAGGCATCTACCCATTCCAGTATTCCTCTCAACTAGCTTGTCTTTGTAGCTTACACACAGTCCCCCAATTCCCAGCCCTTCCTTGTCTGTTACAGATCACCCCACTTCCTACCCTTGATCTTATGTAGACTCCTTTCTCCCTTGGCCACGAGGTCCAGGTCCCTGGCTTTCCTGGTCATTCTCTGTCACCTCCCAGTCACGCCAGTCTACTTGGTCACTCCTAAATCCTTTCCACAGTCTATCAGTATGTAAGATCCAACTTGCTCCATTAAAGTACTCAGATACCTTGAGTCTAGCCAATGCTCAGATTCTTTAAGACACTGGCCAATATGGTGGATTTTTAGAATCATGCCCACCCTCTAATGGTATTCTAATAAACTTTGTCTTTGGCTGAAAGAAGACTTGGATCAAATTCATTCAGGCAAGACCAGCACCCCTAAAACTCAACAATAAAATTATATTGAAGAATGTAGCAAAACTTAAATATCTCATTCTTAAAGGAAAACAAATAATTTTCTGATTCTGAGTGACAAATTGTCATCCTTAAAATAAGCAAAACTAGGTATGCAAAATAATAACTTGCACCACATTTTACAAATGAGAAAACTGATGCTTAGAGAGATAGTGCCCTATTCATGTTCATATAGATTTTTTTCTAAAAAACTATTTAATTAATTAATTTTTAGCTTTCAACGTTCACTTCCATAAGATTTTGAGTTCTAAATTTTCTATCCCTCTTCCCCCTCCCCAAGATATCACACAATCTGATATAGGCTCTACATATACATTCATATTAAACATATTTTTCAATTAGTCATGTTCAAAGAAGAATTACAACCAATGGGAGGAACCATGAGAAAGAACACACAAAAAAGAGAGCAAATAGTATGCTTTGATCAGCATTCAGATTCCCTAGTTCTTTCTCTGGATATGTATAGGATTTTCCATCATGTGTCCTTTGGAATTGTCTTAGATCCTTGCATTGCTGAGAAGAGCTAATGTACAATGTTTTCTTGGTCCTACTCACTCCATTCAGCATCAGTTCATGTAAGTCTTTCCAGGTTTTTCTGAAGTCTACCTGCTCATCATTTCTGATCGAATAATAAGATTCCATTACATTCATATACCACAGCTTGTTCAGCCATTCCCCAATTAATGGCCATCCCTTCGATTTCCAATTCTTGACCACCACAAAAAGAGCTGCTATAAATATTTTTGTATTTATGGGTCATTTTCCCACTTTTTTTTATCTCTTAGGGATACAGACTAAGAAGAGGCATTGCTGGATAACAGTTTTATAGCCTTTTGAGTGTACTTCTAACTTGCTCTTCAGAATGGTTGGATACATTCACAACTCCACCAACAATGCATTAGTGTTCTAATTTTCCCACATCTTCTCTAATATTTCTCATTTTCCTATTTTGTCATGTTAGCCAATCTGATGGGTGTGATGTGGTACCTCAGAGTTGTTTTGATTTGCATTTCTCTAATCAATAGTAATTTAGAGCACTTTTTCATATGACTATAGATAGCTTTAATTTCTTCTGAAAACTACCTGTTCACATCCATTTATCAATTCACTTTTGTTCTTATAAATCTGACTTAGTTCTCTATTTTAGAAATGAGGCCTTTATCTGAGACACTAGTCATAAAAATTGTTTCCTAACTTTCTGTTTCCCTTCTTGTTTTAGTTGCTTTGGCTTTGTGCAAAAACTTTTCAATTTAGTGTAATCAAAATTATCCATTTTGCATTTCATAATGTTCTCTATCTCTTGTTTAGTCATAAATTCTCCTGTTCTCCATAAATCTGACAGGTGAACTATTTCTTGCTCTCCGAGGTTGCTTATAGTATCAGCTTTTATATTTAAATTGTGTACCCATTTTGACTTTATTTTGGTAAATAGTGTAAGATGTTGGTCTAAGACTAGTTTCTGCCATACTATTTTCCAGCTCTCGCAGAAATTTTTGTTAAATAGTGAGCTCTTATCCAGTAGCTGGAATCTTTGAGTTTATCAAACAGTAGATTACTATAGTCATTGACTACTGTGTCTTGTGTACCTAATCTATTCCACTGACCCACCACTCTGCTTCTTAGCTAGTACCATCAAGTAGTCTTGATGATTGTTGCTTAACAATACAATTTAAGATCTGTTATGACTAGGCCACCTTCCCTTGCATTTCTTTTCATTAATTCCCTTGATATTCTGGAACTTTTGTTCTTCCAGATGAATTTTTTTATTATTTTTCTAGCTCTCTAAAATATTTTTTGGTAGTTTGATTGGTATGGCACTGAATAAGTAAGTTAATTTGGGTAGAATTGTCATTTTTATAATATTATGTCAGCCTACCCATGAACAACTGATATTTTTACAATTCTTTAGATCTGACTTTGTGTGAAAAGTGTTTTGTAATTGTGTTCATATAGTTCCTGGGTGTGTCCTGTCTCTCAAATATTTTATAATGTCTACAGTAACTTTAAATGGAATTTCTCTTCCTTCCTCTTGCTATTGGGCTTTGTTAGTAATATACAAAAATGCCAAAGATTTATGTAGGTTTACTTTATGTCCTGCAACTTTGCTAAAATTGTTTATTATTTTCAAGTATTTTTTACTTGATTCTTTAGGATTCTGTAAGTATACCATCATATTATATGCAAAGAGTTATAGCTTTGTTTCTTCCTTTCCTATTCTAATTTGATTTCTTTTTCTTCTCTTATTGCTAACGCTAACATTTCTAGTACAATATTGAATAACAGTGGTGATAATGGACATTCTTGTTTTCCCCCTGATCTTGTTGGAAATGCTTCTAGCTTATCCCCATTACATATGATGCTTGCTGAAGGTTTTAGATAGATACTACTTATCATTTTAAGAAAGACTCCATTTATTCCTATGCTCTCCAGTATTTTTAATAGGAATGGATATTGTATTTTATCAAAAACTTTTCCTGCATCCATTAAGAGAATCATATGATTTCTGTTAGGCTTGTTATTGATATGGTCAATTATACTGATAGTTTTTCTCATATTGAACTTCACATAGATTTGAAGTGAAATGATATGCCCAAAGCAGCAGAGTCCAACCCAAGTCCTCAGTCTCCAAGGTTAGCACTCTTTCTATTAGACCGTACTTCCTTAATCACTTTGTTTTCTGGGCAAACTGAGACCTGCAACAGAAGTCAGCCAATTTTTTGGGTCAGTAAAGAGCCAGCTTTAATGGGGTAAAAAGAAAATTAAACACTCCATTTCCTCCACAAAATGAAGGAGCTGGACCAGCAGATCTTTATCTGTGAAAGATGGTATGACAAATATTTGTGTACATGTCTTATCTTGAGATTCCCTGAGGACAGGGATCTTGTCTTGTTTGAGCATTATGTAGTGATTATTTCCTTGGCTTCACTTGTGTACAAGTTGTATTCTGTCCCCACCCCCACCCCTACTCCAGGAAGAAGTCTCTTGAATTGTTGGAATAGTTCCTGGGGGCTATTCCAACAATTTTTTTTTTAATTCCTATCACTATGCCCTGTTCTTATAGGACATTTAATAAATATGGTGGAATTGTAATCTCTCTCTCTTTATAGCTCACTATTGCCCCAAACTCAACATGTCTAAATCTGAACTCCCTATCTTTTCTAACCTGACCCTGCACATAATTTCTCTCTCTCTTTGAGAATGAAACCACCTCCTTCCATTCCCCTAGACTTGTAAACATGAAGTGGTCTTCAAATCTTACTCTTATTCCAGCCATTCGGTGGCCAAATCCTGTCGATTCTGCCTCTGAATATCCTTCAAATCCGATCCCTTTCTCTCCACTCCAGTTGCCTTCACTCTAGTGTTGGCCTTCATCCTTTTTCATCTAGGTTATTAAAATAGTCTCTCAATTGTCTAAAAACCCACCTCTCTCACTATCTGTATGATCTTGGGCAAGTCTCTAAATCTCTTAGAGTGTCAATTTCCTTATCTGTAAAATGAGGGTGTTGAACTACATAAGAGTTCTAAGATTTCTTCCAATTCTAAATCTATGAGCCTGTGGTCTTCCTACCTCCAGCCTTTCTCTTCTCCAAAGCCATCCTCTTGTTTAGTACTTCAGTTGTGTCCAACTCTTCATGACCCCATGGATGTAGCACATCAGATTCTTCTGTTCTCTACATCTCCAAAAGTCTGTGCAAGCTTATGTTCATTGATTCCATGATACTATCTATCCATCTCATCCTCTGCTATCTCTTTTCGTTTTGCCTTCAATCTTTTCCAATATGAAGGTCTTTTCCAGTGAGTCTCATCTCATTATGTCGCCAAAATATTTAAATTTCAGTTTCAGTATTTGACCTTCCAGTAAATAGCCTGAATTAATTTCTTTAGGTATTGATTGATTTGACCTCCTTTCTGTACCAAGACCCACGTGATCTTCTTAATATAGTTCTCTGGTCAGGTCACTATCCTACCCCCCCAAAATTTAATAGCTCCCCACTACCAACCAAATGCAGTTTAAGTCTCTAATTCCAGCATTCAAGGCCCTCTACAATATAGTTCCAGCCCATTTGATTGTGAGCTCCTCATTAGGTTGTAAGTTCCCTGAGGGCAGGCACTGTCTTTGGCTCCTTTGTACACCCAGAGCTTAATATAGTACCTAGCACACAGTAGATGCTTAATAAATGTTTATTTATTGATTGTCCAACTCTATACCATATTGTTTCCCATTACCTCCTATCCTATCTTCCAAACTAGACTACTTTTCATTTCCCCTTCTCATTCTGAACTCTCATCTATGAAGCCTTCTTTAATCTCATTCTTCTCTCTGTAACCCCCAAGTCCAAGTTAACAGTTATCTGTCTCCTCACACTTTTCATGGCAAAGTAGTTGGCTCTCTTTTATTCCTATCATATTTTATCTCACTTCTCTACACATGCACGTTGTGCAGAGGGGAGGGGAAGGAGGGAGGGAGAAAATTTGGAACTCAATTTTAAAAAAAATAAATGTTAAAAATTATCTTTACATATAATTAGAAAAAATGCTATTTTTTAAAAAAAGAAAATGGGGTGCTAGCCTGGGACAACACACCCACCCCCACCTCCACCCCCACTGGAAGCAGAGTCTTGCCTTGACAAAAAGCTAGAAAGTCAAGTGTTTGGGAAGATGAGTAAACATTGGAAAAGAACTCAGACTATAGAATCTTACTTTGGTGACAAGCACAATCGGGGCATACAACCACAGGAGGGCAACAGAGTCAAAGATCCTTCATTAAAAGTTTCCAAGAGGAATTAAGAATTGGTTGCAGGCCATGGAAGAACTCAAAAAGGATTTTGAAAATCAGTAAGGGAAGTAGAGGAAAAATTGGGAAGAAAAATGTGATGCAAGAAAATCATGAAAACTGAGTCAACAGCTTGCTAAAGGAGACCCTCAAAATACTGAAGAAACAACCTTAAAAAACAGACTAACCCAAATGGCAAAAGAAGTTTAAAAAGCCAACGAAGAGAAGAATGCCTTAAAAAGCAGAATTGGCCAAATGGAAAAGGTGGTCCAACAGCTCACTGAAGAAAATAATTCCTTCAAAATTAGAATGGAGCAAATAGAAGCTAATGTCTTTATGAGAAATCAAGAAATTATAAAACAGAACCAAAGGAAAGAAAAAAAATAGAAGACAATGTGAAATATCTCATTGGAAAAACCACTAACCTGGAAAATAGATCCAGAAGAGATAATTTTAAAATCATTGGACTATCCAAAAGCCATAATTAAAAAAAAGAACCTAGACATCTTCTTGCAAGAAATTATCAAGGAAAACTGCCCTAATATTCTAGAACCAGAGGATAAAAATAGAAATCAAAAGAATCCACCCATCACCTCTAGAAAGAGATTCTTGAAGGAATATTGTAGTCAAATTCTAGAGTTCCCAGGTCAAGGAGAAAATATTGCAAGCAGTCAGAAAGAAATAACTTGAGTACTTTGCGAATACAATCAGAATAACACAAGATCTAGCAGCTTCTACATTAAGGGATTGAAGGGTTTGGAATATGATACTCTGGAGGTTAGAACAGCTAGGATTAAAATCAAGAATCACCTACCCAGCAAAGCTGAGTATAATCCTTCAGGAGAAAAAAATGGACATTCAATGAAATAGAGGACTTTCAAGCATTCTTTATAAAAAGACCAGAGCTGAATAGAAAATTTGACTTTCAAATACAAGAGTCAAGAGAAGCATGAAAAAGTAAACAGGAAAGAGAAATCATAACACACTTATTAAAGTTTAACTGTTAACATTCCTACATAGAAAGATGATATGTGTAACTCATGAGACCTTTCTCAGTATTAGAGTAGTTGGAGGAAGAGATAGATAGATAGATAGATAGATAGATAGATAGATAGATAGATAGATAGATAGATAGATAGATAGATAAATGGCACAGGGTAAGTTGAATTCGAAGCGTTGGTAACTAAAAAATAACTAAGGGGTGAGAAAAGAATATATTAGGAGAAGGAGAAAGGGAGAGATAGAATGGTGTAAATTATTTCACATAAAAGAGGCTGAATAAGGAATTGAAATTCTTATATAAAATAAGTTCACTCTAATTGATATGAGGACTAGGAACTGAAATGCAGGCCCCTGAGAATTTAACCACTCTGTGAACTTTATGACTTGGCTCAAGCTAACAGACCTAGATAGTGATTCTAGGAACTAGCCCCTCCTGGAATGGTTTATGCAAGGGGATCTGGCTACTCCCCTCCTGCATAATCTTGTCAAAACATCAAAAAGCAGTCTGTTTCTTGCACCAAGCCATAACACTCCACTCAAATAGTTGATTAATTGACTTATTTCCCATTTTAAGTCACGTATGCAGAATCCTATTGCTAAGACTAGTTGGCTGAGTGCCTTCTTTGTCTAAAGACCTATATTAGCTAGTAAGTCTCAGAGCCTCTTTGGAATCTCACCCATGGAGATGACGATCTGCCTGGGACCTTCCCATTTGGGACTCAAAGGCTGTGAACCGGGATTCCCCAGCCGTGATTGTTAGAGTTGGTGCTCCCCCAAATCGGTGATGTTCTCTTTACCTATTTCTATTATTCTTCTTATATTGTGTATACTTCTTGTTACTTGTGGTATTTGGTGTCTTTGTAAGCAACCTATTCCTTGTATAAAAAATGTAACTCATACCTTAAATGATTGTATTGGTACTGATAAAGGGGCAGTTTGTGGGATGATGACCTGGCAGTTGGAGCCCTGCCTTCTCCCGCATTCTTCTAACCTTTGTATTTTCCTTTTTACTCTGGCAGGGTGATGATTTGTATCTCAATCGATCTTATGTCCTGAAAAGAATGTTAGAGTCTAATCAGCGCGCCTTAAACGAACATCGAATTCAGACTCACATAGTTGTAAATCAATTTCTCAAGGCCTCACATTTAGTTACTTCTGATACTACCTCTCAGGGTAGAGAGGGAGGGGAAAGATGGGGAGAAAATTTGGAACTCAAAATCTTGTGGAAATGAATGTTGAAAACTAAAAATAAGTAAACCTCAAAGTGCTACTCGTTATTTTAATAGTTTAGCAATTCCCATATTATTATTATCCATTTTCTTAGTATTATATAATTTTACATAATTAAATTTTACTTTCATTTTTAACTGCTGTGTCCAAGTGTCATTTACAGGAGCGAATCCAAACCATAATAAATTCTCAAAACAGAGGCAAAGAAAAGTTTTCACAATGGAAGGAAAGAGGGCTTACATGAGAAGGAATGAGTGAACCTTACCTTCATTGGACTTGGTTTAAGGAGGGAATAACATACACACTCAATTGGATATCTTACCCTACAGGAAAGTAGGGGGGGAAGGGAATAAGAGGGGGTGATGATAGAAGGGAAGGCAAATTGGGGGAGAAGGTAGTCAGAAGCAAACACTTTAGAAAAGGGACAGGATCAAAGAAAAAAAGAATAATTGAGGGGTGAAATAGGATGGGAAGAAACAGCTATTCTTTCACAACATGACTATTATGTATAACTACACATGTATAACCTTTATCGGATTGCTTGCCTTCTCAATGGGGATGGGTAGGGAGGGAAGAAATGAGAGAATTTGGAACTCAAAGCTTTAAAAACAAATGTTAAAAACTTATTTTTACATGCAACTTGGAAATACAATATACAGGCAACGGGGTAGAGAAATCCATCTTACCCTTCAAGAAAGTAAGGGGAAGGAAATAAGAAGAGGGGATGATAGAAGGGAGGGCAGACTAGAGGAAGGGGTAATCAGAATGCATGCTGTCTCAGGGTAGAGAGGGAGGGGAAAGATGGGGAGAAAATTTGGAACTCAAAATCTTGTGGAAATGAATGTTGAAAACTAAAAATAAGTAAATAAATTTAAATCTTAAAAAAAAAAAGAGATCAAATGGCTACTTCAGTTAGAGGTTAAGATGTTATGGACAAGGTAACATTAGAAAAAATGGACCAGACTTCTTCAGATAACAAACCAGGTATTCTTGCAGAACAGCTTAATGGTGTAAAGATACTAGATACTCCCTCGTGTCCACCTCCATCCTTCAAGAACAACAGATTTCCTTGAGGCAAGAGTAGAATAGTGATTATCAGGTAAGCTGAACTTCTAAACTTAGCTCATAGGCAGAGACAAAGAAATGTGACTTGAGCAATCATATAAAATGGAGTAGTAATACAAAATAGGCTCAATTACAGAATAGAATCAATTATAAAATGATATGGAATAAGTTTAATTTCTTCATAGTGCCTGCAGCTGCAGAAGAACAAGGAACCTAGTTCCAGAGGCAAGAGTCGTGCTAGTATTTATGACTTTGGGGGAAAGATCCCCTCCTGGGTAAAGAAGAGAGCACAGGTCAGGAAAGCAGTAGCCACATCTCTCTGGATCACAACACCTTGGAAGCACTGGAAACCTATAGCCCCTCTTCCTCCCACCCAACTACCTCTGAAAACTGCAGTTAAAACCTGAAATAACTGCTAAAATGATGAAGTTTGAGAGAGTAATGCTGAGAATAGAGCCCAACTTTAACATAAGTCAAGAAACTGGCTGGAAAAATGAGTGGACAACAAAAAAGATGCTGTGCATAAAAAGTTACTATGGAGACTATGGGAAGCTCAAGACACAAACTCAGAAGATGGCAATCAAAACTGTTACATCCAAAGCCTCAAAGAAAAATGTGACTTGATGTCAGGCCCAAAAATAATTCCTGGAAGGCTTAAAGAAAGTTTTTCAAAAAACTAAATGCTGCAGCCAGCACGGTCCAGCAGGTCTGGGGCGGTTACAGGCTCACAGAGTGAGGATGAAAAGATAGGTGGGACGTAGCAGTCTGAACGAACTGAGTTTATTCTGGACATACTGAGTCAATAATTCAGGGAATCGGGATGCTTAAATAGTAAAAAACCATAAAGGTAGTGATTGAAGCATGAAACAGAGCAGATGGTGATAAGTAGAAAGGGAGGATACAAGGCCTCTTTATCAGAATGTTATCCTGTATAGCAGGAGCCCTGATTCCTGGAACTTCAACACCCGAATTCAAGGATGTACACCTGAGAACAATATATCACTTAACTTCTCAAGCCAGCTACTCTTCTCCCTTGGAGGAGGGGAACTCTTGATCAGGGGCTCTTTCAAACCCCTCAAAGTTCTCTACAACTAAATAAGAAAAATGGGAAAAATTTGGAAAACAAGGAGAATGATGCAAGAAAATTATAAAAAGAGAGTCAACAGCTCTGTAAGAGAGACAGAAAAAAATACTGAAGAAGATAATACTTTAAAAAACAGAATTAGCCAGATGGTAAAAGAAGTAAAAACATCCACTGAAGAGAACTCTTAAAAAGCAGAATTGGCCAAAAGGAAAAAGAAGTACAAATGCTCACTGAAGAAAATAATTCCTTAAAAATTAAAATTGGGCAAGTGGAAGCCTTTAAAAAAGACAAAAGAAAAAATGTGAATTATCTCATTGGAAAAACACCTGGGGCCCGGGCCTGGCCTCTGCCGTCGGCTCCTCCTCCTGGGCATCTGCCTCCTCCGCGGCACCCATGGTTCCTCCCGGAGCCCGGGCCTGGGCCGGGGCAGGGCGGTGGGGCCAGCGAGCACGGCGTGGTTAGCGGGCCGCGTGGGGATGATGGATGTTGCCGCCGCTTGCTGTCGGCCGCGCTGCTGCTGGTGGTAAGCGGGCAGCTGTCTTCGGTGCTGCCGCTGCTGCTGCTCCTGGACGGAGCGGCCTCCCAGGGCCCCCGACAGTCCTGGCTGCCGCTTTCCCAGCCCGCGCCGCCCCGGGCCTCAGGCACTGCTGTCCCTGCGGGGCCCGGCGTCCCCGGCGCTGGCAGGACCGTGTCCCCTTCCAGGCAGCCGGGGCTCAGCGGCAATGGCAGCGGTCCGGGAGCTGGACCTGCCGGGTCGGAGGGGGCCGGGCTGGCCGTGTCCCCGAATTCCAGCCACAAGCCTATGACCCAGAGGGTCCTGTTGGTGCTGATGGTGGTCAGCGCCGCGGTCCTCGTGTACTTCGTGATCAGAACTGTCAGAATGAGAAGAAGAAATAGAAAGACACGAAGATGGGGAGTTTTGGACACAAATCTAGGAAATATGGAATTAGCACCTTTAGAATAAGATGTTGATGATGACGATACAACTTTGTTTGATGCCAACCATCCTCGAAGACAAGAATGTGCCTTTTAATGAGAAAACGTCATTGGTGAACATCAAAGGAAGAAGTTTGTGATTAAGGAATAAGAAGCCAATATCAGTCACAGCATTGGGGGTATTTAAGTTATGTATATAACTTTAATATGTTGTTGAAATTAATACTGTATCAGTTTGTTGCATCTTTGTATATTTAGGAATGTTCTATTAATGAGCTCAAATCTGAAGAAAAAGAAATGCAGTATAATAGAAATCTACTTGAAAATTACATTAAAATAGGGTGTTTTCAGCTGGTTTTTTTTACTGCTTTCCATAATATGGTGATCAGTTTCTGTTTATATGCTAATCAGATCATATTAATTGTTTTGCTGGTGTAATATTTTAAGTAATTATCAATTGTAACTACCCACTGAAGTACAAATTCTATAATTTAATTTGATTTTGTTTTTTCTCTAACAAAATGTATTTCCCATTTTGGGGCAAATGCCTGATATATTGCTTTGTTTCTGAGTATTTTTTAATTATATAACTATATGAGTTATTGTATGCAAGCAATAAATGTGATTTTAAATTGTTTTAAGTGTTCCAAAAGGAATATGAAAGGCAGTGTCATTTGAAGATAAAATCTTATTTCCAAAATTAAAAAAAAACACCTGACCTGTAAAATAGATTGAGGAAAGATAAAGTAAGAATTACTGAACTACCGAAAAGTCATAATAAAAAAAGAGCTTAGACATCATATTTCAAGAAATTATTAAAGAAAACTACCAATATCCTAGAATCAGGGAGTAAAATAGAAACTGTGTTTGTCCTTCGTTGCTGAAGAAGACCATGCCATCAGCGAAATGATGACATGACTTTCACTTGACTTTGTTTTGAGTGAGAGAGGGCTGTACAGGTCACCAGCCTCACTTCTCCTCCAGAGTCATCTGAATCCAGTGACCAGATATTCATCAAGATGACTGGAGATGACCCAAGATGAGGCAATTGGGATTAAGTGACTTGCCCAAGGTTACACGGCTAGTGAGGGTCAAGTGTCTGAGGTGAGATTTGAATTCAGCTCCTACTGACTCCTGCACTGTTGCTCTATCCACTCTGCCACCTAGAATGTAGAAACTACATTTTGCTAAAAGTTATCATAGACAATGAAGTAATGTCAGTACTAAACATATATGCACCAAATGGTATAACATCCAAATTGTTAAAGGAAGAGTTAAATGAGTTACAGGAGGAAATAGACAGTAAAACTTTACTAGTAGAGGGCCTCAACTTTCCCATCTCATAACTAGATAAATCCAACCACAAAACAAACAAGAAAGAAATTAAGAAGATGAATAAAATTTTAGGAAAGTTAAATATGATAGACTTCTGGATAAAACTGAATAGAAAAGAAAGGAATATATCTTTTTTTCTCAGCTATACATAACACCTTCACACAAACTGACCACATTTTAGGGTATAAAAAGCTCAAACCAAATACAGAAAAGTGGAAATATTAAATGCATCCTTTTCAGATCATAATGCAATGAAAATCATATTCAATAAAGAGCCATAGAAATATAGAGTAAAATTTATTGAAAACTAAATAATCTAATCCTAAAGAATGAAGGGATCAAAGAACAAATTATAGAAATAATAAATGATTTCATCAAAGAGAATGGCAATATGAGACATTGAGACAATACTAAAATTTAAAGGATGCAGCCAAAGTAATAATTAGGGAAAGTTTATCTCTAAAAACTAACATTAATAAAAGAGAGAAAAAGCAGATCAATGAATTGGGCATGCAACTAAAAAAAGCTAGAAAAAGAACAAATTTAAAATCCCTGATTAAATTCAAATTGGAAGTCCTGAAAATCAAAGGAGAGAGTAATAAAATTGAAGGAAAGAAAATCATTGAACTAATAAATAAAGCTAGGAGTTGCTTTTATGAATAAAATAAATCTTTGGTTAATTTGATTAAAAAAAGAAAGAAAACCAAATTACTAGTGTTAAAAATGAAAAAGATGAGTATATTACCACTGATGAAATTAAAGCAATTATTAGGAGCTATTTTGCTCATTCATATGCCAATAAATCTGACAATCTAAGTGAAATGGATGAATATTTACAAAAATGTAAATTGCTTAGATTAACAGAAGAGGAAATGGAAAGCTTAAATAACCTGATCTCAGAAAAAGTAATTTAACTAGCCATCAATTAACTCAAAAATCCACAGGACCAGATGGATTCACAAATGAATTCGACCAAACATTTAAAGAACAACTTCAATACTATATAAATTATTTGGAAAAGCAGGCAAAGAAGAAGCCCTACTAAATTACTTTTATGACATGAGGTGCTGATGCCTAAATGAGAAAGAGCAAAAGCAGTAACAAAAAGCTACAGATCAATTTCCCTAATAAATATTGATTCAACAGGTTTAAATAGAACACTAGCAAGGAGATGAAAATAATTGGCTGTTATCCTTCATTCTTGAAGAAGACCAAAATGACATCACTATTTTGAAGTCAAGATATAGCATGTCTGACTGTGGCTGATCAGACCAATATAAGCTAGAAAGGTTCTATCATAGGTCAGGCACATGCTGTGGAGTGGAGATGTCTCTAAATTTGTGCATTTAACATTTTTTTTGGAGCAACCATAATTCTGCTTTGCTCACAGAGTATAGCACTTTCTTTGATGCAGGCATGCCATGCTGGGTGGTCCTTTTTCAGTATCTCTCATGTTATATAATCGATTCCAAAGTTCTTCAGAGAGACTTTGAGAGTATCCTTGTATCAATTCTTCTGATCACCATGTGAGTACCTGCCTTGTATGAGTTCTCTGTAAAATAATCTTTTAGGCAAATATATTTACAGCAATCTATCACAAAGAGCATATACATTATGATCAGGTAAAATTTATACCAGGAATGCAGGGCTGGTTCAATATTATGAAAACTATCAGTATAATTGACCATATCAGTAACAAAAACAAATCATAATGGTTATCTCAACAGATGTAGGAAAAGCTTTTAACAAAATACAACACTCATTCTTATTAAAAATACTAGAAAACATAGGAATCAATGGAGCTTTCCTGAAAATAAGCAGTATCTATCTCAAACCATTGACAAACATTATCTGTAATGGGGATGAACTAGAAGCCTTCCCAATAAGATTGAGGTAAAGCAAGGATGCTCATTATCACCACTATTATTCAATACTGTTTTTAGAAACGTTAGCTATATCAGTAAGAGAAGAAAAAGAAATTGAAGGAATTAGAATAGGCAACGAGTAAACAAAACTCTCATTCTTTGCAAGTGACATGATAATATACTTAGAGAATCCTAGAGAATCAACTAAAAACTAGTGTAAATAGTTAACTTTAGCAAAGTTGCAGGATATAAAATAAACCCACATAAATCATCAGCAGGTGCAGGCGGCAGCAACTTCCCCAGCTTTCGCCCCTCTCCCACCCGGCTTTCTTTCTCCAACTCCAACACCTTCCCCCTCGGTAACCATGACGGAGCAGGCCATCTCCTTCGCCAAGGACTTCCTGGCCGGTGGCATCGCCGCTGCTATCTCCAAGACGGCGGTGGCCCCCATCGAGAAAGTCAAGCTGCTGCTGCAGGTGCAGCATGCAAGTAAACAAATTGCTGCAGATAAGCAGTACAAAGGCATTGTGGATTGTATAGTCCGAATTCCGAAGGAACAAGGGGTGCTTTCCTTCTGGCGGGGTAATTTAGCAAATGTCATCAGATATTTCCTCACCCAGGCCCTTAACTTTGCCTTTAAGGATAAGTATAAGCAGGTGTTTTTGGGAGGAGTGGACAAGCACACACAGTTTTGGAGGTATTTTGCTGGCAATCTTGCCTCTGGTGGTGCAGCTGGAGCCACTTCTCTCTGCTTTGTCTACCCCTTGGATTTTGCGAGAACCCGCTTGGCAGCTGATGTTGGGAAATCTGGCACGGAGAGGGAATTCAAAGGCCTGGGAGACTGCCTTGTGAAAATCACCAAGTCTGATGGAATCCGTGGCTTGTATCAAGGTTTCAATGTCTCAGTGCAGGGTATCATTATCTATAGAGCAGCTTACTTTGGCATCTATGATACAGCGAAAGGTATGCTCCCAGATCCCAAGAACACTCATATTGTGATAAGCTGGATGATTGCACAAACAGTGACTGCTGTAGCAGGTGTGGTCTCTTATCCTTTTGATACAGTAAGGCGGCGAATGATGATGCAGTCTGGGCGCAAAGGAGCTGATATCATGTACACTGGGACCATTGACTGCTGGAAGAAGATTGCTAAAGATGAGGGTGGCAAAGCTTTCTTCAAGGGTGCCTGGTCCAATGTTCTTAGAGGCATGGGTGGAGCTTTCGTGCTTGTCCTGTACGATGAATTGAAGAAAGTAATCTAAGTACATCCTAACTAAGGAACCAGTGAATATAGATCATGTAGAATACTTAACCATACTTAGCATTTTGGACCATTGACCTTCAAGAAATTCCTGTTGTCTTTTTATCCAGGCCAGATCATGTTTTGTAGGGGAGCCAGAAAAAGCTCTTAGAAAAAGGGACTCATTTATTGTGATCCATTATTCACACAGTGGAACTGATGATGATTCAGTATATTGATTATTGGTTTTTGGGAAAATAACAGTTTCTGTGGGTCCAAGGAGGCAGATCAACTTAGACCATCTAGTTTAAATGCTCTTTTGTAGGACCATAAATTTGTGTTTAAGGATTTATTTAAAAAAATCATGTCTCCCATTTGTACTTAAGCACTATATATACTATTTTGCACAGCTGACTATTTGGCAGTTATGATGATCTGTGTTGGGCATTCTGCTGTTAAACAATAAATACACAGAAGACTCTAAGACTTGTGGTGTAATAACTGAATTATCCAACATGGTTTGGTTGTGATGAGTTTGGGGTTGTGCACAGTGAAAGTACTGGATTTTTTTTTATTATTAATCATGGTAATACAAAACAGGTATTAAATTGAGTGGTTTGATGGAAAAAAAATAAATCATCAGCATTTCTATATATTACCAACAAAGCCCGACAGTAATAAATAGAAAGAGAAATTCCATTTAAAATAACTGCAGACAATATAAAATACTTGAGAATCTACCTGCCAAGAAAAAAACCCAGAAAATGTATAAACATAATTACAAAACACTTTTCAAACAAATAAAGTCATTTCTAAATAATTTGGGAAATGTTAATTGATCATGTGTAGACTGGACCAATATAAAGAAAATGACAATTCTACCTAGATTAATTTACTTATTCAATGCCATACTAAACTACCAAGAAATTGTTTTATAGAGCTAGAAAAAATAAAATTCAGCTGGAAGAACAAAAGGTTAAGAATATCAAGTGAATCACTGAACAAAATGTGAATGAAGGTAGCCTGGCAGTATCACATCTAAAACTGGATTATAAATAGGTAATCATCAAAACAATCTGGTACTGGCTAAGAAACAGAGTGGTGGATCAGTGGAATATGTTAGGTAGATAATACATAGAAATAAATGACCATAGCAATCTAGTTTGATAAATCCAAGCTTTTGGGATAGGAACTCATTATTTGCCAAAAATTGCTGGGAGAACTGGAAAGCCATTTGACAGAAAATAGGTTTCACACTGTATGACAAGATAAATAAAAATAGGTACATGATTTAGACGTAGAGATGTCATAAACAAATTAGGGGAACATGGAAAAATTTACCTGTCCGATCTATGGATAAGGGAAGAATTTATGCTCAACCAAGAGATAGAGAGGATCATGGGGATGTAAAAAGGATAATTTTGATTACATAAAATTAAAGTTTTTCCCCCCAAACAACTAATGCAGCTAAGAACAGATGGAAAGCAAAACACTGAGGAAAAATTCTATACCAAGTTTCTTTGATAAAAATCTCATTTCTTAAGTATATAGAGAACTGAGTCAAATTTATAGGAATATGAGTCATACCTCAACTGGTAAATGGTCAGAGAATATGGATATGTAATTTTCAGAAGAAGAAATGAAAGCTATGTATAGACTATGAAAAAATGCTCTAAATCACTATTGATTAGAGAAATACACCTTATAACAACTCTGAGGCACCACCTTACACCTATCAGATAGGCTAATATTACAGAAAAGGAAATTGACAAAGGTTGGAGGGGATGTGAGAAAATTGGGACACTAATGCACTGAGCAGTTAGGTTGCACAGTAGAGTGCTGGGCCAGAAGTCAGGAAGATTCATTTTCCTGAGTTTAACACTGATTTCAGATACTTACTATTTGGGTGACCCTGGGCAAAAATTGCTAGGAGAACTGGAAAGCCATTTGGCAGAAAGTAGGTTTCACACTGTATAACAAGATAAATCAAAATGGGCACATGATTTAGACATTAAGAGGGGTGTCATAAACAAATTTTGCCTGTTTGCCTCAGTTTTTCATCTGTAAAATGAGTTGAAGAAAAGGGCAAACCATCCCAGCATCTTTGCCAAGAAAGTCCTGAATGGGGTTGAGAAAAGTCAGATGTGACTGAACAAAAACAATAATGCATTATTAATGAAGTTTTGAAATGGTCTAACCATTCTGAGGAAAAATTTGGATCTATGCCTAAAAGGTTATAGAACTGTGTATACCTATCTACCATTACAACAAAAACCCAAATAGATCAAAGAAAAAGGAAAAGGACATATCTGTACAAAAATATTTTATAGCAGCTCTTTTTGTGGCGGCAAAGAATTGGAAACTGAAGGGATACCCATCAATTGAGGAATGACTGAACCAGTTGTGGTATATGATTATGATGAAATGTAAGAAATGATGAGCAGGAAGGTTTTAGAAAATCTTGGGAAAACTTAGATGAACTCATCAAATCGAAGTGAGAAGAACCAGGAGAACCTCATACACAGTTAATAGCAATATTTTAAGATGATCAGCTGTAAATAACAGCTATTCTGCTAAATACAATGAACTAAGGCAATTCCAAAGGACTTGCTATTCAGGAGAAGCAGCAGCAGCACCGCACTGAGGAGGCAGCAGCCGGAGCGGGCCGCACCATGGCTGGTATCACCACCATCAAGGCGATGAAGCGCGAGATTCAGGTTCTGCAGCGGCAGGTCGGTGACGCCGAGGAGACAGGGCTGAGCGTCTCCAGCGGGAGGTGCAGGGGAAGAAGTGACCCTGGAACAGACTGATGCTGAGGTGGCTTCCTTGAACCGTTGGATCCAGCTGGTTGAGGAGGAGCTGGACCATACTCAGGAGCATTTGGCAACCTCTCTGCAGAAGCTAGAGGAGGCAGAGAAGTCTGCTGATGAGAGTAAGAGAGGTGTGAAGGTCATTGCAAACCGGGCTTTGCAGGATGAAGGATGGAGGTGCAAGAAATCCAGCTGAAAGAGGCCAAACACATCGTAGAAGAGACAGACAGAAAGTAGGAGGAGGTGTCCCGCAAGTTGATGATCTTTGACGGGAACTTGGAGCATATAGAGGAGGGCTCGGCCAAGCTGGCTTAGCCCTGTTGCCGGGATATGGATGACCAGATCAGAATGATGGACCAGAGCCTGAAGCGTCTGAATGCTGCTGAAGAGAAGTATTCTCAGAAAGAAGACAAATATGAGGAGGAGATAGAGATTCTTACCAATAAACTCAAGGGGGCAGAGACCAGTGCCACGTTGGTAGTCAAACTGGAAAAGGCAATTGGTGACTTGGAAGATAAACTGAAATGCACCAGAGGAGCACCTCTGCACAGAAAGGATGCTGGACCAGACTCTTCTTGACCTGAATGAGATGTAGAAACCCTTTTCCCCCCAGCTCCACCCTGTCGCTGCTCCTTCCACTGACTGACTTCCCTGGAGGCCAACCTGCCTGAAGTTGACCATCTTTAACCTGAAGGCAGCTTTCTTCTCTGGGTCCTTGCTTATCATCTCCCCATCCCTACCTCCAGCTCTCCATGTTAATTTCACCAAACTGACTCTGCAGTTCTTGCCTAGAGATCCAGATGGACTACGGGCTGAGCACTTTTGGGAACATTTAAGGAAACATGAGCACAGTGCAATAGTGTCTTTAAAAGCATGTTGTAAGATGCATACATTTTGTAATGACCTTTTTTTCTGTTGCTGTAGCAACCACTTGCAAGACATTCCAGATAATTCCCCAGCTCCTCGGCTGCGTCTAATGACTTTTCCTCCTTTTGGATGGTAAATCTTTCTACCTAAACAATGCCCTTTTTCATAGAAGAGGGAAAGAGGTGTTAGCCTGCCCTACTGAGAGCCGAACATAGCTCAAGAAAAGACTCCACCAAGGGAAACCTTAATGTTCTATACCGAGCACCAGCCAAACTAGAAAGGTCATTCCAGAAGGAGTTTACCAAAAAAGAGTGGTGTTCAGGTTTTTAGCTTTAAGGTGTCTCAGGGTGTTGTTTTCTTTCTTTTCCTTTTTCTCTCTTTTAAACATTTGCATCAGTAGCAAACAAGCAAATTACACAGACAAGACCTCTCTGAGACCAAATTGTCTTCCCTCTCCTCATTCATTCGCAGAATGGATCATGTGCCCTCAAAGTTGGGGTTTCTACTATCTCCACTTCACCTTCTTTGAAAAATAAGGTTTGTTTGATTGGATTTTTTTGTCACTGATTAGTGAAATTCATCTCATTACCCATTCCTGGGTCTGAAGGTGCTGCCTCTAAAAGTGCCATCTCATTGTGCTTTGTATCATTCAGTGCTGAAGAAATCTTGAATAGCTTGTGTACAAGATTTTAAAAAAAATTTCATATATATTATTTTTGATGCTTTATTTCTCTCAGGTGGGGAGCACCAGGACCATCCCCACCCCACCTCCACTCCCATCTGATTGTAAATGCGCTCTGTCTGCAGTCCATTGGCTGGCAGTGTGCTGATCTTTTTTAATTCCTTTTTTTGGGCAAGGTTTCTGTGAGGTCTATGTTAGGTTTGCGTCGTGCAGCTTAGTGGCTTAAATGTACTCTCCTTTGGTGTGGTCTATTTGGGAGTCAATCTGGAGAAAGAGGAACCAATAGTGCAAGTGTTTTGATGCTGAAAATTGACAAAATGTCTTTTGAAATAACCAGTCCCTCCACCCTCAAAAAAAAAAAAAAGAAAAAAAAAGAAAAATGCTATTCACCTTCAGGAAAGAACTGATGGAGTCTGCAGAGTGAAGCAAAATTTTTTCACCTTTTTTTTCTTTGCGACATGGCTATTATGGAAATATCTTGCATGATTTCATATATGTTAGAGACAAATTTGACACACAAAAAATGATATCAAGAAAAATTTATTAAAAATGGAGTTCAGAGGAGGGAAGGCCTTCTATGTTCCTTCTAGCATGGCCACCAGAAGAACTACAACCAGGTCAGAATGAGGCAGGACCCTTACAGAATTCTGAACGTTGGATTCTCGCAATACTATCCCCTGGCCATGTGACTTCATGTTCTCCTCTGATAGGTTTTCCCTCAAACAACTTATTGAGCATGCACAGCAGTTTTCTGACCTTCACCTAACTGTACTAGGTCACCCCCCCCATCAACGTGTGGAAATAAAACTTACTTCCTGTATTCCCACAGTATATATAATAGATATCACATTTCTTGTCTTCAAAAGGGGTGGGGGAGAATTGGGAGAGAGAGAACTTGGAAACCCCCAGTTTCTATAAGTGAATGAAAAAAGCATTAAATATGTATTTGGGGAAAATATTATTTGAAAAAATGCTAAAATAATTTATAAAATTTTAAATTGTTTTAAAAAGAAATAACTTTTACAATAAAAATTTAAATCTAAAAGAAAAGAATGTAAACTTTCAAAATGGCATCAAACACTGCATAAATTTTTTAAAAATCTGGAAGAATTTTAAAAAATTGATTATGATTCCAGAATGGTTAAAGCAGTGGGAGATGTGGTGTGGAACAGTGGTTGGTGAGACATATGGGAAGTGAAATGATTTTTTAAAAAATGTTAGTGAGATTTTATTCATTTCCAATATTGTATTGCTGTATAGGACAAAAAGTGAAAAAAAAAAGTCAAGTGGTAAAAATCTTCACAACTGGGGGAGTGAGGGAAGATGAATTATAATGAGCCACAACATAAACATTGCTCTTGGAAGCACACAGGTTATCACAAGAGTATTTATAAATGGAAGATATACATCTCCCTAGATCAAATAGAACAACAGTCATTTAACTTTAGGCCTGCCTTTAGAGGATACTTTTCCTAAAATCATTCAGTCTTTCTTAGAACACTCCCTTCAAGGACTTTCTTTCCAGAACTGCCAAAGGCAACTCTAGAGATATGGGAAGTCTGGTCATTATTTGCTGTGGTTGAGTTGTTTTTCAATCATATATGACTCTTTGTGACCTCATTTGGGGTTGTTTTTGGCAAAGGTACTGTAGTAGTTTTCCATTTCCTTCTCCAGATCATTTTACAGATGAGGAAACTGAGGTAAATGGGGTTAAATGATTTGCCCAGGCTCACATAAGAGTCTGAGGCTAGATTTGAACTCACAGAGATGAGTCTTCTTTATTCCAGCTTCGGCTCTCTGGTCATTATCTTAATCATTTAAGGGCATGGAGAAAGAGGTCACCAATCGAGGTAAATCAGTACCCTGAGTGCTCTCTGTTCTCAAACCATTATTGCCGTAATTATTTCAATGGATGGGTCCCTCTTGGGCTTGAAACTGATAGTTAAGGAAAGATGAGTTTTCTCTTTCAAATCAGTCCAAAGGTTGCAGGTATTTTTAAAAATGCTTTCTTAATATTTTCTTTTATTTAATTAGTTTTTTCAATTAAAAACTATTTATTTTTCTCTCTTTCCTACCTCTCTGACACTGATGACAAAAGCCTTGTAACAAATGTTCAGTCAAACAAAACATTTCCCACATTAGGCAGATCCAGAATTGTGTATCTTATATGCCATTTCACAGTCTATTATATTTTTGTCAGGAGATGGATAGCAGTCTTCATCATCTATCCTCTGGAACAGAGGATGGTTGGTTGATCATTGCCAAAGTTCTTAAGTCTTTCAAAGTTATTCATTTTTACAATGTTGTTAATCATATAAATTGTTCCAGTCAAGTCAACAAGTACCTCCTGGGTACCAGGCATTGTGCTAAGCAATGGAAATAAAGAAAGCCAAAAAACCAAAAAAGAACCAATCTCTGCTCCCAAGGAGGTCACAGTTTAATGGGGGACACAACACGCAAATAATTATGCGCAAACAAGATATACTGTATACAGGATAATTTGAATATGATTTCAGAGGGAAGGCAGGCAGTCACTGGCCTTAGAGGAGATCTAGAAAGTCTTCTTATAGAAGTAGTGGATAGAAAGCAAGAATCAGAAAACCTGATTTCTCTGTTGCAAACTTGCTGAATGACCTAAAGTGAGTTTCTTGATCTCTTTTTCTTAATCTATAAAGAGAGATGGGCCTGGAGGATCTATAAAGTTTCTGCCAGCTCTGGGAGTCTGTGATAATGGATACTTAGGTCTCAAAAATTCTTGCAATTCTAATAGACCAGGACTAAGAAACCAGCCTACTTGCAGTTGACCTTACCTTTCTCCACCACTAGGCGTCGCTGTTACTTCACATAGAGCCCAGAATGACATTTCTCTGACTAACCCTTTTGTAAAAGTAGAGAAAAATTCATTTGCGTTAGTGGATCCCACAAACTCCCAACTTTATCTAGTAGGACCCTGGGGTTAAGTTATTATGTTCCTCCTCCAGAGGAACGGGGTCTAGGGGTCATTCAGTTCTAGGAACTTTTAATGTGGGCCTTAGAAGGGCCTGGAATTTAAGAAATCTGAATTCCAGTCCATGTTTCTACACAAGCTTTATGAACCTGCTAGAGAAGCTAGAACCTGTCCTGAGATTCTTCTGGTTACCACTAAACTATTGTTTGCACGAAGTTCTGGCAGGCTTATAAAACACACACACACACACACACACACACACACTCACTGGTCTACTCAAAGTCAAACCAGAATTGGATAATTACAGAAGGGAACTGCAGGAGCTTGTCTATCCAGAAACTGCCTAATTTGTCTTTTTAGAGATTGCCCTACTTTAAAAAAATTAATTTTTATGCATAAATTTGTTTTTAGATCATTTTTATTTCCCATTGTTTTTCTTCCTGCCCCGTTGCAAGCCATCCCTTATAATAATACTAGTTAACCTTGTTAAAGTACTTATTATGTGCCAGGCATTGTGCTAGGTGATTTACAAATATTTCATTAGAGCCTCACAACAATCCTGGGAAGTAGGTGCTATCTCACTTTACAGGTATGAAAAGTGAGGCAAACAGAAGTTAAGTAACTTTCCTAGGGTCAAGATAGCTAATAAGTGTCTGAGGTCAGGTTTGAACTCAGATCTTTCTGACTCCTGGTCCTGGGTTTTTCTGTGCCACCTAGTTCCCATTATCCCATCTGTCTACCACAGCTTATGGAGCCATTCCGTAATTGATGGGTATCTACTTTATTTCAATTCTTTGCTGCTATAAAGAGTGATGCAATAAATATCTTGGGGCACATGGGACTTTTTTTTTGTATAAAGAGTGATGCAATAAATATCTTGGGGCACATGGGACTTTTTTTTGTGGTTGTTGTTGACTTTCTGGGGCACTGGAAGAAACTATGCCACTTTACTATTTTTTCTTTTACAAGCATTTATTATCTCTCCTTCCCATTGCTTCCTCCCATCAAACAATTCAGAAAGAAAAAGAAAACTTTCCTAATGATGTAGTCCCATAAAACAAATTCCTCCACTGGCCATGATCAAAACTGTACGTTGCTTTCTGCATTTTAAATCACTGATCTCTCTGGCAGGTGAGATGGCTTCCCTTTATAAAGAATATGAAAATACGATGTCTTCATTGTTTCAACAAAACATGTCTTGTTAACGGCTAGGGTAACGGCTAGGGTAGTTTACTGGAGTTGATCAAAATCATAATGCTAGATGTGTATTCAGAGCAATGGAAAATTATGTGATGTAGCATGATGTGAGACACACACAAATAACATGGTAGCAACCATTTAGTTTCATTCACAAAAGGGAAATTTTCGGCCCTATTGCTCGAAGACTGGACGTTTTATCACTGTCCTCAACACAGGAACTAGTAATCCATGGAGGCAGGGGGTGGGAAGGACCCTACAGGGATCTGTTGGTGACCTAGCACTGATTAGAGTCGCCCCGGTAGCTAAAATGGGCATGAATGTGGGTCTATTATATTCACAGTTGACCCTTGCTCACTGATTCTCCAAATGCCATTTTTTATAAGTTTCATTTTGAAAAAATAACAGCATCAGAAATGTCCTATGGTGCTTTTGTAGCATTGTCTGTTTTCTCGCAAAAGATGCCAGCTCTACCCATCCTTTCCCATTCTGATCTCTGCCTGGCAAAGGTCACAGGGACTTACATCAACATACCCCTTAGAAGCAATTTCTCTTCTACTGCTAGGCCTTTAAGAAGCAGTAGATTCAGAGGCTTCGTGATTAGCAGCCAGCATTCTCTGCCCAACCACTGAAGCACTTGTAGAAGGCCAGCAGGAATCGATTTGAAAGGGAAATTGGCCTTTGAGTAAAGACTTCCCATGACTGTTATTTCTAACCCAGGTTCTCTAACCTGTGGCACCAGCCTGAATAAAACCAACTTATTTTAAAGTAAAGTCTCTCAGCTGGCAGCATTTACTTCCTTCCAAGCACTTCAGCTCTGACCATGGGATGTCTTTGATATGTGACTTTCATTTGGTTCCTACCACCTAACATTAGTGTCCAAGTTAGATCCCCTGTTAAACTGAAGCATACATGGGTCCTCTGAAGACATGGTAGGTGGGAGAGGTGAGCCCTGAACACAGTAGGAATGGGTCAGTTGGAATGCTGGGTTTCATAGCCTGAAATTTCCCCCAGGTTCTTTCCAAGTTCTCAGCTGTTACTATTTGGTCATTTGCATACCTGCAGATATTGATGACAACAAGTGTTGGGCTGAATTTAGCCACTTTCAAACCAGTACGTTTGAAGTCATGATGTTAGTGGTACCTCAAAGCTTCTTTAGTATCTGTTTTAGGAGAGAAAATGGTATTGTGGAAATGGCACATTGGTTGGGGAGCTCAGGATAAAACCTAGTTCTCAATTTCAACTTTAGGGCTACCGTAGTAGGAGCTAATATCAATTTATTGAGCTGGACCTCCATAGTTCCTCTCTTGTGGCTAGAGGCAGCAGGTGGTGTGATGCACAGAGCACTGGGCTTGGAAATCAGAAAGAACTCGGATCAAAAGCAGCCTTGGACACGTTAGCTGGTGACCTTGGTACAAGTCCTTACCTCAATTTCTTCCACTGTAATATGAGGTTAATTAAACACCCAATCGCTAGAGCTGCTACAAGGATCCAACGATATATATTGGTAAAAGCACAGAGTACATAGTAGCTGCCAGTGAAATGATTATTCTCTCATCGGCAATGTCCACTTCATAACTGACAAACTTCCCTTCGTTTTACACCTTTTCTTCTCATGCTTTTATCCATCTTCTTAATGTGGAGACTTTTAACCTTTGTATCCCCAGAGCCCAGTACAGTAACGAGCACATAGGCACTTAGTATTTATTAATTAAAACACTGGGTCCTTCCATTCTGCCTACAAACGTGCCCAGGTCTCCCCTGTCCATTGCCTCAAAAAGGTATTGTCTTATATCTACTCTTTTTCTCAGTGAAACTTGCTGAAAAACAAACCAAAAAACTGTCTACATTTGTTCCTTCCACTTCTAATATTCTTTAAAAGCTACTGTAGAACTTTAAGCAGTGTTGGGAACAGCTCCTGGTGGGGAACCTCTAGCAATGAGACAAACTTTTCTTGCCAGGGTCACACAGCCAGACATGTCAGAGATCGAACTGAACCCATGTTACTGATTGACCTCAGCTCTTGATCCACTATCCCACACTTCTTCTGTTTCCCAATCCTCGTTTTAATATTTCTTCTTTCTCTTTGATCCTTTCTGATTTTCAGGGAGTTCAATTCTTTGATAAGGTTTACCTATTTTAAATGATATTTAAAAAATATTTTATATAATTTTTTGGGATGAGGCTTACTGAGTCTAAATATATCATTCTAAACTATTAAGATGTCTTTGCTATTCTGACCTTTCCAAGTGTCATTTCATTGAACATTTTATATTCCCTTACTTCTCTTCTTTCAGGGATTCTTGTAGCCCTTGGTCAGTCAGTCAGATCCTATTCCCTCTAGGATCAAATACACACTGCTCTTTTCCATGAAAAGTCCTTCAAAACCCGGCCTCTTTCTGTCTTGTTTGGCTCTTCTTCTGGTTAGGACACTCTGTACCTCTGCTTGGCTGCTCCCCTTGGCTGGAATGTAGCCTGCCTCCTCATGTCCTATTTTCTTCCCCAGGCTCGGTTCATGTGTCATGCTTCTAAGTGAAGTCATTTCCCCTAAGATCATGTATGTAATCTTCCCCTTTTTGTTGTAAACTCTAGGTAGCTGGTAGCTTAGTGGATAGAATGCTGGGCTTGGAGTCAGGAAGACCTGAATTCAGATCTGCCCTCAGACACTTGGCTATGTGACCCCAGTGGGCAAGTCACTTAATCTCTCATTAGTTTCTTCATCTGTAAAATGGGGCATTCTTACTTCTACCTTACAGGATTGTTATGAAGATGAAATGAGAATATTTGTAAGTGCTTAACAGTGCCTGGCACATGGTAGGAACTAAATAAATGCTTATTCATCCTTCATCCCTGCTTGGCACACAGTAGGCACTTGATAAATGACTGCTGATTGAGAGGAGATGAGAAAATGGGAGAAGGGGTATGCATTTCAGATAGAAAGACTTGGGCAAAAGCAAGATAGGAACATGACAGACCTTTAGTAAAAAAAGGTTCTAGAAGGTCTCTGGAGAATGCAAAAGGTCAAGGTCAGCTTTCAGAGGACTTCTAATGTTGGGCCAAGATGACAACTCAGTTCTACTGGCAACAAGAAGCAGGGAGATATTTTGTGTAAAATAGTATTTTTGAAATATCAGTATTACTATCGTACCTAGAATTCAAGATAATGATGTGATTTTTAACGCCATAAACATTCCTATGACATTAAGCACTACTGTGAAATAGAAGCAAGTATGATCACTGTTTTGTACACAGGGAAGGCTGAGTTGGCATTAAGTGTCCCAGACTCCCACAGTCTGAGAAATTGTTGTTCTGGTTGCTTGTCCTTCATTCTTGAAGAGGACTGTGACACCTGGAAGGTGCTGCTATGACACTCAAGTAAATTAAGTGAGGGCTGTGCAAAGTCACCAGCCTCTCTCTCAGCCATCTGGGTTGAGTGGCCAGATATAGATCAGGATGACCAAAGATGGAAGCAGCATTGTAAGCAACGATTTTTATGCTCCTGAGAAGTGTAACAAGATCAAAATACCATGTAATTCCGTTCAGAAAAAAAAAAAAAAAAACAACCAGACATCAGTCCAAGATGAAGACGTACTTTAAAAGGAAGGCTCTTGAGGTAGTCAAGTTTTGGCCAAGTTAGTGTGGTCAGAAGCTAGTTTTCAGCTGCTCTCACTATGGGCTCTAAAAACACAGACTGATCATTCAGAGGAAGAAGACTAGCTCCTTTAGACATAACTTGCAGGAAGGAAGTGGAAGGATGGAATAACTATTTTCCAAAAACATTCTGGTGAGTCAATCCCCATGAAAGGAAAGTTTTCTAACAACTCGGAGTAACCATTCAGCAGCTTAAAGGCAGCAGAAGAGAAGAGAATGACGGCTGTACTTTGCTCCTTGAGTTCTGAGTCCTGAGAGATGCAGATCAATGTTGGGTTCAAGGGGAAGCAATCAGAACCCTGAAATAACAGACACTTCAAGTGTTGTTTCTTCTTGGTTACAGGCCAATTGATATTCTAGAATCAGAGGGTCAAATAGGAATGGAAAGAATTCACTAATCACCTCCTGAAAGAAATCCCAAAAGGAAAGCTCCTAGGACTATTGTATTTCAGAGTTCCCAGGTCAAGGAGAAAATACTACAAGCAGCCAGAAAGAAACAATTCAAGTATTGTGGAAATACAATCAGGATAATACAAGATCTAGCAGCTTCTACACTAAGGGATTGAAGGGCTTGGAATATGATATTCTGGAGGTCAGAGGAGATAGGATTAAAACCAAGAAGCACCTATCCAGCAAAACTGAGTATAATGCTGCAGGGGAAAAAATGGAATTTCAGTGAAATGGACTTCCAAGCACACACACACACACACACACACACAGAGCACAGGGTGAACTGATTATGAAGGGATGCTAACTAAAAAATAAAATTAAGTGTAGAGAGGAATGTACTGGGGGAAAGAGAAAGGGAGAGGTAGAATACAATAAATCATTTATAATGGAGAGGAAGGGGGGAAGGAGAGGGAATAAGTGAGCCTTACTTTCATTGAATTTGGCTTTAGGAGGGAATAACATACACACTCAACTGGATATGAAAGTCCATCTTACACTTCAGGAAAGCAGCGGGGAGGGAGATAAGACAGGGGCAATAACATAAGGGATGTTAGGTTGGAGGAAGGGCTAATCAGAAGTCAATACTTTTGTGGAGGGACAAGTCAAAGGAGAATAGAATAAATGGAGGGAGGGACAGGATAGGGGGAAATATAGCTAGTCTTTCATAACTAGACTGTTATAGAAATGTTTTGCATGACTACACATGTGTAACTGATAACAAATTTCTTGCCTTCTCAATGACAGTGGGTGGGGAGGGGGCAAGGGAGAGAATGTGGAACTCAAAGCTTTAAAAATGAATGTTAAAAATTATTCTTACATGCAAGTGAGAAATAAGATATATATGGGCAATGGGGTACAGAAATCTATGTTGCCTTACAGGAAAATAGAAGGGAAGGGGATAAAGGGGGAGGTGGTGATAGAAGGGAGGGCAGACTGGAGGAGAGGGTAGTCAGAATACACACTGTCCTGGGGTGGGGGGAGGGGAGAAATGGGGAGAAAATTTGAAACGCCAAAATTTTGTGGAAGTGAATGCTGTAAACTGAAAATAAAATAAACAATTAAAAAAAATAGCCTTGGAAATAGTGATCCAGTCTACAATAATTTTATTGTAACAGAGAAACCAGGCTGCATAAAGGCCTGTGATTACATTGGAGGGTGATCTTTTCAAGGTTGAAGTTTGAACTCAGCTAGCAACAGAGAGAAGCTTACAACCACAGCTCAAAAATACTCGTGTCCCAGGACTGACTGCCCGCCCCCTCTACATACTTGTCATAATCTATTTATTGCACAACCACATTGATGAGGTCTGGTGGGGTAGTGGCAGAAAGGGGGGCAATTAAGAACTTTACAATGATGCCAATATTAAAATACAGTCACTTGACTGAATTCTCCTCCTCTATCTGCTTTTGAGAAGGAGGAGGAATGAATATGCTCTTTTCTTAAACTATATTTTACTTAATTCTCCAAGTATATGGATCCTGATAGGAAGGGTTTGAAGTTTAATTCAACAGAGGGAGAGAATCTACAGCAGATTTGGATCTTTGGGTCAAAGGGAGAGGACAGCAATAAAAATGGGGAGGAGGGGAAAGTTAAAAAAAAAGTCTTAGATGTTCAATGGGAGAGAGCCACCTCCCTTTCCTGTTATTTCTTGAAGCCAAGATGCTGCACAATAGCAGCATTTGTGATTCAAGGTGCCTCCATCAGTCATGGGAGGCCAGTAGGAGGAGGGAGTCAGGAGTGGGCAAGCCTTCTTTGGAAGTTTTTAGCACCACAGAGATTTCAGGTACGTGGGCTAAGTGATATTTATTACCTAGATTAAAGCTCTTCAACAACACTGTAATGCCAGGAGATCTAAGACTAGGGGAAGAAAAGAGGGGAGAGGAATTCTGGTTTCAGGGTGGGATTTTTGGTAGAGTTACTGTAAACATAAAATGTTTTGGAAAATTTGCGGAGGATGAGTTGGGGAGTTTGGGTTAGACCCATAAAGCTCCAAACACTAGTTTCAGATGCCTTTAGCCTACTCACAGGTCTTGTTCTGAGACACTTTCAATGGCTGAGCATTAAGCACTGTGGTTGAAAAGAATTCTCACACCACTCCTATCTTCGCCAGCTCAATCATCTCTCTGAATCTCAAAAAGCAGAGTCTGAAGTTGGGAAGGTTGTCTCTGCTCCATCTCACCACAGAGTTATTTGGTGACTTGGTGAATGGCATGGGCAAGGTATCCTACATTGCCTGATGTGACCCCTGCTACGGAAATGCGGCCATCTTTTGTCATATAAATGGAGAACTCCTTGATCAGCCGTTCCACCTACAAAGAGAGAAGAAACTGGGCATTTCTTACTGCTTAAGCAAGACTTACGTTCTAATCAACTAAAATCCAAAGTGCATTTACATCTATTACATATACTCTCTCTGCAATTTCTAGCATACTATACTGCTTTAAAATGGCAAAGGAAGGAAGATCACATATAATGACCCTGGAGGTGAAAAGGTGAAGGCTTACATCCTCACACAGTTTAAAAATCCTAAATTTGGCACTTAATAGAAAAATTAGAGTCATGTTTTCTTTGCAAATAATTATGACTTGTTTAACATTGTTACTTTAAACAAAAAGACAAGTCTTTTTCCATCCTCTCTGGAGCCTCTTTCTTATAACCACCTCTCCCCTTTAACTGAAGAACATCTAAACAACCCTCATGTAAATCCCACATGTGATTTTGGAAGAAGTTTTCTGGCAGCACACTCACCTGATCAGCTTTCAGGCCTGTGAAACAAAACATGCCAATCTGGTCAGTGATGTGCTGCCAATTGTGGGAGGAGCCCTCTTTTTTGAGGTTAGAAACCAGCTGGGTCCGCATGCTAATGATGCGATCTGCCATGCCTTTGACCTCTTGCAACCTAGAAAAGAGAATCACTCCATTCAACTCCCAGGCCCCTTCCCCTCAGGCCTCCTCCTGACTTCTGACAGGATTCTAATTCTCACAGCTTTCTGCTCTGTGTGGGAAAAATGCTATTTTGACCAAGGCAGCTGTAGTCACTGACACAGCTAATCTAAGGATGTAGTCAAGTAGGTCAATGAAGCTGGTGAACTGTTAACTCCTCCTCTGCTAATTCTGTAAAGCTCCAGATACTAGTTATAAAGATACAGCACTATTCACTTCATTGTTTTTCCTCTAACAAGAGATAGCAATAACATCTTACACAAACCATTTACTTCTTACAGTCTGGGCTACCTGGGGTCTAGGTCCTTTGAGAATCTTACATGTTCAAAGTACAAAGAAATGTTGGCATGAGAAATGTTGTTATGACTGCCTCACAGATTTCTGGCTCTCTTAAAAAGTTCTGGTATGGGAAAAGATGTCACTTGACTATAGGCACAAAGTGAGGTAGCGCGGTATAATGGAAAGGGATTTGTAATCAGAGGTCCTAGGTTCAAATCATTTTACTTCTCTGGATCTCAGTTTCCTCATCTCTAAAATGAAGGGGTTAGATCAGATGACCTGCTCTCAAACTGTGATCTAAGATGACTCTGTTTCCCATAAGCTAAGTGATCATTTCTAAACCATGCTGGAAGTCACTAACAAGACGGCTATGAAGGGCAGCTGGAGGCCCAGGTAAGAGGACAGGAGTAGCGCTGGACATTTACCATTGGCTCCTCAGATCAGGACTATTCAGGATTGTGGCAGCAATTCGGGCCCCATTGACAGGGGGGTTGGAATACATGGGACGAATCAGGATTTTCAACTGGGATTCCACCCTTTTGGCTTCATCAGCATCTTTACACACCATGGTAAAGGCTCCCACACGTTCACCTGGAAGACAACGCAGGTTACACATCACCTAGACCTTTTAACATTTATTTCCCCAGAGTAGACACAGAATTTACCCTACGATTTTCTGTAAGCAGAGGCACCAGAAAACAATTTATCTTCGAAAAAAAAAAAGTCATTCTAACCAACAGGAGACAACTGACCCAGGCACAAAAAAACCTGGATGATGCTTTCTGCTTCCCCCCGACCCGTCCATTTCTGTAGGACTTCAGTGATGAAGATTACTAGGTCAATTCCAGTTATTCCACTTAGACCAGTTTACTGAACAGGAGAGGTAGCTGGTTATCTTTACTGATTAGATACTTGGGAAAAAGTGGACATGAGGACAATGACTTGTCTAACAAGACTGTTAAATTCCTTTAGATTCAAGTTATTTTTTCTAGGTAAAATGTGATATGAAAAATAGGGCTAAATCAAATGAGTCCCAAGTCTCCCTTTGTAGAATATCTGCCACCCCCAAACTGTCTGGGAACCCAATGGGGAGACCACTCAGTCAAGTGTCCCTGCTTACCATACAGGCCCATGTTCTTGGCATATGACTGACAAAGGGACACATTAATGCCCTGCTCAATGAAGTGGCGAACAGCCCAGGCATCCTTGTCACCATCCCCACTGGCAAAGCCCTGGTATGCCATGTCAAAAAAGGCAAAGAGGTTCCTTTGCTACGAATGAATCAGGAAAACAAAGTTTTAATTAGTCATTTTGAAGACTACACAGAGAAATCTTACCTGATTGCATTTCATTGAGTGGCATTACTAGGTATTCTAAATGAGTATATTTTACATATTATTACATTAGAAAATTAAAACTGAGAGACAATGATCTGAGCACAATCAATTTATTAGTTAACTTTGCAGTAACCAATAAATTGAGTCAAAGGCCTCTCTTAGCAACCAAAAGATGCCGAGGTAGAGCTCCTCAGCCTTGATATAAATTTTGGGGAGCTGGGTATACGGGGAAGACAATTTGGTAATAGGGCAGAGAGCATTGTAAGGGTGGGAAAATAACTAATGATTTTAAAGAAATCAGGCTAGCACCCATGTGGGGCTAGTAACCACCCCTCTGACAATTATGGAGTGCTGACTGTTTTATAGGACTCACCCCATCTTGCAGACCTTGCTATGGACCTGACTTAGCAGATTCCTTGTTGCCTAAAAGGGTTTGTTAGGGAGATAAGATCCTTCTTAATTGTATAAAGACAGGCAAGGATTGATAATAAATTGCCACGTTGTGGCAATTTACCAGATCAGCTTGTAGGCCTTTAAAGATAAGGCATGGTAGATAACAGGTTTTTTAAAAATTATACCTTTAAACTAACTCAGAGGAAAAGTGGGGCAGGAATATCACACAGGATCCATTACAGAATAAAATCAATTCAACGCACCTTTACCAAAGAGGCTATTTCTTTCCACTGCTCAGGACGAGGATCGACTCCAGTGGGGTTGTGAGCGCAGGCATGTAGAAGGATCACACTCTTCTCTGGGATTTTCTACACAGGTCAAAAACAAACACCTCGTTTAACTCTTGAAGTTGTTCGGTGCTGAACAGGCCATACTACATCATCTACAAAAGCTATCTAAAGGGTGCAGAACACAAGTTCCTTGAAGGCAGGGGCCATACCAAGCTGTATTCTTGTATTCTCAGGGTCTTGTATCTAGAAGGCATTTAATATGTAAGAACTGGTTGAATGGAATGTGATGAGTCAGTGTGTTCTAGGAAACCTATGCCCACCGTCCACTTTTCATGTGCTTTTCTCTCTTCCCTGAAAACCATACTTACTGAAATGTCTTCCAAGGCTCCAGTGCAGTCAAAGCCACAAGTCTTGGGGTCGTAGTACCGATAGCCATTCAACTGCATGCCAGCATCCCTGAAGATGGGGGTGTGATTTCCCCAGGATGGTTTTGGAAGATAGACATCCCGGCTAGATTTGAAGAACCGTTGCTAAAAGATGTGGCAAGGAATGGGCAAAAGGGAAAACATAAAGAAAAGAAATTTTTATATATCACAATTGTCACTGTTTATTTGCCTTCCCTGGAAAGATTTCCTTCTGTTAAGAAGTACTTTGTGAAACTCTAACCTAAGAAGAAAAGCAGCACTTTTCATTTGAAAATGAGTATCATCAAATCCAAGAGTTCTACACTCACCAGAAAACTGGCTCCCACTCTTAATGCTCCAGTTCCAGAAATGGTCTGTACGGTGACAAACTAAGAAAAAAAGAGATAAAAAAGCCAGTCAAAGAGAGAACCTCTATGTACAGTACTAATGAACATGATTTAAATAGAACAGAATAGGTAGCCACCATTGCCCCTAATACTACACTTCCATTTAGAAGCCAAATCATGTTCCAAAGTGAGACCTTGAACAGATAGTCATTCAACTAAGCCCCACTATCAGCGCGCTTGGCAATGAGATGGGATGACCAACCAGTCTCTCCTGAGCACAAAAGCTGAATTAATTTCAGAAGGCTCTTCAATTCGTAAAACTTCTATGATATGCAAGGTTTAAGAAGAAATATAGGGGCCAAAAACTTTTCCTTGGCCTTACATAAGGAAGGAAATAAGGTGCTAATGAGGAGGTCAACATTTTGAGAGCCATCTAAGAGTGACCAGCCTGCTTCCCACCATGAGGGCCCCGAAGCTAGGTGTAAACACGTGTTACATCTGTGGCCCTGGTGTCATCTTTGTACAAAAAAGAGGTGACTTTTAAAGTTCCTTCAAGCTCTAAATCTTAGCTGTTATTACAGGCTGGGGGACTGAGCTTATCTACGGGTCACTTATTTGTCATGGATCTGTGATGTCATTTGTGGGCACTCATCCCAACAATACAGATCACAGTTTTCCTACACCCAACTAAAGGTTTTTTTAAAGAGATGAGTTTTATGAAAGACTCATCTCCTCGAAGCCAGCTGGACTAGGTAGTGTCCTCAGCTGATAAAAAGAGTCTATTCATGGATTCACAACTAAAGACTCTCTAGCTTGGCTGAACCTTTCAGAGCCCATGTTCTACTGCCCCTGGCTTTCAGGACTGGGGTCATTTCTTTGCCATAATGGGACAAGGGAGGGGGCAAAAGTTCAAAGACACAAAGCCAGCAACCTAGCAAACAGAGAGCTAAATGCTTAGTGGATAGGGTGTGGTGCCTGGAGTCAGGAAGATCGGAGCTCAGATCCAGGGGCAGATACTTCCTAGTTGTGTGACCCATGGTAACTTTACCACTGCCTGCCTCAGTTTCCTCAACTGTAAAATGGGGATAACAGCAGCACCTACCTCCTAGGGTTGTTGCAAGGATCAAACAAGATTAATATTTGTAAAATGCTTTACAAGTGCTTTAAGTGCTATATAAATGCTACAAAAATGCTACATAAAAGACACTATACAAAAATGGAAGAAATTTTCTACCAATTTTAATAAGCTTAATATAGAATTCCTTGGATTAAATAAAAAAAAACAACAAGAACAAACACTGGGAACCATGAACCTCTCTATTGGCCTCTGCAATCTCTGGCATGCTGGATATTACAAAATCACCTTTCAGATTACAAGTTAACTCTGGATGCAAAAACAGAGAAATGTCCTAATGACTGTGCCTTGAAGAGACAACAAGAAACCTGACACAGACCCCAAGTCAGTGGCAACACGCAAACGGGGCCTCAAAAGTGCCTGCATTCAATACTAATAGTTCCGTGGTCCATCAATTCAACACCACACCCCGTCCCCAAATCAATGTTTTTAAAAAAGTGTTATGATCCCGGGGTCAAAGAAGACATTGTTTGCTTTATTCCTGGGCTTCTAACCTCTACATTGATATGTGTTAACATACGACCTTAGGTCAGCTGGCCCTACAAACAGGACTTGTTTACTGCCAGTGATTCTTTAACCCGGCCCTTTGAGGTGCCTTTGTTTTACTTGGCTTAGTTTAAACTGCTGCCAAGCTAATAAAGCTTACCTACCTGGCCATATACCACTTACCCACATGTGCCAGGCTTCTGTCAAAATAGTGGTTCTCAGTCTGATTCATGTAATTATACCTAGTAGGCAGGGTAGTTAACTTAAAAAATAAAAAAGGCAAGCAAGTGTCTAGTAGAACTTTAAGAAATGTCATCTCTCTCCATTTCCCCCTTTGGGGAAGGAACAGTGAAGGAAAGGGGCAGGCTGATGCCTCCCCCATGAGTAACACTTAGGAGAGGGTAGGCCCATCTTCCGCTATGTAAAGAATCCCCTTCCTAATCCTTTATTTAGGATTTGGGGGCTTGACTCAATCCTAAGGTCTGTAAGTGTTTTTATGTAAAAGCAACAGAAACATAGGCTGAAAGTAGACATGGAACAAAACTTACTGATTAGCAAATAAATAACTGGCACTCCCTTGAACTTGTGATTGAAGTCATTTCTCAAGAATCACTACAGGCACTGATGTGTAAAATTAATAGGAGAGTAGTCTTTCTGTAACCTTACTGGGGAGGCTACCCGGCCATTCGGGGGAATGGACGTAAAGATTAATAAAGGCTTTCCTGATTTCACAACAGGAGTATATTTGCCCCAGATGTGAATCAGGCTTTATTGAAGAAGTGACTGATGATTCCAGTTTTTTAGATAGTGGTGGCAGCGGCCTAGACGACAGCACATCCACGCAGTTTGCAGAGCTCTGGGACCATTTGGACCACACAATGTTTTTCCCAGACTTCAGACCATTTCTGAGTAGCAGTTCACTGGATCAAGACATTAGAGACAATGAACGGGGTCATCAAACCCATGCAGATCTTTGGGGACCCAGCAGGCCACCCAGACTGCCAATGACCAGGAGGTACCGGTCCCGGGGGAGTTCTCGACCTGACCGGTCCCCAGCAATTGAAGGAATAATACAACAGATCTTTGCAGGATTCTTTGCAAATTCAGCAATTCCTGGCTCCCCCCATCCTTTTTCATGGAGTGGGATGCTGCACTCCAACCCCGGGGACTATGCCTGGGGTCAGGCGGGGCTTGATGCCATTGTCACCCAGCTCTTAGGACAGTTGGAAAACACTGGGCCTCCCCCAGCTGATAAAGAAAAGATCACCTCTCTTCCAACAGTGACAGTAACTCAGGAACAAGTTGATATGGGTTTAGAGTGTCCGGTGTGCAAAGAAGACTATGAAGTCAACGAGCAAGTCCGGCAGTTACCTTGCAACCACTTCTTTCACAGCAGCTGTATTGTGCCATGGTTGGAACTGCATGACACGTGTCCTGTTTGCAGGAAGAGCTTAAATGGTGAGGACTCAACTCGGCAAACACCAAACAGTGAGACCTCTTCAAGCAGCAGCTATAGCAGTGACAGCCAACTAGATGACCCATGGACTTTCTGAAGCTCAAGACCCATTGAGCTGGGGCCTTGGTAGACTTACTACAAATGTAAATTGTATAAAAAATAGTATGTGGATATAGGAACCTCACCAGAAATCCCAACCTGTAATATTAATGCAATGAGTGCTGTCCCTCTCCAGATTTAAAGTTAGCATTTACAGATGGAATTGTATCTATAGCCGAATGCCTCTCTTATTCCTGAATTCAGAGTGATGACTTGATTTTATACTTGTGAAACTTAATTATGTGTTTCTTTCAGAATGAAATAAATTCCTTAAAAGTCTAAAAAAAAAAAAAAAAAAAAAAAAAAAAAAATTAATAGGAGAAACAAAAAGAAAGCCTGGCATCCATGGAAGCAGGAATTTCCTTGACTTACTCGTTTGCTTTTCACAACTTCATTATTTTCACCTAGCGCCAACTCGGCTGATGCCTGGCAGAATTCAGCCAGTCCTGAGATGGGTAGGTACTCTTTATCCATGCTCTTCCCTGCAATTTGAGCCTCTGCCTGCAATGAAGGAAGGTGAAGGTGAAGATGGCAGAGATCTTCCTAAAACCCTTGCCCCCGCCCTCGTTTCCCAGCTCATACTGTCATGAGCAGGGTAATGGTACAGAACACCTTCCAAACAACAGCCAGTAAGTCTGAACTGGTGATGTCATCAGCATGGGGAGAGGTCCCTGGTGAGAAGACTCCCCTTTCCAAATGCAAAGGGTAACTCTTCTGCAACTTTTAGTCTTAAGAGTGGCGAGAGCGCCAGGCTGGCCCCCTTGGGTCACCGTCCGGTTGCCTTTTCTTATGCATCCTAACTGCACACGTTAATTCCAAAAGCCCTACTCCGCATGGCACAGAGAGGTCTGCTTTGTGGTTAGGTTGTACTGGAAATTTAAAATAGCAACACATCAGAGGCACCATTTTCCGGTGTGCCCATGGCACACAAATGCTTTCATTGTAACTCTGCTTGGAGATCCTTAAGCTCAGTCCTTTCCTTTCAAAAATGGGAAACTGAAAGGCCCAAAGAGACTGAAGTTAGAACTAGAACCCAAGTCTTCTGATTCCCTTCCATGCTCTGTACCAAAGCGACCTTGCAGTCTCCGCCAAGCTCACCTTACGGACACTTGGAAGAACATAAGGCTTCCCATTGTCATCTCGGTAGGCCCCAACTCCCAGGTTCATCTTCTTGCTGTTGGTGTCCCTCTTAAAGGCTTCTGTAACCCCCAAGATAGGATCAGGGGGGCCCATCTCTACGTGGGTCCACCAAGAACTAAAATGAGAATTAGAGGACATCAATTAAATTACCCACCCTTCCCCAACTCAAGCTGGAGACAGATTAAAAAAAAAAGGAATAAAAAGAGCCCTAATTTAGTAGTTTAATCTCCAAGTGAGAAGGCAGGCAGGGGATCTCTCTTTACAGAAAGGGCAAGTGTGTGCCTCTTGGTCTTATGACCAGCGTTCTGACAAAATGAGCTTTATGGAGTTCTATATGAACCCAACCTTGCTCTAGATAAAAGAACCTGGTCTAGCTTTGCTGGGCAATTAGTTACCAAATGAAATCAAATATTCATTAAGTGCTTTTTAGAGAAGCATAGTTCCAAGTATGCCATCTCAAGCATACCACATTGACCAATCTACTTAATTGTAGATTCTACTAAAGCAACTTACTCATATTTGTTCTCTAATGGCTCACTCTTCCAACTGTTCTACACAAGAAGGGCTAGTACAGTTAGTTACAAGGTTAAATGAGACTATTCAATGCCAAGTTTGTGCTCCCACAATTAGGTACAAATTCTTGATGTGGGAGCATTGGATTTTAAAATCCAACTCTGTTACTTACCTGCCCAAAGCTACCAGAAGACGAGTTTACTTCTCTGGGCCTAATTTTCTCATCTGGGAAAAGAGGTCATTGGCTCAGAGTGGAAGACTGCTCCAAACAGATTAAAACGTAATTGGGAAATTTAACAAAATAGAAATATAATACAACACAACACAAACAATGGTAATTTGTGTTTTTCTGTCAGTATATCTTGAAAGGGATCCCTTTCCACCTGAATTTGAAACAAGCAGCCTAGATTATGTCTAAAATCCTTCCGAGCTCTAAATCCTTATTACCAATATGAAGGTAATAAGCCTGCTATTCTGGGGCAGATGTGTTTACTTTCTGGATTTTCCAGGCTTTTCACTTTTTGTTCTTCATATTTCTACTACCTGGCTTTGGGCAGTTTTACTACTCATACCTCCACCAGAAAGCAGTTTAAGAAAATGTACCAAATGATGGAAATAACTGAATAAACTATGTTATATAAGTGTGATGGAATACTAACCATCCCAGCAAGGAATAATGAACATGTAAAATGCAAAGAAACATGTAATGAAGACTGAAGAAAACAGAATTAAGAGAACAAGAAACATCCCATATAATGCATAAAGTCAATAAGAGAACAAAATTCAGGCAAAAAACAGTTCACATGGTACCATACCATTCAAATTTTTTTTTTTGATCTACTCGCTAGTAAACTACAAAAGTAGAAAGTAATACTGTACTATCAGTCACAGTCACATTTTTTGATGGTTTTAGCAAAATGCACTTTTTGTGTGCAGGGGTTTGGAAAGTACCTTTTCATTTCCACACAACAACATTCAATTTTAAAGGAAAATGGAAGAAATATGCAAATTACAGTTTGGTTTTATTAGGAATGTTAGTAAATTTTGGAAGAAAAGTGATGAAGAAACTCAAGTTTCCCAAGAAAAAGGGCTGTCATGCTTCTCTATTTTCCATAGCACACAATAGGCACTAATATCTATAGAAGCCAGCTCCCCCCCAAACAACCAAAAGCTGTTTATATTGAGAGCCACCACATACTTAAAAATCTACTAGATACTAGTACTGTCTCTGGTATTCGAGGACGTAAACTACACTTTATGCCTAATTTTGTAAATTTTCAATGAAATACTCTACCATCAGAACCAATCCTTTAGAAATTCCATGATTTCCCTGGCTTCCTTCCTATCCTAGTTAAAACTTCACTTTTTACAAGAAGCCTTCCCACCAACACCCAGCAATGCCAGTATCTTCTTTTTCTTATCTGTCTATATCTTGGTTACACATAATTTTTTGCACGTTGTCTCATGCATTAGACCGTGAGCTTGTAGACAATGGAGATTGTTTTTTGGGCTTTTCTTTGTACCCCTTGCACTTAAATGTGTGCCACGTAGTAACTGGGGCTTAGTAAATACTTGTTGACTTGACAATACCTGAAAGTTATGTTTTCCATCTGCTAATCATTCTTATTACCAAGTTACTTACTATTCTAGATCCTTTTCTACATGTTGCTTTCAAAACAGCCCTGCTCCTCTGGGTTTCCTCCTATTCTGTGCATTTAAAAAGAAACAATAGTCTTTTTTTTTCCATCAGTATTGTTAATTCACTCTCCCCATGATGCCCAGTTCAGCCTCATTAACTCACAGTAAGAAAGGGACAATTCCCCCTCCCCTTCCCTCTTGTGACAAATGAGCCAAAGAAGGCATCCAGTGGCCATGTCCAAAGATGCTGCCTCTACACCTTGTTCATTAGGTCTGTGCAATGGTCCTCAGGAGACCCAACAGGCCAGTCTCCTGGAGTTGTTGCCTTTATGATAACAGAAACTGTCCTGGTTCGGTTCCCTTCACTCAGCATCAGTTCTTCCTAGTCAGGATTTTCTGAAGTGATCTCTTTTACCATTTCTTGTTCGAGGCCCTTCCCTCCCTGGATTATCCTCCCTCTTCACTGTCCCATGCCACCCCCATTTCCCAGCTGAATCGGATGTGTTTCTGCGCCAAACTACATGTATATGTGCCCACACTCAACTGCGCGCCATCCACTTCACTCAAGAGTGAGGTTTCATGATCCCTACCTCCCCAGCCCTTCCCTCACGTTTGTACAGTCTTCTCATGAATCCCAATGGTGTGGTTATACTCCTTTCTGTGTATGCATACTCCTGTATTCTTTGAACTTTTCCTTTCTTTCTCCCTCTTCAAACCCTGAGAACAAAACCAATCCATCCCTCCACCCCAAACTCAGTTTTTCCTTCTTAAATTCCCTCAATACACTTGGGAAGTTAAGGGCCATTTATTTTTTTTCCCTTAACTTTATCATAAAGAGCCTTTCAATTAAAAAAAGTTACCTATTATCTCAGGACTCCTGTGTTTTTAAAGAATTTTTCAAAGATAATCTGCCTTGTGTCCTGTCCAACACCACTAAGAAAAACAAAACCCTTATTACAAACATGTAGAGTCATACAAAACAAATTCCAACATTAGACACATCCAAAAAATGTCTCAATCGGCACTGAGTCCACTGCCTTTCTGTCACAAGGTAGGCAGCACGTTTCACCATGAAGGACTCATAACAAGTTAAATTTCAAAATTCATACTCAGCTCTGGTCTTGCCATCGAATTTCTTAAAGCTTTTCTGTTAATATAGGCCCCTCTTTTCTCCCCTGAAGGGTTACAGTCAACTTTGCTCGTTATTTTTTGTTGTAATCCTATCTCTTTTCCTCTTGGAAGTGTGTTCTGGGGTGTCCTATCAGTCAGTATGCATTTGTTAAGTACCTACTATGTGCCAGGTACTAATGTTAAGTGGGGGAAGAGGAGCAGGTGGGATTCCAGGGGCCCATGGCTGCCACAAGAAAAGGCAAAAGACAATCCCTGCCCTGGGGAACCTCAAAGTCTGAAGGAAGAGACAATAGAAACAATTAAGTACAGATGAGAAATACAAGATAATTTGGAAGTCATCTTAGAGAGAAGACCCATTAAGAAGGAGCAGAAGATGGGACTTGACCTGAGATGTGAAGAAAGTCGTGGAAGGCAGATGGACAGATGGGGAAAATGCGAGAGGAAGGATAGAGGAGTCTCTTGTGAAAGGAATGTCAAAAAGACCAGAGTCACTAGACAATACTGAGTCTTCTGAACAGAGATAACTGAGAACAGGGGAGCTGAGGAGATCAGCAAGCGAAATGGGATAAAGGTAAGATGGCCCAGGACAAAGCCTTGAGGTACCACCAGTAAATGGGCTGACCTGGATGAAAATCCAGCAAAGGAAAGAGAACGAGTGTTAGACAAGGAGGAGAGAATAGTGTCATGAAAACTTAAGAGTATTCTGATTCTTTTTGGATGTTTGCTGTGTTTTTTTCCTTTGACATGGAAGCCCTGGATTTTGGCCAAGATGGTCTTGGGACTACTTCTTTGAGGGTTTCTTTTAGGAGTTCATCAGTGTATTCTTTCCATGTCCCCTTTGCCTTCTAGATCTCATGGATCTGGGCAGTTTTCTTTCATGATTTCTTGAACTGTGTCCAGGATTTTTAAAAATCATGGTTTTCACGATTCTTAAATGACTTCTCCTTGACTTGTTTTCCAGGTCAGTTAAAACCAATACCTAGTTTGCATTTTCTTCTATTTTTTTCATCTTTTAATTTTGTTCTTTTATTACTGTCTCATGGAGTCTTTGATTCCTCTTTGGTCTATTTTAGTTTTCAGGGAGGGTCCACTTGTTGGGTAGGGTTTTTAGGTGGGGTGGTTGGTCTTGTACTATGAGTTCTTGTAGGGACCTCAATCTCTCAGGGTGATGCCCCTTGGCTCTTTGAGGTTCATGTCACTTCAGAGATTTCAAGTGCCTGGGTCCAACCTGAGTAATGTGGCACCACACTGACTGGCACTAGTTGATCTTTGTCTGGAGCTCCCAATTCCTACCTCAGCTTTCTCAAGGAACCCTCCATTCTATATTTCTGGATGAAGTATCCCAGGAAGACTGGTCACCTTGGGAGGCACTGGTGGGCACTTGGGATTCTAGCTAACTTTTTATGCAGTTATGGGGAGAATATAGTTTCTCACTGGATTTCTTGATCATTATTTATTTGGCCCAGAGGGAACTTGAGCATCTTGCTAGAGTCTATATTGGGGAGCTGGGCAGCCTTGCTGTCTGTCTTGGCAGGATTTGCTGAGATGTCATATTAAGGCAGGGTCAATAAGAGGCATGTCAACAGAGATTTCACGTGTTCAATAAATGAAAATTAGTTTTCATGAAGATGTTTTAGTCTTACGTTTGAAGGGTCTGTACTTATTATTTTGTGCATATGAAACTCTTGGCCTATAAATAGTAGAATTGGTAAACAGGGAATGTCTTAAATGCCAAGGATTTCTATAATTTCTAGAGTTAAGTCTCAAAACTTGGGCATACTTACATTATGTGCTAGCATAGTTATCCAGAAATGAACTCATATTAGGTACTAAGAACAGGTACCTAACATGAGGCTAAACAAAGTTGTTTTTTTTTCCCCCAACTCAGAGATTTCAGATAGAGTTGAGATGATGAGACCAAACAAATCACACAGAACTACTTGTTCCTATCCTATTTATTTCCTGGTCACCTAGCAGAGTAAGAACATCAAAGTCTTTTTTAATAACAAACATAAACCTCATTTATCATCAGATTTTACTTTGAAAAAGGACAGTGAGTTCTTCTACCGCACCCCACAATGATAAGTATCTGTTACTGAGAAGCTGAATGTCATGACGCATGGGTGCTGAACTAGTCAGCCCGTACTGACAGTTATTTGCCGTGGGCAAGGGCAAATCACTCAACCCTTCTAAGTGTTTTCCTTTACTTTTACAAAGGGACATCACTGTATATGTCTCATAGGGTTACTGTGAAGACTCAAAGGACTAATATATGTAAAATGCTTTGCAAAATTATTACACAAATGACTTATAAATCATCTGTTCTTAATTATTTGTGGGAGGCAAAGATGATACTATTCTTCTGAAACAACTGAAGATAGATTTCTCCACAAGTTAAAGAAAGGTTTAAAAAAGAGGCAAAATTTTGTAGCTTAACAGAGAATACAGTTCTAAGAATTTAGTTTTTGAGCAATTTAAATGAAGGTAAGAGCAGGTGGGAGGCCTTCACATAATTAGTTGTATGTTGATAAATATGTCTGTTTCTGGACTCTGACTCCTTGACCACACCCCTTTCATTGAAAGGGAAAAATTCCACACACACACACACACACACACATGCAATCAAGTTATTTTAGGTTCCCGAATGAAGTAAAATGCTCTTTAAAACGTAAAATGCTCTTTAAGACTTTATTCAGGGAATATGAAAATACAAACTTTGGTCACACATGTGCCATGCATGGACAAAGATTGTGTAACATGGAATAACCCAAAAAGCAATTAGGTAAAAAGATTGTTTTGTTTTCCATCTTTTTTCTCCTTCAAATTTGTGCTTACCAATCCAAATACTGGATTTTTGAGAGGCTATAGGTACTTAGCAAAAATCCAATTGTTAATTTATAAGATAGAACTATGTGTCAAAACTGTGAGACAGGGAAATGGCTCAGAAAGGCACATAATAAGCTTTTCTATCAGACCACATGGAAAGCTATATCATCTCACCTACGAAGTTCACAACCAAGAACCAAAAACGTAAACCGAAAGGAGCCGCATAAGTTAAATGAGATTTCAGAGGTGGAAAGAAACTAGAGGAAGATAGAGGGACAGTAAGGAGAAATGAGGAAGGACAGCTGGGAAGGACAAATAAATGACCAAGCTAAGTCAAAAAGTACAATAGTCTGGGACTACTCAAGAAAAGGGCAAAGAGCCCTTACTGACCTTGACCCTGATCTCAGTTTCCTGAGCACTCCTGCTAAAGTAAAGCTGAATGCTCACATTACCTATTAGAAGTAACTCCCATAAACAATGATAATCCTGAGGCATTAAAGGTTAAATTAGATACGTTTAACGAAACATGTTGTGAAAGTATGTAATTCACTTCCGGAAGATCTCTATCCTAAATGGTCAAAATAAAAAAAGGCAGTAAATATTCAAACACTTGGAAAACTCAAACTGCCTAGAGGCAGCTAGGTGGTACAGTGGCTAACATGCTAGTCCTGGAGTCTGGAAGACCCTAATTCGAATCCAACCTCAAACACTTACTGATTGTGTGACTCTGGCCAAGTCATTTAACTGCTGTCTGTCTCAGGCTCCTCAACGCCAAAATGGGGATCAAAATAGCACCTCCTCCCAGGGTTGTCATGAGGATCAAGTATTTGTATGGCACCGGGCATGGAGTGGGTCAGCACTTAAATGTTTCCTTTCCTTTTTCTTTCCTCCTTATCCCCTGATAAATGAGTCAAGAGTATACTGTCAGAGCAGATGGCCAGGGAAAACCATTAAATAATCAAAGAATTGTAGAGATATATTTTATCTAAGATCAAGAATGTTGATGTCAATACACTGTGTACTCAAGAGTACTTGCCCACCAAAGTGAAGGTGATAGAAGGGTTTCATCTGTCCTATTAGGTTTTTCCAGGATTCTATTCTATCATGCTCATTTGAATGAATTTGTTAGCTTTAAGGAAAACAAATTACACCTAGTCAAATTCAAATACAAATAATTTTGTCACTGGAGGAGCACACATTACTAATTACAGTAATTTAGACCTTACCACTCTCCAACCCTTTACCAACTTTGTTTTCCCTATTTTATAAGAATAAGTAAAATGTGTCTTTAACACTTTGCAGAAAACGCTCAGCCTTTACAGGCTGTCAAAAATTTGTGCTTTTGATCACACAGTTAGCATCCAATTCATTTCAATTACTATGGAATTTCAAGTTTTTCCTTGAATACTTCAACCATTCCTTCTCCAAAAGCGCTTTGAAAACAGCACTTTCCCAGTCCCTGGGCATGCCTCTTTTTATTGTGCTAGACATATTGTGGTTTTTACAAAAAAGGTTTAGGGCAATCCTGCCTTCAACAAGTCTATTGATGTCATTTTCTGAACAGCATGAGCTAGCTCACATGTTCATTTGTGTCTTTTGGTAATGTTTTGGCAATTCTTGCAATATTCCAAACTTTTTCATCATTCTTATTATATCTGCTATGATGATCAGTAGTCTTTGAGGTCATTATTTTCATTGCTTTGTGGAGTCGCAAACCATATAAGATGGTGAATTTAATCCATAAATTTGTGTTCTAACTTCACCACCCAACAGTTTGAAATTGGGCCAAGTAATATCCTACAACGGCTTCTAAGTATTGAAATGTAGAGCCAATTCGAGGCAAACTTCATTGTGGTCTTATTTTAAGAAATTTCCACAGCCCCCCAGCCTCCAGCAACCATCCCCCTGATCAGTCAGCCATCAACCTGAAGCAAGACCAGCAAAAAGCACAGGACTTGCTGAAGGTGCAGATGATGGTGAACATTTTGTTTTAAGCAACAACCATTTGTGAATTAAGGGGCGTGCATTTAAAGCCAGGATCACACACTTAACAGTGTACACTGTATAAACAGGATAGCGTGAACATCATTTTTATGTGCAGTGGGAAACTACACCCAAGAACAGACCGTGACTATAGATGAAGAGAAACAAATACCCTGGAAGGAAACGTGCCTGCGTGGTGCGGGGTAAGACTGGAGGAAACCTCTCTGGATCTCACTGGTGGGATCCATTGCCTCGGGTGGATTATATAAAATCAAGGTTCTTAATCTGGGGTCTGTCAATTCGTGTCTTTATAAAAAATATTTTGGTGTTCGGGCCTCCTTGGTAAAGCTATCTAACCTAATTTACATTTTAAGTCTTTTAATCCAATGTATTTTAAAAACATTATTCTGAGGAGTCCGTGTCCCCCCGCCCCTCCAGCTCCGAGTCCAGCCTGATCGGGGTCCGAGAAAGCAGCGAATGGGCCCTTTCATGTCCCACCTCCGGGGCAGTGCCCTAACCTCGGGGCCTCCCTTCGCCCGCATTAGGAAGGGACCGGTTGGCGTTACTGGAATGATGACACTTCGTGCCCCGAGGTCGCGGGAGGCCCCGACACCTCGCGCTCCTCCTCCCGGGGCGCCACGTCTCCGGAGGATTAGGAAGCAAGCCTCCCTCCGGGGGATTAAGTTCAGTAAATCCGGGCCGGGGCAGGGCGGGGGTCGGCGGTCCCGAGACCCCTCCTCACATTTCAGGACGCGTTAAGGGCCAAGGGCCGCCAAGGAGAGGCGGTTCTCAGGGCCCCCCAGGGCGGCACTCCCCCGCCCCGTCCCCTCCCCGAGGGCCCCGGGATGCCGGGGCGCGCGCCCCGCTGCCCTCCACCGAGCCCTTTCAAGGGCACGCGCGCCCCCGCCGCTAGGCCCGCCTCCTCGGGCCGCCGGAGCCAATCGGGGAGCCGCGGGCGCGGAGCCTCGCGGGCCTCGCGCCCCGGCCCCAGGCCCGACGTCATCATGGCGTCCGGCAGCCGGCGCGGGACAAAATTCCTCGCCCACGGGGCTCGTGCGCGTCCTTGCGCCCCTCGGCTCCTTACCTGGCTCTGGCGGCGGCCGCCGCGCCGAGGCCCGGGTGGAAGGAGGCGGCTCCGGAGAGCGCGCGGCAGGACTGCAGCAGCGCCATTGCGAGCGGAGAGGCGAGAGACCGCGGGCGAGAGGGCACACACAACCTCCTCCGCCGGTCAGCTGAAGGTAAAGATAAAGCCAGCCCCTCGCGAGCTCCGCAAGAAGCACCGCCCCGGAAGCGCTCTCCTGCGCCGCAGCGCCCTCTAGGCGCCAGGAGGACCCCGCGCGGGCTCCCCGCTCCGCGCTGGCCCCGGCGCCCTGGCGCCCCCTGGGGCCGCGGGGGACCCCGCGCAGGCCTCTCGGGGCCTCACAGGTCCTCCAGCGGGGTCCGCTCAGGTCCGTAGTCCCAGAGCGCCTCGGACTCCCCCCTTACCTGGATGCCGCTGGCTGCCGGGGGAACGCTCGGACCATCCGTCGGCCGCACCTGCCCTGCAGGACGGCCGGCCTCCCCAGCCGATGTGTCTTAGGTGAATCCCGCGGGCGGCCCTGCCTGGGAGTCGGGCAGCGGTATCGATCCCTTCTACGATGGAGCCGTAGAAGCCCCCGAGGCAGAGGCTGCTGTCGGACACGCCGAGCCGCTAGCAGAGGCCGCTGCTCCTTGACCCAAGTCTTCGTTCCCGGGTTCGTCTGGGCCGACTTTTCTTGCGGACCGAACCCTGCCGGAAGGTCCCGCCGCCCCGTGGCTGCTTATCCCACCCCTCCCAAAGTCACTTGTAACCCCCTTTGTGTCGCCCCCTCACGTGGGAAGCCCCTGGCCCGGGAAGACCGGATGGCACAGCAGATATTGAAGCAACATTGCCTTTGCTGCCCCGTCTCCAGTATTGCCCCTTAACTTCCTTCAGTTTTGTTCTGTTTTCTTCCTTCTTTCCCTCTGTATTCCCTCAGTCCGGGCCTCTTCTAGCCCTTGGCTTCTGTTTACCACTCATACTTTTTTAAACTAATGTTTATTGTTTTTTTTTTTACAGTAGCCACTTCGAAATGTTTCTTCTGCCTCCAACTCTTCCTTAGTAACAAACAGTTACAAATTGTCAAATAGTTACAAATAGTCAAAGAGCAAATAGTTCTTATGGTCAAGCAAGAAAATCAACCCATCCACCCTTTCTGAAAATGTGTGTCTCATTTCACACTTCCTTTATCCTACCTCTTTACCAAAAGATAAACTGCCCGCTTAATGGTCAGTCCTCTGGAATGCATTGATCCGAATTCTGAGTTCTTGCTCTCTTGGTTCTGCTTGCTTTGATCTGTGTCAGTTCATGCAGATCTTCCCAAGTTTCTCTGAGTTCTCCCTATTTGTCGTTTCTATAGCACAGGTAATATATATTCTGTTACATTCGTTTACCATAGTTTTTTCGGTCACTTCACAATTAACCTTCCACTTCTTTGTTAATACAAAAAGGACTGATATTAATATTTTCCTAAACATGGGACTTTCCTTTTTTGACCTCTTTGGGGACAAAGACTTTGTACAGTTGATTGGCTTTTTAAGAAAAATGTCAATTAACTTTCCTAAATGGTTGATCCAATTCTTAGGTTCACCAAAAGTGTATTGGTATGCCTCCATTTTAATAGTGTCTCCAACATTTAACACTTTCATCTTTTGTCATTTTTGCCAGTCTGTCTATAAGCAGCACACCCTCAGAGTAGCTTTAGTTTGCATGTCTTTATTGTTGGTTTTTCAAACATTCTTTCATTTGGTTTTTGATGGTTTACATCTCTTTGGAAAATTGTTTGTCTGCTCTTGCCCTTTGACTACTTCCCCTGTTGAGAAATGGCTCTTGTTATACTTTATATTCCTTCCTTATATCTTGGATATATATACTTTTATCAGAGATAGCGGTTGAGAATATTTTTCTCATTTAAGGGTTTTCCTTCTTATTTTCACCTTTCATTCTCTTCCTTTTCTTTCCCTGTTCCATTTTGTCCAGCCTCCTCTTCTATAGATCCTAGACTTGTCTCTTGATTGAATTTATGGTCTCCATGGTCATCTTGATATACCCCAGTAATACTCAGATGCTGTTTAGACTCGGGCTGACTAGTAGAGAGAAATAAGAAATTCTTTGGGGGATTCTGAACTAGGGGATTTTTTTCTGGGGGTGACACTAGCTTGAAGCTGTGAGATACAGTTTGGTTCAACAAAGATCCATTAAGCGTGTGCTAGTACAACCTATACACAGGCTTTAACTCTAGGAACATTATGTCACCTTTGTAAACCCTAATCACACACTAGATAAATGGCAAGCTTCTTGGATGTTTTCCCCTCTTGAAAGGAGAGTAGATACGGAAAATAGTTGAGAAACATGCCTCAAAGCCTATTGCTCCTTCACTTCAGCTAAATTTGATGAATTCTTTTCAACAAACTACTATGCTGCTGTGCCAGGAACCATACTGAAATTTTTTAATGACTTAACTCTCCTCTCTGAGTGGAAAGAACACTGGTCTGAAAGAGAGGAGACTGGGTTCTAATCTTGCCTAGGTTTTTGTCTTGCAAGGTGACCTTCGGAAAATCACTTCTTCTCCATGGGACTCTCATTTTCCTCATCTATAAACAAAGGTAGGGGTGGGGAACCTTTGGCCTTAAGGCCACCTATGGCCTTCTAAATCCTTTAGGATTTATTTGTTCTGTAAAATTTGGATACAGTCAAAAGACTGCTCTTACGGATTTAGAAGGTCACAGTGGTCTTAAGGTTGCAAGTTCCCCACCCCTGAGCTAAGGCCATAGTAGATGATCTCTGACATTCTGTGGTTCTTTGACTCTGAAAATATGGCTGATATTGATTAGTATTCATATTAGTCAAAATAATTCATATTAATATTAACCAATAATCTCTTGATTCTATAGCAAGCTCCTATTCCCTAACTTGAAAAGTATAGAAAAGTTCCCAAGTCAATGAATCTTATGGTAAGATTTTCCTAAGCCTCTTGTTTGGAGTTGCAAACAGTGCATCCATCTGCTCACCCACTCTTAATGATTTGGTGAGTCTGAACGTATGCTGAACTGGCATTTGGGGAGAGGAAGAAAAGGGCAAAACCCAGATTCACCCCATGTTCCTTGTCAACTTCATTTCAAATAGCTTTTCTCTGGCCTCCTTACATTTGAAAGAATCTGAAGAAACTGCTCACAGTGTTCCTGCCCGTTGTTTGCAGGAATGTAGTCGTCTTTCCCTTCAGCCAGATGAACAAAGATACCTGCTCTCAGAAAGGGCTAAAAGAGATCATTAAGAGAAAAAAAATCATGTTTTTGCTAGAGTCCCAGTTCCCCAGGCTCTTCTGATATGACAGGATGACAGCTGAGGGATCTCAACAAACCAAGTTCTGGGAAGCACTAATGAGATGGAGCTGGGCCAAGCTGTGCCCCTACAGGAATCCAGAAACATGGCCACCTGCTCTCCTCACCGCAGCCTGGCCAATGGCTGGTACCAGAACACTTTGGCATGCGACATGCAGTGGTGAACATTTCAGAAAGGGCAGTTGTCACAGAAAGGACTGAGGAGAGCCAAGGCTGACCTTGCTAGCTGGAGACTGAAGGGAAATCACCTCTCTTGGCCTCCCTGTTTGCCAGGCAGCCAGTGACAGGGAATCAATCACAGAGAGGACTTTGGCCAGACTTCCCCAAGCGGGGTTCTTTGGTACTGCCAGTCACATAATATTCAGTGGACTTGTGACATCTCTTGAATTGTTTGATTCTGAAGTTATTTAACTTTTTATAGGCTTTTATTTTACGCCTTATCTCCTTAAGCCTTATGTCCCCCAAACTGTAAACTCCTTGAAGGCAAGAGTCCTACATTAAACATTGATGGAGTCTGTTTAGTGCCTAGGAGAATGCTTTGCACAGAGGAAGCCCTCACTCCTGATTCAATGTATTTCATCTTGTGGCAATATTAATAATCCTAATGCTTCTGTTTGTATAGTACTTTCACACATTACCTCATTGAAGTGTTACAAGATGAAGGACTAGCAGGACTTGGATCAATAGGGTTCAGAACTTTGGAGAACTGAAGACAGTCTGACAGCAATGGTGAAGGTCCGAGCATTTTTGGGAAAAAATATGCATTTCTCCCTGTTGTGGTGAAGGATTATCTTTCTGGCTCACAGTGACATTTTAGACCTGATGGTGATCTAGGAATATAAGTTGACCACTGACCCTTTCCTGTGAGAATAAGCAAATTATTCTCCCTCCTTTTTGGAGGCAAGATGCTTCCAAGGTTGGGCTAGTCTGGGAAAGATCCTGACTGAAGTATATGTAGAGCAGTGCTCTTTACATTTGTGTGTAGCCATTTATGATTACAAAGCACTTTCATAGACTTCATTTAATCCTTAAAACAGTGCTGTGAAGGATGTAGCACACATATTTTTATTCCTATTTTACAGATGAGGAAACTGAGTCTCAGGGAAGTTAAGGGACTTGCCCAGGAATATTCAGCTAGTGAGTAGCAGAACCAGAAATCAGCCACAGTCAAGACACACTGTATCTTGACCCCAACATAGTAATGTCATTTTGGTCCTCTTTGAGCATGAAGGGCAGCAACCAACCACTATATTAAGCACCCCAAATGTGCCAACACAGTGCTCAGCCCTGGAGATGTAAGGACAAAAAACAAACGGCCCCTGCCCTCAGGCAGCTTATATTCTGTTTGAGGAAACTATATGTATTAGGTGAATTCTAAGGAGCAGAAAAGACTTTGTTCATATGGAAGGTAGCCTTGATTGGCATTTTTAAGAAAATAAGGGATTCTGAGAGTCAAAAAGGACAGATATGGGGCAGAGTTCGAGCAAAGACCTGGAGATGAGAGATAGAGTTCCACAGCAACAAGGCCAGTGTTGTTGGACCATAAAGTACAGGGAGGGGAGTGATGTACCCCATCACAGAGTACAAAGAGGAAAAGTAGATGGTAGCTAAGTTGTTAAGGCCTTTAAGAGCCGAAAAGAGTGGTTTATATTTGATCCTAAAGGAAATCTTTGGAGATGAGTTGATGAGTTCATGATCAGACCTACACTTTAGGAAAATCATTTTAATAGCTATGTGGAGAGTGAATTGGAACAGGGCAAGGTTTAAGGGAGGGAGAGGCATTCGGAGGCTACTGCCTTGTAACTGTCCTGGTGAGAAAGATCTGGATGAAGCTGGTGGTCATGGAGGTAGAGAGAAAGGGACAGATGTTGTAGAAGTAAAAAGAGCAAGACTTAGCAGGTGGTTGGGGAGAATGAGGTAGGGATGACAGATAATGCATTTTTTACCTGTTTCCTACATGCCAGACATTGTGCTAAGCACTATGGATACAAGACTACCACCACCACCATGAACCATGGTGATGCCTACTCTTAAGGATCTTGAATGCTAATCGAAGAATTATTTTCTTTTTAACTAATGTTTGTTGACAGTCTTTTTTTGATATCAATCACTTTGAACCCTTCGCCCTTCTCCCTTAATAATAGATAGTATAGTAAAGCCCCTGCCTCGCAGGGTTGTTGTGAAGATGAAATGAGATAATGGTTAAATGCTTGGTCCAGTATCTGGCACATAGCAAGCACGTGATAAATTCTTATTCCCTCCCTGCCACCCTTCAACAAAAAGCAGAGTGTGTGGTACAGCTGCTCAGGAGGTACCCCATCAATGGGTGCAGAATTCTTGGATGCTTCTCTGCTCAGGTAGGGTCAACGTCAGTGCCCACTTTGCTTCCCATATGTGGAGGAATAACTGGGGCAAGGTTTCTATAGTAGAGGCCCTTCTCCACCCTCCAGTAGCCAATTTTGAGAGTCTCCAGTGCGACTACATCAGCCCCTTCAGTGCTCTCCTGCTCTGTCTCACCTATTGTTGGTCTACCTTGGTTGCACAAGATGAAGGTCCCTCAGGAAAATTAAAGCCTAATGATCCCGGTCCTCTCCTTGCTGTGCAGACAAAATCCCCCTGCCCCCTCTCATTCCAGAAGTCTACGCTCTGTTTTCTCTTTCTTGGTGGGTATAAGTGCCCTTCAACAGAATGTTCTTTGCTCCAGATCAGTGCCCAATGACTAATCCTCCCTTCCTTTCTCCTCCCCTCCGCTCCCTACCCTACTGCCTTCTCACTTTTCATTGTTTGATGGGAGTGAGCAGCACAGCATGTACAGGCAGGATGAGTTGGAATTTCATTATCTTTCTTTCCAAACTACACTTTTCCCAAACATTCCTATTTCCTTTAAGTGAATCACCATGACTTTGGTCTCCCAGGTTCTTAACCTCTTCCTTACCCTTGGCTCCTTACTCAGCTGATACAGCCCTCTGAATTGCCAGATCGGATGGCATTTTCTCAGCCCTGTTCCTTGATACCTCCGCAGTCTTGCATACTGCCCACCACTCTCTCTGGGATGTCATGAGCCTCTCTGTTTTCTCTTGGTTTTCTTCTTGCCGTCTTCTTTGCTGCTCCCCTGACTATTGGAATAGCCCAAAGCAGTAAGTCCTGTGCTCTCCTCCATCTCCACCCTCTCTCTCTCTCTCTCTCTCTCTGTAGTTCTGTAGTTTCCTTATTATGTCTATGCAGATGACTCCCAAGTGAATATATCTAGCCCCAGTTTCTTTCCTGAGCTCCCAGGATGCAGGACTGTATCTTCATGAACGAATCACCCTTCCTATGTAGGCAGTGGGCCAATGAGAAGGCATTCCCATGGCTATTTCCCACTTTCTTTGTGCCAAAGAGGCAGAAACCACCTCCTTAACTGCATTTGGGGTTAGGCTTGCTAATGAGAAAGAAGGAGTACAGATTGTAAGTCAGTGGGTGAGCTTGAGTAGCAGAACTTTTCCATTTTATTGTTTGTAAACTCTTCTTTGGTGAATAATAAGACAAAAAACTGAAACCGAAAAAAGGGAAAACCAAAATGAAAAAGGCAAGGCAGGTCACGTTCTCGCCACAGTCAGAAACTGGAAGAAGGAATGACTACACACCACCAGCTAGAGAGATCAGGTGAGACTCGGGGAACCAGGGCAGGGGAGGGACACTGGGGAGCAAGGTAGACTATCACTCTATTGGACGCAGTAGCCTAAATCATACAACGATGAGCTCATGCATCACAGCAAAGAGAACTAGGGCCCCTGTCCCCTAACCCGAGTCACAAGCAGAGCAACAAGGCTAGCCTGGGGTGGGATGGAAGTGATGGGCCACAGAAGGCTCAATGGACATCTATCAGCAGCTGCTCCTTCCTCTCCTGCCCTCTGGGTGTGTTGTGCGAGGCAGGGGATGTTCGGGGCCTCATAATCTCTAGGTCTTGGTGGAAGCGGCAGGGCAGAAGAAGGGGGAGGAGAAGTGGGAGGAGAAGAGGGGAGCAGGTGGCCATCCCCTTTTACATGGGGGGCTCACTACAGAGCACAATCTCCAGGTCCTTGCGGTAGAGCTTCCCAGCTTCAGCCAAAGACATCACGCTCTTTCTGTAGCTTGTGAGGTTCTGGATGTTCATCTCCTGGAAGACCAGATGAGCGGGAAAGGAAGGGAGAGAGGTCAGTACAGGTGGCCACTTAGAAATGCAAGACTAGGACCTGGCTCCCTGTCATACACCCAACTGAACCCTTTCTGCAGTTGGAACCACTCCAGAAGAATACAAAAGGCTTATCTGCACCCTGCTTGGATTCTGATCCTCCTTCTAATCCCAGTCCTCAATCTTGATATTGCAGATAAACTCCCCACACCCAGCCTCCTCCCACAGGCAAACAATCCACATCTTGGAAGTTGACCAGAATGCTGCGTAGGAAGGTCTTGGACTATCTGATAGAGTCAGTACCATCTAAGACATACCCCGGCATCCCCTTCTAAAGCACTCTGCTGAAGGAAGCCATGTTAGCACAACCAGACACTCTGGAAGACTGCCCTCTCCTAAGCCACATGGCACATCACCAGTCCCCTTACTGCCCAGTACCTTCTCTTGCAATGATCAAATGTTTAAGTTTGTTACAGTTTTATCTCATACCCATCTAAATATCCGCCCATGTCTTCATGTTACATGGAAGTTAGCTTTTCATGTGCCACCTGGTACAATTTATGCCTTTGCAGTATTGTTCCATAAAGCCAGATTAGGGTATGAGTCAGAAGTCCAGAACAGCCACTGGGACAGAAACATGTCGGCACTATTCAAATATTGCTCATTTTACTTTTTAAAAGTATTTCAAACATTACCAGGTCTATGTGCTTGGTCACTGTGGTAACTAGAGTTAGGGGAATGGCCTTTGGAAGCTGGGTTTTTAGTAGCTGCCCCACTTATCCAGTATGTGCATGTCATTACACCCCTTTTACTGATGAGAAAACTGAGCCACGGAGGTGACTGACTGAAGGGCCAGTTCAGTTCAGAGCTGTACATTTCCTTAGCTCCCTGAGCTTGTTGTTGCATCTGTTTAGTCGTGTCTGACTCTCTGTGACCCCACTTGGGGTTTTCTTGGCAGAGACACTAGAGTGGTTTGCCATTTCTCCAGCTCATTTTACAGATGAGAAAACTGAGGCAAACGGGGAAGTGACTTGCCCAAGGTTACACAGCTAGTAAATGTCTAAGATCTCATTTGAACTTAGGTCCTCCTGATTCCCAGTCCAGTGCTTTATCCACTGCAGTACCACCTAGCTCCCCTCCCTGAGGTCTGCTGCCTGCCTCCTTGTTTCTGGTAGGGACTTCTGGGGTCCCCTTTTCTGCTGTTTACAGGTGAACTGCTCAGTTCTCTTGGGGGCTTGCCCTCTTCCTGCTGCTTCCTTGCTTTTTTCTAGCTCTAAGCAAAGGATGGTTTGCAAACATCTGAATGGTTCTATAACTGTCTTTGTGAAAAACCTAGAGTTGGGAAGTCAAAGCCAGCATTTCCCAGTGCAAAGCCCTGCTTTGAGCCTGGAAGAGTCACTATTTAATTACTACATTTCTCTTTTCATTTTATCTTCTGCCAATTAAGAGGCAAAAAAAAAAAAAAAAAGGTGGAGGGAAAGCAGGTGCCCCATGCTTTCAACCCCCAAACTTGACAAGGTCCCACCACAGTGCAGTATGGGAGTGTGAGGACCGAGCATTGCAGTGAATCTGGAAGCTGAGAGCTGCTTCTCTGTGTTTCACCTAGAGCTAATAGATTAATAGAGACTGACTGTCTTTGGCCTCTCTTTGTCTGGCCAGCTCTTAGCATAATGCCTGGCACACAGCAAGCACTTAATAAATGTTTATTGACTAACAAAATCCTGAGAGCTCCCATGAAAGTGATCCATCATGTCTTTGAAGGACCAAGGTCTACCACAATCACTTCTTTCCTGAAACCAGGTTCCAGTTAAAGAAAGCTCTCAGTTTGCATCTTCTCCTGTTAAGTGACCGAACACCAAACCTGCAGAATGGTTAAAGTGGAAGGTTCCCCAGGTGAACTGATGGCATTCACATCCTGTGCTCCCTAACTCTGGACCAAAAACCAGATGTTCCTTGGGGAAGTGGTTCTGGATGGAAGCACCCACTTTTAACAGACCAAGAGCTCTGGGATGTGTGTCCTTATTCTCCACTCAGTCTCGGAACTGAAGCCTACATTAAGTTTCACACACTTGAGTCTCACCCTTCCAACTATGTTTCATACATACATCTACAAGTTATAATAGTTTCTGTACTTTGTGGGCACTTTCTCCATTCTCACCCGAGTTCAAAATCTTGCATTCACTCTGGGATTTTTATTCTCCTTTTCAAGAAAAAAGAATTTGTTGACATTTTAACTTTTCCCTCATTCAGATCTGTATCAAACCTGTGGCTTTCCCTGTCCTTCTCAAAGACCGTCTCCTTTATTCATCCCAAGAGGCAGCCCTCTGGTTCACGCCAAGGTTGGCTCATACCTAGGCTTTGAGAATCTTTGCCTTCTGACTATTCTCCCTGCTCTTGTCATCTCCTGGGGTCCAAAATGCTGCTGTAGATTTGGGTTTCTCTGGCAGTCACTTTGGCTACTTCGCTTCCGTACTTAATGCCTTTTTTTTTTTCTGGCTCCTCTTATGCAGAGTTACAAGGTGACTGGCCAGCTCATCCTTACATTTTTTCCCTTCAGAACCTCCCCCTCTCCTCTCTTCCCTGTGCTACCTGGAAGCATAACAGGCTGTCATGAAGAATGTTACCTGGGGAGGCATTCTGGATAGTTTCAATTCTCTCTAGGCTTTTTTCACACCATGAATCAGTTCAAGGCTATGAAGGGAGTTAGAAAGGTAACGTAATTATGGGAGGGGTGTGCTTGGCTTTAGGGGTTCTCATCTGTTGCTTTTCTCGCTCACTTTGCCTTTCTTCTTTGGGCCTCTTCTGTTGTCTTATAGCTTCCTACCTCACATCTGCTCCTTCCTTCCCACATCCTCCTTCGTATAGGAAGCTTGCTTAGACTAGGTAATTGGACTGGTGTCAATCCTCAGATTTCCAGAGGATGGGCTGAGGCAGAGTTGTGATTCCCAGTCACAGCCACCTCAGAAGGCGCCCCCAAAGACCTCCTCACCTTCTTGTTTTTCTCATACAAGTCTTTCAAAAGGGCATCCAGCTCATTCTCATCTATGTAGCCACTCCCATCCTGTGAATGGAGCATAGGCACTCATCAGAGGTTTTCTAGTAATGCCCTCACCCTTCTCCAGCAGCTTCCTCTCCCTCCCCATCACTCGGCACAAGCTGAAGAACATTAAGGCTCAATAGATACAACGTTAAACCAACTGGCCAATCTAGTCGGTTCGGTCAAATAACTATCATGGAGAAAGAAACCAATCATTCAGTTATTGAAATCAGCCAGCTAGTTCCCTCAAAATAGTTGTTGTAATTGCTGATGCATGGATTACTTTATTTATTGTTCACTAGGGCTGAACAGATCTCCATAGAGTGAAAAAAGGTCTGACAACTTCCCAGATGCCATTTCTGAGACAAGGTTTTAAGAGAAAGCTACAGTTGCCAGGGACACATATTCTGTTTCATGAGACAGGTGTTAAGGGCTGCTAACCACAATGTCCTTGTCTAAAGAAAATTGATAAATGGCATTGATGAGCCAGTGGGAGGCTGGAAGTGACCAAGACAGCCTAACCCCTATTGGGTTTTTTTGATTCCCTTTTTTTAGCCTTTCCACCTAGAAATACAACCTTGCTTTCCTTTATGCATGCTGGCCTTTTTTTTTTTTTTTTTACCTTGTCATAAAATGTGAAGATAGCATTGAATTCTTCTGAAGTCAGTTTCACACCCTGTAAGGATCGAGTATAAATAAAAATCAATTTAAAAAGTGTGTGTGTGTGTATGTGTGTGTGTGTGTGTGTGTGTGTGTGTGTGTGTAGGGGCTTATGAAAGCCATGTTCAGTAAGAAGAGTAAAGAAGACACAGAAAAGGGAAAGAAAAAAGAACGGTTTTACCTGAAATTTAAGGAGAAAATTTTCCTGTACAGGCAACAGTCTGGAAGGAAAATGTTAGAGTGTAGATTAGATAGTAGACAAGAGAAATTGAGGCAGGGCAAAGGATTCTGGGAGAGGTTTAGTATCTACTGAGAAGATTGAAAAATTGAAATATAGGAGAAAACAAGTGAAATGAGCCTGTGGATATCATGTGGTACTATTAATTTTCTTATTTCTGGGAGATCTCTTCCACCCTTATGGCTTCCTTTATCGTTTTAGATTAAGCCAAATTTCTATCCCAAGCAAAGTTCTTTTCCTCAGTTGCAGTTCTGCATATTAAAGTTCCATTCTCTTTGGAAACATTTCAAACTGACCACATCCAAAGAAGAACTCATCAACTTTCTTATTAAACTTGTCCTTCCTCTTATTTTCCCCCTTTCTAGTGATGCTACTGCTGCCTTCATAGTCACATAGACTCACAATGTTAGCATCGTCCTTAATTCTTCCCTCTCCCTCACCCCGGACATCCAGTCAGTTGTCAAGTGCTGTGATTCTACCTTTGAAGGTATCCTTCTTTCCATCCGCACTCACCACTCTTATTTCAAGCCTACCTCAGCTCTCTCCTGAATCCTTACTACAGCCCCCTAACTAACCTCCCCTCTTTCCTTCATCCTTCTGCCAAAGTAGTCTTTCTGTGCCCAGGTCTAATCACAACACTCTTCAGATAAGAAACCTTCAGTGGTCTCTCATGGCCAGTGGGATAAAATACTGTATTTGGGTCCCTCTGGAGGGCTTTAATTTAGCCCTCTAGCCTTATTTTGTGACATTGCCGTTCATGTTCTTTGTGTTCCAGCAACACTGGACCACATACGGTCTCATCAGCCACAGTTGGACACACTGTACCCTTTTTTCCCCTTGAAAGCCCCAACTTTTCTTCTTGAAAGACAGCTAAGACGAACCAGCAGAAGCCAGTTTATGTTGAAATTTCAAGATGGTATAAAAAAGCTTCCAGGGTGTAGTCAGCTTATTCATTTTTTTTACTTTAGCTCCTCTTAGTGATGGATTTCACCTCCCATAGGGCCTGCTGCTTTGAATTGTCCATCTATTATGTGCCAACTTTGATTATGAGGCACTGATAAAAATGGATCAAGTTCACCTTTAAAAATTCTTGTAAACGAATAACTGATGCTGGAAATTCTGGACCTGAGGATGTTATCATTTGAACAATGGACACCCTGTACCTTGACCCCAGCATAATGGGGCCATTTTGATCCTCTTCCAGAACAAAGGACAACAGCCTCAATTGTTTCCTAATCTCCTCCAGCACTCTCCTATCTTCATGTCTTGGAGCACAGTCTTTTTGGCACAGACCTTGCCATAATCTCTCCTTCTTTATACCTCTTTCCATTCTTTCCCTGCTCAAGGTCTACTTCAAGAGTCACCTTGCTCATGAACCTTTCCTGATCCTCTCAGCTAGAAAATACCTTTCCCTCCATGAACCTCTCAGGCCATTCTTGATTATTCTTATGTGCATTATAATTTTCTAATTTGTCTTACAGTAATTTGTATACCTGCCTCTTCCCTCCCCCTGTTCTCATTGAGGATAGAGACTGTTATTTTTCATTTTTCAATTATTAGCATCTACCACACTTCCTTGAACACAGTAGGTACTTAATGAAAGTTTGTTGAATTCAGCTGGAAGATGCCCTTCTTTTTGGTTGGCCAGAGGTGATGGGATCAGTCACAAATAGCAGACTTGAAGGCCAGGAGGACACTTGTAATGATGACTTTGGAGGTGAGAGGTGGCTCTTACCGGGACATCTCTGAGAGGCCCAATTTACCATCTCCGTTCAAATCAAACATCCGCAGCTGTTGGGACACAGAAAGAGGTCTGGGTTATTGACCTGCAAGCCAACGCTCCTCCTTCACGTGTAAGGCTGAGTATGGCAAAGACTCATCTAACTGAGTTGTCTGAACCGTGGCCATCTCTCAGCTACCTCCTATCTGCCAGCTATCCTCCAGGCTTTGTTGGAAAGCAAGAGGAAGGGGATAATGTGCACAGACACCCTGAGGATGCTTATTTCCCTCTGAGGTTATGTGGAGGGCAGGAATCAACCTCACTTAGAAATGGCACCCAGAAAGGAAAGCTGCAGAAACTTTGTCCTCTCTCTTCTTCCGATAAGAGAGAAACTAGAAAATCTGTTTCCCATTTCTCACTGAACTCTAATTGGCTTATTTTCAGAATCTTGCCCAGCTCTCTCCTCTCATCTGTCCCTTGCTGGAGCAGCAGAGGTTGCCATGGAAATGGTCAGTCCCCAAGTCTCCTGTTGGCTTAGGGGTTAAGGCAGGCTCAGAATTCAGCTAGTTCTTGAAAGGATGGAGCATGGAGGGTGGGGAACAGGAAGTGGAGGAGGGAACTGAGCATGACACGTGACCCAAGGCTCACAGGCTTGCAGCAGCCATCCCTCCATTTCCCACATGAAATAAGTGTTCTGGGCCAGCTGACCTGAGCCTGTCTTAGGTCTGGGATAAGTGGTGTTCAGGGATTAGAGCTCCATTGGCTTGGGACAAAGGTGGGGTTCCACTGCAGTTCTCCTATCCTGGGGAAGCTTTCTACTTACTATGGTCTGTGTGTACTCTTGGAGCTTGGGCTCATCATAGGGCCGATTTGCTTTCTTCAGCAGGTCTGACAGAAATCCCTGCAAATACAGAAGAAATCAGTGACCCAGTAAGCCTACAGTGACATTGGTGGGATTAAGCAATACTCCTGAATAGCGTTGGCTGGTCTAGGGCATAGGTACATGATAGGGAAGAAGGAAGAAAAAGGGTCAGAGAGCACAGAGACAGATGGAGGAGATGGCAGAAACCCACTAACATTTTTCTCTGCTTGTCTGTCCCCGGGGTGGAAGGCATGACATGCGTTAGCCCTTGAGCCAGCCAGCAATAACTGAGAATCTACCCTGGTCTGAAGGGAAGGGCATGTCTGGTTGGGCTGCCTTCACACTGTCTTACTTCCTCCAGTTTCTGAGTGGCCCAGGGGGTGCAGCTTCTCCCCTTCTTGTTATCTCAAATCTGGTCCCTAATCACTGCACCTGGAAACTGGGAGCCACACCTCAGAAAAGCTCCCATCCCAGTAGAACGTCCCCCCTCCAACACACACCAGGGGTGTGACCACACTGCTCCTTCACGCAGTGAGGATGTGTCATCTCACACCTAGCTCTGCCGGTCAGAACTGAGAAAACCGAGAGGCGTCTTGGCTTTCCAGATGGAAATCTAATTACCCTTTTCACAAGGTGTACGGTGGAGGGATTGAACCTGTTTATATTCTTTTCTGGTCTTGTCCCTCCCTGTGCCTGCCCTCACCCCACAAGCAGCCTTCTCCCCAGGGGCCTGTTTCTTGACTTCTACACCCTAGGAATCTGGTAAGATGAACAAGGACACGTGACCCGAGGCTCACAGGCTTGCAGCAGCCATCCCTCCATTTCCCATGGCTGCCTACCTTGAGCTCATTGGCTTCAATGTAACCACTCCTGTCCGTGTCATATTTCCGCCAAGCCTGCAAGGGAATTGTTGGATGGTTGGCAAACAGCCCCCTGTGGCCATCAGTGCACCCATCTCAGCTTGTTTGGAAAGGGCATCTTATCATAGAATGTCAGTCTTGGAACAGAGAGATCTTGGAGATCCCAATCAGTACTCGGGACTTAGCTATATCTCCTTGACCTCCCCTCCACACCCTTTGGGCCTTAGCCTCCCAAGCCAGAGTCCCAACTCCAGTTCTATTGAATTTAGTAAACATTTCTAGGTGCCCCAACCCATGTCTGGAGATTAAGGTGTAGGACAGATAGGCATGAGGAATGAGGTCAAAATGAGACACTCCTTGCCTTTAAGGAGGGTGGGCAGCAAGTTTTTTTTTTAAGGATTGGAGAGACCTGAGTGTTTTTGGAGGCCATGGGAATGCATTATAACCCTAGGGAGAGATTGCAGACCAGAAGGAGGGGAAGATCAATGGGAGGGGACTCAAAGATAGGAGAACAGGACCAAGCACACAAGGAAAGGGTTTTAGCCTTGGCAAGAAAAACGTCTGTTTCTTCCTCAGACCCCTTGTTTTCCCCAAATCTTTAAGGTAGCCAAGCACTTCCTTCATAACAACTCTGTAAATAAAAAAAATCTTGCCTTTTTTTTTTTTGGTCAACATGGCTCATATGGACATATTTTGTATGATTTCACATGTGTTCATATTGCTTGATTTCTCAGTGGGTCAGGGAGAGGCTGGAGGGAGGGAGAGAATTTGGAACTCAAAATTGAAAAATGAATGTTAAAAAATTAAAAACAAGAATTGTGTAAGGTAGGTAATGACCCCATTTTAAAGATGAGGACAAATGACTTGTCTATAGTCATATATCTAGCAAGGGGTGAGAACTGGGATCCAAAACCACTTCTCTCCCCCTCTTATGGCCATTGATGACAAAAATTTGTTGTCTGAGACTCCAGTTGGGGTTTTCTTGGCAAAGATACTGGAGGGGTTTGCTGTTTCCTTGTCTAGCTCATTTTACAAATGAGGAAACTGAGGCAAAGAGGGTGAAGTGACTTGCCCAGGGTCACACAGCTAGGAAGTATCTGAGGCTGGATTTGAACTTTTTTGGATTTTGAAGATGAGTCTTCCTGACTCCAGCCCAGCATGCTATCTACTGCACCACCTGAAACCATGGTTTCAGTCCAGTGTTACAGACCAAGTCTTTGAAGAATAATTAATACAATTAATTATCCTATTCTTAATAGATGAATAAAGAGCTCCTCTTTTTCTTCAAGAAAACCCTCACACCCAATTCCGTTGAATAATTCCTTGACTGAGGATAAATAGCTACAAAGAGGGAACCCATACTTTCAGAGTCCAGTTGGGCTGCTTTTTTCCTGTGAGGCAAGGCAGTGACATAAGGAGACAGAAAGAAGGGAGCTACAAGACAGAGTACAGCTTAGACCCTAGGCTATTCAGAGAGTGAAATATCTGAACCAGATTTGGAAATGAGATCATTCCAAGGCCAATTTCCTTGTCTCCCTTCCTTCCAGGTCCTTTGCTTTTTACCTCGGCTTGCTCTCATCCTTTAGTGTTCTGCATTCTGCAGTTGGATCATTATTCTTTTCTCATTCAAGACCAAGAATTAAAGGGACTTAGGTTTTTTGAAATTCCAAAGGAGTCCTGAGGCTTGGCTAAAATTAGAAAGACTAGCTTGGTGCTGGGAGCAGGTGGGATTCATGTTCTCTGAGAGCCCAAACCTTTTTGTGCTGCTGAGCAGCCCATTTCATGTTTTTGGCTGATAGAAACTGCAAAGGGGAAAGACTCAGAAGGGGCGGGGATCTTAGGAGGTTATTATCCTGGGACAGCTGCTTTTCAGCTATTGTGGAGCTCAGGAGGGCTGAAGCCAGAGATGGATTCCAACTCATTTCAGCCTCAGAGAGAGGGGCGATGATCACAGATACTTGGCCTCTTTTCAGTTCCCTTTTAATCTATCTCCATGCTCTGCTCTAATTAATCTCATTATGGTTCTACATAGGAGGGGAAACTGAGGACTGTTCTCCACTGCATGCCCTCCCCCTCAGATTGCCCTTCATTTGTTGTTGGGTGATTTGGGCTGCATCTGACTCTTTGTGACCACACTGGGGGTTTTCTTGGCAAAGATCCTGCCATTTCCTACTCTAGCTTGAAGCTGAGGCAAGCAGGGTTAAGTGACTTGCCAAGCCTGTAGGCTGGATTTGAACTCAGGATGATGAGTCTGTCTGACTCCACTTTACCACTTACCTGCATTTCATTTGACTTAGTTTTTGCTCACTCTGTATATCTTGTCTCTCCTGTTGGAAGGTATCAATCATTCTTGAAGGCAGGGACCATTTTAGGTTTTTTTGTACCCTAGAGCTTAGCTCAGTGCCTGGCCCCTATTAAACATTTAATAAAGATTCATTGACTAACATGCTCATGAGGGAAGGAAGGGTCTAGGTATGAAAAAAAAAAGTGATGTTAGATCAGCTCAAGAAGTAGTTAGTGTATTTGGATGTGGGCCACCCTGAAATGTTCCATTTTGCTAGTCAGGTGGGCATAGAACCCTAATCTGTGTGCCAACCACTGGTTTTTTGTTTTTGAAGGAAAAGCTAGTTTAAAATGTTTTTAGCGGTATACTAGACAAAGAAGTCTACGGATGTGTTGGATTCACTCCGAGCTGGCTCGGCCACTTGATAATGCTCCCATTTGAATATGAATGCCAACATATGGTGTCGAGGAATGTTGGGATGTAAAAATGTGTCCCCCACCCTGAGAAATTGTTAGTTCCCTGCCAATGTGTATTGCACACAGGAATTTCACTGAAAGGGTTTTGTTTCTTGGGTTCAATTTCTAATCATTTTTGGCAATGAATTTTGGTGGCAGGACTATTAAATGGATATTGATTTAAAACATATTAAAACAGCAACATGAATGCCAGTTTTGAAAATCCCATTTTAAAAATGCTGTTTAATTGCCAGAGTAGAGAGTATGGGGTGGGTATGGCTTGAATTTGGCTTTGAGGTGGATCAAGTGAAGGACAGTGTTAGAGCAAGAAGATCATTAATTAGCTAATCATTACTGGTCTGTTGGAATCACGGCTGGTTATGTAATATTTCTCTATAGGGTTACAAAGGACGTTATAAGATCCTTAAATTCTGAGGTCATTTTAAAAAATAAAGAATGGAAAACTTTTTGTACCCGGTGTCTAACAATCTCCATTTTTAAGAAGGAAAGCTGAGATGTAGAAGGAGGAAGAGATTTCTATAGACGCAATGAATCTGAAGTGGAATTAAGACTAGAATCCAGGATACTTCCTTTCCCTGGGCCTCAGTTTTTCTGTCTTTAGTAAAAAACATGCATTGCCCCCTTTGTCTTTTCCTCAGGAGGTTATAATGAAGAACAAGAAGCCTTCAAAGTATTTTGAACTCCTCGAAGAAATCTGTTGGATCAGCCCAACAAGTCATTAATATGTTGAGCTGTGGACCATCTTTGGGACCTCCCCAATCCTAGAGGAAACTCAGGAGCTTGGTTTCCTGGCTTGCCCTGTTTCCCCTGGAACATGACTCTGGGCTGTTTCTCCAAATGAATGGCAACCTCAGGAAGAGTCTTGCCTGGCCTTGGATTCTGGGAGGGACAGTTCTATTTTACGGAAGGAAGAAGAGTGGACATGGGCCACACAGGACACTCCACAGCTCACCTCCATGAATTCAGCGCTGGAGCCCACGTGTTGTCGGAAGCACAGCAGAAAGTTTTCCTCTGTAGGCAAGATCTGGGCCAACTGAAGGGAACAGAGAAAAAGCTGGTGAGGGTCTCCTCTCAGACTTGACCTACCTGGCTGCTCTGAGCCTTGCCAAGGTGGCACCTCCTTTTACTTATTTCCTTCAAAGAGGGAGGGAGATGAGAGTAGATGTGCCCTGCAAAACCACTCCCAGCCTCCTGTATGTGAAGCATTTACTTTGAGGGATACAAGGGGAGAGCAGTAACTCTTTAAAATACATGTAACCCTTTGAGAGAAGGGCTGTAATTCAGTTAGATAGTAAGTGATAACAGCTTATGAATGAACATTTTATCTAGAATTGGCCTCTTAGATCTTAGATCTAGAAGGACTTCACAGGTCTTGTGAATGCAAAAACTTTGACCAGAAAATGTTAAGTTTTTGGCCCAAAGTTCCATAGTGGTACACAACAGAACCAGGAATGAGGCCCAGGTTCTCTGACACCAAACCTGTGTTATTAGCAAGAAAGAGATCCTAGCTGGGCCTCTGGGACATGGGGCAGGAGGTGGGAGAAGCCCACCTGGAGAGGCAAGGTAAGAGAGAACTACATCATAATAGCCAGCATTTAAATAGCTCTGTAAGGTTTCTAATACATGTTATCTCATTGGATCCTAACTTTGGCCTAATTTCTTGACTTTAGTATCTTATCTAGGGGTGGTTCTGACCCCTGCCATTCAAAAATCAATCCATGCAACCCTTGGCACACATACTGCTGCCAATCTTGTGTCCCAGTGTACCCTGACATCATTATGACTGGGGCCCTTTCTGCGCTGTGTGGGGGAGGGGGAAAGAGAGAGACAAATTCACCCGAGTGTGCCTAGAGTGGGGTAGACTCCCACAAAGAAGATGGAGTAAAGCTCCATGATTCTGGGCTAAGGGACACATCAAACGGGTTAGGCCATTGCTATTTTCTCTCACCCAGGTAAAAGAACCAGTTGAACAATAATAGCTTGTATTTATGCTACTTGAAGGTTTTCAAAGTAGTTTACCTGTTTTATCTTACCTAATCTTCGCAGCCACCCACCCTGCACTGTTCTTGTTTTATAAATGAAGTAACTTGGCTAATAAATGACAAAGCTGGGATTTGGGCCCTAAGGTCAATCATGTCCAAATCTCCATGACCCACTTTGGGGTTTTCTTGACAAAGGTACTGGAGGGGTTTGCCATTTCCTTCTCCAGCTCATTTTACAGATGAGGTAACTGAGGCAAACAGGGTAAAGTGACTCGCCCAGGGTCACACAGCTAGGAAGTGTCTGAGCTTAGATTTGAACTCGGATGAATCTTCCTGACCCCAGTTTCTATCCACTGTGCCACCAGTGGTTTTCTCACTTCAACTCTATGATGCCATTTCTCAAGAAACAAGTAGGAATTCCTCAGTGCCCTTTGGGTTCAGCCCATCTTGTGCTTGATCTGAACTTAAGTCCCTGTCTTTCAAGGCAGTCCCAAATCCTAAACTCATGAGGGAGAAGTGGGGAAGGAGGTGTAGGTGGTTCTCCCCTTGCCATCCCCTTCCCCACCCTGATGCTTTATCAGACAGCAGAACTCACCTCTGCCATCTCAATCTTTCCGTCTGCGTTCTTGTCATACTTCTGCATGAATTCCTTCATCTTCTCCCCAAAACTGCCACTCTTTGTTTCCTTCAGAAAGGCAAGGAAGGGGAATCCTGGTAAATCTTTTCCTTTGAACCTCTAGGCTGCCCCCCAAGAACTTCTCTCCCACATGGTAGTGGGTGAGAAGAGTTTCTACCTAGTTATTTATTAGGGACGGTGGCCAACACTCTCCCAAACTGGCTAATCTAGTTTAGGTTCCTTTCCCTTTTTTTTAAATTGTTAGGGACCTCCTGATGAGAACTCCCTCCCTCCACCAATGCAGATGTTAGAGAATTGTCTGAGACATTTGCCCAAGGTCACCTAGCCTATAATCTGTCTGAGGCCAGGCTTCAACACAGGCCTTCCTTATTTCAAGACCAGCTCTTTGTTCACTATGCTGGGCTGTCCTTTGGCTTTCTAAGACCTGCAGCTGTCCTATTTACACAAATTCTAAAGGAAAGTACAATGCCTTAGCATACTCTGTTGTATGTAAGTAAGTGTATTCTACCTTAAACCTTCATAGCCAGTGTTCTCAACATTCTCCAGTTCCCACAAATATTATGCTAATGTTGAGTTCCATGTTATATAGTGATCCATTCTGCTGAGGGGTCATCTAATCCACTTCAGGTAAGGCTGCTGTTGAAGTTTCTAAGGCAGCCAGATAGGAAGGGATCTGATCTTCATATCACAGAAAAAGCAACTGAGGCAGAGAGGGACAATGTTATGTTTCATATTATATGATGTAGCTGGCAGTAGAGTCATTTCTATTGCTTAGAAGAGTCATCTTCTTGCTTGATCCTAATCCCTATATTAATGTGGCTTTGGAACTCTTTGGAGTTGGTTATGTAGTGGACTTGGAAGCATGTCTTTATATATTCAAAAATCAAATCTATCCACATATGAATCACTAACGAGCAGCCTAAACCAACTTTTTAAATACTATAAATCATTTTTTTTTTGGAAAGGCTTGAGAGAATTTATAGAATCCCAAAATTGGAAGGGACCTCGTAGGTCTGTAAGTAGAGTTGTACTTGGGGAAAACATGTGACTTTCTAAGAGCAGCAGACTCTCCCTCATGGCTTGGAGCACAAAGCTTTTCTCCAGGAAAAGTCTTACCTCAGGCCACCTTTAGTGGATGAGCATTTGTTGGTCCAATGCCCCCCATTATCAATCAGAATATGGTAGAAATAATCTCATTGTTATTCTACGTGATCTGTAAATAACTGAACTCATTTTAGATGAGTTGGATGAGAAACAGGCTGGGCTACACAATGAAAGTCTGACCTCTAGTGTCTGCACAATATATAGCTCTTGGTGCCCAGGTAAGAGATACTAGGTTCTGTGAGCCTGGAGCTGGGTGTCATGTGGGACTGGCCAATGAGCCTAGTCTTGATGAGCATGTACAGAGGGCTTTCGGTGCATTCCCCATATAGAACAGATTGGGGAGCCTGCTTCCAGGAGAGCTCATCAGCCAGTCCCTCCAGTGGTATTGGTTCAAAGACATTTTCAGCTTTAACTCTGACTCATTCTGTAGACTTCAAAATACTAGTAACTCTACAACTAACTCACTGTATAACTGAGGGATCAGCTACTTAATAATTTAAGTAATTCTTTCCTGGAAAATAAAAACTCAGTCATACATGGGGGTGTAAAAAAAGAATCCTGATCTTAGGGAGGCCAAAACTGGTGGCTTATTGAACTCTGGAGTTCTGAGTTGCAGTAGTGGCCATTTTAAGTCCAGCACCAGTATGGTGAAGCCCCAGGAGCTCCTTAGGCTGCCTGAGGAGGTGTGAATGGACACAAGTAGGAAATTGTGTGGATCAGCAGTAGGACAGCTCTGTATTTTCGGCCTGAGTGAGACAGGGAGACCAGGAAGAAAGAGAATGAAAGAAAGGAAGAAAAAAAGGAAGATAAAGAAAGAAAGGAAGAGACAAAGAAAGAAAGAGAAGGAAAGAAAAGAAGAAAGTAGAGAAATAAAGAAAGAAAAAAGAAAGAGAAGAAAGGAAGGGGAGAAAGGAAGGGAATAAAAAGAAAGAAGGAAAGAAAGGACAGAAAGAAGCAAGGAAGGAAGTAAGAAAGAAGGAAAGAAAGACAAAGAAGGAAGTGGTTTGGGTTGGGCAGGCAAGCAGCACCTTCTTTCACCTTTAAACAAAGTCAAACCAGCCCTGGACAAGGACTCCTGCTCTGGAGCTCAGGTTCCAGCTACAGGCAGAAAAGTTTCAGCCCTGAGCAGTGGAGCCAAAGGAGAATTTGAACACCAATGCTTCTTACCATGCCAGCTCCTTTTCTTGCGCTTTCCAATTCTTGGAAGAAATTTTCTAGTTCTTTTCCTTCAATGTAGCCGTTTCCTGCAGGGTGAGAGAAACACCACACCAGCCATCAAGCCTGGAGTAAAGAACCGGGAGCGAAACTGATGGAAGGCTGGAAGGGACTGAGGGAAACCTGGGCCACCAGAGGACTGGGATTTGCATTTTACCAATGAATTCACCTGGTCAACCAAACCTGGATTTCCTGTATGTTTATTATATAACTTCTCCTCTAGTGGGAACCTGCCATGCTCCTACCCTCCAAGGGCAAGCAGTAGAGTCTGGGGGACAGATTTCCAGGCACAAACACCACCACCCACACACAAAATAATATGATAGACTCTGAAGAGTTCTTCTACACAGGTCAGACTTCACACAAGATGGAACAGAGAAGGTGAGATTGAGCCACAAGGTGGAATTGCTGCAAGGAGCTCCAAGGGGATTATCCTGTCCAGCTCCCTTGTTTTAATTCATTTTTAAAACCATGTTTTTATTTTTTGTTTTCTGTTTGGTTTGAACACAACAGATAACCGACCCCAGGGAGCATCCCCTCTCAAAGCCTGTGCCTTGGAAAGAGAGGACCTAGTGCTGACTGTTGCCTTGGAGGCTGTCTTCATATTACTGCATCATGACTACTGTTCTTTAGATTCTTACCTTTTTTATTCTGTTTTCTTCATTCACACCTTCCCAGGTTTCTGAATTCTTCCCAATCTTTGTTCCGGAGGGTACACAAATATATTCATCTACCACAATCTGTTCAGCCATCCTCCATGGCTGGGCACGTATTTCATTCCTAGCTGTTTTGCTGCTCTGAATTTTTTTCTACCTATGGCTCTTTTCTTGTCATTAACCTCCTTAGCACATCAGACCAATAGTTTCTTTGCTGTGTCATAGCACAAGTGAGGAGCTTTTCTTCAATAACTCCTTTTTTTTTTTCAGCCCATCAAGGCCCTTATTTTAAATTTTAAAACATTTTTACACTCAAAAAATTTTCTTACTTTACTTACTTGGGAAAATAAGTCCCAAAGAAACTGAGGGTTTTGCCTAAGAGAGTCATGTGATCTGAAACCATAGTATCCTGATTGGAATGGGCCTCCTCAGAGGCAGCTGGGTAGTGCTGGGTCTGGAGTCAGGAAGATTTAAATTCAAATCTAGCTTAATACACTTCCAAATTCTGTGGCACTGAGCAAATCACTTAACCTCAGTATATCTCAGTTTCCTCAGTTGTTAAATGGGGATGATAATAATAGTGCCCACTTCCTAAAATGGTTGTGAGAATTAAATGAGGAAGTATATATAAAGTCCTTAGTATAGGATCTGGCACATAGTAGGTGCTTAATAAATGCTTGTTTCTTTTCTTTCTTCCTCTGTAAAGCTTCTCCTCTTGGCCCCTTGAGAATATTATTTCTCAGTTAATCTTCAGCATATCAACCAGGGGACCTTAGACTCAGACAGAAGCCCTGAGACAGACCCACATGTGTCAAGCACATTATTAATCAAACACTAAATATTGAACGTGTATAGAAATAAGTAACATAAATTATGGATGCCGTCTGCAAGTCAGGGACAAAAATGTGAGTAGGAAAGTAAGAGAGGGGTAGTTTTTTCTTAGCATTGCATGTTTGATGGGGGAAGAGGGAAATGAGGGGAATGTTTCACATCTTTTCTGGTTAGTTCCAGGAGGCTTCAGGAGGAGGTGAAATTTCAAGACCATCTTAAATGCCAGAGCAAATTGGTTGGTTGGGCAGGGTTAGTTGGGAGGGGCAGGTGGCATTTCAGGGAACAGAACAATTCCCTTTTTAATGGTTTAATGGTTCCCTTTGAAGTTCCTGTTAAAGAAAAATGCACTGGAAATATTGGTAGGTGAAATAGAAGTCAGAACACTTAAGTGGGAATTGCAGTTCTGTTATGTATTACAAAGTCTGTGTGATTTTGGTTAAATCTTAACTTTTTTCTGGGCCTCAGTTTCCTTGTCCATAAAACTGTGGGCTTAATCTGTAGGATTTCTCCTAGCTCTAATCCTATGAACTGCATATTTCTTTCCTGTCTCTCTTTGTTGTGATGACAGCCTCTGACTTTTAGAGAGAGTTTTCCTTTAACCAAGATGACATCATTGCTTAGGGTCATTCCATCTGCATTCCCAGCAGAGGAAACTGAAGCCCAGAGAGGCTGAATAATTTGCCTAAGGTCACACAGCTGGTTGGTGGCAATGGAAACTAGAAACCTGGTCTCCTGACTTTTTAAGTCTAGTTCTCTCTTAAACCGTCTCCAGACCAAGTTGGTTGGGAGCCTGAGTGAAGGGCTGGAGGAGAGTAAGGAGGCATGGGAGGAAGCCAGCTGCCTGAGTTTTAGCCCAAGGGAAGGGTAAGAAGCAGGGTCCATTGTTACTGGCTGCCCATCTGCCTTTCTGAAAGCATCTACAAATATCATGACACAGACTCTGCCCATCTGAATCTGGTCTTGCCCACATCAGGTACACGGAAAACACTTGGCACACCATCATTGGTCCCTCCTAGGATGCGATTTACAACTTGGAGTTTACCTCAAAGAAGCACCAATCTATCACCCAAGGGCTCTACTGACATGGGGCTGAAACAGGCTGGCATCATGTTCATGCCCCTTCAGGATAAAAAAACCAGATTCTTGCTTTCACTCCCAAACAGAATTTGCAAGGCTCCTGCCCACTAGGTAAGCCTCGCACCAGTGGGCATGGATAAGAATGTGGTTACCATAGTTACCAGTTTTTCCCTAACCTTTTAGCAAATCTGCTTCCTTTGAACAGCAGGAAAGAGAAGGAACTAGTCTGGGAACCTGAGGATCCTGGCTTCTTTTTCTGAGTCAATTAATTTGTGCCCTCCACACCTCTGTTGCCCCATCTGCAAAATGAGGGTGACAATCTTTTCCACTGAATATGATCATGAACATTTAGTATTTCTTGAATGATGGATGCAATTTAAAAATAATCAATTTTTATTGATATTTTTGTATTTACCATCTTCATTTCCCAACATATATTCCTTCCCCCTCCCAGAGAGTCATCCTGAATAAAAGAGGAAAATACCCCAGCTCTATAAAACTAAGAAACAGAAAAAAAGTCTTGACATTATTTGAAGCGTTCCACACCTACAGTTCCCCATCTCTGCTAAGAAGGGAGAGGTGCATTCTCATATTTATTATCATTATTTTGTAATTATCAATCTTGGACATTTAAATTTCCTAGCATTCAGTTTTGTGGTTCTTTGCATTTACATTGTTTTTCTGCTTCTGCTTATTCCATTTTGCATCATTTCATATATATCTTCCTGTAGTTCTCTGTGTTCATTTCAGTTATTGTTTCTTACAACACAGTAATATTTTGTTACATTCCTCCCGATGGATGGGCTCAATGCATCGTCAGTGCCAGAGAACCCTGCTGCACAGAGAAAGGCATCTCTTTGCCTCTCTGTGAGATTTGCATTTATAAATATTGTTAGAATGATATATTTGTTCTATTCCAGTTATATTCCAGTTTGAAAATATCAGTCACTCTATGACTGGAAACCTTGATAGTCAGGTCTAGTCAACAAGTATTTATTAAATACCAACTATATCCCAGACACCGTACTAAGCACTAGAGATACAAAGAAAAGATCTCTAAATCTTGGAGGATCGGCTCAAGGGAGCCATAGTTGGCTCTCAGTTCCAAACGGATATAAGGTGGAAGGGGAAATGAAGCTGGAGTAGTTAAAACCACAATAACCAACCAACCAAATCAAAGTATAAGGTTTCAATTTCTTCCCACTTCATATGAGCCTAGGACAGAAGCAACTGAGGGCAGAAGAGATTGGGTCTAGACCAGGAATGGGGAAGCTGTGGCGGCCCCTCACATGTGACCTCCAGGCTACAGGTTCCCCACCCCTGATCTAGATTCTAATTGAGCCTGGCAGCTTTAGTTAAAGGCATTTAAAAAATGATCAGAAATTACCCGAAGCTGGCTATCACATCCCTTCTTAAGTCTTCTCTAGACCACATAACCCCAGATCCTTGTACGACAGTGTCCAGGATTCTCACCACCCTGATTACTGTTTTTTGGATACATTCTCATTTGTCAGTACCCTTCCTTCCTAAGCTCTGGCACCCAAAGCAGACCACACTATTGCAGAAATGGTCTGTTGGGGTGAGGGGCTAAAGTGCTGCAGAACTACCCTCTCTTCATTCTTTTTCCTCTGCTTTTTTTAAGCTTTTTTATTTTTTTGGTTTCCCTGTTGTATCAAATTGAGTTTATGATCGATGAAAACTACAGATCTTTTGCATATGAGTAAGTAACAAAGGGATAGCCTAGGACTGGTCTTGTGATTTTATTGGTATGAGGAAGTTGTTGATGAGGGAGCACCTTGTGCCCATGCAGAGTCTTCCCTGAGATGGTTCAAGGAACATCTGAGGCCTCATCTCCTCCACAAAGCCTCCGCTCTCTAAATTCCTTAAGCAGCTATAATCTGTACTAGACAACCTGGCACTTACATGACTTTATATTTTGCAACTTGCGTCCTGTCTGAATCCCTTTAGGCTTAAGTTCTTGATCTGGAGTCCATGAACTTTAAGAAAAAATACATATATTTTTATAATTATATTTTACTATGGTCTCCTTTGTCATCCTTTGTATTTTATTTTATATATTTAAAAACATTATTCTGAGAAAGGGATCTGAAAGGTTAAAAGCCCTTGCCTTAGGGGTCTTCACTGGTGTCTATTTCCCAGAACCCCCAGGGATCACAGGATCATACCTCTGGGGCTGGAAGGGACCTCAGAGTGCTTCTAAGGCCCATGGGAGATGCTGCATCTGTTTTTGTTGTCCTTTCCTGGCTGCTTGCTGGTGCAGTAACTCAAATGACTCTCAACCCCCTGGAAGGAAGGTATAGTCATTCCCAGCCTGCAGGCCATGGTAGGACTTTTGCAAATTTAAAACCAGAGATAAGCAGACATATATTTTTAGAACATATCTTGATGCTCTTTTGATAAATTAAGATGCAAATTCTTTAAAGAGCAAAAATAAAATACAATGACCAGAAAAATCCAAATATGTACTTTTTTTTTTCTCCAGGAAGGAAGAAGTCCATAAGCTATCATCTTCTCTTTAGAGAATTAAATGATTCAAAACCCCTACTTTGTCCTGATCATCTCAGAACCTAAAGATGTTTCTCTCAGACAACAGCTTAGTTACCCTGGGCTATACCCGTAATCATAAATCTGAGTGACACAGGCCAGTTAGATCAGCCCCTTCACCCAGAGTGGGATGGAAAACATCCACATAAAGATAGCTAGAGTGTGTCTAATGGATCTCTCATAAAGGCAGGTGAAAGGTCCAAAGGAATTTTCCCAGTCCTTGTGTTTAGGCTTCTCTGACCTACTCAGCGTGGTGGTCCAGTTGAGCCAGTTGAGTTCAAGTCACTTAACCTTTCTGTGCCTCAGTTTCCTCTGTTGTAAAATGGGGATGATAATAAGAGCACCTATTTCACAGAGTTGTCATTAGGATGGAACGAGACAACATACTAAGTGCTTTGCAAACCTCAAAGTGCCATCTAGATTCCAGCTATCATTATTATTACTCGAGTATGTATAAGAAGATCTAGTTCCCTTTTGGTAACTCATAAATATGTATAGCCCCTGGAATCTGTGAGCTGTCTGGCAGTTGGGCTCTTGTTTTCTGGATGGAGCCAACTTTTTGGGAGCAGTTACATATGCAGCCTCATTTTCTGAGCCAGACAAAGATGGCAACCCAGTGGGTGTTTAGGAGTGGACTGAAGACATCCATGTCTTCGTGTATCCTTGTATGCATTTGTTCATTTAGTTTATATCTCATTCGATACATTTTATAGTCAGAGCAACTTAAAGTGAAGCTTTGCCTATATTTCTTGAAATCCCAAACCTGATCAATAATACTGGATATTCTCCCTCTTTTGTATCTCTACCATAATACTTGCCAAAAAAGGATTCAACAGAAGGTAGCCAAATGAATTCCTTGGCCACCTGAATTTTGACCTAACCTGAGGGGGCTCAGCTGGGCTGGAGGAACTCAAGTGGGATGGAGGTCTCTGCATCTGGCTATGTTAATAGTCTTTCTTTGGGCTGATGCCTTTCTTTAGGGAAGGGTCTCTGAGCTCGATCCAAATCCTGCCTCAGACCCTTACTAGCAGTGGAACCCTGGGCAAGTCTCTTAATCTCTGTTTGCCTAAGTTTCCCAAAATAATAAAGATAGTTTAAAAAGATTAAAAATTGAGGTTATGAGAGAGGCAGGAGGGTAAAGAAAATTGACTAAGAGAGAAGGGGGGAGATGATAGAATACCATAGAGAAGGAATAAGGAGAAAGGTGAAGCCAATAGGCTGGGATAAAAATGAGAGATGGAGGAGGGAAGATGATGCAATACATCATTCGAGAGAGGCTAAGCCTGCCAGGCATTGCTGAGAGACTGTTCTTGAAGTATTCTAAGCCTGAACTGCTATTAATTGATGCTCCTTTGGGGTTGGGACCAATTTCTCAAGGGCTTCCTCAGTCCTGGAAACCTCACAGGGGTGGGGTGTGGGGGGAGGGGGGCAGGGGAGGGAGGGGGGAGGGAGAAGTTGGAATAATCATTTGGAGGAGTCTGGAGGAGGAATAAACAAGGTATGCTAGGCAGGGATACTGGCATAGGCCAGGATGGTACCTTCCCTTGCTCTCTATCCTTCAGAAGTGCCTGCAGGCGAGCCCAGGGAGACTTGTTTGTTTAAAACAAAAAACAACCTCCATTTGGCCAGGTTGGAATGAGAGGAGAGATCAAAGATGAGAATAGCCTTTCAGAAATAAGCAAAGCCTTCGAAAACTGTCGCTACCACAGGTGATAGGATATAGAAATCTATCTTACCCTACAAGAAAGTGAGGGGGAGGGGGATAGAAAAGAGGTGGGATGATAGAGGAGAGGGCAGACTGGGGGAAGGGGGTAATCAGAAGGTATGACATCTTGGGGTGGGGGGTAGGGGAGAGATGGGGAGAAAATTTGGAACTCAAATCTTGTGGAAATAAATGTTGAAGACTAAAATAAATTTTTATATATATATATATATATATATATATATATATATATATATATATATATATATATATATAATATAAAACTGTTGCTACCTCCATCTAAGGAAGAGAAGGGTCTCTTAGCAACAGGTAGCCCTGGAGGCTACAGGGAACCTTTCTCTGCCTTTACTTTCCAAAATGGGTGAGTTTTGGGGGATAGGAAAACAGCCTGAGTAGCCTAACATCCTATTTACAATTGTCTTGAACCCTGGAGATGGGCACTCGTATGAGCTGAACTGGGCCCCAGAGTGGGGTCAGGGGAAAAGAGATTGATGTTGGTTTAGGGGACAGGATCTGAGTTTTACTTAGTTTCTCCCTTTGTTTTCTCCATCCCCCTACCTCTATTTCCCCAAGTCCAACAGTGCTTGAGTCTTCATGTGCCTGAGACCAAGAATCCAAGTGAATCTGGCAAACCAGACTTCGGGAGAGGCGTAGTGGATCCGAATGCTTTATTGTCCCCTACCATTGGAAGGTGGGCAAAACTCCAGGACCAAAGCGGTCAGAGGTCCAGAAGACCAAGTCAACAAACAGCGTTTCTAACAGATTTTGATCTCCTCCAGGGAGGAGAGGAAGTGGATGAAAGGGCTGGACATGCTCAGATACACCTCTGGACGTTTACCAGGCTTTGGGACCCTGGGCAAGTCACTTAACCTCTGTGTGCCTCAGTTTCTTCATTTGTAACATGGGGACAATAACTTGACAGGCTGCTAAATGGCATAGTAGATAGATGTGGAGACACAAATCTCTGCTCTTGGGGAGCTCACAAGCTAATGGGTATAAACTTGTAATTCTCAAACAGATTCATTAGCTATGTGACTCTGGGGCAAGTTGCTTGCCTCAGTTTCCTCACATATAAAACAAGAGGGTTGCATAAGATGGCCGATAAGGGCGTTTCAGCTCTGACTCAATAATCCTATGATTCTCTATCATCTCATTTGAAGGATCAGACTTGTGGTTCCTTTCACTGGTATCCCAAGCTCCCAGATGAGGGCTCCATTTATTGCTGCAGAGAATTGCCCAGAAGAGAGGTATCCAACTTGGCACATTTGCCTGGTTTTCCTGCCTCCAAGGCCAGCTCTCTCCCCACTAAGCTACATTGCCTGTAGTGTGAGAACATTGAGTCAAAATAATGGGTCAGAATATTCAGAGCTAGAGTTGCTTTCTTTCCCTCTGATTGCTGGTCTAGTCAGTATATTTCTACCATCAACAGCAAGAGAAGAGTATTGTCTTCAGAGCATTTGGATGCTCATTTGGCCTGTGAGACAGGGACCAGTAGATGCCAGCCTGACTTTCTGAATGAAATGCTGGTTCTTATGGGGTAAACAGAGGGGGCCATGTGCCTGTGACCTGGCATCAGCTGCCTCTGGCATGTTATGATGATAATAATAAAAAATAATAATTGTAGCCACCACTATTAATAAAGAATTTTAAGTTTTGCAAAACACTGTACATATGTCATCTCATGTGATCCTCATGCCAACTCTGGAGGCAGATGCTGTTTTTATCCCCATCTTTACAGATGAGAAAACTGAGTCTGAGAGAGGTCAAGTGGCAACCTGCCCAGGGTCATCTGGCTCATAAAGTTCATGAAGTAGGATCTGAACTCGGGTCCTCTGCCTCCACATCCAGGCTCTATCCATTGCTCCCCCGAACTGCCTTAAGGTAGCCCTTGTCAGAACAGTGACATCTTCACACTGTCCCCTCCCCTTCTTACAGGTAGGAGGGCAAGGGTGGACAGACAGTGGCATGAATGCCCCTGCTGTCGCTGCTTTTCAGGAGCATTACTGTTGGTTGCTGCCCACTCCCTCTTCTCCTGACCCACTTTTTCTTCCCACACCCAGCGTCATGGAACAGCAGCTGTCACATCTGAAGTGTTGCTATAGTAGGGTATATGGCAGGGGGTTTTCATATTTTTTTGTGTTCTGGACCCCTTTAGTGGTAGTCTAGTGAAGCCTCTAGGGAACCCCTTCCCAGAATAAGGTATTTAAGGGAATAAAATAAAGTAGGTGGTACCATGGTGCATAGAGCACTGAGCTTGGAAAAAGGAAGACTCATCCGGAGTTCAAATCTGGTCTTAGACACTTCCTAGGTCTGTGACCTTGGGCAAGTCACTTAACCCTGTTTGCCTCAGTTTCCTCATCTGTAAAATGAGCTGGAGAAGGAAATAGCAAACTACTCCTGGATCTTTGCCAAAAAATCCCCAGATGGGGTCAGGAAGAGTCAGACAAGACTGAAAATGATGGAACAACAATGACAAAAAATAAAATACAGAGGAGGAGAAAGGAAATCAACTATCAAAAGTACATAATACTTTACGTTTTCTGTATCCATACATATACATGCAAGTTCCCAGACCTCGGGTTAAAAACTGCTGGTCTACAGGCTCATGGAGTCTTGGACACTGGTTTGGTCTTGCTTTGGTCTCTGACTGTGCAGCTTGCTCGCAAAGTGACAAGTGCAAGGTACTTCCCCTGCCTGAGTCCCAGATTTCCATTCTTGAAAATGAGAATCGGAATATCTGGTGCTTCTCAGCTCCAAAGTGGAGACATGAGAGTTGATGAAATTAATATCTGTGAATATGTTACAGCTCCTTGGACAAAGGTACTAAAATGACACCCACATCTCCTTCTAGCAGCAGCTTCCCCCTGCCTTTCTACCAAGAAGACTATCACTCCCAAGATTTTAGAAGAGAAGCCAGGCATCAGATAAACTTATATCTCAGTTTCCAGCTTTTGCCTAGGATCTATCTCACCATTTGTTTACTGGGTGTGAGTAGCCTGAGAGAATGGGGAGTCAGTCCCTCTCACAGGTGGCAGGGAGTCATTAATTGGACTCTAGTGAGCCCCAGGTGCCCCTAGGAAAGCCAGGAGGAGGCTTTCTTGGAATGTCTCTGAGGGCTTGATTGGCAGAGGGAGCGAGGAAGGGTGCCAGAGCTAAAAACAAAATAAACAAAGAAAATCAAAGCTATGGAGAGAGCCCAGAGGGAGGGGTCCGGAGAAGGCAAGTGGGATGGACAGAGGAATAAGGCAGCAAGTTAGTGGGTAGAGAGAGGAGAGTCAACAGAAATTGTACAGTATAGGAGTCCAAGTAGCTGGCACAGACTCCCTTCATTAATTTCCGGCCAGTTGTACCCATTGGGTTGTACTCTCAAAGTCATTTTTCATTTCTGAAAAGATGTCCTAGGATTTTAATCTGTTCCTTTCAACTTGTTAAATCCACACCCACTGAATCACAGGATAGATAAAGTAGGGGTGCCAGAGGTCATCCAGAAAATTAAAAAAGGAATTTCTCTGTAGCATTCCTGACAACTGTTCATTCAGCCTCAGCTCAGAATGACTTCAGTGATGCGTAACCATTTCCTCTCCCTCTTTTGGACAGCTCCAGTTGTGAGGATTTTTTTTTTCTTATATGGAGCCTAAATCTGCCCCTGCAACTTTTATATCTGTCCCCTGGGACCTCAACAAAACAAACCTAAGCCCTCTTTCCCTCTGGACATCACAATATCTCTGGTAGCTGCCTCTTAAGGTTGTCGTGAAACTCAAATGAGATCATGTGTTGTGAGCATCAAATTAGTACCTTGTGACTGTTTGACTAAAGGCAGGGTTGGTGTATAAAGCATTTTTACAAACCTCGAGGCACTATGCAAATACTGGAGCTCATTTTTCTTCTGTTTCACATGACAATCCTTTAAGTTTCTGTAGAAAGTTATCGTGTTGTCCTCCCTCCTCCCCTTTCTCTACAAATTTTCTTTAGTTTCTCCAGTTGGTCCTTACAGGCATGGTTTCCAAGCTTTCACCACCTTTGTCATCCTTGGTATGAACGCTGTGTAGTCAATTTCTTTCCTAAACTATAGTTCCTGGACTTTAACACAAGACCCCAGATGTGGTCTGACCAGGGCAGAGTTTAGTTCTACTGTTGCCACTTTTGCTCTGGGCATATTGTTTCTTTTAATTCTTGGGTTTTTTTGGCTGCTTCATCACATTGTTGGCTCCTTGGAATTACAGTCAACTAAAACCCACTTATCTCTTTTAATAAAACTGTTGTCTAACTAGCCATACCTCCATTATCCTGTAATTCTGAAAATGAATTTTCCAAGTGAAGGAATTTAGATTTTTTAAAAAATCTATTTATATTTCATTTCAGTAGATTCATCCCATCATTCTAGCCCATCAAGATTTTCTTTTGTATCTTGACTCTGACATCCAAATTCTCCCAGCTCTGTGCTCTCTGAAGGTTTGCTTCCCACCAAATCATTAATGAAAATGTTCAACAGCATGAGAAACACAAGGCTACTTCATTAGGGATCCTTTCTAATTTGGCCTCAGCCCAATGATGACAACCCTTTCAAAACTAGTTAACTGTTCTACCATTTTGTCCATATTTCTCTACTGTGTTCATGAAGACAGCCAGAGATTGTGTTAAATTAGTCACTCAAATGCTTCCTTCAGAGACTTCCTGAGGAACTGAAACTTCTGAACTGGTTGCAGAGAGACACTGGATGAGGTCTTACTTCTGTTTGCCCTTTTGGGATAATGTCCCTGAATGATGAGGTGGCTCAGTGAATGGAGTGCAGAACTTGGAATCAGGAAGACCTGAGTTCAAATCCAGTTCCAGACATTTACCAGCTTTGTAACTCTGGGCAAGTTACTTCATATGTCTCAGCCTCAGTTTCCTTGTCTGTAAAATAGGGATAATAATAGCTCCTCTGAGGGTTGTTGTGAAGATCAAATAGGTTAATAAATGTAAGGTGCTTTTCAAACCTTAAAACAGTATAGAAATACTAATTATTATTTATTAGACTAGGGCTTTTGGGGTAAAAGGGTATGGCCTTTGAGGAATCCTGAGGCTAATCTTAGGTCAGCCATTCTCAAGATCCCTCTCTGAGATGATTCATCACCATGGAAGAAAAACAACTACTCTAGGGCTGAGCCTCTGGGATCCTATGTAAGAGAAAACTCATTTATTACTCCTGCAAAGCTACTCCTCTGAACCAAACCAGATGTGCTAAGTGGCACAAAGAGAAGTAACCTCAAGACAGCATATCTGGGTTCTAGTCTTCATTAAGCCCCTAACTTATTCTGTATCTTGGGAAGTTTTTCCACCCAGTTTCCCAATTTTCTCATTTGTAAAATGGGGATAATCAACCCAGTCTTGTATAGACATGGCAGGGAGTGTGTGTGGGTATTAAGGATGTGACAGTGCTTTAAAAAGTATGATCTAAACAATGTCATTGGATAATTAAATAAGGCTTTTATATGTTCCCCATAAAATCCAACGGTTTCACAAAGAGTTGGCATAACCTTGGCTAACGTGGTAACTTGCTTTCAATCCCACACAAGTCTTTGGAGCAGAGAACTGAACAAAGCATCCTTAAGGAATGTGTGTATAACTTCGAGGACAATTATTCTTCATTTCTTAAGCCCCTTAACCTAAAAGACTTTATAGACACAACCTTTTTGGAAAGATTAATTTCCCTTTTGTTTCCCTGACATACCCAATTTGACCAACTGGAAAACTAAGGCATTATAAGACAAACAACTCATAGGTATTTTGAGGCCAAACAAAAGATGGTGCCTAGATCCCTTGGAATTCAGTCCTCTTTGTTTTTTCTAGCTTCTTCCTTTCATTGTGCCCCTTCACCAAAGGTTGGGGAAAATCAGAACTGGTTCCAGCAATTTGAGTTCCTTTACGTTACTCTCTGTCTTCCCATTACCTATGTCTTGGTAAGGGACCCACTGCTTAAATGGGACTCCTTTCCTACTAAAATGATTTTGGATGCTCATTTTGCCTGGGACCTCTGAGCAGAGAGCTGGTTTGACTGTTTTGGACAGATGGGGGAGATTTCCTTGGTCATTCAAAAAGCTATAGGAAGAAGCTTTCATGCATGACTAAATCTCAGCTCCTCAGAATCCTAAAGCTCTGGAGGTGGAAGGAACCTCAAGAGGTCATCTTCTCAAGCCCTAAGCCTTTATGTAGAAGAATGTTTCTAGACCACCCAGCACTTATTCTTATGGATTTTCAAGGGGAGATGCTTGACAGCTTCACCCTGACTGATGTGCCCTGCTCAGCACTTGGGGTGCCACACCCTTCTCTGCTTCAGCTTGGCAAGAGTGCTCATTTGAAGGACTCCCCATTCTAAATGGACTTTGGATTGAGGACACAGCAACTGGCACTCAGGGAAAAAAGTGAGGGCAGGTTGTAAATTTCCGAGAAGAATCCCTCCCCTCACTCTGCCACAGTCACAGGGCTACCAATATCAGAAGGCAGGGCTGGTGCTCGATTATTAAACCACAGGCAGAATCTGGAGAAAAAAAGGTGTGAGGATTTTTTGGGTGTGGTTTTCGTTTTGGAAGTCGTAGAGAGAGAAGTCCTCAGCCTCGGGGCAGTGACCTTAGGGACAGGCTGGCTAGAGCCAGTCAATTATTGTTCTACCTGGAAGTGGTGTTTGGGAACTCGGTCCACCCTCTCCATCTCTCTAGGAATGCTCCAACTTGCCCGCAGTGGAGAGGAGAAAGCCAGAGAGAGGCATCCCTGAACTGCCTTGGGAAGAAAAAGTTGCTTGGAGGTTGTCAACGAGAACAGACAGACTTTCTCCCCAAGCCGGACCAGGTGTGGGGCCCCGGGAGATCCGCGACGGGAATTGACACGCACCTGTCCTGAGCCAGAATCTCCCCGAGCCCCTCTCCCCGCCCGCCCTCACCACCATCCCCTTTTGGATAAGACAAACAAAGTTCGGTTCTTACTGACCGTCAGCATCAAAGTGCTTCCAAATGTCCAAGAACTGCGACGCCGACAGCTCGGCCAGGTGCAGGTAAGGAGGCTGCTGCTGTCCAGCCATGACGGATGGGCAGGTCGGGCCAAGGCTCAGCTCTGCGCTTCCCCTGCGGCTCGCGGACTCTGGATCTCCAGTTCTGCGTCCAGCCCCGGCGCCTCTCTGCCTTTATATACGGAGCCTCGGGAGAGGGCGCGAGGGGAGCGGCCTCCACCAGAGGGCGCACGGAGGCAGCGAACCAGCCTCCGAGGGAGGTAGGTACAGGTGGGGACACATCTGGATGGGATCCGGCCGCGTTGATGCGCAGGAAGGTGGCTGAAGATGAGGCGGTGTGCTGAACCTTGTGCCTAGGGCTTTCCGATTTCTTATCCCGCCCTTCTCTACTCCTTGAGGGGGAACCGTCCTGCTGAGCAGACCCTGGCTCGTGGTCCAGGTCTGAGGCCAGGGGGACCAGCAAAGCCGATGGTGGGATCCAGAGGGGAGTGGGGTGGCCTGTCTCCATCCTGCCTTTTCTCAACCTGTAGAAGGAGCACCTGGGCTCTCTGGGGTCAGGAGTCATAGAACCTCTGAGTTACCGTCCCGCTCAATTCTGCTCTCTGGGGATTTGCCAACCAATTACCCCACCTTGACCCAGGGTACTTCTAAACTGCCTCCTGGATGGGGATGCTGGGCTTGCCCTTGTCCCCTGAGCCGTGGAAGCTGAGCCCAGGACCCTGCCATCAGGAAGGCACAACCTGGTGGATGCCTGCCTTGTTCACTGCAGCTTCTTGGCAGCTTTGTGCCCCCCTCCTGCTCCCACCTGCTCCATCACTAGGAGCAGCAGAGATGTGAATTAATGCTCATTAACATGTGTTGATGAATTAGCAGAACAGTCTTCAGAAAAGAGGAGAGAAGAGAGAAAGGAGACGGAGGTGGATCAGAAAGGGCACTAGTGGAGAGGAGAGGGTGGAGAAGAAGAGATCTCAGAAAGGAGAGATTATCTGTTAAATGGAGCAAAGAAACCTGAAGCAGAGAGGGGGGGGGTCATCCCAGTGGGTATGGAGACCAGAGCCCTCTTCCCAACATTTTTTATGGTTGAGAAACACATGAAGAGTAAACTTGAAGTAGAAAAACCACACTCTGGACCTCAGTTTTCTCATCTCTAAAAGACGAGGAGTTAGATCCAATGACCCGGCAGGCCCTTTCTTGATCATGCTCTATGAGAAACAGTACTAGTTTGCATTCAGCTTACAAAGTGCTTCCTTTCCTCAAACAATTTTGGGACATAGCTAATAAAAGATTGATAATCTCCATTTTAGGGGTGGAGAAACAATATCAGAGAAGTGGCCAATGTCACACAGTACTAGGGCTTCTAACTCTTAGTACAGAGTTTTCTTCAGGGTAATTCTCTCTGTAAATGACAAAAGGGCGTCATGGCCTGAGGGAGGGCTGCTGCTGCTGCTTAGGTAGTCCAAAAGAGAGAACGGGTGCAGCCCTCTAGGTCCTCAAATGAGGCCCTTTGACTGAAAGGGACTACCTTATTGATGGAAACTAGGGGGTGGTTTACGTCTACATGCATTTTTAGGACTTTTTTTTTTAAATGCCAAATGACGTGAGTCGCTTCTCTCTTTCCCACCTGATTCCTCTCTGACTGCCTATCCAAATGATTTATTGTATCTACACTGGTTATATAGGAGCCATGGTGGACACCTTTATTTGTTATGCCTAAAGAATGGAAATAGGAAAAGGAAAATGGAAGGAGGTCCTCCTTTAGGAAATTGGAGAGTCTTTGTGATGCTCGCAGCCACACTCAGCCAGCTCTGACCACAGATGCCAATTTTCCCCATGCATTCATCCTAAGGGAAATGGAATCAATACTGTGGCTTTGGCTGGAGTGAGCTCTAAGAAATAACCTGACCGGTGCCATCCTGGAAAGACAGTGGATCATAGAGGTTGCAACCCCACTGAAGGGCAGTCTCCTGCAGGGAACGTAGGATGGACAGACAGGATTTCTGAGTTATCACCTGGTGAGTTCCCCCTGTCAACAAGAGCCAAGACCAATGACTTCTCATTTCCTTTACTAGGACACAGAGAAAGTGCTACCTTTTTCCTACAGCATGTAGGGTGGTGCCAACCAAATAGATAATGCCTAGAGAGATGCTGAATATTGTTACAGTAGGATTAAGATGACATTTAAACCTTCTCTTGCAAGCATTTTTAAAGGTCTTGGGACATGACTTCAGCTGTTCTGTCCCTTTTCTGTAGGATGTCCCTAGGTCCCCAAATGGGGAAGTCTAAGTCTTTGAAGTTCTCTCTGCCCCTGTACTTACTTCTATCCTAAAAGGATAGGTACTGGAGGGCAATGATACTCTCCTTCATTCCCCCTCCCCAGCACACATGCCAAACTCAGACTGACTGGCGAAGGTCAAGGAGAGGAAGCCCTATTTACTAGTGTGTGCCTATAGGCCATTTGTCCAGTTTCTGGACCTCATCCAGTAGGGATGGGATCTAAGGCAGTGATGTGAAACTCAAATGTAAATAGGGGCCACTAAACCATACTTAAAGATTTCTGCTACATCTTGAATTAGAAAACATATTATCTAGATCCTATTATATTTTTATTTATTTTGTTAAATATTTCCCAGTTGTATTTTAATCTGTTCTTCGTGCTTGATGCTTCTTGGTAAAAGTGTTTTTACTCCCATTTTATAGATGAGGAAGTTGAGACCCACAGTAAATAAATGAGTTCATCAAGGTCACCCTACCAATAAGCGTCAGAGTCAAGGAAGCACTTCTTCATTTCCCCAGCTACTTACCAAAGGTGATACTCAGGTTTCTGTAGAACAACTGACAAGGAATTTTCATCTCAATTAGATAAATGTCCCCAAGGCCAGGCCTTCCCTGTGTGAAACCAGTATCCCCAGGGGCTGGAACTCAGTACTCAGGTAACTGAGGCTCATTCAGTCCATGACCCTGATCAAGGAGCCCCTTCCCTTCTGGAGGCTTCTCCTCCCTCTTTTAATTCTCTGGCACGACTCTCCCATGGCACAGGGAATGCTGTTATGATGGACAGTCAGGGCAAAGGGGGAGAGAAAAAACTCCAGGCTGTGTATTCCACTGACTGGGGCTTGAACATCTGGTGGTATTTTGGGTTTCATCAAAGAAAAAAATACCAGAATCCGGACCCCCAACTCTTGCTTTGCCTCTAAATATTCTTTCCATCCTCATCCCTTTTGCTTTTGAACACTTTTTCTTTCTCTTTCTGGTCTCTTTTTGACAGATTAGAAAGGTCAGGCCTAGCTGCTGAGGGCACTGGGGGAGCCAGCTTTGCCTCCCAGACTTTCAAATGAAAGGGATGCAGGAACACAGTGGTTTCCATAGAAACAGGTGTGTGTGTGGTTGGGGGAGAGATCTGATAGTACCTAGAGGAAGGAGGATCCATTAGGTAAATGGGCCTTAGAGGAAGAAGGTGAGTCCCCAAAGCTCGGCTGCCATGCAAACCTGTGAGCATCTCTCCTTCCTGCACTAAGGGGGTTCTGGGTCACCCTGATGAGGGCAGAAGATTTGCTGTCAGAGGACTTAGAGGAGTAATGATGCTGCCCTGGTAGTTGAAATCTTAAGAAGCAGGGTTTGGTTTTTCTTTTTTTGGTACCTCTCCTGCCCTTTGCTGGTACATTCTACTAATGTGACCACGAGGAGCCAAGTTCCAACTCTCCCTTGAATGCAGACTGTTGGGCCTAGAATAGCTATGAGTGAATGCCCCAGGGAAGTTTTAGGTGATCCAAGGACTGTGGATGTGTGAAGAAGGTAGGACATGGGACCAGGCAAGTTTATGGGAACATGGAGGAAAGCCCAAGTTCCCAATCAATGAAGTTCAAGTGTGAATGGAAAACCACTAGACAGAGGGCTCTGGCAGGATGACTTCTGGGCTAGAACTAGATGAGCCAGATTCCTGTCCTGTTGCCACCACGTTGTACTTGTTTATGACCTTGGATGGGTACCATTATTGTACTCTTCTGGGTCCAATCTGAAAAATGGATCTACTTGTTCCAGTCCTTTCTACAGTGTGGTGTAATATAATGCAACCTGGCACAACATAACCACCATCGTTAAGTGTCTGTAGTCAGTAAAGCATTGTACCTCAAGACTGTTGGAAAGATGATCTAAAGTGAGAACAGCAAAAGCCTTTTGGAAGGAAAAAGTATGTGAAATTATGAAATAAGGAGAGAGGAAAGCATTCCTTTCCTGTGGCAGGAGAGCAGTAGCAGGGACCTGATGATAAACTGCTGGGCTTGGCCTGTGCCTGAAAGGCCTGGCAATGTGTCCTACCTGGGCACTGTTAGGAAACAGACCTGTCCCATTTCCTGGCTAAATAAGACTTTCTGGTGATAGGGGAAACTGGGATTAATACCAAGACAAAAAAAAAAAAAGGTCTCCTCCCCCCCGCAAAAGGCAGATGGATCTCTGGGAATGTCCAGTCTCCAGGACTTCTCAGGATGCAGGGAAGGTTTGAGTGGCTCCAACTGAATGGACAGTTACTCTCTCTAGCTCCTGTGGCCCATCACCATTCAGGGGAGCAAGGAAACTTGTCAGCCTCTGAAAAAGTCATCCTGATACCCCAGACCCATAAATTCAGGTGATACCATCTCATTAGCCCTGGAAAGGAAGCGGCTTATACAAAGGTCTGAACCGCATTAGTATTATAAGTAATCGGTAAAACGGATCCCTAAGAGACAGGCCTAGCTTCCCTCTGGAGGTTACCAAGGCATCCATTGAACCATCTGGGCACCTCTGGGCTCTCGATAGAGGGGGCTGAATATTTTTTCTGCTACTGTACCTGGAGAGTTGCATTGGCTTGCTAATTTGTATTTGTGAATAGAATGTTCTGCATGTAAATTGCAGAGGAAAAGAATAAGAATTCATTCACTTCCAAGTTCTGGACTTAATAAGGAGCAACTGACTTCAGACACAGTTAGTCTGGAAAGGGGACTGGAGGGCCCAGGGTGTAGATAAGTGAGGTCAGAAGAATCAGGCCAGCAAGCACTTGCTATGAATGTGCCAAGCCCTTTTCTGGGCACCGTAGGGCAGGAATTTTTAATCTGGGGTCTGTCAACTTGGTTTAAAAAAATTTTGTGTTTCAACATAATTGTTTTCCTCTGTCACCCTATGTAGTTTATTTTATGTATTTAAAAATATTATTCTGTGAAGAGGTCCATGGGCTTGTGTTCTCAAAGGAGTCCATGATGCAAATAAGTTAAGAATCCTTGCTCTAGGGTTAGATAGAAGACAGAAAGTAATATTAATAATGGTAGATAGCATTTATATATTAATTTAAGGTTTGTAAAGCACTTTACATATGTTATTTCATTTGAGCCTCACAGAAACCATGTGAAACAACTCTTAAAATCCTCACTTTATAGATGAAGAAACTAAGGCAGACAGAAGTGAAGTACTGGTCTAGGACCCTGTGGCTTCTAAGTGTCTGAGTTGGGATTCAAGCTCTGGTGCTCCTGACTCTAAGTCTAATACTCGACAATTGTATTACCTACTAGTCAAATCAAGTTAAGTCAGTTAGTATTTATGAATTGCCTGCTGTGTGTCAGGCATTGTGCCAGGTGCCAGTGATACAAAGAATTTGAAAAACAAATTAATTCTGCCCCTCAAGGAGCTAATAGGGGAGACTATGCAAACAATTGTATATACATAATATATGGAATAAATTGGAGATATTCTCAGAGGGAAGGTACTAACTAGCATTAGGGGGGCACTAGGAAAAGTTTCTTGCAGAAGGTGGGATTTTAGCTGAGACCTGAAAGAAGCCAGAGAAGCCAGGAGGCAGAGATAACTAAGGAGGGAGAACATTATAGGCATGGGGGAGAACCAGTGAAAATGCCCAGAGCTGAGATGCAGGGTTTCAGTCCAGGAAAAGCAAAGAAGCAAGTGTTTTTGGATTTAACTGCTTAGATGAAATCTCTACCACTCTGGAGCTTATAATATTATCAGGGATCCATTTCAAATAGTCCACAAGCCCAAACCAATTTCTTAGCAAGAATATATCAACATAGGCAGTGTAGTGTAGGTTCAAATTCAGGCCCTGACACTTAACTGAGATGTTATTGACTTTCCCATCTGCAAAATTGAGATAATAATCCTTGTGATACTTATGATATAGTCTTGTTTTGAAGAAAGCACTGTAAACCTTAATATTCCCATAAAAATGTAAACACTTGAGGTTCTCTCCACAGCTACTGGGCATTTATCTGACTCTATTGGACACTAGGGATTGGGCACTGGAAATTCCATGCAATTATGTAATCAACCCCAAAACAAAGAGTGCTTGGGCTGCCAAGCTCTCTAGAGTTCTCAGAGAGCTGGCTCCCTTTCTTTTCTTGTCCTGTCCGTTTGGTGGGTGACAGGGCCCTTTTTGTTGGCCTGGGAATATAGTCTAATCATTTTATTGAATAAGAGATGGGAAGAAAAAGGAGGAGGAAGAGGGAGAAAATAATAATAAGCAGCTTAATGGGATCCTCAAACAGAGATGTCATACTGGATGATGAGTTGCTTTTTCTTTTTCTTTTTAAACCCAGGTGTATGATTTCATTGGCACAGGGAACTTCAAGTAAAGAAATGTCTGCTACAAATGCAGATCAGTATTTTCTCAGCAACTTTTAGTCTGGAAACAGTAATTCTAAACTTTGTTTGAGTGCCATGGACCCCCTTGGCCAGTCAGTCTGCTGGAACTTCCTCAGAAGTTTTATAAAATTTTTTAATTTGGGGGAAGGGGAAGTAGCTATTAGTGGGGTGCAGTGGGGTGCTTTTTGTACTTGCTTTTGTCGGTTATTTCAGAATCTTCATGACCCCATTTGGGGTTTTCTTGGTAGAGATACTGGAGTGGTTTGCCATTTCTCCAGCTCATTTTACAGATGAGGAAATTGAGGCAAACAAGGTTAAGTGACTTGCTCAGGAAGATGGGTCTTTCTGACTCTAGACCGTGGGCTATATTCACCTCCTTGCTTACCTGCCCGCCTCAACAAAACAAGAAAATATTGTGGAGGGTTTGGAGGGGGCTGTATGTTTGATGCCTCTGCAGCTGGGTGCTTTAGGTGCTTTAAAGAGGGGGAGTATATAGCAAAAGTATGGACCCAAGGAAGATAAAAATTAACTGTCTATTTGAGTCTGGTCCTGAAAGGTGTGGATTTGGTTACACTGTTTAACATTTTGTGAAAGAAGTATCACCAGCACATTGATAGAGATTCCCTGAAAGCTATCCACAAGCCAAGTATTGGGGTAGGGGGTAGAGAAGGAAAGAAATGAGGAGTATCAGAAACTGGGCACCACAGACAGCTTTACAGGATCATGGGGATACTTCTACTGTAACCCAGGAGCAGCGCTAATAATCCTTCCAAGGCTGCTAAATGGAGCTGTTGGCCAGTACTTCTAGAGTCTTCTGTGAACATCAAGTGTTCCAAAGATTTAAAAAGTAACAATAGATATTTCAGTGAGGATAGTGCTAATCATGGAGAGGTTAGAGGATAGAGTGCCAGGGCTGGAGTCAGGAAGATTCTTTTTCCTGAGTTCAAATCTGACCTCAGATACTTACTAACTGTACGACCTTGGGCAAGTCACTTAATCCTGTTCGCCTCAGTTTCCTCATTTGTTAATGAGCTGGAAAATGAAATGGCAGATCAATCTATTCATTACCTTTGCCAAGAAAACCCTAAACGAGGATCACAAAGAGTCAGACAAGACTGAAAAATGTCTGAACGACCATTAATTACTTAACATGTTAATTATTCTTAGTGGATTGTTGTGTTTAATTACTTATTTTATTTTTACTTATATTTCATCCTTCCCACTAGAATGGGAGCCTCTTGAGGGCATGCATAGTACTGCCCTGAGCTATGTGGCAGAGTAGATAGAGCACTGGGCTTAGAATTAGGAAGAGCTGACTCCACATCTAGTTCAAATTCTGTGTCAGACACTTACTATGTGACTCTGGGCAAGTCACTTAACCTCTGTCTGCCTGAATTCTTTTTTTGGGGGGTGGGTTCAAATCCTGCCTCTGACATTTGTTTATTTTACCATTAATAGTATCAATTTTTTCCAATTACATGTAAAGATAGTGCCTCAATTTTTAACTGTAAAATGGAGTTCAGAATAATACCTACCTACCAGGGCTGTTGTAAGGAAACAAGCACAGAATCAGACACAAAGTAAGAACTTCATAAAGACTTATTTCCTCCCTCTCCCTTATCCCCCACACCTTATACATAGTGTATACTTAATATTAATTAGGTAATTAGTAATTCAGTGAGAGTAATCAAGTTACATCTCTACTGCAGTTTTTCTGTGTATACTTAGGTGTCTTCCTTCCTTGATCTGTAAAATGAGCTCATCCATTTTCCTCTCCCTAGCATTTAAGAGTTTTGATGTCCTTGGGGAACATGGTTCTAGAAACATAGTGAGATGTTATTTATTTGATACCTATTTGAAAGCTTCCCAAGAGGAGGACGTATTAGGTAACCTCAAAAAGCCAATCCCACTGCCCATTGCAGATTCCCATTGTCCAGCAGGCCCTGGAGGGCGCTTCAGCTCCTGCTTTTTCCCAAGCTAGAACTGTTGTCAATGACCTGAGCAGTGGTGCAAAAAACATTGCAATGAGTTGGATAATCCAATTATGGGCAACTGACTGCGCCAGCCCACCGGCAGGACTGCAGTGAGCCAGGCACATGGGGAGAGGTAGGGGTGGGCAGAAGGAGCTGCTGCTGGCCCCTGGCACGGTCAGCCCTGGCTCTGGTTTTTAAAGGAAACGGCCTCTTTTTTAAGGAGCCAGTTGGTAAGTGAGGCCTCTGCATAGAATGTGAATGCCAGCATGGCCACCAGGCAAGCCGGGTCCAGGGATGGTGCCAGGGTTTTAATGGTCCTGGTCTGAAAGACTAATACCTCATGTTGGCAGTGCATTATGTTCACCTCCAAGATGAAAAGGGTAGAACAGGGATTCTTGTGGCACACAGAACGATGGGGAAATCGGGAAAGGAAGAGGCTGGAGCTGCTGCTTCTGGGGAGATGATGATGCGCCCAATGACAGGAGCACAGCAGCGCCTGCCTCTTGCATCCAGGGATGCCCTCCTCCTGGCTGTTCCAGAAGCAGGGTCCTCCATCTCCGGGCCCTGGGCATTCTTGCTGCTGTTCCCTGGACCTGGAATTCTCCACCTCCTCTGCTTGGAAGGCTGACCTCCCAACAATAAGCATCCCTACAAGAAGCCTTCCCAACCTCTCAATCCTGTCAGCTTTCTTTCCTCTCTTAATTATTTCCTCTTTATTCTGCATACAGCTTACTTTCTGTCATTTGTTTGCATGTTGTCTCCTCCATTACATTGCGAGCCCCTTGCTGGCAAGGACTGTCTTTGGCCTCTTTTTGTATCCCCATAGCTTAGCACGGTGCCTGGCACATAGTGGGTGATTAATAAGCATCTATTGAGTTGAGTTCATTGTGAGGTAAAATGCAGCCAGATGGAGCTGTGGGTAGAGCGCTGGAGCTGGACTCATAAAGACCTGAGTGTGATCCTGGGCAAGTCACTTAACTTCAGTTTTCCTCACCTGTAAAATGGAGAGAATAATATTTCCTACTTCCTAGGATCAAGTTAGATATTTGTAAAGTGCTTTGTAAACCTTAAAGTGCTACATAAATGCTATTATTATAATTGTATATTACCTTACAAAAAGTATTTGTTAAACATTTTATATATATGCATTATATATAAAATATATACACATATGTATATGTATGTATATATTATACACACATGTGTGTACATATGCACATATATTCATATGTGTGTATATGTATAATTTAACAATACTGTGAGGTAGGAACTATGGGCATTCTTTCCCCTATTTTACAGACAACAGTTTTACAATTCAGAATCACTTAGTTGCATTCCCAAGCTTAGACACTTAGTGTCAGAGAGAGGATTTGAATTCAGGTCTTCCTGATACTCAGTTTGACAGCTAAGTGGTGCAGTGGATAGAGTATCAGGTCTACAGTCAGAAAGACTCATCTTCATAAGTTCGAATCTGACCTCAGACACTTACTGGCAGTGTGATCCTGGGCAGGTCACTTAATCCTGTTTGCCTCAGTTTCCTCATCTGTAAAATGAGCTGGAGAAGGAAACGGCAAAAGTCTCTAATATCTCTGCCAAGAAAACCCCAAATGGGGTCCCAAGGAGTTGAACGTGACTGAAACAATTGAGCAACAATGCATTATTCTCTCTACCATACATCAGGTGGTTTCTGTAAAGAACGCACTGCAAGTTCATGACAATGAAAGCCAAGTTAAGAGCCCAAGTTTGCTACTCCTGCCCCATGTTAGAACTCAGGTTTTGCACACTTCCTGCCGTGCTATCTGGCTTCTGGGTTTCTAGTGGAGTGTTTATTTCTTTCTCTTCCAAATTTATTTATTTTTTTTGTTTTCAATGATGAGTTATTCTAGACATTTTCCCCAAAATGATCTCACTGTCACAGATAATCCCCAGGAGGAAGAGCCTTGAAATGAGAGCCAGAAGACCTGAGTTCTAGTCCTGGTTCTATTATTTATTAGTTCTGTGACTTTGGGCAGATCCTTAGTTCTCTCTGGGCCTCAGTTTCCTGATCTGAAAAATGGAATTAGACTCGATGACCTCTACAATTCCTTTCAACACTAAGATTCTCTCAATCTATATTCTAATATTCCTTCTAAGTTTAATTCTGAAGTCCCAGCCAACTTTGATACTCTATGTTCTTTTTTTAAAATTTATTTATTTAACTTTTTACATTCATTTTCACAAAATTTTGGGTTCCAAATTTTCTCCCCTTTTATCCCCTCCCCCCACCCCAATACACTGAGCAATCTAATTTTCCCTATCACCAATCTGCCCTCTCTTCTATCATCCCTCCTTTCTCTTGTCCCCATCTTCTCTTTTGTCCTGTAGGGCCAGATGATTTTCTATTCCCCATTACCTGTATTAGACACTTAGTGTCAGAGAGAGGATTTGAATTCAGGTCTTCCTGATACTCAGTTTGACAGCTAAGTGGTGCAGTGGATAGAGTATCAGGTCTACAGTCAGAAAGACTCATCTTCATAAGTTCATACAGAGACTTCTGAGATTCCTGTCCACCCCCACCTAGATCCGCCCAGCTAGTGCTTGGGGTCTGAGATTCAAATGGGCTTTCCACGGCAGGCTGGGCTGCTATTCAATGTGAGCTTAAGTTCTGGTGCTGGGGTGGGGGCAGGGCCACCTCCCAGGCTCAGTTCCCTCAGGGACTTTATGCAGAGACCTTCAGTAATGGAGCGGGTGGGGGCAGGGCCACCTCTCAGGCTCAGTTCCCTCAGGGGGTTTATGCAGAGACCTGAAGCATTTCTTGGCCAGCCCAGACGTCTCTCTCACTGACCTGTAGTAACAGGTCATGGGGAAGAAGACCTGTAGCAACAACAATACTAAACAGTTGTTCCCAAAACTTTGAGTTCCAAATTCTCCCCATCCCTCCCTCCCCACCCATTCCCTTTGGGAAGGCAGGCAATTCAATATAGGCCCTATCTGTGTAGTTTTGCAAATGACTTCAACAATAGTCGTGTTGTGTAAGACTAACTGTATTTCCCTCCATCCCATCCTTTCCCCCATTGTTTCTATTCTGTCTTTTGATCCTGTCCCTCCCCAAGAGTGCTGACTTCAAATTGCTCCCTCCTCCCATTGCCCTCCCTACCATCATCCCCCCCTTGCTTATCTCCTTCTCCCCCACTTTCCTGTATTGTAAGATAGGTTTTCATACCAAAATGAGTGTGCATTTTATTCCTTCCTTTAGTCGAATGTGATGAGAGTAAACTTCATGTTTTTCTCTCAGCTCTTCTCTTTTTCCCTCCACTAAAAAGTCTCCTGCTTGCCTCTTGAATGAGATATAATTTACCCCATTCCATTTCACCCTCTTTCTTCCCACTACATTTCTCTCTCACCACTTACCTTAATTTCTTTTAAGATATGGTCCCATTCTATTCAATTCACTCTGTGCTCTCTGTCTCTGTATGTGCGTGCATGTGTGTATGTGTGTGTGCATGCATGCGTGTACATGTGTGTGTGTATGTGTGTGTGTGTGTGGTCTCACCAACTACCCAGATACTGAAAAGTTTTAAGAGTTACAAATATTGTCTTTCCATGTAGGAATGTAGACAGTTCACTTATGGTAAGTCCCTTATGACTTCTCTTTGCTGTTTACTTTTTCATGCTTCTTCTCATTCTTGTGTTTGAAAGTCAAATTTTCTTTTCAGCTCTAGTCTTTTCATCAAGAATGTTTGAAAGTCCTCTGTTTCATTGAAAGACCATATTTCCCCCCCCAGTTTTGCTGGGTAGGTGATTCTTGGTTTGAGTCCTAGTTCCTTTGACTTCTGGAATATCCTATTCCATGCCCTTTGATCCCTTAATGTAGAAGCTGCTAGATCTTGAGTTATCCTGATTGTATTTCCACAATACTGGAATTGTTTCTTTCTAGCTGCTTGCAAGATTTTCTCCTTGACCTGGGAATTCTGGAATTTGGCCACAATGTTCCTAGGACTTTCTCTTTTTGGATCTCTTTCGGGCGATGATCAATGGATTCTTTCAATACTTATTTTGCCCTCTGGTTGTAGAATATCAGGGCAGTTTTCCTCGATAATTTCATGGAAGATGATGTCTAGGCTCTTTTTTTGATCATGACTTTCAGGTAGTACCATAATTTTTAAATTATCTCTCCTGGATCTCTTTTCCAGGTCAGTTGTTTTTCCAATGAGATATTTCACATTCTCTTCCATTTTTTCATTCTTTTGGTTTTGTTTGGTGATTTCTTGGTTTCTCAGAAAGTAATTAGACTCCATCTGTTCCATTCTAATTTTGAGAGAACTATTATCTTCAGTGAGCTTTTGAACCTCTTTTTCCATTTCACTAATTCTGCTTTTGAAAGCATTCTTCTCCTCATTGGCTTTTTGGACCTCTTTTGCCAGTTGAGTGAGCCTATTTTTCAAGGTGTTATTTTCTTCAGCATTTTTTTGGGTCTCCTTTACCAAGGTATTGACCCGTTTTTCATGCTTTTCTTGCATCTCTCTCATTTCTCTTCCCAGTTTTTCCTCCACCTGTCTAACTTGATTTTCAAAATCCTTTTTGAGCTCTTCCATGGCCTGAGCCCACCGGACATCCCCAGGGGATGTCTGGGATACAGAGGCCCCGACCTCCACATCTTTCCCTGATGGTAAGAATCCTTCCTCGTCATCAGAATTAAAAGGCGGGAACATCTGAACCCCATAAAGTAGCTGTCTATAGTCTTATTTTTCTTCCCTTTTCTGGGCATTTTCCCAGCCAGTTACTTGACTTCTGAGATTCCTGTCCACCCCCACCTAGATCCGCCCAGCTAGTGCTTGGGGTCTGAGATTCAAATGGGCTTTCCACGGCAGGCTGGGCTGCTATTCAATGTGAGCTTAAGTTCTGGTGCTGGGGTGGGGGCAGGGCCTCCTCCCAGGCTCAGTTCCCTCAGGGACTTTATGCAGAGACCTTCAGTAATGGAGCGGGTGGGGGCAGGGCCACCTCCCAGGCTCAGTTCCCTCAGGGACTTTATGCAGAGACCTTCAGTAATGGAGTGGGTGGGGGCAGGGCTGCCTCTCAGGCTCAGTTCCCTCAGGGGGTTTATGCAGAGACCTGAAATTCTGCCTGCTGCTACCTCCTGTCCCGGGCTGCCGCCATTGCCTCTGCCGCTGCCTCTGCTACTGCCTCTGCCACTGCCTCTCCCTCTGCCACTTCCTCCCGAGGGGGCCCGAGCCACAGAGACATCCCGCTCCCCTCTCGGCCAGCCCAGACGTCTCTCTCACTGACCTGTAGTGCCTGTGGGCGGAGGGACCTTCCCGGCCGCCGGAGGTTCCGTCCCTGAAGCCTGCTCGGATCTGCTCCTCTCGGCTGCACGGCCAGGGCAGCTCAGGGGTGGGCTTCACTTTCTGGGGTGCGACGGATCCTGGGGACGGCTCTCCAGGGCTCTCTGGGACAGAAATCTTTTCTACTGTGTTTCTGCGCGCCTTGCAGCGATCCAGAATTTGTGGGGAGTTCTTCTGGCAGGAAATATATGGGCTGTGGGTTCGGAGCTAGCATACATGAGTCTTTCTACTCCGCCATCTTGGCTCCACCCCCGATACTCTATGTTCTTAGATGCTTCTCGCTTGGGCGCTCTGTTTTCTACATTTGATCTAGCATTTTCCTAGAATGCAGGTTTGGTTGTGTTACACCCCCCACCCCCACTCAGTGAATTCCAATGGTTCCACTGTTGATTTCCAGGATGAAACACAAAATTCTCTGTTTGGCATTCGAAGCCTTTCATAACCTAGGTCCCTCCTAACTTTCCAATCTTCTTACATCTTACCTCCCAACATGTCCTCTTCAGTCCAGTGTCATTGACCTCCTGGATGTTCCATGAATAAGACACTTCAATGCTTGGCTCCAGGCATTCTCTCCGTCTCTCCTCCATGCTTGGAATGCTCCCTCTCCCCTGCTCTGACCATGGATCTCCCTTGCTGTCTTTAAGTCTCGACTGAGATTTTATAGGAAGCCTTCTCCAACCCCTCTTAATTCTCTTTTTAATTATTTAATTTCCCTCTTTAATTATTTCCTATTTATCTGGTACGTAATTTGTTGTGTATCTATTTCTGTGCATATTTTCTCTTCCATTAGATTGTTAAGCTCTTGAAGACAGAGACTATGTTTTGCCTCTTTTTGTACCTACCATACTTGCCATAGTGCCTGGCATATAGTAGGTGTTTAATAAATGTTTACTGAATGAAAAGAATGAATATACTTAAGTAAGATCTCTTCTGAGTGAATCAATGATGAATCAGACTGGGAAGAATTCCACAAACCAGTGAGGCAAATCCTAATGATGTCAAGTCAATGGATAGGGAAAAAAGGAAACAAGAATTTCTTTTTAAAAAAATGTATGTGTTTTTTTAGTTTTCAGCATTCACTTTTATAAGATGTTGAGTTCTAAAATTCCCCACCCCCTCCCCAAGATGGCATGCAATCTGATATAGGCTGTACATGGCTAGTCATATTAAACATATTTCCACATTAGTCATGTGAAAAAGAATCAGAACCAAAGGGAATAACCATGAGAAGGAGACAACAAAATAAATAAACAAAAAAATAAAATAGTGTTCTTCGATTCAGACTTCATAGTCCTTTCTTTGGATGTGGATGGCATTTTGCATTAGGAATTTTTTGGAATTGTCTTAGATTGTTGCATTGCTGAGAGGAGCGAAGTCCATCAAAGTCAGTCCTCACACACTGTGGCTGTTACTGTGTACAATGTTCTCCTGGTCCTACTCATGTCACTCAGTATCAGTTCATATAAATCTTTCCAGGTTTTTCTGAAGTTTGCCTGCTCATCATTTCTTATGACACAGTAGCATTCCATCTCATTCATATGCCATGTCTTGTGCAGCCATTGCTCAATGGATGGGCATCTCTTCAATTTTCAATTCTTTGCCACCACAAAAAGAGCTGCTATAACTATTCTTTTTGCGCAAAAACAAGCATTTTTTAAGCACTTTTCATGTGCTAGGCACTGTGCTTAAAAACTGGGAATTCAAATACGAAAAAAGAATGACAGTCCCTGTCTGCAAGCAACTTACAGTCTAACAGGGAAGAGAATGCACAAAAGGAAGCTAAAGTGGGTAGTGATTATCATGATACATGAACTACCTAGTTATCAGAGTTTCTCTGATGAGAGTAATTTATAAACTGGAGTACTCTATAACCATTAGCTACAGTATAATTATAATTTTAAAAATAACTTTTCAAAGTACTTTCTAATAATAATATTAGCTAGCTTTTATGTAGTACTTTAGATTTGCAAAGTATTTTCATATGTGATTTTCAAAATTACTCTGTGAGCTAGATGTTATTTTTTCCCATTTGACAGATGGGGAAACTGAGGCTGAGAGCAATGATCTGCCCAAAGTTACATAAATCTGAGACTGGATTTGAACTCAGGTCTTCCTGATTCAACTCCAGTACTCTATCCACTGTGTCACCTAGCTGTCTGAATACCAGCCAGCTTTTCTAGGTCTATCTCAGCTGATTCTCATAAAAATCTTAGACAGGACATATTGTCTTCATTTTAGGAAACTGAGGCACAGAGGGGACACAATGAGTCAGAGGTGTAGCAGAGCCTGGCTTCTTTTCTACTCAATTTTTTTTTCTATGAGATCATGCTGCTTTGTTGAAAATATAACAAAAGAAGCCCCTGTTTGGGGGATGTGGGAGGGGTTAGGGTTGACTAGGCCAAAGGCAAATTGGTTTAGCTGAGATACATGCCCAGGGGGTTCTGGGTTCTGACTCTGGATTGGCACTGCCTGCCTAGGTGACATTGGACCAGCCAGCTGATTCACCTCCGCATTCCCCTCCCCCTCTGGCCCTACTCCACACAGCTGATTATGTATGTCCTTGACAGCAAGTCTAATCAAGGCCGAAAGGGGAAATCTGCAAGATGCCAGGTTGAGTTTAGCAGGAAAAGGAAAGGAGCATCTTTTGATTTGTGAGCCAGCCCCTTTGATCTGAAAAATCAATGGGAGAAAATTGGTTGAACCAGGGGAGGGCCTTTCCCTGCTGTCCCAGTGGCTTTACTGTCTCTTGAACTATCATAGCATCATGACCCCATCTGAGTGGTCTCCCTGGAGCATCTCTGCAGATGCCCCATTGCCTAGGGAGAGATGATGAGAAGAAAAGAATGGGAATCAGGGAGCTTTATCATTTGCCACTATTAGGCAGGTATTCTGGGCCAACTCCAGACTGAGCTCAGAATCAGCCACACAGAAGTCGCCCATCTATTGGGTCTCTGCCTCACATGCTAACTGCACCTTACCACAGCTGCCAGGATGCTTCACAGGAGCATGGCAGGGCTGTTCTAGTGTTTTCCCTCATATCCACATCCAAGAGAAAACTTAGAATCCTGATGGCCAGGAGGCATTCAGAATGTAGAGGACAATGTTCTTGAGCTCAGCTGGGTTAATAATCCCAGAACTAAAACATGTAGTGACCCTATCACTCCTCATACCATAGGTGGATAGATTTAGAGTTGGAAGGAACCTCGGAGGTCATGTAATCTAATCCCCTAATTTTACAGATAAGGAAATTGAGGTCCAGGAAAATTTATGAGCAGCCAGGTGATATAGTAGATAGAGGGCTGCACCTGGAGTCAGGAAGACCTGAGTTTAAATCCAACCTCAGACATTTCCTAGCTGTAAGACTCTGGACAAATCACTGAACCCTGCTTGCCTCAGTTTCCTCATCTGTAAAATGACCTAGAGAAGGAAATGGCAAACTGCTCCAGCATCTTTGCTAAGAAAAGTCAGATGAAGAGTCAGACACCACAGAGACAACCAAATAATAAAAAGTTTAGTGATTTGCCCAAGGTCGTGCCTGAAGTTATAGCTCAGAGGCTATTCTGGGACAAGCCTAAGCTAGGTCAGTCCAATTGATTCAGACTTGAGGTTAAAATACAATAAGGTACTTTTAGAGAAAAAATACAATTAAAGACAACTGATTATGTTTGGTATGATTGTACATGTGTAGCCTATATCAGATTGCATCATGATGGAGGATGGGGAAGGAGAGGAAGGGAGAAAAAAATCTGGAACTCAAAATCTTATAAAAGTGAATGTTGAAAACTAAAAAACATTTCAAAAACGGATAGGAGATTAAAAGAACAAAACTTTTACATCAAAAGGATATAATATGTTTAAATTAAAATGATAAGTTTCCTTTGTAATCTGTAGGTCAGAAATATACAAAGGTGATCTGAAGTCAGCTGGAGCTGAGGAATTACTTCTGATGCATCTTCCCACCTGGTCAAACCTCTTATTTTGAGAAGTATCATTTGTCTCCCCTAAGAGTTTCACCCCAAGCCAGTGAATGTTCATTGTACTACACCACCTCCCTTGCTCAGGAAGTCACTGGCAGTTTATTGCCTCTGGAATAAAACACAAACTTGTCAGCCTGACATTTATTGTCATCCTTTCACAGTCTGGATCCAGTCCACCTTTTGGGAGTTATTTAATATTATTTACTGCAGCCAAAACTTTCCTCCACAGTCCAGCTGTCCACTTACCACTCCATCTTCACCTCTACTATATCTTTGCACAGACTGTAAGAGTTGGAAGGTATTTCTTCCTTACCTTCTCTTAGAGCCCTTAGCTTCCTTGATGTATTAGATTGATGTTCTACTGTCCATGTTGTCCCCAGAGAGGACCAGTGGCATCAGGAAGGTCTTGACTTGCAAGTGAATTTGATTTAAGTGAGAAGCAGGACTGTGCCAAATCACTCTTTCTTTCTGACCATCCAAGTTTTTAGTACTCACTGCTTCCTCCAGTTGGGCAGCTTGGTGGTACAGTGGAGAGAACACTGGGCTTGGATTCAGGAAGACTCATCTTCATGAGTTCAGATCTGACAGACATTTACTAACCCTGTGATCTTGGGCAAGTCACTTTACTCTGCCTCAGTTTCCTCATCTGTCAAATGAGCTAGAGAAGGGAATGACAAATCACTTCATTATCTTTGCCAAGAAAATCCCAAATGGAATCAAAAAGAGTCAGACATGATTGAAAAATGACTAAACAACTTCCCCCACTTATCCTGTAGATGCTAATCTGTTTATATTTATGTAATCCAAACAATCCTCCCTCCACCACCAGTAGAAGCACACCTGCCTACTCATTGAGTAGAACTAGATGGTGTGTGTGTGTATGTGTGTATGTGTGTAGTCTTTTCATCACCAGCAACTATTACAGAGCCCCTTGCACACTGTAGCTGCCTAATAAATACATGTGGGATGATTTAGATCTCATTGCTATCTAAAGTCTACCTGCTCCCTTCCTGCCTGTTCAGTCTTTTTGTGTTTACTATGTTCTGTTCCCTCTTGGATCACTCTATAGTCTTATCTGCGATATTCTGGTCTATTTATTGTTCCTTCCACATGATTCTCCATTTTGTACTTCCTCCCTCCCTTGCTTCTTCCTTCCTTCCTCCTTCCCTCTTTCCTTCCTTCCTCCTTCCTTCCTTCCTTCCTTCCTTCCTTCCTTCCTTCCTTCCTTCCTTCCTTCCTTCCTTCCTTCCTTCCTTCCTTCCTTCCTTCCTCCCTTCCACATTCTAGACTTTATGACTTCCTTTAAGACTCAATTCAAATGCCATTTTTTGTAGACCTTTCCTAATACCCTTAGCTGCTGCTGCTTTGCCTCTTCTAATATGAACTTCCATCTACTCTGGAGGAATTGTCTATAATAATAGTAACTACCTCGCAGAGTGTGAGGATGATAAATAGGATACATATGTATACACACACACACACACACACATAAATTGTGTCTATCCTTCCTTGCCAAAGAAGACCATGCCATCAGAGAAATGCTATCATATAAATAAATAATAAATAGGATATATATATATATATATATACATATAAAGAGGAGATATTTTTGTGTATGTATACATATACATACATAGTGATATACAAACCTTAAACTACTATATTGATGCCTGCTATAATGCTGAGGATAAGAATAAGTGTCTATGAAGTGCCTACTGTGTGCTGGATGCTATGCTAAGTACTTTCTACAAATAGGATCTCATTTGATCCTCAAAGCAATCCTGTGAGGTAGGTGTTAATATTATTGCCATTTTACAGTTAAGGAAACAGAGGCATTCAGGGGTTAATTAATGTGCCCAGGGTCGCACAACTAGAATGTGTCTGAGGCCAGAGCCGAACTTGGGTTTTCCTGAGTCCAGACCTGGGCTGTATCCACTGAGTCACTTAGCTGGCTAGCTATACTATGAATCTGTTTCTTTACATGTTGTTTTGCCTACTAGAATTTAGCTCCTTCAGGGCAAGGGCCATTTTTGCCCTTCTTTTTCCCCCTGTGCTGAGCACAGGGCCCAACACATAGTAGATACTTAATAAGTTCTTGTTGAATGATTGAATATATAACTTGCCTTCTCAGGGGGAGGGGAAGAGGAGGGAAGGAAGGTTAGAATTTGGAACTCCAAACTTTAAAAAATTCTGAATGTTAAAATTTTGACATGTAAATGCAGAAAAATAAAATATTATTTAAAATATTCTTGTTGACTTACTGAGTAACTAGGATGATCATGATAGATAGCTTAGGAAAAGCTGGAAAAAATACTGAGCGTGGCCTCTGTACCTTGTTGGTTCAGGGAAATCTCTATGAAGTATAATGATATATTATTTAGTGTGAGGTTTGTCCAGATAACTTGGCATCTACTTTAGGCTCTGCAGTTTAGGCATATTATAATCAGCTACCAGGAAAAGCTGTGTCACAACTGGCACTAGACTCTGAGGGGAATGAGGGATGTCTTTGTATGAGAAACTCAGCCTGTAATTTAAAGGTTTTTTGGGTTTTTTTGTCTCTCACCATCTTGAGCTCCATTCAGGGACAATGTGGGTTAGAAGACAATCAGCTGTCCCTGAGCATTCCACTGCAAATTTGGGAAGGAGAACAGATCAGTGTTATTTAATCTGGAAGTTTTGAAAGTGATACTGGAGAGACTTCCTTCTTAGGTGCATCACAGCAAAACAAAGGAAAGCTTACAATCCAAAGGAGGGTCACCACAGCTAAGTGCTCTGCCCTTGTTAGCGTTCTCTTGGGAGATTTGTGTATGGCATGAAGCCTCTCTGCACTCTGCATCACCTGCTGAAATTTCCCAACCTTCAAATCCCATCTCCAATCCTACTCTCTCCTCCATGAAATCCTTCCTAATTTCTTCAGTTGGAAGTAGGAGTTCCCATTTAAAAACTCTCACAAGATGCTGTTCAGACCTCTCATTTGCTTCTTAAAGTCTACTTTTAAATTGATCAGGGGAGGCAGGCTTGTATTTTCACTGATGTGGAGAACTCATAGTAAGAAAATTCTCTTCACCTGTGTGGATTGGCATCTGTTCTGCAATGTTTAGTCTTTGAATTGCTTGAGGTGCTGAAAAATTAAGTAACTTGTCTGAGGTCACACCACCTGGGTATATCAGAAGCAGGATTTGAACCCAGGCCTTTCTGACTCACCATGGCTCTCTATGCCATCCATGCTGCCTTTCCTTATCTTTCTATTTCCCTTAGTGCCTAGCATAGGGACTCTTACAGGGTTGATGCTCAATAAATGTTTATTCAATGAATGAATGAATGAATGGCATACATTTATTTTACTATTTGGGAATATAGTGTTGATGATTCCTCTTCTCCATCTCACCTTTATCACCCCTATCCCACAACTGATTAAAATAACAAAATGGTCTGAGAGATACTGTAGGGTCCTGTGGGTGTTGAGAGGTTATCTTAATAGGAACTATTCTTTTAAAGGGACTGGACAATCAAAGGCTTGGAGCTGGGACATGGAGTCTTTCATTTCTAGGTCAATGGTTTGAATCTAGCTAAAGTAGTGCTGCCTGAAACCTGTTAGCATCTCACAGTGAAGTCTAAGTGTGATGGGTATTAAAATGTAGTAGAGATCTCAGTTCATGCCTACAGTGTCTACGCTATTATTTTTATTATTATTATTTGTTTTCTATAGTACTTTATATCTATACTTTGATGCCAACTGTCAAAAACAATTCTATTGATAAAATCTGGACTGTCATCCCCATTTGACTGATAGGGAGGCTGAGGTGCAGGAAAGAGAAACATTTTGCTTAATGGTACACACAAGTCAGATATAGAGCCAGGGCTAGAACCCACATCTCTTAATTCCCAGTCTTTTTCTCATGCATCATATCATGCCACAAAATGACAGCTGATGCTCATTAGAACTTTTCTTACTGAGGAGCAATGAAAGGGCTGGGAAGGTTGAGTTTTTCAGTTGCAAGATAGCTGAGAAAGTCTCTCTGGGTTTAGACAATTTGTGTGGAACAGGAATATAACCTTCCCTATCTATTATCAGCAGGTATTTATTAAGGACTTACTATGCGCCAGGCACTGATCTAAATGCTGGGGGTACAAAAAGGCGAAAAACTCTGTCCCTTCTCTCAAGAAGCTCCCATTCTAATGGGGGAGAAAACATGCAAACAACTAAGCAGAAACAAGATCTATACAATTTAAAAGTGGGGATGGGTATGTTCGTCCTTCATTGCCGAAGAAGACCATGCCATCAGATAAATGATGACATGACTTGCACTTGACTTTGTGTTGAGTGAGTGAGGGCTGTGCAGGTCACCAGCCTAACTTCTCCTCCAGAGCCATCTAAATCCAGTGACCAGATATTCATCAGGATGACTGGAGATGACCCAGGATGAGGCAATTGGGGTTAAGTGACTTGCCCAAGGTCACACAGCTAGTGAGTGTCAAGTATCTGAGGTGAGGTTTGAACTCAAGTCCTCCTAACTCCTACGCTGGTGCTCTATCTGCTATACCACCCAGCTGCTCCGGGGACGGGTAAGTTCAGAGGGAAGGAACTAGAGGTGAAGAGAAAGGCTTCCTAAAGAAGTTGGGATTTGAGTTGAGTCTTGAAGGAAGCCAGAGGGAAGCCAGGAGGCAGAGCAGAGGAGAGTGAGCATTCCAGGCGTGAGGGACCACTAGGGAATATACCAGGAGCTAAGAGATGGAGATGGAGCTTTGTGCTTTTGCTCTGAGGAGCCAAGAGACTAGCATCAACACTGATCAAAACTGGTCGGGTTTTGATTTCTACCTCATGATGCAACCAATGGAATTGCCTCATAGGCCAGGAAAGTTGTTGAAAGCCCTTGGAACTATCCTACAGAAGAGAAAATTCAGATAGGAATAAAGAATGACCTTTGGTTTTGGTCTGTCTTATAGACCTGGGGGTGGGGTACAAAATAGTATTTTATTACTGGTAAAGAATTATATAAATGGAGGAAGCTGAATTTAACTATGAACAATAAAAGTGGAGAATAGACAGTAATGTTTTCTCCACCCACAATGATGAGACTGTGGCAGTAATAAGGTCTCCATCTTAGTCACTTTCCATGTTCATATTACTGGATTGTACCATGAATATATACACATATGTAGACACATATAGTCATTGTGTATATACTCATATCAAGAGACAGAATATTCAATAATACTTTAATGGAAAGAGTGGTTGTGATTATGGTGATAATTTTTAATTTTATCATTACGTTTTCTCCATGAACTTATTATAAGAAAAAAAAAGCCCAGCTTGAAAGGAAAGATTGCCAGCCTTGAAATCAGGAAACATGAGTTCCATTTCCTGTTCTGACACCGATGTGAACTTAAACATGGCACTGAATTTTCTCATCACAATTAATCATTAAATGTTTATTGAGCATTTACTATATATGTGAGGCTCTGTGCTAAGCATTATGGATATAAAGACAATAATGAAATGGTTTGTCCTCAAGGACAAGACCAAGGACAGACCAAGGACAGACTAAGGAGATTATATTCTAATGGTGGAAACAATGTATGTCTTTCTAAGCATCTACAGATTATATGTGAAATAAATACAAGATATTTTGGGAAGAGATACCTTGTAGTTGGGTGTGGGGGAACTGGGACAGACTTCCTGCAGAAGGTGATGATGCTTCAGCTTAGTGCCGAAGGAAACCAAGGATTCTAAGAGTGCATTCCAGGCACAAGGGCAGTCGTTGCAGAGAGGAGATAAAGTCTCATGTACAGAACAAGGAGTAGAGGTGTAAGAAGTCTAGAAAGGTAGGGAGGAAGGGACCTCTAACAGCAAACACCCTAGCATACCCAGGAGGACCCACTAACATAGATTCTTGGATCTGCTCTTCTTAAAGGAAAATAACTTTTAAGGTGTCAATAATCTTCTTTAATTACACTCACTAGTTCAGGGGAAAAGTCAGCACCCTGAAACATCAGAGAAAATACAAGCAGAGAAATTAGCATAAAGACCAACAGTCAGGGCTCTGCCTGCCTGAATCAAAGCAATATCGCTATACTCTACTTTCACCACTGAATCAAGAGAGTCTTTACATTTGAGTAGTTGGGGGTCTGAACATATGGCTACTCAACATCTCGACCAGGAAATCAAATGATCCTTCTCACAAGTGAACTCCCAGTGCAAAGTACCAATCACCCAGAATATATAACAAAGATTCAGCCCCTGATTGGCTGAGAGCCAGAAGGCATGACACCTGCATGACTTAGCACAGCTGTGAATTATCAGGGTTTGAAGGAGATCAATCCCTCAGATTTAGCCTGAGCTTGGGAAACTGAACTCCAAAAGAAAACAATAAAAAATCCCACTTTGCTTGGGCTTACAGGACCCATTGGAAAGAACTTTAAATGTCGACAGAAGAATTTATATATACCCCAGAGGAAAGAAGGACCTACTAGAATTGGTTGAGTTGAGAAAAGGTATAGCATGATCAAACCTGAACTTTAGAAAAATCACTTTGGCAGTTGTGTGGTTGGGTTAGATAAGATTCCTACCAGCTCTAAAATCCTATTGTTCTAAGCTAATACAAATAACAGGTTTTTTCCCCTCCTGTGCTGATATTTATTTAGACTGTGTTCCAAAAGCAGAAGGACCTTTTAATTCACAGGCAGGTCTGTACATGTTGGAAAATTGAGTAATTCTTAAACTTTGTCCCCACCACTTAGACAACAACCAATCTATCAGAATGGTTATTTGGCACAATTCAGATTTCAGTCCACTACACACAAATACACATCCATATTCCCTGACTTAATAGAAGTTTTGAAATATTTGTAGTGGCTTTCTGTAGTCAACTATATTCTGATAGCTTCCTGTCCTACAGATAGGGAGGTGAAAAATTATATTTAACTTCACCTAGAGGAAAGACAATGATGTTCTATCAAAACAAAATTGGACAGGCATATCATATTTTTTTTTAATTACCTTACTTGAAACCAGGCTTTATGTTCTCATGTCCCTACTCATTTCCACCTGGCCTTTTCTGAGGAACTGTCCACAGTGCTGATCATGGCTCACTAGGAAGTGTTTAATAACAATTTTCTCAAAACTCTTCACAATCTAGTTCCCTCCTACTTTTCCAGTCTTCTCATACCTTATTCTGTGCCATGTACTCTTTGATACAGTGACACCGGCCTTGTTGCTGTTCTGTGAACAGCAGTTCTATCTACCAGGCATCTTCTCTGGCTGTCCCCCATGCCTGGAATGCTCTCCCTCCTCATCTCTGCCTAAATTCCAACTAAAATCCCATCTTCTACTGGATGTCTTTCCCAAACTCTCTTAATTCTAGTTCCTTTCCTCTCTTAATTATTTCTTATTTATCTTGTATATAGTTTGTTTGTATATATATTTTGATTACCCCATTATTCTGTGAGCTCCTTGAAGGTGAGGACTGATTTTGCCTCTTTTTTGTATCTCCAGCACTTAGTACACTGCCTGGGCACAGTAGGCACTTAATAAATGCTTATTGATTGCTGTTGTTTAGCCACCAATAAACCTTAACTTTGTTGTTGGTACTTGTCTTATCCAGTGACCAAATGAGCAGACATACTTCTAGAAGAACAGACTGGCATAAATCTCAACATTCTCATGATAAGTGAAATCAGAAGACATAAGAAAACTGCAACTAAATGAAGGAGGGTCCCTGGTTTTCCTTGCAGAAGTAAATAAAAGAGTTGGCAGTCAGTATTATCATGCGTCCAAAGGCAACAGGAAACATGGTTTCATGGGACATTTGGTCATCATCTCAAAACTGCAGTGCTCATGACAAGCATTTACAGAAAGATCATCATGAAAATAATTGTAGCTTATGCACCAACATCTGTTGCAGAGGATAAAAAAGTAGAAAAATTCTATAAAGAGCTTGATTAGACCTTCCAAATTAAATCAATCCCTGCTTTAATACTCAGTAACTGATGAAAAATGCGCATGAGGAGAATGGTGAATGATATTTTTGAAAACATAGTTCAAGCAGGCCTAAAGGATTTATAGATTTATAAATTATGTTGAATTCTCTCTCTCATTGAATGTTTCCTTTAATAAGAGTTTTGTGAGGTATTGGGTATTAAAAAACACCAATTATTATGAAAAAGAAAAATTTTGATAGAAAACATCTGATTACTGATGTGGGAGTCATTTCTGAAGTAGATGTCTGCATATAGTCAGACCATTGGTTTGTAAGAGTAAAGATCAAAATCAATACCAAATGATAGGAAAAAATAAAAGTAAGAAGACATGGTATGCAATTGAGACAATTCCAGTCTAACCTATGTAAACAATCTGTTGGCACTGAAAAATAGAAAAAGACAAAAGAACAGACACCAACAAAAACAGTTTCTATTTTTCTTTTTTCTGTAATCAGACTCATGTAATTTTTATTAATTTTCAAAAGCTTCTTTTCTTTTATAATTAATAAATTAATCATTTTCAACGTTTACTTTTATGAGATTTTCTGTTCCAAATTTTCCCCTTTCTTCCCTTCTCCCCTTGCCTCCCCAGATGAAATCTGATATAGGCTATACATGTATAATCATATTAAACAACAATTACTATTGTTCAAGAAGATATCAACTACATAAATCAGCCTTCATAATAAGTAGATTAAATGATCATGAGTTGCTTGAGAGGAAGGACTGGATTTTTTTATCTTTATTTGTATTCCCGGTGCTTAGCACAGTGCCTTGCACTTATTAGGCGATTAATAAATGCTTCTTGATTGACTAAACAAATCCAGAAATGGCCTCAGTTAGCAATACAGGGTCTACTGCCAAGCATACAGAAATGGCAGCTAAGGTAATACTGGTTTAGAGTATAAACTTGTTTGTAAAATCTTTTGGAAGAGGATGGTGGAAGATTATGAATATTATCACCTCATAAAACAATGAGAATCAGGTAAAAATAAAGACATGTTTGCAGAAAACTTGGTCAGAATTCCAGTTAAGCTATGACAGTGACAAATACCTTTGGTGAGCCCATATACAGGAGCATTTAAGAATGGACCGGGAAAGAAGACAATAATTGGATAAAAATGGAAAAGATCAGTCAAGATTTCTATAGCAAATTATTTTTACCATTAATAACAATGGAACCACCAAATTTGGACTCTAACATCACAGTCCCCAATGTACTAGATGAGGAAGTAGAAGTGATGCTAAAGAAAACAAAGAAAAGAGTTTAATTGAACTAAATTAAGTACACACAGAGGAATTCTATGCTAGGCATGACACAATTTGGAGGTTGTTGAGGGATGAATTCCCCAAATATCTGAAAGAGGGCAGAATGCCAAGTGTTTGGTATGGACTTAAAAACATGGATTATCTAATGCGTGGACTTTATAATTATCCAAAAGATTGACTAAGGAAATAGTCATAACCACCAACCCATATGCCTATTTCCATATCTCTTTGATAGAAAATCTTTACAATAATAATCTATAAATATATCAAAGGCATTCTTGATTCCAGAGTCAATAAGCTATAATTAGAGTGACATAGTGAGATTTGTGCTTTAGGAATATCAATTGGTCATCTGTATTGAAGACTGATTTGAGTGGGAGGAGAATTGAGCCTGGGAGATCCATTAGGAGGCCATTGCAATCATCCAGAGAGGAAACGATGAGACCTTGAACTATAGTGCTGTTGGTGAATAGAAAAAAGGGGATGGATTTTTGAGATGTGGGGATAGAAATAATAAGATTTGGCAGCTGATTGGATATGTGGGGTAAGGAAGAGTGATGACTTGAGAATGATACTGAGGTTGTAAACCGGGATGACTAGAAAGATAGTGATGCCCCTTGACAAAAATTGGGAAGTTCAATAGAAGGGTGGGTTTTTTGGGGAAAGAAAGATAATTAATGGCATATACAGTGTAGTACACAATCCATTCATGCCTAGTTGTCTTGTGTGACTCACTCTGTCCCACTGAAAGTAAAAAAGGAGGGGGCAAGGCTCTTACTAACCAATCACTGCATTGGAGTAGAGAGGTGATCTGGAGAGAAGGTAATATGCACTCTGAGTGTGTGTGTGTGTGCGTGTGTGTGTGTGTGTGTATGTGTGTGTGATTTTGTCTGTGCATTTGATGCAAGAGTCTGGATTGTGGTTAGGTTAGAACCACAGTAGGGGCTGACCCCTGGGTAGCTACCAGAGGCCTGGGAATTGGTGGAGTGGTAGACTGTTGAGTGATGAGTAGTTGAGTGAGAGACAAAGTTTGTGGTTAGCTGTGGCAAGGAGAGTAGAATGTAAGCCATCTTCCCAACCTCTGACTGGCTGATTATGTACCTCATAGGGTCATGCTAAGCTTGTATTGAATGGCAGGGTCTACCACTTTCATAGAGGATATCAAGCACAGAATACACATGAAAGAAAGATTTCTTATAGGTCACAAGGTCCTCCAGATGCTCCTGTTGGCAGGTTTGCAAACTAATTGAGATATCACATCTCCTAATTAATATTCACAATCACTCAAAAGTGCTAAGCATAAAGCTCCACGTACAAGAAACCAAGTGCATAAAGATTGATTTTGTCAGGATCAATTGGTCAGTCAACAAACATTTATTAAGGACCCACTCACAGACCAGGTGCTATGCTAGGCAATGTTGATCCAGGGACACAAATGAAATGCTCCCTGCCCTCAAGAAGTTTATATTCTATAGGGGGAGACAACACACACACACAAAACACATTGGAAATAAATTTATGCAAAATATATTTTTTAAACTAGATTTACTGGAATAGGAATCTCCCAGTAAGCAAACTCCCTCTACCAATGCATATTGTAGCCTCTGCAACTCATAATCTTTTTGAGTTGCCTAGGGTACCAGGAGGTACTAAGAGGGCCAGTATGTGTCAGAGACAGGATTTAAGCCCAAGCTAACTTATATCTTTCTTCCTTTTCTCAGAAAAAGCTGCCTAGATTCATTTCTGCTGCTTCTGCCCCCTTAATTTTCAGTTTTGCCTTCTGGGTTATGATCTCATCACTCAAGTGAAACTGCTCTCTCTATAGTTATTAGTGAACTTATCATTGCCAAATCTGATGGGTTTTTTTCTTACTCTACACAACCTTCTTGATTTCTCCTTGACACTCAACTACCCTCTCCCCCAGATACGTTCCTTACATTTTAATGACCTTCCTCTTTTGTGGTTCTCCACTATCTCCTTGCTGCTTTTTCACTTCTATCATGCAAGATCCAGCTATTGGTGTACACTGAGGTTCTGTCTTTGCTTCTCTTTCATTCTCTCTCTCTCCTCCAGTTGGGTAGTGCAGTGAATAGAGTGCCAGGCCTGGAGACTTCTCTTTCTGAGTTAAAATCTCACCTCAGAAACTTCTTTTGTGACCCTGGGCAGATCACTTAACCCTGCTTGCCTCAGTTTCCTCATCTGTAAAATGAGCTGGAGAAGAAAATGGCAAACCACATCAGTATCTTGGCCAAGAAAACCCCAAATGGGGTCATAGAAAGTTGGATTTAACTGAACACAACAACATAATCTCACTTGTGACCTCATCATTTCCCATAGGTTTAATTACTGTCCCTGTGCTGACGACTCCAAGATCCATATACCTACCCCTTTTGGTGATCCAGGCCTGCATTGACAACTTCTTGTATTTTTCAAACTGGATGTCCAAGAGATATGTCAAATTCAACATATTCAAAATTGAGCTTATTTTTTTTTGCCTATGCCCATTCCTCTTCTGAGCTTCCTCAGTTGTGCTGAGGGCACCATCATATGTCCATTCACCTAAGTTCATGTCACTGGGAGTATCCTCGACCCCTAACTCTTTCTCATCTCACATAGTCAGTAATTTGTAAAATTTTGCTCTTTCTACCTCCACAACATTTTTTACATCCCTCGCTTTCTCATTACTCATGTAGCTACCACCTTAGGTTCTCATCAGCTCTTGCCTGGCCTGTTGCAATTGCCCCTTCATTGATCTCCCTTCCTGAAGTCTCTCATCTCTCCAGTTCCTTCTCTATATAGCTGCCAAAGTGAATTTCCTAAAGCACAGGTCTAACTGGGTCACTCTCTTACTTAATAAATGCCAGTGATATGCTATTGACTCTGGGATCAAATATAGACTCCTCTGTTTGGCTTTTAAAGCCTTTGTGACCTGAGTGCTTACCTTTCTAGCCTTATTAAGCATACTCCCCTGCCTGCACTCAAGTGTCTGGCCAAACTGGCCTTGCTAGTATTCCTCACACATTCCATTCCTCCTTTCTTTAATTGGATCTTTGCCCTGAAATGCATCCCTTTGCCACTTTGCCTGAGAATCCCTTGCTTCCATAAAAGCTCAAGTCCTTCCTTTTTCATGAAACCTTTCCTCATGCCCTAAAGGCTCATGTCCGCTAAACTCCCTTGTCTTTACTCTGTTTATATTCATCTGTATACATGTTGTCTCTCTTGATAGAATATAAGCTCTTTGAAGGAAGGAACTATTTCCCTTTTTGTCTCTGCGTGCCCACACGTCACCCAGCGCTTGACACTACGAAGTGCTGGATTGTTGTTTGTCTTTTGTTTTTGAAGAGGATCAATGACGTCATGGAAGATGTCTTGATTTGTGAGTAATTTGGACTTAAGTGAGACAGAGCTGCCCAAAGTCCTCAGCCTCTTCCTGAGTTGTTGAAGTCCAGTAGCAGGACAAAAGTGTCCTTGATGTCTTCAATGGCTGATCAAGCCCTAAGCTCTCTCCACAGCCTGGCTTCAGCCACCTTCATGGCATTGGAACAAATTTTTATCATCCCCCTATTCCAGCAGAGAAAGTCTTCATATGCTTGGGGTAAGACATCCCCCTAACTCGCCAATGGGTTTGAGGTCTGTTAGTTACCCTTAACCTGGTTTAGCCCATTTTCTGAGATGGTTTAACTGGGATGTGGTCACTGCACATGCTACAGCTTCTTGGAAGCACTGGTGAGAGTTGGTTGAAGGCAGACACCAAAGGTGGGTGAGCAGCCCTCCCACCAGAGGTGCTAGTTCTCCTTGAACACGTCATATACCCCTTGTTGACTGGATTCTGGAAAAGTACATGCAAAAAATACAAGGCAGTTTTTAGAGCGAAGCACAAGCAGCCGTGGAGATCAGGAAAGGTCTTATGGAGGAGGTAGCTTCTGCATTGAACTTTGAAGGAAACTAGTCAGTCTAAGAGACTGAGAAAAGGAGATGGTACATTCCAGGCATGGGAAAAAGCCTCGAAAGAATTAAAGTTACATGTCCCCAAAGTACAATGGTGAGTTGTATAGTAGGTGTGAATAGGGTGAAATGTATTTTAAATGATGAATTGTTCTGGACAAATGGTGAAAGCTAAGGATATCATCAGAGGACTTGTGGGCCCCTCATGAAGTGAGATCAAGGGATAGACATCACAAGGACTCCATTGGGTAGGTCTGTTGTGAAGGATTCAGAGGAAGATAGGGCCAAAGGTAGTACAGAATAAGAAGGTGCGGATGACTTGGGAGCCAATTCTATTGGTGGGGTTCTACCTTGATAAGATTAAAGATTCATCAAAGCAAAGCATTCTTGGTAAAGCTTTTCTTTTACAGAACTCTTCCTCCATCCCAGCTAAGTCATTGGATCATGGCATTTAAAGGTCAAAGGAACTTTAGTCTATGCACCCTACTTCTCCTCCTCGCCTGTCTTCTACCTTTGTGAGTCCTACCATTCTGTGATAGGATAACTCATTCACCCTGACTCAATTCAGAAGCATTTATTTAAAGATCAATTTCTGAGGGAGTTTTGTTCTTGCAGAGTTGATAGTCTAATGTAGAATATTAGTGACACAGTGTATTCCCACAGCCTCTTGGACAATTTTCATTTTAAAAGAAGACTCTAGGAAATGATTGATCCATAATCCCAGGAAAGATTATATAATGGTTGATTTTAGTTACCATAGAAGGTCAGTATAAGATCAACTTTGAATAGGGAGCTCTCTTGGTTGTAACTGGAATCACATGCATAAGTAATTCTACTCTACCAGAGGGAGGTTGACCTTGTATGTTACACACCCAGTGCGCTGTCATATGGAATCTTTGTCCCTGAAGCATACTGGTCAACCTCCCCTCCCTCTCCACCTACTTTTCCTCCTCCCCATGCCCCATGTTGAGTGAGCTAAATATCCTTTAGGCTAAACACCCAGGGCAATGCATGTTTCTTTCAGTCTAATGCATCCTCTGTAGAGGGAGCAGTTCTGTACCCTTCTCCCTAAATGTTGGATTTGCCAGTGCAGAATTATGTAAGCACTGATTCCCATGGAATGGTGAGAATTAATTGATCTGATTTTATGGACCTAATATTTACTTTTGAAGGGAGGGGCCTTAGCATTCAACCAGGGTAGGTGACCTGTAAGAGAGTTAACCCCAGAGGCTTGAGCTGCTGCCAAACTGTCACAGTACATAACCCCAAATGGTATGCTCCATGTGTCTGACTAGTGTGGGTTAGTGATTGAACCAAAGCATCAGCTTAAAATACATTCTTTTGTGCAGTGAGTATCCCCTACCATCTGGAGAAATACTTTTCTTACAAGCCAAGACATTGCCAAGTAGTACAGCAGGCCTTTTGTGGCAGCAAAGCACACCTGTCACATGCCTAGATGCTGGTTCCAAGTAAGCCAGCCTAATAAAAATGCTATCAAATAGCGATAACAGAACCATAGACCTGGTTCAGAGGTCATGCCTTCTTGCTATTTTTGCAATTCACACAAATGTTCCAGACTGAGTATTTGAAAATAGTTGGGTGAGTGGCCCATAATGCATTAGTACAACCTTTCCCAAGGTCACCTGGGCATCGCAATATTTTACAATCCAGACACCTGACATGAGGCAGATGGCCCTATCCTTCTTTCATAATAATGTGTTTACTTCTCTTCATCTTCTGCCTGACATTTATAGAGTATCTGGTCAGAAGAACAAAGCAAAATCAAGGGAGGCTCGTCTGCTTTTGGAGCTGATGCAATCTCTTTCCTCCTGGAGCTGCCTTTTATGGGGTTTAGGGTCTTGCCAGAAGCTTCTTCCTGGCCCTTTCCTGGCATTCACACAGTTCTTTGCTTTCCTCAAGGGTGTACCCACCTTCAGGTTGATGGGTATGAAGAGATAGCTGTGATTTCATGTCTTTGCCAGCTGAAAAGTGGTTTGAGGAATGTACACATGTTGGTACTCAAAAGGAGTGAAGTATTAACGAAAGGAACAGATCTGAGAAGCAGGGCCTACGAATTCAACAAATATGAAGCACCTACTGCAAATAGAGCACTCTGCTAGGCACAGGAGGTGATAGAAAAGATAAAGAAAATGCAATCCCTGCCCTCATGGAACTTCTGCTCTAGTAGAGTGGATGTGACACATAAATCTCTCCAGGATTCAATAAAAGAGAATTTGAATGTTTTATGTAAAGTCTGAGGCAGGAAAAATAATTTCTGAGTAGAAAATCAGAGAAAGCTTGATGGAGGAGGTTCTCCATGGTCACCAGGGCCATCCCAAGGGTGTTGTGTGGGAGGCTTGGGGAATCACGACCACATATACCTGCATTTATCCATTTACATGTATACTTCATGTAACATGCACATGCATGTACATAAGTCTGTAGGGGATAGGGACTAGATCTAAGATTTCACTGTTAAAGGGAATCTCTTGTTGAAGAAACTCCCTCCCTCTCCCAATGTAGGTCAGCACCTTCTTGGCAGTTTATAGAGTTAAACAGTCATCTAGGGTGCCGAGAACTTGAGTGACTGTCCAGGATTTCATAACTAGTATTTGTCAGAGGTGGGATTTGAATCCTAGTCCAAAGCCAGCTCTCTGTCCACTGTGTCAGGCTGTCTCTCAATTTTATTATCTTTATATAAATAGCATTAATTATGTTAGTCTGTAGTGAGTCTCAGTGAGTGTTTTGTAGCCCTTAAATATTAATGTAACATTATGATTATTGTCAAATATTTGTGGCTCCCGTCACAAATATGACTAAAGGACCTTAGACTACCAAAATCATAGCCCCACCCTGGACATGGATCCAGTGTGGCCATAAATGAATGTCTTTATGTCATCAGCAACATATTAAACCATATACTATTTATATATAGCTTGCCCATTCTGAGCGCAAAATTATTTCCATGTATATACCCCTCAAACTCACTTTTTCCCCAAAAAGACAAGTTATACTTTGTTTCATCACACACACACCCATACTCCTCTTTTACTATTATTTCTTGTGTTCTCATCATCCATGTGGTTTTCATCACTGGTCAGCAGGGGGAGGTACAGCCAATGGATCATTTACTATGCATGAGGGAGGGAACGACTGTTCAGCACATTAGGAGCAGGGCCTGGATTCGAGCAACAAGCTACTCTTTCTGTTCGCCACCACTGAGCAGGATCTTCTGCCTCTAAATATTTTAAAGTGTTTTTAAATTAAGTACATAAAGTATATTTCATTTCTTTCCTTTACCTTCGCATTCCTATTCTAATACTTTTCCTTCTCACCTTTCTTCTACTCCCTTCAGCTTTTCCTCTATTCCACTGTACCTTGGGTCACTGTGATTCTTGCTTTCTCCTCCTGTAATATCCTCTCCACTCCCCTCTACCAACCCCAAAATACCTAGACTTCCATCCTCCTCCATGAAGCTTTCTCTGATTACTTCAGCTCACCATGATTTTTTCCCTAACTCTGGATTGCTAATCTCTTATACCAAAAACAGATTACTGTGTTGTGGGTTATTCAACTGTTACCCATGTATCAGTCTTCTCTCCCACGATGAGAATGTCTTCAGGGACATGGATCACACTTTCTGCTTCCTTGATCTCTTACATGATATTTACCACAGTATCGGGTACGCTATTGAACCTCAGTGACTTTCATTTTGATTGCAAAAGTCATAGAATCAAAGCATTTGAAGGGACTTCAGAGTTTATACAATTTCTACCTCAACAACACTGACAAGTAGTCATCCAGTTTTCACTTGAACACATCTATTGATGGTGAACTCACTCTCTATGATTAAGTAGTCTATTCTGTTTAATAGTATTAACTAACATTTATATACAGCAGGGAATCTTAGCCTGGGATCCAGGGATTCCTTAAGAAGTCCATAAATTTTAAAAGCAATTTTGGTAAAATGTATTTTAATATAATTGGTTTCCTTTGTAATCTATGTGTTTTATTTTTTGTATTTAAAATATTGTTCTGAACAAGAGCGGTTAAGTCACTTGACCATGGTCACACAGCCAGTAATCGCCAGAAGGAGTATCTGAGCCTGGGTCTTTCTGACTCCTAGCCTAGCGTTCTACTGTTACTGCTTTGTCTGTTAGAAAGTTCTTCCATTTGTTGAACTGAAACCAGTTTCCCTGTCTCTTCTGTCCATCAATTTTAGTTATTCCCTCTGAGGCTGGAGAATTTCCAGCTTTCCCTCCATATACTGCTGCCTAATTTCCTGAGAGGTCTTCACCCTGAGGCTTAACCCCTAGGGATATTGATAATCTACCCAAACTCATTTCTCTCTGATGAACAAACTTCTACCTGATCATATACCTTCTCCATCTCTCCATAAACCTTATTTCCCCCTTGAACCACTTGCTCAGCTGAGAACTTTGACTCATATTGCACTGAAAAAAAATCAAGGTCAATCACTAAATGCTCCATCTTCCCTCCTCATCCTCATCTTACATCAAATGCCTCTGCAGTCTCTTCTCCCATTTCACAGGAAGAGGTGACCTTTCTCCTTGTCAAGGAAAATCCCTATACATACACAAAAGATTCTGCTTTACCCCATCTTTTCCAGTAGATTACTTCCTCTCTCATTCCCACTCTCTCACTTAGCTGTCTACTGGTTCTTTCCCTCCTTCTTACAAACATTCTCATGTCTTCCCCATCCTTAAAAAAGTCCATCGCTTGATCCATCCGTCGGTGTTGACTATTGTTCTATATCTCTTCTCCCCTTTGTGGTTAAACTCCTTGAGAATTTACACTCAGTGCCTCAATTTCCTTTCTTCTCACTCTTAATTCTCTGCAGCCCTGACTTCTGAGGTCATCATTTAGTTGAAATTGCTCTCTCCAAAGTTATCGTTGATCTCTTAATCTACAAAACTGAATGGTCTTTGCTCGGTCTCCATCTTTCTTGACTTCTCTGCTGCCTTTGAAACAGTTGATCATTCCCTTTTTCTTGATATTCATTTCTATTTGGATTTTTATGATTACTGTCTCCTGGTTCTCCTCCTACCTGTCTGACTTCTTGTCAGGTTTTTGTTTTAATTTTTGCTGGATCTTCACCCAGGTCATGCCTGCTAACTTTGGGTGTCTCCCAGTGCTCTTCCTGGTTCCTCTGCTCTTCTCCCTCTATACTATTTCACTTGATGATCTCATTATCCACTATGGATTCAAGGATCCTCTCTTTGCTCATGATTCTCGGTTCTACTTATTTAGACTTGATCTCTCTCATGACCTCTAGCTTCATATCTCCAGCTGCCTATTGGTCATCTTGAACTAGATGCCTAGTAGACATCATCCACTCAACGTATCCAAGACTGAACTCATCTTCCTTTCCCCTATTAAGACTCTTAATTTTCCTATTGCTGTTACAGGCACAACCATATACTCAGTCTTGCAATCCCTTTGTCCATCTTGACCTGTCATTTTCTCTCTTCCCCCCCCCCCCCAATATCCATTTGCCAAGTCCTGTTGTTTCTACTCTCTTTCCTCTGACCCTGCCACCAACCTGGCAGGTCCTCATCACCTCATGCCTTGATTACAGCTGGCTAGTGGGTCTGCCTGCCTCACGTTTCTCTCCCCACTCCAATCCATTCTGCATTCCTTTACTAAAGTGATTTTCCTAAAACACATCTGATAATATTATATTCTCCCTCCTTGCCCCTGCCCCCCCAAATCAATTAACTCTATTGACTCCCTATTGTCTTCAGAAACAAATAAAAAGTGCTCTGTTTGGCATTCAAAGCCTTTCATAACCTGGTTCCCTCCTATCCTTCCCATCTTCTTACACTTTTCAGTTCAGTCATTTTTCGGGTGTGTCTGACTCTTTGTGATCCCATTTGGGGTTCTCTTGGCAGAGATACTGGAGTAGTTTGCTATTTTCTTTTCTCCAGCTTGTGTTACATATGAGGAAATGGAAACAGATAGGGTTAAATGACTTGCCTAGGGTCACATAGCTAGTAAGTGTCTGAGGCCCGATATGAGCTCAGGAAGATGAGTCTTCCTGACTCTAGGCCAGATGCTCATCCACTGTGGTACCTAGCTGCCTCATTTACATCTTATTCCCCTACTATGTACTTTTCAATTCAGTGATACTGGTCTCCTGGCTGTTCACGAACAAGACACTCTGTCTCCTGCCTCTCCATTTTCACTGACTGTTCTTGATGTTTGGAATTTTCTCTTTCCTTGTTTCTGCCCCACCCCGACTTCACTGGCTTCCTTAAAGTCATAGCTGAAGTCCTACCTTCTTCAAGAAGCTTTCCCCAATCTCCCATAATGATAATGTCTTCCTTCTATTAATTATTTCCAATTTATTCTGTATATATCTTTTTTTGTACAAAGTTGTTTTTTAATATTCAATTTTATTATTATTATTTATATTATTATATTATATACAATATATATTATAATATTATTATTAGGTCCACTTTTTATCTCTCCTGTATCTCCTTTCCCAACCCTGACCCATTGTGAAAGCAAGAACAAAACCTGTTACAACCATATGTAGTCAAACAAACAAAACAAATTCCGACATTGGCCAGAATATATTATATATGCATATATATATATATACACACACATTATACATATGTATGTATATATTCTCTATATATGTATATAGAGTATGTATGTATATATTCAAATATATATTGTATATATGTGTATAGAATGCACACACATAATATATATATATATATATATATATATATATATATATATATATATATATATATTTCAGGCTGAACTGTAAGTCTGTCACCTTTGTCTCAGGAGGTTGGTAGCAGTACACAGTTAGTTTGAGGGCAGAGGTAGATTTTGCCTTTCTTTTTCTCCCCAGCACTTAGCATAGTAGATGATTAATCAATGCTTTTTGACCGACTGATTTATGATCTTGCACATCACAGCTCTTCAGATAGTTGAAGACAGTGATCATATCTTCCCAGTCCCTTAAAACATGTCTGAGCATCAATGATCATGGCACATATGGCAAGGGGGGTGATGGAAACAACAGGGTTAATTGCATCACCCAGGGTTAATTGCATCTTCCTCTCCCCCTGCCCTCCACCCCAGCTTGTGGTGTCTTTGTCATCCTTAACTACAGGAAGCTGTTGCCAGTAAAACTCTAAAGGGCAGAGAAGAGCTATCAGGATTAGTCACATTCATTTAGTTTATCCCTATATGCTAGCCAGTGCTATGAAACATTTTAAACTCTTGGTCATAGAATCCAGAGTTGGAAGGGACCTTTGAGGTCCTCTGTTCCAGGTCATCCCTATTCCAACATAGTGCAATGGAAAATAGTCACAACTTGGAGCAACAGGAGTTGTCTGTGTGACCTTGGAAAAGTAACTGAAACTTTCCAGGCCTCAGTTTCCCCATTTGTAAAATGAGTGCATTTGGATTAGATGATCTTTGAGGTCCACTTTGACCTTAACAGTCTGGTCCTATGCTTCTAAGCATGAATCTCTTCTACGTCTCTACTTCTTCTCAAGCTTTCACACTAACAAGTAAACTTTTGAAAATAAAAGGGGTTCCAGAATATCAAGGGAACTATTGAAAAGAAATGATAGGGAAAGTGACCTAGTCCTAAGAGATCTCAAATTGTATTATAAAGCAGCAGTCATCAAAACCACTTGGTACTGGCTAAGAAATAGAGGGGTAGACTAGTGGAATAGTTTAGGTACTCAAGACATGGTACTCAATGAATATAACAATCTACTGTTTGATAAACCCAAGGAACCCAGCTTCTGGGATAAGAACTTACTGTTTGATAAAAATTGTTGGGAAAACTGGATAACAGTGTGGCAGAAACTGGCCATAGACCAATGCCCAACACTGTACACAAGAATAAAATCCAAATGGATACATGATCTAGGTATAAGGACTGATACTATAAATAAATTAGGGGAGCAAGGAATAGTGTATTTGTCAGATTTATGAAGAATGGAGAAATTTTTGACTAAACAAGAGACAGAGAATATTATGAAGTGCAAAATAGATAATTTTGATTACATTAAATTGAAAAGTTTTTGCACAAACAAACCCAATGCAACCAACATTAGGAGGGAAGCAGAAAATTGGGAAAGGATTTTTGCAGCTAGTGTCTGTGATAAAGGCCTCATTTCTAAAATATATACAGAACTAAGTCAAATTTACAAGAATCCAAGTCATTCCCCAATTGATAAATGGTCAATGAATAAGAACAGGCAGTTTTCAGAGGAAGAAATTAAAGGTACCTATAGTCATATGAAAAAATACTCTAAATCACTATTGATTAGAGAGATGCAAATCAAAACAACTCTGAGGTACCACATCACACCTATCATATTGGCTAACAGGACAAAACAGGAAGATGATAAATGTTGGAGAAGATGTGGGAGAGTTGGAACACTAATTCATTGTTGGTGGAGCTGTGAGCTGATCCAACCATTCTGGAGAACAATTTGGAACTATGTCCAAAGGACTACAAATATGTGCACACCCTTTGACCCAGCAATATTGCTTCCTAGGTCTGTATCTCAAAGAGATCATAAAAATAGGAAAAAAAAACCACATGTATTTATAGCAGCTCTTTTTCTGGTGGCCAAAAACTGGAAATTGAAGCTATGCTCATCAATTGGGGAATGGCTGAACAAGTTGTGGTATGTGAATGTAATGGAACACTACTGTGCTGTAAGAAATGATGAATAGGAAGACTTCAGAGAGACCTGGAAAGACTTATATGAACTGATGCTGAGTGAAAGGAGCAGAACCAGGAGAACTTTGTACACAGCAACAACCACAGCATGCAAGGAATTTTTCTGGTAGACTTAGCTCTTCACAGCAATGCAAGGACCTAAAAAATTCCCAGTGGGTTCTTGAGGCAAAATGCCTTCTACATCTAGAGAAAGAACTATGGAATTGGATTGCAGAATGAAGTAGACCATTTTCTTTTGTGTTTTGTTTTGTTTTCATGATTTTTCCCATTTGTTTTAATTATTCTATGGAACATGATTAAGGTGAAAATATATTTAATAAGAATGTATGCGTAGAACCTATATAAAATTGCCTACTGTCTTGGGGAGGGAGGGGGAAACAGAGAGCAAGGTGGGGGAGGGAAGGGGAAAATCTAAGATATATGGAAGTGATTGTGGAAAACAGAAAACAAATTAAAAAAATAAAATATATGTATAGTACTGTAAAAAAAAGAAAAGGGGTTCAATGTGATGCTGATGTTGCTTATACATACAGGAAGTGGGATCTAAAACTCCCTTTGGATATGAATTAGGCCTTTGTAGAAAATGCTGCCAGTGTAATATGCTGGTTCAATTAGGGCAGGGTTGGGGAACCTGTGGCCTCAAGGCCACATGTGGCCCTCTAGGTTCTCAAGAGTGACCCTTTGATTGAATTCAAACTTCATAGAACAAATATTTTTATTAAGGGGATTCTAGGATTCCCAGATTTTAGGGAGTATATTTGTTTAAAGCATCTACTAGTATTGTTTTTAACAAATATTCCATTGCATCTATGAAAGGGTGGGATCTTTGATGCTAAGACCATGGAATCCTAGCTCCAGGGCTGGAAGGGCTCAGAAGTCATCTGGTCCAACCCCCTTATTTTACAGATGAGGAGATTGGGGCCCAGGGAGAGGAAGCTCGTCGTCGTTGCTGAAGGTCATTCACCCGGGGAATAAGCATCAGAAGCAAGATTTGAGGCCAGATTCTGTGACTTCCAGAGTCAATGAATTTTTCCACTGTTGGCAATAGTACTTCATGAGTGTTCTGTTAAAAAGAAGAGCAGTGCTGGGCATGGTGGCATCAGTCTATTAATGTTGCAGCAACTGGGGAGGCTGAGGTTGGTGGATCTCTTGAGCTCAGGAGTTCTGAAATGGGCTAAAAAGGGCCAAAACCGATCTGGTGTCTGAACTAAACTGATATAGAAAGATCCCTAAGAGCAGGTGGCAGAGGGGGTTGCCAGACTTCCTAAGGAGGGGTTAACTGATCCAGGATGGAAACAGTGCAGGTCAAAATATCCATGCCCATGAGTACTGTTGTAGGCTTGTGAGTGGGTGCTGTATTTCCAGCCTGGGTAAAATAGGGAGACCCAGTCTCAAAAAAAGAATGGAGGAAGAGGAGGAGGAGGATGGAAGGAAGAAAAGATAGGGAGGGCAAGGAAATGAAGGTGGTGGTCATAAAGCCTGTATATATCAGAGGCAGGGTTTGAATCCAGGTTGTCCTGGCTCTGAAGCTGGTTCTATATCCTTTCTATCATGGTGCCTTGATATACTGCACTATGCTATGCTCTGTATGCTAGGCTAGTGGGTCTGGGTGGTGGGGGGGCAGACTGATGAAGCTGTGCAGCTGGGATGGGAAATGATTATCGCTTTGATAGTTGCTTTCATCTTGCAAGATGCTGAGTTTATGGATATCATAAAGTCCAGGAGAGCAATCAGGTGGGAGAAGATGAAGTGAATTCCCTGGATGCCCTTCTTAAATGATGGAGGGTCTGGGAAGAGCTCTCCAACGTCCACCATCCACATCCAAAAAGGGTTGCAGAGTCATATTATTATATTACCTGAATCTAGTATATTACTATGCTATACTATTAGATAAAAAATAGATCTTGGAGGGGGAAGATCCTTAGGGTTTCTGGCCAAAACAGAAACAATTTTTATTTACATTCATTCTGAGCCAGTCAGGGCCCAGACAGTGACCAAGTAGGACTTGGTCTGGGGTCAGAGTGATTTGGGGTTAAGGCTGGTCTGTAAGAGAAAAAAATAAAGCGACAAAAAAGTTTCAGAAATTAAAGTTTTACATTCTTTTTGGGCAGAGCATTGGCAGGTAGGGTGTGATACCCTATGTGGAGAGAAAAGAAAGAGAAGAGAGTGGACAAAGAGTATACAAAGAATGGAAGGAAGCAAGGAAGGAAGGAAGGAAGGAAGGAAAGAAGAAGAAAGGAAAAAAAGGAGAAAGAAAGAAAAAAAAGAAAGACTTGTGTTGCCCAGGGAAGATCTCTACTCACAGAGGCTGTTTGTTCTCAAAGAAGACCATGACATCAGGAAAGTGATGCCATGATTTGCAAGTGAATGTATTCTAGTGAGAGAAGGCTGTGAAGAGTCACCAGCCTCACTCTCCCCTTTGGGGTCCAGTGGCCAGATATTCATCAGGACAACTGGAGATGGCTCAGGATGCAATGGGGGTCCTTAACCTTTTCAAGTTGAGGTTTTAATAGGTCTCAGTTTGACTGAGGCAGTGCCCTTTCAGTGATTGAGACAAAAAATGGCCTCTTCTCTTTCTTTTCTCTCCACATAGGGTATCACACTCTTACCTGCCAGTGCTCTGCCCAAAACGAATGTAAACTTTAATTTTTGAAATTATTTTGTTATTTTAGCTTTTTCTCTTAAAGACCAGCTTTAACCCCAAATCACCCTGGCCCCAGACCAAGCCTCACTTGGTCACTGTCTGGATCCTGATTGGCTTAGAATGAATGTAAATAACAATTGCTTCTATTTGGGCCAGAAACCCTGAGGGTCTTCCCTTCCCAAATCTGTTTTTTTAAAAAGAGGCCATTCTTTGCTTCAATTATTGAAAGGCTCTCAATCTAACTGAAACCTGTTAAAGATCTCAGCTTGAAAAGACCAAAGTCTCCCACTGCATCCTGGGCCATCTCCAGGTGTCCCGATTCATATTTTGCCACTGGATGGAGATGACTCTGGAGGAGAAAGTGAGGCTGGTGACTTTGCAGAGCATTGCCTCACTTAAATCCAATTCACTTACAAGTTATGGCATCACTTTTCTGACATCATGAACCTCTTCTAGAATGAAGGAAAAAGAGCAGCGACTGTTACTATAGTATTATAAAAAATAAGTTTTTTATTGTTGTCTTCTGTTTCTTATACCATCGTGTTATCTCACTCAAAGTGAGAATGCTATAAGACCTTAGCCTGAAAGGCCAGGGCCTCCCATTGCATCCTGGGCCATCTACAGTAGTCCTGATGAATATCAGGCCACTGGACCCAGATGGATCAGAAGAAGAAAGTGAGGTTGGTGACCTTGCTCAGCCCTCCCTCACTCAAATCAAAGTCAACTGCAGGTCATGTCATCATCTTGATGTCATGGTCCTCTTTGAGAACGAAGGACAAACACAAGCACATCATCATCCTAATTGCCATTTCCCCTCCTCTTTCTCTTCCCACAGAGACATTCTATATAACAATGCTTTTTTAAAATATGAAAAAAAATCAGCACAACTGTTCAATAGTTGGAAAAAGCCTGTGCAATATGTAACACCTGTGTACCTCTAACCTCCATGAAGGAGTGGGTTGGGTTTGTCTCCTCATATCTATCCAGATAAAGGATGGGTAGAGTGGCCAGATATAGATCAGGACAACTGGAGCGTCCAGCAATTTTTTAATATCTTTACTTTTATTATTATTTAACTTTATTTGTTGACTTTCTAATTTTTAAAATGCATACTGAGGTCATTTATTCTTTTTTTTCATTTTGTTAATATATGTTTGTAGAGATGATTTTTTTCCTTTGAGGATTGCTTTAGCTGCATCTCAGAAATTTGGTATTTTGTTTCATCATTACCATTTTCTTTCACATAATTATTGTTTCTATGATTTTATTTATTTATTTATTTATTTATTTATTTATTGTGGTTCAGTTGTTCAGTTATGTCTAACTCTTTCTACTCTGCCATCTTGGCTTCTCCCCTTATGTCTAACTCTTCATGACCCTGTCGACCGTAGCATGCCAGGCCCCTTTGACTTCTACTCTCTTCCAAAGAATGTCCAAGATCATGTTTATTGCTTTCATGACACCATCCATCTCATCCTCTATTATCCCCTTCTCCTTTTGCCATAACTTTTTCTCAACATCAGTGTCTTTTCCAATGAGTACTGTCTTCTCATTATATGGCCAAAGTATTTAAGCTTAAACTTCAGTATTTGTCATTCCAATGAATGGTCTGAATTAATTTAAGAATTGACAGAGTTTATTTTCTTGTTGTCCAAGGGACTCACAAAAATCTTTCCCAGCAACACAAATGGAAAAATGTTGATTCTGTGGTATTCAGCTTTCCTTATAATCCAGTTCTCACAATCATACATTACTACTGGCTTTGGCTGTATGGACTTTTGTTAGCAATATGATGTCGTTGCTTTTTAGTATGCTCTCCAGATTAGCATGGCTTTCCTTCCAAGGTGCAAGCATCTTTTAATTTCATGACTGTAATTGCCATCTGCAGTGATCTTTGAATGCAAGAATATAAAATGACTTTGTTTCCATTTCTTCTCCTTCAATTTCCCAGGAGGTAATGGGACTAGTTGCCATGAACTTAATTTTTCTTTTAATAATAAGCTTCAATCCACCTTTTAACTGTCCTCTTTCACCTTCATCAAGAAGCCTCTTAATTCTTCCCCACTTTCCACCATCAGAGTGGTATTGTCTGCATATTTGAGATTGTTTGGTATTTTTCAACCTGAATTCTGACTTTTGATTCATCTAGCCTGACATTTCACATGAGGTACTCTGTATATAAGTTAAATAAATAAGGTGACTGTTTTTGTTGTACTCCTTTATCCATTTAAAACCAATCAATTTTTTCAGGTTTGGTTCTAATTTTTGCTTCTTGACCTGTATACAGGTACCTCAGGAGACAAGTAAGATGATTTGGTACTGCCATCTCTTTGAGGGCTTGCCACATTTTGCTGTGATCCACACAGTCAAAGGGTTTAATGTCGTCGACAGAGCAGAAGTAGATGGTTTCTTTGGAACTCCTTTGCTTTCTCCATAATCCAGTGAATGTTGACATTTTGGTCTTTAATTCCTCTACCTTTCTGAAAACCAGCCTGCTCTACTGGTAATTCTCTGTTCACATATTGCTGAAGCTTAGCTTACAGAATCTTAAGCATAACCTTGCTGGTATGAGAAATGAGTGCAATTGTTCAGTAATTTGAAAATTCCTTGGCATAGTCCTTCTTTAGTAGGATTTCGATATAAACTGTTCTTTTCCAATCAAGTGGTCACTGTTGAGTTTTCCAAATTTGTTGGCATATTGAGTGCAGCACCTTAATAGCATTATGGTTTGGGATTTTAAATCACTCATCTGGAATTCCATCACTTCCATTAGCCTTATTGACTAGGCCCTTCTGACTTCATTCTTTAGGTTGTCGAGATCTAGATTGTTACCATATTTTGTGGTTATTCGTGATATTAAGATCTTCCTTATATAGTTTTTTTGTGTATTTTTGCCACCTTTTCTTGTTTTTTTCTTCTCTTAATTCCTTACCATTTTGTCTTTTAGCATGCTTATTTTTGCGTGAAATGTTTCCTTTACCTCTCTAATTTTCTTGAAATCTCGTCTTTCCCATTCTATTGTTATTTTTCTATTTCTTTGTATTACTTATATAAGAAAATCTTCCTATGTCTCCTTACTCTTCTCTGGAATTCTGCATCCACTGCATTCATCTTTTCCTTTCTCCTTTCCTTTTTTGCTTTTCTTTCTTCCTCAGCTGTTTGTAAAGTCTCACCAGATGCCATTTTGGTTTTTTGCCCTTCTTTTTCTTTGGAATTTTTTTTGGTTGTTGTTGCTGCCTCCTGTTCATAGTTTTTCAGGCATTCCATCTACCAGATCTAATCCTTTAAATCTGTTCATCACCCTTACTTCATTTTTATTAAGGGTGTTATTTAGATCATTCCTGTAGGGCCTGATAATTTTCCCTACTTTCTCCAATTTAAGTCTGAATTTTGCAATGAGTAGCTCTTGATCTTTGATCCATTCATTATTTGGAATTTTATTATTAAATCTCCATTTGAACTTGGACTTTTTGTTTGTGGTCCCTAAGCCCACAAGGACAAGGATATTGTGTTATGATCTGTAAAATATATATTAACTATTTCTGCCATTTTACATTTGTTTGTAGTATCGCTGTGCCCTAACCTATGGTCAATTTTTGTTAAATTTCCATGTAGTGCTGAGAAATATGTTTATTCTTTTGCATCCTATTTAGAAGATACTATAAGTCGTTTAACTCGAATTTCTTTGGTAATTTGTTAATTCTATATTTTCTTTTTTATCTTTCTTCTAAAACTGAGAGACATTGAAAACTCCTATCACTCTTGTGTTACTGTCTGGGTCTTTCTATTGTTCTGTTAATGTTTGGGGTTTTTTTTTATGAATTTGAATGCTAAGGCATTTGAAGAGTATATGTCTATTACTGACATGGGTTTGTTGTCTATGATTCCTTTCACCACAATGTAGTTCCCTTCTTTATCCCCTTTTTTGTAGATGTTTGTTTTTGATTGTATGATTGCAGTTCCTACTTTCTTGGTTTCAGCTGATTCATATTAAAAATTTTTCCCTTCCCTCAGTTTTATTTTGTGTAAGTCTTTTTTTAAATATATTTATTATAAACAATAGATCATAGGATTTTATTTTATTGTTCAATCTGTTGCTCTTTTTCATTTTATTGAATTGTAAACAATGCATTTATTTGTAAAATTGTGAGTTATTTTAATATTTTCCTTCATTTGTTTCTGATATTTTTTTCAAGTTGATTCCCCGCCCCCGCTTTTTGCTGCAAACACAGTACTATGTTCCTTTAGTTATGTTAGCTTATTCTTTTTTAAGGTGACCCTAGTTCTAATATTTCTCTTCCCTTCACCTTTCTACTTCTTTTCCCATTAATTATCACTTTCCCTTTGGTATTTTGCTTATTAGTTCTTTTTTCTTTTCTACTTTTATTTGATTATTTATTTTTACTCTTAGTTTTTCCACTTAGTCAAGTAGACTTCTCTTTTTCCTCCCCTTTAACTAGTAGTGTTTATTAGTTTTTAAAATTTCCTTTTAGTGCCCCTGTCCAGAGAGATTTTCTCTCATCCCCTTCATTTTCATCTTCTCTTTCTATGTACTCTAGACCCTCATTGTCTAGTTCCTGGCCACTAAATTGTCTAATCTCTCTCTATTTCTGCATTAATCATGCAATCATTACTTCCTAGGTCACCATTCTGAACTCTTTCTTCTTGGTAGTTCCTGCCACAGGTTCCTCATTTCCATTGTATTTTGCTCTTGGAATAAAGACAATTCCTAGAGGTGGCAGGAAAGATATTGCTCCATGTACTTGATTTGTATTCCACCATTGATCTCTACCTTCCTTCTGGTTCCCTTCTTTTCTCCACTTGCCTCAAAATCTCTTCCCTGGGTCCATACCCTCCCACATGAGGTAGGATGAGTGGCCTTTTCAGATCTTTTAGATAACATGCAGCACAGGGTCCCCATCTTCCTTCACAGAACGTCTGTTGTCACTCATAGGAGCCTTCATCAGTGGAACCCCATCCTGGTAGCAAAGGATGGCCTCCCTCTTTTCCTCCCTTTTCAATCCTTCTCCCTTTCTCCTTATCCACTTCCCTAGCTTCTTCTCTTTCTGAGCCCACCAGGATCACTTTCCCCTCGTTGTTAATACTCAATCTGACTCATGTACGTCATCCACTCCCTTTCTCCCCTCCTCTCCTTTCACACACCCTCCAATTTTGTCATGTTCCACAAAAAAATTGATTTGCCTGTAGGTAGAGTATCATCCAGTTCTGTCCATAATGCTCCAGGTCTGCCTCTTTATTGTTATCTATACCTGTCTTCTACCTTGATCCTTGTCACATTTAGGAACAAGTCTCTTCCTGATCTCTCTGTTCTCACTCTGTTACTGCACTTAGGTACTGTGTTTGTTCATTCCTCCTGCATTTCTGTTGTCTGGGGCATTTAGAAACAAGCAATCTCTTCAGGTCTGGTTTTCTTTCTAAGAATGTTTCAAATGACTCTTTATTGTTACACATCTGTCTTTTTTTATTTATGGTTAAACTCAGATTTGTAGGGCATGCTACTCTGGACTGCATTCTGAGCTCTACTGTTCTTCAGGGCACATTATTCCATTCCCTCCTATATTTTCTGGTGGGCACAAAATAGTCTTGTGTAATTCAAGTTTCCTTTCTTTTGTATTTGAAGGTCTTTCTCTTGATTGCTTACAGAACCATGTGCCCTGTAGTCTACAGCTTTGTTTTTTTTTCTTGGAGGGGATCTATGAATTCTTTCAATTTCATTTTCTATGTTCCTAAATTCTGGGTAGTTCTCTCATATTAGTATAGTATGGCATGGAATAGGATGGGATGGCATGGCATGACATGGTACTATATTATACTATACTAATATTATGTTTTTACTCTTTCTATACTGTTGACATTATTATAATATACACACTCTACATTATAGTATTCCTATATTATTAGCATATTATATCATTATTATGTTATACTGTGCTATTACTATTCTATACCATACTATAACTAAACTAACTAAATTATATTGTACTATCCTATGCTATGCTATGCTAAGCTATGGTCTTCCTCTAGCTGAGATAACAGCCATATTGTCGGGTCTACCCAACCAAGGAAGTGGTTTGAAGGCAGACTGGCATTAGTGCCAGGCTCTGGGGATCAGGAGGAGACAGCTGTAAGAAGAAAAAGGGAACTAGAGGCAGCAAGGTAGGTCCCTCTCACTTACCAGGGACCCTTCCATTGGTTGTATCACTTTGCCACGTTGCTATCTTTGTCAATAAGGAACTTAGTAGAGTTTGACTTTATTACTCTTTCCCAAATCCTCCCTTCCCCACATCCTTGGGTTATTAGAAGCCTCAGTACTTCATGACCCTATGGTTTCATGAATAGTGTTGTCTCATTCGCTGCTGTCCATCGTTACCTCAACAATCCCTTTTCAGTTTCATCAATAGCATAAAATTTGCCACCTTATAGCCATTCTTATTGTCTTCTCTGAGCCTTGAATGACAGACATTGAGTCTCTGCGTTAGTCCTCAAAACCCTTCAAGCCCGAGGCTCTCTCCCTTTATGGGTCTGGCACTCCTCTGGCATAGGCTTTTGAGAGCCAGGATCATCTCTATACCAAGGATGATGAGGGATCAGACAATGTTGATGGAGAATATAGATACATTTACATCTATTCAGGGCTTAACAAGAAGTTTACAGATTTGACCGTATGCCTTTATGAGGCATTTTTTCTTGGTGTATTAAATTTCTATCAATTCTGAACTGACCTTTGACTTTAAACCTTTCTTACTCTACCAAAAAAAGGAAATGTTTGGGCACTGCACCCCTAGCCACAGATGGCTATGAGTGCAGAAAGATAGAATGGTTTGAAAAAGAGAGGAAGCCCAGGTTGAACCTCTATTTCTGCTTTAGCCCACTGTTCATCAAACACAATTCAATTGTTCAGAAGTATTAAGAAGTATTGTATTTCACTCAGTGACCCTGATTTTTCTGATTGTTCAGGTGTTGGCATCATTTTCAGCAAAGTACTCACTTGCAGGAATGCTCACTTCAATCATATTTAACTGAAGCTCTGGGTTCAAAATGGGGGCATGTCAAAAAATCCCTTTTTTGACTTATTACCCCATCTAGGGGTTCCCCTGAGAAAAGAATTTGGCTTATTCTTTACCCCCACAGAATCATGTCCTTGGGATAACAGAATAGGCTCATTTCTAGTTCTCTCCAGTTAGTCACAAGCACTTATGGAATGCCTACTATGCATCAGGTACCACCCCCTATCTAAGGGGAGGGAGAGATAATTAGGGGTAGAGGATAACGCCTCATTTCTTCTGCCACACCCAAAGGATAAAAGCACTTGAGATCATTACAAAATCAATGCTCTTTCCTCAGATCTGTAGAGTTTTCATAACTCACAGGAAAATCTGAGTTTATTTCTCCACATTATTTTGTCCTTTCTTGCCTTAATCTTGACTTGAACACCTCTAATGACAGGAAACTCTTTACCTCATGAAACGGTCCAGTAGATTTTGGGACAATTCTAATTGTTAGGAGGTTTTCCTTTCTATTTCCTTTCTAAAACCTACTTCCCTGTAACTTCCACCCACCAGCCTTTATTCTTTGGTCTGGAGGCCAAGCAGAATAAATCTAATTACCCTTTTCTACATCTGTTGCTTTTCAGATATTTGAAGACAGAAATCTTGTTCCTTCCCATTCCCCTCCCTACGCCAACACACACACACACACACACACACACACACACACACACATACACACAATCAGTGGCATAGGTTAGGTGCACAAGACACAGTAGTCACTGACTATAGCTATGTGTTGTTTGATAAACCCGAAAACTCTAGCTTCTGGGATAAGAACTCACTATTTGATAAAAACTGCTGAGAAAACTAGAAAATAGTATGGCAGAAACTAGGCATAGACCAACATCTTACACTGTATACCAAGATGAAGTCAAAATAGGTACATGATTTAGACATAAAGGTGATACTATAAGCAAATTGGGAGAACAAGGAATAGTTTACCTGTCAGATCTATGGAGAAGGGAAGAATTTATGCCCAAATAAGACATAGAGAACATTATGAAATGAGAAATGGATAATTTTGATTACATTAAATTAAAAAGGTTTTGCACAAAGCCAATGCAATCAAGATTAGAAGGAAAACCAAAAACTGGGAAACAATTTTTAGAGCCAATGTGTCTGATAAAGGTTTCATTTATAAAATAGAGAACTGAGTCAAATTTATAAGATATAAGGCATTCCCCAAATAATAAATGGTCAAAGAATATGAACAGGTGGTTTTCAGATGCAGAAATTAAAGCTATCTATAGTCATATGAAAAATGCTCTAAATCACTATTGATTAGAGAAATCCAAATGAAAACAGCTCTGAGGTTCCACATCATACCTATCATACCTATTGGCTAACATGACAAAACAGGAAAATGATAAATGTTGGAGAAGATAATGGAAAAATTGAAACATTAATGCATTGATGGTGGTGTTGTGAACTGATCCAATCATTCTGGAGAGCAATTTGAAACTATGCTCAAAGGGGTATAAAACTGTGCATACCCTTTGATCCAGCAATACCACTACTAGGTCTGTATCCCAAAGAGACCATTAAAAAAAATGAAAAGGACCCACATGTACAAAAAAAATTTATAGCATCTCTTTTCATGATGACCAAGAATTGGAAATTGAGGGGATGCTCATCATTTAGGGAATGACTGAACAAGTTGTGGCATATGAATGTAATGGAACACCAGCATTTTATAAGAAGTGATGAGTAGGCAGATTTCAGAAAAAAACTGGAAAGACTTATATGAACTGATGCTAAGTGAAGTGAGCAGAACCAGGAGAACACTGTATATAGTAACAGTCACATTTGCGATGATCAACTTGGTTAGACTTAGCTCTTCTGAGTAAAGTAAGGTTCTAAGATAAATTCCAAAAGACTACTGATAGAAAATGCTATCCATATCCAGAGAAAGAGCTATGGAGTCTGAATGCAAATCGACATACACTATTTTTTCTCTCTTTTTTTCTTTCTTGTGGGTTTCCCCTTTTGTTCTGATTCTTCTTTCACAATATGACTAATGTGGAAATATGTTTAATATGATGGTGCATGTATAGCCTATATCAGATTTCATGCCATCTTGAAGAGAGGAAAAGGGAGAGAGGGGAGTAAAATTTAGAACTAAAAAAATCTTACAAAAGTGAATGTTGCAAACTGAAAATAAATAAATAAATAAATAAAATTTCTCCCCTCTCTAAGCACACAGTTCCTTCTAGCCCCTTTGCTCATGGATGTGACATAACCATCCAATATGTAGACTTTCATTCATCACTGTGAAAGAGCTGAAGAGACACTTCACATTATCACCAGAATGTCTGTTAATTGTTTAGAGGAGATACTGATTCCCCAGGCATCCTTATCCAGCAAACTTGTGATCTCACCAAGTTCCAAGTGATGAGAAAAATCCTTTTTCTTAGGGCTGCCTGTACCTCATTTCCCATTGCTCTGATGTTCTTATATCTGTTTTCCTGCCAAAATAAATTCATGTCCTCAGTGGAGGTCAAAACAATGGTGTCAGGAGCCTCAGATTTGGAGGAAGGAGACTTGAGATCTAGTTCCACCTGGTTCTGATAACTTTCTGACCTTGGGTCTATTTCTCTATCTAAAAAATGTGAAAAATTCTTACCACCTCAGGATATGAATCCTCCAGAAAGAAAATATGTTCTTTTTAAAAAGATCAGCAACCAAAGTCCCTGGCTCCTTTTCTTTGAAGCAAATGTCTATTTTAATACTAAGGTATAATGCTTTGATATAAATGCCATAGTGTATGTGAAAGTGCTTGGTGGTTGGTTACCAGGTTATATAAATGTAAGTTATTATGATGCTTCTCAGCTAGTTCATAGGTCTAAGAAGTTTTATTCCATTGAGAAAAATGGAGATATAAAATCAAGCAGTAATGGAATTAAATACCTCAGACCCAAACCAGTAAGAATAGGGAATTGCCAAGTTGATAGAATAGGATTTATTTTTGCAGTCTCTTTCACACAAAGGTATCCCCACCAACCTTTTGCGACCAATTATTCTGTGTGTGTGAAAATGCCAGCCAGTGATACATCACACAGACAGCATCTGCAGATGGGTAAGGGTGGTGATAATTACCAGTGCCTAAAAGCTTTCAGTATCGGCAAGCCAAAGCCCACAGCATCAGAGATTTGACAGGGATTACTCATTAGTCTCTTTCTCAAATGCTCAATTACGGCAGATAGTCATCTTTTGGACTGTTCACCTCTGTCTCCTTTCCCTGGCTCTAGAGATGGTCTGCATTTCTGAAGTCCTTGGTATTTATGGTAAATGAGAAAAGTAGCGTGGAAGTGGGTGTGTGTGACAATTGTCTGAATTAAGGAGCGGGTCTCTAGAGAGAGGAAAACCTTGGAAAATCATCCAAGGTCCATTCACAGGTCAGATGAGTGAGAACCTTACATTTCTGCCTCAGTAAATTTCCACTAACTTGATAATTTCAAAGTTCATTTATCTCCCAAGCCAACATTCTCACGCTGAGCTAAACCAACCTTGAGGGTAATTAGACATTTTTTCCTGGGGCTTTGTAGAGTAACCTCCAATTCTTGCAGTTTATTGCGCTAGGGAGCAGAAGTGACCAGTGTCTCCTGGGAATTGTGTCTAATGGCCTGGAATCATGACACTATGGCTGGCCGACTCTGCTGAAGTCATGATATTCATCACTTCACCTTGATTAATACCTTGGGTTAGCCTGGAAATTCCAGCTATTTCCTTTGCTGAAGTAGAATTGAATGAACTCAGTGGGGGTCCCACAGAGGTCTTTGTGTACTGGGGATAGACTCAGCCCACCTGAGGCCTGCATTTTCACTGTGGGAAGCCCCCTCCCTTACTACTGAATGCATGAGACAAGAGCCATGGCAGCAGGAAGGGCTGATTTTCTTTAGATCTGGTAGGGAGGCTGCTGAAAACTCAGTATATATCTGTAGCAAAAGCATTAATAACATTAGAAATAACCTTAATAATGATATATAATAATATTAACGATATAATAATAATATATAGGATTTCATTGTATAAACTTGATCATAGCAGGGGACTTTTAACCTGGTATGTATGGATTTGTGCTTCTATGCAATTGATTTTCTTTGTAATTCTAAGCATTTTGATTTATACACTGAACAGCTTTATTCTGAGAAGGGGTCAGTAGGTTTCTTTCTCCTGACTGCCAGAGAGTCCATGACACAAAAAATGTTAAGAACCCTGTCATAGGGTTAAGAAATTATATCTTATTAAGGGGAAGTAAGAGGATATGAGGTTCAAAAAGAGTATAAAGCCAGAATCACTAAAGAAAGGACCAGCTGCAGTGATGGATTGACGTAGATATAAGGGACCTTTGAGAATACGTACTCAGACCATAGGATGGCAGAGTTGGGTCCTTAGAATATAGACTGTTAAAACAGAGAATGAAAGAGTCAGAAGAAACCTTAGAACACAGATTGTTAAACAAGAGGATGCAGAGAAGGAGGGACCTTAGAACACACTATTCTAGTTTATATAAAGTTAGAGGTAGCAGGGGTCTTAGAGGTTATTTAGTTCAATCCCCTAAGAGAGGGAATATCTTGTCTGAAGCTACACAACAAACCAGGGTTAGAATTCAAGACTCCTGTGGGCTAGTCTAGTGCTTATGTGGGAGACAACATTTAAACAGTTTTGAATCGACATGGTATACATGGGGTGAGTTGGAGTGAATCTCAGAGGGAAGGCACAAGTCAGAGGGAAGGTATGAGTCAAAAGAAAGGCCTCTTGCAAAAGGTCGGATTCAGGTAAGTCTTGGAGAAAGCCTGGGAAGCCAGGAGGTAGACAAACAAGGAGAATATTCCAGGCCTGGGTCAGCCAACTACTGAAGTAGGCTAGACATGAGGTCATGGGAACCCTTGGGATTTCCTGATCAGGCTTCTGTCTGGTATGTTTTCTAGATCCGTTTGGAGGAGGTTTTTTTTTTTAATGTGGGGAGAGGGTTGTAAATGATGTGAAGAACTCACTTCACTTATAATTCACCAACTTGGATTTTCCTCCTGGTCTCAAAATTAAAAAGAAAAAAAGGTTCATAGATCTCAAGTTAAGAACTTTTGATCTACCTCGTCCAACTCCCTCAGAAGCAAAAACGAAGACTCAAAGAGGGAAGGAAGCTGTCCAAAGGCCACAGGTGTAGCCAATGGTCTATCTAACTCCATCAAATTTCAAAGAATGAAATTGAGGTCTAGAGGGGCTTCAGTGACCTGCCCAAGGTCACAGAGAATTGTTGGCAGAATCTGGTTTCCCCAGTCACAGGACTCCAAATCCAGAATTCTATTGACTGTACCACACTATCTTTCCATCTCCTGGTCTAGGGGTTCTGTCCCTGACTGCTACTAATGACAGATAGTGATTTAGGTTTGTACAGTGCTATTTCTGTATCAATTTATTTGTGCCTCACTACAACCCTGGGATTCAGGTGCTTTTATTATTTCCATTTTGCAGAGGGGAAAATTGAGAGAGACAGAGTCGAAGAGCTAGTGTCTGAAACAGGATTCAAACTCAGGTTTTCCTGACTCCAGGTCCAGTCCTCTAACCCTTTCACCACCCACCTGCCTACTCCATGTTTCCTTTTTTATTGTCCAAGATCACATTTTCAATTCTGTCTAAGCTCCATGCTCAATGCTTTGCCCTTCTTTTCAAGGAGCAGAGGCCTTCCTCCATAGCTACTGCAAGTTAGGCTTAACAAAGTAATATTAAAGCATTTGAAATAATACAGTACAGTTATCAACATGACTTTTAAGAGAAAGATATTTGAAATAGATAGCATACCATTAAGGTTCAGAGATCTGAAAGCACAATGAAGAAACCATTTGCTGTCTCTTGCTTCACTTCCTCAGATCATTTATCTGGTTTATTCACTGTTATAAAGGGAATAAGAAGGCCCTTCCATCTTAGATGTCTATTCAGCCTTCAGTATCTATTTTCTTCTGCTTGGATCAGTTTCTTTTTCCTTGGGCTCAGCTTTGATTGAGACAGACTTTTCCCTCTCTATCATTTGGTAAGCAAGCTTAGAAAGGACAAGTTAGTTCCTAGCATGTATCCAATCTTCCCCGCAAAGAAAGATTTGAAAATGCAGAGCTTTTTTCAAGAAAGCAGACCCTCAAAATCATTAATTCAGTTTAGAAAAAGGGCTTTGGGCATTTTCAAAACACCAAGAAAATGTGAAAGACTCTTTCCATGTGAATAGTTTTGATTACATAAAATTGAAAAGCTTTGGTATGAGCAAAATAAGCACTGTTCAAATCAGAAGGCAACAGTTTGGAAAAGAAACCCCGACTAACCTTCACAGAAAATTTCTCAGAAAAAAGTCTATTGTCTAAGATAATATAAAGAGTGGATACAAATATATAACAGTTAGTAGCATTCCCTAGTAGGTCAAAAGACATGACTAGGCATTTCCCAAATGAAGAAAAACCAGTTATTGGTATTCACATGAAAAAATACTCTATCACATTTAATAAGAAAAATTCAAGCTAAAACAACTCTGAGATTTTGTCTCATACACATCAGATTGGCAAAGATGACAAAAGAGGAAAATAGCAATTGTTGGAAGTATGTAAGTAGGAAACGTGTCTATTAAGTGATTACTTTATGTCAGGCACTATACTAAGTAATGGAGATAGATACAAGAAGAAAAAAAAGAGAGTCCCTGTCCTCAGGCTTACAACATAGAAAAGACAATACATAAGGGGAATGGGGAGAGGAATGTGCCTGGTGCTGGGGTTTGGTGTTGAAGTCAATCAATCAATAATCAATTGATAAACATTTATTAAGTGCCTACTATATGCCAAACACTGTGTTAGGTCCAGAAATCAGAAGCACAGATGGGAGGGGAATGAAGGTTGGTTGGCCTGAGTCTCCAAAATGGAGACACCAGGAGGAATTCACCAGTTGAGGAAAAAGGTTCATATAGTGGGTGTGTGTTCCAAGGTGAGGAGAACCTAGGCACTGAGGGAGGCTCTAGGAGGAGACAGTTACAGAGGCATTGTGTTCTAAGTCATCCATGTACTGGTGGAGCTCTGAATTGGTTTAATCATTCTGGAAAACAATTTGGAACCATACTCCAAAAGATACTAAACTATAATGCCCTTTAACCCCCTGATCCTAATATTAAGCATGTATCCCAAGGAAGTTAAGGGCAGAGGGAAAGGATCTATATGTACAAGAAGATTGATAGCAACATTTTTTATTGTAGCAAACAACTGGAATCATAATAGCTGCTCATCAATTTGGGAATGGCTAAACAAATTGTGATATAGAAATATAATGGAACTTTATTGAGACATAATAAATGAGAAATGTGATAGATTCAGAGAAATATAGAGAGGTTTATTTGATCTGATAAAGAATGAAATTAGCAGGACCAGGAAAATAATTTATATGATGGCCATAGTAATAATATGAAGGAAAACGTTGAAAGATGTCAGAAATTTTATCAGATCAGGGTCAAATTATAACACAATGATGAAATATACCTTCATTCCCTTGGGGGAGAGGGGATTACTAGAAGAGTTTGGCACCAGATATGGTGAATATTTTTATTTATTTTGCTTGACTACATGTATTTGTTATAATGTCAGAGAAAATATTAATATAAATTTAGTACTCTATGATTTAGGCTCGTGTGCCAGAAACAGCATTATTGACTTGAACTTTGATCTATATCAAGCCATTTTTAGCTTGAAGAGGGAGAATGATGTCCAAACTGGTATAGTCCCCCATGCCCTCTGGCATCGTGCTCTGCCCCAAGAAAATTTAATGTAATATTTGTAGGAATCTTGAACAAGGAAGATATTACAATATGTAAAAAACACAGTTTGGGATTAACATTCCAAGGTAGTCATTACTCAGATGTTTTTTGGATCATTTCCCCTGAGGAACTCCTTCCTGTGATCAATATCTTAACTTTGAATTTTGAAAAAGAAGACACTGTACCCAGATAAGTCATGCACTAATCACCCCAGGTAGGTAGGAAGGCAATAATGCTATCTAGGCAAGAGTTCAATTTGATTATCACTCTAATTCTATTTCAAAGGAAGGTTCTAGCTTTTGTTCTTCCCACTTTCAAAAGTTGGAAAAGTGTTTTAGATTGGAGAAATAGTATTTCTTAGTATTTCAAGAGAAACTAAAAGTTGGTTTAAAAAAACACCATACTGTTTTACAAGAAGGAAGGGCTTCCACTGGTGTAATCTGGAGGAAGTGGGCTGCTGAGTCATGATACACATGGAAAAAAAGAGCGTTAGTAAAAACATTTTAAAGGGTACACAGAAGGAGGAGGGAGATGCATTCTTAAATTGTTAGATAAGAATAGGGACCAGACCTGTCATTTTATTGGTACAGGGAATTCCTAGTTGAGACTGAGACCCTTACCCATGCTGGTCAGCACCTTCTTTTCAACCTGAGTTGTTTAATTGAGAAGTTAAGTCACTTACCCAGGTCTAGGTATATTTCTCTAAACACACACACACACACACACACACACACACACACACACACACACACACACACCCCAAAACAAAAAGAACCTTTATTCATGGCAGAAGTTGAGAGCTTGTTGTATGGGTCTTCTTTCTTGTTCTTACTGTTTTAAATGTTTGTGATGATTGCTGAATTCACAAGAAAGGAGAACTTTGAAATAAAAAAGAATGAAATGTGTTAGTGTGCACAGAATACAAATGTGAAATGGATCATTTTCTCCTTGGGTATTGTTGTCCGGTGTTTTAATTTATTCTGTTTTTATCAAGTCGATGAGTCAACAGGCACTAATTAAGTACCTACTATGTGCAAAGTGAAGTTTATCCAGGAAAATGTATGGATTGAGATGACAACGAGTTATCTGAACATGTGTCCTACCTGAGTTTTGCAAAATACTTTCAAGATAGGCGTCACCTTGGAAGGACATCACATCGGTTTGAATTGCTGGGTAAGCCTTGCTTTCCACCACAGGTCAGTCAGCTCAAATGTAAGGTCAAGACAAGATTGTACCTATCAAATGAGAAAAGAGAAGCTACCTAAGCAGCTTTTTTCATTTATTTGTAGAGGACTGCATAATGTGGCCTGACTGAGCTTTTCATAAGAAAAAAACAAAAACCCAACAACGGGAAAGTAGTTCAGTGGTTGATTTTTTTTGTCTGGTGGAAGAAAATTATGACAAGGCAATGAAAACCACAAGTTATGGAAATACTTGCCCTCTTGAGGTAAGTGCCATTCCCAGAATGGAAGCAAAGTCTGAGAAGAAAGCACTTTTGCCAAATAGCAAAGCCAAGGACAATTTACCTATTTGACCCCATATTATGAAAGGAAAAGATGAAGTCAATGGCTCAATGGGCAACCAGGCAAGGGAGAGGAATCCATATCTTTTTCTTTTGAATATAGAACAGCTACCCCCCCGCCCCCCCCCCCCCCCCCCCCCCCCCCCCCCCCCCCGCAAATGAGGAAAACTCTTGAAGTTGCAGATTATCACCCCAACTTTTCTTAAAGTTCTTTTGTTCTTACATTTTTATATCTGCTTAGAGCTGGAATTTGAAATGCATGCTTTGAACAGTCATACCTTCTTAGCATACCATGGGACCAGTTTTTAAATTAGCCCGGGAGCACACAATGTTGAAAGTCTTGAGACCAATGTTCAAATCCCTTGCCATAGGATCCTGGGTGAATCAAGTAATCTCTCTGAGTCTCTTTTTTCCTTATCTATAAAATGATACGTTGTTAGAAAAAGATGGAGTCTTAGGTGTCTTTTAGTACTGACATTTAGTTGATGGATATCAATTAACAAGGATTTATTAGGTATCTCTTATGTGCCAAAGATTGAAATGATCCCTACTTTCTAAGCATCTTACATTCTAGTAGGGGAGACAAGAAGTACAGGTAAATATGTATACAGCTTAAGTTTAAATTGATTAAATACATACTTATATACACATTACATTTAATAAGTAATTATATGTATTATATACATGTATAAACATCCAACTTATATTTAATATTTTTATTGCTAATACATTTACATATGCAAATCAATTATATTTAATAAATAAATTACATTAGATACATTTATACATGCAAATAAATTACTTCAAGTACAACTATATGTAGATACAAAGTAGGCAAATACAAGGTAGTTTGGGAGGAAGGGCAATAGGTGTTGGGGACAATCAGGGAAGGTTTCATGCAGGAAGTGGTGCTTGAGTGGTATTTTAAAGGAAGAGAGGGGACTGTCTCTCAGGAAGAGGTAAGGAGGGAGTGTATTCTAGGCACATGGGATAGCAATGCAAAGTGGATGGAGTACTACATGTGAGAGGGAGAGACATATAGAGAGTGACACAGAAAGAGAGAGAGAGACAGAGAGAGAGAGAGAGAGAGACAGAGAGAGAGAGAGAGAGACAGAGAGAGAGAGAGAGAGAGAGAGAATGCAATCTGCTGGAGAAGATGAGAGGGGACAGGAATGAGTGACCATGTAGACTGATTGACCTTGGCAAAAATGGCCACCTTTCTGTCAGAGACTGGGTGATGATGTCAAGGGAGGTTTTTGAGATGAAGAGAATGGGAGACAAAGGAGTTCATACAGAATGGTTTCAATTTTCTCAGTAAAGCAAGAAGTAAGGTCCTTAATTAAATGGAGAGAGGGGGTGGGAGAAAGGGTTTCGAATTGCTTCTGTAGATAGCAAGACAGGGAATTAATTAGAGGGATTACATTGCTGCAGTGAGAGTCAGTTCTGGTTGGTTAACATGAATTTGTAAGGTATGTAGGCACCATGGTTCTGAGACTTCTCCCTACTGTGCCCTAGGAGGAGAGGCAGCAGGCAGCAGGAATAATTGAGGGCTGACATTTAGTAAGGAATGAGTAGTGGTAAGAAGAAGGGGAAAGGAGGTCTAGAGTAGAGGGCAGTGTAGAGTGTTGATGGCAAACAACTGGTGTGAGACTGGAGAGGGAGATAAGTGAAGTCAGGCAGGAGTATTGAATGACCAATAAAGTATTGAATGTTGGAGGGAGTAGAGGTCTCCATGAAGGTGAAAAATCGGTGTAGGATGGGTGAGGCCTAGGGAGAAGTATGACATAGAAGGTTATGATCCGATAGAAGAATATCAGAATTTCTAATTTGGGAAGGGGAACGTTTCTCAGTAATGAGGAAACCTAGTGTATGAACACCCAGGAATGGCTGAAGTGAAGAAATAGTCATGAGATTTAATGAAACTGAGGGACTGGAAGGTTAGGGAGTTTGAGGGTTCATATTAAAATCTCCGAGAACAAGGGCAGATGTTGGGGAAGAGAGGAAGCTGGTGAGCTGGACATTTTGTGTTTCATCCCACTCTGACAATCTGTGTCAGCTCTAACAGCTCACTTCTTCAGCGCTCAAGTTCCCTCATTTATAAAAGTGAGGATGGCAGAGTTCCAAAGGTTTCTTCCAACTTTGACATGCCATGTTCCACATTCTGTGTTCTAAGTTCCTTGCACAGCCAACATGCCATACTCTGATATTCTTCATTCTAGACTCCACTTTGGGCCCCAGTTGATTCCACTGTAAAATTGCTGTTATGTTTGTTCTTTGCTTTCCAAGATGACCATGACATCAAGGTGATGACATGACTTGCACCTGACTTTAATGTGAGTGAGGGAGGGCTGTGCAAGGTCACCAGCCTCACTTTCTCCTCCAGAGACATCTGGTTCCAGTGGCCTGATATTCATCAGGATGACTCCCTTGTAAAGTAGAGAGAATAGGTTAAGTGATCTCCTGTTCTAACCTTCTGCCAGTCTAGGCACGAGGAGTGGCAAATAACATGGCAAATAAGTTTGGCAGTAACTGGGTCTCCCACTGTATTTCCTCATAAGCCTCTTCAAGGAAGGCTCGAGGACTTTCCATGGCTTCAGGGTTGTCTTCTTTTTGTGAAGTTCTGCTTCATCTTAGGGATTTCTAAATTCAAAGATTTGTATTTCAACCATCTAACTGAACAAAAATGAGAGCCTAAGGAGGATGACTGCAGTGAGGAGGAAGGAGAGGAGTCAGGTGTAACAGATATTTCAGAGTAACTGCACTCCTTGTCAACTGATTGGACATGTGGAATGATTGGAGTTCAGGAGGGCTCTGAAGTTGGTGTGCTAGTACATTTTACTGGACTCCTTTCCCTCTCCTCTTTATTCTTCATAGTAAAGTATTGCTTTCTGCATTGTGAAGTGAGGGGGGACTACATCTGAAAATGAAGGTGGTGGAAAGAAAGAAGGAAAGAAAGCATCAATAAATTGAAAGGTAAATTTCAAGTCTAGGGGGGTGATCTTCAGAGGAGGAAAGAGACAAGCAGTACTGGAGCAGGGAGACACGGTTTTAACCAAGGCTGCAAGGAAAGGAAACTTTTCCCCATGCATGGGGCTGGAAATGCCATTGGGAGGGAGTCTTTGTCCAGGAAGGTCCCTCTTGAGGTTTGCAATGCTCTCTCCCCCACGATCGTTCTCTGACATAGGTAATCAATCAGTCAATCGATCAGTAAGTGTTTATTAAGTGCCTCCCACAGGGCCAGAGACACAAAAAGAGGCAAAAGATGGTTTTGGTCTTCCAGGAGCACAGAGCCTAATGGGGAGGTAACCATCAAACAAATACGTACAAGCAAGCTATATGCAAGAGAAATGGGGAATAACTGAGAGAAGGCACTAAGATCCACAGAGCAGTGGGGAAGGGCTTCCTGTAGAAGAAGGGGATTTAGTGGGGATGGGAAGGAAGCCAGGGAACAGGGAACATTCCAGGCACAGGGAATGCCCGGGGGCAAGATATGGAGTGCGTTTTTACTAGAATAGAAAGGAGGCCAGTGTCACTGCATTCAACAGTGTGTATCAAGGAATGAGGTGTAAAATGACTGGAAAAGTTTGTGTGTGTGTGTGTGTGTGCGCGCGCGCGCACAGAGGGGCAGGACCAACTTATAAGGGCAAACAGGAATCTGTGTTTGATCTTGGAGATAATAAGGAGCCGCTGGATTTTACTGAGAGAGAGAGAGAGAGAGAGAGAGAGAGAGAGAGAGAGAGAGAGAGAGAGAGAGAGAGAGAGAGAGAGAGAGAGAGAGAGCATGTGTGCGTAGGGTGATGGAGTAGGGCATGGTTGGATCTGAGCTTTAGGAAAGTCACTGGCTGCTGAATGGAGCTGGCAGACTAAAGTCAGGCAGGCTTATCAGCAGGTCAGTAATAGTAATAACAATATTTACATAGCACCCACTGTGTGCCAGGCATTGTGCTAAGTGCTTTAAATATTTGATCCTTACAATAACCCTGGGAGGTAGGTGCTATTATTACCCCCATTTTACAGATGAAGAAACTGAGGCAAACAGAGGGGAAATGATGTGCCCAGGATCACACAGCATCAGCAGCCAGATTTGAACTCAGGTCTTCCTGACTCCAGGTCCAAAGATCTGGCCACTACATCACCTACTGTTCAGGCAGGAGGGGGATGAAAGCCTGCACCACAGTGGTGGGCCCATCAGAGGAGAGGAGCCAAGGGTATATTCAAGAGATGGTTCAGAGGTGAGATCAACAGGCCTTGGCAACCGCTTGGATCTAGGAGAGAGGGGAAGATAGTGAGGAATTCAGGAAGGCTCCCAGAATGTGAGCCTGAGGAACTGGGGGAATGGTGTTGCCCTTCGTGGGAATAGGGAAGGCATGGGTGTATGGAGCAGTCAGCAAGGGCTGCTAAATGTCCACCTGGCCCTCAGCTCTCATCTATGGCTCCAAGAAGCTGCAGCTTGCACAGCAAGGCAGTAAGCCACCTCGGTAGATGACTAAACCAGGCTGAAGGGAACCCAGTGGTCTCAGACCCTTTGGCCAATTAGAGGGGTATCTACCCCAAGCATATGAAGACTTCTCCCAGAGGAAAGGGTGGATGACAGCATTTGTCCGGTGACCAGGAAGACTGCTGAAGCAGGCACTGGGGACCTTGATCAGACGTTGATGATGCATCCCGGGCCATGGCCAGTCATCCAGACTTTTGTCCTGCCATTGGACTTTGATGGTTCTGGAAGAGAGTGTGAGGCTGATGAAGTGTGTGCCTCTACCTCACTTCAATCCAGTTCACGCAGGGTCCTCTTGGAAAGGAAGGAGGGAAGGTGGGGAGGCAGGAGGGTCTAGGGCAAGAGAGGATGAGACGGTGAGTTTCAGATGTCTTCTGGACACCCAGTTCAAGATGTGCCAGGGTTATCCCTGTTTTACATACAAGGGAACTGGACTCAGGGGTTAAAGTAACTAGCTCAGGGTCACGCAGCTGGGTGAGGGCAGGGGGGCTCAAACCCAGGACTGGGGACTCCTGGTGCAGCCTCCTGACCATCAGCAAAGTGTGACTGTTCAAGTAGAGGCTTTGGATTCCTGCTTAGACAGCAGAAATGCAGGCTCGTGGGGCCATCTCCGAAACCAGAGCTAACGAGATGGCTTCCCAAATCCTGTTTCCCAGCCAGCGGAGGACTTTGGTCTGAGTTCAAATCCTGCCTGTGGGATCCTGAGCAAATTGTTCACTTCAGTTTCTCTCGGTTTCTTATCTGTAAAATGGGGCTGTCAGGAGACAAAACGAGTTAATACTGATAAGGCATTGTGTGAACCGCAAATAAGGAATTTTCTCCCGTTCCTGTATTCTTCCTCAATGTTCCCAACTTTCCCCTGGCCACTCCCCGGCTGGGCGGCCCTGTCGGCCTCAGTTTCCTCATCTGTAAAGTGAGCCTAGGAGGGGATGGCGATGCCCTCCAGCGCCTCTGCCGGGCACACCCCAGGAGGGCACCTCCTTCTGCCAGGGGGTTATCGTTCTCAGTTCTGCCATGTTGTTGTCGTCCTCCTCCTGGATCTGACATCATCATCGTCATCATCATCATCATTAATTATTATTATAATTCTCTCCCGATAATGCCACCCACCATTAGTATCCTCTCTCAATTCCACCGGAGCTAAGACTATTTTTTTATCCTCTCCCAGCCCCTCCTAGCCACGCCCATTGGTGACTCCGCCCCCATCTCCTCCCCCTTAGGGGCGAGGCCTGGGAGGCTGGAGGGGACGCCTGCGCATGTCAGTTCAGTTTACGGAAGAAGACGGAGGAAGTGGGCGGTCTGCGGAAGGACGCCAGGCGTAGTGACGTCAGCACGCAGGAGCTTGACCGTGCGTGACCCCGGCGGCCCGAGGACGCTTCCGCTCCTCGGCTTCCTTCCCCTCTTTTCTCCGCCTCTCTCTCGTCTGGTGGGGCTTGGGCCGGGCGAGCCCCGCGGGCCCCGCGCAATGCGCCCCGGCCCAGGCGAGCTCCCGGGCCCCGGTCCGTCCAGGGGCAGGAGGGCCCGGGGGCCGCCCGCGCCCTGAGGAGTAATGACGGGAGCCAAGGCCGCTCGCGCCCCCGCGTCCTCCCGGGCCCCGCCGCAGCCGCCGCCCGCAGCCCAGGCCCTGCCCCCGGGCCTCGCCTCGTGAGGCCGGGCTGCGAGCGTGGATCCTGGGCCTTCGGGAAGCGGCCGTGACCCGACGGCCTGGTCCTCCTCGGCTTCCTTCCGTCAGGTCTGTAGCCGTGACCTTGGGCCGGCCCCTCGGGCCTCGCCCTCTTCCTCAGTTCCCTCATCTGTAAGATGAAGGCCTGGCACCAGGGGACCCCGAGGCCCTTAGAGTCCGGTACCTTTGGAACAGCAGGGGGCCTGTCCCCGCCCTCCCCCACTCCAGCTTCTCCCGCGGCTCAGCTCATCGATGAATCTCTTCTGTCGGAACGGAAGCTCCTTGGCTTTCTCTGCATGCCCGGCCTTCGGCCCCGCCGCAGTTACAGTATTTACTAAATGCTTTTTAATGGATGCAGACACCCCAGGGGAGGGAGGGCAGACTTCATGCTCCCCAGCCCGGCGGGTGGCGGTGGAATTCATCGGTGTCCCGATGCGGGGATTCGAACCCTCTGCTCCCGCCCAGATCCACCACACCCCGGAGCGTCCCTTTCCTGTTTGACGTGGGGGAAACCCTGAACCTCTTAGCTCTAGTTTCATCCTCGTACTAATTAAAACTATCAGGTTGTTGGCCATAAAGCCCTTTGTCAGCTTATTTAAGGGTTCTCCCCCGTACGTGTCTCACTCCTATTGGAGACTTGAATATAGAACCCCTTCCCGGTTAAGAACCGCCTCCTTCCTCACATTTTCTTGTGAGCCTTTCCTCAGTTTACTCAGTTAAGGTTCCGTCTTGGAGCCCACGGGTGGCTGTGCTTTACTGTCCCCCGCTCTGCTTTGCAACCTCCTTGAGGTTAGGGACAGTATTCTGTCATTTCTGTATGCTGAGCGTCAAACCAGGTGCCCTGGGCGAGCTATGCCCTTAATAAATACTTGAGACTTGACATCTTGGCAGTGGTAGATCGGTCAGTCCAGGCTTCTAAATGACTGTGGACTTGGCCTAGGGCTACATGGAGAAAGAGTCTGAATCAGGCCCACCCTCTTTTCACCCCTCCTTGTTCTCTGGTCTTTGGAAAGTTTACATTTTTCGCTAAACTCAGTGTGTTTTTCTTTGAAGTGAAGATATTCATTCCCATAGTGGTGCTAGGTGGAAAAACCCATTTAGAGGAATAAAAGGATGGTTTATGTGAAGAGTAATTTAGGTACAAATACAAATTGAACTCATAAACTACATTTATTTTTAAAGAATGAATTAAAGTTGAAGTATATTGCTGTGACCCAGATTAAAATATTGAAGATAGGCCATGCCCTTGTTACCTGACATTGTAATAAAAATGGGTGTAGGAACGCATGTGGGATTTATGGACTTTGAGTCCTAACTTTTTATTGAGATTCAGAATTGTCACTAAGCCCTAGTGCTTCAAAGATTTGTGATTTTATCATAGGATTTGAGAAGTGTTTGATAATGTGCCTTGGGATTGTCCCCAGATGTTTACATGCAGGGTCCACATTTATTCTCTGAGGAGGGTAGACCTTCAAACTGAGCCTTTTAGCCTTTGCTCTTGGGAATGAAGGGCAACTCTGGGTGACCGAACTGGGTCACCAAAGGCAGGGAGATGATGGTTTGTTTAACTGTGTGTTTTTGTTTTAAACTTTCATAGGTTTTCATCTGATTTGAAAATGAGTAAGTGGAAGACCTTAGGTGATCAGGCAGAAGGCCTCGAAAAGTTCAGTCCTGATGTTATTGCTGATGTTTCTGAACTCTTTGCAAAGAAGTTTTCCTATGGCAAACCACCCAATAATGAGTGGCAGTTACCAGATTCCAATGATGTTTTCACCTGTGGTCACATAGAATTTAATTCACTTCTTGTTTTGAAGAATTCCATGAATGAAATAAAAAACTTACTGAGTGATAAAAACCTGGATGATTGGCATCAGCACACTTCCTTCACCAATAAAGCTGGAAAAATCATTCCTCACATGAAAAAGATTGTAAATGCAGAGCTTTGTACCCAGGCTTGGTGTAAATTCCATGAGGTATTGTGTAGCTTCCCCCTTATTCCCCAAGAAGCTTTTCAGAATGGAGAGTTAAACTCAGTGCACCTTTGTGAGGCTCCTGGTGCTTTTATAGCCAGTCTTAACCACTATCTAAGATCCCATAATATACCCTGTGATTGGAACTGGGTTGCCAACACCCTGAATCCTTACCATGAAGCCAATGACAACCTTATGATGATTATGGATGATCGGCTTATTGCAAATACCTTGCCATGGTGGTACTTTGGACCAGATAACACTGGTGATATCATGACCCTGAGACATTTGACTGGGCTTCAACATTTCATAAGCAACATGTCTCCTGTTCACTTGGTCACTGCAGATGGGAGTTTTGATTGTCAAGGAAATCCAGGTGAACAAGAAGCTTTGGTCTCCCCTTTGCATTACTGTGAAGTAGTCACCGCTCTGATGACTCTCAGTAGTGGTGGCTCTTTTGTTTTGAAGATGTTCACCCTCTTTGAACATTGTTCCATCAATTTGATGTACTTGCTAAATTGTTCCTTTGAGGAGATTCATGTTTTTAAACCTGCTACTAGCAAAGCTGGGAACTCAGAAGTCTATGTAGTTTGTCTTTATTATCTGGGTAGAGAGGCCATTCATCCTCTATTGACTAAAATGATGCAACATTTTGGAAGTGAAATTATCAATAAAGCTCTTTTCCCCCAACATGTGATTCCAGAATCTTTTCTCAAAAGGCATGAGGAATGCTGTGTCTTCTTTCACAAGTATCAGTCAGAGACTATTTCTGAAAACATTCGTCTGTTTGAGTGCATAAGTGAAGTGGAACAAGCTAAGCTGAATAATTTAAGGGACTGTGCTGTGGAGCACTTCATGCAGAAGTTCCAAATGAAGCACCTTTCCAGAAATAATTGGCTAGTAAAGAAATCCAGTATTGGGTGTAGTATGAATTCAAAATGGTTTGGACAAAGAAACAGATTTTTTAAAACCTATAATGAAAGAAAGGTGCTAGAAGCACTTTCATGGGAAGATAAGATAGCCCATGGATACTTCAATCATTGGGCTGAAGAGCATGCTATGAGTAATGCTGGGAAAAATAGTGTTTTAGAAAGTGTTTGCTCTAATCTTGAATATCACTTATGGTATGTCTTAGAAGGAATGAAATTACCCAAAGTAAAGTGCTCTCCTTTCTGTGATGGTGAGATTTTAAAGACTCTAAATGAAGCTGTAGAAAAGTCATTAGGGGGGATCCTGAGCTTAAGCTCCACATTTAGACAGAAGCCACAGAGTTGCTCTTCTTGCCATGTTCTTTCTGAAGAGTTGATTTTTTCTGAGCTATTGACCCTTACAAAATGCTCTCAGGACGAATCAGCAGAAGGACTGAGCAACAAAATCAAGTGTCTGGTGGTAGGTTTGCCTCCTCTTGATAACAAAGCCTGTCCGTTTGTGGAAGTGAGTCTTTTGGAGTCTGCCGATCTCATGTCGTTCCACTGTTCGTTGCTTCATGATGGAGAACCCCGGTATCAGCAGGTATTTCTGGACTGCTTTCTGCGTTCCCTACCACGACTTCAGACAGGGGATGCTTTGATCTTGCCTGTACTGTCGTGTTTCACGAGGTTCATGGCTGGCATGGTCTTTGTTCTGCAGAGCTGCTTCAGGTTCGTCACGTTTTCTTGTCCAATGTCCTCAGAGCCTCTGAGTGCATGTGCGGTCCTTCTGTGTGTTGGTTATCGGGATCTCCCAACCCCTGTGCTCCAGTACCTGCAGAATCTGAAGGAGCTGATGAGCACATTGCTCAGCTCTGATGCTGCGAATCAGGTTTTGCAGTTTGTGCCGATGGAAGTTGTCCTTAATGGAACGCTGCTAGAGTTTTTATGGGATTTAAACACTGCCATTGCAAAAAGGCAGTTGCATTTGATCATTCAAGGAGAGCAACAGAAGTCTACACTGTGAAGCTGCAGACAGAACTCTTTATCTGTGGCTTCAGATTTCAGAATTCCTTTTTGATTTAGTTTAAAACCTCAGGGATTTTGGTTTGGGGACAGCCCGGATGTTTGCAGCATTCAAGGTTTCTTCAGTTTCATGAACTTCTATAACTTTTAGGTATATACATCCATAAGCTTAGGCTTCTCTCAGCTATTGGAAAACTGACTGACATGAAATTGAACTGCTAGACTTGGAATGTATATGCAGGAGTAGATGGGGGGTGTGTTTCTGTGGGCGCGCGCGCGTGTGTGTGTGTGTGTGTGTGTGTGTCTAGTCTATGTCTATGCGTGCATGAGGGGGGAAGTTTGGAAGGGTGACTTTAGGAGTTGTGCCTGTGTGAATTCATCCACTTGAGCTAATTTCTTTCTCATAACAGGCAAGATATATTAACCCTGTAGCACCAAATCTCATGTTTTAAAGACTGAACAGGGTAAAGGTCCTATCCTTGGGGACAGGTGGTGAATCACTTCTGAACAACTATATTTCACCATTTCAGCTTTGATTTTCAGGGTATCCATCTGGTCAGGTTTCCTGACATATAACTTTAGGCAATAAATAGTCAGCTTGCTTCATTATTCAGATATATGTAGTTGACTTGTAAATTCATTTTTCAGATGGGTATTTTGGGGTATTCTGATCAAAACTATTTAACTGAAATGGTATTAGGAACATTTGAACCAACAATCATGTTTGAAATAGAAAGGAAAATATATTCAGCATGCCTCATTCTCACTTCTATATTAAAGACTTGCCCTTGGCAGTGGAACAGTGAGTTTTAGAAATGACCCTTCACAATCAGTGAAATTTAAGATTTTTTGGTGCAGATTTATATATTTCTCTATAAAAATCTCACATTGGGAAGTTGGAATATAGCACATAGGGAAGGAGAATGAAGGGAAAGAATTGTGGGAAAGAATGATGGTTCAGTGGTAGAAATGTTTTTACTGTTTTGGTGCTTTCAGTAGAGAACAATCTCATAAAAAGTTCACTCATGGAATAGTTAACCGAACAAACTAATACTGGAGGGGCGGGGGAGGGTAAGGGATGGCTTTACTAGTTTAGTTTGCTTTCTCTTTTACTTAGGTGTTAGGAAAAATAGGATTTCTGATGGAAAATATTGGACAAATCAGCACTAGTTAGTAATTATATGAACTCTGTCAATCAAGAAATTGAAGAATATCATTTTTGGCATGTTCATTTAAGACATTTTTGTTGGTATATTAAAAATGGATGTGTACTCTGATGGCTGAAGTAATTTGATAAATAATATTCTGCAAATTTTTCATGTTCTTGCCTGCTGTTTTGAGCTCCATTACAGATTTGTGAATAAGTCATTAGCAGAGAGAATTTTATTTTCATTTATTTAAGAATAGAAGAGGAAGTTTAAAAAATGTGACTCATGCAGACATTTTCCCCTTTAAGCAAAGCTTTGGAGTGGTTTAACAGTGTTCTTTCATTTACTGTGGCCTAATTTGTAGTCATTAAAATTTAGACTCTAAGATTGTAATTTACATGGAAGGACCCGCTCAGGGAAAGTGTTCTGAAGGGGAACAAAAAGAATATGGAATTGATGTTGGTGTTTAGGATATTACATCACTGCTTGTCTGGTAGCAGGAGTTGGGTTTGTGAAGGAAACTAATATCCTGCTTAATTGCCAGTCAGGTTATGGAAACACTTTTTCTAATGTAGGGGAGCCTGATACATAATTCGTTAACAAGAGAATTAGAAACTGTTGGAAAATTATTTTGTCTGGCAGCTCTGTGTGTTTAAATTTGTTTTTGCAAGTTTAATAAGTTCTGTATTATTGATCAGTGTGTACTTTTTAAAAACCTTTGATTAGCATGAAACAGCATGGTATAGTGGATAGCACTGCCTTGGGACCAGGAACACCTGGGGCTGACAGTACTCTGGGCAGCTCTCTAGAAAGATGGGGGTTAGGTCAAATCTGGTCCACCAGTAAGAATGATTTTTATGTGCTTAAATACAGTAAAACTTTATTTAAAGATGTAATAAACATTTTTAGCTCCCAGCTGTACCAAAAGCAGGTGGGCTGGCTGACCTAGGCAGTAGTTTGCTGACCCCATCTCTTAGCCTGTAGATTTCAGGTAAAGTGCTAACCTGCATAGGTAGAGGGAGTTTATTTGGGTATTAACTTGTGCTAGTGAAAAGCTTAGGCCTAGGTAGTCCTTGTCCTGTCTCTTGAACAGTATGTGGTTGAAAACTGATACTTAAGGAACTTCAAAGAAGCTATTAAAAGCTTAGCTTTTTAATAAGCATGAATGGATCTTTTATTTCCTTCTTCAGGCACTTTTCATCTAATTTATAGCATTTAAATTCACTCCATAGGTGAGGTTATAAAGTTAAATGAGTTAGATGCAGATCTAACTTCTAACAATAATTGGAAGTGATTTCAATAGAAGGAAAAAAAGATATCTCCAGAAAGAGAAGAAAGTAAGAAATCAGTTATGTGGTGGACAGTAGCTCAAAGGCCAAATTAGATAATGTCTGTAAAGTAAACCTTAAAGCAGTGTGCACACGTTAGCTGTTACGTTTTATCTGGGGTTGAACTTTTAAATTAGTTACCCTTGCTGTATTTTTTGAAGAATGGTTAGCAGACATAAAACTCCACAAATTTAATTTAGTTCCTTAGTAAATTCAAATTGAAAGGGAGCTGTTTGTAAATTTTGTTTCTCCATTATGTATTTCTACTAAAGTATGCTACTCCTAAGGAAAAAAATAATTTTGGAACTTAGGTTTTTTTCATGAGTTAACATAATAATACTTAGATGATTTAGATGACATTAAATATTTTTCCTCAAATAAAAATCAGGAGATTATAATTTGTTGTGTGTGTGTTATTGTTAGTGTATTTGGAGTGTGTATGTTATTTTATTCTAAAATTTTAAAATTCCAGTTGGGGGTGTGCATATTATATTTTAGTTTTTTTATTGTAAATCTTGATATGTAAGAAAACTACTGAATGGGAAGAACACAGAAAATATATTTATTGATATTATTTTGTTCATTTTTGATAAGCATAAGAAATTTAGAAGTGTTTAAATAATTTTATCTCCTTCAATATAATTAACTGAATATTTGTATTCTGATACATTGAGCCTATGGGACATGAATTTTTGATTCATACTTTGAGAAAGGAAAATAATTTAATTATAATCTGAATCAGATATGTTTTTTCTGAGTATCTCCCTTTTTAGTTTTCAGCAGAATATGCACGTTTAAGTGCTCTGTTCGTTGACATAAAAAGGGCAACACTGAATTTATTTAAAATTTTCCCTACAATTTTCAGTTCTACTATGTTGAAATGATATTTTTAATGAAAAATTATCTTTGTAAATAAACAATTTTATTTAATTTTCTGAAGCTTCTGGTTCTTTTTTCCATTAGTATTCATTTTTTATAAAACAAATAATTTTGAAAGTGTAGTAACAAATATACTTTTGCTGTTTACATTTGGGAATTTTCTTCCATTCACTTCTCAACTAGGCCAGGACTAGAACCTACTTTTGCATACAAAGTTTACTGAGAAAAAGAAAAAGTAACAAAAAATTGTTAGTGGGTTTTCTCTAGTATGGTGAACTTGTTTCAGATCTTAAGGTTAGCCTTTTCTGTACTTCACCTAAATACCTCTGCTTGAACTACAGAATTTTAAAATTAAAAGGCAAGTGGGACACAGAATTTATGGCACTTAGTCAATATCTGAATGAAATTCCCTGTATCTGACAAATGTGCACCCAGTTTCTGCTCCATAGATCTTCAGAGAGGTGGAAACTACCACCTCCAAAACTACTACTATTGAAAGTACAATTCATTGCATTCATGGACAGATAGGATACCATGCCTAAATTTTCCTCTTTGCAACTTCTTTGGTTCTCATTTCTTCCTTCTAGGTCAAACAAAACAGATCTAATCCCTCTTCCACACAGCAACCCTTCAGATAAAGAGCACAGTTATGTACTTTACTCTTTGCCTGTCCCCACTTCTCTTCCTCCTCATCCCCACCTCCCCCCAGCCTTCTCTTTACCTGGTAAACACCCCCAATTCCTTTAACTGATGCTCTGAAGACATAAACACGAAATCCTCAGCATCATGTTTGTTCTCTGGATGTTCTTAAACTTACCGGTATCTTTCCTAAATTGTGACATCTAGAATTGAACACTACTGCAGATAGTCTGACAATGGATGAATACTTGGAGACTGTCACCTATGCCTAGAGACTAAGCTGTAATTAAATGCAGCTTACGGTTGAATTAGATTTCTTTGGCTGCCATATTTAACCACTTCTATATTGAATTTGTAGTTCACTAAATTCCCAAATCTCTGAAAAAAAAGTACTCTTTTTATTCTGAACTTGACAAACTGACAAATAGAATGTGAGCTTAAGAGCAGGATGATTTGCCTTTCTATCTATCCCCAGCACATGGTGCAATAATAATAAAATTACATTTTTGTGTATGGCTTGCATTTTTTAAAAAGTATATAATAAAGTCATTAGTTTCCAAACTGTTCTACTTGTCTGTTTCCTAAACTTCAGTTCTGCGTTCTTAACCATGTTTTTACAATATGCTGATTCTGACCAGGACATTCTGGTACCTCAGGTTTAAGATTAGAATAAAATGAAACACTCATGTAACATTTAGCAGTTACTTAGACATGAAATGGAAAGGATATTTACTGAACAAGCATATAGCCTTTATTCAAATGAGTCCAGTCTCTTTGTTTCTGTAGTCACATATAATGATTCCTAGTCAGAAACCTCATGTCTTGGAGGGGCTGGGGGGCTTTCTGTACTCATAAACTAAGGTTAACAGCCTGAGCCAGTTAAGTCCCAAGAACAATGACTTCAGAATATGATTTCTGTTTTGATGACTTCAGAATGTAGCCCTCATGGTAGTACCTTCTCACATCGATGTATGAGTAACGATTACCTTTGTCTGGATTACTCACTGTAATCTGCTTTGACTCTGGCAGGTCTAGATTACCAGAGAAAGACCACTACCCCATGATTACCCTCAGATTCTCTGAGGATTCTGAGGGTACTCCTTGGGAGCAACTGGTGTGTGTATGTGTGTGTGTGTGTGTGTACACACACATACACACCAGTCATCCTGATCATCTATTAATTCATTTTCATCTAAACAATAGGTAAAGGGAATGAGGGAATAAGAATTTGTAAGCACTTAGCTTTGTGCCAGCCACTGTGCTGAATTCTTTACAAATATCTTAATAATGGTACTTCAAAATTTTAAGTATGCCCATTTAGTTAGAAATAAGCCAAAAGAAATAGCATTGCAGGAACGTATAGTAAACCAAATGCAATAATAGTAAATACATTACAGCAGTGCATAAGGCTGGGTAACATTTTTCCTCCAACGCTCAGCATCTCTGGAAGAAAGTGGTTATACCCAGAAACCTGTCAAAGGGTGGAAAACCCATGTGCTTGGGTTGACTTGCAGCTACAGGCTGAAGGCTTTGATGTCATTCGTTCATTCAGGAGCATCTCTATTTCGGGAAAGCACTTTAATAACTTCTGGTCCTTGCTTTGAGACAAATCTGTTCTTGAATTCAATGTAGTATTTACAGGTTTTCAACTTACAATCACTTTTTTGGGGGGAGGGGGTAAAGGGAGGTAATGAGGGGTTGCCCAGGGTCACATATCTATTAAGTATCTGAGGCTGAATTTGAACTCAAGTCCTCCTGACTCCAGGGCCACTGCTCCATCCACTGCACCACTTAGCTGTCCACAATCACTTCTGAAGTGGTGTGAAAATATTATCTCTTGGTTTAGATGTCTCTTCCCTTTAAACCAGAGACCACAAAGCTCCAGTTGACTCTAAGCAAGACAAACAAGTCTACATACACATACATCTCTTTGCTTAATGAGGATTCTGTTGTATCCAATTAAATCTCAGTATCACTTCCTACTAGTAGTTGCAGAACCTCTCATACTGCCTTCTGCTTTTTACCTTTCAAATTGAAGGGGTAAAGCAAAGAGCAGCAATCACTTCTGAAATCCTTCATTTCTGTGAAGCCTTATAGGGTAGTGGCATCAAATTCAAATAGAAATGGGGCCACTAAAATGTACCAAAGGATCCCTGCTTGAGGGTGCATATTGACTTGGAAAATCACAAGTTAACATTGTGTTTTATTGTATTTTGCTTAATATTTCCCAATAAAATTTTAATTCAGTTCTGGCCACAGTTGGGAATCCCAGAGCCCTTCCATTTGACAATGAGGTTGAACTCTCCAACCAATCTACTATAATGGAGTCCAAGCCTGTAAGCAGAATACTTTTGCAGCAGGTCTTTTCAAACAGCTCCAGGAATTTGCTTTTCACCACCTGTAAAACCATCTTTCAGGTTCTTTAATCTACTCCAAGAACAGCTCATCAAACTCGTGTTCTATGTATTTTCTTTTAAATTTTGCATTTAAACATCAGAAAAGAGGATTTTCATATACATGGCAAAACAGAAAGGATTGTATACAGAATTGAATCTCCATTTCAAATGAATGCTTAAAAACACCCCAAAAAATCCCAAACAAGGTTCTTACCCTGGAACCTTCTGACCACCCTGGGGCCTTCTTGAGAGGTGCCTTAGCTATTACTGAGTCTAGGTGGGTTATTTTGCATTTTGAAGGTTATGCATTTCTCCTCTTTGGTTATGCTGATGCTTACTTTGAAGAATTTCCTTTCCTTTTACCTTTATCAATCTTCCCCTACCTCTTTGCAATTCTGAGGGTAGATGTCTTACTTCAGTGAGGTTCACCTGTTGCCCACCCATCCCACCCTCCCTTCCATTTTTGCATATTCTTCTTGCAAACCACAATTAGCAGATAATATGAAATTCCATCTCCGTTTTTCTTTCTTTACAGGTATTTCTTTTACCTTCCCTTGTCTTCTCCCTAGCTTTAAACCCTCAGGAAAGAATCTAAGCCATTCCTGATGAGGTTTAGGGGTGCTGGGGACTCCAAAATACTGACACGCAGGGTCCTGCTCGAATGAATTCAACAAAAGCCTTCTTAAAGCCAAAGAAAAGCAAAGTTTATTAAAGATTCACTACCTTGGGTTGACTCTTAAGGAGCCTAAGCATTTGTGACACTTGTATTCACAAGTGGGCCAGATGGAATCTCAGTTAGACAGAATCTGATCTGAATTGAATCTGAGCGCCGTCATGGAAGCAAGATGGACCTTCAATACAGAAAAGACTGAAGGAAGCATCCAGGTGTCACCAGGTAGTCTCAGGGTCCTAGAGATGGTCTTCAGAGATGAACCTCAGGGAGGATCCTGATGGGAGTGGCTGGTAGGCCAGACAATCCGCAAAGCAGGCTGGGCAAATTGGACTTCAAGAAAATGCTAAGTAGTTGGGAAAATCAAAAGGATGCTAGGATCAAAAGAAGAGAATGCTAAGTGGTGGTCAGATAGGGAGTAACCGGACTGAGAGAATTGGATGGGGACTTCTAGGATTCCCCCCCATCCCCACTACAGGAGCCCAAGACGAGACTTTCCAGGGCCCTTCAGACAAATGTGACAAAAGCTCTCCTGATCCAAGGGGAAAAGATCTTCGCTTGTTCTGTACCTCATCATTCCCAGGTTTTCTGTCTTTCTTATTTGACTCGTTTAATAGCAAAATAAGAATATGATTTGAAGACAATAAAGTTCTAAGTGGACCCATGTTTCTTTTCTCCCAATTAGATGGTTAGCACTACATCATCATGTAGCAGTCTTCCAATTGCTCAAATTTACCTGACTTTCTAGATTTTCTTGACTCATGTTTGTATTTGAAAGCCCCTACCCAGATCTTTTTTTTCCTTCTGAAATGATCATGAAATTTCTCTGTTTGCTCAAAGGTCCTTTCTTATTCCTATATCTTTTAGTGGCTTGAATAAGAACCTTCTGACTTTCAGTAACTCATTTTTCAATAAGAAAAAAAGTAATAACTTTTCCTTATGAAATTCACAGACTTAAAAAAATTATTCCCTAGTCTCCATTTTTTACCCTTCATTTTTTGTTTTATCTTGATATCTTAAAGCAGCTATATACAGATGAACTAGGGGACCACAGTGCTTAATATCTCAGCATGATCCAACATCTAATCCGTGCTTTTGAATTATTCCTCCATAATCATATTTGGCAGTTTTTTAATAAAAGTTTTTTCTTTTAATCACTATTTTTTTGATACAACAGAAAGTGTTTCTATGAGTATTTTTGTACATGGGGATTCTTTACCTCCTTATTTGATCTTTTTTGGGGTACCTAGTAGTGATATTACTGGATCCAAAGGCATGCCCTGTTTAGTGATTTTTTCTGATGATCGTTCTAAATTACTTTCAAGGACCAGTTCATAGCTTTATTAGTGATATATTAGTGTGCATATCCTCCCAAAGCCCTTCAGGCTATTGTAATTTTCCTTTTTTGCCATTTTTGCCAGACTGATAGATAAAGCATTTATACTATGTACCCAAGGTTCTACCCCCAGGATAATGCACTGGTGATATAAATGCAAGCAAGCAGAACAGTCACTGCTTCTTAAGGTTCTTCAGTTCTAATCGAGGAAGACAGCATGTAATGGGAACCGGAAAGTGGGGGAGAGAATGCTCAGAAGTTGAGATGGAGGCTAGCTCCACATAGCATAAAATGAAAACATTTATCAGAGCTGGAGGATATAGGGGCAAAATACAAGATCGTGGTTAGAGGGAGAGGAGGGTGATAACCGGTTTTGCTCTTGTTCTCTTGTAGTAGAAATTAAGGTTTTTGAGGGTAGAGACTATTTCATTTTTGTTATTGCATGATGTATGGCATGCTGTAGACAGTAAATACTTGATTGATTGATGCCCATTTAATTTTATCTCATTCAATTCATCTCAATGTTTTGCCTAAGTAATCTTTATATTGAGTGTATGTTTCAAATAATTCTTTGAGATGTGAAAAGATGCCATTAGAAATATTGATTTCTATTTTTCTAATCTAACCCTCCACCCCCAAAGCTTCACTAATGTTTAATCTGTGGATTGGGGCAGCTAGGTGACACAGGGGATAGAGTGTAGGACCTGGTGTTAAGAAGACCTGAGTTTATATCTGACCTCAGACGCTAGCTGTGTGACCCTGGGCCAGTCTCATAACTCTGTTTGCCTCCATTTCCTTATCTGTAAAATGATCAAGACAAGGAAATGAAAACCACTCCAGTATCTTTGCCAAGAAAACTCCAAAACGGGTCACAGAGTTGGACACAACCAAAAACACTGAACAGCAACAGCCCCCCTGGATGGATGCTATTGCCCTCACATAGACTGATGTTCTGAGGAAAGAAGAGAGTTGCTAGATGAATTTCAGCCAAGATTAGTATCATGCTTTAATAAGTACAACCAATGATAAGCTTCATTTTTTTAAATCATTCTGTGTGAATTTTTTTCAGTGTCGAAATAAAATGAGTTTAAAACTAGATCTTTGAGTCACTTTACCAGCAGTGTTAAACTACCATTTTCTTTTTTTCCTTTTTTATCATGACTTCTTTATTATTTAGTATTTTATTTTTCCCCAATTTTAAAAAATTAATTTATTTGTTTTCAGTTTTCTACAATCACTTCCATAAGTCTTAAATTTTATTCTCCCTCTCTCCCCACTCCCTCCCTGAGATGATATGCAGTCTTATATGGGTTCTACACATACATTATTAAACACATTTTCACATTAGTCATGTTGCATAGAAGAATTAAAACGGATGGGAGAAACCATGAGAAAAACCAAACCAAAACAAAACAGCAGAATTAAAAATATTCCGCTTCATTCTGCATTCTGATTCCATAGTTCTTTCTCTAGATGTGGAAGCACTTTTGTTTCAAGAGTGCTTTGGGAATGTTTTAGGTCCTTGCATTGCTGTGAAGGGCTAAGTCTATCAGAAACAGTCCTTGAATACTGTGGCTGATAGATACTGTGTATAATGTTCTGGTTCTACTCCTTTCACTCAGCATCAGTTCATATAAGTCTTTCTAGACTTCTCTGAAATCTTCCTGTTCATCATTTCTTATAGCTCAACAATATTCCATTACATTCATATATCACAACTTGTTCAGTCATCATCCAATTGATGGGCAGCCCCTTGATTTCCAGTTCTTGGCCACCACAAAGAGCTGATATAAATATTTTTGTACAAGTGGAACCTTTTCCCATTTTTACGATCTCTTGAGGATACAGTCCTAGAAGCAATGTTGCTGGGTCAAAGAGTATGCACATTTTTGTAGCCCTTTGGGCATAGTTCCAAATTGCTCTCCAGAATGGTTGGATCAGCTCACAGCTCCACCAACAATGAACTAGTGTTCCAACTCTCCCACATTTTCTCCAACATTTATCATCTTCCTGTTTTGTCATGCTAACCAATGTGAGAGTCATTTTGATTTGCATCTCTCTAATTAATAGTGATTAAGAATGTTTTCCTCATATGACTATATTAAGCTAATATTTTCAAACATAAAGAAGCATATTTAATCATTTCTCACTAAAACAATAATTTTAGTGAGAGCAAAAGGCTTTTTTGTATAATAAATTGAAAAATTTAAACAATGTTATCTTCCCTTTAAAAATGTCTATTTTTGTCTATTTTATAATGTATAATTTTTCAATGATACAGTATAGTATTACATGTACAATTTGCATATATATCACATGTTCAATTTTTTTTTTTACTGCTAGGGAAATTAAAATAGTAAAATTAAAAATTCTTTAATAATTAAAAATTAGAGCAGACTGCTGCTCTAATCTGGCAAGATGTTTTTGGGACTCTATTTTCCAGTGTATTATCAAGGTCCTCCATTTTCTGACCTCACCTCACCTATCTCTTATTTCTTGTCCATTTTTCTTGAGTTCAAGTCAGCCCCTTTTCCCTCTCTGTTCTTTTTCTTTCATTCCATCACTAGTTTTGATCATGTTGTTCTCTTTGCCTGAAATACTATCCTTTAATTCCTCTGTGTATTCAAATACTGTCCTTTAATGCTATCTTAATTCGTATCTTACCTGTGTGAGTCTCGAATCTATGAGGCATTCCACATTATTGGTAGCCAACATTTACCTATCTTCCTAGTGATCTTCTATGGCACTTAATCTTGGTACCATATGCTTAATATTGGAAAATACTTAGTAGAGTTCAGTTTACTGATACATAACAATGTGCATGTGCCATATTGTGACTTGTGAATTGGCAAGTGTCACTAGCTGCTACATGTGCTTTTATATATGTTTTACCCCTTCACTACATATAAGGTCCTTGAAGGAAGGGACAATTTTCATTTGTCTTTCTATCCCCAGCACCTGTCATATAGTAGGTAATTTTTATTAAATTGATTGAATTGTAAGTTGTTAGATTTGAACTCAGGTCTTCCTGACATCAGGCCCTGTACGCTATCCTCTGTGTCACTTAGCTGCCCCAATCCATAGATTAAATGGTTGTAAAACTTTGGGTTTTTTTTTTAGATTAGAAAAATAGAAATCAATAATTCTAATGGTGTCTTTTCACATGTCAATGAGTCATTTTTCATACATATATAAGTTGCCTATGAACTTCATTTTTATATCCCAAGCGACAGAAAATAGTGCTTAAAAGACACCTGTGGAAGGAATTGAATGTATTTCACTTATTATGTCAACTGATTTAAGGTTGGTCTAAGCTTAAGTGATTATTCTCCTAGCATCCTTGTGATCAAATTAGATGGTAGTAACATAATGAAGTCTGTCTGATGGCTGAAGATGGTGACTAATGCCTAGAAAAATGACGGTGTACTTTTCCTGGTGAGGAATGAGACTGTTTTGAGAATTAATGCTATCTTGGGAGCTTAGCTTCTTCCAAATGTTTACAAGTTGGATCCTGAGTTAATTAAGCTCCATTCTGGTATTTCTAGTCCCTTTAATAAATGGTAGGATAAAAAGCACTTTTAGTTTTGAAAATCAGATCTACATCAATTACAGAATTTTACTTGATCGATTTCCGTTTGTTGCTTAAATAAATAAAAGCTCTGTCCAAGGACTTCTGAAATGGATGACATTATTGAATATTTAAATAATGCTTTTCTGAATGCTCCATAAATGAATGAAGAAAAGAGTGGATTTGGAAGACTGTATTAGTGAGAGGGAGAGAGAATTTTGGGAGAAGAGTGCTTTGTAGATAGGTTTTAATATGGAACCCCCACTGATATCCTAATTGCATTGCATCCATATCCATAGGATTTCTGTTTGCATGCACTATGCTATCAAATAACCCTATCTACTGGCTGTTTTCCTTTTGTGGACAAACAATCCTCTGATTTCATTGAAAGCTTTTCATAAACTGGACTCCTTCTACATTTTCAGTCTTCTTACATCTTATTCCTCCCCTTTATCCTATGTACTCTGTAATCCAGTAACAATAGTTAAACCTAACCATCTCTTGACTCCAGGTATTTTCTTTGGCTATACAAAATGCCTGGAATGCTCTCCTTCCTGATCTTTGTTTTCTACTTTCCCTGGATTACCAACTAAAATCCCACCTTCTAAAAGAAACCTTTCCTAAATATCTATTTTATTTATATATAGTCATTTCCATGCTCTCTCCCTCATTAGACTATATACTCCTTGAGAACAAGGACTACATTTTACCTTTTATCTGTATCCCCAGAGATTAGCACTCTGCCTGGCACATAGTAGGTGCTCATTAAATGATTATTGGCTGACTTTATCATAGAAATTTTCTAAGAAGATTCCCCCCACCCCCAATTAACTGTTTCACTCCTCATTTTCCCGACTTGCTTTTATTTATGCAAAAACTTTTCAATTTTATGTAATCAATATTGTCTATTTTGTCTCTTGTGATCCCTTTTATCCTTTGGTCCAGAGCTCTTTTTCTATCCCCAGTTGTAAAAGATATCTCTATTTTTCTCTTATTTTATGATATGACCTTTTATATCTAGGTCATGCGTTGATTTGGAGATTATTTTGGTTTATGATGTCTGATGATGACCTAAGTCTGATTTCTGTCAGACTGCTCTCTAATTTTTCCAGAATTTTTTTTTTTTAAATAAGAATCTTTTCTCTAGTAGTTTGTGTCCTTGGATTTATTGAACACTGTGTTATTGTGTTAAATTGCTTCTGGATCTCTTATGGCCAATCTGCTCCATGAATCAACTTTTCTGTTTTTCAATCAGTATACAATAGTTTTGATGATTGCTCCTTTGTAGTGTGGTTTAAAATCTGGTACTCCTAGGCCCTATTCCTTCGTACTTTTAAAACTTATTTCTCTCAATGTTCTTAACCTTTTATTTTTCTATGTGAATTTGCTATAATTTTGTCTGGTTCTTTGAAGTAATACTTTGGTAGCTTGATTTGTATGGCATTTAATCTGTAAGCTAATTTAAGTATTATGGTCAATATTATGATATTTGCATTGTCCAACTACAAGCAAATGATAGCTTTCCAATTATTTATCTCCCTTTATTTCTGTAGAGTATGCTATATGTGTAGTCATACAATTTCTGTCTGTGTCTTGGCATATGACTTCCAGATATTTTATACATTTTGTAGTAATTTTTAATAGGATTACTTTTTCCATCTCTTTCTGCTACTTTTTTTGTTGGCAGTGTACTAATTGGCTAATGATTTTTGAGCATTTATTTTTTGTCTTAATACCTTCCTTAAGTTATTGACTATTATTTCACTTAATTTTTAGCCAAATCTTCACTGTTCTGAAAATAAAACCATTATGTATGTCACTTGCAACAAGTAATAATTTTTTTTCTTCTTTGCCTATGTTTAATCTTCTCTTTTTCTTGTCTTAATGTTACAATAAATATTTCTGAACTATATCAAATAATAGTAGTGACGGTGGACATTTTTGTTTTGCCCCTGATCTTAATAGAAAAGCCTCTAGTGTTTTCTCCATTATAAATGATGCTTTGTTTTGACTTTTGAAAGATGCTCTTTACCATATTAAGGAAAATTTCCTTAATATACCAAACTCCTTAATATACCAAAAATAAATGTACCAAATTAAGGAATTGTACATTTATTCCTGTACTTTATAGGGTCGTCAACATAAAAGGGTATTGTGTTGTGTCAAAACCTCTTTCTGTAGCTATTGATATAATTATACTTTTAATTTTTGTTATTATATGGTTTCTTATGTTTTTAGTTTTCCTAATTTTAAACCAATCTTGGAGTTTTGGTGTAAGATTAAGTGATTATAGTATACAGTCTTTTCAGTATGTTGCTCTGGCCTCTTTGCTAATATTTTATTTATTGTTTTTACATCAATATTCATTCAAATTTTTTATCTATAATTTTCTTTCTCAATTCTTTCTCCCAGGTTTTGTCATTTGGGTTGTATTTAATAAAAACAATAATAGCTAATATTTACATAGCACTTGAATGTTTTAAATTTCTTTACATGTTGTCTTATTTGATTTTCACAACAATCTTGGGAGGTAGGTGCTATTTTTATTCCCGTTTTACAGATGAAGAAACTAGGGATAGGAGAGGTGAAATAGCTTTCTAGGGTCATACAGCTAGCAAGTTCCTGAGGCAACATTTGAACTCAGGTGTTTCTGACTCCTGGTCCAGCACTATAGTCATTGCCTCACCTAGAATAAGTTTGGTAGTATGCTGTTTTTTTTTCCTATTTCTGCAAACAACTTTTATTAAATTAGCACTGATTATCCTTTGGTTTCACTTGTACATCAATCTAGTCTTAATTTTTTTCTGTGAGAGTTTCTTTATGTCTTGTTCAATTTTTTTTTCTGAGATTTGGTTTAATTAATTCTTAAATTCTTTATTTCTTGTTGTAATTATCTGGACAGTTTATATTTCTGTAAATACTCACTTCTTGTTTTTTTCCTGGCATAAAACTGGGCTAAATTGGTTCTAGTCTCTTTTTCTTATTCATATTATCTAATAGTTTCAAAATTGTGTGGTTTTTAAAGCCCCTAGTTTTGTTTATCATATTGATAGTTGTTTAAACATTCAAGTTTATATTTTCTTTGAGATTCAGCATTTTAATTTTAATGTTTAATTTTTGACTGATGACTTTTCTAGATTTTTATTTGCATGCCTAATTCACTGAATAGTTCTTCTCTTTTATTAAGGAAAATGAGATATGATAAACATTTATTATGGTGCATGAAACTCGGTTAAGTTCTGGGTATACAAATAAGAAAAATATAGTCCCTGCCCTCAATGAGCTTACAATCTAATAGAGGTAGATAAGACATTAAAGGGGGGATGGCACACCAGAGGTTACCTCTCAGGGGCGTGATGATGATAATGCTGTCAGAAACCAAGCAGAAGTAGTGAATGAAGAGACAACTAAGATTTTGAGTTCTCTATAAAGGGAGAATATGGCAGGAGTCTTGCTCTGCCTTCTTGCCCCAATCAGGGAGGCAAAAGCAACTGAGGGTATTGATGGGATATGAATACTAAAACTGAAGCAATATCCATGATTATGAGTTTCTTTCTGATGAGCTTCTTCAGAGAAAGTGGTGGGGAGGGGTGGTCATGGTGAAGGGCTGCATGGTGATAATGATGGTAGAGTCTAAACCAGTCAGAATAGCTAGTGGCAAATACACACACACACACACACACACACACACATACACACACACACATTTCCTTCTTTACTCTGACAGCATTCAATAAATTTTCATCTTATCATTTTCTTGAAAACTGTAATCGCTTTGTGTTTTTAGTTTGTAGTCTCAATGTGCACCCTTTCAGACCTGGAAAAATCTAATGAGAATAGAAAGGTATGCCCATATTTCTCAGATGTGCATGTCATATTTAGAAAAATTGATCATGTGCTGGAATATAAAAATTTCATAAACAAATACAGAAAAGAGAAATCGGATATGTAGCCCTTATCAAAAATAATGCAAAAAAGTTATAATCAGGAAAAGTCCTCTGAAGAAAAGATTCAAACTTAAATGGAGATGAAATAATTAAATCTGACATTGTGAGTCAAAGAAAGTTATCATAAGAACAATTGAAAATTTCTCTCTTTTGTGAAGCAATTGAGGTTAAGTGACTTTCTAATCTATTTTTCTACCTTTCTATGGATAGTTTTTTTAAAATAAATTTTGTTTATTTTTTTTTGAATGTCTATTTTGGTGTTTTTTGTTCTTTTGATTGGTGGCTTTTCTAACTTTTTTAGTTGCTTACCTAATTCACTGATTTGTGAGATTTCATTTACATCCATGGTTATGATTGCTAATTATGTATTTCCTTTCAACATGTCTTATACTTTTCATTTTTTCCCTACTAGTTCTCTCTTTGCAAAAAAGAAGGGAACAGAGAAGGAAGGAATCTTAGAAGCCCTGGTAGCCAAGCTATAATTGAAGTGGTATGTTCTCACTCTTCTTATGTATGTCTGTTCCCCGTCTCTTCACAAGTGTGGTCTCTAGTTCCTACACTTTTTTCCTCCCTTTTATTCACCCTTTATGATCAATCTACAAAGTTGATGTTTGTTCTGCTTGTAAATATTCCCTCTCCAGTTTATCTCTCCCTTTTATATCTTTCATCCTCTTCCCAGGTACATCCCCATGTATCCCTCCAGTTTTTAATGTATTTCTACATAAAACTCTCTCTCCGAGAAAGGCAGACAGACACAGACAGACATGCACACACAGAAGGAGAGAGAAAGAAAGAGAGAGAGAGAGAGAGAGAGAGAGAGAGAGAGAGAGAGAGAGAGAGAGAGAGAGAGAGAGAGAGAGAGAGAGAGTTCAGTCCCCCTTTATCTAGTTCAGATAAGGGTAAGGGTATAAGAAGTCCACTTCCCCAACTTCTTTCTCCATGTTTGTATACTCTTCTCAAGTATCCTATATATGTGAAATAATAAGCACCCCCCAACCCTATCCTCATTTCTTCTCCAGTATATTTCTTTCCCCCTACCTTTTCTTTCATCCCTTAAAACTAACAAAATCACACCCAGGCTCTACATTGATTCTTCACGAGCCACATTGTCTCTTCTGGACCAGTACTCAGTTGGATTTGCTTTACCTAGGGTATGATATCTTGCTATTACTCCAAAGGTTTTAGGGGTAACTGTGCATGGCTAGCTTTTCAGACAGTAGCTCATAAAGCCCCCACCAGTATGTTTCGCCTTCATAACCAGTCAGTAGATCTTTAGTAGAGGCCTTTACTCAAATAGCATAGCGAGAACAGTAATTATAAGTAATTTCTTACAACACCAATGGCATACTTTCCCACAAATATACCCAGAGTCAAATAGAGGGAAAGAGTGGGCAAGAACACAATGTACAATGGTAGTAGGGCATGTGTATAGGACACACATGTCCAGGCAACTCATACCTCTGGATCCCCAAGGCCATGAGGAGAGGCCTCACAAAGTTTGCTATGAGTTCTTTCACCGTTCATCTGAATTTTTTCTTCACAGACCATAGTGTCTCTTCTGGACCACTGCCTTAGCTAGGCTTAATTTCTCCCAGAGTGTGAGATCTTGGCTGGATGGATTAGGCAGTCACTTGGCTACACTGGCTCCTTACCAGGCTGCTAGACTGGGCTGGGCAGACTGCCCTGCCACTAAATAGCTGCTGCTGGACATGGTTAGCCAGGCCTCTGGACAGTGACCACTGGATGCAAGCCACTCTCCAGCCAGGCAGCCCTGCCAGTTAGGGCTGGGCAGACTATTCTTTTCTTCTCAGGGTATGGTATCTCTGCTTGATGGTTTGACCCAATGGTCTCCTGATTTCATTCTCTAGAAGGTAGCCATAGTGTTTTTCTACCTTCTCTTCCTAACTAGTGGCCAAGGAGTACTGTGCTCTTTTCATCTGGACTAACAACATCCCCCTACCTTTTTTTTTTTTTTTAAAGATGACATTACAATGTTCCTTTCAGCTACAGAGCAACAAAAGCCCTTTCAGCTAGGTATGGCAATGCCCTTCATCTTAGAGTCAACAAAAGTTTTTCTCTTTCAACTCCCTCCAAGCCTCAGCTCTAAAGTTGTTCATCACCTCCAGAGAAGAGATGGGAGAACTCTCATTTTCAACAGATTCTTCCCACTCAAAAGCTCTTTTCCTTGGCAAGCAATTCCATATTCCCTTAGGGCGATCAGTATTTTTCACTTGTACTCTTTTCAGAATCTTTTGTCAATTCACATTATGTGAATGTAGCATATGCCCTGGAGTTACATTCATTGTCTTCTGGGCTTCTTCATAGGCTACTTTTCATCTGAAAGCTTTTCCCTATACCTTTCAGTATTTCCATCTTTTAGCCTCTAAAGACCTTCAGGTTTTACTGAAGCCTCCCTTGGGCTCTTGCCTTGCATCAATTTCTCTTGACTCCTAGGTTTTTGTATTTTTCAAAATTTTGTATTTCAAAGTTTCTTTTCAGCTCTGTTTTTTTTTTTTTTCATCTGGAATGCTTGCAAGTTCTCCCATCTATTAAAGGTATATTTGTCTTCTGTAGGATTATATTCAGTTTGGCAGCGTGAGCTATTGGTAGTTGCAAGCTTTTATCTTTTTCTCTTTGGAATATCATATTCAGAGACGTTCTCTTCTTTATAAGATTGTTGAGTTTTGAACCCCATTTGGTGTTTTCTTGGTAAAAATCCTTGATTGGTTTGCCATTTCCTTCTCCAGCTCATTTTACAAATGAGGAAACTGAGGCAAACAGGATTAAGTGAACTACTCAGGATCACCCAGCTAGTAAGAGCCTGAATTTGAACTCAGGTCTTCCTGACTTCAGCCATGGTGCTCCACGTAGTATGGCGCCACTCAGCCGCTTCTTTGTAGTAATTACCACTATCTCTTACATGCTCCTCACTTTGGTTCCCTAATATTTGTACTTTTTGTCTGCCTGCTTGCAGTGGTGTTTTTTCTTCTTTGACTTGAAACCACTGCATTTAGGGCATAGTATTCCTGGCTATTTTCATTTTTGGGCTGCTTTCCAAAATTCTTGATGGATTTGAAAATATTTTCATTTTGCCTTCTGGTTCTAATTTATCTGAACAGTTTGTTTTGTAATTTCTTGAAATAGGGTGTCCAGATTTTTGTTTGAATTCTTCCCCCTCCCCACCAGGGCGTCTGAGGATTCTTAAATGCATTTTCTTGTTTCTCAGGTTGGTTGTGTTGGAGAGTATACATTTCACATTTTCTTCTTTTTTTTGGACTTTGTGCTAATATTTCTTGTTTCATAGAGTTGTTGAATTCTCTGTGCTTCCTTCTCTTTTTCACGACTCTCTACTGTGATAAATTGTCCACCTATTATCTTAATTTATTTATTCTCCTTTCAGTTCCTCCCTCCCCACCCACCCTGAACTCTCTTTTCATTTTGATCTCCTGCTTACTCTCATCCACTCTTGTATCATTTGGCCAAACCATTTTCGTTTTTCTCAGAGGTTCTGCTAATAGCTGTTGCCGGCTTAGTCGTTTCTTCCAAGTTTGCCTTTTGGGCTTTTCTCATCCCAAAGAATTTGCTAATTGTGTTTTCTGTTGTTTCCTCATATGTTTAGTTGAAGTTCTTAGTTTGGGTTCTTTCTTCGAGTCTGTTCTCTGGCATTGTTGCGTGAGTTGAATAAGGCTCCGTAGTTACTCTGAATGCCTCTGATGATCTGGATAGGTTGGCTAATTGACCTCTTTCCCCCATCTTCAGTTAGGAATTAGTATTATCCTCAGCATTTCCCACTGGGATGGTGGAGACTATGTTGGCATCAGGCCTCCTGAGTGCTGGCACACAGTCATTGAGTTAGCCCTGCCCACTACTATGGCACTTGCCCCGAGGAGTCCTGGACCCTGTCTTCCTGTGCATTGACCTAGATGGTCTGGTTCTGCCCCTTGCTAGTCTTCTGACAGCCTGGGATGGGGCTCTAGTGCAGGCCAACAAAGCCACTTTTGAAGTTTCTGTTTGAAACACTAGCTTCAGATCCCTTTTCTGAGTCTGGGTTGGCTCAGGTCCTCTCTACCTCTGTTGGCTTCTAGCGCATTACCAAAGCTCCTTTTGTCAGCATAAGTCTCTCACTGCCTCTTCTCCTTCTGCATAGATTTAATTCACCCACTCTACCAGCCTCCCCCTTTCTGGTCATCTTTTTATGTGTAGTTCTAGACTGAATTTTCTTTGAATTTTTTTTTTTTAATTTTGAACTTAAACACCAGAAAAAAAGAGCATTTCTATAAAAACAGCAGACTCATAGCTTTTATTTCATTCTTTATCTTTTGCTTAATTTCTTTCAGCTATTCATGTGGATCTTGTAGAAAATCCATTTTGTTCCTTTGGCACTCTGATTACAGTTGAATTAAGTCATTTTTTCCTTTTAGTCTAGACTTTTGGATACCTTTAGAGCTACATTAATATATATTTTTTAAAATGCTGGTTGGTATCATCTTTGGTTTACCCATCTCTTTAGCTTTAGTTTTTGAACTGGGCATTTATACAAGGACCAGGTTCCATCTCCTGTTGGGCTTTTGACAGGGTCTGCCTTGGTCTCACCTGGGGTCACCTGGGTTTCTACACTGGTTCCAGGAGTTAGGAGGTGATTAATCTTGAGGTTTAGTGCACTGGCTCTTCGGGACTTTCTCAGGAGAGAGTGCTAGGGACTTCAGTACTCCTGGGTGCCTGTGATGTCTTGGTCCAAGTGATGCCACATTCAAGAGGTTGCTGCTGCTTCTGGTGGCTTCTAAGATTTCCACTATGGGTTTCCAATTACCCTGGGGATTTCAGAATACCTGAAGCTTCTTTTGGGGAGCTCTTTGCTATAACTACCTCTGGACATAGAGCTCTGAAGGGTACATGTGTCTCTTGTCATGGTGGGCAGTTACCAGCTTTTTTTGGTTCTGTTGACCCTGTGTCAGCTACAGTATTCTTTCCTAATGTCTGTGAGCTTTGGGCTGACCTTTTATGCAGTTCTAAGCTGAAAAAAGTCACCTGATGTAATATCTTATTGGATAATCAATTTTTGGTCTGAGGCAATTTTCATGTTTTTGCTGAAATAGCTGTGGGACCTTCTACTAGGCTTGGTTTTTAAGCGCTTCTTGACTTCCAAGAATTTTGTATACTGATCATTTTCTTCTTTGGCTTACTCATCTCTTGGGTTTTAGTTCACAAATTGGGACTTTGTTCTTTTTTTTAAATATACAATTTATTTATTTTTCAGTTTTCAGTATTCATTTCCACAAGAATATGAATTCAAAATTTTCTTTGCATCTCTCTCCACCCCACCCCAGAACAGCATGCACCCCCTCCACACCTTCCTTCAGTCTGTCCTCCTTTCTATTACCCACCCTTTCTCCATTCCCCCTTCCCTTCTATTTTCCTGTAAGGCAAAATAGATTTCTATGCACCATTGCCTGTATATTTTAATTTCCAGTTGCCTGCTAAAACAATTTTTAATGTTCATTCTTAAAGCTTTGAGTTCCATATTCTCTCCCTCCCTCCCCACACACCCTCACTGAGAAAACAAGCAATTCAATATAGGTCATACATGTATAACAATACAAAGTACTTTCATAATAGTTATGTTGTAAAAGGCTAACCACATTTCCCTCTGTTCTATCCTGCCCTCCATTTATTCCATTCTCTCTCGACCTGTCCTCCTACAATAAAGTTTGCTTCTGATTACCCCTTTCCTCAATTTACTGTCTCTTCTATTATCCTACCTCTCCTATCCTCTTCTCCCTTGCCTTCCTGCAGGGTAAAATAGATTTCCATATCCAAATGAGTATGTTATTTCTCCTTAAGTCAAGTCCCATGAGAGTAAGGCTCCCTTGTTTCCTTTCATCTCCCCCTTCTTCCCTTCCATTGTAAAAGCTCTTTCTTCCTTCTTCTATGTGAGATTTGCTACATTCTACCACTCCTTTTCTCTTACTTCTAGTACATTCCATTCAACAGTAAATTTTATTGGTTTTAGATATTCTCCCTTGATATTCAGCTCAACCTGTGCCCTCTGTTTATGTGTATATATACACACATACATATGCCCACACATATATATACATGTACATATGCACATACACCCATGTACATATCCATACCTACACTAATATAATATGCACATACATACATACCCATATACATCTACATCTACATATATATATATATATATATATTCCCTCTAACTATCCTAATACTGAAAAGGTCTTGGGAGTTACAAATAACATGTTTCCATGTAGAAATGTAAACAGTTCAACTTTAAACTTTGAGTTCCTTAAGGCTTCTCTTTCCTGTTTACCTTTTCATATTTCTTTAGATTCTTGTATTTGAAAGTCAAATTTTCTATTCAGCTCTGGTCTTTTCAAAAAGAATGCTTGCAATTACTCTATTTCATTGAAATTCTATTTTCCCCCCTGAAGTATTATACTCAGTTTTCCTGGGTAGGTGATTCTTCATTTTAATCCTATGTCCTTTGACCTCTGGAACATCATATTCCAAACACTTCAATCCCTTAGTGTAGAAGCTGCTAAATCCTGTGTAATCTTGATTGGATTTCCACAATACTTGAATTGTTTCTTTTTTGACTACTTGTAATATTTTCTTCTTGACCTGGGAACTCTGGAATTTGGTTACAATATTCCTAGGAGTTTTCCTTTGGGGATCTCTTTCAGGAGGTGATTGGTGAATTCTTTCCATTTCTATTTTACCCTCTGGTTCTAGAATATCAGGGCAGTTTTCCTTGATAATTTCTTGAAAGTTGATATCTAGGCTCTTTATTTAATCATGATTTTCAGGTAGACCAATAATTTTGAAATTAACTCTCCTGGATATATTTTCCAGGCCAATTGTTTCTCCAGTGAGATACTTCACATTGTCTTCTATTTTTTCATTCTTTTGGTTTTGTTTTATAATTTTTTTGCTTTCTCATAAAGTCATTAGCTTCCATCTGCTCCATTCTGATTTTTAAAGAACTATTTGTTTCAGTGAGCTTTTGAATATCCTTTTCCATTTGGCTGATTCTGTTTTTTAAAGCATTTTTCCCCTCATTGGCTTTTTGGACTTCTTTTGCATTTGGTTTAGTCTATTTTTAAAGGTGTTTTTTTCTTCAGCATTTTTTTGGATCTCCTTTAGCAAGCTCCAATATTGTGCAGGTCGATCCTTCTACCTCCACCATCTTGGCTGAAAGAGCTTTCTTACTGACCTTTGAAGCTGTCTTTCCTGTTTTTGAGTTGAGAAATCTGGGAACCACAAGTACTACCCATGATTCCACACCCTGAAGCCTGCTCCAGTCTTGTCCCTGCCATGGGGCCCAGGCTGGGCCAGGCCCTGCTCCCTTCTTACCTATGTGAAAGAGCTTTTGCACTGACCTTTGAAGCTGTCTTTCATGTTTGTGGGTTGAGAAATCTGGAAACTGAAGCTGCTTCCCATGATTTTGCACTCTGAAGCCTGTTCCAGTCCTGTCCCTGCTGTGCTGCCTGACCAAGGCTGGGCCATGTTCCATGGGCTGCACTTCTGGTTACATAAACATGACATTTATGTCTTTATATGTTATATAATGGAGGACTGGAATAGGGGACTTACAGTGATGTTTAGTGAGCCTACCTATTGCTCAAATAAACAATAAATCAATTTTAAAAAATTCTTCTGTCTGGCAAAAATGATTGTCCTCTTTGGTTGATCAGAAAATGGGCATAATCTGATGACATAGAATGGAGGGTCCTCCTCTCTGCTTCAGAGCATGAACAGAAATTCTGCAGGTATTTCTTGCTCATTTTCCAAGTGACAGCAGAAAGTCTTTTAGTTGGTTGCCAACCCAGAATTGAATCTTTGTACAAGTCACCTCTCTCTTGGCCCAGAATTGTAAATGAAAAGGAAAAAGTACTGTAACACTCTGTGTGGATTAACCCTTCCCCTACATGATTGCTTCTGCCTTGATTGTGTCTATTCTCCCTTGAGAAGGTGAAGGAATATTGGAGATGAATAGACGCTGTGAAATTTGAAAGTTCACAGGCTCTCATAGAAGTCCAGGACTGAGAGTCTATGGTAAAGACTGTTATAGACACCACAACCAAACTGGATCTCCAGAATATCTCTGAGGAGTGACTTGTGGCCTTCAGCCAAATGGGACCAACTCAATAGCTGGGATGCTGTGTCTTTCAATTAAGGGAATGACTCGGTCCTTCCAAGCTCAGGTCACCAGGACACCCTGCCACAGAGAGTTTCTTCTAAATCCATGGGATCAGAAAGTTAGGGTTTTTAATTTTTTACTTATTTTTTGTTAAGCTCACAGGAGTCTTAGGGGTCATCTGACTCAACCCTCTTGTTTTATAGATGAGCAAATGTGGTTTCTTTTAAGTTCATTCATACATGCAAATCTCAAAGAAAACTTAGAGGTCATTTAGTTCAGTCCTTATTTTACAGATGAAAAAACAAACTCAAAGGATTGCCCCAAGGTCACATGAGTGGGAGAAGATGATTTTAAACTCAGTTTCTCTGACTCCAAATGTAGGACTCAGTATCACATCATTATTTTTCTTTTAGCTCCAGACATTGACCGTGTTCCAAATCTGCTTTGGGTCTACTGCTATCTACTTTTTGTTGTTCAGTCATTTTTTAGTCATTTCTGACTCTCTGTGATCCCTTATTGAGTTATTCTTTTCTTTCTTGCTCCCTCCCTCCTTCCTTTCTCCTTCCTTTCTCCTTCCTTTCTCCTTCCTTCCTTCCTTCCTTCCTTCCTTCCTTCCTTCCTTCCTTCCTTCCTTCCTTCCTTCCTTCCTTCCTTCCTTCCCTCCTTTCTTTCTTTCTTTCTTTCTTTCTTTCTTTCTTTCTTTCTTTCTTTCTTTCTTTCTTTCTTTCTTTCTTTCTTTCTTTCTTTCTTTCTTTCTTCAATTGGGGTTAGGTGAGTTGATCAGAATCACACAGCTAGTAAGAGTCTGAGGCTGGATTTGAACTCAGGTCCTCCTGAATCTAGGGCCACTGTATGGGTCTTTCTTGGCAAAGACACCAGAGTGGTTTGACATTTCCTTCTCCAACTCATTTTACAGATGAGGAAACTGAGGCAAACAGGATGAAGTGACTTACTCCTGATCAGACAGTTTGTAAGTATCTGAGGCTGGATTTGAACTCGGGACTTCCTGACTCCAGGCCCAGTGCTCTATCCACTGACCCTCTCTCCATCACCTCCATGAGAACAGCACAAGAAAAGTTCCTTAAGGAGTTTGCTTTTAAAATCTGGGTAAACTTTATACACAGCATTCCTCTGGTATAGCAGTGTAAAAATTGACCTGGGACTTATTCTGATAAGATCTATTCTTTAAGAAAAAATGACTCTGGCTCTTTTTTATTAGCTTCATTTTCATTTCATTTATTTTAGCCCTTCATCATTACTACTTGTGCTTCATTTTCTAGAAATTCACTAATCCTCTCTTTAATAGTTTATTCTAGAATTTTCCAGGCATTGAAGTCAAGCTTCCTGGTCTCTGGTTTATAGAATGTTTTCCCTTCCTCCTTTTGACCAATTTTGAAAATTGGTCCATTTGGTTTCTCTAGTAATTCAGCATCTAGCTTGTCCTCCATGCTCTTTCCAAGGTCATTGACAAGAGCCCAGGAGTCCGTTTAACTTCTTGCCCTTTTTGTTGTATCCTAGGACATGGTTCTTCTGGGTCTGAAGTTCAAGTCATGAAACTGATGACTTTGACTTATCAAGAGGAATTAGTTGTTTTCTTATTATCTTCCTACTTAGCTTGAGTATCAAATACCTATTAGGTATTTTGTTTGTGTGTGTTGTTCTTACCAGCCCATAAATCATTCTCTTTGGCAGAGAAAACAGAAGCAAAATATTGAACAAGTCTGCACTTTCCCTGCCATCAGTTATCATGGTTCCATCTACTTCAAGCAGCAGTCTTACCCTCCCTTTAATTCTCTTCTTTTCTCCACTATAGCTTAAAGAAACCTCCCAAACGCTCTTTGCCCTCCTTCACTTTCCTTGCTAACCTCAGTTTGTTGACCTTAAGCTTTAGCAGTCTTAATATTTACTTCTATCTTTGTTGTATTGAGTTATTTTTTAGTTATGCTTGACTCTTTGAAGCCCCATTTGGGTCTTCTTGGCACTGATACTGGAGTGGTTTGCCATTCTTTCTCCAGCCCATTTTACAGATAAAGAAACTGAGGCAAATAGGGTCAAGTGACTTGCCCAGGTCCCACAGCTATTGTCTGAGGCCAGATTCAAACCCAGATTCTTGACTTCAGGCCTGGTACTCTATCCACAGAGCCACTTAGCTCCCCATAAATTACTTTGTGTATGAGTTTATATCCTCCTATTTGAATGTAAACTTTTTGAAAACAAGGGTTGCTTTTTTTTTTGGTTTCTGTTCTGACACAGCATATCACAATCCCCATCATGTAGGAAGCAGTTAAAAATGCTAATTGTTGGATTGAATCTTCATGCTTTTTCAGTATCTTTAATGGTTGATGAATTCTTTTTGCATTCCCACAGGTGCCTTTAGACAATTTTCCCATTTTCTCCTCACCAGAATTATTTACATTTATAGAATTTCATTTTTAGGAGTTTATTTTGTTTGAAAATTAACAAACATTATTTTTTTCTTTCCTTCCCACCTGACCCTCCCCCACATTAAAAAAAGAAAAGTGTAACCCTTGTAAAACTATACATATTCAAGCAAAATATTCCTACATTGGCTGTGAACAAAAATATGTTGCCTACTGAATACTTAGTCCTTTTCTTCTCTGTTAGGAGGTGGGCAGCATGCTTTATCATTGGTCTTCTGGATGTGTGGTTGGTCATTGCCTTCATCAGAGTTCTTAATTCTTTCAAAGTTGTTTTACTTTATGATATAATTATTGTGAGATTTTTCTCCTGGTCCTGCTCACTACACTTTCCATCAGTTCATATATTTTCCCAGGTTTCTCTGAAATTCTGCCTTTTGTCACTCTGTCCTCTGAGCCTGGGGCAAAGGAGGAGAGACTGGACTGTGTTGAGGTGATTCCAAGGGGATAATGATTAATAAATGAGTGTACTCCAAACTAGTATATAATGTGCCTTGAGCGAGGGCCAAAGAATGTACTCTGAGAATTAAGAGGAGAGAGCACACCTACTTGGGTGGAAAGTTGGAGGAGAGAGAAGGAACTTTTGAACTGGGCCTTGGAAAATGTGGAGGGTTTCTATGGGGAAAGGAGAGCATTTTAAATGGAAGCAATAACATAATCAAAAGCATAGGTCAAGAAAAATTCAAGCACATGTGATAAACGTCAAATAGTCTAATTCAGATACATAGACTACAGGGTATGCATGGGGAAGTCATGAGAGAAGAGCCAGGAAAGATGGTTAATGTTGCCAGATTATGAAGGATCTCAAGCTCCATGCTAAGTAGCAACTTGATTATGTAGCAATGGGGAGACCCTAACAATTATAGAGGAGAGTGATGTGATCAGGAGAGTATTTTCTTAGATCAGTAGATCAAGGTCCTGAGAATTCCTTTAGAGTGTGGGAACTTTCTCCCCCTTTGCAGAACACCATATTTGTGACTGAGAGTTGTAGGCGATTGCCTGAGGCTCAGAGAATATGCCTATGGTCATACAGTCACTTAGCCAGAAGTGGAATTTGAACCCAAAACTTGACTCGAAGACCAGCATGCCATCTATTATACTACACTGTCTTTCCTATAATTCCTTAACATAATGAATTTTATGCATTTGAAATTTCTACTCTCGTGTTGCTCTTTTTCTGTTTTTCTATTCATTCTGACTTACTAATGACTTATTAAATATACTAAAATATACTTTTATAATACTAAATATGCTGAAGTATACTTTTCTCAGTTCTTTGAAAATATGATATAAAATAAGGTTGCACCAAGAGAGCTTTATCTGCTCTGAAATGGATGCAGATTGAATAATGAACATTACCCTTATAAATAATTGATGCTAATTATCAGAAAACTACTCTTTTAAAAAGTAAAAATGATGTCATTGAAAAGAAGTGTTTTAACTGAAACTGGCAAAAGCGATTTTCCCCTGTGGCAGATCAGCAAATGGGCAGCCATTCTGAGAAAATTTATCTGAAAATTTCATACGCTTCACTGATTCGGCCAACCATGTGTATGACAAGTAATATAGCAGCCACAGAGAAGAAGAAATAGAGTGAAATATTAGGGGGCAGCAGGGATGAGAGAGGGGGGAACAGAGAGGGGAATTAATGCAACATAGTTCTTGAGACCCCTACAAAACTGTGAGGTGGAAACGAGACTTCAGATGTGCTGTTATCATTATTCAACTCAGAAACATTCATCCAAATCAGCTCTAACTACTCCTTTTCAGTGTATTGCTATTTCCTCTGCTCTCCTGTTGGCCTTAGGTCTCTCCTAGATGGGCTATGGCAAAAAACCAGAAAAGAAAAGCCATTTGTTTCAGCAGTGGACTCAGCTGAGAACTGTTTTTTGCTTCTCTTTGCATCCCTAGTACTTAGCACAGGCACACAGTAATTGCTTAATGAATGCTTGTTGGCTTGTTAACGTGTTGACTTTCCTGTTCTTGGTCCAAGTGCACAGAATTCAAACTCATGTCTTCAAAGTTTTCCAAAGGACTTCAGAAGTCATCCTGGTAGCCACCCTCATACAACACATTGCAGTTTCCTTCCTGTACTTTTGCACAAAAGACTGCCCATGTTTAGAATCCATCCTCTCCTCAACTCCCTTTGGTAGCATCCCTAATAACCTTCAAAGCACAAGGTCAGCTGTGACCTCCTACATGAGACCTTTCCTGATTCCCCTTTCCCCTTTCTCCATTCTTAAAATTATTTTATATTTGTACATATTTTGTATCCCCCTGTGTTCCTGTAGTATCTCCAGCAGAATGTAATCTCTTCAAAGGTAGAGAATATTTTTTTTTGTTTTTATAGACTTAGGCTCTAGCACACAGAAGATGTTTAATAAATGTCTGTCGAACTGAATAAGCTGATGAACACAGGCGATGAAAATGAGATGGTATTTCCCTTTCAGGTAATATGGATAATGCATAGTTGACATCTAACCCCTTTCTTCCTAATGCATAAATATACACATTTGTGGTCAAGAAGTGACAACTGAAAAACAGTCTCCCATGCACCACTTTTATCAAGAGAAGAAGGGAGATTTTAAGTTTCTGCAACACAAATTTGCTTTGCCATCCACACCTGGAGCCACACTGCAGATTCTAACCACAGCATTGCTTGTTGTTTTGATGAGTATGTAACAGTGACAAGTTAATAATAAATCTCCAGCTCATTTAGAGAGAGTGGCTAAGGAGGTACTGCGGTTTAATTTACATCTTTGGTAAGTATTGAAGATTTAATATTCCCCCTGCTTCATACATCATTTTAATGCCCCTGGGGCTGAGGAGGAATACATTTTTAACTGTTAATCTGAGAAGCTCTATAAATCTGTCTTGGGTCACAACTAAAATGAGTTTCTGGTGGTCTCAACAGAGGCTCCAGTGCCCCCGATTTATTCAGATCTTCAAGCCATTTATAGATTTGACAGCCTAGGCTGTGAAACTGCAGAAACTGGGAACAGCAGGAGAATGGCTCATGAGGAGGGTGCTGCATTGGCTCATCTATGCCCAGTTGGTAATCCTAGATCAGAGCCACACAATCATCTCTTTCCCCTGCTGGGACAACTACACCAAGATAACAGAGCGTGAACAGATATGTGTTTGAGATTCAGTTCAGAATACTAGGCTTTAATAGTCTTTTTTTAAAAAAGAGGGATTGTCACAGTCTGTACTGAGACAGAACTTGTTCCCCAGAGAGAGATGTCAAAACACTTCTGAAGCCATGACTTGATGGGCAAATGTCATTACCTTAATTTTGCTGATGGAGCAACTGGATGGTGGAAGTGGGAAAATGATTGGCCCCAAGTGGCACAGAGCCCCAGCAATTGGCATTTATGCAGCTGGGAGCGTATTCAAAGTTATTGACACCTTTGGTCCTTCACCAAGTAGGTTTTCTAGCTTCCTAACTTCGCTGATGTTGAGATTTTTCCCATCTACTCCTTCTAAGACTATTTCTCTCTTCTGAAGCTTTATATTTGTTTTCATCTGTTTTGAGTATGCTTTAAAATCTTTTAAAATAAGTTTTTCATTAATTTAAAAATTAACCAGAAATACTACTGCCTCTTTCCAGTGACTCCACCCCCTTTCCTCAAGAGAACTCTTTGTTGTAAGCAAACAGACTAACACATTGATGATCTTTGATATTGTATGCCTGATTCCTCACCTGTAGTCCACCACTTCTCTGCTAAGTAAAAGGAAGTAGTCCTTTGGAGTTAAAATCATCCATTACCTGGATTAGAATTCTGATGTGTTTCAGTGTTGTTTTCTTTTCCTTTATTATATTCTTTGCCCAAATTGTCCTGATTCTGTTTACTGCATTCTGCATTAGTTCATACAAATCTTCCTGTTCTTTCTTTTTCTTTTAATTCTAAATTTCCTATGTGTGTGTGCACACATTCCATTTATAAAGGAGTACATAAGAGAGGTGTATACCTAGCTGTGAATCTCCACCCAGTATAACTTGTTTGTTTAAATTAGGTAAGAAATTCAGCATGTTACTTTCAAAGCTGTCCTATTTTTCTGTGCTTCACTTTAAATTTCCTTTTGTATGTTAAAAAAATTCAGTGATCTTTTTATTCTTTTTTTCCTTCTATGGCTATCATTATTACTGGGGAGCAGCTAGGTGGTGCAGTGGCTAGGGCACTAGTGAACTCAGGAGGACCTGAGTTCAAATCTCAGACATTTGACACTCACTAGCAGTGTGACCTTGGGCAAATCACTTAATCCTAATTGCCTCATCATGGGTCATCTCCAGTCATCCTGATGAATATCTTGTCAATGGATTCAGATGGCTCTGGAGGAGAAGTGAGGCTGGTGACCTGCACAGTTCTCCCTCACTCAAAACAAAGTCAAGTGAAAGTCATGTTATTATTTCTCTGATGGCATGGTCTTCTTTGGCAATGAAGGACAAACACATAGATCATTATTACTAGTTCTCTGCCTCTTCCCCAAAATGCCTCTCCTACTTAAAAAAAAACAAAACCAAATACACAAAGGAAAAGCATTTTATATAGTAACCATGTGCAAAAATAGCATATATATATATAACGAATATGTATACAATACATCTATCTATGTATCTGTGTATGTATGTATGTATGTATCTATCTATCTATCTATCCATCTATCTATCATCTCTCTGTCAGGAGGTAGGTAACATGCTTTATCAATGGTCTTTTGGAGCTGTGGTAGGTCATTGTCTTGATCAGAGTTCAGTCTTCCATAAAGTTGTTTTGTTTTACTATGTAGTATAAATTATCCTCCTGGTTATACTCACTTCCTTCTATATAGGTTCAAACAATTCATCCTAGGATTCTCTAAAATTCCCTTTTTAGGAATTTCTTACAAAACAATAATATTCCATTATATAGTTATAATATTCCATTATACAGATTTATATGCCATGAATTATTCAGTCATTCTTCAATTCCTAGCCATCTTTTTAGTTTCCAGTTTTTGCTATACTATTATGATCATTAAATGTGCATTTCCCTGATCAGGATCTCATACAGTTTCCTCTCTCAGCAGTCTAAGACCCTGCTCTTTACAAAGAAACTGATCAAAAAGAAAGAATATGATCAATTCCAGCAATGCATATATGTATATATGTCAAATACATATGCATCTATTTATGCATTTTTGCTGATTTCCAAGGTATAAATAAATGCTTACATTGAAAATATGAATATTATATATGTATACACACATATATTTGTGTATATGCATGAATATATGTACATATACATTGTGTATATGTGGAGATATATGATATATAACATAATTTTAATAATATAATATGTATAATATATAACATATTTATCTCCACACACATATAAACAAAGGTCCTCTCAGAACCCTAATGTCTTCAAAGGACATTGAGGGGGTTAATAAGAAAATATTTTATGTTAGTATACTATCTCCTTCTATTCCATTGTCTCTCCTCTTTTCTCCAAATCTGGACTCAATCACTACTTCTCTTTTATTTTTTTCCTTCTCCTCCTTTCTTCATAAAATGGAGTTTATTTTGTTTGTGACTCTTTCCTCCCCCTTCTTCATCCATCTTCTTCCAATTTTCACCTATTTCCATATTGAGTTTGGTGTATCTTTATACCATAGTCGTTTTGTGTGGGTGTGTGCTCAACCATTCTTTATCCATTTCAAATAAGAATGGAGTTCATCTAATTCTTGCTCTCCCTCCCCTTCTTTCATGCTTGAATATTCTTTTCACTTAGCCTAATTACAAAAAATAGGATGTTCTCGTCTTCTTCCTACATTAGTATGTTCCTTTTGACCTCATTTTTCTTTTCCCTCTGAAAATCCACAGAACATAGTCAATCCACCTGAGATCTTCTGCTTTTTTTATTTAACTTCCTAAGTGCCCTTTGAAGACAAAATTCTGAAGTTACTGGTTGCTTCTCTCCTCTATGAATGTTAGCAATCCCCCTTCCATAAGCTTAAATAATGTACTGATTTGTTTGCATTTCGAAGTTTCTACTGAGCTCTGAACTTTTTATCAGGAATAAGAATAAAGGTCTATTTTCTTGTCTGAACTCAACTTTGCAGAGTATGTCATTCTTATTTATAAGCCTATATCTTTTGCTTTTTGGAATATTGTATTTCAAGATATTGTCTCATATTTAGTAAAAACTTCTATGCAAGGGTGTGCTGGTAAAAGTTTAGTAACCAGTCAACACACTTTTAATCTGCCTTACTAACGTTTTCTTTATCACTTTCTTAAGTCTTAAGACAATCAACAAAATGATAAATCAAGTCCTAATTTGTAGCATTTGCTAATGCAATGCTCATATTTAATAACTGGCTCTCATGGACCAGTATGAGCTGTTTCTAGAACACCCCTACTTCCAGGTGTGTGATCCTGACCATGGTTCCTTAGTTCTTGAACTGCTTCCTGGTCATGTCATGTCCAGCTTTGTTAGTTTGGATTTTTTTTTTGGACCTAGAAGCTCTAGATTTTGGCTATGACATTCTTGGGTGTTTTCATTTTTTTACGAGGTGATCGGTTTATCTTTCTATTTTTACCTTGCCTTCTGATTTTTGATAGATCTGGAAAATTTTCATTTATGACTTCTTGAAATATGGAATACCTCTTTAAAAAAATCATGGTTTTCATGGAGTCTGATGATTCTTAAGTTATCTCCTCTTGACCTGTTTTTCAAGTGAATTGTTTTTGATCATAATAACCTTGCTGTGTTGGTACTGTTAACATTACAGATAAAGGCTTTAAAAAGGTATAAAAGTTGATAGTATATGAAACACCAAATGGACAAGCTCCTGTGACTTTGGATCACAGCCTTGAATTACTGTCTATCAATTGTAAATTCACTAGCAAAAATCAACAGCTAGAAATCAAACCTTGGTCAAATCATTCTTTACTGCGAGACATTGATGGATCCACGATTTTATTTACTCCCTCCACTGGTATACATTATAAACCTTCTTCTTCCATGTTGATTCTTGTCTATATCTTTTCATTAATTCTTCACAGAAGACCTCCCCAATATTTTAGAAGTTCTTCTCTGATTCTTTTGAAATTATTGGAGTATACATGTGACACTTGAATTGCTATTTTGTTTCCCTTTAATACATCTCTGGCCCATTTCCTTTCTGGTCATGTGTATTCTCAATGACTTTTCTCACATGAAAATCATCTTTGATGATACATTTTAGCTTCAAAAAATCTTCACTTGATTCATCCATTCCCAACAGCTATAATCCCACATCTGTCCATTTTGGGATGAAATTTTTAGAGAAATCCATTTATAATCAGTGATTCTACTTCCTCTCCTCTCACTCTCTTCTTAACCTTCTGCATTCTGCCTTCTAATCTCATCATTTAACGGGAATTTCTCTTCCCGCAGTGATCAGTTATCTCTTAACTGTCAAATTTAATAGTCTTTTCTTAATCACTATTCTTGACCTTTGTGATGTCTCTGACAATACTCATAACCTTCTTTTCCTCCTTACTGTATTCTAAATTTGAGGTACATTGCTCTCTCCTATTTCTCTTTCTACCTGAATTCTCAGTGTCCTTTGCCAGATCTTTGCCCATGTCATACTTGATAACTGCAAGTGTCCCCCAAGGTCCTATCCTGGACTCTCTTCTCTTCTCTCCCCATATTATTTCACATAGTGAGCTCATCAGCTCCCATGGATTCAGTTATCATTTCTGTATAGATAATCATCGGACGTCTTTGTCCAGCTCTGACTGCTTTCCTGATCTCTGATCTTTCACCTCCATCGCCTATTGGACATCTCCAATGAAATTTCCCACAGATTTCTGAATTTTGACAAGTCCCAAACAGCAATCATTATCTCCTCCCCCTAAACCCTCTTGTCAGGAATTAGCACTGGGGACACCGCTATCTTCTTAGTCTCACAACCTAAATATGATCTTAGAGTCTTCAGTCTCTCACCCTCCATATCCAATTTCTTGCCATGTTCTATCTAGTCTACCTTTGCAACATCTCTCAAGTTATCAGAAAACAAGTCAAGAAGAGATAATTTAATGTCTCTCCTCTATCTCTGCTGCCACCCTGGTGCAGACCTTCATCACCTCATTCTTGGACTGCAAGAACCTTCTGCAGACCTCAAGTCTTTCTCCACTCCAATACATCCTCCATTCATATTTCAAAGTAATCTTCCTAAAACACAAATCTGATCATGTAGATTCCTGTGGATCCCTCTGATCTCCAGGATCAAATAGAAAACTCTATGTTTAGCTTTTAAAGCCCTCCATAGGTTAGCATCTCCCTACCTTTCTGATCTTCTTTGGCTGGAGTACTCAGCAAACCAGGAATGCTGGTTTCCTTGCTGTTCCTGACGCAGGACACTCCATATCCTGCCTCCTGTTGTCCCCCATTCCTGAAACCCATTCTTCGTCTTTGCCTCCTGGTCTCCCTGGCTTCCCTCAAATTTCACTAAAGTCCTACCTTCTAAAGAAAGCCTTCCTTAGTCCCTCCTAATGCTAACACCTCCCCAGATATTACCTCTAAATTAACCTTTATATATCAAATTTATGCACAATTCTTTACATGTTGCCTCCCCCATTAGATTATGAAGTCTTTAAAGTCATATACTGTTTTTCCTTTTCTTTGTGTTACCAGCACTTAGTATGGTGCCTGGCACAGAGTAGATACCTCATAAAGGCTTGTTGACAATCTGTCATATATTTCTACATGAGAGGCAGTGTGGTATAATGGATAGAGAGGTGGCCTTGAAGGCAAGAAGACCTAGATTCAAGTCTTGCCTCTGAGCCATGTTGGTTGTGTGAGCCTGAGGAAATCATTTAACTTCTCAGAACTCTGGCTACTTTTCTAAGACTAAGTTTTGGAGAAGGTTTCTGCCTGTGCTGGGAGAAGGAGCTTTCTCATTTGGGAACTTTCTCTACTAATAAGATCACAGGTCCAATCCTTTTCCCTTTGACACCATGAGGAGAATGTTGCTATTTAAGATATAGAACTTCGCTGCAAAGAAAAGCTTGGACTCACTGGGAATCCAGACCATATGAAAATTAAAACAATTTAGCCTCCAGTTACCATGAACACTAACTCTCTTGTCTCTTCCTCCTGTTACTGTTCTCTATGATGGGAAATGAACCTAGGACATCTGGGGCCTTGCCAAGGTCCATGGTTCTGCTTCTTCCCATCAGGAGCTCCATAATGGGCACATCTTGGATGAGGTTGGAGGATGGGGACTCAATAGACAAAGGAAAGTTCCTGTCTTCTCCCCAGCACTGTCCTAGACCTAAAAACATCTTTCTCCTTGCATGGCTGCCTTCAGACATTTTCAGATCATGCCCTGGCACTCAGGTTTTGAGACAAGAAGATGGAACTTTAAAAGGTTATATCAGCTTTTGCTTATGTGAAATGCCAGGTGCTGAGGGGTTGTGAACTTGTGTTATTTTTATTTTGATAGAGTAATAGACTCTCTAAGGATCAGTTATTTCCTGGAGGCCATTAGCCCATGGGGGAAGCTGTACTTTACTATTCCAGGCCTAGGGGATCTATTTGATTTAATAAGAGACTGTCTTGGTGCTCTCAGGTTGTAATACAGTGGGTAAGATTTATGATCTATTTTGAATTAAATTCTGAGTTGTCTTGTGAGCATTAGGACTTCTCAGGCCCTTGCAGACATGAGCTCATCTGATCTAACAGTACTCCTGAGAAGTAAGCCAGAACCATAGACCTCGATTTAGAAGGGCTTAGGGAGGATATTCATCAAATCAATCAAAAGTCATGGTTGGAAGGGCCCCCTGGGATCATCTGGAGAGAGTGCCCTCCCCACACTTTGCAGATGTGTGAAGAGCATCCCAGAGTGCTTACTTCAGTGAGCAGCTCAGAGTCACATTGAAAGGCAAGGTAAGAGGTGAAGTCTGTCTGCAGCCTAGGCTGGATACAACCCTAGCCTCCTGCCCTTTTGTTCAGTGCCTGACCCTGCCTTCTCCAGAGGAGCAGAATGGATGGTTTGAACCAGTCTGTGACACTTCCTTGTTTTGGTTCAGATCATAAGAAATAAGCAAATGCTAAACCTAGAAGCCACAGTTCTTCCCCTGAGGTACTGCTGATAAGTCTGGAAAGGCTGCTTCAGAAATAGAGGCTTTTGCTTTACTCTGGATGCCAGATTGACCTCCATATCAAAGTTAGAAGGAGAGTACAATGGGTAGAGCACTAAACTTGGAGTTAAGAAGGATTGAGTTCAAATCCAGCCTCAGACACTTAGAAGCTACGTGACCTGGGGAATGATAATATTGCTAACATTTCTATAGCACCCACTGTGTGACAGGCCTGTACAGCACTAAGCCCTTTGCAATGCTTATCTCATTTGAACCTCACAACAACCCTGTTGCTATCCTAATTGTTATTATCCCCATTTTCCATTTGAGGGCACTGAGGCAGACAGAGATTAAGTGGCTTGCTTAATAATAATAACCCCTCACAACAACACCAGGGAGAGTAGGTGCTTTTTTTATTTTCATGTTACAGATGAGGAAAACAAGGTTGAGAAGTGGCAAAATGGCTTGTCTAGGGTCACATAGCCAATAAGTGTCTGAGACAGGATTTGAACTCAGGTCCTTCTAATTAACTCTAAACCTGACATTCTATGAGTTATAGAAAATAACTGTCTAACTAAATGGTCTCCAAGGTTTCTAACTAAATGGTCTCCAAGGTTTCTTCCTCTTATAATTGCTAGGACCAAAGGTGCCCTAGGTCTCACAAGGATTTTATCTGGAATATACACATGGGGGAGATTGAAATTTTGATGAAAAATTTTGGAAAACACCGATTTTACAGTAGTTCATCCAAATGTAATGTCTTATGATTGTGTGTGTGTGTCCATCTGTATTTTAGCTTGTATAGCCTTCAACTTTCCCTAATGATGCCAATGAGGTGGTTCAAGCCAGTCTGAGGAAGTTATCACTCAGGGTAAAGAGCTGACTTCCTGATATGATAATAAGCCTACTTTGTAACCTCCTCTAAACCTTAGCTTTTCAGTCTTCCATCCCCCACTATTTCCCTTTTTCCTTGGTTCTGAAGCTTGAATTGATTCATGGGGCCACTTCATGGTAAACGGGATGACCAAGTTTCCTCCTTGACTAAAGGAGAAGATTGGACTCAATGAACTCTAGGGTCTTTCTGTTCAGGAAGACCATCGGAGAGAATGATTCTGCTCCAAAAGCCAGGATCCTTCTAGAGGAAGGAGGGTTGGGACTGAGGGGAAAAGGGGTTTGAGAAAGAGGTAAAGTTGGGCTCAGAAGAAGCATCACTAGGGTCACTCTCTTCATAATCACCCTTCCAACACACAGAGGAATTATACTAGACAGAGTAGGGAGGGGAATGGAAACAACTCAGATAGAGGAGTCTTACTGGAAGGGACCTTATGGGGTATCTGAGCTTCTGCTCTTTCCTCAGAAGTCTCCAACTGAATTTAATTACCATCTTCTTTTGGTAATTCATTTTTTTCTGGCACAGTTCCCCCCAGCGTTGCCCTGCTGCTTGCTGCCAATCTTTTTCTCCCTTTCTCTTTCAGACACCATCTGTTTTCAGAATATATTTGTTTTCTTTTCCCTTTCAAAGTGCCACACATTTGCTTCAGTTTCCTCTCTTGGCTGCTGCAGACATCCCATCCCAAGGGACAAAGGGGCTGGGGGAGAAGGAGTTTGGTGAAGCAGGGGATGGTATACTACAAGACGTTCTGGATTAGGAAGTGCAAATTACTAACTGTGTGACTTTGTCAATCACTTCTCAGAGCATCAGTTTCCTCATCTGAAAAATGAGGGGTTTAGATTAGGTGATCTCTGGGATCCCTTCCCTCTTAGCACTAGAATCACAGATTCAGAACTGGAAAGACCTCAAAGACTTGTCCATCTGACAGTCCAGCTCTGTTGCTTTGAAGATGACAGAAAAGTCACATAGAGCTAGCTACCTCTTATATACTGCTTTACCTATATTATCTCATTTGTCCCCACAACAATATTGGGAGATAAATGCTATTATTATCTTTATTTTAAAGATGAGAAAACTCTGAGCAGGAGAGATTAGGTGACTTCCCCAGGGTCAAACAGCTAGGAAATATAGGTAATAAGACAAGATTTGAACCCAGGTCTTCCTGAATTCCAACTCTGATACAGTACCCCCTTAGTGATATAGCCATCTTACTACAATAAGTAACAAGTAGCAGAATCAGGATTTGAACCCAGGACCTCTAATTCCCAACTCCATGTTCTTGCCACTGCACCATACAGGATCTCGCATTTAAATGCACCTGGAGCCTGCCAACTTTGAGTTTGAGGAGTTCTTTATGTCTTTATAGACTTCATCCTGACATTCCAAGCCCCAAAGTGGTCCCAGTCATTCTTACACCTGGTAGGAGAGATCTTTCTCCGCTGCCTTATGATATTCTTCATCATCAATAAATGTTTATGGAGCACATGTCTTTTTCAAAGCACTGTGCTCAGTTCAGCCAGAGCCTTTTCAGGGGACATGTGGCTTTTGTCCTCAAGGAGTTGACATTCAAAGTGAATGAATGCATTTATTAAGCACATAGGCAAAACACTGTGCTAAGCTCTGGGGGTACAAATAGAAAAGACAGACCTTCCCTGTGCACCCATTATTATAAAGAAGACAATACATCCTGAAGCTATGGGTGAGGTTAGGTTGGTAAACACTTAATTCAAGATATCAGCCCACCCGTAGACATGCAGAGAGACAGTATGGTGCAGTCAGAAGAATACTGCACCCACAGTCAAGAGACCCAACTGAGATGTTGACTCATATGCTGAGTGACTGTGGTCACATAGAAAGAGTTCTGAGTGGGGAGTCAATCCCACTTGGTACCTGGAATGTGGAAATTGTGATTCCGTTCATTGGCTAGTTATCCCTTTTGCCATGAGGGTTGGTGATCTCATGGCCACCATACCCCACTGGAAACTCTTCAGTCAGCCAACATCTTTTGTATGCTCAACCCTGAGCTATGGAGAGTGCAGAGAATGAAAGAGAAACAGGCAAAGGGGCAGTCCTCCAGCAGATAGGGTTGGGAAGTAGAAGGAGCCTCTAAGATGATTTAATCCAATTCCTTACCTGGATGGATGGGGAGAAGGTTAAACATCTTGCCCAAGTCTTACAACATAATAGAGCCAGAATTCAAACCTAGGTCCTTGGACAACAAATCTAATGGCTTTTCTGTTATATAATCATGCCTATGTAAGGCGGGTACTGGTCAAATGATAATAACTGACATTAGCATCTATTGTGTATCAGTCACTGTGCCCATCTTATTAAGGCATGTGATCCTCACAGCAACCCTAGGAGGTGAGTGCTATTATTATCTCCCTTTTACAGTTGGGGAAACTGAGGCAAGCAGAGGCCCTCACAGCCAGTAAGTGACTGAGGCTGAATTTGAGCTCCAATCTTCTTGAGACCAGGTTGGTGCTCTTATGGATAATAAGTAATTATGTATAATTTAGTAATTAGGACTAAATTATTTGTTTAACAGTGCTGGATACTTTTGTAAGCATAAGTTAGGTACAGACTGAATGTCTGTCTGGTCTAAAACTGAGGTTCAAAAATTCCTGCAACTGGTTTCTGTGGTTTAACTCATCAAATGCTTGATCAAACTTGGTGAAAATATTTCATGAACACCTGGTTGTGAGAATCACTTGTCTAACAACTAGATAGAAGCAAGTTCTAGGTCTGGTGAACTTCTATAAACTGAAGAGATGATTGATCTTTTCTGACCATTCCTTAAAACTTAGTAGTAAATGCTCTTTATATAAGTTAGCTAGGACACCAGAGTCATGAAAAGACCAGCCCTATGCTGTGAAAACACATATCTTCGTGAAGTTTATTTAAGGAAGGAACTGTAGCTAGTTGGCCTTGGATGAAGAACTAAGGATGAGGAATTCACATGCTGCCCTTTTCTCTCAGGTACTTCTAGACGGGAGACTGTGCCCTTGCCTGGGCCCATGTCAACCGTCTTTTTTACACAAGTGCTATGCTCTCAGATCATTTCATGAGATGCGGAAGCCTGAAAGGAGACACCTGACTTTCCTCTTAGAAAAAGGGCTTTTTTTGATGTGTGTTGGTGATGCCTCAGCAGATTCTCCTAGTCTTAGGCATTGTGAGGCAATAATTGACTGGACATAGGATTGGTATCAGTGACTTGACTCTTCCCCTACTCAAAGCCTTTGATAGGTTGTGTGAAACCCTGTTATCTGCCTTCCTGAGAAGAGAGGTTCTATAAGTTGATTCCATCTTATATTCAAAAGACCATTAGCCATAGGATTTTAAATTCTTTGGAAATGGTAAGGAGTCTTCTCAGCAACTCAGGAATGTAAGGCATTCAAGTAAGCATTTGTGCGGCACCTACTGTGTGCCAGGCACTCTTCTAAGCACTGAGGATACAAAAAAGGACAAAAGACAGTCCCTGCTCTCAGAGCTCACAGTCTAATGGGAAAGGACATGGAAACAAATATACACAAAAAGGCTATCTACAGGATAACTTGGAGATGATCAGTAGAAGAAAGACATCAACATTCAGGAAAATTAGGAAAAGTTTCTCATAGAAGGTAGGATTTTTGGGTGAGACTTAAAGGAGGTCAAGAGGTAGAGATGAAGAGAGAGAGTATTCTAGGTATGAGAGGAAGCTAGTGAAAATGTCCAGTCTGGAAACAGGATTTTGTATGTGTGCAAGGAACAGCAAGGTCAACGTCACTGGATTTCAGGATATATGGTGGGGAGATAGAGGTATAAGGAGATTGGAAATTAGGAGAAATGTTGTGTAGGGCTCTGAATATCAGGCAGTGAATTTTATATTCGATAATACAATAGTGGATGTAGATCTGATCCTAGAGATCATAGGGAGCTAGTGAAGTTTATGGAATTGGGGGTGCCATGGTCAGACTTGTACTTTAGGAAGATTAATTTGGCAGTTTAGTGAAAGATGGTCTAGAGAGGAGAAAGACTTGAGGCCAGAAGGCCATGGCAATGGTCCAGGCATGAGGTGATGAAGGCCTACACCAGGGTGGTTTCAATGTCAGTGGAGAGAAGGGGGCATGGAGGAGAGACATTGAAAGGGCAAAATTGATAGCACTTGGCAACAGATTGGATAAAGGGGGTGTGAGATAGTGAGGAGTTGAGGATGACAGTTTGTGAGCCTGGGTAATTAGAAGTGGAGAGGGTTTGGGGGAAAGATAGAGTTCAGTTTTGGGAATGTTGTTTAAGATGATTATGGGATATTCAGCGTGAGATGGCTGAGAGGTAGTTGGGGAAGACAACGGTGTCAAAAACTGCAGAGAAGTCTAGAAGAATGAGGACTGAAAAAAAGTCCATTTGATTCGGCACTTAAGAGATCATTGGTAACTTTGGAGAGAGCAGTTTGGGTTTAATGATTAAGTTGGAAGCCAATGAAGAATACCAGATAGCAATAATTCTGTGTAATCTGTTGTTGTGTAATCAGTTCCAGTAGTGTCCAATTCTTCATGACTCCATTTGGGGTTTTCTTGGCAGAGATACTGGAGTGGTTTGCCATTTCCTTCTCCAGCTCATTTTACAGATGAGGAAACTGAGGCAAACAAGATTAAGTGAATTGCCTAGGACCACACAGCTAGGAAGTGTCTGAGACCAGATTTGAAGAAGAATCTTTCTGATTTCAGACCTGGTCCTCTATCCACTCTACCACCTATACAGAGATGTTATTTAACAAATAATATCTGTTCAAACATATCTAATCTTAATTTGCTATAGTTAAGATTGTTTGCCCACAGGGTAGCAGCCACTGGAAAATAGGTATGGGTGTTTTTTCCGCAGAAAAATGGGTAAAACAAACAATATAGAACAACGAGTAGGAGGACGGCAAATTCTTCTCTAACTTGAAGTTTGGATTATAAATGGTATTGGTATCTGTTAACATAGAACGGAGAAACAGTGTGGTGGTGTTGTAGTTTCTAAAATCTTAAATAACAAATGTATATCATCGGAGAAACTGAAATAGTCATGAATTTACTGGCCAAAAAGACTTCCTGAAATAAAAGTAGTTTTCCAACAATGGAAAAAGATTCTTTTAAATAGTGTTTGGCTCCTCTGGAATGCAAACTTCTCCCTTTTCCCCTCTACACTCCCAAAGAATCCCCTTGCTCCAGGATCTTTGAAGAATTGTCCAAGCCCCTCATTCTGGCAGCATTAGGCTGCTCTGTGCTTAGCATAGACTCAGGGATGGGGAACCTGCACCCTCAAGGCCCTATGTGGCCCTCTAGGTCCTCAAGTATGTCCTTTGGCAAAACACAAATTTCACAGAACAAATTCCCTTAATAAAAGGATTTAGTCAGTAGATTGTTTGGCCAAACCAGTTGAAATGTAGATGCCAGAAGTTGCCTCTGAGCTTTCATTTCTTTAGATGTTTCATCTGGGAGCAAGGTGTGTCAGATGGATCCCTGATATGACACCTCTAATAAGCACTGAAATTTGAGTTGGGGCTTTGGAACCTTGGCAATAATGTCATAGTCTCTTGGAAAGTTCGCCATTTCCTTTGTGGGTGTGTAGAAAGATGGGTTGGTAGTAGTGGTAAATAGTAGTGGGGGATGGAGGAGACCTCAAGATAACATCCTGTTATTCTACTAGCTTTGGGATTCTGAATGTTTCTCACACCTTAGCTTAGGGTCAACCCAGGATGGAAATGATTAACCTGCTTTCCTGCTCCCTCTTCCCTAAAATCCTGATAAAACTGGTCATTTCCATGGCACAAAACCATTTCTGTAATCTCTCCCAGGGCTTCATCAGCAGGAGAGAAGACTGATTGTGATTAAGCAGGCAAAGAGGCCTTGTTTTCTGGTCTGGGTGCAACCACAGGGACCTCCTTCAGAGATGTGTAGATTGGTGCATTAAAAACAAGCAGACAAAACACCAGGATATTGGCTTTCCAAGGGGAAATGCTTCTGCATTTTTTAAACCAAATGAGATGCTCTTTTAGAGAGAAGTATTAAAGGTTCAATGCTGTCTTCAATACTGTCAAAGTAAATAAACATCAGTCATTATCAGGAAGGTTTTAAGGGAGGATTACAGGTCAGGCAAGATGGGTAGGAGTAAACATTCTGGTAGACCCCAGGACAGGACTCTTTTGGATCATGTTGAAGTTGACCCACTAAAAATGGATCAAGGCACTTTATTTGATAAGATATTATAAAAGTCAGTGTGGCTTTCTTGGCTCTTGCCATTTTTATCAGGGGGGATGGCTAGCAGAGAAAGACTTGTCATCAAGGTGGTGGTAAATAAACTCTTTGGCCATTGCATTGAAGAAATGATTCATTTTTTTGGTTTAGTCAAGGCAGCTTTATTATTATTTGTAGCCACAAAGGGAGAACTGGACCATGGTTTTAGTAATTTTTTTTAGATATGTCTGACCCTTTGTGAGTCCATTTGAGATTTTCTTGGCAAAGATACTGGAGTGGTTTCTTTCTCCAGCTCATTTTACAGATAAGGAAACTGAAGCAAGCAGCATGAAGTGACTCGCCCAGGGTCATTCAATTAGTAAGTGTCTGAGTCTGGATTTGAACTCATGTCTTCCTGACCCCAGGCCCAGCACTCTATCCACTGTACCACCTAGCTGACCCCTGGACCATGGAGAAACAAGATCTCACAGTCATGTCAATCAAGCTGAGTATGGCTGACCAACTTGATTAAGAAGACAAAGCATAAATAGAGGTTATTGAATTGAAAGATAAATGGGGGTGTACTCCAATGCTAAGAGATGGAAATACAAAGGTAGGAGATTGGTACACAGTAGTCAAACTGTGATTGGAAGATTCTGACAAAACAGTTCAAATTAAACAGATGTTTCCTCCTGTTCTGCCTAGACATAATATACTTTCTCATGGGAATACATTTTTCCCAGTTTCTTCAGGTTAGAAATTCCTAGTCTACCCACAGGCTTTTGTAGCTATGTCAGACTTTCTAGAAGCACAACAATATATATTTGAACTAGAATCCCTATTCTTTGGTGGCCACCCATGAAAGAAAGAAAAATATAAAGTGGCGCTCAACTCTGTGTAGCCTTCTTTCCCTTCCGTAGTGATGGTGACAGAGTAGCAGAAGGTGTTGAGAAATTACACAGCCTTTTAACCATCTGAAAACATTATATTAACTGCTGACACTCTATGACATCCTTGCCTAATGACCTTTGAGTAAATGTACTACAGAAAGAAAGGCTCATGTCAATCTTTATTTCCTACCTATAAATGAAAACCAAAGATAAAAAAGTTTCAGGTAAATGGAAGAATAATTCACAAGTTCTCTTGTGGAGAGGTAAAAAAAGGAATTAATAGAAGTTGTTCTCTTGAGCATCCAAAGGCGGCAATCCCTCTTCATTCCATGTCTTTCCTCTGTCAAGTCTTTCCTAATTATCCTGCATATCGCTTTCTTTGTATATATTTGTTTGCATATTGTTTCCCCCATTAGATTCTAAGCTCCTTGAAGGCAGGGACTGTCTTTTACCTCTTTTTGTATCCCTAATGCTTAGGTACAGTGCCTAGCACATAGTAGGTGCTTAATAAATGTTTATTATTCTTCATCCTTCATTTTTGAAGAAGACCAACAATGTTATGGATGATGTCATGGCTTCTTAGTGAATTAGATTGAGCAAAGTCATCAGCCTTACTCTCTTTTTTTTAGGCATCAAAATCCAGTGGTAGGACAAAGGTCAAGATGACTGGTGATGGCCCTGGATAAAGTGGATGACCTTGGCATCTTCGATTCTACAGTGCCTGCTTCAGCCACTTTCATGACCATTGGAATGAATTGTTCTCATCTGCCCATTCTGCTGGGGAAAGTCTTCACATGCTTGCGTTGACATCCCCCAGACTCAATAAGCTCAAATGTTTGTTAATGAATTGATTGGACACTTGGTCATCTTATATTGTAGCACTTATGATTAGAATTTCAAAAGAAAAAAATCCATGTGAAGCTAATTGCAATATAAGGACTAACATCTGTTGTAGATGATAGGTATTCTATCTATTCTATTCAAATTCTATAAAAAATTTGATAAGACACTGAGTTAAAGCAACACATACTGTTAACACCAAGTAATTTCAATGTATAGGTTGGCCTAGGGGCAACAGCAAAAATATCTCTCATGGTTTGGGAATAAGAAATGAAAGGCCAGAGGCTTGTAGATAGATGCATTACACATATATAGCACAAACACTTTCTTTAAGAAGAGGGTAAAGAATTCCCAGGTCTGATGAACACAATGGAACTTTGGAAAAAATGAAATCAATTATATTTTAACAGAAAGGAAACGATTGTTTAGTCACGCAGCAGTATTTCCAAGTCAGCTGGTCTATGCATAGTTAGATCATGGATGGGTCAGAGCAAAGACCAAAATCAATACCAAATGAGAAGAAAGAATTAAAAGAAGAAGACATGGTGCTCAACTGAGACAGCTCTAAGTGGCCTATTTAAACAAGTTGGTAACATGGAAAAATGGGAAATGGATAAAAGAACAATTACTGACACAAACTAATGTATTTCCAAAGGAATGTAAATCAATGTAAGCATATAATCAATTGCTACAAGAGAGGATCAAAGGAGCCTACAAAACTGGCTCAGTCAGCAAACACTTGGTCTTGCAGAGATAGGACAGCCAAGTAATATCATTTTAGAATATAAACTAATTTGTAACATTACTTTATGGAGGAAAGGGATAGAAAATCATGATCAGTATCACCTTGTGAAAACATAAGAAGCAATGGAAGGGAAGACAAATTTAATTTAAATAAAATTTAGTGGTAGACCAAAGTAAGTCAGATTATGCAATAAACATTTACAGATACAACTGGAAGGATGACAGTCATAGACAGAAAATGGAAAGGATTCTCTAAGACTTTTGTAATAAACTATCTTCTCCAGCACTGACAGCCATCACATTTAGACAGTACCATTACAGTTTCCAGTGTGTTGCAGGAGGAAGTAGAAATAGTTAAAAGAAAACAAAATTGAGAAACAGCTGTACTAGATTAAGTATCCACTGAGAAGGTCTGCTGGAGATGAGATGATTCTGAGGGTGTTGAGGGACTGTCAAGATATTTGAAAGAAGGAAAAATACCAAACACTTGAGGGGAAAATCATAGTGTTTATCTCTGAAAAAAAATGCAATCGAGAATATAAATAACAGCTATCCCATATGTTCCTTTCCCCATCTCTACAAAATATGAAGATAATTAACATATATGCTCAGGGTATCCTTGATGCAGATATGAAAAAGGTGGACATTCATAAGCACTATTCTATACCTCAACATATCTTTATATTCACAGAATTGTCTGAAAGGTACAGAGAATACAAGGTTCCACTGCCCTTATTATTGGTTGACTATAAATGAGCATTTTGTTCAGTAGAGCAAAATACAGCTGTAAATGCTTCTTGCTAATAATGTGTCTCCCATGGAGATGATAAAACCATAAGAGATTCCTTGAAAATATAACAGGAGAAATTTGTCTCATGATCCTTTAAGCAAGATGTGAAACAGGGAGACATACTAATGGTGTTTGTCACTGTCATGTAGAGAGGGTTTCACAACTGGCAAAAAGGTGGCAGAGAGTAAAAATGAATCATGGCTGGATCCAGTCTGCTATAGGAGCACTCACCAGTCAGGACCTTGGGGGTCCTAGGGTAGGAAGTCCTGGAGGAAAAAGATTGTTATCCAGTATATGCTCCAACCTACTGCACAAATTTCATTTCCCTTACCCCTACCCCAATATGTTATATAATATTTTGCCTCCAACCTCTGGTTTGTATTATTCTCTTTGCAAGAAATGCCCTTCCTTCCATTCTTTTCCTATTAAATGCTATCTTGTCCTGTGAAGCCCAACTCAAAGACAACTTCCTTTAGGAAGTCTCCCTTAATACCTCTAGTTGGATAGGCTGATCAGCTGACAAGCCTTCATTAAGCATCTACTTTGTGCCAGACATTGTACTAGTTGCTCAGGAAACAAATATAAATATGAAACAGGCCCTGTCCTCAGGAACTGACATTCTGTTAAAAGGAACATCACCTACGCATGTTATTTGTTCTTCATTTTTGAAGAGGACCAGTGACATCATGGGGGCAATGTCTTGCTTTGTGGGAATTGGATTAAGTGAGGTGGAGCTGCACATCAGTTTCACTCTCTCTTCCAGTCATCAAAGTTCAGTGGCAAGACTGGAAATGACCGGGGATGCAGTGAATGACCTAGGATATCTGACCAAGCTCTCTGGGCTTTATGTTGCCTGTGTTAGACACCTTCTTGGCTGATGAAACAGCTTGTTCTCATCTGCCCATTTCTCCAAGGGAAGTCTTCACAAGTAGACTCCTTCCAAACTTACCAATAGGTTTGAGGCATGTCAGTTACCCTCACCCTGATTTAGTCCATCTTCCAAGACAATTTTACCGCAGTGTTATCACTGTGCATGCTGCAGCTTCTTGGAACCATACTTGAGAGTTGGGTGGCAGGTCAACACCAAAGATGGATGAGCAGCTCTGAAAAAAGCTCAGTAAGCCCTCACACCAGAGGTACTAGTCACTTCATATACCCCACAGGTACACATATATGTAACGTATCTGCAAAATAATATACACAAGGTAATTTTGGGTTAGAGGAAGTGTATGAAGGTAGGAGCATCTAGAAAGCCCTCATGAAAAAGGGAGGCATTTGATTTGAACTTTTAAAGAAAGTAGGGATGCTGAGAGGTGGAGAGGAGGGAGTTGGTAGTGGCTTTTCTCTTTAGACTCCACATATAATGCAATTGTCATATAATGTGTCTTATAGCTAGAGGTATTAGTGCCTTATCTCTATTAGGCTGTAAGCTCCTTAAGGGTGCAGTTGATATCTTATCTAAACTTTAAATCTTCCTCACTACCTAGTACAGGGCTATGTGCTTGGGCATTGAACAAATATTTGTTTGATTTGATTTGAGAGTGGAGAAGAGATACTACAAACTCCACAAAGCTCCATTTCATGACATTTGAGGAAGCAGCCTTTATGTTGCTACAGATCAGGAGGAGAGAGGGAGAGAAAGAGAGAGAGAGAGAGAGAGAGAGAGAGAGAGAGAGAGAGAGAGAGAGAGAGAGACAGAGACAGAGAGACAGAGAGACAGAGACAGAGAGACAGAGAGAGGCAGAGAGAGACAGAGAGAGACAGAGAGAGAGACAGAGAGACAGAGACAGAGGGACAGAGACAGAGAGAGATTCAAATTTGTACTTAGAGTAGAACAGGGGCATTTAACGTGGGGTCCATGAACTTTTTCTCCTTAATTTCTGGATAACTATTTCAGTATAATTTGTCTTCTCTGTAATCCTATGTACTTTATATTTAAAAACACAATTCTGGAAAGGGGTCTATAGGCTTCACTAGCCTACTAAAGGGGTCCATGACACACAAAAGGTTAAAAAGTCCTGTTACAGATTTCTTTGACTTGGAGAACAGGGTGGTATGACCTCCCAACTCACAAATTATTGTGTACCAGCCTAATCTCCTTCTTGGTTCCCATCAGCCCAATGGCTCTCTGGGACAGTAGAGGTACATGGGAGAATTGAGACAAGGTTAGTGTTAGGGCTGGAACGGGAAGCATTTTCTGAGGACAAAAAAGACCATTACACTACTGTTTCTGTAGAGCAAGGATCCTTAGCTTGGATTTCATGGATATTCCATGGGCAATTTTCAGGGGGTATCTGTGAACTTGGATGAAGAACAGATACATTATTTTCACTAAAAGTTAGTATTTCCTTCAACTTCAACAGCCTTACTTTGAGAAGGGGTTCATAGGCTTCAGCAGACTGCCAAAAGGGTCCATGACAGCAACAAGGTTAAAGATCCCTGATGAAGAGGAAGCACAATAGTCAGAACTGGCTAATTTCATGGATAAGGGATCGGTGTTTCATTAGCCTTATTGTCTGGGCAATAAACATGAGCTGTGAGGCGTAGCAAGGCCAGCCAACTTCAGGGAAAACCATCTGTCAGCCTTCTGCTGTGGGACATCTTAACCCCAGCACTGAGGCTCATTCAGGGAGAGAGGAAGTACATGGCTAGAGCCATGCCTTTCCTTCTTTGTCTCTGGAGTAATACATTAACAGCCACAGCTCCCTGTTTTTGATATGGAAAGGTATAATGAAGTGCTTCTAGCCACCCTCTGGACATCTGTTTCCACAAGCACAGCCTTGGAGTCCACAGCCAGATTAGAGAGGGAGTGTTTGGACTGGAGGTAGGGACTGTGAGGGGGGCATTTCCCATGAGCCCAGAGATCCATGTAATTTGATCTCAAATGAGAGCTGGGTTGTACCTCTTTAAACTTCTGGTTGGTGTTTGTTCCAGAAACACACAAGGAAGTTTCTTGCCTTTCTGGGAGCATAGGACTCCTCTTGGTTTTTGTCTGTGTCACTGGAGGAATAGAATGGAGGTGTTACCAGGTATATTTCTTCTCCAGTGCTTGCTGCCCACCAATTCCAGAGGCGAAGGAGTTTGAGGGAATAGCACAGAATATTTTTGTTATCCCGTTGCAGTCATTTGAAATGTTATCCCCATCTAGACTGATGCTCTCTCTCTCTCTCTCTCTCTCTCTCTCTCTCTCTCTCTCTCTCTCTCTGTCTGTCTTCTCTCTCTCTCTTTCTCTCTCTCTCTCTGTCTTCTCTCTCTGTCTTCTCTCTCTCTCTCTCTCTCTCTCTCTCTCTCTCTCTCTCTCTCCTCTCTTTCTCCCTCCCCTCCCTCCCTCCTCTCTCTCTCTCTCTCTCTCCTCTCTCTCTCTCTCTCTCTCTCTCCTTCTCTCTCTCTCTCTCCTTCTCTCTCTCTCTCTCTGTCTTACTCTCTGTCTCTGTCTCTCTCAGTCACATTTTATATCATTGTTCTTGACATCATTTTGTTGGCAGCATGTTTTAAATAATGAATGGTTTGTCATGTGGACATCAGATACTACACTGAAATCTGTTTTTTTATTTGTGAATTACATGACTAAACCATGAGTGTGGAACAGAGCCAAAGGCTTTGCAAGAATCAGTAAAGACATTGTAAATGTTACAGCACTTTTTGTCAACCTGTTCAATAACCACTGAATTGATAATAAACTCAAGTCAAGTCAACAAGCATTTATTAAGGGCTTACGTTATGCCAAGTGCTGAGCTAAGCACTGGAAATACAAAGACAAGCAGAAACAAAGACAAGTCCCAGTCTTCATGGAGCTTATGTTTGATTGTGGAAGACAGTATTGAAAAGGAAAGAGTGGAGAAAGGATGAAGGAGCATTATAGAGAAAGTCTAGGAGAATCAGGAGTACAGCCTGGAGAGGAATGAAGACCTGGTTTGCCTGAGTACTCTTCTTCAAATGGAAACCCTAGTAGTCAGAGTCATCTGGGTAACACCCCAGCATCAGGAAGATCTGAGTTCAAATTTTGCCTCAGACACTTACTAGTTGTGTGACCCAACAATGGGGATAGTAATGACACCTACCTCTCAGGGCTGTTGTAAAGGTCAAATGAGATAATATTTTTTTATGTCTCCTTTTCCATCTATATTCACTTTTTAAATTTTAATAATATTTTAATTTTTTCCTAATTAAGTGTAAAAGCAATTTTTAACATTCATTTTTTAAAAAAGGGTTTCAATTTCTCTCCCACATTCTCCCTACTCCCCAAATAAGAAGACAAGCAATTTGATATAGATCATCAATGTATAATCATGCAAGACATTTCCATACTAATTATGTTATAAAGGAAAATAGGCTCTTTCCCCTAAAAAAACATGAATAATATGAACTGATGCAAAGTGAAGTGAGCAGAACCAGAAGAAGATATACATAGTAACAACAAATTGTACAATAATCAACTGTGGGTGACAGCTATTCTCAGCAATATAATGATCCAAGACAATCCTAGTGGACTCATGATAAAAGGTGCTGTCCTCTGCCAGAGGGAGAGCTGATGGAATCTGGGTACAGAATGAAGCATAATATTTTTCACTGAAAAATGAAGATAAATAGTACCTACCTCCCAGTGTTATTGGGAATGAAATGAGGTCATCCAAATAAAGTGCTTTGTAAACCTTCAATAACATACAAATGTTGGCTACTATTATTAATGTATATTAATTCCAGTATTGCATATATTTTGTAATGTGTGATTAATTCCTGAGGTCCCTTCTAGTGCTAAGTTTATGAATGAATGTGATAAAACATGCCCTAAATGAAATTCTGGATGTAGGCAGCCTGGGGAGTCATGAAGGGGAATTGTTCTGGCTGTTTCTGGCCTAAGAGACCAGAATCCAGTGTTATAAGATACTGGGCTCCGAATGATCTCTAATAGAATTAACTGAATTAACAAGCTGAATTAACAAGAGTCATTCAAATCTGAGTTTGATGCCTCATCCTGGTGTAGAGGGGATCTTGAATTCTCAAAGTTTATGCCAGTGGAGTAAAAACTGTGCAGATGCTATCAAGCAGAGATTTTTTGGTGATAGTTTGGAGGTCTGTTGTCTGAGAAGTAGCCTGACTAATTTCCAAGAGACTTACTTCCCATTATGTTGACCACAGGGTGATAAATATTCTTTAGCTATAGAAACTTTTGATGATCACTTGCTAAAGCATGGAAGAATTGTAGTCTGCATTGTTGGGAGGAATTTCCCCCAAATTTATCAAACCAAAGATTTTGAAATACTGACCTATGAGAAACAACTAGGAGATATCATTAGGAGCAACAGTTACAGGATAAGATACATTCACTTGTAATTACTGGATTAATAAACCAAATCACCTAGCCATTTCAAGCCATTCAGACTGGATTACTTATCTTTTGTCTGTAGAAGTTATATTTCAAAAACTATTCAATTCTACTTTTTTCCAAGGTAAATGCTTGGAAATTACCATAGGACTATAGGACCATAGATCTAGAATTGAAAAGAACTTGAGAAGCTATTTTGTCTAATCTCATCATTTTACACATGGGAAAACTGAATCTCAGGAGGGGTTAACACTCTCAGGGAGCTGACATTCCTAAGGTCATCCACAAAGCAAGTATGAGAAGTAGGATTTGAATCCAGGTTCTCTGACTCCAGATTCAGTACTCTTTAAGTCTGTTTCCCCTAACTACCTATAGTAGTATGCATATTTTTTGTAGGAAATCTTAATTTTAGGTGTAAATAATTTCCCTATGCATTTTGGAATAATATATCTCAATTTTTCCTTTTCTCTTGCTCATGAGTCCTGTAGGATTTTGACTGAAGTTAATTGGTATCTGATCTGTCAATGTGATTACCTGTAACATTTTCTCTTTGATCTGAAAATCTTGAACCTGACAATCACATTTCTGGATGAATTAAGCATATAGTTTCTCTCTGATGTTGCACCATGAATTCAATTAATCTGCATTTTCCCTTCAAGTTCTAATGGTTTTGGACAATTTTATGATATTCTGAAACATCATTATGTTTTTATTTCATTATAGTTTTTGAGGAATTTATTAATTTTAAGATAGCTTCATGTCCTCTGTCTCAACTGGTATTCTGACAATTTTATTTCTTCTGACTGCTGCAAAAGTCATGTTATCTTCTTTATTTTTGAGTTGTACCTCTTCCATTCATTTTCTAATTAATGTTCATTACTTCATTAAGACTTTTCAGATTCTGTTCTAGCCCACTGATTCTTATGTTGAGTACTTCATTAATTATTCTAATTTTAGTCCTTATCTCTTTCTTTAGTTCTTTTAAGAGTGGATCCAATAACTCTTAGGGATCTTACGTTCATTTGCCACTTCTCCCCTCATTTTCTGAGGTTCTAGTTATCACTGTAGAATTTTTTTGAAGATCTCTTCTGATAATCTCTTATGTCATTTATTCATTTAACAAATATTTATTAAGTGCCTACAATATGCAGGAACCATTCAAGGTATAGGAAATACAGAAACAGAAGTGATTTAATCCCTCTATTCAAGGGGCTTGCATTCTCTTAGAGCATAAGCAACATGTAAAAAGATAAATGAATGTAAAACATATGCAAATTAAATACAAAATAATGGGATGAGTAAAGCATACTAATGACTAGGGGGAATCAGAGAAGATCCTATATAGGAATGATCCTTGAACTGAGACTTTGTTACATGCTTTACTAAAATTCAGGCATAACCTGTGGTCTGGAGCCCCCCTAAACACTCTGGAATAACACTCATGAGACTTAATCCTGGGGTCTGACCTCTACAATGTAATTTTTTTTCCTTTTGACTCATTGTTATCACATAGCATTGTTTCAGGAAAATCTAATAACTCAGGTTATTGTCTGAGTTTTAAAAAATTGGTAAAGAGATTACTGACTCTGAAATTAGCACTCAGGGTTCCAGGTGCAAATCATGTATAAAACAGTCATTATTTTACCCTGTTTAAGTGTCATTTGGCTGGGGCCTCTATCTCCTAGGGTCCTATGATGAAAGAGAAAAGTATCAGTCTATTCTCCTTATCAATATAAGAGAGAAGGGTATAGAGACAAGAAGAAGATCAGATCAGGCATCTGGATCAGTAAATGAGTGGTCATTACACCCTCAAGGACCTAACTTAACTCACTTTTGGTACTAATTCCTTTGTCTCATCCCAAAATGCTGGAGGAAATATCTGGAAGGGACTTTGCTTTTGCCTCTGGTTCTTTCTGTTATTTGAAGTCAGCCCTGTACAGGGTTCTGGTGGTAACATATTTGGTAAATGGACACTTACCAATTAGATAGGGTCAAGTTGTAGTTTTCTTTCCCAGTTGTGGTGGGAACAGGGTAGGTTCTACCACCACACATAGCTGCCTAAAGATCTTCATATCTAATTCCTCAATTTTATGTATGCTAGAACTGTAACTATGCCACGTTTTTGCTACTCCAAGCAACACTTCCCCATCCAAGCTTAAATAAATCACATGATATATAAGATAACACATATTTCCTCATGTAAGCCCACTTTTTCCCAAGTCTGGGACAGTTTCCTTGAGGGAAAGTCCTGTGACATTGACTCCTGAATGATTGAGAAAGATCTGAACCAACAATATTGCATACCTATTCAGAGAAGGAGGTTGAGGGAGAGAGAGAAGTCAAGGGAGACAAGTAAGGACTTTGGAATGACTGACTGAAGATTTTCCCAGAGCTGCAACATGTGGGGGAAATCAACCCCTTCCATGTCTCTGATTTCCGTTGGCTGTCACCCTAGAGACTACAAACAAAGGACTCCTTTCTGAGATGATTTCACCTCTCCTTGATTGAGCTGAGGTCTTATATCACTCCCATCTGAAGACTTTGTTTACTCTGTTGTATTCTATCTGTCCTAACTACACAACTTCTCTAATTTATGTTTACTGCTTTGATGATGTTTTTACTAACTATTTATGATGAAATACATATGGTGGGAAGGAGCTAAGCTGGAGATAGCATGTTAATATTACCATACCCCTACTCTGAGAGGGGAGAAGGGAGTGAGAGATGAGAGAGAGACAGAGAGAGAGAGAGAGAGAGAGAGAGAGAGAGAAGGAGGGAGGGAGGGAGGGAGAGGAGGAGGAAGAGGAGAGGAGGAGGAGGAGGAGAGAGGCTTCTCTTCTAAGCCTGAAAATATTGTACCTTCATATTACACATATTTGATGCATGGTATATATAAACAGGTATGATTCTAGCCTGATCTTCCTCTTGAAGATAGGAGAGGGTAAGAGAGATGACCAAAACAGGGTAATCCTGGATCCTGCTTGTCCCTCCCCTGCTATACAACTGGCAGTGCAATTATGGCCCTCCTCTTGCTTCTTACAAAGGCAGAAATCACAGTATCCCTTGGAGATGGGGTGGGGAAGATCTCAGATCAGCTTTCTACTCATGACACATGTCAGTTAGCAGTAAATAAATTACATGACCCAACCATATACATTCTGTATTTAAAGTATAATATAAGTTAAATAACAGGGAATTAAATCAAGCAGCAAGCACATCCAGCAGCTATTTCCCAAAGCTACTACCACCCCACACAATTTTCCCTAGGGAGAGCTTGTCTTAGCTCCTGATTAACTACTTAGGCTTCTTCTATCTTATAAGACAGCAAGAAAACATACATCGAGTCACTTATTGTAATGTCCATATCAGTAGCATTGGCAAAGAATCAGGGAGCCTTATAGAGAGGGTCTTTGTGTCTTGATTGGGTAAACAGGACATGGAACCAGGGGTCTCCTCTCCCCTTCTTTGGCACTGTTAAACTGATTTGTGCCCTTGCCTTGTCCCATTGCAAGATTCACGTCCTCCTTTCAAACTGAACATGCTGAAAACTGCTGAGACTTTTCAGAGAGATAATTCCCAGAGAGAACATGGTGTATACATATTCCACTTATATATACAGAAGAAAAACCAAAGACCAGCCAGGAGAGGTAATTTATTGGACATTACTCATGAAAGTAATAGATCCAGGATTTGAACCCAGGTCCTCTGTGTCAAAGTCCATTGCTCTTTCCAGTGTGCCAAATTGATATCATAACAAGACTTTCCTGTGATATCAAGAGGAGTTGATGTTACTACATATGCTTTCCAATTTGTTTCCGCTCATGTGTGTAGTGTGGCAGGATCTAAGGAGTGAAGAAAGGGGAGAGTATTTACCATTATGGACCCATCTCATACAGACAACCCCTGATCCAATATTTTACAATCACATTTCAGCTCCTTACCTCTCCTTCAATTCCTTCTCACTGCCTTTTTCTTTCTCTTGATTTGGCCTCATCTAACTAAAATATTGGTTACCAAATGCGGTCTCCTAAGACAATAGCTACTGAGTATGATAGCCTAAACATTAGATTCTAAGTTCATTGAGCGCAGGGACTGCTTTTTGCCTCTTTTTGTATTCCTAGCATTTACCACAGTACCTGACACACAGTAGGTGCTTAATAAATGTTTATTAATTTATTGAACAAAACAACACCCTTCTTCTTGTGGTTTTATTTGACTCACCAGTGCCTACCAATGGAGTGGTTCTGCTGTCTTATAGAGAGCACTTCCAAAGTCATAAAAATCTTGACAATCCACACTAGAATTTTCCAGTGTGGGCTCCAGTGTATTTGTATGCTGACACAAGTTTGGGGGGGCGGGCATTCTCTCTCCTCTGTCTTTTCCTCTGCCTCTATGTTAATTGCCTCTGGAATGGGGATTTTGTGTCTGTAATGGTGGATAAAGAGAAGGAAGGAAAGGAGGAAAAAGAAAAAAGGAACCCTCAGCTTTCACGGGAACACTTAAATTGACAGCATTTTGTCTGAAAAAAACATCTGGGGGATTTAGTGGAATACAAACACAATATGAATGAACAGGATAATATGGCAGAAAAAAAAACCCACCACAAAACTTCAACCAAACAAAATCCTAATGTGATCTTAGGATATGTATATCCTCTAATATATGCACACACACAAATATATAATGTAAATTCAGCCTTGTTCAGGCAACTTCTGGAGTAGTTTGTTTGGTTCTGGGTCCCACATTTTATGAAAGACTTTAATAAACTGGAGAAGGTTTAATCAGGGTGACCAAGATATTGATGGGGTTTGATATCACATCCCATGAAGATCAAGTAAAAGAACTATGATTATTTAGCCTGGCAAAGAGAAGACTTAAGCTGAAGCTTATCTGTCTTCAATGGATGTCCTGTGGAAGTGGGATTTGAGTTGAGTTCAGCCCTAGGAGACAGAACTAGGAACAACATATGGAAGTTGTGAAAAAGAAAATATAACTTCTATGAGTGAAAAAAAAACTCTTTGTACTAAGAACAGGTGCCCCCAAAGTGCAATGAGTTGTCTTGGGAAGTATTAGAGGGAAGTCAGGTACCTTGTAGAGAGGATTCTGATTTAAATTTGGGTTGAACAATAGGACTTCCGAGGTTCTTCTAGCACCAACATGTTGAGATGAATTTCATGAGAATAAATCATATAGTCAATTTGTGCAGAGTTGAATTGTTTGTAAATATGATTGCATCTTTCCTAATTTCATTATAATTTCATGAAATGGAAATTATATCTTCCATGACAATCCTAGTAGAGACTCTTGATTTATGACTAATTCTCCCTGAAATATCCTTCTGTGACTTCTTTCTAGGGGCATAAAAGGAAAGAAAACATGTAGGATTTCATGGAAGTGGTGAGTTTTGGGGAGAAAGTGAGAGGGAAGAGTCACTTAGCATAAAGGAAAACAGAAATTGGCCTGGACAGAGTGGCTATCCAGAAAGTCTAAAGAAAGGAGTTGGGGAAGATTACCTTGGTCCAAGCAAGAGATAATTTGCTATAAAAAAAGGGGAAATTATACAGATAAATTGCTTCCAGGATGGTAGTGGTACTGCTGCTGTAGTGATTACAGTCTGGAAAATAAAAGCGTTACATAGATATAAACAACTGGTTTTTGCAGAGGCCCTGTTATTTCAAAAGCAGGCCCAGTTGGTGTGCCAAAGTGTATTGTTCATTGTTAATTTCTCTCTAAAATAGGGGTCCTTAACATTGTGTGTGTATGATGGACCCTTTTGTCAGTCTGGCAATGCCTATGGAGTCCTCATTATAATGTTTTTAAAAGCATAAAATAAAGCATAGTATTACAAAGGAAACCAATTATATTTGAAACACATTTATAAAATATTTTTCAAGAGTCCAGGGACACCAGGTTAAGAATCCTGTTTGAAAGACTTGCCCGGATTAGTTCATACTACTTTAAACATTCTTTGCTTATTGTGTTTCTTTAACTATTCTGACCACACCATCTGAGGGGCTTCTGGGAGTTGCTGATAACCAAAGCATTCAAAGGTCAGTATTTTAGGAAGATTTTCTTCTTAAAAATTGTACGAAAATGATGTAAGTGGTGAGTGCCAAGTGTGGATCTAGGATGACTTGGATTCCCTTGACAAGGTACCAGATGTTCTCTGGGGAAACAGCAGTCACAGTATATTTAATCATAGTAAAGGCCAAGGTCTAATAACAAGAATTGTAGAGTTCCTAATAATAGTCATGAGGCCAGAAAGAAGGGTATAAATGTGCATCAGGAACCAACCATACAGTAGGACCAGGGAGAGTGGTGGGATTGAAGTCTGGGCTCTCTTTCCTTAACAGTTATCAGATATTAGGGGCAGAAGAATTCATTTAGGGGTTATGAATAAATGTTCATCATTGGACCAGAATGCAGGACATAAAGACCTAGGTAGGTAGGTCTTGAGTAAAGACCTAATCTACCTGAATCAAGGAAGGACACCAAGGGAAAGAATATTGGTCTGAAATTAGAGAAACTCTGATGGGAAAAGGAGAACAAATCACAAGCCCAGGTAATGAGGTCCAGGCTTTCATTTCCCCCAGCAACTTCTGTCCTCCTGGAGGTATTAGTTAAATCTCTTGATCAAAACAAAGAGACAGCCAAGCCACTACTTTGAGATACAACCATAGCCAAGCTTCCCAACTGAGTTGGAGTTTGGAGGTTGGCCAAGTAAAGAGAGAAGTTTCTTATGACACTTGAGCATAGAGATTTTAATTCTCCAAAGTTGTAGCTTATAAATTCTAGCACTGGAGAGGAGAGAGGAGAAAAAAAGGAAGAATCAATGACTTTCAAATACAGCAAACCCCAGAAAGAGCCAAGTATTTTGCTCCCAATTCCAAATTTCTGATGCTTGTGTTACTTTTGGTCATTAGCTGGTAAAACCAGAGTAGTCAGATTGCAAGGGAATGAGAAATAAATGGCTGAAAAACATTAATAATAATAGCTAATATTTATATGATGTTTTACAAATGTCCCATCTACTCACAAGGACCCTGTAATCTAGGTGCTGTTACCACTCTCATTTTACAGATGAGCACACTGAAGCTTGGAGAGGTTTGGTGACTTGCCTATGGTCACGTACCTAGTAAGAATTGAACTCAGATCTTCTTGACTCCGACTCCGACACCAGCAAGCTGGTGAACTGTTATATTAGTACTTACCGTATGCCAGGCACTGTACTAAGCCTTGGAAATATAAAGATAAAAGCAGTTTCCCTTCTAATGAAGGGAGATAACATAGAAATAGTAAAATAGTGGTCAGAAAAGGATGTTTTTGTCCAGCAAGTCAAAGAGATGGTGAATGGAACCACAGATCAGTTGACTGTCACTTTCCAGAAGTATATAGTAGTTTTGATTTGATTACTTTTTTCAGGATAAAAGGTGGAGAGTAGAGATGGAGAATGGGGTAATTCATGGAAGAAGATGAGCAGTTGTAAGGTCTGGGGCTGGTTAGATATAGTCATCAATATGAGTTTGTGTATGGAGATGGAAGGACAGGTCAAAGTACAAATAATAATCTCATATTTTATTTCTTAAACTCTTTCCTCCAAGAAGTGAGTGTACTTTATGAATAATATTTTAACACTCTAAGTCATTGATCAGCCATGGATGGATCTGTGCCCATCTTGCTCCCTGATTCAAGTTCAATTGGAAGGCATCCTGTTTGCCTTTCCCCATTTTTGCAGTCTGCTTTTTTGTTACGTCAAAATAGGAACTCAAGAGGTACAAGATGTGGACACAGCACTGATGATCCCAAACCCCACAGGTGGTGTAAAAACTACCTCCATTCCCTCTCCTTAAAGACATTGCCTTAAGCTAAGAGTGTCACAATGGATCATTATGATATAAAGTCATATCTGCAAGAAATTGTCCTTATCCTTAGCTTATTTCCTATTTCATGTAATGCTCTATGGGAGATGAATTTCTTTTACAATAATCAAACTATTGGCATTTCCTTGAAGAAAATCACTTTTTCAAAAGACAAAACAACTTCATGTTTATTTGTTTTTCTGTGCTAGCCTCAGGAGGAATGCATATCTCCATGGCAATGAAATGTCCCTTCACTTCAAACCCTGACTACTATCCATCAATGCTTTGGGCTATGGGAAGAGATTGAGAGAGACTGCTCATTTTGCAGCCTGCATTGTCACTCATGGTACAAATGTGGAAACTGAAGCACCAGAGGGCATTTACAAAGTCATGAGGACACTGGAAATTTCAAGCACCGCTTCTATTCCTTCTCCCTGGCAGTCACTGTCCCTACCTAGGAATGTTACATCAGATTCTTATGAGATGAAATAGTTTTTGCAACATTCTTTTCTTAAGTTTCAAAGTCATTTATCAGTAACTTATTTCTTACATCATATAATACAAGAAGGTCAAGGACAGAGATAAGAGGAAAGGCAGAACAGAATAAAAGAGACAAGGAACAAAAGATGGGAAGAAAAGGTCAAAAATAGACATACTTCTCCTTCTGGTTTCCCCCACATGCACCTCAACTTCTGTCCTTTAAAAAAATCCACAAAGTCGGGTGTTGTCTATCCCTCTACAAAATCTTTCTGTAGTTTTTTAACTTATACCTTTTAAAATTTCAAAATCCTAGGTTGCAGACAGAACATAGAAATGGTCTTAAATGGCATTTGATGGCAGATTGGATTTTCTTCTTGTTGGTGGTTATGGATTAAATTTATTTACCATCAAAGACATTATTTTCTTGCCTACATTGGCCATTATTCATTTGTCACAGGATCTGAAATAAGAATAACGTGTACCTCTGTGTAATAAAGCACTCAAACTTTAATAGATTTACCCTCAAATTCTTTTTACAAACTGTTCTTGTATCTATAATCCAAGTTATTAACTTTTAAAAATACCTGAGTTGATGAAAATCCAGTATAGATCCCTTAGATGGAGAAGCTTGTAGGAACTGTCCAGGGTGCTGAACTATGAAGCTGTCTGTACCTTGCTTGGGCAGAGAGGGCTTCCTTAAAATGAGAGGTGAAAGATCAGAAATTAGTGATTTGCCACCCACCAGGCAAGAGTTACCAAAAATTTGACACACAGCAGATGAAGATGTGGCAACTGCAAGGCTCTGAGAAAGAGTGCAGGCAAAGACTTGGATAAGTTTTTGGATTCATGATGAAATGAAATGAATTCTGCTGTTGCATATTTATGAATATTGAATTGTTAGCAGCTCAGTGGGGCTTTGTAATGGGTAGAAGTGAAGAATTAAGTTTTATATGGCCTGAAGTGATCTATGCTGGTTTGGAAATTGATTTCTTTCCCTAGTTTTATCCTTTATTTACATGAATACAGATTCATTTCTGAGAGAGAAGTAAGAACTATTAAGCAGAGAAAGAAAGCATAGATATATGATTCATTAAAATCAGTGTATATATCATTCTGGAAAGCAATTTGGAACTCTACCTAAAGGGTTATAAAATCATGCATACCCTTTGATTCAGCACTACTACTGCTAGGTCTGTATTCCAAAGAGAGCAAAGGAAAAGGAAAAGGACCAATATGGACAAAAGTATTTATAGTAGTTCTCTTTTGTGGTGGCTGAGAATCAGAAATTGAAGGGATGCCTATGAACTAGAGAATGGATAACTTTAAACTTTAGTATACAATTGTGATGGGATATTATTGTGCTCTAAGAAATGACAAACAAGATAATTTCAGATAAACCTAGAAAGGCTTACATGAATTGATACAAAGTAAGAGAACATAACCAGAAGAACATTGTACACAGTAACGGCCAATATTGTACAATGAAGAATTGCGAATGACTTAGCTACCCTCAGCAATACAGTGATTCAAGACACAAAGGACTTGTGATAAAAAAAAGAACTGATATTGTTTGAATACAGACTCAAGCATGTTATTTTCACTTTCTTTTCTTTCCATTCCTTTTCTTTTATTCAAGTCTTGTACAAAATGGCTAATATGGAAATGTTTTACACACATACAAAATAAAATCAGTGAATATGAATTGTGACTCCATCTGTACTGGGGTTATGCTTGATCATGTAAATTAAAAACATGTGGACAATAAATACTACAGATCTCCATTGTAATCAGGTAGGAACAACATCTATGTGAGGGTCTTAATGTGAGCACTCATCAATTACATGGGCACATAAACAGAGTTATAAATTCTCATAATCCTTTAAACTTTGGTTATACATTTATTCTGTTTTATATTATGCTATAATTATTTGCACACATGATTTATCTATGCTACCAGACTAAAAGCTCCTTAAAGGCAAAAGATTGTATGTTTAAATCCCAAATGTTAGTATTCCACATAGTACTTTGCATAGTATATTACACATAGTAGGTGTTTAATGAATGTTAGTGGATGACGGAACTGAGTATCTGAAAGGTTCAGTGACTTGCCCAGCTAATATAAGGTGGAACTGGGATCCAGGCTCCCAGGCTTCCTTATGTGAAGGAAATACTCAGGCCCATAAAGGTCCTGCCAGTGGGACTTGTTAATAGACAATATGAAACTTCACATAAAGTGAGTGCATATGCACGCGCACGCACACACACACACACACACACACACACACAGAAGCACATTGTTATTGAATAGATGAGACTATCCCTGGATGTAAGTAGAAATGACTAGAGCAAACTCCTCCTTATTTTAGGTTTGCTATTAATGATGCTTTGTTTCCTTCCTCATTCTTCCCTCTTCATGTTCAACCAGCTTTCCAATACTGGTGGCATTACAGACAGGGAGCGGTTTAGATATTCTTTTGGGGCTATCTTTTAAAAATATTTTGTCTGCTACTATTCTTGTCCATTAATACAGATAAGTGAGATTTTATTATTTGATTATCCCACTATCTACCCTACTTTCTCTGTTCTCCTTTTCTTTTTAAGAAAATCTATTTCTAATATGATTTACTTTTCTTATATAATACAGTGCACTATAGAAGCTTCACATGGTTTTGGCTATTTATTCCTCACCGGAAGTCAGAGTTCTCTGATTCCAATGTCATGATCATTTCCAGTATGGTTAGCATTGGGGCCAAATCAGATTGGGTCATGTACTAGTAGCCATTAACCCCGTGGATGTTTCCATCTGTTCTTCTAATGTTCTAATGAGATCAGGTACCTGGGCACACCCAAAAGGATTTGAGAGGAAAGAGGAAACATGTGCTGCCCTTGAATTTGTTCTCCTTATTTTTTGTTCTGCCAAAAGATAACTTGTTTTTCTTCCATTAAGCAAATGAGGATGATTATCATGATGAAGCTAGCAACTTGCGTTTATGTAGTACCAAGAAACTAGGCAGTGCAGTTGATAGAGGGCTGGATTTGAATTCAGGAAGATCTAAGTTTAATTCCTGCATCAGACAATTACTGTCTGGGTGACCACAGCCACAAGTCATTTAACTTCTCTGTGTCTCAGTTTCCTCATCTGTGAAATGGAGAAAATAATAGCACACACCTCACTGGTTATTGTGAGAATCAAAATGAAGCAGCTTTTGTGAAGTGCTTGTTTGATCTTAAATAATATAGAAATGCTAGCCATTATTATTCATTATTCTATTTATTATTCTGGGAAACCTTGAGAGTTGGGTAATAAAAGAATTATTACTCCTATTTTACAGATAATGGAAATGATAACCTAAAAACTTCTATGAATTTCCTAGCTAGTAAAAGTCTTCTATATGTGAAGGAGAGATTCAGGCCCATAAAGGTCCTGCCATGTAACTTGTTAATAGGCAAAAATGCACGCGCGTGCGCGCACACACACACACACACACACATACACACACGGTTTCTCTGACCCAGAAACTAGAATTATAATTTTAAAAAAAATTGGGTTTTCTTCCTTCATGTTACGTTGAGCAGAAGTGCTCAGTGATGGAATCTTTTCCCTTAGCATCTTTTATTTGTCTTGATTCCGATGACTCTCTTCCTAATGACTTAACTATTTTTCCTGTTAATGAAGTAAGGCAATCATTCTCGGGGCCGCTATTAGCTAGGACCTAGAATTGAATTTTGAAGATCAACATGGCATTCCATGATATTCAGTACAGCAGGCATGTTTAATAAATTATTAGAAGCTCTACTACTCCATTATTTAGTTCTGTCAGAGTTCTCAGGCAATCTCTATCAGGTCCTATCCTGATGATAAAGTGCTCTTTAAACAGAGGAACTTTGGTGGGATGCTTGGCCTGGAAACTATGACCTGCCTATTCTACTGTAGGTTCCCCTACTGGAAGATTCTCCTTTGGCCAACTTTTGAAGTTTTTCTTTTCCATGTGTGAATGGGGGTCACTTTTCTTCCTTTGACTTCTTAGGTGAGATGGAAAGGTGAATGGGTCAGTACAACATATCATGGGGTTGTGGAAACAGTGCTGGACTAAGATCGAAGAAACCTTTGTTCTAGTGAGAGCTCTGTCATTAGCTCATCATGTGACCTTGGGCAAGTCACTTCCCATTTCTAGGATTCAATATTCTCAATCATGATATGAAGAGATTGAATTGAATGACCTCTAGGATCACTTTCAGCTCAGACATTTTATGTTTTTGTGAATCTCTGACATCTTCTGTAATGGAAATGGTTTACTTCGGAAACTCTAGCCTAAGTACCACAATTACATATTGTAAATACTTACATAAAAGTGAACCCAGGCAGGTCAAGCTCCACTCTGCTAAATGTGGAGCCCTTTCTTCTTCACAAAGCCTGCTTGATAACTCCAGCCATTCTGAGTCTCTCCTCATTCTGGCTAAAGATAGCCTTAATTGTCTATACTATTTGCATTTTTGCCCTTGTTTGTATTCACATTATAAAATATTATATATTGTCCTTTGTCCTTCTCTAGTAGTTTTTCACATATGTTAGTCTTCTTTCCCCCTCCAAATTGTGAGCAGAGAATATGGTGCCATCGTGTCACAGCTAGAAGGGATCTTAGGGATTAGTTCCAACTCCTCGATTTATTGATGAGGAAATAGAGGCCCAGATAGGAGGACCTGATGTGCCTAGGTCAACTGGAGTCAGCTGGTGGTTCAGCGTACAGAGTGCTGGACCTGGAGTCAAGAAGACCAGAATTAAAATCCAGCCTTAGACGCTTACCAGCTGTGTTACTCTGGGCAAGTCACTTTAATTGCTGTCTGCCCCAGTTTTCTCATCTGTAAAACAAGGATAATAATGGCACCTACATTCCAGGGTACAAACATTAAAGCACTGTGTCATTGCTAGCTGCTATTATGATGATGATGATGACATATGGGTTTCGTGGTAGAGATAGGACAAGAATCCAGGGCTCCTGACTTCCAGCTCAGGATGTTTTCCATGAAACCACTCTGGTCCAGCACATATTCCTAGCACTACCTAGAATAACACTAACATTCAGGTTATATGGCTGAGTGGAGAGGCCCCTGCCAAAAAGAGCTCACAGAATCATAAATTTAGGACTGGAATTTAGATGTTTTCCTTGATCCTCATAACAACCCTGTGAGGTAAGTGTTATAGATATTACAGATGAGTTTCAATGACTTGCCCAAGATCACACAGCTAATAAGTGACTAAGGCAGTGTTGGCACTCAAAAAATTTCCCTTATATCATGCCTGATGCTCCATTTTCTACACCAAATTATTTGTGGGTTTGAATCCTGCCTCAGACATTAGCTCCCTGTGCTTACTAGACAAGGAAAACACTTAATCTTGTCTGGACTCAATTTTCTAAACTCTAAAGTGGGGCTAATATTAGGGCTTGACAAATACTTATTGAAGACATTGATAGATTAATAGTTATTTGTTTAATAATTAATGAATTATTTCAACCCTTTCTTTAGGACTGACCCAGATTTATATCCCTTCTGGATATAAATCCCAGAAGTCAGAATTCTATGACCTAAGTTCTGAAATGTATAGAAATATATATACTGCCTTCATCTCTGGCTGTGAGCAGATATGCCCTCCCTTTTCGGGGGGGGGGGAGTTAAGTCTGTGAGAGTTTGAGCAGTACCTAGCTTGAGAGAGATTGGATCCAAGGAAGAGAGAAAGCTTTGGATGGAGGGGAAATGAGAGCTCCATTTCCTCCCTGAGACAGTCTGAAGGATTTTGATAAAGCCTGGGGCTTGTCTAAATTAATCTCATTTTCCTTCAATATTTCAGCAGCTTCAAACTAACCCTAGCTCACTTGGGAGATGAGATCTGCCAACTCCTTTTCAGCTTTTTTAGTTTTCAGAAGGGGAAAAAAGTACTTCCAGTTTAATACTGACACCTGAAGAAGGGGCCCTGAGATAAAAGTTTATTACTTTAGCAGAGAAGATTTAAAAGGATGAAAGGAGTCTACAAGCAGGAGAGATGGTTAGGGTTAGGGTTAGCATCAATTGCTCTGAAAGAATTTAGGGTAAAAGGGACCAGTCATGCTGTGGGGCAAAAAGAGGTAAGTGGTGAGATAGGTTCAGTCCCAGAAAGAAATCAATGACCAGTTCCCAGCAGCATTACCGCATTTTTGAGCTCAAGAATGTTGTGAAGTAGGAACAAGTGAGGACATTCTAAGTAGATTGTAGCCTTTTCGTAGGTTCTATAACATTCACTGAACACAATGGCCCGAGGTGAGCTAAGAAACCCATTGTTCCATTTCCTTACCAAACAAGCAGGTCATTGTTTAGCCAGGACCAGTCCCAACAATACTTGTCTTGAGTAGCTGTAATTTGACATTATGACAACACAAATATGCCCTGATCATTCTCCTCAATAATCTTCAGTGATCCTGTTGCGTTTAAGAGAAAATGTAAACTCTCAACGTGGCATTTAAAGCCATCTGCAATCTCCTCTTCCCTAGTTTAGGAAGAGTGTGGACTGCCCATTTGATCCATGTACAAGGAGTGTGGATAGATAGGGGCTTATCTGCTTGACTTTTAGACTGTTTTGAGGTAGAATCACCCCTTTGTATTGTGTTCATGTAGTAAGTATTGTTTGCATTCATTGTCACTGAACTAGGCCACTGCACTTCTCGAAGAGGGTTCTAGGAGTAACCCAGAGAGGTTGAGCTTGAACTCATAGGTGTGGCCATCCCCACTCCCCCTCCACCATGTAGTACTATTGCCTAGTACCCTAGGTCCTTTTAACCAATTAACATCAATTAGCTTTTATGAAGCTCACTCTCCACTTCCACTTTCCAACTCCCATTTTGAAACTCTTAGGAATATCTATGAGAAGAAAAGGAAATATTTTGTAATTAGAAGCACTAACACAGGGACAGAGCCAGCAGCTCTATAACATTAGCCTCTTCTCTTGAGAAAAGGAAGGCTAATACTGCCTGCTAGTGCCAATAAGTGTTTGTTGGATTGGGGAACACAAACAAGTCAACAACAACAGTATTTATTTGAAATATAAGGTAGGGACAGTTGTATATTCATTCCTGCTGCCCTTCCCCCCATGGCATTTCATCTCTGGGCAGAGTGGGCTCATACTTAACACAGCTTGTTATAAAAGAGAATCAGTTGCACAATTGGCTGATTTCCTCCTTTTTTATGTTTACCTTTTCCTGGAGAGAACAAGGAGGAGCAAGAAAGCTAGGGCAGACTTGGGTTTAGGGTGAGGTTCACACCCATAGCATCTTTTTTGGGAGCCATCTATAGTTGTCTTAGGGCCACTATCATATGGGAATTTCCTGTTCTCTCACTCACATGGCCCAAGAGGAGAGTTACTAAACCCTAAATTCCCAAACACAGGGTTTTTGAGAAGAGTTCCTGGCTGGTGTCAGCTTCTTGGGAAGAGAAGGTTTTGGGTTTTTTTTGTTTTTGTTTTTTTTACATATAATTGGAGGAAAAATAAAATAATAAAATCTAGAAAAAAAGAAAGTAAAGGGGACCCTAAAATCCAGTCTTTTATTTAAAAACAGTTTTAGTGGAAAGAGTGTTGGAATCAAGAGATCTGACTTTAAATCCTGTTTTTAGCACTTACAAGCTATGGAACCCTGAGCAAATAGTTTCACTTACCTAAAACTCAGTTTCCTTCTCTATAAAATGTTAATGATGATGCCTGTACTAATCACAGCATAAGGTCATAGATTTAGAGTTGAAAGGGACCTTGGAGACCATCTAGTCCAATGTTCTTTTTTAAGATGAGGGAACTGAGGCTCACAAAGGTTAAGTCCGGTCCGAGGTCACCAGGTAGTCAATGGCAGAACTGAGATTTGAAGCCAGGCATTTCTACATTTCCCTATGTACCAAATGCCATTTCCTTCTCCAGCTCTTTTCACAGATGAGAAAAATGAGTGAAGTGATTTGCCCAAGGTCACACAACTAGTAAGTGTCTGAAGTCAGATTTGAACTCAGGAAGATGAGTCTGACTCCAGGACCTGTGCTCTATCCACTGGGCCACCTAGCTTTGGTAAAGAAATTAGGGATAGACAAAGGCTGCAGGGAGGTCACAAAGGATGAGGACTGAAAAGAGGTCATTAGATATGACAATCAAGAGATCATTGGTAACTTTGGAGAGAGTTGATTGGTGAGGTAAGAAGCTAGACCTCAAAGTTAAGAAGACAGAGGAGAGAAAGCAGAAACACCTATTGTAGATGGCCCCAAGGCAGTTAGGCACAAAAAGTAAGAGAAATATGGGATGATCATAGCAGAGATAGATGGATCAAGTGAGGGTGTTTCTGAGATTGGGGTAGACATGGACATGTTTGTAGCCCATCTGGAAGGAGTCAGTGGATAAGAAAAGATTGAAGATAAGAGAAAGAGTGAGACTGAAGGAGGGGAGAATCTGATGAAACAGACAAGATGGTATGACATTACTTAAATGCTGTAAGACCTGTTGGAGTTTGTGCCAAACTGACATAGCCTTTGAGGACCCAGGAGTCACCTCCATGACACAATGAGCAGTTAAGTAGGATGTGAGTAAAGGTGACCTTTGCTATGACTGTGCATTCATATAATACTTTACAATCTGCAAAGCTGTTGAAGCATTTATTTATCTAACAGTGTTCTACCCTACCATTTGTAAGCTCATTGGCTGCTGAAACAGTGTGATATAATGGAAAGGACAGAGGATTTGGTACCAGAAGAGCTGGGCTTGAATATGGATTCTCAGATTTACCACCATCTTGGGCAGGCCATTAAAATTGACTGGACCTTTGTTTCATTATCTTGAAATGAAAGAGTTGGAATAGGTGAGCCCTCTCCTATTTATCCTCCACATGGTTACCTCCTCCCACAGGGGACCATCTAATTTTCATTTGTGGAAGTGTTGGAGTTTCAAGGATATTTTGGTTGTTTATGGAAACAACAGGACAATATCTAAAATTGGGACTAAACCAGGAAATGTTGATGTTTAAGCTCTGAAATCCTATGATGTCCTTTGGGGTTTAGGCTCTTCTCCCTAACCCTAGTTCAATCATAGAATTTAAAGCTAGAAGGGGCTTTAGAGACCATCAGGTCAGACCCTCATGAGAAAGCTTAAAGTCATTTTGGGGTTTAAATCTATATCTTTTGATTTCAAATCCAGTGGGGTTTTTCTGCAACACCCCTATTTCTTCCTCTATGGTTTTTCTCTTGACAAATAAGAGCAACTAATGTGTTCCTACCCCCTCTGCCCAGAATTATTCTTTGAAGAAACCTAAGAAAGGATTTTCAAGTCTTTCAACCTCTCCTCTCACACTGACACCCCTGCCGAGACTCTGCCCATCAGAGCACGATGCTAAGACTCATTCCCACCCTGCCTCTGCTCAACTCTGCCAATATAAACTAATGGGTAATTAAATACATCTCCTATGGCTCTGTTGTTTCTGTGACTTTAAGAACACTCTAATTGGATTTTTAATTGTTTGGCTGGGGTTTGATGCCCTATGGGAAAGAACCTGCATTTATAAATTGAATAAATATAAACAATTGATAGACAGAGGGAGGAAGAATGCTGCAAAAGGAAAAGATGGGTGGATGGGGGAGGAATCTTTTCTCCAACAAACATCATGATTGTGCCAACATCACCAAGGGTGCTACTTTTTCAGACTCCAACCTCTCTAGCTGGTCAGGCAGGATTCAACTCACTCTTCACTCCCTTCTCCCCACCCCACTCCTGAAACTCTTAGGAATATTCAGAAGCAAAGGAAACATTTTGTAATTAAAAGTGCTATCATGGAGACATGACCAAAAGCTCCGTAACATCAGCCTCTTCTCTTGAGAACAGGAGCACTAATCCTGCCTGCTAATGTTAATAAATATTTGTTGGATTGGTTGGGAGAACACATCTGATCTGTCTTAATCATAGGTTGGGTGAAAGCAATACTTTTTTTTTTTAACAATAGGGGTCAGCCTGCATCTTATTCTGTCCCCCACCTCTTAGTGAATGAATATAGAAAAAGATGAGCCACATTAAAAAAAAAAGAATGCGTGTGTGTGATGAGGGTGAAGGGTGGGGGAGGCAAATTGCCTTCCTATCCCCAGTTTTCTCAGTATGTCTTTTAAAGTGATTATTATTTAAAGCTATGTCCTGTGTAAATGATCACTTCTGACATGGTTGAGGCATCAGGGCTAGACTGTATTCTTGGTCTTCTACTTCAAGACATTTTAAAAAATCCTTCTAGGTAGCAAAGGATTTTGGTTGGGATGGAAGGAACCTTGAGTTCTTGACAGATGGACTGGCAGCTCATTTGCCACTTGTCTCTCATCCAGAATAACATCCAGGGCACAGTTCCCAGAACCTTGTTAGCCCTCACATGACAAACACACACAGGCACACACACACACACACACAAAATGCACTACTGATGTCCAAGCAGTGCCTAAGGAAAAATGTGCAGGGATGGAGAGAAGGTTGTTCAAAGATGACAGTTTCTATATGTTGAATTATCAGGGCAACTAGGTGATGTAGTGAGTAGAGCACCAGGCTTGGAGTCAAGAAGACTCATCTTCCTAAATACAAATCCAGCCTCAAACACTTACTATCTGGGTGACCCTGGGCAAGTCACTTAATCCTGTTTGCCTCAGTTTCCTCATCTGTCATAGAATCAACCCATAGAATGCTGAGCCAAGGGGAGGGAGAGACCATGCACCTTCATCTTCTTTTTATACTCACGCATCATACTCTTGTGTTTTTGTTGAGTGGTTTCAGCTTCCTTCTTGGGGTTGTTTTCCCTCATGAGATTATAAACTCCTTGAGGGCAGAGACAGTGCCTGGCACACAACAAGTGCTTAATAAATGTTTATTGAATTATTGAATTGAATTGTCTGCTTTTGGATATAAATGGAGAGTGCTGGGGAATGTACAAAAGGGTGTAAAGGGACAGACTTGACTTGCCCTTGGTCCCACTCTACCTAAGCTAACTCTTACTGGTGGATTTTTCAGGTGGTATGATGGATTTTTTTTCTACTGGGAGAAGAATACTCGGCTCTTCTGGATGACAGGAAAATGGAAGTATATAGAGTAGGGGTTCTTAACCTGGCACATACAAACTTACTTTCTAAAAATATTTTGATAACTATTTCAATAGTTTCCTTTCAAATTTGGAGAAAGGGAGGAGGAGGAGATGCTCCAAAGAAGACTATCATTCCTTGAAAGAGGAGAAGCAGGAGGTGGAGGGCAGGGCTCCTTCAAGAGAGGTGGTCCTGTACTAGAATTATTTCTATCTGTACTTTTATGTTAGTCTAGGTGGGGAGTGGAATTTTCAGGTTCAAGCTAAACTCTTGATCACTGTTTCTTTTTAAAATTTTTTTTTATTAACTTACTTATTTTTAGTTTTCAACATTCATTTCTAGAAAGTTTTGAGTTTTTAAAATATTTTTTAGATTAGGTTTTAGATTTTTTTTAGATTTAGATTTTAGATTTAGGTATTTTTAGATTTAGATTTTAGATTATTTAGATCTAGATTTTTTAGATTTAGATTTTATATTTAGATTAGGTTAAATTTTAATTCCATAAGATGCAGAAAGAGGTCATGATAAAAGCAAAATAAAAGAATGTGTGATTCATTGATAGTCCTTAGGATACACAAAACATTGGTTACAGTGTTAGAATCAGAAACCATCACTGACAAACAAGTTTTTAATTCAGCATATAAAAGAACATAATTGCAGGATAAAAGCTCATACATAAGTATAATAATAAGTAAACTTTTTAAAAGGCTAAAATTAGGATAGTTACATAAATGCCTTAAACCTGTGTCAAAAACCATGAAGCTTATTCTGGCACTCAAGGCCCTCCAAAACATGACAACAACTTCCTTTTCCAATATTGTCTCAAATTATTCTTCACTATGTACTCTGGTAACATAAAGACAACTCAGATGATTTCATACTTCTACAACTCTGTAATTATCTATATTTGGAATGACCTTTTAAAAATATTTATTTTTAGTTTTCAACATTCACCTTTTTAAGATTTTGAGTTTAAAACTTTCTTCCCTTCCTCCTCCTCTCCCCTCCTGAAGATAGCATGCAATCTGATATAGGGTCTACATATACATATTCATAGTAAACATATTTTCACATTAGTCATGCTGTAAAGAAGAAGTAGAAACAATGGGGAGAATCATGAGAAAGTAAAAACAAAACAGAACACCAACAACAAAAAAAGAGAACAAATAGTATACGCCCTGATTCAGACTCCGGAGTTCTTTTTCTGGATGTGGACAGCATTTCCATCATGAGTCTTTGGAGTTGTCTTAGATCCTTGCATTGCTGAGAAGAGCTAAGTCTAGCAAAGTTGGTCAATTGCACAATGTAGCTGTTGCTGTATACAATGTTCTCCTGGTTCTATTCACTTCACTCAGCATCAGTTCATATAAGTCTTTCCAGGTTTCTCTGAAGTCCACCTGCTCATCATTTCTTACAGCACAATAGTATTCCATTACATTCATATACCACAACTTATTTAGCCATTCCCCAATTGATGGGTATACCCCCAATTTCCAATTCTGGGCCACCACAAAAAGAGTTATTGTAAATATTTTTGTACATGTGGGTCCTTTTCCCTTTCTTTTATAATCTTTTTGAGATACAGACCTAGAAGTGGTACTGCACAATTTTATAACCCTCTGGGAATAGTTCCAAATTGCTCTCCAGAACAGTTGGATCAGTTAACATCTCTACCAACAATGCGTTAGTGTTCCAATTTTCCCACATCTTCTACAACATTTATCATTTTCCTGTTTTTTCATGTTAGTCAATCTGATACGTGTGATGTGGTACCTCTGAATTGTTTTGATTTGCATTTCTCTAAACAATAGTGATTTGAAGCATTTTTTTCATATCACTATTGATAGTTTAATTTCTTCTTCTGAAAACTGTTCATATCCTTTGACCATTTATCAGTTGGAGAATGGCTTGTATTCTTATAAAGTTGACTCAGTTCTGCATTAGAAATGAGGTTTTTATTAGATGTACTGGCACGAAAAATTGTTTCCCAGCTCTCTGCTCCCCTTCTAATCTTAGTTGCATTGGCTTTGTTTGCGTAAAAAGTTTTCAATTTAATGTAATCAAAATTATCTATTTTGCATTTCATAATACTTTCTCTCTCTCTCTCTCTCTCTCTCTCTCTCTCTCTCTCTCTCTCTCTTTCTCTCTCTCTCATTTGATCATAAATTCTTCCATTTTCCATAAATCTGACTGGTAAACTATTCCTTGCTCTCCTACTTTGCTTATAGTATCAGCCTTTATTTCTAAATTGTGTACCCATTTTGACTTTATCTTGGCATACAGTGTAAGATGTTGGTCTATGCCTATTTTCTGTCATACTATTTCCCAGTTTTCCCAGAAGTTTTTGTTAAATAGTGAGTTCTTAGTGACTCCAGAAACTGGAGTTTTTAGGTTTATCAAACAATATATTACTATAGTATCTTGTGTATCTAATCTGTTCCACTGATCCATCACTCTATTTCTTAGCCAGTGCTAAATACTTTTGATGATCACTGCTTTATAATAAAATTTAAGATCTGGTGTTTCTAGACCACCTTCCCTTGCATTTCTTTTTATCAATTCCCTTGATATTCTGGACCTTTTGTTATTCCAAATTGTTTGGTAGTTTGATTGGTATGGTACTGAATAAGCAAATTAATTTAGGTAGAATTGTCATTTTTATTATATTAACTCAGCCTACCCAAGAACAACTGTTACTTTCCCAATTAGTTAGATCTAACTTTATTTGTGTGACAAGTGTTTTGTAACTGTGTTCACATAGTTCCTGGATTTGCTTTGGCAAGTAGATTCCCAAATATTTTATGTCTATGGTTACTTTAAATGAAATTTCTCTTTCTATCTCTTGGTGTTGGACTTTGTTAGTAATGTACTGAGATGCTGATGATTTATGTGGGTTTATTTTATACCCTGTAACCTTGCTGAAGTTTATTATTTCAAGCAGTTTTTTAGTTGATTCTCTAAGTACATCATCATATCATCTGCAAAGAGTGAAAGCTTTGTTTCTTCTTTGCCTATTCTAATTCCTTCAATTTCTTTTTCTTTTTTTACTGCTAAATCTAACATTTCTAGTACCATATTTAATAACAATGGTGATGATGGACATCCTTGTTTCACCCCCAATCTTATTGGAAATGTTTCTAGCTTATCTCCATTACATGTAATGCTTGCTGATGGTTTCTGATAGATGCTACTTATTTTAAGGAAGACTCCATTTATTCTTATGCTCTCTAGTATTTTTAATAGGAAAGGGTATTGTATTTTGTCAAAAAGCTTTTTCTGCATCTATTGAGATAACCATATGATTTTTGTTAGGTTTGTTGTTGATGGGTCAGTTATGCTGATGGTTTTCCTGAATTGAATTATCCCTACATTCCTGGTATAAATCCTACCTGATCAGAGTGTATTTTCCTCGAGATGTTACTGTAATCTGTTTGCTAATACTTTATTTAATTTTTGCAACTATATTCATTAAGGAAATTGGTCTATAATTTTCTTTTTCCATTTTGGCTCTTTCTAGTTCAGTTATAAGCACCATATTTGTATCACAAAAAGATTTTGGTGGGACTCCACCTATTTTCCCAAAAAGTCATATAGTGTTGGAATTAATTGTTCTTTAAATGTTTGATAAAATTCACTTGTAAATCCATCTGGCCCTGGAGATTTTTTTTCTTAGGGAGTTCAATGATGGCTTGTTCAATTTCTTTTTCTAAAATGTGGTTATTTAAATATTTTGTTTCCTCTTCTGTTAATCTGAGTAATTTATATTTTTGTAAATATTCATCCATTTCATTACAAATGTCAAATTTATTGGCAAACAGTTGGGAAAATAGTTCCTAATTATCATTTTAATTTCTTTTTCATTGGTAGAGACTTTACCCTTTTCATTTTTCACACTGGTGATTTGGTTTTCTTCTTTCTTTTTAAAAATGAAATTAACCAAAGATTTATGTATTTTATTGGTTTACCCCCAATAAAACCAGCTCTTAGTTTTATTTAGTAGTTCAATAGTTTTTTTAATTTAAATTTTATTAATCTCTCTTTGGTTTTCAGAATTTCTAATTTAGTTTTTAATTGGGGATTTAATTGGAAATTTGTTCTTTTTTTTAGTCACATGCCCAATTCGTTGACCTCCTCTTTCTCTATTTTATTCATATAAGCATTCAGAGATATAAAACTTCCCCTAAAAACTACTTTTGCTGCATCCCATAAGTTTGGTAAATTGTCTCATTATTGTCTTTCTGTTGGATGAAGTTATTGATTGTTTCTATAATTTGTTGTTTGATCCACTCATTCTTTAGGATTAGATTATTTAGTTTTCAATTAGTCTTTGTCCATCTTTCCATGGCCCTTTATTATATGTAGTTTTTATTGTATCATTATCTGAAAAGGATGCATTTAATATTTCTACCTTTCTACATTGGATTGTGAAGTTTTTATGCCCTAATACATGATCAATTTTTGTGCAGGTGCCATATACCACTGAGTAAAAAGTATATTCCTTTCTATCCTCCAATTTTCTCCAGAAGTCTAACACATGTGATTTTTCTAAAATTTTATTCACCTCCTTAACTTCTTTCTTATTTATTTTGTGGTTAGATTTATCTAGTTCTGAGAGGGGGAGGTTGAGGGCCCCCACTAGTATAGTTTTGCTGTCTATTTCTTCCTGTAACTCCCTTAACTTCTCCTCTAAGAATCTGGATGCTATCCCATTTGGTGCATATATGTTTAGTAGTGATATCACTTCATTGTCTATGGTATCGTTTAGTAGTATGTCGTTTCTTCTTTATCTCTTTAATTGCATCTATTTTTGCTTTTGCTTTGTCTGAGATCAGGATTGCTACCCCTGCTTTTTTTTTTTTTACTTCAGCTGAAGCACAATGTATTCTATTCCAATCTTTTACCTTTACTTTATGTGTATCACTCTGCTTCAAATGTGTTCCTTGTAAACAACATATTGTAGGATTATGGTTTTTAATCTGTTTTGCTATCTGCTTCCATTTTTGAGAGAGCTCATCCCTTTACATTCACAGTTATGGTTACTATCTGTGTATTACTATCTCTCCATCCTATTTCTCCCCACTTGTATTTGTCTTTCTCCTTTCTCCTTTTCTCTCCTCATTAGAATTTTGCTTTTGATCTCCTCCTCCCTTAACCTGCCCTCCTTTCTATCAGCCCCATCTATTTCCCCTTTCCCCTTCTGCTTCCTATAGGGTAAGTTAGATTTCTATAAGTAGGTGAATATTTTATTCTATCTTTGAACCAAATCTGATGAGAGTAAGGTTCAAATAAAGATTCAAACAATCTCTTTTTTCCCTCTACTGTAATTGGTCTTTGTGCCTCTCCATGTGATATAATTTATCCTTTTCTGCCTCCTCCTTTCCTCTTCTCTTAGTATAATACATCTTCACCACTTAATTAGACTTTTTTATTGTCACATCAAAGTCATTTTACACCCACACCCTCTGTCTATGTATACTCCTTCTAAGTAAAGATACAAAATAAAGATCCAAAATAAAGATACAGTTCTCAAGAGTTACAAGTGTCATCTTCCCATGTATTTCCCATGTATTCCCAAGCTTACTCTTACTGAATAAAATGGTTTTTTTCTTTTCTGCTTACCTTTTTATGCCTCTCTTGAATCTTGTATTTGGAGGTTGAATTTTCTGTTGAGCTCTGTCATCTGGAAGGACTGGAAGTCTCTTATGTTATTGAATATCCATCTCCTGCCTTGAAAGATTATGCTCAGTTTTTCTGGATAGTTGATCTTTGGTTGTAATCCAAGCTCCTTTGCCTTACAGAATATTATATTCCAAGACTTTTGATCACTGTTTCTTAATAGGCATAATATAAAACCCCAAGTTTTATATCCATGACTTGGCCCCCTTCATGCCATGTACCAGTTCCACAATGAACACACATAGCAAATAGCAAAGAAATCCATTTATTTAAGTTGATAGCAAAACAGAAATCAGAGAAAGTATGCACTTGAGAACATATGCCAAACAGTGTGGAGTAAAGTTCTCCCTTCCATAGCAAGACAATTCAGTGAAAGAGAGCACTGGATCTCACCCAAAGGGGAAATCCCCCAAAGTCTCTAGTGTAAGCAAACTGTGGATGGGAATATGATGGAAACTGCCAACTCTTAATGCTAAGTTCTTCCCAGAGTATTTTTTCTCCCTTTAGCAACTTGAACTGGGGTCAGCATCATCTATCTTTTCTCTCAAAACCAGAAGTCAGAAGACCCCAAAGAGACTGAGTAGGGCAAAGAGATGGAAGAAATCTTTCCTGTCTCCTGCTTCTCCCTGTCCCTTTTGCAGTTATGGGACACTGATCTCCACACATGAGTGGAGAGTTCCATATCAATGGACTTTGGGGCTCAGGTTATACTATATTATTGATGCATGATAGTGGAAAATTTTAAGATTCAGGTAGATTGGGGTTCAAATATTGATATTTATTTTACCCTTCATAGCTATGTGACCCTGGGCAAGTCAATTAACCTTTCTATACCTCAAATAAGAAGCAGACTTGTAATCCTCCTGGGTGAGGGGATATCCCCACCCTGTGGAAGTCAGAGAACTTTCAAATTCTAAATTTCTAGCTGCTTTTCATAATCTGGCAAAATCTAAGAGTTTAATTCCATTAAAGTTCAGTGGGATCATAGCACCATAGATTTAAAGATAGAAAGGACTTTAGAGATCTCTGAGTCCAGCTTCTTCATGTTACAAATGAGGAAACTGAGGCCAAAAAAATCTGACTAATCTCATGCAGATTGAAAGTGTGTCTTAATTTGAACCTTAATTTGACCTGGTCTCCAGGTCTTCTTACTGTAAATACAGTTTTCTTCATAGCTGAATTCTTATAAAAAATTTATAACACTTAGAAACCAATGCAATTAGTACATTTGTAATTGTTTTTGGATAAACTGTGCTTTTAAATTTAATGTACCAAGCATGGTTATTTTATGAGTAGACCAAGTCATAAATATATAATACAGTTTTATGTTACTAAGCTAACAAAATGACTTTAGGTCTGTAGTAGGCACTAAAAATTATGTGTTGCATATACTTCAGTTATACCTAAATTTATGTGTATGCTTTTAAAGTGATGTTTGTATTTGGTTTTGTGTCCTAGTATTTCCAGAAATTGGAGTGATTCTCTGGGTCACTCTGGCTCTAGATTTTTCTGAGGCTATTGACACTCCCTCCTCCTTCCCCCAAAACAAACCATTTGCTTTTCCTTACCCCTTTATTACTAGACTAAAGTGAGCTCTGTTAGACTAAGGCAAGGATGCTTAACCCAGGGTCCTTGAACTTTTAGAAAATATTTTGATAATCGCATTTCATTATAATTGGTTTCCATTTTAATTCTATGTACTTTTATTTTGTGCATTTAAAAACATTATTCTGAGAAAGGAAGGTAGAAAAAAAAGCATTTGTCAAGTGCTTACCATATGCTAGGCATTTATGTTAACTACTGGAATTACAAATACAAGCAAAATTAAAGATGGTTCCTGCCCTGACACATTCAGGGCTTCCTGCATACTTCAGGTCCAGTGTGGTAATTCATAAAGACAACTTCAGGGAATCCCTTAACACCTTCAAGTAGCTTACTTTCTAATGAAGGAAAAAACATACCAAAGGAAGCTAAAAAGAGGTAGGGGTGTGTGTGTGTGTGTGTGTGTGTGTGTGTGTGTGTGTGTGTGTGTGCGTGCGCGTGTGTGTGTGCATGTGTGTGTGTGTGTAGAATGATTGTGACTGTTGTGCTGTGGTTTGTCCTTAATTCTTGAAGAGGATCATAGCATCAGGGAGATGATATGACTTGCAATTGACTTTGATTTAAGTGAGAGAGGATGTGAAGAGTCACCAGCCCTACTTTCTTCTCCAGAGCCATCCGGGTCCAGTAGCCGATATTCATCAGGATGACTGGGGATGGTCCAGGATGCTATAGGAGACCCTGGCCCTTTTAAAAAGACTAAGGTCTTTTCAGGTTTTCATTTTGAGTGAGGCAAAACCCATTCAGTGAATAGACATCTTTAAGAAGTGAGTTAAGGGAGTGCCTCTTTAATAAAAAAAAAATCAAACTGGGACGGGAAGATCCTCAGGATGGTTGGCCAAAAGAGAAATAGTTACTGTTTATATTCACTCTGAGCCTGGAGGGCTCAAAAAATAACCATTAAGTGGTGCTTGGGCAGGTACATATTGTTTTCCAAACCAGGAGATCGAGAGTGAATTGACTTAAAGTCTTGGTTTTTGAGAAACAAATCTAGCCAGTAAACCCCAAATTAACTTATGTAGCTTTCAGCCATCAAAATTTACTTTCCTGGAGGAGCCAAGATGGTGGAGTAGAAAGACTCACTGTATGCTAGCTCCAAACCCACAGCCCATAAATTTCCTGTAAAAAGAACTCCCCACAAATTCCGGATCAGTGCAAGCCATGCAGGAACACAGTGGAGGAGATTTCCATTCCAGAGAGCCCTGAAAAACTGACCCCAAAGGTCCGTCGTGCACTGGACAGCAGAGCCCACCCCTGCACTGCCCTGGCCATGGCCCGAGAGGAACAGATCCAAGCAGGCTTCGGGGATGGAACCTGCGGCAGCTGCTAAGGTCCCTCCACCCACAGGCGCTACAGGTCAGTGAGAGATATTTCTGGGCTGGCTGAGAGGGGAGTGGGGTGTCTCCATGACTCAGGCCCCCTTGGGAGGCAGCGGCAGAGGCAGCAGCGGCCAGGGGCTCCCCAAGCAGGCAGGAGCTCAGGGCCATTACCGAAGGTCTCTGCATAAAGCCCCTGGGGGAACTGAGCCTGGGAGGCGGCCCTGCCCCCACCCGAGCACCAGCACTTAAGCTCATGTTGAATAGCAGCTGTGCCCGCCACGGAAAGCCCTGAGGCTGGGGAGCAGTATTTGAATCTCAGACCCCAAGCACTAGCTGGGTGGATCTAGGAGGGGGTGGAGAGGAATCTCACAAGTCAAGTAACTGACTGGGAAAATGCCCAGAAAAGGGAAGAAAAATAAGACCATAGAAGGCTACTTTCTTGGTGAACAGATGTTTCTTCCTCCTTTCATTTCTGATGAGGAAGTACAATGCTTGCCATCAGGGAAAGACGTGGAGGTCGGGGCCTCTCTATCCCAGACATCTGAGGTGGATGTCTGGTGGGCTCAGGCCATGGAAGAGCTCAAAAAGGATTTTGAAAATCAAGTTAGACAGGTGGAGGAAAAACTGGGAAGAGAAATGAGAGAGATGCAAGAAAAGCATGAAAAATGGGTCAATGTCTTGGTAAAGGAGACCCAAAAACATGCTGAAGAAAATAACACCTTGAAAAATAGGCTCACTCAATTGGCAAAAGAGGTTCAAAAAGCCAATGAGGAGAAGAATGCTTTCAAAAGCAGAATGAGCCAAATGGAAAAAGAGGTTCAAAAGCTCACTGAAGATAATAGTTCTCTCAAAATTAGAATGGAACAGATGGAGTCTAATGACTTTCTGAGAAACCAAGAAATCACCAAACAAAACCAAAAGAATGAAAAAATGGAAGAGAATGTGAAATATCTCATTGGAAAAACAACTGACCTGGAAAATAGATCCAGGAGAGACAATTTAAAAATTATGAGACTACTTGAAAGCCATGATCAAAAAAGAGCCTAGACATCATCTTTCATGAAATTATCAAGGAAAGCTGCCCTGAGATTCTAGAACCAGAGGGAAAATAAGTATTGAAGGAATCCATCAATCACCGCCTGAAAGAGATCCAAAGAGAGAAACTCCTAGGAACATTGTGGCCAAATTCCAGAATTCCCAGGTCAAGGAGAAAATCTTGCAAGCAGCTAGAAAGAAACAATTCCAGTATTGTGGAAATATAATCAGGATAACACAAGATCTAGCAGCTTCTACATTAAGGGATCAAAGGGGGTGGAATAGGATATCCCAGAAGTCAAAGGAACTATTACTCAAACCAAGAATCACCTACCCAGCAAAACTGAGTATAGTACTTCAGGGGAAAATATGGTCTTTCAATGAAACAGAGGATTTTCAAGCATTCTTGATGAAAAGACCAGAGCTGAAAAGAAAATTTGACTTTCAAACACAAGAATGAGAAGAAGCATGAAAAAGTAAACAGCAAAGAGAAGTCATAAGGGACTTACCAAAAGTGAACTGTTTACATTCCTACATGGAAAGGCAATATTTGTAACTCTTAAAATTTTTCAGTATCTGGGTAGTTGGTGCGAACACACACACACACACACACACACACACACGCACATATGCACACATGCACACACACTTGTGCATGCGTGCATGCATACACATACAGAGACAGAGAGCACAGAGTGAATTGAATAGGATGGGACCATATCTTAAAAGAAATTAAGGTAAATGGTGAGAGAGAAATGTAGTGGGAGGAGAGAGGGTGAAATGGAATGGGGTAAATTATCTCTCATTCAAGAGGCAAGCAGGAGACTCTTTAGTGGAGGGAAAAAGAGGAGAGCTGAGAAAAAAACATGAAGTTTACCCTCATCACATTTGACTAAAGGAAGGAATAAAATGTATGCTCATTTTGGTATGAAAATCTATCTTACAATACAGGAAAGTGGGGGAGAAGGAGATAAGCAGGATTGGGGGGATGATGGAAGGGAGGGCAATGGGAGGAGGGAGCAATTTGAAGTCAACACATGGGGAGGGACAGGATCAAAAGACAGAATAGAAACAATGGGGGACAGGATAGGATGGAGGGAAATATAGTCTTACACAACACGACTATTATCGAAGTCATTTGCAAAACTACACAGATATGGCCTATATTGAATTGCCTGCCTTCCCAAAGGGAATGGGTGGGGAGGGAGGGACGGAGAGAATTTGGAACTCAAAGTTTTAGGAACAACTGTTTAGTATTGTTCTTGCTACTAGGAAATAAGGAATACAGTTAGTGGGGAATAGAAAGTCATCTGGCCCTACAGGACAAAAGAGAAGGTGGGGACAAGAGAAGGGAGGGATGATAGAAGAGAAGGCAGATTGGTGATAGGGAAAATTAGAATGCTTGGTGTATTGGGGTGGGGGGAGGGGACAAATGGGGAGAAAATTAGGAACCCAAAATTTAGTGAAAATGAATGTAAAAAGTTAAATAAATTTAAAAAAAAATTTACCTTCCTTTGGGGAGAATGAAGGTAACTGTCGAAGGGGCTTGCTTTTGAGATGGGCAAAGTCAAGATTAGAGCTGAGAGTGGAATGAAGGCTGGTTTACCTGGGTCCTTTTACAAAATGGACCTTTTGGATTTACCTTTGAGAGAAAGGGGGCTGGGCTGTCAGAGGGATGTTCCAGCGTGAGAAAACCACAAAGCTTGTTGTTCCAGGTCAAGAAGACCCCAGGTGCTAAGGGAAGGTCCAGGATGAGACAACAGCAGATGTGTGGTTTTGAAGTCTGGAAAATCAGGAGTAGAGCTAAGAAATGGGAACGGGTTCATAAACTTCACCAGAAGACTGTAGGGGTAGACGACACAAAGAAAGGTTATGAGTTCTGGTGCTATGGACAGTTGGAGTAGGATATGAAGAGCTAAGCTGCCAGTTTAAGTCTCTAATTAAAGTCTGCTTACATATTTTAGTGTACATAAGTTATTGCTCAGGGAGTCATCTGCTTCTAACTTGAGAGAGGAGGAGGATGAAGAGGAGGAGGAGGAAGAAAGAGAGACAGAGAAAGAAAGAAGAGAAGAAGAAGAGGAAGAGGAAGGAGGAGGAGGGGAAGAGAAGGAGAAGGAGTAGAGAGACAGAGACAGAAGGCAGGAGAGGTATGACGATCGATGTGAAGAAGAGGGGACAGAAAGATCCCTGGAGAAACGGAGAGTTCTGAATCCTTCCCTTTAGCTATCTTAAGAGGAAATGTAATTTCAACAAAATTATTTTCCAATTTGATCTGCTTCTTAGTATTGTAATTAGCAGTCAGTGGGTTGTGATTTCTCTCTAAATGTTTTTTCTACAATACATTTGCCTATCTGTCAGATACCAAAAACAAACATAGCTCCCCTCTTCTGGTAGCAGCTGCAGAGAGGGAAGGAGTTGAGAGGGGGGCGGGGAAGAACAGAGGCCAGCTGCTTCCTCTCTCAAATAGTCTTGACAAACTTAAGAGGAGGTAATATGGTACCAAAGTGGGAAATGACAATGATGCCCACAACAGTGGCCTGGCAAACCAGAGACTTCGCTTTCAGTCCTGGATGTACCTCTTAGCCAGGATGCCAAGCAATCTTGAACAAATTGCTCACCCTTTCTGAATCTGTTTCCCTTCTTGTAAAAATGTGAACAATAATCTTAGAATTAGAGAATTTGAATGCTTTAATTGGAAAAGACTTTGGAGGACTGGCTCATTAGGATTCAGGTCTAAAAGTGATCTTAGACATCATCTAGTTCAATCCCCTCGTTTTATAGCTGAGGAATCAGAGCCAGGGAGATGGGAAATGACTTGCTCCTCCCTGTATCCATCTTCTAGCAATGCCGTGAAGTCCTATAGCAATTATGGTATAAAACAAGCATCATACTGATTATCCTGGCCCCCAACTACCTGGAAGACCAGGTTTGTTTCATTTTCACCCTTTTTCCAGGGTTCTGTGGGAACCTTAAGGGACATAGTGGTACCTAGGCTCTCTACAAATGGCCCTAAATCTCAACAGATGGTATTCCCCCAAGTGTAGGGAGAGTTCTCTGCACCTGACTTCCATTTGTCGTTGTTGTTGAGTTGTGTATTGGGGGTTTTCTTGGCAAATAAAGTGGAGTGGTTTGCTATTTCCATCTCCAGCTCATTTGACAGATGAGGAAACTGAGGCAAACAGTGTTAAGTGAGTTGCCCAGAGTCACACAGCTACTACATACCTGAGGCTAGATTTGAACTCACAAAGAAGAATCTTCCTGATTTCAAGCCTGGCATACTGTTGTGCAGTGTAGCTACCTCAGTTATTAGCCACTAATTATTATCAGATTCACTTTTAAAAGGAATTATTTACTTCAAAAGGCATCACAAATAAAAATATTTGTGGCCTGGACAAGTGGGAGGCATAATCCTTTTTCCTGTCTTGTATCAACTCAGTGTCTGAGGAGGGAAAGGGGATTGGATTTATAGTTTAGCTTGGTTCCTATAGAGCAGAGAGCCCTGGAGCTAGATTAAAATGTAATTGGGAAACGTTTAGCAAAATAAATAAAAGTACAATACAAGAAAGATAATGGTTAAGTCGATATGAGTTTATACTTGAGTTTGAGGCCCTGCAAAGAGCAGTTCCAATGTTCCAATACAAAACTCCTGAGTCAGTCCTTCCCCTACCCCCAGTCTCTAGGTTTCCTTGATGGGCTGACTGACCCGGCCTCAGAAGGACAAATGACATAGAACAAACCCAAACCTCTCTCAGGCCCATTTCTCCAAGCTGGGCTAAAAGAGAAAGAGAGCAGGGGAGGGAAATGCTTCCCCTATCACTGGTTCCATTCAAGGTGCCTGGGCTGTGGAACTGGGATCTGCACTCTCAGCATGCATTGAAGCAGGAGTGAGCTTGAAAAGCAAGAGAAAGAGAAAGATGGAGTGAGAGACCATCTTCATCTCGCCAGTTTTACCTAGCCAATCAAAGGAGACTCAGTCCATCGATGGGGTAGAGAATGAAGAATGCTTCCACTTAGGCGATTTGGGCCTTCACATTAAGAGCATATTCCAAAGACCCTATTAACACAGGAAACTTATATTCTCTCTTGAGAGAGAACATAGAGAAAAACATTTTGGACTTGGAAATCAGGAGACCTGACCTCGAATCCCATCTCAAACACTTCTTGGTTTCTAACTGTATGCAAAGGGACAGCTAGAAAGTGCAGGGTTGGGCCTAAGGTTAGGAAGACTCCTCTTTATGAGTTTAAATCTGGCCTTAGATACTTGCTAGACATGTGACCCTGGCAAGTCATTTAGCCCTGTTTACCTCAGTTTCTTCATGTGTCAAATGAACTGGAGAAGAAAATGGGAAACCACTCCAATATTTTTGCCAAGAAAACCCCAACTGCTGACACCAAGAGTTAGACTCAACTGAAAAACAGCTGAACATTTATAGGCAAATCCCTTAATCTCGCAGAGCCTCAATTTCCTCATTTTTAAAATGGGGATAACATAATTTGCACTACTTTTCTCACAGGATTGTCAGTGAGAAAAGTGCTTTTGCTAAGTTTAAAGTGCTACAGAAATGTGTTATTATTATTGTTTACAACACTTTCACATATGTTAATGTCAGGTAAGGACCTAAGCTAAATGAGGGTATGCATTCTGACTTATATTTTCCTCCACAGACTCTTGCACTTAATAGCCTTGTAATAAGATATAGATAAATCTTGCTGATTGCTTCATTGTGGGACTAACTGCTATGAAATTTGTGACATTGTCCATCAATGATGTTATGATGTTGGTTAGTAAAAGATTCCTGCTAAACAGAAAAGAAGTGGTCAGCTAGTGGTCTTAGCTGTGAAGGAAATTGATGACTGCTGCTGAAAGACGGGAGGTATAGTAGTGACTGAGCAATTATATCATTAAGTATTTATAGAGCTATAGCTATGTATTCTCTTGGTGATTTAAAAATTGTGGCCCTTATAGCATGAATTTCTTCTGTTATGTGTTTGGTTAAGTCCAGAAATTCTAGAATTCATTTTCTTGAGTGGAAAATTTTGAAACTCTGTGTGTGTGTGTGTGTGTATGAGTTGGGGAATGAGAAGAGGAAGGAGTAACAGTGACAGTGTATATGTATATTGGTGGAGGGCAGCCAGTGAGGGTGTATTTGTTTTGGGGGGGTCAGAGAAAGAAGAGATAAAGCAAAGGTGCGTGATTATGCTGAGGAATGGATTGGGAAAGGATACACGGAGTGAGGACATGTAGGGCGGGAAGAACAACAAAAGGTGTGTGTGGGAGAGGGGGAAAAGGATACAGCGAAGGTTCGTGTCTAAGTGATGGGCTTCATATCTATGCATGTGAGTATATATATATATATATATTCATATGTACAACTATTCCTATAGAGGCACATGTATGTGTGTATTTGTACGTGCTTGTGTGAGTACACGTAAGATTACATATACACACAGTTCCAACTTTCCCGCTCCAGAAAACGAAGATGGGATGAATTTCGGGACCTGTTCCAGGGCTACAGGAAAGAAGTCCCCGCTGGAGCCGCACAGCGTCCGCACAAAGACCGCACTAGCGGGTCGGAGCCGCCCGAGGCCCGGTCGCTAGGCTGGCCACGTGGGGTTTAGCTTCCCCACGGTTGCCCCGGACGACCGTCTCCGCCAATCACCGCGCGGCTTGCTGGGCTGTGGGCGCGGCCCGCGGTTGCCCCGGCAACTCCAAGCAACAGCTCGCGGAGCGGCAAGTGCGGGCGAGGCGGCGAGCGGCCAGGCGGGCGCGGGGCAGTTCCGGGCGGTGGGGAGCGGACCGGGGACCCCGGGCGCCCCCTCCCCCGCCCAGGCGCCCCCCCGGCCCCCAGGACTTCGCGCCCGCTGCTGCTTGTGAGTTCAGGCCGCGGGAGAGGCGGGGGGGAGGCGGGCAGGTGGGTCTGGGGGAGCGGGGCCCGGAGAGGGGCGGGCGGACCGGGCCGGAGGGCTGTGGGCTCGGCTCTCCCGGACTTCCCGGCCCCTCTTCGGCGGCCCGAGGGGCAAACGTCGGCCTCACTCTCCCCCACCCGCCTCACTGTTCCAGGTTCTGGAGCATCTCTTTGTGTGCTTAACCTGCCCTGGGCGTGGGTGGTGGGCGCAGAGAGACCCCCGGGGTCCCGGAAGGCCGAGCTGGGAGAGGGCCCTGGAGTCAAGACTGCAGGGTCCCTGAGGGCCGGGGCTGAGCCGGAGAGACTGCACTGGGGTGGGATCTTGCCCTGGGACTCATACTGTTATTAAGAGCTAACATTTATGTAGCGCTTATTAGGCGCCAAGGGCTTTACAATTACTAACGCGTTCCATCCTCAAAACAACCTATAGGACTAGGTGCTATTGTTATCCCCATTTTACGGATGAGGAAACTGAGCAAACAGAGGTTAAATGACTTGGCCGGGGTCACACAGCTAGGAAGTGTCTGAGGCCGGATTTGAACTTGACCCTGGAGTTCTATCCACCGCACCACCTAACTGCCCCAACATTACCTGTATATTCTCAGGCACTCCTCTTAACCACTGGAGACCATAGTTCTTTGAGTAAAATGTTCTGTCTGTAAAACGAGGGGAGGGAGGGGACCTCTGAGATTCCTTCTTGTTTTAAGTCCTTTCTTATCCTAGCCTGTGAGTTTCTTATTGCAGGACCACAGATCTTAGAGCTAAAAGGGACCTCAGAGGCCATTTACAACCTCCTACCCCATATTTTGCAGACAGAGAAGTTAAACTCAAGACAGCCCCAAGCCCACTTTCTGTAGGAGACATTTCCCAGTTTTCCTCCTCTTAGCTGATGGAAGGGATGTATCTAAGTATTTACTGATAGACATATGTAGCATATATGAGATAATATGTAACCAGGTACATGTAAGACCCCTTAGATTGTGAGTGCCTTGACTGTTGTTTTTTACTTTTATTTTTATCTCCAGCATTTAGTAAGTACCTATCCCATGAGAAGGAAAAGGAGTTAGAATGAAGGTGTGTGGGTGTGTGGAAGGATTACCTTGGAAAAAGTGGTGAAGAGGTGATATGCATGTTGGAGGGAAGGGCAAGGTGTTTATGCTGAGTAAGTGACTCACCCAAGGTCTCACAGCTAGCAAGTGCCAGAACTGGGATTTGAACCCAGTCCCTCTTTGAATCCAGTGTTCGAATGAACTACTTTAGGGTTTGCAAAGCACTCTACAATTATTATCCCATTTGATCTGCACAACAACTGTAGGAGGGAGATCCTATTATTCTCTCTATTTTACAGATAAGGAAACTTAGGCAAACTAAGTCAAACTTGTCAGTCATTAAAATAGAGGAGAGATGAATCAAGGCTGACTCCAAGGTTGTACATCTAGGCGATACCTAGAAGGATCATGGTACCATCTAAAAGAGTGTGGAAGTTGGAGAAAGGATAGGTTTGGGGGGGTAAATTAATGAGTTCAGTTTTTTTTTTACATGTTGAATTTGTGATGCTCTATAAGATGGCTAATGGAAACTTCATTTAGACAGTTGGAAATGCAGTAGTAGAGTCTAGGAAAGAGATGAGGGTTGGGCATGTGGGTTAGAGCATCATCTGCATAGAGGTGGAATAGATGCTATGATAAAGGGAGGGAATATAGAAACAAGAGAGAAGAGGGTCCACGACAGCCCTGGGGGATGCCCACACTTAATTTAGAGAAAGAGGATGATGAGTCAGGAAAGGAAATAAAAAAGAAAGCTAAGAGAGCTCAGAGAGTAGGATCACAAAAACCAAGGGAGGAGAAAGAGTCTGGATATTTTGGTCATCTGTGTCAAATAGAGATCAAGAAAGATGAGAAGTGCATTTAACAGTTAAGATTTCTTTGGCAATAGATTGATAAGTGAGCTGGAGGTGAAGAATTGGAGGCAAATAATATAGGTAATCCTTTATGGAAATTTGGCTTGAGAAAGAAAAGAGACTTCAGGTCCCTGGTTGGGGTGATGGTAAGATCCAGTAAAGTGTTCTAAGATTGGAGGAGAGCTGGGCACATTTGAAAGTGGTGGAAATTGAGGAAGGTGGAAGGAAACATTGCAGATGAGAGAAAAGGATCAAGGGTGCAAGCTTCCAGAGGAGATTGAGAACATATGGGATAGAAAGGAGGATTGGACTTGGCAAAGGAAAAACCCACTTCTTTGTCAGAGATTGGGGAAAAGGAGAAAATGGAGGATGATGAGGAATTTTGACGTGTGGAGTTGGGGGAAGAGGGAGCCCCTCATGGTTTCTGTTTTCTACCAGTAGAGTAGGTGGGCAAGTTTGCTCTTGAGGGGAGAGCAGGTGTTATAGGAAGTCTGAAGGGAAAGGAGAAAGTTTGTAATAGCTATTGCGGAGGTGGTAATAGACATCAAACTAGGAAGGATAAAAACGTTGCTGAGCAGCACGGAGACACCAGTTGAGATCAGATAACATAAATTTGGAGGAAACCTGATTGATGTGATTCTGTGCCTTTGCTGGCCACCCCTGCCCCTCTCCGCAGTATTTAAGTAGGAATGAAGAAAGTACATGATGGGGGTAACCTAGGGTTTGGTTTGACCAAATTTGAATGGCAGCAGAATAAGTTGCTAGTGTGTGGTTGATCGAGTCAAGCATGGGGTCATGACTGTGAAGTGAGGGCAAAGGGGGCCCAGAGCAGAAGTAATGAATTGGGAGAAGAGGGAGGAATGGAGAGATTTGAGGGGGCTCATTGAGAAGAAAAATGGGTTTGGGAGGTTTGTGTTAGAAGGAAAGATTGAAGGATTGATGGTGGTGGCAAAATTGTTGAATTACGCATTGGTTTATATTCTAGCAATGGGGAAAATCCTAAGAAATAAAGCTTGTCATCTAGATGGATGGTGATCTTACAAAGCTCGTTGATTTTAGGAGTATTATGGGAGATTTAATGATTATATATTGGAGACTTGAGTAGAGTGATCAAATGTCTGAATATAATGGGAGGTAGGCAGTGTTACAGTTATACTCAGTGGAGATAGCTTTTCATGTCTGTGAATACACCCTCTTACAATGCTGATGTCAACCCCTTCATGCCTGACCATCCTGTGTGACTCTTGCGCATGTCTTCCATGAGGTAGTTGTAAGTAGTCGGCCTGATGTTCTGGGAACTGTTCTTTCTTTTCCTTGACATTAGGAACATGCCCATGGAGCATGTGGTTTCCAATGGTTATGCCTGCCTCTGGACCTGTGATAACTCATTTTTCTTTTCATTCATGTGTTTCCTTAATGACTTTCTCCTTCAGAATTCTTTTATTTTTGTAATATGTTACAACCTGCTGGTGACCACTTGTGCCTCTTCATTAACATTTCGGCGATCCTTAATTTCAGTTCACTGAAGAATGTATTTCATTACTTACTACCTTATGAAAATGCTGGAAGAACATTGATCTAAAAAATCTAGGCCTTTGTTTCAGGGAAAAGTTTAGGGTCATTAAAATAATTTTACAGTTTCCCAAGGTAATTTACTCTCTTTCTCTTTATTTCATTTTTGGGACCAATGAATTATTCATTTGCAGCATTTATCCATGACAAATATACTGATGAATGAGTGCCATTGGTTGCTGTATAGTTCATAATCCATCAGTTCCTACTTTTATGCCTCGTTGTAGCTTGGAGTTGATCTTCAGGTGTAAATTTTGGTAGATTCGACCAAATCAGAAAGGCTTCAAGTATCATTCCCACAATACACCAAGAGCAAAGGCCTACAGAGAGGCTTTTTATCAGTAGACTGGATACTTGATGATGAATTCTTTGGCTTTTGCAATAGATAGACAAAGAAAACTACGGAATGGACCTTAGTCTTTATCCCCTACCCCACATGTCTGGAATATATTCCTTTCTCCCTTCTTTCTTGTAGAGATGCTAGCTTCCTTCAAGGTCCTGCTTAGGTGCTTCTCTCAAAGGGCTTCCCTGATTACCACAATTATGGGGACTCAGAATCACAGCATTTCAGAATTGAAAGGCAAATTGGTTTCCAATGAATCCAGCCTTATACCTTCAAAACAACCTCTGCTACATTTCTCTTTCTCTATTGACAGTGACAGAGTGGTTAAAGAAGAGACAGGGAGAGGGGAAAATCATAGTTTTTGGATGGCTCACCAACCTTAACTTTGCCGCTCCTCTAAATGTGAGCTCTTGTTCAGTGATTCCGTCCTGTGAACATATTGGTGGAGGAACTGAAACATATCAGTCTTGATGTTCTTATTGTAAATGAAACCAGGAAACAGAAGGAAGTTCTGAGCATGAGAAGATGACTCACAGGTTGTCCTTGAAAGGTGAAGCAAATAAGGGAACAGCAGAAGCTAGTTTTATTGTGTATCCAAAGGTAATAAGAAACATTATTTTGTGGGATAATTGGTTATCTTGGAGTGCTCAGCATAAGCATCTAAAAAAACACACACACACATTGACATTAATTTCATTATATATGCTGACATCTGTTACAGAAGAGTAAGAAGTTGAGAAGTCCTAAGATCAACTCAGTAATATCTTGTTTGTCCTGTTTTTTCGAGTAACCTCTTCCTTCCTAAGTCTGAGTCTTTCCATATTTTCCTAAGTTCACCAACTCATCATTTCCTACACTACAGCAATATTCCAACCTTATACTATCTAGTTGTTTTAAATAGTCTAAAACAGTATTAATATGGCTGACATATAGTGTAGTTTCCCTATTTTTCTCTTTTGATTAGATCTATTTCAGCTTTAACTTTGTCTGAGATCATGATTATTACTCCTGATCTTTATTTTATGTTTATGTTTCTCTTATTCCCTATCCCTCCTGACTCCTCTACTTCTACCCATTACTTTGCCCTCCTATTACTTAACCTTCCTCCCTCCAAGGATTCCTCACTTATCTTCCTATTTCCATTAATCTAAATACCCTTCTATTACTTCTCCCTTATCTTATTCCCCCACCCTCTCCTCTGAATCCCTTCCTTATCCTCTACCAACTCCCTATCCCCTTAGCCTTTTATTTCTTTCTGATTTAGAAAACTTTTATTATTTTTTTCTATATATGTATTGTTCCCTCTTAAACCCATTCCTGATGTGAGTACAGTTCCAGAACTACCAGCTCTCTGCCCCCATCTAAATCCTCTGTATTGGTTCTTCCTTTTGTACTTCATTTGTATTAAGTAATTACTCTTTTTACTTGTTCCTAAACTGTTTTATTTTTAAAATCATATCAGACTCAGGTCTACCTCAGTCTTTCTAATGAGCTACCCAATTACTAATAGCAATCTTACATTTTACATTTCCTCATATAGAAGGTAAACATCTGTCCTTATTGAGTCCCTTGTAATTAGTCTTTGATGTGTACCTTATATTTCTCTTGTATCTTATACATTAATTCTTCTATTAGGTTCAGGTTTTTTTTTTAAAACAAAATACTGAAATTGTTACAATTCTTTTAATATCCATATTTTTTCCATTCAACCTTAATTTTGCTGGGTATGATATTTTCAGCCACAGCTCCAGGTCTTTTGCTCTTCGATGTATAGCGTTCTAAAGCCTGCACTCTTTTAGTGTTGATACTGCTAGGTCTTGTGTGATTCTAATTATGGCACTACCATATTTAATTTTTTTTCTTATTGCTCATAATATTTTATCATTGAGCTGGAGGGTTTGGAATTTGAGTGATAATCCTGTAGATTTTACTCACAGAATCTCCTTCAGGTGGTGATCAGTGGATTTTTTTCTCTCCCTTTCAATAGTGTTTCCCCCACAATTGTATGTAAAGATAGTTTTCAACATTCACTTTTATAAGATTTTGAGTTCCAAATTTTTTTTCTCTCCCTCCCCAACACTGCAAGCAATCTGATACAGGTTATACATGTACAATCGTATTAAACCTATTTCCTCATTAGTTATATTGTGAAAGAAGAATTGGAACAAAAGGGAAAAACCAGAGAAAAAAAGAGAAAATAGTGTCCTTCGATCTGCATGCAGACTCCATAGTTCTTTCTCTGGATGTGGATAGCATTTTCCATCATGAGTCTTTTGTCTTAGATCATTGTTATTCTGAGAAGAGCTAAGTCTATCCAAGTTGATCATTGCACAATGTTCCAGTTACTGTGTACAATGTTCTTCTGGTTCTGCTCCCCTTACTCAGCATCAGTTCCTGTCTTTTTCCAGGTTTTCCAAAATCTGTCTGCCCCTCATTTCTTATAGCACAATAGTATTCCATCACAATCATATACCACAACTTCTTCAGCCTTTCCACAATTGATGGACATCCCCTAAATTTTCAAAACTTTGCCATCACAAAAAGAGCTACTTTAATATTCTTGTACATGTGTGTCCTTTTCTCTTTCTTATGATATCTTTGGGATTACAGACCTAGCAGTGGTATTACTGGATCAAAGGGTATGCACAGTTTTATAACTCTTTGGGCATAGTTCCAAATTCCAAATTCAGAATATTGATCAGTTTACAACTATGATGGATTTTTTTCTATTTTTACTTTCCTCTCTTGTTCTAATGCTTCAGGACAATATTCTTTAATTATTTATTATATTATCATATTAAGATTCTCCTTTTTTGGTCATAGCTTTCAGGTAGTCTAATTCTTGCTTTCTCTTCTTGATCTGTTGCTTTTCTTATGAGATGTTTCACATTTTCTTCTGTTTTTTCATCCTTTATGTTTTATTATTTCTTTGTCTCATAAATTTGCTGGCTTCCCCTTGCCTAATTCTAATTTTCAAGGAGTCATTTTCTTCCTTAAAATTCTGTATCTTCTTTTCTAATTGATTGACTTTTCATAATCTTGGTTTTTTTTTTGGATTGTTCTTATTTTTAAACATTTTTACTCAGTCTCTATAATTTGATTTTTAAAATCTTTTTAAAGTTCTTCTGTGAATTCTTTTTGAGCAGGTGAACATTTGACATTACTCCTTGAGGTTGGACAGGCTTTTTTTGTTTCAGTATCTTCCTCTGAAGGTGAACCCTGGATACTTTTCTATTCCCATAGTAACCTTCTGTGGTTGGATTCTTTCTCCTTTGCCTGCTTTTTTTTTTTTTTTTTAATTTGTGGCAGTTTATTTTTTTGTAATCGCCTTAGCCCTGTATGTAGGGGACTGATGGTGTCTCTGTCCTCAGATCTTCGTTCAGTCCTCCCCTCTGTCCTAGAACTGGAACCAAGACCTCCAGCCTCCTGTAGGTGCCCACAGCCAGCTTCATCCCTGACTCACTGCTTCTGTACTCATTGGGCATGTGCCGGTTCCTTCTCTCCCATGGCTGCATCTCCACAGCACAGCTGGGTCTGGCCTTCCTTTATAGTGGAGGTTCCCTCAGTCTTCCCCAGCTCAGATGCTGGGCCCCCTACACTGTCTAGGAGGTGCAAGTACCTGTGGGTAGGGCTGAGGCTACCTCTGAACCCAGCTAGCCCCAGGGTTCATTGCTTGCAGTTCAGCAGAACTAGTTCAGAGGTGTTTGCTCTTCACAGGGACCAAACCTCAGTACTGAGATTTTTTTCTTCTTCTCTGATTGTCCCAGGAAGACCCCTGTTCTGCCCCTCTTACCTATTTTGACTGCTCTATGTTTGTCCTGAGGTGCTATTTTATCTTGTTTGTGAGGGTGATCTGGGGAGCTTAGAATTTTGTGACTGCCAGTGTCTTCCTAGAATCCTCCTGACTATATATATATTTGTAATGGGTTTTGTTTTCCTTACTTCTTAATGGTTATACTCCTGACTATATATATATTTGTAATGGGTTTTGTTTTCCTTACTTCTTAATGGTTGGAGTGGGGGAAATCATTTGGAACTGAAAATAAAATAAAATTGAATTTCAAACAAGGAAAATATGGTTCAGAAATAGGGAAGAGATAGACAACAGAGGATTTCCACATGATGTATATTTGGTGATGGAAGCAGGAGACTCTGAACATGGGGAGCACCTGTGGTAAACATTTAATAACATTTAAAGAAATGAATGTGATTATGTTTTGATGGCTAGGAAGTGATTTATTGCCCATGGGGAAGTCATTCCTTTCAAGCTGCCAATTTAAAAGAATAAAAATAATAACACAAAAACTGAGAGAAAGAATGGAAATGAGAAGAGAGTCAGTATATATTTAAAATAAGTCCAAATTGACTTATTTTGAATAAGCTGTTAATACCAAAACATGGCAAGTGGATAGAGGACAGGACATAGATACCAATTAAAGTGATTGCTTTCAGAAGTTTAACTGATGCAAATGAATGACCAAAATTCGGAAAGCAAAAGAACCTAAAAACTGCCTTAGTCAGCAAACATTTGACTAAATTGTCAAATAGAGAGATATAGGAGCCAAGGAAGACATCACTTCAGAATATAAACACATTTATAAAACCTTACAGAGAGGGATGCTGACAGAGTGTTTAACAGTATCTACTCAGAAAACAGAAGAACTGAAGGGGAAAATACAGTTTAAACTTTAGAAGGACTCAACTAAGCAGTTAACCGGAGGGCCTTTAAGGATGAAACTTTAGGGAAGTCAATAAATAAAAGATGAAAAAGATTTTTAAAGATTTTTTTACATATGAAATTCTTTTCAGTACCAAGAGTAGGGAGCTACTATATTTGGATCAAAACACTGCAGACCCAGATGTACTTATAGAGAAAGTGGCATTGAAGAAAACAAAAATGGTAGAAACATATGAACTAGATCAAATATACACAGAGGGAGATTATGCTGAAGGCAACATAGTTTTGAGGGCATTGAGGGACCTAGTCTGTGGAGGAGGGAAAGATACCAAAGTTATGGGGGGGAAATTCATACTAGATAATTACAAAAAATGAACAGGAGAATAATCAGTAGCTACTGAACCATCTGACTACATTTCTATCTATTGAAAATTGTGATGAGAATAATTGACACACAGATTAAGGGTGTCTTTGACGAGGGTACTGGGAAACAATAATCAGGCAGAAAGCATTAAGTACTTGCTATGTGCCAAGCACTGTGCTAAATTCAGAGGATACAAAGAAAGGCAAAAAATCAGTCCCTATTCTCAAGGAGCTCACCGTGTAGTGGGGAAGACGAAGTGTGGGCAGTTGTGTACAAACAAGACGTAAAGAAGGATTAAGTGGAGATAATCAATGGAGGGAAACACTCGCATTAAGAGGAATTGGGAAAGGTTTCATGTGAAAGGTAGGACTTTATCTGGGACTTGAAGGGTGAGAACCATGGAAACATAGGAAGGGACCAGATTATGAAGAGCTTTGAATGCCAAACAGAGGATTTTAATTTGAACTTGAAAGTGAAAGGGAGTCACTGGAGTTTATTGGGTAGGAAGGGTATGGTGTGGTCATACATGAGCTTTAGGAAGGTGAATGGAAGATGGACTAGAGTGGAGAGAGATCAGAGGCCTGGAGACCAACCGGCAGGCTACTGCAATAATCTAGGCAAAAGGTGATGAAGGGCTGGACCAGGGAATTTCCAGTGTCAGAGGAGAGAAGGGGAAATCATTGTGAAGGTAAATGAGATGTCCAATAAGTAGTTGGAGATGTGAGTTTGGAAGTTAGGAGAGAGATTAAGGGTGGATAAACAGATTTGAGAATCAGCATAGAGATGATCCATGGAAGCTGATGAGGTCACCAAGAAAAATAGTACAAGTGTAGACGAGGCCTCAGGACAGAGCCCTGGGACCCTCAAGCTCGGGGGATGGCCTGCCCGAAGATCCAGCAAAGGAAACTGAGGAGTGGTCAGACAGACAGGAGAACCAAGAGGGATTAGTCTCACACACCTGGAAGAGGAGTTGCATACGGAGAGGAGAGTGGAAGTTCAAGGAGGTTAAGGATTGAGAAAAGGCCATTGAATTAAATGGTCAGTAAAAGGCCATTACAGGGGGTTGTAGGAAAGTGATTAACAACATCTACTCAGAAAACAAAAGGAGAGAAGGGGAAAAACAACTTAGACTTTAGAAGGGACTCAAAGCAGTGAACTGGACGGCTTTTAAGGATGAAACGAGATTTTCAATGATTTCAGAGATATTTTGGTTGGATGATGAGGTGAGAAACCAGAAAGTGAGAGAGTTAGAGAAAAGGAAGTGGAAGGCAGGTAGTCTTCTCAAGGAGTTTTTCCACAAAAGGGAGAAGACATATGGTGTGGTGGCCAGTAGGGTTGGATTGATCAAGTGAGATGGCGGAGAATATGGTCATATGTATAGGCCAAAGGGAAGCATCCAGTAGGCAGGGATTGAAGACAGACAGTGGCAAGGACAGCAGGGACAATCTGCTAGAAAATATGGGATGGAATGGGATCACTTGTGCATGTAGAAGGGTTTTTCTTGGCAAAGAGAAGGGCCATCTCTTAACCTAAGATAACAATAAAGGAGGATGTAGCAGTATCTGAGATGAGATGAAGAAGGAAGGAGAGAGGGTTTTCAGCAAATGGATTTGATTTTTTTCAATGAAATATGCCGCAAAGTTTGTAGCTAAGAGTATGAGGAGAGGCAAGAATGGAGGAATAAAAACATTTGGAAATGCCATTGGGATGAGTTGAGATAGTGGGTCAGTTGGGGGGGGGGGGAATGAAAAGATTGATTTGCCACTGTGAGGATGCAGTTGAAATTATGAGTCATAAATTTGTAGTGGGTGTTGTCAGAGTGTTTTGTGATTTTCCTCCATCTTCGTTCAGTGTCATGTGAATATGCGAGAATAATCCAAGGCTGAGGCTTGGCAGGGCAAGATCAATGATAGGATTAACATCCAGCGATAGAACAAAGGATTTGGGAAAAGAGGACCATATAAAGCTGACCTGGTTCACCTAGGAATCAAGATGGGGAAGGCAGGAGAGTGCACATGGTGCTGGGATGATGGTCTGGGAAAGAACTGAAGGGTGGAGGAATTGGACTTCTTGGAGAGGATGAAGGACAAGATTTGGGGTTGAAAAGCAGAAGGAATTTTGGAGTTCATGAACGTGTAAGTGAAACATTTGTGAGTGATGGTAAGATCCAAGATATATGACCATTGTTGTACATAGCTGAAGTGGGATGGATGGGAAATTAGTAAATTGAAAAACTGGGAGGTTAGAGGGAATAACAGTGTGCATGTGCAAGTCCCCTACTGTGAGGGCAAGAGTTAAGAAAGAGAGAAAGATTGTAAGTCAGGCACTGAACCCATTGAAAAAACAGAGGAACGTTCTGATGGTCAGTGGATAATAGCTACCATCGAGTGGTCAATATGGAGTGATTGAATCAAGGAGAAGGGGTTATGAGTGATGGTGAGAACTTGGATGTGCCAGTGGGGGAGGGAGAAGAATTCCATCTCCCCCAACTTAACCACTGAGTCAGAGAATGAGTAAAAGTACTGGGGAGGATGGCTGGAGAGAGTGGCCTGAGAGCTCAAAGATATGGAAAAGGGAAAGAATGGAGATGAAAAATAAACTTTCTCAAGAAGTTTTTCATACTAGACCATATCTTTACCATCATAGGACTGACTGAAAGATTTAGACTACAGGATCACCCCGCATTTATCTTTTATTAACTAAAAATGAGCATTTGAGTCAGCAGAGCAAAATCCTGCTTTCAAGACTGTCTTGTACATATGCCAAGATCGTACTAGTTTCCTTGACAGTAATTACAACAGAAATAACCTTGTTTGATGACCTTCATATTGTTTATATCAAGCGAGGCATGATGGCTATTACCTGCAGATGCTCACCTCTGACCTGAGGAGACCCATCCCAGAGTCCAGGGTGAAGAGGGATTCCTTATAGATATTGAGATCTTACTGATTGTCATATTTGCATGATATTATATTGTGTTGTTTACATCATCATGTAACATATGAAAACAAATGCAGTAATTTTGTTTGAAAAATCCAGTTAATTTCTAAGCTTCTATAAAGATTTAAAATACCTTAGTTTTCTGAATTGTAGGATACCTGGTCTGTTAAGTATACTATGGTGGTTGTGTGTGTTAGAATACTGTACTAGAATACTCCTAAATGAGATCCATAGTAACCTGGAGAGTTTGGCTTGACTATCCACACAAGAAAATACAAAAGTTACAGTACAACTAGCATCATTACAAAAGTCCAGGATGTAGAATGGCATTGTTGGTATAGCCTTGATCCAAGTGCTGGTTGACACAAATTAACTGTGTGAAGATGGTTAATTCAGTTAACCTTGTGGTGCTCTAGGTAATGCTCTAAAACTCTAAGTTAGAGAAGAGTTGCTAGAGGGAGTTTCCATACTAGGAATATCATTAAAGAAATCACAAATCTGAACCCATATTTTTTGTAGAGAAGATGTATATCAAGGGAGAGCATTATCCCCGAAAGGAGAGATTTAATTTTGAGAATTTTTAATTTAATCACTTTAATTTTGAGAACTTTTAGGCCATGTCTCTACTTTTGGAATATTGATGTTGCCAGATTTTATTTGGTCACTCTTGACATACAGGATCTTCATTCTACATTTTTAATTGCATTTCTTGTTGTGTTCATCCTTTGTTTTCGAAGAGCACCATGACATTAGAGAAATGATGACATGACTTGCACTTGACTTCGTTTTGGGTGAGGGATAATTTCAGGGTCCATTCCTAGCAGAATTTAAACTTGAGAGAGAAGGTGGATGAAGTGAAGCATCTGAAAATGTCTGTAATAATTTCACTTGAAAAATCTAGCCAATTTCTTAACTTCTATGAGGATTTATATTACCTTACTTTCCTGAATTGTAGAATAGACATGAGCCCTGAAATAGCAGGGAAGAGAAAATAGTTTATTAAATGTTCTGGTTTATTTTTGGAAGGTCATTCATACATGTACTTGCTTCAGTGGTGAAAGGAGCCATGATTTCACTTGTTGACTACTTCTTTCTTTCACAAAGCTTTTTGTTTGAGTCAATGGTTTAAGGAGCTGTTGTCTCTGCTCCCCCCCGCCCCCCCCACCATTTAAATACCTGATGGGCAGCCCTCTGAACTTAGCCTGGTTCTTGGATGGCAGACCCCTGTTGTTGAAAGTGGCCGGGGAAGCCAGGATGTGGCGGTGAGGTGGCAGAGCATTCACAGGACAGGAAGTGTCCATGACTGTAGAGAGTATGTGGCAGAACAGGGAGGGGAGTGGGAACCACGTATAAGAAAACTGGCAAGGTAGGGAGGAGCCAGGTTGGGAAGAACCTAATCCTCCTAAGACTTCTCTTTGATCTGAGAGCTAATAGGGTGCCACTGGAACCTACTGAATAGGGAGATGGGAAGGAGGTGGACATGGTTGGACACGCACTTTGGCCACTTAATGGAAGATGGATTGGAAACAGTAGAGGAGACTTTTGAGGCTGAGAGACCAATGAGAAGGCTATTGGAAATAATCCAAGTCAGAGGTGATGAGGGCCTTGAACTAGCCTGGGGGCTATGTACTTGGAGAGAAGAGGTCACGTGAGAGGGAGTTTTTCAAGTGCAGTTGTGGTCCAAGTTAAAGAACTGTACTTGAGTCGGTAGTCTGTAGAGCATCAGATATACTGTGATAGTTCGTTGTTTTTCTGATAAATAATCCACCCAAGTTTTCCTCATTGATTTGGGAAAAATTAAAATGCTTAATTAAAATAAAATTCAAGGTTAACATATTTTAATTTAAGCCCCAAACTATTAATAATGCATGTAGCTTTTAAAAATAACATTTTGGTAAACATATTTCAAAACCAAGAAAGCAGAAATTTTGTGTTCCTGAAAGTCGAAAATTACATCATTGCAAATACTGAAAAATTTCCTCAATAGTTAATGATGGGGTGTGAATATTAACTGCATCTTCTACGATTTAGTTGGGAAATGAAAAGAGAAGGACTTTTTATATTTCATTTCTACTGATATCTGATCCTTGTCACTGTCAGAAAGAATTGAGGTTTAATAAAAAGGAATAACAGGGGGATGTAATCTAGGAACCCTAATTAATAACCTCAGCTCTACCAGAGTAAGATTCTATAATAAATTGTAGGCTGACAGTAGCTAAATTATAAAATATTACAGAGTAGTGAAAAGGCAATGTACTATTTCCCAATATGGCTAGGTTAGGTTACAACAACTGACTCTTAGTGACAGGGAAAAATGAGAGTAGTGTCTGAATCTTTGTATCTGTTGTTCATCATTTTTTGTTTTACACCACTGTTTATAGTTGCAATTACACAGATGGTTCCTAAGAAGATAATGTGTTTCTTAGTAATTAAAACCCATTGGAAGCCACTTCCCCTCCCTCACGCCCAACTACACTGAATAGAATTTTGTAACACGGGGTCCTTTGGAGGAAAGGTGCTTATCTGTAACCCCAAACGCATTATTGTTATTATATTTCTTCTTTTACACTAGTCATTATAGAACCCTACAACTTGACCCCTGCTAAGTTGTCAGCTGGCTAAAAGCTACCCCAGAAGAGGTCTCATAGAGCACACATTTTTGATCCCTTTTGTTTCAGCACATCTTGTTCTTGTCACAAAAGAGTTATGTGATGAGGCTGGCTCAAACCAGGCCATTTTGGACTTTTTGTGCAAGCTGTGGCAGCTAGAGTATAGATGGATGTACTATCTCTTTCTGATTGCAGGGAAAACTCAATGGAAATTTTGAAGAAGACTAGAGAATGCCTCTCACTTATCTTGTCCACAGAAACTACTGTTAGCAGTTTTGCACCAGTTGCAATAAAATGTTTCAAATTATATAAGTGCTTTTTAAAAAAATCAATATAGAACAGATAATTTACTTTAAGTTATAGTGAAACCTCTGAGAAATCCGTTTCTTTGTTTTAATTTCCCTCCCCATAGAATTCTCTCAAGGAGATATGTTCAGCACAGTTTCAGAGTTCTAAGAAAAAAGTTGTTCTCTCTGAAAGAAGGTTTTGTGGCCAATTATATGTGTCTTGAAATGACAGACCACTATGTAATAAAATCTCAAAAGTGTTAATGACTCCTCGTCCCCATACAAATCAGTTTAATTAATAAATATTTATGAAATGCTGACTATGTGCAAGAGACTATGGTAGGCACCATATGGCAATATGGTGTTGTGTGTAGAGTACTGTACTTGGAGTCAGTAAGACCTGGGTTCAGATTCTCCTTCAGATCCTGACATGACCCTGGGCAAGTCACTTAGCACCTCTGTGTCTCAGTTTATCTGAAAAAAATGACAGATCGAATTTGATGTTCATTTTCAGTTCTAAATCCAGGAACCTACACTAGGTATAGAACATACAAAGGGAGGGGAAATAAAATGGGACAGTCTCAAAGAATGTCCATTCTACTGATTGGCTATGTGAGGAGGGAGAGACTTCCAAAAGAGATGGGGGAGGAGGGGTGTCAGAAAAGGCTTCGCAGAGGAGCTGGTAACACTGAGGAGGGAGGAAGTACCTTTCAGGGGAGGGATGGCCTGAGCAAATCCACAGAAACCAGAGATAACCCAGGGGGTGCAGGGTACAGCTAGTAGTCTGGTTTGGCTCCAGTGTGGAGTGTCTGAAGGGGGTGATGATATGAAAGAAAGTCAAAGACTTAGACCAGAGCCAGGCTGTGCCCCCAGGCCACTCGCTACTGGAAAGGCACGTTAAAGATGTGTGTCTTCTGTGAGAATACAAGTGATGGACACAGGCTTACTTCTCATGTTTCTAGGTGCAATTTTTCTTTTGCACCCACAAGCAAGTGGTTATTTGCCAGTGCAATTAACCATCTGCACCTTATTATGAGGGCGCAGCTGGCTAATTATGCTCAGAGGCATAGACCAGCAGGTTAAATTACTTATCTACACAAAACCTTTATTTGTGGCTAGGGACACTGCCCTCTAAAAATGAGTCCCTAAATTTAACCAAGTCAGTCTTGGGTCACTAATTCTCAGCTTTTTTTCCCCTTTGGACCTGAAGTGAACATAAATATATGTAGCTGTAATTCTCACAGCAAGGATGATTCATCAAGTAATTAAAGGTGAATAATTCAGAATACTGGGTCAAACCCACTTGTTACTACTTGAGGACAGATGAGAACCTAACTTATTTCAAATTATTTTATCCTATTTTGGAAAGATGGGGTATCTTCTTTTAAGTACATCTATTCTTAGACATTTTTATTTCCTAATTCTAATTTTCATTAAATTTGAAAGCAACAGATTTAATAACAGTAGATAAACATGGAGAGGTATGCCTTTTGGCATATTTGAATGGACAGCTAGGAACATCATTTGTGAAATATACTGAAAATGTTTTTCTAAGTGCTTAGAGCTCTGTACTCATGACCTACTCTGGTGACTCATCAGGCCATGAAGGTGGCATTGGTTCTCCGAGCCTGTTCCAGAGGACATGGAGTCTTGCTTTGGTCATTCCTGGAAAGGGCTGAGGATGGAACCTAGGCATGGGTGATCTCTTAAGGGCTAGTTTCACAGTATTTGGACTTTCTCATGTCTATATCAAGTCAATCCATCAATAAGCACCTATTAAGGCCTACCGTGTGTCAGGTGTCACAGTACCAAGCACTGGGAATACAAAGGAAGGCCCCTGTCTTTGGAATGGTGACATTTTCTGCCATAGTTATTCTTGAAGACTCTCTGCCAGATTGTAGAAGTGTGGTGATCTCTGTTGGAATCAACGCTGATGAAGTCTTAGATCCTTGAGGAAATCAGAAAGAAGGAAAGGAATGGATCAAGTCTGTATTGAGGACCTACTGTGTGCCAGGCCCTGTGCTAAGCACTTTACAAATACCTCATTTTTATCTTTGCAGCAATGCTGGGAGGTGGGTGTTATTATTGCTTTTGTATCCTTATCTCACCGGATCCTTACAGCAACCCTGGGAAGTAGGTGTTATTAATATCCCCATTTTACTGAAGTAGGCAGAAGGGAAGTGATCTGTTCGGGTTCATACAGCAAGTAACTGTCCAAGGCTGGATTTGAACTCAGGTCTTCCTGACTTCAGGGTCAAAGTTTTATCCACCGAGCCACCTAGCAGCTCCTGAATTGTACAGCAATAGGGTCAAACACACGTAAGGATCCCAGCCAGCTGCCTATTGACTTAGAAAACCACATTATTAACATTATTTACATTCTATTGTATCTTTACTTACTTTGTTAAATATTTCCCAATTAATTTTAGTCTGGTTTGAATTGTACTCCAGGAGTGCTTGCATTAGACACCTATGTTGTGTATGTATTACTTTGGGAAAAGAATTTTTGACAGTAAAATCCTTGTAAAATTCAAAATAAATCAACCACATGACAATAATTCTTTTAGAAATTAGGCATCACTTGTTTGAATAATAGGAAAACATCTGACTTCCCTGATATCCTTTCTGCACATGAAAATTCCTTCACTTTATTAATTTCCCTGTTCCCTGAATCTGTGAGGATTAAAAAATAACGTAGATAGAAAGAGAATCTGTCCAATGCTGGTAAGAAGAATAACAATAACTTACATTTGAACAGTGCTTTGAAGTTTGCAAAGCACTTTACATGTGTCATATCATTTGATTCTCACAACAGCCCTGGAGTCAGGGACTGTCTATTGTGTGCAGCTATTCTGCTATCATGAGAAAAGCTTTGGACTTTGACACAAGATAAAGAGATCCCAGGGTCAGCTCAGTCACTAACAGCTGTAAAACCTAGAAGGAGTGACTTCTGGGTAGTCCCTGTTGTTGCAGAGGTGGTCATGTATTAGACGCTCTCCAAAGTACCTTCCAGCTCTGACGCTCCCTGGTTTCAAGACCTCCTATTTGACTGGGAGTCAATTGTGTTGTTGATGATATTGGAGAGGTGGGAACACAGATAATTTACTGAGCTGTATTAGACATTGATCTGGCTAGGCAATGTATTATTTATTAAATCATTTTTCTGTTTTGAATAGTTTCTATTAAAGCAACTCCCCAGAAACTTCCCTGGCAGTACTTGCCACTCCAATAATGGAAAGAAGAAAAATTGCTGTTATGTGCTAGGCCATTCAAGTGAATTGCATTGCAACCCTTTCCTGTCTCTCCCCCCTGCCCCAAAGCTTTTGGATCAGACTTGTGATTGCACTGATACAGACAGCTTCCAGTGAGAAAACTTCTTGACCAATTCAAGTCAATACTTGCTTGTCATCTAGAGACGTCTCCAGAGAGAGATGTGATGAGTGACTTGGTCAAAGTCATGCGACCAGAATGTGGTAGAAGTGTGACCTCTCAGATTGCTTTAATAGCTGTTTATCATCTTCCATTGGTTTTGGTTATAAAAATCATCCCATATGAAATAAAATAATTATGTTTGACATTTTAAATAAAAGGGCGTTGTTACATTAAATCATAGCCACCAGTGAGGATGCAAAGCTCTGAAAACAGGGTTGAAAATATACCTGACAGTCTTTAGCTTCTGTGAATTGTGGCTCCCTGGAGGTTGTGCATAGATTGAGACTTATGGTCCCTTATCCTAAGGTTGCTGATTAAAAGTATGCAAAGGGCCCATGCAATTAAATTCAATAAGCATTTGTTAAGCTTCTGTCAAGATTAGTGCTAAACCCTGGGAGACACAGGGATGAAAAATACATGGACCTTGCCCTCAATGGCATACAGTCTAGAGGGGGATGCAGTTTAGACCCAAATTAATACAGAATGGAATATATTAAGTGCCACATGGTGAGGGTGGGCACCTTGTGAAGAATCCAAAGAGTCCTGGAATTAGGGCCAGAGGACCTTGAGCAGAGAGGGTTTGGATGCCCAGCTAACTTTACTGATGGAACACTGAACATTTTCCCTTACTGATGCCTCATTTTAAGGGACTAATTTCTGTCAGATGTACAGGATCAACAAACTGGAACCTTTTTAGAATAAGTCTTCTCAAATAGTTCCTAATTTAGCTTCGTGAGGAGAGCCAGTTAAATTCAGAAATTGTTCTAGAAAGAAATCCTTCACTAACCCCACCTGCACCCTGAACTTACAGATTCACAGGCTGGAGATTTTTAAATGAGTGTAGCTCACATGTTAGCAGCTCTCCCATGATGTGGAGAGGCCCTGCCATTGCCCACACTCAAACAAAGGCCACAAAATCTAAAGAAATAAAGATTTATTTACATCAACGAAAGGTAATAGAGCACAGAGGGGAAGATCAGAAAAATACAGTCCCCACCTGTGAGTTGTTGCGTTTGTTCTTCCTTGAAGAGGACTGTGACGTCATGGAGAGGATGGCGTGAGGGAGGGCTGTGCAGTCAGGAGCCCCACTTCTCCTCCTGACATTCACCAGGACCCCTGGAGACGGCCCAGGATGCAAAAAAGGGCCAAGGCCTTCAAAGATTCAATGAACAGCCTCTTTAAGTAGTTACTCCAGGTAGGGCCCCTTTAAATAAAAAAACACAAACAAAAAATATCAAACTGGGAGAAGACCCTCAAGGTTCCTGAGACGAGAGAAACAGTTACTATTTACGTTTACTCTGTGCTAGGTGGGTGGGGACTTGTCCAACCTATGAGCTCCAGAGTGAACTGGGCTGAAAGCTTGGCCTTTGAGCAAGAAATCTAACCAGAAAACCCAAAGGAAAAGAGGCAGCTTTTGGCCCTAGTAGTGGACAAGTGAATGACTCTTTTCCCAAGAGACCTGTATAACTTTAGTCACAAAGCAGATCTACACAGGGTAAATGAATGAAAAAACATTTTGTAGCTATTACTGCGTGATTTGTGGCTTTGTGATTAGCATAGGCTCAGCCTCCAAGTAACTCCCTTTCTAATACGAAAACATCATAGAGGAAAGCATAGTATGTATAGGGTAAGTAAGTCATTTATGAAAGGGGGAGGGGGAGCAGCATTGTTTGGACCCGGCTAGGAAGTGGCATGGTGAGTCCTTTCTGTGAAAAACAGGGGGAAACCTCCCTTTTCAGAGCAAAGGACACAACTCTGAATTGGGAGGAGGAGGCAGCAAGGTGCACTGGGACATTCATGGGGAGAGAAGAATTTTAAAAGAAAAGAGGGAAAAAATCAGTTCAACAAAACCAATTCACTCCTGTGTGGCACAGTACGTGTGACTTCTCATGCCTGTAGTCCCTTATCTCTGCAGAGATAGGAGGGGAGGTACCTTTTCTTACCTCTTTTCCAGGGTAAAGCCTGCTTATTGTAATCAAAGAGTATTTAGTATCATTTTTTTCTTTTCCTTTTACATTGTGGCAGACATTGTATATAGTATTTTCCTGGTACTGAGTCTTCCCATGCTTTGCTGAATTCTTCATAGTCATAATTTATTTAAATTCATATTCATTTATATTCATAATTTCTGCTAGATGGTGCTATGGATCGATTCAGGAAGAATCAAGTTCAAATCTGGCCTTAGACACTTAATAACTATGTAACTCTGACAAAGACATTTAACCTTTGCCTCAGTTTCCTCTTCTATAAAATGGGGATAGTAACAGCACCTACCTCCCAGGGTTGTGGGAGGATCAAATGACAGAATGCAAAGTGCTTTGCAAGCTTTAAAGGGCTCTATAAATTCTATTATTGTTATCGTTATCATTGCAGTACAGCAGCAGTCCATCATCCTCTTGGACTACAGTTTGACCAGTCATTGACCAGTAGATGGGCATTTACATTGTTTCCAGTTCTTTGCTACCACAAAAGGTCTACGAATACGTTGTTGCACGGAAGTTTTCTTTCTGTCATTAACCTTGGCAGTGGGCTGTTTGGGTCAAAGGGTGTGGACATTTTAGTCATTCTTCTTCATAAAACCTTACTGTTCTTTTTGCTTTCAATTCTTTTTGTGAATTTGATGAGTGTGAGGTAGGAAACCTCAAAATTGTTTTCCTTTCCATTTCTTTACATCAGTGATTAGTTGTGAAGTTGAGCATTCTTAATAATTATAAACAATTCGCATTTTCTTCTTTGAAAATTTTCTGTTCCTGTCCTTTGATCGTTTTTTCCATTGTGGATTAAAAGTTAACTTTGTGTGAATTTTTAGTGGTTCTTCACATCTTTTATATGTCAAGAATTTATCATGCCTGATGTAAATAGATCCAGTCTTTTGTACAGTGCCTGCTCTAGCTAAGTACTAGTAGGCTCACAGCCAATGGGTTGCACACTTCATGATGAATCTTTCTTTATGGAAAACTATGACACAAAGAATTACAAAGGATCCTTGGTTCTGTATGACTCCAGGAATGCTGAGGGGTGGAAAAGGGGACAGAAGATACTAAAGATCACAGAGTTCCCATTTATTGTGTACTGTTTGTATTTAAATTACTTTAAATACTTTAAATTTCATATTTTGCCCCATGACGAATAGTTGATATATGACTAGACAACTGAAACTTGACAATTTTGCTATTATTGCTCTTAATAAAGCTAGAAAAAAAAAGGATGTTATAGCTATGTGGAAGAATGGTTTACAGAGTCTCAAAGTTAAGGTTTCTCCTTGATGATGTTCTTTGTATCCTTTTTCCTTAAAGAATGTTTCCTGATCTTGTCCATTCCAGAAAATGTTCTCTCATCAAGTGCTTGAATCCAGTATCTAGCTTTTAAAAAAAGATGTTTTCAGTATCTTTTTGAGATCTTAATTAATCCAATATTTACATTTCTTGCATTGTCTTTCAAATCAACCTCCCTCCACTGCCAAATATCTTTTAAGGCTCTGTTCAGTTGGGTTACTCTGGATTTGTTCTTTAATTTTATTTTTGAAATCTTTTGATCTATTATTGTTATCATTCCATTCCACGAAGTTGCATTGATGTTTTCGGTCTGATTATTATTTTGATGTTTCCCTAATTGTTTCTTTATCTTATCTTTTTTTTAAGCTGCTTTGAAGTTCTACTCCAATGTGTCTATTTTATTATTTCATTTTTTTTCTTTGGTGTATTTTTGTTCTGTCTACTGATGCTTCAAACTTGGATTTCTGGAAGTCCTTTACTCAAATATTGTACTCACATGGTTAGATGGATCTGTGATCTTTTGATTTGGATGTTTCCTTCAAAAATGAAGAGTGAAATCCATTAATTTTTGCACATCTTCTGCAACTTCTTGCTGCTGTATTAGTGATGTCAACATTGCTTTTGGGAGGGGGGAGATACTTTCCTGTTCCATAGTAGAAATCTTAGGGAGAGGTCACTTGATTCCTCAGGAATATATGAGAAAGTAAGAGTGAGAGTGGAGAAGGGGGGGGTAGGAGAGAGGGAAAGGTTGATAGAGAGACAGAGATAGAGACAGAGAGAGAAAAAAGAGAGGGAGGGGGGGAGAGAGAGAGAAAGAGAGAGAGAGAGAGAGAGAGAGAGAGAGGAGAGAGAGAGCCTTCTTTCAAAGCCTTTTGAGTGTGTTACCAGTCATCTTTTATTTATTATTTAGATCCTAGTAATGGGGACACACAGGGACCAACCCAAAGCCTTTGCCTATACGTGCCTTTTAGCAAGAGGTAAGGATACAGGCCCATCCCCATGAATGCCTTTTGGGCTGGGATGATCCCAGTACCAAAGATCAGGAGAACTCCCTCCTTACTCTTGTTACGTTTATATAGGTGTGAAAACAAAATAAATAGGTTGTTTTTTGACATTCTCTTGGTCATCTTTTACCAGCATTAATATGGTATAGGTTATATTCCATGCTTTTGGTATGTTTTTTTCTTTGGATACTGTGTAAATTAGTTCCTCAGTGTCCTCACTATTGCATAACTTTTCATTTATCTCCCCTTTGTATTCTGAGTTTTAGGTGTGCTCTCTGTTTTTTTTCTCATTAATACCATTTCTACCCCTTCTATCTTCTAGTCTACTTCTTCTACCTCTACATATAGCACTTGAATATGATAATATTCAAGTTCAGTTGTGGTGTGTTATTGTTCAGCTATGGCTGTTTTAGAACTGTTCTGCCCTTCTTCCCAGCTAGTATGCTGATGGTGAAGACACAGGCCTCTTTCAACTCTCTGATGGGCAGACCAGACCTTACATTATAGTTGTGCTACCCATGAGTCACGTCTATATAATTAGACAATCCACCAACTCATATACTGCTTAAAATTTTAAAAATTTCTTTATTTTCCAATTACGTGTAAAATATTTAAAAACATTTTTGAAAGTAGTTGAATTCCAAATTCTTTCCCTCTTTCCTTCTTTGAAAATTCTTTTCTCCCTTCCCGCTTGAGAAATTAGACAATATTATATTGATTATATATGTGAAGTAATGCCAAATATATTTCCTTATTAGTTATATTGTAAAAGAAAACACAGATACACAAAAAAACTCAAGAAAAATAAAAGAAAGTAAAAAAAAACAGTGTTTCAGCCTGCAGTCAGAGTCTATCACGTCTTTCTCTAAAGGCAGAATTTAGCATTTTTCATCATGAGTCTTTTGGGATTATCTTGGTTTTGTCTTGTTCAGAGTAGTTAGATTTTCCACAGTTGATCATTATAATATTGCTGTTACTGAAGTGGAGCATCATTTCAATACTGTTGTTATTGTGTACAATGCTCTCCCAGTTTTGCTCACTTCACTTTGTATTAATTAATGTCTTCTTAGGTTTTTTTTGAAACCATCCTGCTCTTTATTTTTTTTTTTTATGGCACAGCAGTATTCCATCACAATTATATACCACAGCTTATTCAGACATTTCCCATTTGATGAGAATCTCCTCAATTTCCATTTCTTTGTCACCACAATAAAAGAGCAGTTATAAATATTTTTGTATGAATAATTCTTTCTTCCTTTTCTTGGATTTCTCTGGGGTATAGAATAAATAGTGGTATTGCTGGGTCAAAGGGTATACAGTTTTATAGCTCTTTGTGTGTAGTTCCAAATTGTTTTCTAGAATGGTTGGCCCAGTTCATAACACCACCAGCAATGCATTAGTGTCCCAATTTTTTCCAAATCCCCTCCATATTGGGTATATATCTTACACATTTTTCTTCCATCCTTAAATGCCCTTGTTTAGTTGACTTTCTCACCAAGTTGTCTTTAAACTGGTTTTTTCCTTCACTGCTTTTCTCCATTTTATGAGATGATACTGCTCATAATATTTTATTATTCTTCTACTTGAGATTTCACAATACTTTATATTCTAATCTGGTGTTGCCTTTGGTGGCCATATATTTTTATCTTCCATTATTTCTGACATTTGCTAATTAAGGTGCTTTTGAGGCTTTTTTTTCCATCCTCTTTTTCATGGCAATTGACTTAACATCAGTTAAGCATGTATGAAATCATTAATATCAATGTTAATGTCATTTTCACTGTCCATTATCCATTTTTCGTGATCAACAACTTGCTCACAAAGTTTAGGATTGCTCTGTTTTAGTTGCATGCATCATTTTTCCTTGTTATTCATTACCTTTTTTTTTTTTAATGGTTTCCACAGTTGATAGTCTTCCAATAAACATTTCTTGATCACCTACTGTAAGCCAGATACTGTGCTAAGTGCTAGGGCTACAAGAAGAGTCAAAAGCAGTCCCCACCCCCAAGGAACTGACCAACTAACAAAGGGGACAACAAACAAGCAGATCTATACAAACTATATACAGGATGAATAGGGAGTCATTGAGGAGGGAAGTCACTAGAACTCAGAGGGCTTGGGAAAGGTTTCCTCTAGAAGAGCTTAGTGTAATCCCCTCAAAGGATACTTTCCATCTACTATGTATGTATCTTGTATGCACTGGTCTTATATATGCTCTTTCTTCAGTTAAAATCTAAATTGAGAGCAGGGGCTAGTTTTGCTTTTTCTTTGTAACTTCAGCACGTTGCATAGCACATTTTTCAATAAACATGTTATTGCTAGTGACTGATTTTTCTTTTAGCATTTTTTCCTTAATCTTTGCTCTAACAAATTGGCAATTGGCAGTTTGACTATACCCAGATGGATGATCCAGGGGATGATTCTGCTGAATCAGTAATGGGTTGTTTCTAGTTCATTAAAATATAATCAATTTAATTTTTTTGTGTGTTTTGTGTGATGGTGCTCATCATGTTGCTTCTTCCCAGGGGCCCCTTCATCAGCCCCAGATCCCTGCCACCTGCCCCTGCCTTTTGTGCTCTAGGTCTTCTGTAGTCCTGCAGAGGCCTTTCCCAGAGGAAATTCACCTCTGCTTCCTCCTGACCTGACCCTCTCAGACTCTCCTAAGACCTCAAGACATACAACCTCTACCTGCAGCAAGGTTGGCCTTCAAGTGATGCTCTGGAATAGTCTATTCACCCTTCCCTGTCACCTGCAATAGACCTCCCTCCAGCCACCACTCTTCCTGGATTCATTTTTCAGTGGTTGGAACCCTCCCACCCCCTCATACTCTCTCATCCTAGTGATTCTAAATATCTGACTATCCTTTACAAACCCCAAGTGCCTGTTTCTTCACTCTGATCTCCCTCAACTACACTCTTCATGTACCTACCTCCTGATCTACTTGCTCCTTTCACTGTCCTCTATGGAATGCCTGCTCCATAATTAACAGCCTTGTTTTCATCTTAAACCTTTTCTTACTCTAATCTTCTGGCACTGATTGACATCTGGTTCCTTCCTCAAAACATGGCATCCTGAGGCACTCTTTCCCATATTGACTGCACTTTTACGCATACCCCTTGATTCACTTGTCATGGTGGTGGAGGTGAATATTCCTTGGCCCCCATTGCCACTTTAAACTCTATTGGTATCCCATGATGACCTTTCCTTTTTTGAGGTTCCTGCTTTTCAAATTAATGACCCTATCCAGATCCTGAGGGCCATTATCTAAATGACTTTCTTTTATCAATGAGGTCAGTGTCCAGCTCACAATTTTCTCTCCACCCCAACTCCTGCCCTTGTATTAGGAGACTTCAATATACATATTAATACTCTCTCACATACCTTAACTCTCCATTTTCTCAGTCTACTCAGTTTCCATGGCCTGCTTCTCCACTCCACCTCAGCTACACACAGACATGGTTGTACCTTTGATCTTGCTGTTATATGGAACAAGTGTTCCATTTCCATCTTCATGAATTTTGAAATTTTTTTATCTGATTATATCCTTTGACCATTCTGCCTTATAACTCACAACCCCATTCTTCATTCTCATCATGATCTCCCGTCCTTTTAGCCCTTGTTTCTTTCCTAGGTCTCTCTTACTTATGTCAGGGTCATAAGCAAATGATTCAGCAACCATCTTGACTTGTTTTTTTTTTCCTCTAACCATAACTGGACAACTTCTAACCTCATGGCATGATCCACTGTTATTTCTTAAAATACAAGAATTTTACTTTTTCCAGAGTTGGTCCATGTTCCTCTTGTATAGAAAATTCATACCTAGTACTTAGCTTTCAGTGCTCAGCAGACTATGAATTCTTTGACTATTTTTTTTTTGTTTTTTGATTTCCCAGGGGTTAGCACAGTGCCTAGTACATAGTAGGTGCTTAATAAGTGCCTATTAATGGATTTTTTCCCCCCTTTTCCCCTCATATACATGTTTAATCATGTCCAACTCTTCATGGCCCATGGACTATACCATCCATAGTGTTTTCTTGGCAAAGATACTAGGCTGGTTTGCCACTTCCTTCTCCAGTGGATTGAGGCAAATAGAAGTTAAGTGACTTGCCCAGGGTCACATAGCTAGAAAGCATCTGAGGTTGGATTTGAACTCATGTCTTCCTGACTCCAGGCCCAGTGCTCTTGCCACTCATTCACCTGGCTTCCTCTGTGTAGTGTTGGCCCCATATAGCCTATAGCACCCAGCTGCCTCCTATATGTAGCATTTTCCTATGCTCTCCCCTCCTGACTGAGATGGAAAAAACCTTCTGCAGCTTCACATTTCCCCACACCTCCACTCCCCCTTCTTCATTTCCTTCAAGGAACATCTCATTATACCAGATAAACTAAAACTCTTGAAATGCCTTTTTAGTAGTAAATTTGGAGTTCTAAAAGTGTCTGATTTTTACGTTTTTGTGTCAAACTACAGAGCAGAGATTCATTTCTTCATTCCTTCATCCCTTTCACTTTCTCCTTACCAACTTGTCCTTGGAGCACACATTCCCACTAAAATCCCACCTCCTATAGGAAGCTTTCCCTAACTGCACTTAATTCCAGTACTTTACCTCTTTAATTTGATCCTATTCATACCCTAGATAGCTTGTTTTGTGCTTAGCACAGTGGTCGGCACATAGCAGGTACTTAATAAATGTTTTTTGATTGATTAGCATAAATGCTTCTGGGAGCTGGTGGAGGCCAAGAATGAATGAATGAATGTTCTCAGGTCTCTCTGCCCTTCACACTTGGTTGGTAAGATCTACAGTCCTTTGTCTTCTTTTTTCAGCAGCTCTCTTGGTTAATCACTGTAATGCCAACCTAGCTGCCATGCCTGCTCACTGCTGTGAGAGCTGAGCTACACAAAGTTTAATTTGTTAGGTACAGGTTTCTTACCTTTTCTGTGAGCTCCTTGAGGGCGTTCACTGTCTTCTGCCTCTTTTTGTGTCTTCAGTGCCTAGTACTGTGCCTGGTACATAGTAGGTGCTTAATAAATAAAGGTTTATTGACGGATTGAGAACTCATCTGCTCAGCTGATTTTAGTCAACATTTTACACATTCCTATCACCTCTAATACAACTAGAAGCCATGAACAACCAATCTATAAGCAGATATTCTAATTATCTAATTAGGTATATAGACCTTGTTTCTCTTTCTCCTTGATCTACAAATATCGTTCTCTATTTCCTTAGTTGTTAAGAGTCTCTGGCCCTACTGAAGGAGGAAATTTAATAAGAGCAAACATAAAATACAAACACACAACACTTGTGCATAAAGAAGCAAATAGAATTTGATTCAAGAGTAGATACCAGTTATTTAATTGGAGCTGACCACCTTTTTTTCACCTTGCTGCTGATCTTGAGCTACCTCCTCATACTTTCTTGACTGTTGAATTCTTTATTCCTGTCTTGAGGGCAAGTCGATTTATTTAGCAGAGACAAGAAAGGAAGGCAGAAGAATCCAAGAAGAAATAAGTTATCTAATTAGATTCACCTGCTTTGAATTGTCTGGCCACTGATTCACAAATTTTTCCCTGCAGTTTCCTGGAAATTAGACTCTCCCCCTCCTCTGTGGGGTGGGATAGTAAATGTGAGGCTTAATTTATTCAGCAGATGGAAAAAAAAACAGACACAAGCATATAAAACCCAAACACACAAGAGAAAGCTAAACAATAAGTATATTCAAATTGGATTCCCCAGTCTTGTCCCACCATTCCACTGATACAAATACCTTCATTTGCTTTTCTGGTCAGTAGGCTCTGATGTGTCAAACAATTGCTTGACAATTACCTAGACTTCAGGTCTCAGGAAAATAGAGGCTCTAGGTATTGCAAACTTCTCTTTCCTCTCATCACTGCAGGTCAACATGTCTATCCCAGCTAAATGTATGGACTTCTTTCCTCTAATCCTACCCAACTTCTCATTAATCACTAGGGTATGGGGAGGGAGAGAAAGAAGCCAAACATTTCCCACGCATCTTTATGCATTAAAGGTTACCTTTCTCTAGCAAACATGCCTATATCTGATCTCCAATAATTTGGATTTGCATGAACAGCTATAGAGACATGGTTGATGATGGTCTTCTGCCTTGACCTTGGTTCTTAAGACATGGTCTTGGTTCTGGCTGACTTATTTGTGGAATCACCCATACCATGGTACCTAATCCAGGTTCACATGAGTTCTTCTGATAATTGTAGAGCCCATATTACAGACTTGCCCAAAAATACACAAGTTTTCACTTCCTTCAAAAGGCATACTAGTAGCAAAAGAAATGAATAAAAATAGAATATTCTTGATTACAATGAACATTTTATATAGGGAGATTTGAAAATGAATTGACATGGTTCCTGCCCTCTTTCCTTATTCGGGAGACTGAATGAGAGGGACAGTATGTCAAATGTTTGGAGAGGCACGTTCTAACTTTGGTGTAACCTTGGAGTCATCCTAGATTGTTCTGGGTAAGGGTCTTTGTTTTTAGTTAATCTCATCAGATCATCAGAATGTCCCGGTTGGATGGGAGGTCTAAGAAAGCCTTGCTTTGAGGTGGAATTACCATTGAATATAGCCCTAGACTCTCGTTTCTATTTACACACTCCTCCCTGCAGGCTACATTTCTTTGGCCTTTCCCAGACTCACAGCACACAGGCTTTCATCAATTTCCTCCATAGTTCTTATCTTTTATACTTCATTAGAAGTATCATCATGTGGACTACTTACTGTATATTCCCAATACAATAAGTCAGTTTGTGCAGCAAGGTAAGAATCTTAATCTAAAGAGGGTTATGGTGAAACAAAAATGTGGACATAAGATCATGTAATTTCCAAAACATTCTCTTAAAGACTATACAGCAAATATTAATAGAATCAATTGTACTGCAAGAAATCTGGAAAGGAATAAAAAGTTTGAACAACCTAGGTCTTAATCTTTCAAAAAGGTTTGTACAATCTAAGAAACCATGGACAATAAACTTTCTGTTGTCAGGACAAAAACATGTAATGAATCTTAATGTCCATTTAGAGAATAGATTTCCTGTTCCATCTTGGGTTTATCTATTAAAGGAAATTTGCCTGTTTCTACGAAACATTTTCTCTTGGAAATTCTGAGTCAAAAAGGGTCTGTCCTTAGATCATCTATCCACTGCACTGGACCTTTATGTACGTTTGTACATGTGTGTGACATACACATGTACCTTGCTTACAATTTTTCTCTCCTCCTCAACTTCAAGATACATACTGATTTTCTCTCAAATGCCCTAACCACTCAGTTCCTTAACCTACTCAGTTCCCATGAGCTACTCCTCTGTCCCACCTAAGCCACCCCCAAGGTAGTCATAACCCTTTATCTTGCCATCAACCACAAATCCATGTTCAAGAATTCTGAAATCCCCTTATCTGTCCATAGTCTATTGGCTTTTTACTTCTCCCTCGGTCTTCACGTACAAAACCCTGTTCTTTGTTCACACTACGATTTCCAATCAGTTGATCCCTCAGTGGTGTCCTAGGCCATCTCCCCTACACTAGTCTCTGTCCTCTTCTCCCCATCTTGACTGCTTGGTGAACCAGTTCAACTCTATACTGTCTTCCTCTCTTAAATCCTATTCCACTACCATATTGCTGGTTACACCCCTACCATATGTCACCTTTTGTGCTTAGATACATGTTGCTGAATCATACGCATGTTTTGATTAGATCCACTACAAATTGTGTTACACAACCTCAATTGGGAGAGCCCTAGGATAGATGGCTAAACCCATTAAAAAGTATTGAGTGACTCTAATATAAAATCCACCCCAAATTCAAGTAACCTTTTACACATATTATATATATATATATACATATATAAAATTATATTATAATATATAATTAAATAATATTGTGATATATAATTCTATGTAATATTTAAGTAAGTTTCCTATATAAGGAAGATAGCTTCCCTCGTAAGGAAAATCTGAGATAAAATAAAAATTTGTATGATGCAGCAAATTGGATGAAAGAACAATGAAATGAGGTATTGTGGGAAATGGGAAGAGGCAAGATTGCACAGCATTTCCATCTGCTTAGCTCTGTGGCGTAATGCCACAAAGAAGGCATTTTAAAATGGGCAATTGCACCCTATCCTTTTTTGCTGATTCAGTGAGAGGAATGTGTAACCATTCTGCCTGCTGTTTCAAAATATAAATTAAACCCTTATTGATTTGGTGGCAGGAAGCAAAGCAAAGACTCTTAGTTACCAAAGGGACAATGATTTTGAACATTTTGTTTTTCCAATAATAGATATGATTATGTGATTGTTATTAAAGCATTATAATATATTGTACATTGTTAAATTATTCCTATTACCTCTAGAAACTCTCCTGTTCAGATTCCAAAGGCCTTGCCAATCTTGCTCCAACTCTCATTCCAGTCTCATTATTTCCAGGCAGACCTTTTCTCTATCATCTTTTTGCCTGCCCCACCTGCCTGGAAAGCTCTGCTCCCACCCCTCTGCCTCCAAGAGCTCCTTTGTTCCTTCTGGATGGTTCTCCAGCACCGCCTTCTATTAGAGTTCCCTCCTGACTCTCCCATTGCTAGGGTGCTCTTCAAAGCACTTTGTGATGAAGGATTCTGTTCACTTACATGTGGCCTCATCTCCTTCATGTGTGCCAACTTCTCACATTTGTAAGGATGGCTTCCTTTATTGCAGAGGTGTTAAACACCCAGCAACGGCTCTGCCCAGCCCCCCCCCCCCCCGATTAAAATGTCATTGAGGAATATTAAGCAAAATAGATAAAAACATAGATACTATTACATTTTAAATCTAAGTGATTTATATGATCTGCAGGCATCCTTACATACATTTGAGTGGCCCCCATTTATATCGAGTTGGACACCACTGATTTATTACATTTCCATCCCCAGCACTGTACAGCCTCTGCTGCAGAGTGGTGACTTAAGAATAAATGCTTATTTGCTTGAGGTTCAGTTGCTGTATGTTGTTAAAAATCATATGTTTATAGCATCTGTTTCAGGGAAAATGATTGCTTGTCATTCAGAAATTAACAAAATGGGTGTCCTTGGACAGTACATGTGTGAATTATTTGTTTGTGCAAATTTGCTAAAAGAATCCTCTCACTCAGTTATGATTCTCTCTCTCTCTCTCTCTCTCTCTCTCTCTCTCTCTCTCTCTGTCTCAGCAAAGATACTGGCATGGTTCACCATTTCCTTCTCTATCTCATATTACAGATGTGGAAATGGAGGCAAACAGGGTTAAATGACTAGTCTAGGGTCACACATCTGAGGAATTGCCTGTGGTCATATTTGAACTCATGAACTTCCTGACTCCCAGCCCAGAGTGCTATCCACTGAGCCAACCAACTGCCCGAAGAATTCCCAATCCCTCTTAATTCTAGTGCCTTTTCCTCTGTTGATTATTTCCTATTTATGCAGTATATAGCTTGCTTGTTTATGTTTGCTGACTTGTCTCCCCCCTCAGACTGTAAGATCCTCAAGGGCAGAAACTACTTTTTTCCTTTTTTTTTGTCTCCTCAGCACTTAGTGTATGACACATAGTAGGTGCTTAACAAATCTTTATTGACTGACTGAAATGAGCATTCATTTATATGAAACAACAGAGGCCCCCCACAGCTCTCCAGTTTCTCTGTACCATGCTACTATAACAAAAGGATAAGAAGAGACATTATCAATGCTAGAACTAGCTGCATAAAAGTTACATTATTTTATTTTGGTAGGACAAACACGAACTTTAAAAATTAGCTTGTCTGCAGTGTCTAAATGAACTCATCTGACATTCTAGGACCATTAACAAATGCTCCTGGAAGGCACTCTCCAGGATATTAACTGAAATTATCCGTGCCGTAGTGTAATGCATTTAAAGTAATAAATGAGCTGCAGTGAATGATAAAGAATTCATTTTGGTCAAGGGACTCTGTTCCTAACAGACAGCAAGTCCCTTAGATTTGACGCTAATGTTGCCAGAATCCTGGATTGGAAAGGAATTCTTCTTAGGCCAGAATTTCCCACTGGCTGCTGTGCAGATGATATTTTCCTTGGGTGTTTCCAAAATTTAAAACACTTCAAATAGTTTAAAATCATATGAAGATAATCGAAATGATGGTGAGGGATACCAAGACTGGCCCTGTAGAATTTAAACTCGGGAGGTCTGACTTGTTTGTACCTGAGACGTTGACTGCAGCCCACCCTGGTAGTAGGAGGAGAAGGTGGGGGAGGGGGGCGGTGAAGGAGGGAGAGGCGAAGGAACATGTCTCTTATGCTGGTCCTGTCACAAAACATGTTAGTTCCAGTTATAATAGTGGAAGTGGCTGGTTTTCAGGGAAAGGGCATGAGCAGTGGGAACTAAGGGAATGTGGGAAGGTCGCACCACAATGAGGATGAATGTTTTGACTAAAGCAGGGGTGGGGACCTGCACACCTGGAGGCATAGGTGGCTCTCTAGGTCCTCAGGTGCCACAATGGCCTTTTCCTTGGTTTCACTTTTTAAAAGCAAATACTCTTGGGAAAGTGAGCATATGAAGTCCTTAACTTCCTAAGGAGAATTAAGATTTCTTGGTCTGGCCATTGAAGAGTCTGTGTGAGGGACAGGCAGATAAACTACCCACGTGATTGCTTTGTTCAGCAGCAGCTCTAGCAGTTTGCTGGGATGATCTATCACTTCATATCTCCTTGACTGGCAACAGTCAAGGCTTAAATATGGAGTGAAATCCCACAGATCCTTGGGTCAAAGGTTAACCTTTGAGATCAAAGCTTTTTGACCTTTCTTGTGTCATGGACTCTTCTGGCAGCAGTGTGGAAACCCATGGCCCTTTTCTCATAAAGATTTTTAAATGCTTAAAATAAAATGCATGGGATTGCAAAGAAAACCAATGATATTGAAATAGTTATCAGAATATATTTTTAAAAATCCATGGACCCCAAGTTGAGAACTCCTGATAATGCTACATGGGGTTAGCATAGGGGCTGGAAAGCCAAGTTTTGGGGTATGAGAGGTGAAGGGGAATCAAATTGGTTTTATAGCTAACTAGCTATTCAATGTTTTCCCTACTAATGGAAGTTGCATCTGAATCCATTACTTCCCTAACTCATCCACACTTAGAAATAACAGTTAAGGAGTTAGGTGGCAGATTCCAAACATTTCCCAGTTAACCACTAGTGAATTTATCTGTAGTACAACTTCTCACTTCTAAATTGTGTTATAATTAAATTCTCAGTGGCCTTAGGCAAACTTTTAGAGTCAGACTTCCTTTTAACACTTGCTTTTTCACTTAAGTTCTTTTTTCTTACTTTATATTTCTAAAGTTCCTAAGGTATCTTATAGCTTATCTTCTTAAAACATAACATCAAAATAAAAACTTATTGCCCAGTACTAAAACCAGAAGGTGTCTCTTGTCAATCAAGTTGCATTAACATGCATGGCTCCTTCATTCAACAAATATTTATCAAGCAATGACAGTAGCCATGGTTCTGTGGGGGGTCAGGGCACAAAGAAGATTCCTTGGATGTCCCCACCTTAATCATGTTCAGCCTAGGAGGGGAGATAATACTTGGACACACATCCCCATAATAGATAGCAGAATGTAGAAGCACAAAGAGACATATGAGGTACATATGAAGTACAGTAGTGATTTAAAAGTAAGGTCACGTTTAACTGGAGGGAGGAAGGGAGGTATCTGTGAAAGATGATAGAATACAAGTGAATAAGTTGGAATAAGACCACACAAAGTCACAGCACATGCAACCTATGTTGTTTGGTCATGTCCAATTCCTCACGATCCCCTTTGGAAATTTCTTGGCAGATACTGGCATGGTTTGCCATTTCCTTCTCCAGCCCAGCTTCCAGATGAGGAAACTGAGGCAAACAGGGTGAAGTGATTTGCTCAGGGTGTGACAGCTATGTGAGTGTCTGAGGTCAGATTTGTACTCAGGTCCTCCTAATTGCAGGACAGGTACTCTCTCCACTGCACCATCCAGCTGCCAACCTGCCGCTGATAATCAAGGCAAACATATGATCATAGTTTTGGGTGCAGATTACCTGTGCTTTTAGTGATAACATCCAATTGCCATACTTTCCATAGCCCCCAATTGCAACTGATCCTCTTCAACCTACGCCAAAGTCTTCCCTCTGTACTGTCCTCAGCTTTCTCATCCATTGACTGAAAGGGTTTGTTTGCACTCAATTTGCACTTTGATTCAGTTGTGAAGGATTGGTTTTCTGTGTTTAGTTGGTGTAGGATGGACTCCCACCCTTACACAGAGATTTAAATGTATATAATACATATATATGCCTGTCTGCACACATCTTTTCTTTCCTTTTTTTATTTGACCCTTAGATGGGTGACCATTAGTTTTTTTTTTCTTACCTATGCCTAGCCTGCAAAGAGGCACCCAGTACCGAGGGTTGATTTCCTGGTGTTGACAGGATTATACTGAGCCCATGGTAAGGTTTCTTATTTCTTACATAAAATAATTCTTTCTGTGTCTTATCACCCTAGAGACAGGAAAACTTGTGACTTTCAGAGATAGGCCAGAAACTTCTCCCAGGGAGGGAGTGTAGGGATCAGTGTGATAAGTCCTTATTAAGAGGAGATCCAGGAGCAGAAATAGAGGGCCAAGGAAGACCATGACTGCAGATACAGAAGATAAGAGATGTGGAGAGGAGAGAAGGAAAAGGCAGCAGAGCTAAGTGGGAGGAGAGTCAGATTTGAATTTACAACATTCTGGGTCTGAATCTCTCCTTGGCCACTTACCAAGTTAGTGAGTTTCCCTTACCTCTTTGTAACAGGATGTTGGAAAAGGGAGTAAGACTAAATGATTTCTAAGATCTCCTTTGGCTCCAAATCTCAAAATTTTATCAAGAAAATCAAAACTGTCATTCTATAAGGCCTTGAAAAACTCCACTCTGGTTTTCATAGAAATATTTGCATGATTTCCCTGTTTCCCCCAAATATGATGATAATTAGGTTTTTGGTGGCAAAGAAACCTTTCTTCTCTATTGGGAACTGCTGTGACCAGGACAAGAATTTGAGAGGTATACATGGTAAATAAATAGCTTTCCATTTCCATTCACAAATAGGACTGAACCAAATGATAATAGAATTCCCAAATTCTACATTCCTTAAAACATGTGTGTTTTGATTTTTCTACTCTGTACATTTTCCTTCAAATTACCAACTATGCAGATTCATTAACCAGAAGAACAACTCCCCCAAAACAAAAAAAAAAATTATAGTATGAAGTCATCAGTAATAGTACAGTAAAATAAAGTCACACAAAACATTTTTAAATGACTTTTTTTTTTTTTTTTACAAATATCTACATAATAGGTCTGACAGGGGCAGCCTTCCAGAAGGAAATATTGAGAAAAAATTCTTATATTTTCTCCTTAAAAAAAAACTTCAAACCCAAACATTTTTTGAAAGAGAGGCTATCAACTAATTAAGAGCTGTGGTCCTTACTGAACATATGCTTAACACCATGCTAGGCCATTTGGTGGGAGTAACAAAATCCTTGTGTAAACACAGAATACTGTAGATGACACTGAAGTTCATCCAGATTAATGTACTTAGAGATTACTTGGTAGGGTAAGAGATTTTTACTTGCTCTGAGATTTAGCCCATCTAGCAAATGTGTCAAGTTTTTGCTTGGCTTTTCAGTAAATGAAAGAGGAACTCAAGTAAGTGAGAAGAAAAGAGAATTCAGGAAGTGTATGATTTAGTCATGCCAGATGAAGGAAAAGTAAAGGGAGTCACAGAGAAAGGAGATGAGGGTATGATTATTTTTATCATTATAGTGATTAATGTGACATGTACGCATCCCTACCACATCTGAATATATTCATATAACTTAATAATATACATCAGGAAATCCCACCCACAATGGGCAAGAAGCCGCACTGAAATAATGCAGATACGTGACCTCCTGAGTGTCCACAGCAGTGGGAAAAACTGGACAGAAATCTGATTGTGCAGCTGAAGTTTCCTCATTCAGAACACATTGCTTTTAGGGCACAAGAATACAGAAATGGAGGCAGGCTTTAGTGGCAACCAAGAGTTAGGATGAGATCTGGATAGTCCACAGCTGACTGAGGATGAGGCATGATGTCTCCTCAGTACCAAGGCCAGCTCCAAATTGCGTTGACTTGAACTCAGTCTTCTAAAGCATGATGTTAAGATTATTTCCTCCCTCCCCCTCCCCCGTCACAGGGCCCCAGGCTAAATTCCAAAATAGCCATGAAATCAACAGAGTCCTATTATGTAGATTATAATAAAGAAAGGTGTCATTTAAAAATATTTGTGTGTTTTTTTTTTAGACTGTGCTATACTATCTTCAAACTGTAAATTTTTGTTTGTTGGGGGAATTGTTCTTCTGGTTAATGAATCTATTTAGTTGCTAATTTGAAGGAAAATGTACAGAGTAGAAAAATTATAACACACATGTTTTAAGGAATATAGAAATTTAAGATTCTACATCATTAATAATTAGTCAGGGGCAGCTACTTGGCATCGTGGATAGAGCTCCTGGCCTGGAGTTAGGAAGACCCAAGCTCAAATCCAATCTCAGATACTTACTAGTTATGTGACCCTGGGCAAGTCATATAACCCTGTTTGCCTCCGTTTTCTCATTTGTAAAATGAGCAGGAGAAAGAAATGATAAATCACTTTTGCCAAGAAAATCCCAAATGGGGTCCTGAAGAGTTGGACATGACTGAAAACTGAACAATAATAATTAGTGAGGGAGAGGAGAGAAGGAGGGAGACCAAGGGCCAAGAAATATTTTTGTACTATTTAATTTACAAGGGACAGTTTGATTCACTGTCCGAATTGATTTTGAGTGGGAAGACTTGGGTGATAAAACTTGGAAATTGTCAGTGCTATACATGTGGCTTGCTTATAGGAAAAAAGCATCTTTTTGATAGAGACCAGTTACTCCGTGGGTGAAAGATCCTTTCTAGCAATACGGTGTCCTGTGTTTTCTAGCTAGCATTTTTAATACACTTGAGGGTTTGTAAAGTGCTTTACCTCTGGAGACGCAGGCTGAGCAGCAGATGGAGAGCTCTGGGCCAGGAGGAAAGCACTGCTGGTTTACACCAAAGCTCGGGCACTTCCTAGCTCTGTGATCCTGAGCGCGTCAGTGTAACCTGTTGGTGCCTCAGATTATTCATCTGTAAAATGGAGATGATGGCGCCTACCTTCAGCGCATGTTTTGAGGATAAAATGAGATAAAATACACAGAGAGCTCTGTAAACTTTAACACATGTTGTAAATGCGGCTAGACGTTGCTGTTACTGATTCTCTCATTTGATTCTCACCGCAGCCTGTGGAGTAGGTGCTATCATTTACAGATGGAGAAACTGAGGCTACAGAGGTGGAATGACTGGTCTAGTTCTTCCCGACGCCATCCACTGTAGTACATGGAGTAGGTCTAAGGCTGAGGACAGGCAGCCATCGACTATTAATTCTCAGACATTCCTGAGAGGGCTGCTCCCACTGAACTTTTCCATGCTTCCTAGATCCAGTGCAGGAGTCAGGAGGACCTGAGTTCAGATCTCACTTCAAACATGTGACACTCACTAGCTGAGTGACCTTGGACAAGTCACCTAACCCCAATTGCCTCATCCTAGGTCATCTCCAGTCATCCTGATGAGTATCTGGTCACTGGATTCAGATGGCTCTGGAAGAGAAGTGAGGCTGGTGACCTGCACAGCCCTCCTTCACTCAAAATAAAATCAAGTGCAAATCATGTCCTTAATTCTCTGATGGCATGATCTTCTTTGGCAACGAAGGATGAAAACACACACACACACACACACACACACACACACATTCTCTCCTAGCTCCTTGAAAAAGATATCTACTCAAAATGCCTCCATTTCTCTCGTCTAAACCCTCTGTGATTTGGCTTCTGATTTCATCACTCAACCAAAAGTGCTCTCTGCACAGTTGCCAAGGATCTCTTAACTACCCCATGTAATGGTCTCTTCTCAATTCTATCCTCCTTGACCTCCCTGGGAACTCTTTATTCTTTGGGTTTTGATGGCACTACTGAGGCTCTCCCACTCTCACCCTCTCTCAATCGCCTCATTCTGTGGCCTGTTCCCTGTTGTTCCTGCTAACTGTAAGTGTCCTCTAAAGTTCTGTCTTGCACATTCCTCTCTCCACAGACTTTGGTTTGTTGACATGATCAGCTTCCATGGGTTCAATGATCATCTCTGTGTAGATAACTTCCAGTTCTATGTATCCAGCCCTGCTTTCTCTCTTGAGTTGTAGTCTTAAACTTCCAATTACCTATTAGATATTTTAAACTGACTGTCCCCTGGGCATCTTAAACTCAAAAACTTTTCCCCTCAAACCTATCTCTCTTTCCTGTCACAGTCAAGGGCACCACCATCTACCCAGCTTTGCAGTCATGGTGTTCTCTTCAACTCCTCATTCTCACTCACTTTACATATTCAAAATCAGTTGCCAAATCTTAAAAATCAGCAAATGATACAAATCAGGACTTGATTTATTCTGTTGATTATCTAGGCTTAAGAAAATAATGGAGAAAATGTAAACAGTCCACTTAAAAGTATGTTATGTACGTATCCCCTCCCATCCCCAGATCCAGTTTTTAAACATTTCCCAGCATGGGGGCCAACTCTAGTCATCCTGATCCATATCTGGCCACTGGACCCAGATGGCTCGGGAGGAGAGTGAGGCTGGTTACTGCACAACCCTCCCTCGCTGAAATCCGATTCACTTGCAAGTCATGGCCTCACCTCCCTGATGTCATGGTCCTTTTTGAGAATGAAGGACAAACAAACACCACCAGCATATCCCTGATATCCCTGATCCCAGGTCCTCTGGGGACATAGTTAGTCATTGTGTTGATGAGTTCTCAAGTCTTTCAGATTTTGTTTTGCCTTGTTGCTGGTCTTGTAGCAGTTGTTCAGCTCACTTTACTCTGTATCAAGTCATATTAGCCAGGATTCTGTGAAATCATCTCTTGTGTTACTTATTATGGGTACAACAATATTCCATTAAACATAAATTATTCAGCCATTCTCCAGTCGACTGAGAGATAATCTAAGGAAGAGCCTTAGACTCTGGAAGTTTATTTTTCATCTCCCTTCCTTCCTTGACTCCCTCTTTAGGAAGTTTGCCCTGCTTCTAAATATTTCTTCCCTGGTATTATCTTCCTTCTTAACTCCCTTGCTCCCCCAAACATATAATACACTTTATTTCTTGGTGAACTTGATGCATTTTGACCCCAAATTCTTTGTGTACTTTCAAAGCTTCTTTGTCTTTTTTGCATAAGAGTGAGGTTCATCTAATGCCTGCTCCCCGCATCCCCTCCTCCATGACTGAATTCTTTTCTTCTTACATAACCCATTTATGAGAAATAGCAAATTCTATCCCTTTACTACTCCTTTCTACACAAGCATTTTCTTCTTCTCTCCTCTCTCTGTCACCTCTTAAACCTCTCAGAAAAGAGGCAATCCACCCATAAGACCTTGGTTTTTCTTATTTAGCTACCTCAATACATTTAATTTTATTATTTTTTTAAAGCATCACAGACCTTTATAATTTTTTTTTTCAGTTCCAAATGCTTTCCCCCCCTCCCTCACCCAATGAGAAGCCAAGAAAAGCAAAATCCATACAAATTATATATAATGATGCAAAACAAATGTCTTTATTAGCCATGTTCCAAAAAAAAAGGAAGAAAAAATACGCTTTAATTTGTGTTCTGAGTCCATCACTTCATATTAAGGTGGATCTCATGTTTGGAATTATGATGGGTCATTGTGCTGATCAGTTACCAAGTCCTTCCAAGTTGGTTATCTTTACAACATTGCTGCTACTATATACATCTGATCATGTCACTTTATGTTAGTTCATATGTTTTCCCAGGTTTTTCTGAAACCATCCCCTTGGTCTTTTCTTATAGCACAATAGTATTCCATCACATTCATGTACCACATTTTGTTCAGCTATTCTCCAATTGATGGACATCTTCTCAGTTTCCGATTTTTTGCCACTACAAAAAGAGCTGCTATCAATGTTTTTGTGCATATGGGTCCTTTTCCTCTTTCTTTGATCTCCTGAGGGTATATCCCTAGTATCAGTGTTGCTGGCCCAAAGTGTTTGCACCATTTAATTGCCATTTGTGCATAGTTTCAAATTGTTTTCAAGAATAGTTGGACTGGTTCATAGCTCCACCAGTGCATTAGTGTGTCTCTTTCCCCACATCCTCTCCAGCATTGTTCATTTTTCTTTTTTGTCATTTTAATGTCATTTTGTCATTTGGGCATGAGTTGGTACCTCAGAGTTGTTTTAATTTTTGTTCCTGTCATTATTAATGATTTAGAGTGTTTTTTCCCCCATTGGCTAATCTTTTGATTTCTTCCTCTTAAAACTTACTATTCATTTACTTTGACCATTGATTAATTGGGATCTCAATTTGCTTTGAAGACATTAAGGTTCTGAAGGGAGATTTATTTACTTATTTATTCCACGCCCCCCCGCATTAGAATGTTAGCATACCATCAAGTAGCTCCTTCTAATTACTCAAATAACTCTTTCTAGATTTTTCTTGATTACAAAGTTCCCAACTGTGTTTTCTAAAATCAAAAAATGCTTGAAAGTCCACTTGAAAGTCATCATCTCTGTTCCCTCATGTAGAATTACACTAGCTTTCAGATTGATAAGTCTGTATTTCTTGCCTTTGGGGATCTTATGTTTCAAGATCCCCTCCTGTTACTAGAACAAGCTGCTAGGACTTCTGTGATTCTGATTATGGTGCTTTGGTATTAGAACTACTTCTCTTTTGACTGTCATTCCTGGAAATTTTCTTGTTAATATTTCTTTTGGAAGGTGATTGGTGGATTCTTTCTGTCTTCATTTTGCCCACTGATTGTAATAGATCTAAGCATTTTTCACTGATGATTTTTTGAAACATAATGTCCAGACATAAATATATATGTATATGTGTATATATATATCTTTTAGAGAGTTCTATGACTCATAAATTGTCTTAAATTGACCTTTTTATGCCATTTGCTTATTTTTAAATATAATTTATTTATTTTCCAGTTCTTAACATTTACTTCCACAAGAATTTGAATTCAAAATTTTCTCCCCATCTCTCCCCATTCCCACCCCATGACAGCATGCACCCAACCTACCCCTTCCTCTAGTCTACCCTCCCTTCTATTACCCACCCTTCTTCCATTACCCTTCCTCTCTATTTTCCTATAGGGCAAAATAGATTTCTATGCTCCACTGCCTGTATAGCTTAATTTCCAGTTGCTTGCTAAAACAATTTTTAACATTCATTCTTAAAGCTTTGAGTTCCACATTCTCTCTCTCCCTTCCCATGCACCATCATTGAGAAAACAAGCAATTCAATATATGTCATACATGTGTAACAGTGCAAAGCATTTCCATAATAGTTATGTTGTAAAAGACTAACTACATTTCCCTCTGTCCTGTCCTGCTGTTCATTTATTCCATTCTCTCCCTTGACCTGTCCTCCCACAACAGTGTTTGCTTCTGATTATCCCTTTCCCCAGTTTGCTGTCCCTTTCCTATCCCCATCCCCCTTGCCTTCCTGCAGGGTAAAATAAATTTCCATATCCAATTGAGTGTGTGTTATTGCCTCCTTAAGCCAAATCCCATGAGTGTAAGGCTCAATTATGTCCTTTCATTGTAAAAGCTCTTTCTTCCCTCTTTTATGTGAGATTTGCTACATTCTACTTTTTCTCTTACTCCTAGTACATTCCATTCAAAATAAATTTTATTTTTTTTTAGTATTATCCCTTCATATTCAGGTCATTCTGTGCTCTTTCTCTCTCTCTCTCTCTCTCTGTCTGTCTCTCTCAATATATATATATATACACACACACATATATTTATGTACATATATATACATATACATATGTACATATACATGCCTACACACATATCATATGCACATACATATATGCCCATACACACCTACACACACAGACACATAGACACAGACACACACACAGACACACACACACACATATATATTCCCTCTAACTACCCTAATACTGAAAAAGGTCTCATGAGTTACAAATCTTTTCATGTAGGAATGTAAACAGTTCAACTTTAATGAGTTCCTTAAGGTTTCTCTTTCCTGTTTACCTTTTCATATTTCTCTTGATTCATGTATTTAAAAGTCAAATTTTCTATTCAGCTCTGGTCTTTTCCATTCCAAGAATGCTTGGAAGTCTTCTATTACCCTGAAACTCCATTTTCCTCTGAAGTATTATACTCAGTTTTACTGGGTAGGTGATTCTTGGTTTTAATCCTATCTACTTTGACCTTTGAAATATCATATTCCAAGTTCTTCAATTCCTTAGTATAGAAGCTGCTAAATCCTGTGTTATCCTGATTGAATTATACTTGAATTATTTCTTTCTGGCTGTTTATAATATTTTCTCCTTGACCTGGGAACTCTGCAATTTGGCTGCAATATTCCTAGGAGTTTTCCTTTTGAGATCACTTTTAGGAGGTGATTGGCAAATTCTTTCCATTTCTATTTTACCCTCTGGTTCAAGAATATCAGGGCAGTTTTCCTTGATAATTTCTTGGAAGATGATGTCTAAGCACTTTTTTTTGATCATAGTTTTTAAAAAAATATTTTTTAATAGAAATTTTAAATAATTAATTAAATATTAATAATAATTTCAAAATTATCTCTCCTGGATCTATTTCCCAGGTCAGTTGTTTTTCCAATGAGACATTTCACATTGTCTTCTATTTTTTCGTTATTTTGGTTTTGTTTTATAACTTCTTGGTTTCTCATAAAGTCATTAGCTTCCATCTGCTCCATTCTAATTTTTAAAGAACTATTTTCTTCATTTGAGCTTTTGAACCTCCTTTCCATTTGGTCAGTTCTACTTTTTAAAGCATTTTTCTTCTCATTGCCTTTTTGGACTTCTTTTGCCATTTGGGTTAGTCTATTTTTTAAGGTGTTATTTTCTTCAGCATTTTTTGGGGTCTCCTTTAGCAAGCTGTTGACTTGCTTTTCATGATTTTCTTGCATCACTTTCATTTCTCTTTCCAATTTTTCCTCCACCTCTCTTGCTTGATTTTCAAAATCCTTTCTGAGCTCTTCTTTGGCCTGAGACTATCACATATTTTTTTTTTGGAAGTTTTGGATGTAGAAGCCTTGACTTTGACATCTTCCTCTGATTTGCTTTTCCTCATCTGAAAGGATGGAAGAAAATACCTTTTCACCAAGAAAGAAACCTTCTATAATCTTATTTTTTTTTTCCTTTTTGGGGGCATTTTCCCAGTCAGTTACTTATTTTTTGAGTCCTATGTCGAGTGGAGGGTATACTCCAGGGACATGTAAGTTCTCAGTTCCTCCAAGGTGGCACAAAATGCCATGTGGTCTCTAAGCAAGCACAAACACTCTTTTCTGCCCAGGATCTGCGAGTAGGATTCCCTCTCTACATCCACCACCAGCTCCACCATGCCAGTGCTCCTCCTCACTCTAGGACTACCACTCAGGACTGAGTCCCAGATCAGCCATTTGATTCCCCCAGGGTCTTTAGACCAAGGGCTCAAAAGTGGACACTGCTGCCACCTTGGGGCCAGGGCTGGGGCCAGACTTCACTCCCCTCTCACTCAGGTGAAAAAGCTTTCTTACTGACCATTGAAGCTGTCTTTGTGGTGTTTGTGGATTGAGAAATCTGGGAATTGCAGGTGCTACCTGTGATTCTGCACCCTGAATCCTGCTCCAGTCCTGTCTCTGCAGCATGGCCAATGCTGGGCTGTGCTCTTCTTTCAGCCTGGTTTGATAGATCTTTCCTGTAGGCCTTCCAAACTGTTTTGGGCTGGAAATTACTTTCACTTTGTCACTTTGTGGCTTCTGCTGCTCTAGAATTTGTTCTGAGTCATTTTTTACAGGTATTTTATGTGCTGTTGGGGGGGAAGCTAGAGCATTTCTGTCCTTCTACTCTGCCATCTTGACTCTGCTCCCACCCCCATACAACTTGCTTATGATAGCAGATATTTTACATTTTCTTCTATTTTTCAATTTTTAAATTTTTTTCTAATAACATTTCTTCATGTCTCATGGAGTCATTGATTTCCATTTGATTCATTCTGGCTTTTATGGAGTTTAACACTCTCTAAAATTTAACACTTTCTGTTCTAAGCTGTTTGTCTTCCTTAACATTATTTTTTCTTCAGAGATTTTATTTCATTTTTTATCACTCATTTTCTTACTCTAGGTATTCAGACAATCTTTGTGAAAAGACCATTGCCCCCACTTTTCCTATGAGTCTCTTTTTGTTTGTCATTGTTATAGAGTTACTCTTTTCTTCTTTAGAGGGATTGCTAGGTCTACACTTATTTTTAAACTAGTTTATACCAGTCTTTGATTTATTTATCTTTCATGTTTTAGTTCTTAAATTGAAGTTTTGTGGCAGGGCCAGCCTTCTTTTTCTGCTGTGCCTTTGGGTTGGATGATCAGCCCTGCTTCGTCTCCTTCTAGGTGATCTGGGTTTTTGCACTGACCTCCCCTCCCCTGGTTAAGGCTTCCCAAATCTTTGAGCTTCAGAACACTGAATCTTTAGGGCCTTCTCTGGTTTCTCATTACAGGAACCTCAGAGCCCCTGGGCCTGGAGTGTTCCAATCTGGGTGCTATAGTGCCATGATGTTTGCTACCTGTTAATATTCTTGTCATTTCCAAGGTTCTAATACTGCCCTGGTCTGTCTGACCATCCTGTGGCTTTCTAGGGGAAGCCCTTTACTCTTGTTGTCTCCAGACACAGAGTATCTAGTCAGTCTGTAGTCATATTGGAAAGCCACCCTATTCTGTTGCTGGCTTTGCTGCCAATACCTGTCTTTATTGTCCTCAGGCTTCTGGCTGACCTCATGCAATTCTGGGGTGGAAGAAGTTACTGTAATTTCTCATTGGATTTCTCTATGACACAGTCTGATGTGAACTTCAGAGTTTTTCTGGGGCAGTTACATGGGAGTTAGATGGTCTGCCTCTGGGCAGGTGGCTATCAACTGAAAGTCAAAGTCCAAAATATTCCAGTTCCTTTATTTTCTCTGTTCTCTCAAGTACTCTCCCTTCTCTGCATCCTTCCTAATTTTTAATCATTTGAATAGTCACACCCCTCCCCTCTATAATCAATTAAATTGTTTATTCATGCTAATGGAGAGGGGCAAAATTTTAGATAATCTCAAATTTATATTTGGCTTTGGAATTTGTTCTCCAATATTTTAACAAGATGAAATATGAATAATTATCCTGTTGTCATCAAGAGCTGACTGCATGTCTTCAAAGTGATATGTATTCTTTCCCTAGATAAGCCAGGAAAATAAATCAAAATGGCAAGTAGCAAGCTTCAAGGACACATGGGTCAAACAAAGTTGGTTCGAATGCTCAAAGGGTTCCAAGGCAGCAGAATCCTGGCACCAAAGTTGGTCTCGGAAGAGGAAGCAAATAAAATGGTAAAGCCCTGCTCACTTTTGGGGTCTCACAGAACACAGATTTTCAAGGGGATCATCTGGTGTGCTTTTGTTGCTCTTTGGCTTTCTGAGATTAGTAGATTGAGAATTAGTTCACTGATGAATATTCAATAATATGGCAGCTGGTTGGGAGAAAGAAGTGATTTTGGAAAAGTGTATGAATTTCTTTAGCCTTCAGAAGTTCTTGAAATCTTAAAAAGAAAGAAGGCTAAAGAAGTTTGGAATACCCCAGTTTATCAACTGAAATGAAAATAAACAAGCAACCAGCTGGGGTTTGCTAACTCTTTGGTCATGTTGAATTGTAGGTTGTTTGGGATGAATAATAATAAGTAATATGGAGCATTGTTATGTTCAGGAGAACTTACAAATCACAAGAAAGCATAAGCCCTGGAAAATACACGTCTGCTTTTTCTTTGATTTTTAATTATATTTTCATGTTTATGATTCTAATAATGAACCCAGTGTTATCAAAAAATCCATGGTTTTGGGGGCATGGACCATTTTATGTTTAACTTATTTTATTGTGTGTTCTGATAATTAAAAAGGACCAGCTTTATCTGGTTCTCCTCTTTATGCTATGCACTTGAAACAACCCTGAGCTTAGCACCACCAAGAGATGCCAAAAGATGGCTTGTTTCTCTTGAAATTATATTAACTTCACCTAGATTCCAATCTAATGCTGAAAAGCCTGTTCTAGTCTATAGCTTTTTTAAAAAAAAAACTATAACAGAAAGACTTCCCAATTCTACTTATATTAGATTCAGACACTAACATACAATTTGGAAGGAGAATATGCTTTTGGAGAAGACATTGATTTTAGCCAAAGGCAAAATAGATCAGATAAATAATGTACTTTCCAATGTTAAAAAAATCATGTCAGATAATTCTTGTTACTTCCAGTACTCATGGATATTCATTCAATAAATATTATTAATGCTCACTGTATGCTAAGCACTGAAGAGGATACAACAATAGTACAGTAGAAAGACATAGTTCTTGTCCTCAAGAAATTTACCACTCTATTCTCTAGTCTAGTGTTGTCTCTTTCTAGTTTGAAAGCCTGAATGTTCTTTGTGGGGAGGGGAAAATCTGTTTCAGGATTTGAGGATGAGAGGCAAAAGTTCATCAGCAAAACCAGCTGGATCTAAGGACTTATGCATTCATGTACCTTGATTCAGTTTGGGGGTGAAGAAGGCAAGGCTATCTATTGCCTAAGCAAAGAATTCTGTTGGAGGGCAACCGAGGCAGTCAGAGATCATGGAGAAAAGCTTAGGCTAAACCAATGCTCATCAATAGGGGGGTAAGTAGACTTCAGGATCAGAGGCCACCTTGGCCCCATAGGGTAGAATTGGGACCAGTGGATTAAAGTTACAGTAAGGGAGATTTTGGCTGAACATAAAGGAAAGCTTCCTAATAATGAAAATTGTCCAGAAATGGATTGGGCTTCCTTGGACATTCTCTGTGCACCATGGGTCTTCAAGTGAAAGCTGGATGACCAATTGTAGGGGTGTTGTAGAAGGGAGTCATTCTTCTGGTAGAGATCACATTGGATAACACCAAATATCCCTGTTCTCTCAGGGACTCAATGATCCTAAAACTTAGCACTTTTAGCTTGAGTTCTGTTCCATTCAGTAAACTCTCCATGACCCTATTTGGGGTTTTCTTGGCAAAGTCACCGGAGTAGTTTTCTATTTCCTTCTCCAGTCCATTTTATAGATGAGGAAACTGAGGCAAATAGGGTTAAATTACTTGCCCAGAGTCACACAGCTGGTAAGTATGTGAGACTGGATTTGAACTCAGGAAGAGGAGTATCCCTGACTTTAGGCCTGATGCTCTGTCTATTTCACGAAACACTGCACTAAGTGCTGAAGATGGAAAGATGAAAAACTTTGCTCTTTTGGGTTGGTGAGCTGGCCCCAGCCACACCTCCACATTCCATTCTTTTGGTCATCCTGCTCTGTATCTGGCCATTGGGCCCAGAAAGCTCTGGAGATGAAAGTGAGGCTGTCCCTCACTTAAATCCAAGCCACTTGCAGGTCATTGGGAGAGATATGAAAGAAGTTTCCACACTGCTAAGATCATCAGTCTTGAGGAAAACAAAAGTTAAGATAAAAGTTATCAGCCAATCATCAGCAAACCAGGAGGCTCAGAAGCCATAAACCCAGGGTCCTAGGCAAACCAGACCAGGCTAGTTTGTAGTCAAGAACAGTCATCTGTTCTCTTACTACAGCACATGCTCAGGTGACCTCATGCATGTAACTGGAAACTCCTCGCATAAAATTAGAGCCTCAGTAGAATGATGAAGGAGGGAATACATGTGAATGGGAAGTGTAAGGGAAGATCTAATCGGGAAGGATTAGGACCAGTCCTGACCCAGTAGGGACTTAGGCTTGTTAACCCTATAAAGCTTGTTCTCACTTTTGTACTAACACACTCTCCTAGTTCTACGGGGGTGTGTCCGCTTCTCCAGCATGGAAAGAATTAAGAAGCGTTCCAACGGCACGGCATCACCTCCCTGATGTCATGGTCCTCTTGGAGAAGGAAGGACAAGTAGCACCAAGGCCTGGCAGTTTCTGCCACGGACAGGAGTGGATAATGGCAAAATCAGTAGCGATCCCACGTGCGGATTTGTCATTGTTTCCTTCCAAGACAGAAGCTGGGTTAATTTGGTTAGATTTATTCAAATGATGGGTTCCATTTTATTGTTTTTAGTTGGTCAGCAAATGTTTATGAAGTGTTTTGTGTGAGCCAGGCCCTGCGGGTGCAAGGCAAGACAGAAACTAGGCCTCCCCTGCTGGAGCTCATATCCTACTGGGGAACAGCATGAACTCCATACGCACAAGGTACATGTAGGGCAATGGAAGCCAGGCTTGCAGAATAGCATTCACATTGGACAATGGTGCTGCTTCTTTACTGAATTCATTAATTTAATCACCGGGCTTGGGACATTAAGGGTAGGTCCAAGAAGTGACCTGAACAGACGTCTTTTCATAGGTGACTGGGAGGCATCTAAACTTGTAGGGAGAGATTTAAAAAAAAATCAAATTCATATTTGAATAGCAAAATAAACTAAGCCCCTCCCATTATGTACTATTCACCCTTCTCATGCTTTTTCTATGCATCTTGCAGCTCTTTATGGCGCAGCTGCTGAGTTTGAGAGTGGAGTGTGTGGCGCTATCTCCCTGTGATTTCCAGGCTTTCCCTTCATCATCATTTGTGGGATCAAATTAAATTTTAAGAGGGAAAATAAAAGAAAAAGACCACACATGCCACTTCATATTACCCTGTAAGGAGCTCATAAGTGCAGGAGCATTTTCTTTTGTATAATTTATTTTAAATATTTCATTAGAAGAATGCAGTGGAGTCCTAAGACGATCCTGATGGTTATAAACAAATTATTCATGGTGAGCACTTGAACAAGAAAAACCTTTCTCAGTGTAGTCATTTGTGGCCCTTTATCTACTCCTATTTTTAATTCTAGCCCAGTCCCTCTGAATTCCTGAAGGAGATGTCCCTCACTACAGAAGAGCGTCTGTCTTCCACTCGAGTGATGTGCCGACCACAGATCACCGAGCTTTTAGATATGGGAGAAACCACTCATCAAAAGGTAGATCGTTGCTTCTTGGCCTGGTGTTCTGTACTTTTTTTCTTTTTCTTCCTGTCTTATTTTTTATTTCTGCTATTTAGATATCAAAATGACTCAAGAGAAAAATTTAAGCCCTTTGATTTAAATACACCTTTTTTTTTGGAGGCAATCTGAGTTAAGTGATTGCACAGCCAGGCCAAATTTGAACTCATATCCTCCTGACTCCAGGATCAGTGCTCTCTCTACTGTGCCACCCAGATGCACTTTTTTATACTTCTCAGGATGCCTTTCAGTAGCATAGAGGTTTCTGGACTTTAAATGGTACCATTATTTGCAGTTTTAGGAGGAAGATAGAGAATTAGTGTCATCATACCCAATGAAGCAGTCTTCTCTGAGGAAAGGATGATCACTCAAGACCAAAGGAAAATAAATACTAACAACAGTATATTGTGCCTTTCTCCTCAGTTCAGATTCCACATCCAAACAGAAGATTTTGAGTGCTAAAACTGGTGATTTTTAAATATTCTTCCTAATTCCAATAAAATTTTGTTGCCATCAATCTTAGAAAAGCCAACCTGGGTGGGGGGGGCAGAGCCAAGATGGCAGAGTAGAAAGATGCACATACGCTAGCTCTTACCCCACAGCCCATAAAATACCTGTAAAGAAGAACTCTCAAAAAATTCTAGAGCAGCAGAAGAAAAGCCAACTTTAAGTCACTACGAGTGAAATCTGACATTTCTACATTTTTGTGTGTGGTGGAAATTCAAATACCTGTGTAGTGAAGTGTCATGCTTTGAATAATTTATTTTTTTGGTCTCATGTTTAAATTGCTCATGTCTGTGCTTATATACATATAGCACCTTTCATCAGAGTGACCTAAAGCAATGTGCAGGCATAACCTCATATCTCACAACTCTAGGGTGGAGCTGAAGAGAGTGGACCTTCCCTGCTACACTCCCTTCCCTCCCCACCTAGCTGGAAATTGCAGAAGAGTCAGGAACCTGATGACAGCTGAGGTCCTTAGGATGAAAGGAATACCAAATGTACACTAAATACTGGACTTTGTGAATGTGGCTAAACACAGAAGTGCAGAATAGGCGGGGTCATGGAGTCTCTGCTTGAAAGTCTTTCAGAAGGCTGTTGAATTCAAATCTGGCATTGCTCATTGTGGTATCCATCACCTGTCTCAAGAGTGAGGTGTTGCAGTGGATAGTGCTGGGCCTGGAGTCAGAAAGACTTGAGTTCAAATCCAGTTTTGGCACCTATTAGCTATGTGACTCTGGGCAAATCACTTAACCTCTGCCAGCCTCAGTTTCCTCCTTGGTAAAATGAAGATTAATAACAGCTCCTGCCTCACAGAAAGTTGTAAAGATCAAACGAGATATTTGTAAAGTGCCTAGCACATGGTAGGTACTATAAGAATGTTGACTGTTTTGGGAAATGTTTGAAGTGTAGTTTTGCTTGCCAAGAAGTGAGGTTTTGAGTGGGGTCTAAAGTCCTGTCTGACCATATGGTTCTGCCCTTGGCTCAGTTCATCTTGAGTTTTCCCTGTCCCACTGTTCCTGTTGTCTGGTTTCTGCGTACGCCCTGTCTCCTCAGATTAGAGCTTTATGTCATCTTTTCTGCTGATTTAGTCTTAGTTCTCATAGTTGTGTGATTTTGTCCTTTGTTGGCTTCAATTCCACCCCCCTCACACACACACACAAATGTCTGATTCCTGGCATTTCCTTTTTTCTCCTGAAAACCAGACCTGAAATAGGAATTGATTGGTGGGCTCCTCTCACTGGACATGCTATACTTACCTTAAACACTCATGTCCAAAATGAAACTTGTTCTGTTTTCCTGTAAGCCTTCTCTGCATGTCACCGTTTCTCTTGTGGACACCCCTGTCCTCCCAGCCCCAGCTCTAGAACCACCCTTGTCCACTCTGTTTCCCAAACCCCACCTCCAGCCATCTGCCAAATCTCAGCTGTCCCAGCACCTCACTATCCTGTCTGGCGCGCCTTCCTAGCTCTGCCATGTTCTATGTCTGTGTAGCCACTGTTTGAGTTCATGGCTTTATCTTTGGACTGGGGCATTGTAGGAGCTGCTTAACTGGTACCCTTGTTTCTGTTCTCACCCCTCCCCCATCCACTGGTCTGCCATAGAACTCCCCCAATGAACCTTCCTGAGGCACAGGCTGGACAGTGTCACTTTTCTGCTTCTATGATGAGATACAATGATGACATGTGCAGACCTCTGTGTTATGGCATCCTCACAGTTATGGCACCTGAGTTCTCTTTGAGAACTCTGCATTTCATACAAATATATCTAAATATCCAATACTAGCTGTTTCCCCCACTTCCCCTGCCAGAGTCTCCATATCTTTGTCCATGCTCACATGGAGTCAGAAGAAGCCATACAAAGACCCTCTCAAGGTCTCTCTGAATAACTGGGGAACCAGTTGTGTGACATGGGAGACGTTGGCACAGGACTGCCCACCATGGCGTGCCTGCATCAAAGAAAGCTCTGTGCTCTATGAGCGAAGCATGAAACGTGAGAATAGAGAGCACCATCTCCACTCCCGAGGTTCACATGGACTTCTCTGTGCCTGACCTGAGCTAGAGCCTTTCTATCAGCAGCAGGCAGACGCTGTACTTTGACCCCACGCAGGGAGGTCATTTCCGTCCTCTTTGAGAGCCAAGGACAACAGCTCAGTCCAACCAATCAGAATGTGCTCTCTTTCTCCTCATGCTTTCCTCTCAGAACCCTCCTCTTCACTTGCTCCCATGGAGGTTACTTTCTAATGGGGAAGAAAACATATAAGAGGGAAATGGCAAGGGGAGAGGTAGACTCTGGGGGTGGGGCAGCTGATGTGCAGGTGGAGCAGCCAGAAGAGGGAGGAGAGAAACTGGGAGTGAAGCAAATATAGCTCGGGTGCCTCATGAAAAGGATCTGGGCTAGAGACTCACAGTTAGGAGAGAGGGCCTCAGGGTGGAGCAATCCTGGTCATATTTCCTCTGGATCCCTTCTCCAGCCTTCCTGTTGTTAGGGCTCCCTCCAGCTTGAAATGACATCTCCAGACATGTCTTGTTTAGTTTTTATCTAATTTTATTTTTTCAGTGAATAAAAATCTATTTGATTTCCTTCCTACCCCCTTTCAATTAAAAAAGAAAAAGAAAACAAAAACAATCCTTGTAACAAGAATGCATAGTCAAACCAAAAAGACTCCTTAATTGGCTATTTCCAAAAAAATCTACATCTCAGTCTCACCTGAGTCTACCCTCTTACAGAGGGTGGGCAGCATGCTTCGTCCTCTGGGTGTGTGCATGTTATATTCCCGCAATACAAAGTGAGTTTCCTGAGAACTAGGATGATTTCAGTTTCTTTGGTCTCTCCAGAGCCTCACACCATGACTTGCAAGGAGAAGGTATTTAATAAATGTTTCTTGGGAGAAGTCTTTGGGTACATTTCTTCACAGTGACCAAATGCCCAACAATGGGCCCATAATATCCAAGGCCAAAGGAGGCAAAGCTCTACCGTATTGATGGCTGTTTCCAGGCAGCTGTTTTCAGCTGCTACAAAAATAAAAGGAAATCCTTTGCAAAATGAAGTTGCCCCAATACAGTTTCCAAATGAATAGGGAAAATCACTTTGTTTTTAGTCAACTCTTAGGCATCATGTGGGCAGAACAAGAAGAACAAAACCTTCTTTCAAACACATCCTCTTCATGCCTCTAATTTAAAAACTGGAATTTTCAATGAGGAGATGGATTCCCAGCTGAGCCACAGCACTTATTATCTATTGTGTGCTGAACCCAGGAGCAGTGTTGGGAGGGGAAACATGAAGGAAGACAATATTCCTATTGTTAAGGAGTTTATAGCCTAGTATATTTTTCAGGCTCTATTATCTGAGCAATGTTAACATTATTCTTTGTCCTAAAAAAAAGACATTTTATTTGAGCATATAAGGAAGAGGTTCATAAAATGACTTTTGGGTATGTGTATATCATGGACCCCTTGAGCCCCTTCAACTCTTGGATAAAGGCTAGGGACTAATTTCTCAGAATCATGTTTATAAGTGCATATAATAAGATACACAGAATGACAAAGGAATCCAATTAGATTGAAATACAGTTATCGAAATAGAGAGATAAAAAGCTTTCAGACCTCAGTTTAACAGTCACTTCTGTAAGAATTAATTAACCCAAACCACTTAAACTAAAAGTTATTTCTCACAATCACTTAATCCATTGGGACTTAATAACCGTATTGTAGAGGATGATCATTGCAAAGCTGTAGATGGACCTGATTCAGACATGTCCTGGCCATTTTTGTCAGACACATTTTGAAGTCAGGGATACTTAGGAATTCTGAATGAGACTGTTAGAAGAGAATATGACCTTGAATCAGTGATGGTCTCTGGGAAATTAGGAGGTGGATGTGTGGACTCCTGCAGTGTTAGTGCACAAGTTAGAGATGGCAGCTTGGGTTTCTTTAAAGTATTATCATGACCCAACTGTCTTTTTAGTATCTTGGTTAAAAGAAAGGGAAATACTATAACTTTGTGGTGAAGGATGTCTGGGAATATGGTAGATGGTGCAGCAGATAGAGTACCAGCCCTGGAGTCCAGAGGACCTGCGTTCAAATGTGGCCTCAGACACTAGCTGTGTGACTCTGGGCAATTCACTTAACTCTGATCGCTTCAAAAAAACCAAAGCTAACAACACAGTAACTTCCTTGGCTACGTGGCTTTACCCTCTTTGCCTGCATAAGCTTGGTGATCCCCCTGGGCAGTCACTGTCTGGAGTAACTGATACAATTAAAGTTTTTCAAAACCATTCAGTGAGAACAAAGACGCTTGCAGAAAACTGAGTTCCTAAATGTTTTCTAACTTGTTCTGGTTTGAAGAGATTAGAGCTCTTCACTAGAGCCTCACATAGTAGTGTCTCATCCCCTTACCTGGGCTGGAGGCACGTGAACAGCACTGAAGGAGTGGGAATGTTTCTGCTGGAGAAGAGGAGACACGGCCGACACGGTTGTGTGGAGATGGGATTAGATGCTCCTTGGTTTCAGGGTGCAGGAGGAGCAGCAATAGTAGAGCCCTTCATTTCAGTGCAAGGAAAGATTTCCTAATAATCAGTTGTTGTTTAGCCATTTGCACTGGAGTCTGACTCTTCGTGACACCATTGGAGCTTTTCTTGGCAAAAACAGTAGAGTAGTTTGCCCTTCTCTAGCTCATTTGACAGATGAGGAAACTGGGGAAAACAGGGTTAAGTGACTTGCCCAGGATAGCACAGCTAGGAAGTGTCTGAGGCTAGATCTGAACTCAGTCTTCCTGACTCCAGACTCAGTGCTCTATCCACTGTGACACCTAGCTGCACCCCCTCTGGGACTACCCCCCACCCCCCTCATTAGTCAGAGCCCTCATTATTCTGGATGGGTCACTTGTCATGGACGCTCTAGAGGAGATTACTGTTCAGAAATGAGTTAGACAAAATGGACTCTAGAGTGCCTTCCAGCCCTGAGACTGTGGAAGTGTGGGTGGAACAAACAGAACCTAAGATCCTTTCTCATTACCCTTTTAAAACAAATACACATGCCCACACATATCACAATACATATGCACATATTCATATATGCATATACATGCTGTACATATGTACATATATGTAACAGGGATGGTATGTAGATCTTCTAGCGGGGACTGACTTCCCTTTTTACTTTGAACCCCTAGATTGTGGGTTCTTCACTTTGGAAGCAGGGACATCGATTAGGAGGTCTAGGCAAAGAGGCATTCATTTTAGTTTGGATGTTTTTCTGCCCCCATACAAGTTTCTTCCCAGTTCAGTCTCCCAAAGCAGCTGGTCCTCAACTCTGACTGGTCCTCAAACCACCTCAAACCACCATTAGAATATGATCAATGTATTAAGAAAGTCTTTATACATTTACATCCCTCCTCTCCTTAACTTCAATCTGTTTTCCTTCTTACTTGACAATACTAGTATTGACCATGGTGACATATCATGCAATTCCCCACCACATTCCATAGGCTGTGCCATAGTATTATTCTCTGTATAATACCATACGCCTGACTGACTGTTCAGCCACCTTACTGTTCTCTCTGAGATGCCTTTGGTTTCCATGGTCTGTCCTGTTGCCTTAGCAATGGTTGCTTCTTCTGGAATTGGCGAGCCCAGGCAAGGACTTTTCACTTCCTCAATTCCTTGAAGGCCTCCTGTGTTGGCTTCCATGGGGCCAGGCGGATGCGGCTCCATTTTATCTCTTGCCTTGGTTTGGAGCATGGCCGTGATGACTCTGGATCAATCACAGCCTGCTTACAACCCTGGAGCTGGAAATGGGGAAGAGAGAGGATTTTATTTACTCTCCTAGGCTCCTTTAATTTCAAGGAGTGTTCCAGAGGTTTCTTTTTGTTGGGGATTTATTTGTTCTCATTCTTCTGTATTAATTTAGGAACTTTTAAGGTAGTAAATCTACTTGGTGGTCCTTACTGCTAATGCTTATAGTGTTGGGCTGGCTCTCTCTTAGAACGTGACCTCTCTGAAGGTTTCCTGTAGGTATAACCAAAGTGCGTGGTATAGACATGATCCTGTGTTCCTGAGGTATGGCAGGGCCTACAAGTTGGAATGGTTTCAAGTACAGACCTGGTGGTGGACTGTATTCTATTTTTTTTGTTTCTTGTTTTGATACCAAGCACCGATCTCATTAAGTTGGGAGAGTCTCATCACCAGGCAAACTGCATTGTAGCACAACTGTCCAAGTCTGCTTACTGAGTTGGAGAGAGCTGTGATCAGGGCTGATGCAGGCAGGACCCACGGTTTCCAAGCCTAAGTTTCTTGAAATATTGGGTGTTGTTTCGGTGTCGGAATAGACCAATAATTCTCTTTCTTTGCCTGTGGTTTCTGTAATTGGGTGAATCTAATAATATGGTGGTACTTTTAATTTTTCAGTACTCAGCCATTGACCTGGATCAGACATTATTCCAGCCCTTCCCCTCGGAGATTGTATTTCAGAACTATGATGCTTGTGAAGTCTACGAAGTACCACTGATCCTTAGGAACAATGACAAAGTAAGTCATCTCATGTGGGCATCTCAGTGTTCCAGTGCATATAATGTGTGCGAAACCTGGCTGGATCCAGGGAAAAGTCATGAGAAATCTATGTTCTGATTGGTCCTAAATAGGGGGATCTGGTGGCATGTAAACTTATAATTTAAAGCCTTAAATATGATCAGTTGGGTTGGGATTTTTTTCTTTATAAATAAGAAGGAATAACTAATAAAGTTTATATAAAATGGAAATTGGAAAATCCTTGTGTCTCCTTTAATTAAAGTTTCAAACTGTATTCCACAGATCATGGGGAAGGTAATAGTAAGACCTTATGAAGTTCTGCAAAATTTAATGTTGTTTATATGAAGAAAAACATTTCTATCCTTAACTTTTTCTGTGTTGAATAAGTTACTCACGTGTCCCTTACTCTAGCCTCTCTCGGTTTTAGATATTCTTCAAACTTTATCTATAATCAGGAACTCTAAATCCAGCATCTGTTAACTTACTATTATTTTTTATTTTGGTAATTGTATTTCAATGTGATTGGCTTCCTTTGTGACTATATGCACTTTTATTTTACACATTTGAAAATAGACTTCCAAGAAAGGGTCCATAGGCTTTACCAGACTATCCAAGGAGGCTGGGACGCAAAAATGGTTAAGAGGCTCTGATCTGTGGCCAGTCAAAGAAGGCTTCCTGGGGTTTAGTCTAGCCGTGACCTTCTCTTTGTTTTTCAGAAAGATGCTTCCTTCCCAGGCTTACTCTGTCTTCCTTAGAGTCAGATTAGACAGTATTTCAAAAGAAACTATGAAATGTCCCTGGGTTCTGCATGACACCTGGCAAAAAAGTTACGAAGAGTAGAACAAGGTCAGTGTGAAAAACAAGGAAGTGTGAAAAGTAATGAGTGAAAAAAAAGCATCTGAGAGATGCAAAAGTTTAGGTGTCAAGGCAGATGGGAACATTTTAAGATGGGTGAGGAGAAAAGGAATTTATATATAAAGAAATGGGAGGACAAAATGAATACCACACAAAAAGCCAAGAGCATCGAGAAGATTTGCAGACATACCCGGTGCGATAATTCATTAAAGGAGTCAGTGAGGCCTCTCAGAGATCAATGGGGTAATTTAGTGACAGAAAAGGTAGATGTGGCAGAAAAGAGGAGATTTAATTCTTTGCTTAGGCGTTAGCAAGGGAGGATAATGGAGCCAAGGCTGAAACAGTGACTTGGAGAGGAAAAAGATTCTTCAAAGAGCTCAGGGTCACATCTGTAAGCAGTAGTTACACTACAAAACGCAAGTAAAGTCCTTATCTTTCCTGTGAAGTCTCTCTGGGGTTTGCCAACGATTTCAATTTCTGTTAAGTAAGCATATGACAAGTAATTGTTTACACAGGTTTTATATAAATATATATAGATTATATTTACATTTCTCTTTCCGTCAATATCTATCGTATTATCTGTCTACCCTTCTGTCTAAATATACATCTATCCATCCATCCATCTATCTATCCATCTAGACAACTACCTATCCATCTATCTCTCATCTCTCTATTCATCTCTCATTTATCTATCTGCCTGTCTACCCATACATCCATCTATCTAACTATCTTTCATCTTGAGCTAATTTCTACCTCTGTCTCATGTGTCCTAAGACATAGTGAAAAGGGAACTAGCACATTTTAATTTGTTGGATTATGGTTGAGAATTAGGAGTCCTGGGTTCCAGAAATAGCTAAATGACCTTGAACCAATCTTTTCCCTTCTTTGGGATTTGGTTCCTTCTCTGAGAAATGCAAAAGTTGCATTATATGATCTATAAGACCCAATACAGCTATACTAGTCTGTGGTTCGGTGAATAAATGGGTACGTGAACTCCATAAACTCTAAATATCCTTATTCCAACTCCCACTCTCACTGATAAGTTTCAGGTCCACTTGTCTTTCTCAGAGTTCCATGCATGCCAGTGTGGAGCCAGGAGTGACATTAATGCCATTGGTTTGAGCCATCCTTGAGATACCTTTCCCTAAGATAATCAGTTGAAAATAATTTTTGGCAGATATTTTAATTGGATTTTATAGAGGTTATTCACTAGGGTGGTATAGTAAGAATGACTGATATAAAGCCTATCCGCCCACCCCCAAGTCTCCCCTCTCCCACAAATACCTAGAGTCCTGGACTCCTGCTTAGAGAGTTCACCTGGCAAAGGATTGATTCAGTGTTTTGCAGCTGGAAGTCCTTTTCTCCTAGTCGTGGACTGCTCAAGAAGTTTCTTTTAGGAACTGTGTAGTTTCTTTACTGACTCCTCATAGAGTTATGAGTCCATTTACAGTCTGTTCTTAGCTCCTAGTACAGACCCTATTACTACCTGATGTAGTAATGCTTCTAGGATACCAGTAGGAAGATGAGAAGTCCAAAATTTTCTGGACCTTTTGATTCTTTCAAAGTCCTATTCTGGTGGGGGTGGGGAGAAGGAAGCAGAACTGATCAAGGCCAAAACCAAGACCTCTCCCTCCTCTCTTCTTCCCCAAGGTGGTTTCTCTTCAGGGGAAAGCCATACTCATTCCAACCTCTGGAATAACCCTGCTCTTCTAAATTAGCCTGCCAATTTTTAGATGATCCCTGGACTGTGACCATGTTTCCTTGACCTCTATAAATCCTCCTTCCCAGTGTAATATCATTTCAGTACCATCAAGTACTTCTCACAATTAGTTTAAAGCCTGTAATCTGGAGTGATTGCTTAGGCGTTTTATCACTTAATTTAAATGGTGTGTTATTCAGTTGTTTCAGTCTTGTCTGACTCTTTGTGATCCCATTTGGGGTTTTCTTAGCAAAGAAATTGGAGTGTTTTTTTTCCATTTCCTTCTCCAGCTCATTTTCAGATGAGGAAACTGAGGCAAAACAGATTAAATGATTTGACCAGCCTCACACAACAAGGTCGTATCCAAGGTCAGACTTGAACTCATGTCTTTCTGACTCCAGGTCCAGTGTTCTATCTACTGTTCCACCTTGCTCCCTTTAAATGGCATAGGGTAGTTTAATTGAGTGAATCAACCCTACCTTTACAGGTGCAAGTACAATAATGGCAGAGACCTTCCAGTGAACTTAACTTGAGATGAGCTGTTTTGAGGCTTCTCATTTTTTTATATTTTATCTGATCATATTCCTATAATTGTTAACAATACTACGAATTAAAAGAGTTCCAGCTTTGAAAAGCAAAAAGTCCAGGTATAATGCTACCTTTGACCAGTTATGAGACCTCTGCTTTTGATGTTCTTTGTGATGGCCACCATCTTTAAGGATTTGTCACTAAGTAATTTGGTTATGAGCACTTCTTCTTTACTTTGACCTTGGCCTCCTGTCTTTGGGCTGCTTTGAAAATGGGATTTGGTAAGAGTATGAGCTCATTGAGGGCAGGGACCATTTCATTTTGATTTCTGTAGCTGTAGCATGTAGCACAGTGTCTGCCACATAACAAAGGACTAAGGAGTATTGGTTTAGAATGGAAATGGATTTCATCCCACAGACAATAATCCCTATTTAACTGACTAGTATTGGGATTGTATCACAAGCCTGTCAATTACACCTTCTTGTCCTAAAATACTCAGTCCACAGTCAAAAATAATAGTCAGTGAAGGGCACACTTGGGAGATCTGACCCTTTGGATATATTATTTCTTCGGATGCCTGTCCCAAGAATTTGTGAATGAGTGCTACCCAGCACTGACCAGAAGCCAACAGAATGAGGTTAATATTGTAATGACTGATCTGAGCAACTTTGCTGACCATATATCAGAGAACCATTGGCTACTGGAGCTGGAAAGGATCTTAAAGTTCACCTCTATTACCCTTTCCTCATTTTATCAGTGAGAAAAATGGATGCCCAGAGACACCAAATCTGTTGTTTGAGGGTCACTTATCTGGTAAGGGATAATGTCAAGACTGTGAACTCACCTGATGAGTGATTGAGCCAAGACAAAGAGGACCTTCTGAATTTAGCCTGTGCTCTTCTCTTTCAAATCTCATTTTCCCATTCATTTTCTCATATTTCTCAGACATGCTTAGTTTGTCCATAATCATCTGTGTTTTCTCTGCAGATTCCAAGATTGGTAAAGATTGTTGAGGAAAGTTCCCCTTACTTCAAAGTCATCAGCCCCAACGATATTTGTAATAAAGTAGCCCCAGGGGTGCCGTCTACGTTCCGGATCCTCTTCACTCCAGAAGAGAACAAGGTAACTTGTGCCAATCATCCAAGAAAGGGGGACCTTTGTCATTGGGTCATTCCTACTGGTGGAATGGAAAGGGAAAATGACAGCATTTATAGAGCACTTTACGGTTTGTAGAATGCTTTACATATGTTATCATCTTTGGTCTTTACAATAGTCCTGTGACCTGAGTTCTATTATTATCTCCATCTTACAAGAAAGGAAAGCAAGGCCTACAGACATTAGGTGACTTGGCTGTAGTCACAAGGCAGGTTTTGATCACAGATCTTCCTGATTCCAAGTCCAGAGTGCTACCTACTGTGCTACCTAACTGCCTTTTAAAAAAAAAAAAAAGTAATGTAATATTTTAAAGGCTATTTTTCTAAGGAACCAAGCTTTGAAAACCACATTTTATGTGTTTTCCTGTGTTTAAAGACCATGAGACAGACAAGAGAGTCATTTGCAATCCTGTCCAGTGCCAGGGTCTATGATTCTATAAAATGCCCTTTCCCAAGCACATGGCTACCACCACTGCCACCACCATTATTATTAAAGAGCCTTTACTAAACTCCCATATGTAGCTACTATAGAGGCAGTGGGGGCTGTGGGTAGGGTGCTGGAATTGGAATCAGGTAGACCCATCTTTGAATCTTATCTTTGACACTAGCTATGAGACCCTGGGCAAGTCATTTAACCTCTCTATACCTCAGGCAACTCCCTGGGATTCATACATTGTCACACATGGATTGTAATCTGCATCAGTGGAAGGAGACCTCTCACCAAGAGTTTTTCTTGCTGACAGAATCACAGATTCTTTATCTATTACTATAGTTGGTACCAAGTTCTAATGCTTGCAGTAATATCTTATGCTTGTATACTCCTTTAAGATTTACAAAATGTTTTCTCCACATCTTTGTGAGGTTGGCAGCACAAGTAACGGAGCCAGAACTTCTATGTCTTTGGGCTCTAAATCTCTTTTAACTGTTGTCTTTTACATGAGTAGATAGATCTCAATCAGGTATTAGAGGAAGAGATGAAGCTACTTCCTTACTACTGGCTAGGTAGGGACCTGGGCCCTCAGAGTGGTTGGGAATGTTTCTTGTTATTCTCCAGGGGATGAACCACCCCCCAGTGAAAACTGTTCAAAGCAACTTCTGCCTTTGGGTTTTATGATCTAAATATTGATGCAAATTCAAAATAAAAGGACAGACAATTGTGTAATATAAGAAGAGGTAATGCAAAGGTAAGAGTGTGGTAAATCAAGGAATAAGAACCTCTCCAAGTAGGTTTTTTTTAATGTTAAACTTATGTCTTTTGGTGTTTGGGATGTCATATTCTAAACTCTGTATTGCTTTATAGCACTTATTGCTAAATTATTTGTGATCCTGATTCGTGATCCTGTTTCCTTGGTACTTGAAATCTTTCTTTCTGGAAAAATGCTTGAGTTATTTTTTTCTTTGACTTGGAAGCCACAGATTTTGGCTGCAACATTCCTGGGAGTTTTCATTTTGGGTTTTCTTCCAGGTGGTGACCAGAGAATTGTTTTTATTTGATTTTGCCCCCGGTTCTAAAGAACTAAGCAGTTTTATTTTATGGTTTCTTGAAATATGATGCCTGGGTTGTTTTTTTTGTTTGTTTGTTTGGTTTTTTTTTAGTAATGGCTTTCAGGCAAGCTAAGAATTCTTTTTTTTTAAAAAGTTTTTATTAATGTCATTAAAAAATTTCCCTTTGTATAGTATCCCTACTCTAACCCAGGTAGCCATCCCATATAACAAAGAATATATTTAACAGACAAAAAAGAGAAAAAAGTAGGGAAAAAGTTGGGATGACTGATGAATATATCAAAAAAGACAGAAAATATGTGCAATATGCCATATTCATAATCCAATAGTTCTTAAACTACCTCTCTTCAATTTGTTTTCGATGTTAGTTATTTTTGATATGAGATACCTTAAATTTTCTTTTATTTTTCAGTCTTTTGACATTTAATATTTCTAGTTGTTTCATGAAGTTATGGACTTCTATTTGGTCTGTTCTAATGTTATTGCTTGAAAAGCTCTCAAGGCTTAGAGAGACCCATAAGTAGAAATCAAAATCATGGTAACAGGAAGAAGCACATATGCTCCTGTAATGTTAATTATGTTAATGAGAATTAAAGATCTTCCCTACTCATTACTGAATCTACCCATTAAGGGAAGTATGATGAGGGGAGATTTGTTTTGTAGGAAGGCCCACACCTTTTGTTAATTTCTAATGAGGCACTGGTTCTCAAGGGTTGTGATGCCCTCTGGCTCTGAAAAGTGTACATATACTCTGAGGTGAGGTTTTGTTTTGGGACTGACTTATTGGAAGTGTTTTTTGGGCAGATGATAATCTGGATAGCCACTAAGGAGCCCCCTGGCTTTGAAAACCCAGATCTTGGCACTTCTGTCTCTGGTAACTATGTACATATGTAGCGGTCAGACAGTTGGATCTGTCTGTTGATCTGTGACGTATGTATTGCTTATGGTCAGACAGTTGGAAGTCCTGTCTGCTGGGCTTTATTTCTCTGTTTGTATATTCTCTGAAGTTCAGGGTCCTGACTTTTCCCCCTGAACTAAGTGAATGATATGTGTGCTTGAATAAAGAAGATTGTTGACCCCTCAAAAGTCGCAGATCTAAGAACCTGCGCGGCAGGCTCTCTCCTGTCTATGCTGGGTCCTTGCTGTTACAGCGCTCCATTACGCTGCCTGCTACTAGTGTTTTCCTGAAGATGTTTTCAGTGAGTTTGTAGAGTATGAGCTTGTTCAACTATTTTATTTTTTATTCAACTATATTTTTGTTTAATTACATTTTAATTTTTATTCAGTTATAAAAAGCACTGATTTTACCTGTCTTCACAACAGTCTATGCAAATTAGACATAAAAGGATTTATTGTCGTCCAGTTGTATCTGACTGTGACTCCATTTGGGGTTTTCTCAGCAGAGATATTGTAGCAGTTTTGTCATTTCCTTCTCCACCTCATTTTACAGATGAGGAAACTGAGGCAAACAGCAGGGTTAAATGACTTGCCCAGGGTCACACAGCTAGGAAGTATCTGAGATTGGATTTGAACTCAGGAAGTTGAGTCTTCCAGACCCAGTGCTCTATACACTGTGGCACCACCCAGATGCTCCTATAAAAGGGATGGTAGTGGGATAACAACTTGTCCCAGGACTATTTCTATCTGAACTCCATCAAAAACAATAAGTTCATTAAGAACACATCAATCACTTAGCTTCACCTCTAAGCTTACTTTGAGCTGTAAGGCTGGTCACAGAAGTCAAAATAAGGCACCGGCCAGTGCAAAAGAGACTACCCAGAGCAACTGTCACCTCTCTTTTTCTTCTGATGAGGGGATACCTTTTTTGGTGGAGGGTTGGGTTTCACAAAATCTATAAGTGACCAAAAAGGAAGGTGCTTGGAGCCCTGGCAGGGGTATGTTCCATGTGTAGTCAGCAATGCCAACAAAGCTACAGAAGTAGAGAGTGCTCTGTGCAGGAGGTTTGCTTAGAAAAGGTAGGGGATTTAAACAGAGAACAGAGGGTGAGGAGGGAGGCTGTCTTATATAGAGATGAAAGAGACCTCTCATCTGCACCCAGGGACCAGAAAGAACAAAGCCACTGGGGGCCACTAAGTAGCACCATCATGCACAGAGCTCTGGACCTGGAGTTAGGAAGCCCTGAATTCAAATTTGCCCTCAGACATGTACTGGCTATGAGAATCTGGGTGAGATACTTTATCTCTCTCTGCCTCAGTTTCCTCAGCTCTAAAATTAGCATAATAACAGCACCTGCCTTTCAGGGTTATTGTGAGCTCAAATGAGATGATGTTTGTAAAGTGCTTTTAGCGTTGCCCAGCACACAATCGGTGTTTAATAAATGCTTTTTCATTCTACCTCCCCCCTTGTAGGTTAGGTACAAGGGCAATAACTTGGTTTAAGAGTAAAGAATCATGGATTTAGAACTCGAGGTATGGCTTAGAAATGGAAAGGAAAGGGAGGTGGTCAGTGGGCATCTTCCTAGCTTTCCCCTCCCAACTCTTTAAGGATACAGAAAGAGTATGTGTAGACCTATTGCCTTTGGTCAAAGTCTGTTGTTCTGGAGAGCAAGCAGGAAAGGAGAATCTTTTTTTTTTTTGCTGGATACTTAGCATAGTTTGTGGGTGCTCATAAAATTAAGAACCAGAATGTTAACAATGCTATACCTCCCCCCAATATTCCTTGATGCTTTGTAGTAGTAAATTTATTTCCGTGATTGGTCTAGATCTGTAATTCCAAATCAAATGCATCAGTACTAAGGTACATGAACACAACTTCATGAGTAGGGTTTGGTTATATTTTAAAAACAAAATAGTCATTCATTTCTCTAAGGCATTGTATATGAGATCTGTCTATGAAATGGTAAGCAATTGGCACACGCTTAGGTATTCAAAATTATTTACTGCATGTTGCTAAAGGAAAGTAATTGTGAGTTTTGTAGCTTGTAAGTCAGAGGGCTGAATGGAAGCAGTGTGATCTTCTTTCATTATCTCTTGTGATGAAGAAAACATGTCTTCTGTTGGATAAGCATATTTCCATCACGCAAGATTAGAAAACCTCTAGAGAATTTTTTTTTTTGCATAATTACATAGTAAATAAATAGCTGAAATGCATCTTAGTTATGTTGGCACCGGCTTCATGAATATGAAAAGTTAGTATTTCCATTGGGGCCCATTTCCAACAAGTAATTCTAGATGCTGCTTTGTTTACATGGTATTGTTTTACAATTCTTTATGGAACTGTGAACATTTTTATTCCATAGTGTAATTCTTTGTGTATATATAGTATATATCTGTTGGGAAACTTTTGATTTTAAAATAAACTAATTGAAAATTTCATGTATTATTAATCCTTTCAGGTTTTTAAAAGGTACTGAAAACTGTAAAGTTCCATTTCCAGGATATGAATAGTCATGGGGAGAGGTACCAGGGGAAATTTAACAGGTTTTCCTAGTTTGGGGCAAATTTGAAAACCTCAGCCTCATGGGGACACTGGTATTTTGTATGAAAATGGATATCTTGATCCAAATTTGTAATTTGCAAGGTGCATTTTCAATAAGGATGGATTTTCTGCATTTTTCTTTTCATGTTGACACCTGCCCAACTCTCGTCTTGCTAATAATAAAGGTTCACTCCAATAAACATTTATTAAGATCCTACTCTAAGGCACTCTGCCAGATTCTGGGAATACGAAGGCAAAACAGTCTATGATAATAATGAAAATAAAAAGCAATAGTAATAACAATATTGCATTTGTACATAAGGACGACACTATTAACTGACCATCAGAAGAAAAATGAACTTTGAGTTCTTTTTTCTCCCTAGGAGTGATGGTGTAGTAGAGTGGCCACTGTCCCAGGGATGAGCACACTCCGTCTGCCCCTTGGGATTCTGAGGCCCTGGGAGGATGTGCTGGGGCTTTTCTCATACTACTGTTGGCTTAAGGTCCCCCTCTCCCCGGCTTTGCTCCCTCCCTCCTTAGGGATTAGCATTGGTCCTACCAAATTCATGGCATATCTTCCATGTGAGAATCATTTCAGCTGCTGATGGAAAGCATCCTGAGAGTCTCTCACTCCTTGCTTCTCTGTGTGCTGATGCTGAAACCAGCTGTCAAATTCAAATTCTGGAATGCTGGGACACCCAGGTGTCTTCCTGGCCTTTTGAGACTCATAGGTTTTAACCCTTCACTTAGAGTGGAAAAGAAAATGTAGAGGCTCCTATCATGGAGACCCATTTCATAGGGTCACCTAATGCCAGAGAGAGAAGGCACCTCCCAAGGCACCTCTCTCTGTCTCTGTCTCTGTCTGTCTCTCTCTCCCTCTTTCACTAAATGAAAGGAAGGAGTCACACCACCCGAGCCTTGCTGAGTCAAGAATGACCACAGAAGCCAGGCTAATGCTGATTTAGGCCATTCAAGGATGCTGCACATGGTCCACAGATTGGAGCCAGCTATATAATATCTCCTAAAGCTCCATGTCATCATGAATCTCCCAGAAGCAGTATCCTCAACTTCTCCGTGTGAGGTGATGCTGTTCTAGGTACTCCATGGAGGCCCCGGACCCCTTTTAAAATAACATCATAGATTAGATCGGGAAGAGACTCTTTTCACCTGTTTCCAAAACAGAGAAGTAAAATGATTTGCATGTTGTCACATAGAATTCCAACCCAGGGCCCACTCTGGGGCGCTGATAAAGTTGTAGAGAGGCATATATTCACATTTTCTTGCTCAGTTCCTCTTGTAACCAGCTATACATTTGTGAAATGGCTGACCAAAGCCGAGTCTTCAGTTTTTAGCTACAGAACGGAGGCTAACAGAGAGATACCATTTGATCCCCATTTATTTTTAGAAAAAATAAAACATTTTTCAGAAAGTATCACTTTCTCTCCAAATGCCCAAACTATTGGAAATGTATATATTTTCCTTTATCCCCTGCTGATCTTTGCTCACCCCCATCCTCATTTACCCACCCCACATCTGGAGCATGAGATATGTAAATTGCAGCATGCCACAACTTAATAAGCCAGTCCCCTTTCAATTGGATTTTCTACACCCACATTATATTAGGATGTCCAAGATGATAATACAATTTACAATTTTTTCTGTCATCTACTAATTCAGCTTCACGGGGATTTAAATTGTCCACAATGTTAAATGCTCAGATAACAGGTGCAACACATTCACATTGCCTTTTCTTGTCTCTTCTTTCAAAGAAGATTATGTGTAATGTTATTAATTTGATAATCCTTGCGCAAGTATAATACACTGTGGAAATGTGATAGTTAATGTTCAAAGCACACAGCACAAATCAGGAGCCTTTTTAAAAAAAAAAAAAACCAAAGTTCAAAGTCAGAATCCTCTTTAAATTTGTATTTTTCATATAAATTCTTAATGAAAAAATGTTTTACCTTCATAGTAAATTAAGTTTCCCCAAATTATAAAAAACATGTCATGGTAGCACTGACTCTAGGATTTAGGATTCCTGTTGAAGCTTTTTTCTTTTTCATTAAAAAAACAAAACAAAACTATTGATTCATTTTGTTTTGACACAGGAGACTTCCTGACAATGCCCCACCCAAGTCCATTCCCTGGAGACAGTTAAAGCATAATTCTTTTCTTCAAAGTCTGGACAAATATCAGGTTTAATCGGGCTGGCATTTGAAATCAGACACTTTTGGAATTATGGGACGTCAGATTGAAAGGGACCTCAAAGATCATCTAATCCAGTCCTTTCTTTAATCCCTCTCTTTCTGATTTCATCTCTACCCTGCCCTTTCTTAAACATTTTTGATTGGACTCTGCCATATCCTCAAGGTCTTGTCATCTGTGTTTCCTCCCTTTCCCTGCTAAACTCTTAGAGTGTTCCACATTTACTGCCTCCGCTGCCTGACCTCACATTCATTCCTTAACCCCTTGCAATCTGGATTCTGACCCAACCATTCTGCTGAAACGGTTGTCTCAAACGTTACTGGCTATCTCTTAATGACTAAATCTGAGAACCTTCTTTAAGACCTCTCCATCCTGTGCCTTTAGACAGTTTTGTTCACCATATGATCTGAGAGATTTGGTTCCTATGACACTGCTCTCTCCTACTTGCTATCGATGTTTTTAGTCTTTCTTCTGTCATGGGCCCTCTCCTACCCCACCATCATAGTATTTTGGTGGTCTACAGACCCCTTCTCAGAATAATGTTTTTAAGTAATTGAAGGAAATGATAAATTAGAAGTTAGTGAAAAGAGATGTATCTTTTTTTCTCATCCAAGTACATTGACCAACCTCCACCCCCCCAAAACATTCCCTAAGCCTGGTTGTCCCTCAAAGGTTCTGTCCTGAGCTCCCTTTTCTACCTTCCATTCTCTCTTTTTATGGTCAGGTTGACCATCAAATCAATTATCCCCTTTATGCATAGGGGTTCCCAAACTATATAACCCACCCTAATATTTCTCCTGAAATCAGTCACCAGTCCAGTATTCTATCTGTTAGTCATAGTTCAGGCTTGCCATCCTTTCCCCCATCTCTTCCAACCATCTGTGAAATTCTTCATCCTCATTTCAACTCACAGTCTCTCTACCTTTCCTTCTTCTAGTCTGTTCTGGCTTCATTGTCCTCCCTCCTTAGTCTTAAACCTATAGTGAAATGGTTCACCTATGTACTATTTTCTGCCCTTGGATCTCTCCTCCCTCTTTTCCATTTTGTCTTGGTGCTGCTGATGTCTTGCCAGAACTAAACCCTGAGTTCGCCTCACTATTCCTACTTGAGTGCAGCTGACTGCCACTGGAGAAAGTCACATATTGGGCTTCGTTAGAGGTTGGGTTATCCAACACAATTGGGCCCTCACTGCTGCCTGGAAACCCTATCATCCTTACATGATTGACAATAATAATGTCCCCCATAGAGACTTTCCCTGCTTTTCCTTGTCTCCTACAGCCCTCTTCGCCTTCCTGCTCAGAGAGAACCTACCTTTCTGTCCTTCTGAGAAAACCAAGGTCAGCTGAAGTGAGCTCCCTCTTCTCTCCTCCACATCACACACCATTGTCTCTTCTTCTCTTACTTAGGCTCCGAGGAAAAGCTCGTTCTTCTTACAAACCACAGGATTTCTTTCCATTCCTTCTTATCTCCTCCACAAGCTTGCCTCTTTTTAAATCATTACTTTTCTCTTGTTCTCAGTCTCTCCTTATCTACTAGTTTCTTTCTTATGACTTACAAACATATCCAGGGCTCCCCCATCCTGAAAAAAAACTTCATAAAACCCCAAACCTTTCCCTTTGACCCTTACCATCTCCTCAGGCTGTTATCCCTATAATCACCTCCCTTTCACAGATATTTACTTGGCTCCACTTCACTATGTGTCCCATTTCTTTTTAACCCCTTGTAATCTGGCTTCTGATTCCACCAATCAACTGAAATTATTCATCTCTAGGTTACCACTCATCTCTTCACTGTTAAATTCTCTGACCCTTTCTCTTTCCTCATCCTTTCTGACCTCTCTGAAGCATTTGACACTGTCAACCAACTCCTCTTTCTAGATATTTTCTTCTCCTTTGGGTTCCATGTTGTTGCTTTCTCCTAGCTCTTTCGTAATAAATCTCATCATTCATCTGTGCTACTTCCCTTGTATGGATATCCCTTAAGACTATCCTGGGCCTTCTTGCTCCTTAAATGACAACACTCTCTCCCACTAACTGCAGGGATTCTTAACCTTTCTTGTGTCTTGAACCTCCCTGACAATCTGACAAAGTCTATGGACCCCTTCTCAGAATAACATTTTTAAATAATTGAAGAAAATGCTAAGCTTCAGTAAGAGGTTAGTGAATCTTTTGAATAGCAACAGTTCCCATGGGCTAAATTATCATCTCTATTTGAATGATGACCTAAATCTATATATCCCACTCAAATATCTCTCCTGAACAATCTACTAAGCATTTCCACCTAAATGCCCCCTCAGCATTTGAAATTCAACTTGTCCAAAATGGAACTCAACTAAAATTGTACTCTTTACAACTACCAACTATCTCTTAATTGTTGAATCTGATGGCCCCTTCTCTGTCCTTATCCTACTTGACCTCTCTGTAGCATGTATTCACATGTATTCAAGTTGGCATCATTCAAAGTTATAATTATGTAAAACATGGTAATGGGTTCCAGCCCCATGGAAATGTGCAATTGGGATTCAAATAATGCAACCACTTGGAAGGATTTATTACTCTGACTGAAGGGGACCTAGTTGTGTGAAGCTAGAAGACCTAGCAGACCTAGCTTTTTCTCCTGAGTATTCTCTTGTCTCTTGGTTTTTGTAACACAGCTCCCTTCTGGTTTTCTTCCTACCTGTTGAACCATTTCTTCCCAGTCTCCTTTGCCATATCATCATGTGTGTTCCATCTGTTAATTATGAATATCCTCCAGGGCTCTGCCTTGTGACCCTCTTCTTTTGTTTCTCTACATTAGACCCTCTCTCAATGATGCCATCAATTCTTATGGGTTCAATAATCATTTCTTAGCATCTGACTCTCCTGAGCTCTATGCCTGAGACACCAATTGGATACGCAGTAAAGCATTTCAAACTCAACACATTCAAAACTGAATCTATCATCTTTGCTGCAAAACTCACTCCCTCTAAATTTCCCTATTTCTGTAGAGAATTCCACTCTTCTAAAAGGGTGTTGAATTTTACAACTGAAGAGTCATGCTCAAACCTTTTCTCTCCCTCATTCCCCATGTCCAACCAGTTTCCAAACCTTGTTGATCCCCTCCATAACACCTGTCCTATATATGGATCCAGCATCCTAACTTAGAACCTCATCACCTTCTAGTCTCTTGTATATACAAGTCCCCATCTCTCCACTCATATAACCCTGACCTGGGTATAGACCTTCACCACCTCACATCTGCTCAAGTGGTAACCTTTGGGTTGGGTCTCCCTGCCCCACTCCCAGGTGCCAAAGTGATTTTTCTCAGAGTCCAGGTCTAACCATGCCACCCCCCACTCACTACTTTCCAGTGTCTCCCTATGATCTCCAGGATCACGAAGAAAATGCTCCGTTTGCCATTTATAGTCCTACCCAGCCTGACCCCTTCCTACCTTTTCTGCTTTACTCCCTTCCACAATCCAGCATCACTTAAGTGAATAAGCTACAGCCACTTTTCATCCCAAATCTCAAGTGAGTATGATGATAGTAATCGATATATAGACAGTAGACTGGCTTTGGAGTCAGAAACACATGGGTTCAATTCCTGCCTCCAACACATGGCAGACGTAAGTAAGTCACCTTATTTCATTACTCTAGGCAAGATAAGTTACACCATGAGAGGCAACCTGCACTGGTAGAGGGAGCTCCCTTACCTGGGAGTTCTCTATACCAATTAAATAACGGATCTATCCCTAGTGCATCCTGAATGAAGTTACAGTGAGTCTCAGTTAGTCATAGGATGCAAGAGGGACCTTGAAGACCATCAAGTCTACCCTCAGACCCCATTTTTGCAGATGAAGAAACTTAGGCACAGAGAAATTGAGTGACCCATCTAAGGTCACACAGCCAGTAAGGGGCAGAGGTAAGTCCAGTGCTCTACCCCTGTGCCATCAGTGGGACAATTTGTTCTGGCAGCACGTTAGCAAGGGTGAGAGGTTACCTTTGCCAGTCATAGATGACTGAATCAACTGCCACTGATGAAATGCCCTATCCAACTTGTAGTTTTAAAGAAGGGCATTTGGCCATATTTTTCTCTCCCCTTCTTTCATGTACTGGCCTGGGATCAAACCTGTGATTCTGCTGCATGACTCAAGGTGATTGAGTTTTCACAACTACTCTCTGCTAATGTTGACTTTCACTTGATAAAAACCCAGTGGACCCCAAGGAGAGACTGAAACTACACCTGAGAGTGCCGTTTATATAAGACAAGGCTGTCAAATGTATTATTCTTGTTATCGGCTCTCATAATAAATGGAGGGAAGAAGAGAGCTAAATAATTAAATACTTGGGCTATTTGATTACCTGACTCTCAGAATGCACAGAAATAAAGTTCATTGACTGGAGTATTTGCTTAGCTGGCAAACTAGGCAATCTTCCCTGAATTAATAATAAACCAGTAGAATAATATATAATGCCATATTACATAATCTCATATAATCATATTAAATACGTAAACTCAGAGACTGGAACACATTTTTAAAGGGACTGTTTAAGAAGTTTTCTTCAAAGTTCTTTCATTTATGGATGTGTGGATTGATTTTGACAAAAGAATTTATCAGATCAAATCTCAATTTTTTCATCTCAAATATTAGAAATGTTTGACAAAACTCACTGATGGATTTTTATTCAGGTCCTCAGCTACTCTCTGGTATCCATCTACATGCATTCTAATTTTCCCTTGTCATTATCAGGTGACCTTAACGTGGTGGATTCAGCAACTCCTTTTGTCATTTATTTTCCCCCAAATCTTCAAAGACTACTTTGTAAATACATTATAAGGGCCATCAGTTAATATTTTTGTAATCATAGAATGCGAGGCACTGTATAGGTTGTGCAAAATAATTTTTGAATAATAGTACACTTTAATTTTAGTGTAACTATAATTTAGTAAAACTCTATAAGAATTAGAAAGGATTTGAGTATACTCTGAACAACAGAGTATGTCTACTCTCCAGTAGTAGACAGTAACTGCTAGGTTAAATGTGAAGAGATGTTCACCAGGAAGATATCAACCACTGGGTGATGGTTCTTTGGCCACAGTGACCTGAGAAACCAATACCAAATGTAATCCATAGCCCAACACTTGACTGATTGAAATTGACATTCTACAAAAGCTAGGAATTGGACTTCAAGAAAAGAATATTGCCACAATCTGATTAATCTGCCAGTTTAGGTTACATAATTGCTGGGCTCTCCTGGGGTCAGACATAAGCACTGAATTCTGCGTTTCTTTTGAACTTGACATTATCTTGAGAGAACAAACTAAATCTAGGGGCTATTGTGGACATGCTGGGAGCCTAGATCCCCACACAGGAATATTTAATAATGTCCTGGAGGCAATAGAGAGAAAAAGCTAATAATAGCCCAAGTCAGTGAGTCTAGGTTTGGTTTGCTGGATTTGATGTCTGATTTTTTAGGGGAGGAGACAATGGAAGGAGAACCCTGGAGAGGAGATTGAGCATCAGAGTATTATAGGAACAGACTCAAGACACAGATTCCACCATCTAGTAGACTCCCTGGCTCACTTATGTAGGATGCTAACCAGTGGGGAAGGCTGGGGTGGGCGGCGATGCAGAGTAACTTTTAGAAGAGTTATTTCCTTATTGTTCTCAGGGAGCTAAGATTTGTGAAACTGGATTGTCAATACAATATTTTAGTTATAACACAAAGGAAGTCCTTAAAATTAGTTTGCCAAAGAGAGCAAATATCCTCACCTACTCTAGATGAACTAATTGTGTAGATTTTTTTGATTCTATTAAGATGATGGAAATTGGAAACCTTATTACTTTTATTTCATTTTTTTATCTCTCTGAAAAATGCATTTTCCTGGGGGCTGAAAAAAGCTTTTTTTTTAATGTTTAGACATGGTTAGATGTTGCCTCTAGACTGTTTAGTCTAGGAACAACAGGAGATTTGTTTCTTGTGGCCCCTGTATATGTCTTATTTCCTCTTTGTATCTCTGTGATAAAATCTTGTACATAATAGATCGGGTATGGAGCAAGCATTTATTAAACAGCTACAGTGTGCCAGGCACTGTGCTAAATACTTTGCAAATATTGTATCATTTAATCCTCACAGAAGCCCTGCAAGGTGGGTGCTGTTATTATCCTCATTTTACAGTTAAGGTGTCAAGGCAGCCAGAGGTCAAATGACTTGCCCAGGATCATACCGCTAATAAGTGTCCAAGACTGAATTTGAATTCAGGTCTTCCTGACTGGAGGCACAATACTCTATCCACTGTATTACCTAGGTAGCAGCCAGGTGTAAGCATAAGAACTTGCTTAATAAATGTTTAATTAAATTAATATGATACTTAAAAAAATCTCGGGACTGCATTAGCAATTTACTTTAGAAAACTAGACATTGATTTTTCCAACCCAAATCATTAATTTTATTTAAAAATTTTTTTCAATGAATAAGAATCTGTTTTCTTTCTTCCTCCTCACTTACTGCCCCCCCATTGGAGGGAAAACCCACAGCAAAACAAAACAAAATAAAGCCCCTCTAGCAAGTGTATATGGTCAAACAAAACCAATTCCTGCTTTAGCTATGTACCAAAAATATGTACCTCACTGGGCTTTTTGAGTTCACTCCCCCTGTGCTGGGGGGTAGGCAGGAGGCTTTACCATGTGTTCCCCTGGAATCATAATTGGCCATTGCATTGATCAGCACTCTTAAGTCTTTCAAAGTTGTTTGTCTTCACAATATTCTTATTGTATAAATGGAAAATATTAATTTTGAAGGCAAGATTTCATCTTGTCAAAAATGACAAGATTGTAGTGAAGCAGTGTTTAGTGGGGCAGCTAGATGGTGCCATGGATAGAGCTTGGGGCTTGAAATCAGGAAGACTCATCTCCTTGAGTTCAAATCTGGCCTCACATAGTTCCTAGCTGTGTGACTCTGGGCAAGTGTTTTAACCCAGTTTGCCTTAGTTTCATCATCTGTAAAATGAGCTGGAGAAGTAAGTGACAAACCATTCCATTATCTTTGCCAAGATAATCTCCAAATAGGGGCATGGAGAATCAGACACAATTGAATTGAATTTTTAGTGGCAAGTTAGCTAGTATTTATTAAATACCTACTATCTGCCAGACCCTGTGCTAAGCAGTGGAGAAAGAGTAGGTGGAATTTGCAGTGGGGGGTGGGGTGGGGATGGAGGTGAGTGTCTAAAATAATCCCTATACAGAAAGTCCCTGAACTATTGCTGTGGAGTGTTTTCCCTTTTCTGGGCTCCACACCTCAAGGACTTGGCTGGGCTTCAAAGGTAAGCCATGAAGATGATTAAAGCATCAGAAAAATGGGACCTTTGAGGAAAGGCCTTGGGATTATTTAGCACAGAGAAAGAACTCAAGAATGACTCTGCAGTTTTTAAGGATATGCAGTTATTACTCTGAGGAGTATTACCAGATTTTTTTTCACCCACTCCCACCCTACCGTCACACTCTTGGACAGAATAAGAGGAAATAGACTTCAGGTGCTGCTTGAGGGTGGTGTTAGATGTGAAGACAAATGTTCTAACAGTAAATCAGCTTAATCAGCAAACATTTCTTATGCACTTAGTCTGTGGCAGACCCTGTGCTCTGAACAGACTATACAAAGAAACAGGCTGTGCTTTGAAGGACCTTACATTCTAATGGGAGAGCCAACATTTGTAAATCAGTGCATACCAGCTAAGTACAGAGTGGGTGAAAAGTAGTCATAGAGCAGGGAAATAAATAGGAATAATAAGCAAAAATAGTTAAATATGAAATGGGTAGGGTAATGTTTCTGTTAGGCAGCTAGGTGGATCGGTGGAGAGGTGCTGGGCCTAGAGTCAGCAAGTCTCATCTTCCTGAGTTCAAATCCAGTCTCAGACACCTACTAGCTGGTGATACTGGTGTGAGAAACATGCTCACTCTAGAAGGAACAACACTCTTTGTGAAGCCAGGAAGGCTCTTATATAATTTTACATTTGTTTTACATCCTTTGTAAATGGGTAACTCCCTATAGCAGCACACTTGCTGAGACAAATGCAAGGCATTTTATTTCCTGTCTCTCATTGTTTTCCATTGGTTAAATGCAACTTCCTGAACCACCTCTTCCATGTTCTCCTTGACATGTTCCCCCTCAAACAGTTCATTAGGCGTACAAGCTTCTGACCTTTCACTTAATCAGAAGCCTGGTTGTCACAGCTTTGCTTAGAACCAGTCACGTATGACTTACTGAAATCAGGGAGTAGTTTTAATACTGTGGAAACAGAATTCCTTCCTTTGTTTCTCACACTGGGCAGGCCACTTAACCCTGTTTGCCTCAGTTTCCTCATCTGTCAATGAGCTGGAGAAGGAAATGGCAAACCACTCCAGTATCTTTGCCAAGGAAATCATAATGGGGTCACAAAGAGTCAAACACAACTAAAAAATGATGAGCAATAACAATGATGTTTCTAAAAGTATGGTTAAGATCTATCTGTCTGGGATGGTTTGGCTGTGATCATAACTGAGAGAGCTAGGTATTTCCTGAATCTATTAAACACGTCTGGTTTGTATTGCATCTTCTATTTAATGTCACTCCAGAAGAGGGTTTGGGAACCTTTTGGTTGCTGTTGAGGGCCATTGACTCTCAGGGAAAAAAGTTAATCAGGAAATATTTATTAAGTGCCCGCTGTGTGCCAGCCCTTGTACTAAGTGCTGGGGATACAAAAAGAGGCAAAAGGCAGCCCCTGCCCTCGAGAACCACAAATGTAAACATAATTTAATCTAAGTGATTTTAGTGAAAAAGAGAAAACAATACCTATACGAGTCATATGACTTAAAAAAATGAGACCTTGCTTGGAACAAAGTCAGTTAAATATGATCAGCATGGCACAGCAAGCCAGTGCTTGCTGCATTCCACACCCGTAGCCCACTCCCTGTGTATGGTCAGGGAGCGCTTCCACACATCTCCTTTGAATCTGCAGTTGATCGGTTACTCAGCATTCAGACTCATTTTAGTGGGTTTCCCCCCTTTTTACATTAAGGTTGACGTTGTGGTTTTGCTTATTTCAATCTGTCTTACATTCATCCATCATAATTGGTTCAGCTGTTTCAAGGGGCATATACTTAGTTTCTGTGTTTTGCTGTCACAAAAGTACTGCTGTGACTCTCTTGTCATGTTAAAATATTCCATGTTCTTTCTGTCTTTGACCTCTCAGGGGCAGGAAACAATTTTGTCTTTTATTTCACATGATTCCAAATGGTTTTTCTGAATCACCTGTGAAATGAAAACTGATAAACCAACAAACAAGAAGTGTAAATATTTCTGTGATAGATACAACAATTAAAAACCCAACTTTTACTTCTCTGCTGTGATCAGCTTTGGAAGGGGGACCTGAGAAATGGAAAAAAAGGGACAGAATCCAAAAGACACACACACACAGAAAGAGGTATAGAGGAACGCTCATGGAAAAACTACTCTGTGTTTTTGTAACTCTATTCATAATATTGATAATCCACAGCTTGGTGCTGAGATTATCATGAGATTAACCAAAGGGATAAATCTCTGCCAGGGCCAGAGTTTTCTATCACTCTACTGTGGGTCATATGGCCTCTATGAAATTATCTACCCCTTAAGGGTGGCTCTGTGGATAGTAATAGACTCATCTTCCTGAGTTCAAATCTGACCTCAGACACTTACTAGCTGTATGACTCTGGGCAAGCCTCAGTTCCTCATCTGTAAAATGGGCTGGAGCAGGAAATGGCAAATCACTCCTGTGTCTTTGATAAAAATGGGATCAGAAAGAGTCAGCCATGACTGAAAATGATGCTTCTTACTAGATTAAGTTTTCAGTGACTTACAAGTACCTCATACCAGTAACATACCTGAAAATGGAAGATTCTAGGAAAACCCAAAATGAAGAAAACCAACCATTTTTCCCAATCGGATGATATCCATACTTCAAACCTGCTTGTTACCAAGCATGGGGTTCTTGATTTTCCTTACCTGTCCTTTTTCATATTGTGGTGTTCTTCTCTTTTGGTCTTGTTTTGTAAAACTGGGGAAGAGAGAAATGCTGGACTTGGGGTTAGGAAGACCTGAGTTCAAATCCTGCCTAAGACAATGTGAGGCCTCAGACAGTCCACTTAGCCTCCCTCAACCTGTTTCCTCATTTGTGAAATAGGGATAATAATAACATCGACCTCTGAAGGGTTTTGTGAGGATCAAATGAGGCTTTCGGTATAAAGTATTTTGCAAACCTTAAAGCACTATAGAAATGTTAATGATTTTATTATATTACATGCTGTTTGTTTTTCAGTCGTTTTTCAGTCACGTCCAACTCTTCACAACCCCATTTTGGGGTTTTCTTGGCAGAGATGCTGGAGTAGTTTGCCATTTCTTTTTTCAATTCTTTTGACAGATGGAGAAACTGAGGGAAACAGGGCTAAATGGTTTGCCCAGGTTCACAAAGCTAGGAAGTGTCTGAGGCCAAATTTTAACTCAGGAAGATGAATCTTCCCAGCACTGTATGCACTATGGCATCACCTAACTGCCCCTTATATGTCATAAGTTTACATAAATGATATATTTGGCTAGCAGCATCTCAGTCATGTTGAATGGAAAATGCACACCTGGAAGGTCATCTCTTTGATTTGAATGGCTATTCTTGATAAAACTCAGAATTCAAATACTACTCTGGATGTTAGAATTGGTTAGATAAAGCAGATTCCACTCAGCTGTTCGGTGAAATGCATAATAAAAGGCCTTCCTCCCCACCCCCTCTCCCAAAGGCTTGGGGCCTGTGGGCTATTGCCTGATGAGTTCTCGTTTTCCTTGTAGGATTATTCCCATGTGTTGACCTGTGTTACTGAAAGAGAGAAGTTCATCGTGCCTATTAAGGCTCGAGGTGCTCGGGCCATTCTGGATTTTCCTGATGAACTTAACTTTGGCATTTGTCCAGTCAAGTACAGCACCCAGAAGATTCTGCTGGTACGGAATATTGGCAACAGGGAGGCCGTGTTCCACATACAAATTGGGAGGTAGGCATTCCTTGGCCCTGACTGTGATTGATTACAGCTCCATGCCAGATGCAGTCAGCACCCCTAGACTGCAAGCAGAGCAATACATATTGAATTGCTTCCTTACAAATTTTAATTAGCCATTTCTCCCAGCCTCTGTCAAGTAGGGCAGAGTGAATAATCTCTGTCTCTCCTCTCTCTCTGTCTCTGTCTTTCTGTCTGTCTGTCTTTCTTTTTCTCTCTCTCTGTGTCTCTCTCCTGTCTCCCCTGTCTCCTCTCCATCTTTCTGTCTTTCTGTCTCCCTCATCTCCTCTCTGTCTTGTCTCCCTCCCTCCCTCCCTTCCTATATCTCTCTCTCCCCCTCTTCCTTCAGATGGTACTAAGGTGTAAAGGAAGTCACTCAGCATGCTATTCTGAAAAATAGGCTGACAGTTCAAAGACTAGTGTCTTCCATGTATTCTTTGTCCATTTAACCGTACTGCCTCTGCCTCACTGGTGGGCATGGCTTACATTCTTAAAAAGCAAGTGCTTAACGTTTGAAGCTGAATGGGACCTTTGAGATCACCCAAGAGCTAGACTGATTTAGCATTTTATGGTTTACAAAGTGATTTATTTACATGTGTTAACTCATTGGCTCCCAGTCCAAACCCCTCATTTTACAGATGATGAATCTGAGGCGGACAGAAGTTAAGTGACTGCCCAGTCATATAGGGAGCAGCAGAAATAGGATTCTCTCTACCTTGCCTGTGTTTGGATTCCTCCTTCCCTAAATGGTGGTGAGTCTGGCACAGTGTACAAAGTGCTGGATCTGGTGCCAGAAAGACCTAGGTTCAATCCCTGCCTTAGACCCTTCTTAGCTATGTGACTCTAAGTGAGTCACTTATCTGCTGTCTCAGTTTCCCTCATCTGTGAAATGGGGATAATAATGATACTTATTTCCAGGGCTATTGTGAGGATTACATGAGATACTAAAAGCCCCAGATAAATGTTGGCCATCATCATCATCATTATCTTGTTGTCTTCTTCTCAGGTCTTCCGATTCCAAATCCAATATTGGTCTTGACTCATCACTTTGTAACACAATATTAGATATTTTAATTGTTAAAAATAAAATCAATCCACAAATATTGGCTAAAAATGTGCCATGAGAGGCACTGTGTTGGGGGTAGTGGGGGAGACAGCAAGTTGGTGACATGGCCCTTCTCCTTGAGGAGTTGTATGATCTTGCAGCCTAAGGCTCCATGAGTGTCAGAGTAGCTTTGTGCCTACTGTGTACCAGGATTAAGAGAGAAGAAAGGGGGAAGGGAGTTTTGGACAACACTGAGTTCCTGGTCAATGCCAAGTTCTCTTCCTGGAGAGAACAGAAGATGGGTTTTCAATAATATCAACTTCTTGACTCTGACCTCTTGGAAGGAAGTTTCTGTGGTCTTGAAGCTGAAAGGACCACCAGGACCTGAGATCCAAGGTTCCAGAGGAAAACTGGATCTTGCCTGTTTGCCCTAGTCCCACTGCCACTAATGGCATGACTCTGGGCAAGTTGTTTAGCCTCTGTGGGTTTTTATTCCCTTATTAATAGAGTGAAGCGGGTTGACTAGACATTCTCTTGAGAGCTGAGCTTATGAGTTATTCAGACTATTCAGGTGAAACAAAAGGGGAATATTGAGTCTTTAGAAGTAACAGAATCTCCAAACACCTTAGGGTAGCATTGTATGTTGGGAGAAAGGTGAGGAATTGATTCTCTAGCTGCCCCAAGTGCAAAATTCTCTTTGGATAGAGTCCTAAACCTTAATAATAAGTCTAGAGCACTGTATAGTTTCCTAGGGGAGTATGGGGCTTTTTCAAAATTGAGGAATCTCTCTACTGGTCTCAAGCATGTTTTCCTTTCCAGGAGAGTCTCAACTACATGGTAATGCTGTGATTCTGGAGGACTATTAGTCCTTGATATTCATTATGGTGGTTCTCAACAGAGAGGGAAGAAAAGATGTTTTATGTGAACCCCTGTGAATGCTTTGTGGGGTTTTTTGTATTCTTTTTTCAAGGGCTGAAATAAAGACTGTCCTATATCAAGTATAGATTGTTACCTTGAGTGCTAAGGAACCTTTTTACCCACTGAGCTTTAGATACAACCAAGTTCCAAAATTCTTAGAGAATCCTTGGGTGGAGTCATAATCAAAAGATGATGGAGGCACTCCAGGATTGAACCCAGACCAGGAAAACCTAGAACTGATGTTCTGATTACATAACTTCCCAAAGGACTTTATCATCTAGGGTTTAATTTTTTTTCTCAAGGTAACCATATGAAATAGGTAGGGGAGGTGAAGATTTTATTATCTCATTTTACAGTTTAGGAAACTGAGGCTTATGTAATTGTGATTTGTCTAAAACCACATAGCCATTAAAATAGGATAATAGTATTTAGCACTGAAAAAGAACTTAGAGAGAATTTTATTCATCTCCCCTTTTTTACGCATGGTCATAATACCCAAAGTGACATTCAGATTCATATAGATAGGGAGGCAGAGCCAAGAAGGGGGAATAACAGCAAGACTTCCCTGAGCTTTCCCCCAGTGCCCTCCAAATACCTGTAAAAGTGACTCTAACCAGATTTTAGAGCTACAGAACCCACAAAATGACAGCCTGAGACAACTTGGAAAGTTGATAGGAAGGGTCTTTCCCACTGGGCAGGGAGTGGAGAGCAGTCCAGTGGGCTGTACCTGCACTGATGATCCAGGCCTCAGGGGGCTGAATCATTGGCAGCTGTGGCAATTTCCAAACTTCTCACCCCATAAACACCAAAAAGGTCAGTGGGAAAACTCTGTGGGATCTGGATGAAAGAGGGGCATGTGGTCTGACTGGTTCCAGCCCCAGAATGCAGTGGTGGCAGCAGTGGCAGCAGAGGCTGCTTCCAGAGCTCTGGGCCCACAGAGGGTGGGGGATCAGGTGACTGATACAAAATTCCTGAAGCCTGGGACAGTACACCCAAACTCCTCCCCCATCTCCATCCCCACTATAAGCAGAATCCTGCCTTGACAAAGAGTTAAAAAGTCAAATGTTTGGCTGGGAAGATGAGTAAATATCATAAAGAACTCAGACTATAGAATCTTCCTTGGATGACAAGGAAGATCAGAGCATATAATCAGAGAAGGACAGCAGAGTCAAAACTCCTACACCAGAAGTCTCCAAGAGAAATGTGAATTGGTCACAGGTCATGGAGGAGCTCAAAAATGATTTTGAAAATCAATTAAGAGAAATAGAGGAAAAATTGGGAAGAGAAATGAGAGTGATACAAGAAAGTCGAGTCAACAACTTGCTAAAGGAGATGCAAAAAAAAAATAGTGAAGAAAATAACACCTTAAAAATAGACTAATTCAAATGGCAAAGGAAGTCCAAAAAATCATTGAGGAGAATACCTTAAAAAGCAGAATTGGCCAAATGGCAAAGGATGTCCAAAAGCTCACTGAAGAAAATAATTCCTTCAAAATTAGAAAGGAGCAAATGGAAGCTAATGACTTTATGAGAAGTCAAGAAATTGTAAAAGAGAACCAAAAGAATGAAAAAAAAAGACAATGTGAAATATATCTTATTGGAAAAACCATTGACCTGGAAAATAGGTCCAGGAGAGAACATTTAAAAATTATTGGACTATCTGAAAGCCATGATCCGAAAAAAGAGCCTAGACATCATCTTTCAAGAAATTATCAAGAAAAACTCCCCGGGTATTCTAGAACCAGAGGGTGAAATGGAAATTGAAAGAACCCACTGATTACCTCTGAATAGAAATCCTAAAAGGAAAATTCCTAGGAATATTGAAGCCAAATTCCAGAGTTCTCAGGTCAAGGAGAAAATATTGCAAACAGCCAGAAAAAAAAATTGGAGAATTGTGGAAATACAATCAGGATAACACAAGATCTAGCAGCTTCTATGTTATGGGATTGAAGGGCTGGGAATATGATATTCCAGAGGTCAGAGGAGCTAGGATTAAAACCAAGAATCACCTACCCAGCAAAATTGAGCATAATCCTTCAGGGGGAAAAATGGATCTTGGATATTCAATGAAATAGAGAAATTTCAAGCATTTTTGATGAAAGAACCAGACCTGAATAGAAAATTTGGCTTTCAAATACAAGAGTCAAGAGAAGCATGAAAAGGTCAACAGGAAAGAGAAATCATAAGAGACTTATTAAAGTTGAACTGTTTACATTCTTACATGGAAAGATGATGTTTGTAACTCATGAGACTTTTCTCAGCATTAGGGTATTTGGAGCAGATAGATAGATAGATAGAGGGCACAGGGTGAGTTGAATATGAAGGGATGATATCTAAAAATAAAATTAAGGAATGAGAGAGGAATATATTGAGAGAAGGAAAAAGGGAGAGTAGAGTGGGGTAAATTATCTCACATAAAGGAGGCAAGAAAAAGGTTTTACAATGGAGGGTAAGAGGGGGAAGGTGAGAAGGAATGGGTGAACCTTACTCTTCTTGGATTTGGAGGGAATAACATACACACTCAATTGGGTATCTTACCCTGTAGAAAAGTAGGGGGGAAGGGGATAAGAGGGGAGTATGATGGAAGGGAGGGCTGATTGGGGGAGGGGGTAACCAGAGGCAATTAGAATTTAGAGTAGGGACAAGGTCAAAGGAGAAAATAGAATAATTGGGGGGTAGGATAGGATAGAGGGAAATATGGTTAGTCTTTCACAACATGACTATTATGCATAACTACACATGTATAACCTATATTGAATGGCTTGCCTTCTCAATGAGGGTGGGTGGAGAGAGAAGAAGGGAGAGAATTTGGAATCCAAAGTTTTAAAAACAAATGTTAAAAAATTGCTTTTACATGCAACTGGGAAATGATATACAGGCAATGGGGTAGAGAAGTCCATCCTGCCCTTCAGAAAGCGAAGGGAAAGGGGATAAGAAGGGTGAATGATAAAAGTGGGGGCAGGCTGGGGCAGGGGTAATCAAAATGCACGCCATCTCAGGGCGGGGGTGGAGGAAAGATGGGAAGAAAATTTGGAACTCAAAATCTTGTGGAAATAAATGTTGAAAACTAAAACAAATAAATTTTTAAAAAATGAAAAGAAATTCATATCGGTAGAAGTAGCAGAAGCCAGAGTGGAACTCCAGCCCTTTATCTCTACATCTTGAGACTTTTCATCCTCAAAATACTTAGAGTACCGTGCTTTCTGCATAATGTCCCTGTGAGCCTCAGTCATATTTCTAAAATCACAGAATGCTGGAGCTGAGAGAGACCTTAGGATCATCTGATTCAACCCTGCCATTTAACAGACGAGAAAGCGAATGTCAGACGTACTACTCACCTTAAGCCTCGTGGAGGATGAAGGGAGGATGGGCTTCCAGAACCAGCCCAGGAATGACCTGAGCACTGACATCTTATTACTCACCAATCCAGTCTTTCCAGCTGTGCCTCCCGATTCTCCCCCCAGGGTCAGTTGGGTCATAGTGAATATCAGAACTAGATCTTTGGACACCAACCCCAAGATGCTGACTATTATTCCTGGTAAAGTTGGAAAGGATGATAACAGACAGGCATGATTGGTTTACCATGAGTTAAGGAGGATGTATCTTCTTCCGTTACTTAAAATAAATGTGACATACCACAAACCACAGGCCTCTAACCATTTGCCTTCATTTGGAAAGTCTCACCATGAGAAACAGGTTCGCAATGAGTTTGGAGAAGAAGTAGGGGCAACATCTCTAATCTGAAATTATTACTACATCAAATCTTTTAAAAGTCCCGCAGTAAAGCCGAGTGAAGTTCCATACATAGATACAGCCACAACATTCATTTCATAAATTTAATGGTTAGGTTACCAAGGAGGTCAGTGTAAAGACTATCCTATTTTCCCTCCCCCTCATACGGATAAACCTTCTTTAGCCAGTCAGCAACCATTATATTAAGAGTTTACCATGTGCTAGACTCTGTACTAAGCTCTAAGGATACAAATATAACCCTTCTGGCAAGGGGTTGACTGGCCACAAAACCCCGGGAATTTGTAGTTTTTGCAAGTTTGAGAAGAAAGGAAACTAACTCAAGATGAGGCATCAAGTGGGAGGGCAAAAGTTCTTCCCATACGGGGTGGAAGAGCTTGGAACTCTAGAGGAGAATAAGGAGAAGTGAAGGGAAGGTGGTCATCATTCAATGGCTGCAGCCTGTATGTGTCCTCTCATCTGCAGACTACGAAAGATGACTCCTAAATGAACAAGCAGAGAGGCCTGTGATCGCTGGCTTGTTTGTTTTTGATCTGAGGCACTGGCTACTCTAGATGTGACAAAAATCTATCTACGAGGAACCTGGTCCCTATTCTGCCGCTGCCTTCCCCTTAGTTGTGGCTCTTAGAATTCTTTACATTTAACAATTTAATATTATTTAAAAGATTTAATTATTTAATGTTATTAGTGTATCATTGACACATTATTATGTTAATAATGTGTTAATATTATTGATACTAATATTACTGAAAAGATTTAATACTATTTCTCATAAACACTTATAGTATACCCTGACTTTATATTCTGTGGTGTCCCCTTGTTTGTGGGAGGAAGTCTGGTGGCAGCCATTCTAGAGAAGGACCTTTTCTAGGCCCAACATGAGTCATTTCATAACTATCCTTCCAAGGACATAGTGACTATACAGGCAGGCCACCTTTTAAAATCTGCCCCCTAAACATGAGCCTGAGGGTAACTCAATATTAGGCAAAGAAAGATTAAATCATTATCCCTGCCTTTAAGGAGCTCAGAGTCCAGTGGGAGGAGCCCTGCAAACAGCTGTGGATGTAGGGGAGGAGATTGCAGAGGGAACAACAGAGAGAGGGCAGGCAAAGCTTAACATGCAAGAGTTGTTTGTATTTGATCCTACAGGAGAATGGGAGCTACTGGAGTTTGTCACTGGTGTGTGTGTGTGTGTGTGTGTGTGTGTGTGTGTGTGTGGCATCATCAGATTTATGCTGTAGGAAAATCACTTTGGTGGTTTTGCAGAAGAAAAGATTGAAGTGGGGAGGGTGGGGTAGATCATTTAGAAGGCTATTGCACTTGTTCTGATGGGAGGTGATGGAGGTCCAAGCTGGGGGGAGGATGTCATGTGAGTGGAGAGAATGAAGGAATGAATTGTGATGAGGGGACAGCAATGACAAGACCTGGCAACTGCTCATTTATGTAAGTGACAGGCACACGAAGGTTCCAAATAGGGTTTATTGGAAGACAGTGGGACCCTCAGTAGGGACAGGGGAATCTGGAAGGTTTGGGAGAAAGTGATCTCTGTTTTAGACATTTGAGTTTGAGGTGCCAATGTGATATCCAGTATGAAATATCCAGTACGATAAAGGATGTCCAATACAATGTAATTAATGTTCAATGCAGTTATCAATAAAGGACTATAGGTCAGGAGGGAGATCAGATATATAGATCTAGGAGTCATATGCATAGAGAAGATAAATGAACCCATGGGCACCATTGGGGTGATGAAGTGAGAGAATGTCAAGAGAAGATAAAAAAGAACTTATTACCCACATCCTAAGTGCCAAACACTCTGCTAAGTGCTGGGGATACAGACGTAAAGACAGTCTATGCCAGGAAGGAGCTTACATTAGGGTGTTAGTTTATAGGGAGAGGGAATTGTTTCATTATTTGCATTGTCCATCAGTCTAGCATAGTACTTGGAACATGGTAAATGTTTAATAAATACTTGATTGGTTGATTGGTTATGATGGGGAGAGACCCCACACCTGGGGGAGCAATGGCCAGGAAGGGGGTACTTTGGTACTTAAAGTTATAGGGATAGTGTGTGTACTTGGGGGAATATATTGACACACCCCATCCAGAGCAATGGGACAGTTGATGTGGTAATCATTTCACAATTGAAAAGAGTGATAGGGAGGAAAGGGTATATTCCAGACAGCAGGGGTGCAGGAGATGTCTGGAGAGAAGAGAATGAAGTGAAACATGCTGTTCTGAAATACTGGGCTTAGAGAGGCAGTCACAGTCAGGATAGCTTGACCTGAGGGTGCAAGTTCCAGAGATGGAGAAGGCCCAGGATGGAGCCTTGGGATCAGTGGATAGCTTGAGGAGATGACATGGGTGAAGAGCCAGCAAAGGAGGCTAATAGTCAGATAGTAAGAGGACTGAGAGAGAGGGAAGTATCATCAAAACCCAGAGAGGAATTTCCAGGGCAAGAGAGTGGTTAGTGGTGTCAAACACTACAGAGAGGTCAAGAAGGATGAGGTTTGGGAAAGGCCATTAAGATCGGGCAGTTAAGAGTTCTCTGGAGAGCAGGTTTTGTGGAAGTCAGATTGCGGAGGGTTTAGAAGAAAGTGGGAGAAGAATATATAGTGGGAGGAGGAAGCAAATATATAGGCAACTTTTTCATAGAGTTTTTGGCTGAGAAAGGGAAAAGAGATGTAGAACAATGATGGGTTTTTTTTTTTTTAAGGGTAAAGACAATAGAAAAGGAACCAGTAGGTAGGGAGAGATTGAAGATAAGTGAGGGTGGGGATGATAGAAGGGATAATCTGCTGGAGATGAGAGGGGAGAGGATCAAGAATATATAGAGAGGAGCTGGCAAGAATGAGACTAGAGTGAAGGAGAGTGCGGATGATGCCCAGGGATTGTGATGTCACAAGAGGGAGCTCATGACTAATGACCTCCATTTTCTTACTAGAGTGACAGGTGGGAAGAGGACATACTATGGGAGTCTTGAGAAGGGAAGAGAAGGTTTGCACCAGCCACTGAGATCAGTTGGGATAAAATAGAATTGCCTTGCTGTAGTGAGGGTCCAGCTGAGATTAGAATAACAAGTTTGCTGTGGATCCATAGAAAAAGAGAGACAGTGAACATGTGAATTATAAACTATGATACATAAAGTAGTAAACAAAGCAGAGTACGGACCTAAATGAAGACTTAATGATGACATCTTAAATAATGCGGCAGTCCAACAGCAAATCCTCAAAACAATAGAACGAAAATGTTGAGACAAGATTAAATTTCTGGGATTTGGGTAAAGCACTCTACAGAAAATTTCTATCTCTGAGAAGTTGTCAAGAAGCATATTTTTATTATTTAAATAATTTGGTTCATGATTGTCATCATTCCTTGATTTCTATTTGTAGTAAAGTTTCTTAAGATCTTGTAGTAGGTTACTGGCATACTCTTTGGATTCTTCTTTATTTAAGAATTTTAAGAAATGGAAGAAATTAGGGCTTGAGTTAAAGCAAAGATCTGGGTTTGGGAATTTATAGGAAACAGGTCTTTGGGAAGCTGGTCCAAACAAGAGCTTTATTATTATGCAATTATTATGCAAACATGCAAAAAGCAAAGTAAGGCCCATGGAAGTTAAGCAACTTGCCCAAGGTTGTGTAAGTATCAAGCATTAGAAGGAATATTTGAACCCAGATCTCTGACTATGGAGCCAGTCTTCTTTCTACTGGTCTATGCTGCCAAAATCCAATAAACCACTTGACCCATATGGTTGACCAATAAGAATCCCTCTTTTAAAAAATGTAAAGACAATTTCCCAGAGAAGCTGAGGCTGTGCAAGCCATGCAGGAATTCCTTGAGCAATCCAGAGTATTAATGGGACTGACCAACAAATTGAGCAGAGGACCTGTATCTGATTCCAGATTTAGAGGAGCTGCATTTCCTTGGTCAAAAATGCCACTAGTGCCTCAGAACTGTGTTTTCCTTAGTTTTCCAGTAAGTTTGCCCTTGTGGGGGAGCATTTTGCCTTGTTTAGTCACATTTTTTACTTCCAAGGTCCTGAATGAATGACTAAATGAATAAAACATTTATTAAAGACTCAATACGTACACAACATTGTCAATACAAATGTCAAAATAACACTGCCTCTGCTCTCAAACAGCTCACATTCTAATGGGGGAGATAGCACAGACAAAAGGTTTCAGCTGCAAGTCAGATGGAAAGGTTCTATTGATCTTAGGATCCAGCAGCAAAGCAGATGGTCATTTCAAAGCACTCATGTCATTTCCACTAATAAAATGACGCCCTTTCTGAAATGGAATGACTTGACAGAGGCATGGACTTCAGTAGCAAGAATTCTCCATTCTGGGTTTTGAGTAGTGGTGACTATAGCACTTGTAGGAGCAGCTACCAGGCTGCATCTCCATAGATGCTTTTGGGGCAGTTAGGTGATGCAGTGGATAGAGCACCAGTGCAGGAGTCAGGAGGACCTAAGTTCAAATCTCACCTCAGGCACTTGATACTCACTAGTTGTGTGACCTTGGGCAAGTCACTTAACCCCAATCACCTCATCATGGGTCATCTCCAGTCATCCTGAGGAATATCAGGTCAGTGGATTCAGATGGCTCTGCAGGAGAAGTGAGGCTAGTGACCTGCACAGCCCTCCCTCACTCAAAATGAAGTCAAGTGCAAGTCATGTCATCATTTCTCTGATGGCATGGTCTTCTTCGGCAACAAAGGACGAACACACACCATAGATGCTTCTTAGGAGGAGGGCTAAGGGCACTAGTCTATGCTATGCAAATGCTACTCTAAAATCCCTTTGATTTAGGGTCCTGGACTGTTTCCATCAGGATCTGAGAGAAGATGGTAGTCAAGGTGGTAATGGTAGTGATGATGTGATTTCCTTTGCACATGCAGCCAAGGAGTTAGCACTCTTTTCCTTAGAATGCTACCTGCTTCATCTAGGCTGGCGTGCCTACCTTGTGTGTGATAATTGGTTGGCTGTTGATGGGGGTGGTTGGCCCTTCCTCCACAGGAGCTAAATGCTACCTTCATGTATTTGGTATACTGATGCAATTACTCACAATAAAGACTTACCTGATCGTCCTTCCTCTGAAGCTTCTGCTACTTGCCTTGTTAACAGACAGCCTCTAAGTACTCCAAATAACTGCATGTCATTGCATGCTAACCCACTGACCCTCAGGAGTATGCTCTAATCTGACTCAGCATGGGTTTGATGATTTGAAGCTTTAGTGAATGTACCCAGATCTTTTGCATCATTGAGACATTAAGAGGAAGTGTCAGTCCTTACCCATTTCAACATCTTAAAAAATGCACAGCTTTGTGACCTTGGAGCCTGCCACTATCACTGTCTAAAATTCTCTTTGGGGAAAAACATTTGGGATAACTATGAATCTTGGCATTGTCAGTTATTAAACATATGAAATTTTTAAAAATAATAACAAGAAAACAGATCTTACAGGAAAATGAGAGGAATAAAATTTAAAAGGATGAGGAGAAACTGTTAGCATTTGAATCATTCTACACCCAATTCTAAAGTTCTTTTGGTTTTGCTGAATTTTTGACCCAAAGGAGTTCAGGATGTTTTTAGTAGTGATGCTCTGTGTGTTCAGGACTTTGTTTTGCTTCACAGAGCAAGAATGCTGATAACATGTGCCATGACCTTTTTGGACCCAGATATTTGCCAAGGCCAGTAAGAGATGGGATCAGGTTTGGGAGCTTCTCAAAGTACTGTGTCTGTCAAATTTCAGCAGATCAAAGGGATAGTCACTATAATTAGAAAAAACTCTGAGGCTTATTGCCTTTCCATCATATTAGATAGTATTGATTAAGATTAGGAATTGGAGAAAAGTATTCTGAACTTGATAGCCTATATTTCTGTTTAAAAACAAACCAGTTTTGGATTCCATCCTACTCACTCTTGACAAACAATAAAATCTTGAAATAAAGTTGGTGTTTTCACTTATGCATTTTAGCCATCAATCAGAATGAATGCAATTTGGTGCTAAATAATTTAAGAACTGATTTATAATATTAATAATTAATTAATAGGCAAATATCACAGAATCTCAGAATTGGAAGCAGGCCTGAGCCGTCTGGTTCCATTTCTGCTCTATAGGGTCTTCAAAAATGGTCTTGGAGGCTTTGCTTAAAGCCTTCCAATGAAAAGAGTTCTGGATAATTCTAATGGTTACATTTTACCCAACCTTTATTTTCCCTGGCAATGTCCACATATTGTTTCTAGTTATGCTTTCTGGGGCTAAACAAAACCATTTTAATCCCTCTTCCATGTAATAAACCTTCAAATACTTAAAAACATCCCTCATGTCATTCCCTAAGTCTTCTGTTCTTCAGCAGAAACATCTCCATTTCCTTCAGCTGATTCTTGTTCAGTATGATCTCAGGACCCTTTGCCTCATCACTCTCCACTTCTAAACACAACGTTCCAAAACTGTGATGCCCAGGGCAGAACGTAACCCTACAAATGTAGTGGGCACAGGGTAGGGCATAACTCATCAATGACCTTCCTTAACCTCTTAAAGGGGATGTGCCTTCCCTGTCACACCATTGACTCATACTGAGTTTGTTCACCACTAAAACGTCCAGGTATTTTTTCAGATGATTTGTGGTTTGGTTATGCCTTTCTGACTTGTTCATGTGAAATTGATTTTGAACTGATGAAGACTTTTTTAAAAAATGTCTATTAAATTTCCTATCAGTCCAATACTCTACCCTGTCAATTGATTTCTTTGGATCCTTACTTTGTCATCCAACATGTTAGCTGTTTTCTGGCTTTGTATCCTTTGCAAATTTAGTGGGTATAGCATTTGTGCCTTTATCTGTCATTGATAAACATATTGAACAGTTCCAATTCAAGCACAGAGCTCTGGAACAGCATAGCAGAACACTTCTTTCAAGATAACATAGAACCAATAAAGATTTGTCTAGTCATTCAATTAGTTTTGATTCTAAATGTCTTGTTGTCCAGCTCCTGTCTCTCTGTCTTATTTACACAAGGCTAGCATATCAGACTCTGTTAAATTCTTTATTAGTATTGAGGTAAACTATATACAGCCCTCCTCTATCTAAAATCTTCCCCAAAAGAAATGATGTTAGTCTGGCCTGGTTTGTACTTGATAGAAGCATGCTGGCTCTTTGTTATCTCTGCTTTATTTTCTAGGTGTTCATTCACCATTCCTTTAACATAACTAGATTTTACATTTAAAATATTTGCCAAAAAAAAATGTCAAGTCTGCTGACCTGGGGTTTGCAGATTATGTTCCGATTTTTGAAAATTGGGACAACATTTACCTATCTCTGGTATGGTGACACCTCTCTCATTCTCCACAATTTTTCAAAGATCTTTGAAATGGACTCAATAATCATGTTTGCCCATTCTTTCAGTGGCATTGTGGCCCAGTGGACAAAGCTGGGTTTGGAGTCAGGAAGAGCTGAGTTTGACTCCTTCCTAAGACTCTGAATTTTGTTTAATATTTTGTTGTCCCCAATTACATGTACAAAAATTTTAACATTCTCTTTTTTTTTTTCAAATTTTGAGTTCCAAATTCTCTCCTTCCCTCCCCTACACATTGAGAAAGCAAACAATTTGGCATAGATTATACATGTGCAGTCATGAAAACATATTTCCATGTAAGTCATTCTGTAAAAGAAAACACAGACAGGAAAGTGCAAGAAAAATAAAGAAAAAGTACCTTTGATCTGCATTCAGGCTCTCCCAGTTTTTTTCTCTGGAGATGGACAGCACTTTTATCATAAGTTCTACAGAATTCTCTTGGATCATTGCATTGTTGTGAATAGTTAAGTTATTCATAGTAGATCATCATACAATATTGCTGTTATCTGTGCAGTGTTCTCCTGGTTCTGCTCATTCCACCCAGCATCAGTTCATATAACACTTTCTATGTTTTTCTGAGAGCATCTTGCTGATCATTACTTAAAACATAATAGTGTTCCATCATAATCACATATAACAACTTGTTCAGTCATTCTTCAGTGGATGAAGAACATTTCCTCAATTACACATAGGTCTTTTTTCTTTTTGTTTTTTTATCTCTTTGGGACACAGACTTAGTAGTGGTGTTGCTTGGTCAGGGGTATGCATGGTTTTACAGTCCTTTGGACACAGTTCCAAATTGCTCTCCAGAAAGGTTGAATCAGTATACAACGTCAGCAGTAGAACATTAGTGTTTTAATTTTCCCACGTCCCCTTCAGCAGTTGTCATTTTCCTTTTCTATCATATTAGCCAACCCAGTAAGTGTGAAGTAGTAACTCAGAGTTGTTTTAATTTGGATTTCTTTCACGAATAGCGATTTAGAGCATTATTATATGACTATAGATAACTTTGATTACTTTTTCTGAAAACTAACAGTTCATATGCTTTGACCATTTATCAATTGAGGAATGACTCTTATTTCTATAAATTTGACTCCATTTTCTCTGTTTTTGAGAAATGAAGTCTTTATCACAGAAACTCACTGTAAATTTTTTTTCACAGTAATGATTACCAACTATGTATTTCCCTCCATCCTATTTTCACCATTTATCCTACTCTTTCCTTTTACTTTGTCCATTCTCAAAAGTGTTTTGCTTCTTATTTTTCCATTACCCAAAGGACCTTCACTTCTTTTAACTTGCCCTCCCCATTCCCCCCTCTGCTATCCCTTCCTCTTCCTACTTTCTTGTATGGCAAGATAATTTTCTACACCCAACTGAATGTATATATTATTCCCAATTTCAATGAGAGTCTAGGCTCTTTTTTTGATTATGACTTTCTGGGGTAATCTGGTTATTCTTAAATTATCTCTCCTGGATCTGTTTTCTAGGTCAGTTGTTTTTCTAATGAGATTTCACATCTTCTTCTATTTTTTCATTCTTTTGATTTTGTTTGATTATTTCTTGATGTCTCATAAGAGTCATTAGCTTCCACTTGCCCAATTCTAACTTTTAAGGAATTATTTTCTTGAGTGAGCTTTTGTACCTCCTTTTCCAATGTAACTTTTTGACTCTTCCAGGGTGGTATGATCTAAGAAGAGGTGTGTTTACTGTACTCTGGTTTGTGAGTGACCGCAAATACTCTTTTCAGTCCTGCAACTGTGACCAGGGTCTCTGCTCTCTTGGGGCTGCAAACGCTGCTGTATTAGTGTTCTTCTTCTCACTAGGGCTAAGACCTAGGACTCCAATCCAGATCCAAGTGAAGGCATTGTGACAGAGTACTGCCCCTGGTGCCAGTAAAAGACCTCTACAGATTTCCTTCTAATCCATTGTCTGATCTCCTGGACCATGTATGGGCTGAGAGGTCTGAAAACTGCCACTGTTGCCCTGAGGTCTGCTTCTAGTTTTCTAGGGCTTGTTGGTCTGAGCTGGCCGGGCCTGTGCTGGACTGCGCTCTTCTCTCACCCTGGTGCAACAGATTTTTCCTGCTGACTGGAAAATTGTTTCACTCCATCTTTTTGTGTGTTCTGTCATTCTAGAATTTGTTTAGAGTCATTACTTAAAGGTGTTTGGAGGGGTTTGGGAGACGGCTCAGGGGAATCCCCTGCCTTTACTTTTCCACCTTGCCTCTGCTTCGGAGTAAGTTTTTGTTAAAGAAGAAACTCAAAGGCAGCCGTTGTGGAATGGCAGTGGTACTAAAGGATTACAGACCAACTGTGGCCAGCAGTTCTTCGGATGACCTCAGGTCTGGCTTGCAAAATGTTGGACTTAAGAAAGAAAAAGATACAGTTTTGAATGCATAATGATGATGACGATAATAGTAATAGCAGCTAATCTGTTTGCCTCAGTTTCCCCATCTCTAAAATGAGCTGGAGAAGGAAATGGCAAACCATTCCAATAAGTATCTTTGCCAAGGAAACCCCTTGGAAGAGCATGACATGCTACAGTCCACCAGCTCACAACTGAGAAATGCTTGAACGAGAGCAGCAGCAATGTAGTATTCTATCCGTGTGTCATCTACACTGTGATACCATATATACACACGTATGTAGACACACACATACATATATGTGTATACACACACATACATAAAATGCACAGGATAGATGCATATACAGGTTATCCCAGTCTTTGAGAATGTTTGCCTCAGAAACAAGAAAAATAAGCTGAGGACTGGAGGGTGGATTATTTCAGCAGTGGAAGAATCAGCAATATTTGGAATTTTGCTCTAGTCCCTTCCTGGAGATGAAGGGTCTGAGAGGCCTCTTCCTCCCAACTCTGGCCCCTCCCTGACCTCCTCAGGACTTAATGGACATCAGTTGAAAAGCAAGTACATCCCAGCCATCTGTTTCTATTTCTACTGCCAGTTTGGCAGATCATACTAAACAGATCAGGGAGGAGTTAAAAATGACAGATAATTTCTTCATTTTCATTGTATTCCATAAGTATAAGGAACCCTAAGAAATGCAGGAGCTGAAATATGGGAAAGTGACCATCAAAATTTGATGTCCTAACCATAATGGTAATTTTCTATATTGACATCTAGTACTGGTCCTGGAGTCATGAAGACTTGAGTTCAAATCCTGCCTCAGATAACTCACCAGCTGTGTGACCCTGGGCAAGTCACTTAAGCCCTGTCTGCCTCACTTTGCTTAACTGTAAAATGTGGATTATAATAACGCCCACCTTCCAGTGTTCTTGTGAGGGTCCAGTGAGATAATAATTGTCAAGTACGTAGAACTCCACCATTAATCACAGTGCTTGGTGTTGTAGTAAGTACTATATAAATGTTTATTCTCCCATAAACATTTTAAATAACTTTAGGAATTAAAGGATCAACTGTAATGGGGCTCTGAATCTGTGTTCTGTAGTCTGGCCTCCATGGATTTATCTAATATCTAAAAACTATATATCCTTTGTTTTTCTTCCTCTGAACTTCCTCTCTTTTTAATGCTCATCTGCCCTCTGTATTGGGGAAAGTGGCATGAGCTTGAGATCCTCTGTGGTTGTTGGCTTTGCAGACACCAAAGACATGTGTGGAGTACCCAGGCACAGTGAGAAAAGCCAAGTGCAGGATGGAGCCTGGCCGACTGCCAAAATGGTGATGTTAGGTTAGCTTTCAATTCTAAACGTAGATCTCGGTTGCCAAGAATACATGTCAGGAATGTCCTCTTTCAGTGACTGTTAAAATATTAGAATGAGAACATTTTAGAGGCAGCTAAGTGGTACAGGGGATAAAACATTGGCCCTGGACTCAGGAAGATCTGAATTCAAATCACGCTCTGTGGAAGATCTGAATTCAAATCACTGTCTGTGACCCCAGACAATAGATTGAGCTGCTTTGTGCCTCAGTTTCCTCATCTATAAAATGGGGGTATTAATAGGATCTACATTTCAGAGTTGTTGTGAGGGTCAACTGAGGTAATATTTGTATTTTGCAAACCTTAGAGGGATATATATAAGCGATAACTATTATTGCCATCATCACCACTACCACCACCACTACCATCGTCATCATTTATTTCACTGGTAACATAAGTTCCTAAGCAAAATTGTGCTGAATTATCTTTGAGGAATATCGTTGACTAGATATAATGTATTGTCTTGCTACATAAATTCTTCATACATGGGAGGCACTTAATAGCTGTTTGCTGCATTGAATTAAACAGTGTTATAACTGAATTTCCTTACTGATGAGGTGCCTGCTGTTACTGGAACATAATATCCAGCCTGCACCTTTCTAGACAGCCAGTTATTTGTCTTTGAGGAACAAATGTTTTTAAGTCTACAGGAGTGATACCGGGATATTTGACATTTCTTAGCTTGCTTGCCTTTTGTATGGTAACAAAAAAAAATATCATGCATAGTCTTAAGTCCCCAGCACCTAATATTGCCTACCCAACAAAATCTGACCTATTAAATAAGCTAAGGCTGACCTTCAAAAGGATATCCCAAGGCAGATTTTTCCCCTACCACTTTATGTGTTCTGTGTCCTCTTTGTCTAACAAGTAAAAAAATGGAAAATCTTACATTTTGGAATTTGGATCTTGGTGCCATCACTGGTGCTCTAAGGTTTTGTTCTCCTTAGCCAATTAACTTGGCTTTCATTTTTAAGTCACTTTATCCATTTGACTGCACTAATGAATGTCCTGTGCAGAGCAAGAAATCCTTGAGAAGAAGATGAAATTGTAGTACATGAAGACAAATGTTAGGAAACAGGGCATTGAAACACCAGGCCAGGAGTCAGCCAGCCAGGTGTCTGGTGCCAGTTTTCCTTCAAGCTATCTCAGCTCTATAGACTTCAGCTTCACTGTTCAATAACAAATGGCTAAGTCCCTATTATGTAGAGAAGGTGCATTTCTGGTCAGGAAGACCTGAGTTGTAGTTCTGCTTCTGATAAATATTCATTGTGTCAGTGCCCTGGGTGACCCATTAAGAATGGAAGTAACTCATGCATAACCTATATCAGAAGAGGGAGGGGAGGGAGGAGAGAAAAAATTGGAACTAAAATCTTATATGTAATTGGAAAAATAAAATACTGTTTACAAAAAAGAGGCTGAAAAGCTAAAGGTGGGGAGGAAATCCCCCATGCAGGAATGTGGTGGGAGGGGGGGTATAGTCTGGAAAATGAAGGATGGATGTACTGGTCCCATCTTCGGAATGGAAGTTCTGTGAAGAATTCACTCCTGGGAGAAGGTGTGTCCAAGCTTAGGCACTTTGAGGATTTAGGAGCTATTGAAAAGAAGTCCGTGAACACGTGAATATTGAAAAAATTTAAGCACCATAATCTCAATAGATTGTTTTCTTATTAATTCTGTAAGTATTATTTTGTGCACTTTTTCCTGAGAAGGGGTCTGTAGGCTTCACCAGCCTGCGAAAGGGTGGCTAAAATGGTTAAGAACCTCTGACCTAAAAAGCCAAACTGTCTTTGGTAAAACTTCCATGTAAGTTTAATGGAGGGAGATGGACAAAGAATGGCCCAGAATCGAAAGTTGTGGCTGAATTTTGAGACTTACTAGTGGAAGCGATGTTCACATCTCTGAGAATGTGAATCTGTGGAAGTATTGAATTGAACCCCCAAGTTAAGCAACTTGTGATACAATGAAACTGTTTCATAAAATTTGCTCTGACCTACACGGATGTTCTTTTTGGACCCCTAATGATCATGAGTATCAGGACACAAATGAAATGAATCATCAGGACAATTGGTGGTGAAGCACTTTTCCCAGGAGTTGGTGCATTTCAATGGGCTGACCACAGAAGGTTGGATATGTTGTTATTTTTGTCTTTTTTTCGTTTCTTTATACATTCCATTTTGCATAATTGTACCTTACTCTAATTCTTAGTTTCTTAGTCTCTACTTGGTTTATTTTTCAAAGTGACTACTCTGTCTATGCTACTACTATCTTTCAAAACCTTTAACGGTCTTAATGCTGTAGATCAGAAAAAGAATAAAATGACAACCAAATAAAAGAAAGGAACAGAAGTGACAGCCTAAGCTGGATATGTGCTGGTGAGCAATTTACATGCCAGGGACTCGCCATCCTGATGGGTGGAATCACAGGTTGAGATGTTCCCCTCTCTTCTCCTCAGTAAACATGAGCTGAGCAGGGCTAGATCTACTGCTTGGTGCTAGGGAAAAGACAAAGATGAGGCAAGACCTATGATCTCCCTCGGGGAGCTTAAAGTCTACAACAGGATGCTAGGAAAACACCAGTAGCTTCAGTAGTGCATGTCCAGTGGGAAATGCATGTTATATGAAATTAAGTGTGTGTGTGTGTGGGAGGGGTATCCTATGAGCACAAACTGGAACTATCAGTTGCTTTCTTCCCATCCCATCAAGTGGTTGATAGTATCAATGAAAGACAGCAAGTTATGCTGGTCTTCTCTACGTCCTTCTGTAAAACACGAGGTTGGACTGGATGGTGACTGAGTGCCCTTGTGGTCCTCAATCCTATGATTCTAAGAGATAATTACAATGGATGCTCTTTTGTTTTAGTTACTTTGTGGAAATCCGTATTTAGGGTCCTCCAATCAACCACCCGTTTTATAGGTATATTCAAATTGGCATTCTATATTTCCTCATTTTGGACCACCAACCCTGTTTCATAATAGTAAATTCTTCAGGGACTTTCAAATTTTAACAATTATGAGGAATACTTCTGACCTGAGTCCTTTGGCTCTTGCCTTGCAGTGGTATCCAAGGTGGACATTAATTGCAAAAAAAAATTATTGATCTTGCTTTGGATTTTGGAGCCTAGGAAAAAACCCAACCTCCCTCTTCCCCACAATCCCTGCTCCAATTGAAAGTTCAGCATGAGTACTTGTCCAGATTTTCCCATTATTTATCTTCAGACATTTTATGATAGTACTATATTGATTTTTAAACAAACTGCCAAGGCATTTTTATAAACTTGAACATCAGGCATCACTGTAAACAAAGTATGAATTCCTTCACCCTTCAGTTACCACACATACCCACCATCTGCCCTCCAAAATTGCAGCTTGTGTTTTCTGTACTTGCAAAAAGATTTTGCTTTTAACCTCATTTAAAAAGGAGTGATTCTGTTCCTGCTGCAGGTATGGAGAGATTTATTGTTCCTGCCTCTGGTGATAGATTACTTTCCCTGGCATACTTCTTGACTTGCCTGGATTACAAGAAGGCTCGATTTCTTTGAATTCAAGGTCTTTTTAAACACCCAGAAGGCTTCATGCCAACATACCTTCCATCTTCAAAAGGAGTTGATAACTTCTTTGTCCTTGAGTTGCACCAGTGAAGGAAGGAAAGAAGGAAGGAAGAAATGAGGGAAGAGAGAAAAGAAAGAAGGAAAGAAAAGGAAGGAAAAGAGGAAGGAAAGAAAAGGAGAGAAGGAAAAAAACTATGTGTCTATTACAGGTGCTATGCTAGTATTAGGTGTAAAAATGTAAGAGTAAGAAAGTCTTTGTCCTTAAAGATTTTATATTCTAATAGGGGAAGGAAATATATATATAGGAAGAGAATTTTGGTCTGAGGTTAAAGAGACTGTCAGTGGGGCTGGAGGGTTGTTGACCATCAAACCTTTTCTTATGGTAGTATTGATTTAATCATTGTTCCCAGAGTAGGAGATGAAAAGCAAAGTGTGTGTGTGTGTGTGTGTATACATATATGCATATATGTTTGTATATGCATGTATGGCAGGAAATGCCCAGTGTCAGGGAAGATGGCCAGATTTCTAGGGTTGATCGATATGAAGTGTTGGACTAACTGGGCATAGTGGGTTATGTGAGTTCGTATATACTGAGAGAAGAAATAACTCCCAGGGAGTCTGTTGCTAAATCTGAAACAGGGGAAAAGGAAATGTGGAGCCAAAGTGAATGAAAGAGTAGAGAGGAGGAGGGAGAAAGCTTCTTCCCTTGCCACACGGTCACACAGTGGGGAACCATAGGAGCCACTGTCCAGGTGCCATTTGGCAGCTCCCAAACTGTGTTACTTGTCCCATCATAGGAACTTCAGGTTTTCTAAAGTTAAACATTTTATTTTGAGACATGTAAGGACTGAAGAACATGAAAGCTGCCCTAGAGAGTTGAATCATTAGAAGCAGCCTAGATACAGGACCCTGTATTTAATCATCTATATGGTGTTATTTAATATTCCTCTAACAATCAACACTTGAAAGTCAGGAAGTCAGTAGTCAGTCGGGAGGTGTTTATTAGGGGCCCACGTGTTGGGTGCTATGCCTCACGCCGCAGGCACCATGAAGGACAAACACAAGCAGTCCCTGCCTTCAAGGATCTCACACCACAGTGGGGGGACAATATACTAAGTACAGAAAAAGTTATATGCAGGAGCAACGGGAGATCATTTCTGAGGGAAGACTCTAAGATCAGAAGAGCTGGGTGTGGGGTATATCGTGAAAAGAAGGAAGCCCTTAAGTGGATGGGCTTCCCATCTGGCAGAATATGGGATAGGAAAAATGGATGATTGCATCACCTTACACTTGTGGTTCTATTGCCTTTACTTGAAATTAGCATTGAACTAAAAAATCTCATAGGACCAGGAGGAAACAGAACCTAGCTGCTGATTAGCCAACCAGTAGTGTCAAGTCTGACCTCTTTCTTTAGTTAAAACTACAATTGTATACCTTTTTTCCTTCCTTCACTCCTTTATTCCTTCCTTCTTTCCTTGCTTTCTCTTTCTTTTTCTTTTTCTTTTTCCTTCCTTCCTTCCTTCCTTCCTTCCTTCCTTCCTTCCTTCCTTCCTTCCTTCCTTCCTTCCTTCCTTCCTTCCTTCCTCCCTCCCTCCCTCCCTCCCTCCCTCCCTCCCTCCCTCCCTCCCTCCCTCCCTCTCTCCCCTCTCTCTCTCTCTCTCTCTCTCTCTCTCTCTCTCTCTCTCTCTCTCTCCTCTCTCTCCCTCTCTCTCTCTCCTCTCTCTCTCTCTCTCTCCCTAAGAGTAATAATAGGAGATGCTAATCTCTCAGTTTTGGACAAATCTATCAGAAAGGCAAATGAAAGAAAATATGAAATTGAATAAATTTCTGGAGAAACTAGCAGTCAAAGGCTTATGATGTCTTTTTTTTATCTTTTTTTTCTGGTTACGTGTAAAAACAATTTTTTCACATAATTTTTTTTTAAATTTTGAGTTCCAAACTGCTTTTCTTTTCTATCAGTACAGAATGTATCCTGATGAGTATTTCCTTTTGGACTTTAGTCCTTTTTCTGCAGAGCCATGTGTTGGGACTGTCAGCGTGGGAGACACCATGCAGATGGCAGTGGATTTTGAGCCACTTGTTCTAGGAGACCATAGTGAAAAGCTTATAGTGAACTATGACACAGGTAGGCATTGTCTTTTGTTAAGTGATCATTCTGCATATGGACTGAATTCAGTGGGGATGAGGCATGGGAAGGGGACAGCAGGAAATGGATTGTGTTTGTGTCACAGAGTTTCAGTGTCTCAAAGGTAATAAATCCCAATAAGTGTTATCTTTAAGAAGAACAAAGACTTTTATGTTCAGTGTTAAGGCTGACAAAACATTGGATTCTCATTGACCCTCTGAATTAAGTAGTTGAGGTATTCCCATTTTTAAAGGCAAGAACTTGGGATCAAAGAGGTTGAGGAACATCATGAAGCAGGTAAGTGGCAGCCCTGGGGCTTGTATTGTCCATACCTAGGAGAATCTTTGAATGATGGCAGAGCTGGAAAGAACTTTAGGCATCATGTAGTCCAGCCTACAGTAGATGAATCCTCTTTATCACGCCTTTGGCAAGTGTTCATCCAGAACATTGCTTGAGCATTTCCAGGGATGGGAAACTTGTCACCTACCAGACTAGCTTCACCCAATTTTGGATAGCTCTCATTGTTAAAAAGTTTGTTAAATATTCTCACACATGTCCACACACCCTGTGAGAGGGTGACAAAGGTAGCTATCTATAGGGATGCTGATTGTCTAGAGATACTGATTGGATACCAGTGGAATCCTCCTGATCCTTCAAAGCTCACAAGGTCATACTGAAGCCAAGGGATTGGAGGGGAGGGGCAGGAACCTGAGAGTCAGGTCAATCCAAATCCTTTTAAATTGAACAAGGATTTTTCGCATCTCTTCTTTGATCGAATAATTCAGTAGAGTTGTTCTAACCTGGTTAAAGTATCAAAGCACAGCATCTGTTGGTTACTTCAAATGAGTTTAGAGTAATTGGGTGACTGGTCGGTTGACTCAACTCTTACCTAACCCTCCAGTTTATATCAGTGGCTTCCATTAGGGTTATCCTGAGAGTCCTAGTCAGATATAAGAAACAGATAGGACACCCACAAAAGTATTTGAACAAAAGCGTCTACAGTTTTCAAATGTTTTAAGGTCTGAATGTTTCTTGAGGTGTATCCTCAGACAATTAGAGGTTAAAATTTTATTATTGCCATGTGTTGTTGCATGACTCACTTTTCTCTCACCCTTTAAAAAAAACCCATATGTGATCATTGACCCAGATTCTTTGCACTAGAAGCATAGAATACAGAAGAGACATGTAGAGCCCAGAGAAAAGTGATGTGCAGATGGCCATAGCCTCTCAATCTCATTGGTGCTTCGCATAGCTCGCAGATCACAGTTTAGAGAAAACTGCTTTTGAGGATGTATATGCCTAGGGAGAATTGGCATTGTTTTTGGTACATTTTTATTATATGTTCATGTGATTCTGAGAGGGCCTGATTCCATACTATCAAGACTCACAGGCTGTGGTTTGTCCTTCACTCTCAAAGAGGACCATGACATCAGGAAGGTGATGCCATTACTTGAATTGGATTACAGTGAAGGAGGACTGTGCAAAGTCACCAGCCTCACTTACTCCTCCAGAACCATTTGGGCAATGACCAGATATAAATCAGGACAACTGGAGCTGGCCCAGATGCAGGGGGGACCTTGGCCTTTTCAATCAGGGGTTGTGACACCACTGTGAACAGATGGGAGCATTCTGGTCTTGTCTGTCCTCTGTTCTTTCCCTATTGGCCATGCACATGGGGTAGAAGAGTGTGAGGATCAGTCATTTAGTCAGTCAACAGGCATTTATTAAGCACCAGTGTGAGGGAATATGAGAAATGTTAGGAGTATGGAAACAAAAAGGAGAGAGTTCTTTTTCCAAAGGAGATTCCGTTTTGCTGGGAGGATAGAACATGTTCAGAACAAAGCAGATACAGTAGATCTACAAATAATGTGGCCAACAGGAAAATAATGGGGATTGGCTGGACCACCATGCACCCCTCTGTTGACACTTGTGGGAGGGGTCTGGCACCAGGGTTTGGGAGATCTCCTGAGGGAGATGGCACAGGAACCAAACCTTGAAGGGAGACAGGCAAGCCAAAAGGAGGAGAGAGCAAGTCAGGAGTCACCTAAAGTAAGGAGAGAGGACCTTCCAGCCCTGGGGCACAGCCTGTGCAAAGACTTTGAGGCAGGAGATGGCATGTTGCATACAAGGAAGAGCAGAGGGGCCAGCTGGCCTTTGGTGGATGCTTCTTAAGGAGGAACAGAGTACTTGAAATCAGAGAAACCTGAGTTCAGACACTTAGCAGTTGTGTGACCCTGAATAACTCTTTTAACCTCTCAGCTCAGTTTCCTCATCTCCCACACAGGGTTGCTGTGAGCATCAAATGAATTAATGTATGTAAAGTGCTTTATAAGTCTTACAGCCTAAAGAAATGGTAACTCTTTACTTAGGCCATCACCCTCATTCTGACCCCAGAAGTCCTTATGCAGTCTGGATCCCAGGCTCCTGTCCTGCTGTGCAACTCCCACCAGCACCCTTGAATCCTATGACCACTTGACCTCTGGCCATGACAGCCGCCACCCCAGCAGGCCCCTGTATCTGCTTTCTTTGCTTCTGTTCTCCGATTGCAGAACTTTGCTGACTTGGGTCTGTTAACATCCTGCTAACTCGGATTCACTGCCAATTTCCACTATTGTATTTCAAATAGACCTTAACTAATTGTAATTTTCCCTCTTTCATTTGTTTACTTTTTGTTGGTACCTTGGAGGTTTCAGACTTTCTGCATTCTCAGGTTCCCGATTTTGCCTTCTTTTGGTCACTTTTGCCAAATGACCTCCTCTCCAACCTTAAGAACACTAGATATGGAAAGAAAAAAAAAGACAGACTTGGATTCCAATCACATCACTACCACTTAATAGCAGTGTGACATTGAGCAATCACTTAAACATTGTGTGCCTCAGTTTCCTCACCTGTAAAATGGTGATAATAAGACCTTCCCTGCCCACCCTACAAGCTTCTTTTGAAGACAGTAATAATAGCTAGCATTTATATTGTGCTTTAGGACTTATGAATCATTTGGCATGCGTTAATTCATTTGCTCTTTAAAACAACTCTGTGAGATAGATTGCTGTTGTCATTCCTATTTTACAGATTAGCAAAGTGAGACACTTACAGCTTAATGACTTGCCAGGGGTTATGTAGTTTATTCAGTGTCTGAAGCAAGATTTGAACTCTTTTGGACGCTAAGTTCTATTGCATCACCTGACTGATTACAGAAGATAAAGTACATAAGACACTGGATCTTTAGGGTATGTAAGGTTGGTTATTTGGGCTCCAGTCAGAGCTCCTTCACTTGCCTTTTCCCCATCAAAATCTGTTTCTATGTCAGTTTTCATCTTTTCTGCCTTCCCTCCAACCTTGGGGAGCTGTCCTGACCAAACTGTCCCAAGTCCCTTGGTCTCAACCTTTAGTCTTCCTTTGACTTCTTCAGCCTCTCCTTCTGTAAGGATCTTTTGCTTTGACTAGCAAAGTCTACCCTAGATGGAAAAAATTTGGTTTTAGTATTGCGTCTCACCTTCTGTTCACTGCCTTTTGCAATCACTCCATGGAAGTCTAGCTTTGGTGCCTCATTGTGGTGTGGTGGGGAGTCTGGGCTCTTGAAGGCTGTGACTGGGGATTACCAGATCTTGTTCTACCAAGCTGGAAGGGCTTCAGATATAGATCTGGCAACAGGTAGCATGGGCTTCATCCAAGGGCTCCCTCTTCCACTACCTCTGTGACCTGGTATAAGTCCACTGACCTCCTTAGGCCTCAGTTTCCTCATTTGTAAGAAGAGAGGGTTGGGCTAGGTGGTCTCTGAAGACTCTTCAAGTTCCATATCTATAATCAGAGTTTCATCACCAGAGAGTTGTCTCCCAGGTCAGTTTCCTTTGGTCCCAGCAATTCATGCATGCATATCAGTCTGCTAAGCTGTTAGGGAAGGCAAGTTGTGTTTGTGAGGGGAGTACCCACATTGAAGAAATCATGGGTCTCTGAAGTAGGGAAACAAATGTCTTCCTGTTCAAGTGGATAAAAAGATTTCCTTTTCAGTCTCATTTCTTTTGTTCCTAAGCAGTGTTTATCACTAGTTTGTATGGATTAATTCTTCCTTTGAAATTCTGAATAGAAGCAACCGAAGGATGTCTGTTGTGTGTCATCTTCCCTCTCTCCCTAAAGAAAGAAGAACCCCCAAATTTTCCGTATTAGTTTTTTAATGTCAGTGAACTAAGGGAGGTTTCTCTGTCTTTTATATAAAAAATGTCACTGTTAAAAAGTGACTGCTCTGAAAATATAGTACCAGGGCCAGGACCCACATAAAATAAATCCACAGATTTCAGTTCAGGTTATGACTAAGCAGACAGAATACAAAACTCTATTTTGCTAACATTCCCTAACCCCACTTGGGAATCTTTTATCAGGTGCTTTGTTCATTAAACAGGTAGTGTGTGGCCTGCGTTGTTCTTTCCATACAGTTAATGAACAGACCTTGTAGTGCATAAAGGCAACAGGTTTTAGTGATTAAAGCACTGAATGTGAAGGCACGAAGTCTAAGGTTCAAACCCTACCTCTGACACTTGCTAGGTCTACTACTATGGACAAGTCCCTTGAACTGTCTGAGTCTCAGCTTCCCAATCTGTAAAATGGGAGAGAAGTTCTTGCTTATGAGGGTTGTGAAGCACAACTGAGGCATTGTGTGTAAAGCGTGGTGTAGGTTTCAAGTTGCTATATAGACTTTATTAAAGAACCCAACAATTAAACCATCTTTTTATAAATATTGACAGAATGTCTATTATGTGCCCAGTACTGTACCATAGGGGAAACAAAGAGCATGAGACTTGGTCTCTGACTTTAAGAAGTTTACAGTTTGGAAATGAATGGAAATGAATGGAAAGATGAAATGAATGGAAATGAAATAAGAAAACAATTAAGTGCTAAGCGAAATGGAATAGGAAATTGATATGGAAGATGTCATTGTGGACTGCACTAACTGGGCAAAGGTAGCTGGAAGTGAGACTTGAGTTGGACCGTGGAGAATGGTTTAGATTTGGATGATACTGGGATAGGAAGTGTGTGTGTGTGTGTATGTGTGTGTGTCTATGTGTATGTATGTGTATGCATGTGTGTCTGTGTATGTATGTGTGTATGTGTATCTGTATGTGTATGTATGCATGTGCATGCGTGTGTGTGTATGTATGTGTGTATGTCTGTAGGTGTCTGTGTATGTTTGTGTGTATGTGTGTGTGCTGTGTGTGTATATGTTTGTGGTTAAAACACAAAAAATGCATAAAAACATTTGCGAAGATGATTCCATTTACCATCAGTACATTAAATGTGTGCACACTCATGGATAACAAAGAATCCAGTAGACCTGAAAGACAACTTTTGCAAGAGAACTCAGTATGTATTGCTTAGCAATAGCAGCCCTGAGTGAAACAAGGCTAGCAAATCAAGACCAGCTTACTGAAGTCAGAGCTGGATATATGTTTCTCTGGAGTGGCTGCAGTGATGGGGAGCACCATGAAGCAGGTGTAGGTTTGCAATCAAAACTAATGTAAACAACAAGCTTGTATGCCTCCTGAAAGGGAGTGAGTGACTGGCTTATTACAATATGATTGCCACTTGCAGGAAAATGCCATGCCACCATCATCAGTGCATATGCTCCCACCATGATGAACCCTGATGAAGTCAAAGAAATTTTATAAAGACCTGGAGACCCTCATCATCGATGTGCTGAAAAAGGACAAGCTTATCATTCTGGGTGACTTTAATGTCAGAGTAGACACAGACTATCAAACATGGCAGGTTATTCTTGGGAAGAAGGGAGTTGAAACAGCTAAACACTGGTCATTTTCTACTGAAGAGTTGGGAGTCTCATGACTTCCCCATCACCAACACTGTCTTCTGTTTACCTAAACACACACACACACAGACACACAGACACGCAGACACACACAGACACAGACACACACACACACACACACACACACACACACACACAAAACCCTTCATTGATGCACCCTCACAGCAAACACTGGCATTTAATAGATTATGTCACTGAAGAGAAAAGAGACAGCCAGGATATAAGAGTAATGAGGAAGAAGTGTGGTACTGATCATAGATTTATCCTCTCCAAATTAAACATTCATATTCAACAAATGTGACAGCCACAATATAAAATGACTACCAGAAGACTTAATGTCAACAGATTAGAGCTCTTCTCTGAGTGTGAACAGTTCATTACTAACATGGAGGGAAAGCTGAGCTAACACATGGTTGACAACTGCAAAACAGAAAAGGAATGGGGAGCATTTAGAGATTTGGGGTACAATGCCACAGTTACTCATTAGAGCCAGAAGGTTCACAAGCATCAAGATTGATTTGACAAACATGATGGGGAAATTCAAAAACTGTTCAATGAAAAATGAGAATTCTATAGGGTTCACCAGAAGGATAGTTTGTCTCTCTCTAACAAAGCAGCATTTAACTCCATCGAAAGTAAAGTGCAAGAAGAGTTTAGAGAGAGGTAGGATCCTTGGCTCAGTAAGAAGGCAGATGAAATTCAGTTTTATATTGATAGTAATAATCCAAAGCACTTTTATGATGCTCTGAAGGCCATTTAGGGGTCAAAGGTCTATGGTACATCTCAACTATTCAGTGTTGATGGAGCCACATTGATTAGTAATAAGGGCATGATCCTGGAGAGAAGGGCTGAACACTTCCAAAGGGTCTCAACAAACTGTCATCAATCAGTGCTTAAGCCATTAATCATAAATCTCAGGTTGAAGTCAATTCCTCTCTGTGCTAACTTCCAACCAAGAGGTTTTGAATGCCATTAGGCTTCTCTTATGTGACAAAGTACCTGGTGCTGATTCTATTCCAGCTGAGATTTAAAGTCAGAGGGTTGCTACTCATGCAAAAACTGACTGAAACTTTCTGGATTATATGATAAGAGAAGGTTATTCTTTAGCAGTTCAAAGATGCCTCCGTTGCTCATCTGTGTAAAGGAAAAGGAAATAGGTTGTCCTGTGAAAATCACAGAGGTGGAAGTGGGTCTCTCTTAGACATTGCTACCAAGATTCCTACCAGAGTCCTTCTTAATAGACTGATCTCTCACCTGGTAAGTGGTCATTTACCCAAGAGCCAGTGTGGCTTAAGAAAAAGCTGAGAAGTTGTCAATATGGCGTTTGTTACCTGACAACTGCAGGAAAAAAAATGCCAACAGAACAGAGCTCTGTACACAATCTTCATTGATTTGACCAAGGTCTTTGTCAGTCATGAGGACTTGTGAAAGATCGTGGCAAAATTTGCTTGCCCAGAGAAGTTCATTCATGTTGAATGTCAGTTTCATGACATTATGCTTGCATGGGTACTAGATAACTGACAATGCTCTCATGTTTTCCCAATCACCAATGGCATGAAGTAGGGCTGTGTGCTTGCTCCCCTGCTTTTTAGTATGATGTTTTCAGTGATGTTGTTGGTTGCCTTAAATGAGGATGAAAATGACATCAAAGTCAGCTGCACTGGTGGTAAATTATTTAACTTGAAAGTATTGCAAGCCAAGACTAAAGCAGAGGGAAAATTGATGCATGAATTTTTGTTCCCAGATGATTGTATACTCATTACAACCTCTGAAACAGAGACATAATATGGATCTATTTTCTGCTGCTTGTGCAAATTTTAGCCTAACAACGAACACCAAGAAAACAGAGGTTCTCCACCAGCCAGCATGGCACTATCCATATGTGGAATCATCAGTTACAGCAAATGGTGAAATTTTGAATGCTGTGTCTAAGTTCATATACCTTAGCAGTATACTTTCCAGGGATATCCATATAGATGATGAGGTTGATGTATGCATTGCCAGAGCTAGCTCAGTGTTTGAGAGGCTCTGAAGGAAAGTGTGAGAGAGAAAAGGTATTAGGTTGCCTATCAAACTGAAAGTCTACAGAGTCATTGTACTGATCTCATTATTGTATTCCTATGACACCTGGACAGTATGCCAGTACCATGTCAGGAAAAGAAACACTTTCCTTTGGATTGTGTTAGGAAGATTGTAAAAATCACCTGGGAGATAAGCATTAAAACTCTACTGCAGAGAGTGCAACTCTGTTGGATTGGCCACATGTTTGAATACCAACTGTATTTTTGCCTAAAAGACTATTTTATGGAGAACTCACCCAAGGCAAACACTCACATGCATGTCAGAAGAAGAGATACAGACACTTTCAAGGTCTCTCTGAAGAACCTTGGGATCAGTTGTGAAGGAGGGAAACACTGACACAGGACCATCCAGCATGGCATACCCACATCCAAGAAAGTCTCTTCTTATGGGCATAGCAGAATTGCAGTAGCACAAAGGAAACATGAGATATATAAATTTAGAGACATCTCCACTCAAAATTTTCATGTGAAATATTTGTGCCTGACCTGTGGGAGAGCATTCCAAGTCCTTTTAGTTTGATCAGTCATAGTTGGACACATTGTACCCTGACCCTGACATAGTGATGTCATTTTTGGCCTCTTAGAGCACAGATGACAACAACCAAACAGCAGGGTTGGTATTTGAACCTCTGTCCTCTAGCTCCCAATCCAGTACTCTTTCCACTGGGACAGATGGGATGGGTGTATTGTAGTCATAGCACACAAAGATGAGCAGATTCTTCCTCATATTACTTTGGAAATATAACTTTTTAAAATTTCTTTTTGCTCTGACAATTGTTTGAAACATTCCCTCCCTCCTATTATAAGGACTTGCTAACTTCCTCTCTCTTCATCTCCCATTGCCTTTCCTGACCAAACATCAAAGCATAACAGTTCACCTTTTGTTCATCTCTTGGAAATATAGTTTGAGTGAGACATACAAAAAGTCTGTGAAACATAGTTATCTTCGTATCATTTCTAGAAAAGGAAGTCAGACAAGAAAAGGATTTCTTTGTCAAGGAGGCCCAGGCCCAGGAAGAACAAACTAGTTCTTGGTTAAAGGATCCAAGAATCAGTGGGTTGTGATATGCTGTAGAGATGGGGATAAGATACCAGGGAGGGGCATCGGAAGACCATGAACTTAGAAGGTGGGCAGAGTTCTGTGTAATAGGAATGGAACATCGGCAGAAAGAAAATTTCAAATAAGGAGCCAGGGTTAGGTATTCAAGGATTTAGACTGAATAGGGTATAGGCAAGAAAGATATTTCAACCATCGTTTCATGAACAAAAAGGTCTATATCAGACACCAAAAGAATCATGTCCATTGATCCAAGGTCAGAGGCTATCAGACCTCTTCCCTGGTCTTACATACCTTGCTTAGTATTGGTTAACAAAGAGCTATATGCTGGGAGCCAGAAAAAGGTCAAACCTACTTCATACTTTACAGCTGGTCATCACAGCTAACTGTGTCAGAGAAGCTAGGTTTCTCTATCAAGGAAAGAGACATGAGTGCCTTTATTTTGTCTTTTTTTCTCCTCCCTGGACCAAATTCCACTATAGGGATGACTTCTTTTCTATGGTCTACTTTAAAAAGAATGAGATGTTGGCTAGGGAGAAAGTGGGCCTTGCCTGTGAGCATGAGATGGATATCTTGGAGTCGAGCCATTCAACTGTCTCCCCAGCTGGTGCCAATGTAGTACTGATCAAAGAGCTGGCAAGCCTATGACCAACCATGTGAGAGCTGTCTTTGGAGTGTGACTGGAGAAGCTGAAAGGGTTGAATCCTCAAGCTGAGCTCCTGTGGTGCTCACCATTTTTGTCTCTTTTATGTTTTATATTTGAAAAGTTTCCTAACTCCCTGCTGCTTTCATAGCTTTGATTTTAGTTTGGCTTGAGGAGGAGGTCTCCAGCTTCATAAACTCAGTGGAATCTTCAAAATTTATGGCAAAAACTCATTCCTGGGAATTCTTTTTCACTTGTATCACTTCTGGTCAATCTTTTGTTACCATTTTTCCTTCTCTTGCTCTTTAATTTTTCTTTTCTGGTTTAACTCTAGATCTGTGGTTCCTCCCTCACCCTGATCCCACCTTCTATTTCTTTCATCTCTCCAATATTCCTTCGTTATTCCATGAACTCAAGATGCCACAGCAGCACTTTCCATGTCCCAGCCACTAATTTATTCCATGGTTATAGTCATGGAAAGGGAAAAAAGAGGTTTTCATGCAATCCACCTAGCAGAGTCACAGAAAATTAAGGCTAAAATGGACCTTAGAGGTCATGGGACTAAGAGCTTGAAAGAACCTCCAAGATTATCCAGTCCAACTTCTTCATTTTATATGTGATTAAATTGTGCCCCAGAGAAGGGAAGTGATATATCCAGGGTTATACATGTATTTAGTGGCAGATTCTATTTTCTTGGCTCTTAGGGTATGATATATTTCTCTTGGAGCATCTGTCCTGTTTTTCAGCACTCAGACTTGGCCTGGATTATATTATACAATTCAAAGTATCTCAAAGTCGATTGCAGTTTGTATTGTTTCTCTACCAATTTCTGGAAGCAACAATGTAGAAGTTATAGGCAAAGACTTCACAGGCAAACTGACTAGTTATTGAGACATGATTTATTCAGAGAAATTTTTACATATATTACTGTCCTGGAAGCCTTTCTGTTTAATAATAATGCTATGTAAAGGAAACGGTAAAATATGCCTTTTGTAATGTAATATAGGCTGCTTATCTTAATGTCCAGCAAGATCCCAGTATTGTCATGCCTGGGTATGAGTCAATGAATTTGACAAACTTTCTCTAGGCCTTTTCTTTGGGTACTCACCAAACAAACCTAACTCAGGACTGTGAAAGTGCCTAGGATGTATTCACTCTGAGTTGTCATATTTAGACTCTTAAAATATATACTTGAAATGATGGGGCAGAGTTTCACAATAATTACTGAGTGAGAAATGAGGCTGATATTATCTTTGAAAAGCCTCTCATTTCAGACTCAGCATTTTGCAGAAAACTGACCCCTTGATGTTCCAGAATGGTATCATGTTCCCACAAGACACCAAGTACCTGGGAAACATGTGGACACACACACATGCCTTCCTGCATGGAACTTTCTGTTGGCTAATGCATTGGGGAAGAGACATGCCACAACAGAAAATTTTTTTCTTCAGGAAAACTATGCAATGCACCCACGTGCCAATTTCCAAAGGCTCATCTGGGTCATATTTTCACTCTTTGCACAAACCAGACAGTTTTAATACATGAAAGTTTTCTGGCCTAGTTAAATCCACCAGCACTGGTAATGGCCTTCCCTTCTTAAATATTCCACTGCATGATGCCCTTGTATGCCCATAAGGGAGGTGAAAAGGAGCTCAGCTGGAGCTTCTTGGCACTGTCCCCGATGTTAGTGCTGACTAAACTCACCCACTGAGCATTTACCTCTCTCCATGGTGCTGACCAATCTTATACAGCAATCCTAACATGGTTTTTTTTTACTGTCATATGTTCTTAAACAATTTTGTGTATTCAGGAGAGCATCCAGAACAACACGGTGAATGTCACATTCATAATTTTAAAGGACTTTGCACCCCCCGGGGTTTCCAAATTGAATATCAACTAAAAGGGTTCCAGATACTTTTATTTTAGCAAGATGGTCTTTAGCACATTTCCCATTAACTTGCCAGGACTAAATATTTAATTCTATTTATGCATAATTGATTTCATTACTGAATTTCTTTTTCTTCAGAATTTTGTCAGTTGTTGCCAGATGCCATTGCTTTTTATCAGTAACTTTTAGGGCTTAATTTTCAAGGAGATAAAACTAATATTGTCTTGGAGGTGATTTTTATATCTTGTTTGGAATTTGGTTTAAAGTTATTTGAACCACAAAGCTCCCTGAGGCCTTAGAAATCACCTAGTCCAAACACCCTTTTAAGGATAAAGTAACTGAGGCCCAAAGTGGTTATTGATAGGGCTAAGGTCAGATAGCCAGTAAATGGAGACTGCTACTAGAATTTAGGTCTCCTGCCCCCTTGATCAGTATTCTTTCTACTATACCAGATTATCTCCTTGCCATCTCATTGCCTCAATGGGTTAAAGGTGTGAAGAAAATGAAACTCTTGCTCACATAATTCTTTGGCTTTGGAATAGAGTTATAGTCTACCAATAGTTTTACATTTTAAAGAATGTATCTTTTTACATTTTGTAGAATGTGTCTTTTGATTTCATTTGAAGGATACAAATGGCCAATTTGTGGTTTGACTTTCCTATCCAGAAATTCTCTGAGATGAAATGTACTCCCACGATAATGAGTTGTCTGAAGAATTTTGAAATGTTGCTTTTAATTTTAGTCATCTATGACATCTCATTTTCCCTATGCTGTGATTCTGTGTTGTTTGTATTTTTTTAAGTCTTAGAGAAAATCCTGTGGAAGTTTCATATAAGGAGAGGTAGTCAGTATTGACTGATGCACAATCATTCATGGGAGACAAAGAGAAAGGAGAAGTTTTGTGCCTCAGTATTGTGGCATTTTGCTTCACAGAAAAGTGATGTTCCTAAGAGAATGTATTCCTTCTGTGTTGCAGATTAATGATCAATGATCAGTACTTGTGATGTTTCATTATTGGGAAATAGTAATGAGTTCTTAAGAATTATTAACCATGGAATTAGTCCCAAGCAACATGATCATTGGTTTCCCCTTTTTTTCTTCCACTAAATAAGCATCATCTTGTCATTCTTTGAAATGTATATTGATTTCATTGAAGGGTAGAAATTTACTATGGCCTTTTGATTTAAGTCTCTGCTCTCCTGGTATTTCCAGAAACCATGCTCAGACTGGTAATTTCCTTACTGATTCTCACTGTGTTATGAAGTGCTTAAATAGTATTCACCATGTTCTATCTGTCTCCAAGTCCCTTACTATTTTCTATTATTATTTTAGTTATCTAGTCCAACATCTTCATTTTATAAATGAGAAAATGGAGCCCACCAAACATTAAGTAACTTGCTGAAGATCACAAAGGTAATAGCAGAGCTATTCCTTGCTTGTACCCCATCCTAAGCCATCATTCCACTGATTAAAGAGTTCCAATGTGTACCTTTACCAAAAATTCACATCTTACAGCTGATGTTTTAGATCAAGATTTATATTTTTAAAAATAGTTTGGGTCATATGTAGCTCACTATGGGAATATCTGACTCCAATCCATCTTTCCAGCCAACTCCAGTGCCACTCTCAAGTGTTCCCCTTTCAATACACTTTGTCCCTTTTGAAATTAGTGTACACTTATTCATTTAAATAGGCAGCATGGTACAATGGAAAAAGCACTGGTATTTAGATTCAAATTCCAGCTCTGCTATTACCTTTGTGATCTTCAGCAAGTTACTTAATGTTTGGTGGGCTCCATTTTCTCATTTATAAAATGAAGATGTTGGACTAGATAACTAAAATAATAATAGAAAATAGTAAGGGACTTGGAGACAGGTAGACCTGGGTTCAAATCTAGCCTTACTATACTTACTAGCAATGTTCCTTTGGACAAGTTTACTTGTCCTCCCTAAAACTTGATGTCATTTTCTGTAAAATAAGGTATTTAGGTTAGATGGTTTCTAAGACTGAATCTAGCCCCACAACTATGATTTTATAATCTCAGAGGACATTTATAATATCCCTATGATACTATGTGTATCCAGTCTCTCTAAGTAAGATGTAAGCTTCTTGAGGATGTGGACTATTTGATTTAAGCCTTTAAAATTTGTTTGCCTTACCAGTATTGCAAAAATTGTTGTCTTGTCTCTGTGGATTTACTTCATTCTGCACTGGTTCTGACAAGTCTTTCCAGATTTCTCTGAAACTGTCCCTTTCCTAATTTCTTATGGCACAATGTATTCCACTGTTCGTATGCCATTATTTATGTAGCCATTCTGTAATTGATACTCCTCTTGGTTTCTCATTCTTTGCCAGCCCCCCAAAAGAGCTGCTATAAATATTTTTGCACATATGAGGCCCATAGTGTTCTTTTCACTACCTCATACCATAGTCTGGGAAATACCTATTCTTAATCCATTTGGCTTTCTCTGCATGGATAGTTAGGCCAAGTTCTATTGAGTGACAATGGATCTTTATTACGAGGCTCAGCAATATTCCAGAGCTAGATAATTCAGAAGAATGTCATTTGCAGACAGAAATATCTAGGACCTCATTGTCTCCAGGGTATCCTTTTTTAACATGAACTTGGCACAGGACAGTTTCTTGAGGGTCGCAATCACCTTTGGTGAATTTCTTGTTCTATGCCTATCTTGATGTAAATCATCAGAAGGTTGTCAAAATTATCTCTGTTGCCATATTTTTCAAAGAATCTCATATGATTTTGGGCATACATGGAGGAGATGTTTGTAGTCAAAAGACCTGGGCTTCATTTCCCTTTACCACATATAGCAAATCAGTTAAGTCAGCTGGGTTTCAATTTCCTCATATGCAAAATGAAAGACTAGATGAAGTCCATTGTCCCTTCGAGTTCTAGTCTGTGATCCTTTAACAATAGGGCTCATCTCTCAGTATACATTTTGGAGACAGATGCTGTAAATAGACAGTTGACTGGGCTAGAATTGAAGAGGAAGAAAGCAGGTTGGGTTGTTCATATAAGTTCCAAACCTCCCTTGCAACAAAGGCTCTTCTCCTCTTTCTTCTCTTTCTTTCTCCTTCCCTTTTCCTTCCCTTCTTTCTCCTCCTTCTCTTCATCCTCTTCCTCTACTTCCTTCTCCTCCTCCTCCTCTTCCTATTCCTCCTTCTTCTTCTCCTCCTTCTCTTCCTCTTTCTTTTTTCATTATCATCAGTAGGCATTTATTAAGATATTCTTCTGGCAATGCTGAATGACTTCAAGTCATGGTAGAATACTGTAGTCTCTGAAGAGTTGCAGCTAAGGGATTACCCAAAGGGAATATTCTATAATGAACATGAATAGGAGTCACACAGAATGGGAGGCCATGGATGGATTACAATCTGCATAATTGGAGGAAATGTCCATATGGCTGAGATTACAGAAGTATAGTCAATATGGCTGGTTAATTGACTTTTCAGTGTACGGTTGTGGCTTATACCAACACATCCTGCCTGTTTAGAGAGACATTAGCTTTCACAATTCAGAAAACTTGTCTTAAAATAATTGCTTCTTACTGACCTATGGGGTGTGTCCTAAAGGACACTTGATATTGGACCCCAATATGGTTTTTTTCTGAGGCCAATGGAAGAGCTTTCCACCCTAGAAGTAGCATTGCTTTTGTTGGTCACAGGGAATCAGGAAAGCATCCTGGTTGACATAACCTTTATCCTTTCTATTTAATGTGGGCCATTGTAGTAGAGTTGGCATCTCATGTCCTCAGACTTAATAATTCCACTATCTCAAAAGTTGAAGACAATTTCCCTTTCCATCTTTTCTTATTATGTATCATCTTTTCACCTTGCTCTTTGGAGCATATTTTCTCCAAACATCTCCTTACCTTCTCATACCTTTGTTGCCAATTCAATTATCTTTCTCTTTTTACACTTGCTCAGCATTTTGCAAAACTTCTCAGGTATTATTTCAACTAAAGGGCCAGATCTATGCAGGTAATTTTCCAGCAAAGGTATCATAATGTATTGTCATTAGGTATGTCAGTAATTGAAATTTTAGTTCTTCATATAACAGGACTTATAATAGTAAAATATTCAAAACCTGTAAGCTAATTCCTTCTCTAAAGGTTAACAATTGAAAAGGACACAAAAGCATAATGTAAAATTCAGAGTGATAACATAATTTGAAGCTTTAAGATAGCATCTTTGGATTTTCATAGGTTTATTCTAAGATCCCCTTGTTTAAGAATTTATCAGACTGTTGTTTAAACTTGAATTTCACTCCTGCCTCCTCTCATATTGGGTTCTCCTCTCCCCACAGTCCCTTATACTCATTCTACAAATGAGCAGAGGACCTAGCCAATAGGGACCATTTGCTGTGAGCTCTCTCTTTGCCCCTTCTTTACCCTGCTTGTCACTGTCCTCTCTTATATCCTTCTTTACCCCAATAAGACAATAAAGGAATTCTTCTCATTACCAAGGCCAATCCTTCAGTTTGTAACCTTGATCTTATCCCCTTCTATTTTCTCAAATATATCCTATTTCCTGGACAATTATTCCCCTCCCCTCTCTAATCTCCTCCTTTCTATTTACCACTTCATTCCCTGCTACCTACAAAACACCTCCAAGGTACCCCCATAGTTAAGAAACAAACCTTCTTTTGACTATTCCATCACCTTAGGCTTTAGAATTATATCTCTCTTTTTCACAGCCTAGAAAAAGTCATTTACTCTCCTTGCCTCCATTTCTTCTCCTTTCACTCTTTTTTTCTGTTCGTGAGTTGCAAATTATTTTTATGGTTGGTAACATATAACATAAAATTAAAAGATGTGCAGACTTCAACACAACAGCAAGAGCACAATACTGAGACAACTTCTGAACAGTGCCATTAAATACCAAAGCATATATTTATTTTATGAAATTTAGTCTTTAATCTGAACTTAAATACCCAAAAAGAACATATCCATATACAAAGAATACAGTGGGATTGCATATGAGACCATGTATCTCATCCCTGTGTCTTGCTGTTGAAAAAAGTAGGCAAAAAATTGACCAAGTTGCCTTCAAAACATCCTGTTTTTCTGTGCTTCCTTCCTTTTGTTCTGCCCTGTGCATTTCTTAAAAGTTTCAGTGGCCTCGCTCTTTTTCAAACTTGTTTAGCATGATGATAATAGCTTGCATTTATAGAGTGCTTTCAGGTTTACATGTGGCCTTCTTTTCCACCATTCTCCAGCTGCCTGGAAGATCACTCTGACCTTGTGGTTCTCCTCCCATTGGTGAGTTCCTTCCATTTTGAGTAAGAGCCCAGGCCAGCGATCTTTCATTCATCTGATCTCTCTTTTTAAAAACTCCTGTCCTTGTCTCCCTTAATGCTCGAGTCTTCCACATGGGATTACCTCCAATCTGTCGTGTATATATCCTGTAGGTACATAGAACTTACATATTCATTATGTGGCTCCTTATATGACTCTTTGATCTTCACCATCATGCTCTGAGCTGGGTCTCGTCCTCTTTTCCCTCTTCCCAACCTCTCAGTTTTGTCTTCCCTAATAAGAATGTAAGCTCCTTGTGGGCAGGGATTATATTAATTTTTTTTTGCATCCCCATTGCTTAGCAGTACCTGGCATAGAGTCAACCCTTAATAAATGCTTGTTGACTGAGTGATGCAGTCCTCACAATAATCTTATGTGGTGTGTGCTATTATTACCATCATTGCATAGATCAGGAAACTCAGGGTGAGAGGAGTTAAGTGAGTCACCTAGGCTCACACAGCTAACAAGTGACTGAGGTAAGATTCGAATTCAGGTCTTCCTGGCTCCAAGTTGATTGCTGTGGTCATTATAATACCTAGCTGCCTGTAGCTCATCATTGTCATTCCCTTTCCCAATTAAAAAAATTAAAAAGTCCCTTATAATAAGGAAGCAGTCAAGCAAAGCAAATTCATAAAGTGCCTTGTCCAAAAAATGGTTTTTCCTTGTGCATTTTGAGTCCATCACTTGTGTTGAAAAGGTGAGTAACATGAACCATCAGTGTTCTCTGGAGATGAGGCTGATCATTGCTTTGGTCAGAGGCTTCATTTGTTCCTCCATCACACAAGCTCCTCGAGGGCAGGGACTCTCTCTTTTCTCCTGACGCTGCTGTCTTCACTCCGCACCAGCTCATGTTATCCACGTTTCTTTAAAATTGTTTCTCATCATTTCTTACAGAGTAATAATTTTCTATTGCATCCATATACTAAAAATGATTTAACAATGCCACAATCCGTGGGCTGCCCTTTTAGTTTCTGCTTATTTTCTTTTTCCTTTTAATTCCCACTTCAAGGTCAGGGAGTTTGTTTTGCTTGCTACTTTGTGCTTCACTGACGTGATCTTTCCTTTTAACCCCTCCTATCAATCTTCTCCCCATGCCTGCCTTTGTCTTGTGTCGAATTAGATTTATTACTACACCCAATTCTGTGTGTGCAAATGTGTGTGTGTGTCTTTCATTCAGTTCAGGTAAGAGTGAGATTTATCTAGCCCACACACCTTGCCCTCTATTTGCATATTCTTCTCATATGTCCTATTTCTGAGAAATAGCGTGTTCCAACCCTCTTTCTACCTTTCTACATTGATGTAAATATTCCTTTACCCTTCATTCTCTTTCTCCATATTAAACCCTTAGAACAGAAGCAATGCATGCCCGAGTCCTCTGTTATTTCGTATTTAACTCCCTCCATACCTACTGAAGTCATTAAGGTTGTTGACACTTTTTCTTCTCCCTTTATTAAAATGCTAGCTCTTCATTATCATACAGCTCCTCTAATTGCTCAAATGATTTACTTTTGTAGAGTTCTTTTTATTCATGCTTGCATTTCCAAGTTCCTATTCAGCTCTGTTCTTTTAATTCGAAATTCTTAGAAGTCCTTTATTATATTTTCTGTATGATCCATTACAAGTCACTTAATCATAATTCAAGACCTATGGTTTCTCCTTCTGAAGAGAATTGAGCTGAGCTGAACAACTGACATCTGATGGCGATTTGTCCCTGCTGTCACGGTTGAACTAATAGCCAGGAAATATTTTACTCATTTTGATATTGGTTTATCCATTCATCTAAGTATAGACATACACTTGGATGTGTATTTACATGTATTTATATCTATACAAACATATTCCTAAAATTTAGCCTTTATATTTGTCTAGAATTACTGAACAGAATCTACACAAATAAGTCAATTGCCTCTGTCCCTGACCATATCATGTTATATAAAAACGGTAAAGTGTATTAAATTTTTTTTCCATTTACATGTAAAAATTTGTAATTATTTTTGAATCTTGAGTTCCAAATTTTCCTCTTTCCTCCCTCTCTCTCTCCTTCCCCCTCAATGAAAAGGCAAACAATTTGAAAGAAGTTATACATGTACAATCATGCCAAACATTTTCTTTTTAGTCATGTTCTGAAAGAAAACACATAACAAGAAAAGAAAAGAAAAAGAAATTTAAAAAAGGATACTTCAATCTGTATCCAGTTCTTTTTCTGGAGGTGGATAGCATTTTTCATCTTGAGTGCTTTGAAACTGTCTTAGACCATTGTACTGTTGAGAACAGCCAATTCATTCACTGTTGATCATTGTTACAATGTTGCTGTTACTATGTATAATGTTCTCTGTTTCTGCTCACTTCACTTTGCATCAATTCATAAAAGTTTGCAGGTTTTTCTGAAAGTATCCTGCTCATTGTTTCTTATAACTTATAATCCATCACAATAATAAACTATGATTTGTTCAGCTATTGTTAGGCATCACCCTAATTTCCAATTCTTTCCCACCACAAAAAGAACTGCTATAAATATTTTTGTACATACAGGTCCTTTTAATTTTCTTTGATCTCTTTGGGATATAGACCTAGTAATGCTATTGCTGAGTCAAAGAGTACATATAGTTTTATAGACTTTTGAGCATAGTGCCAAATTATTCTCCAGAATGAATGGATCAGTCCACAATTCCACCAATAGTGCATTAATGTTCCAGTTTTTCAACATCTTCCCCAGTATTTCTCATTTTCATTTTCTGTTTGTTATATTAGTCAATCTGATGGGAGATAGTGCCTCAGAGTTGTTTTAATCTGCATTTCTTTAATCAAGAGGGATTTAAAGCATTTTTTAATGTGAGTATAGGTAGCTTTGATTTCTTCATCTGAAAACTGCCTGCTTTCTTTGACCATTTATCAATTGGGGAATGATTTGTATCCTTATAAATTTGACTCAGTTTCCTACATATTTGAGAAATGAGGCCTTTATCAGAGAAAGTCACTGCAAAAATTTCCCTAGTTTTCTGTTTTCCTTCTAATCCTGACTGAACTGATTTTGTTTGTGCAAGTCCTTTTTAATTTAACGTAATCAACATTTTACATCCCACAATATTCTCTATCTCTAATTTGGTCATAAATTCTTCCCTTATCTATAGCCCTAACAAGTAAACTATTCTAATTACTCCTTTAATTTGCTTATGTATTATCTTTTACATCTGAATCATGAGCCCATTTTGCCTTATCCTTAGTATACACTATGAGATGTTGGTCTGTACCTAGCTTCTGCCAAACTGCTTTCCAGTTTTGCCAACAAAGTACAATATATTTTAAGACACTTTTTAATTGATAATTTCTTTTTAATATATCACTATATTCTCATGTATGCTTTACCTCCCCCTCCTCAAGAGCAATCCCATATAACAAATAATATTTTTAGAGAGAAAAAAAAGTCAGTGCTGCTGATCAATACATTGAGAAAGTCTGAAAATGAGTAGTATGTAAAACACCTGTGAACTTTATTTCTCCATGAAGGAGTAGGTTGGGAGGCCCACTTGGTCTTTATAATTTTGCTACATTTACTTTTGATTTTTTTGGCACATCCTTTTCCTTTCTATTTTCATTGTTGTAGTTACCGTATATATTGTTTTCTTGGCTTTGCTTCACTTTGCATCATTTCATATAGATCTTTCCCTACATCTCTGTATTCATCATACCCATCATTTCTTATAGAACAATAGTATTCCATCATATTTATATACCAATATTTGTTTAGCCATTGGCCAAATGATTAATGTCTAGTTTGTTTTCAATTTTTATCTGTCACAAAAATTGCTTTTACAAATATTTTGGAGTATATGGGGACTGCTTTTGTTTTTTATCAATGGCCTCCTTGGGCTGTAAGCCCAGTAACGGAGCTTCTGGTTCCAGAGGTATGGGTATTTTAGTAACTTCATTTGCATAAGTCCAGATTGCTTTCCAAAATGGTTATAGCATTTCACAGCTCCACCAACAATGTATTAGTGTGCTTGTTTTCTCATAGCCCCTCCAACATTAACTCTTGCCATTTTTGTCATTGTTACTGATTTGCAGAGTTTGAGATGAATCTTCAGAGATGTTTCGATTTGCATTTCTCTCATTATTGTTGACTGTGGTTGTGGATACTTTGCAGTTCTTTTTTTATCCTTTTTTTAAAAAAATAATTTATTTTCCTCAATTACATGTTAGAACAATATTTTTTAAGTTTTTAATTCCAAATTCTATCTCTCTTTCTCTCCCTTTATCCTCCCTGAGATGGCAAGTGATCAGATATAGGTTATACATGTTCAGTCATGTAAAACATTTTCATTTTAGTCATTATGTACAAGAAGCTCAAATAAAAGAAAAAGAATAAAAGAAAGTGAAAAAAATAGCTCTGAATTCTATATTCAAACACTAGTAGTTCTTTCTCTGGAGGCAGAGAGTATGCTTCACCATTAGCCCTTTGGGATCATCTTAGATCATCGTATTTCTGAGAAGTCATTCCCAGTTCTTCATCATATGATATTGCTGTTACTGTGTCTAACACTCTTCTGGTTCTGTTCACTTCACTTTGCATCCTCATGTAAGTCTTTCCAGGTTTTTCTGAAAGCATCCTGCTTGTCATTTCTTGTAGCATAATACTATTCCATAACAATCTCATACCACAGCTTGTTTAGGCATTCCCCAATTGATGCCTATCTCCTTGATTTCTAGTTCTTAGCCACCACAAAAGAACTACTTTGCAGTTCTTTTGAGAAAGGCTGTTAGTGAAAGGCTATTAGTCATATATCTATATATTAGTTGTATATCTCTTGTATAACACAATTATCATATAAACCCTTATCAGAGATATTTGATTAAAAAAAGATTTTTTACTCTATTTGAGCACTTCCCTTCTTATCCTAGGTGCATTTATGTTGCTTGTACCTTTTCAGTTTCAAGCAATCAAGGTTATCTGTTTTATCTTTTGCAATTACCTACAATCTGGTTTTGTTAAAAACACATCTCTTACCCATAGCTGTGAGATCTTATTCTCTTCTAATTCTTTTAAATAGTATGATCTTTTATATTAAGGGCATGTATATTCAGACTGTATTGTTGGAGTGTAAGGTGTTGATCTAAGCCTAATTTCTGCCAGATTGCCTTCCAGTTTTCCCAGCAAGTTTTATCAGATAGGGAGTTTTCCCCTAGATAACTTATTTTTTCTATTTTATCAAATACTGAGTTTTAAGTACTATTGTTGCAGAATCTCCCTTATCTACTCTGTTCCATGGATCTCTCTGTTCTTTAACTAATACTTGAAGAACTAATACTGCTGCTCTATAATATAATTTGAAGGAAATACTATTTCCTCCTCAACCTTCTTTTTATCATTTCCCTGGATATTCTAGGTCTTTTATTTTTCAAATGAATTTTATTATTATTTTTAAGCTCTGTAAAATTCCCCCTTGGTAATTTGATTGGTGTAGGGCATTAAAAGTACACATTAATTTTAGTAGTATTATAATTTTTATTTTATTGGCTCAGCTATTCCATGAGCACTGAATATTCCTTAAACTATTTAGGTTGTTCCTTAATTCTTTAAGGAGCACTTCATATTGAACCTATACAAGTCCTTTGTGTGCTTTGGGAGATTGATCTCCAGATATTTTGTGCATTTTGTAGTTATTTGAAATGGGATTTCTCTCTTTATTATTGCTTCTTATGTTTTGTTATTATCATATAGAAATGTTGGCAATTTTTGAGGATTTTTCCTGCAACTTTCCTGAAGCTAGGAATTGTTTCAGTATCTTTGCTGATTTCTTGGAGTTTTCAAAGTAAACCACCATATCATTAGCAAAGAAGAATAATTTTATCTCCTTTCACCTGTTTTTATTCTTTTAATTTCTTTCTTTTGTAACTATATCAAATAATAATGGGGAGAGTAGGCATCCTTGCTTCACTCTTGTAATTATTAGAAAAGATTCTAGTGTGTCTCTGATTGCATATGATGCTTCTTTTGATTTTAGATAAATGCTTTTTATGATATTAGAAAAGACCCTCCATGCTTATATTTATTATAGATGTTGTAATATAAAAGAATATTGTACTTTTTCAAAGGCTTTTTCTGCATGTATAGATGATCATATGACTTTGAATGTTTTAGATTTTAATACGATTAATTATATTGTTTTCCTAATATTGAGCCATGTTTACATTCTTGGCATAAATCCTTTGATCATAATGAATGATTTCTTGGATAAATCGTTGTGATCTGTTTGATAGGATTTTGTTTAGAAACTTTAAGTTAATGTTCATTAAAGATATTGGCCTATAGTTATCTTTCTGTGTTTTATTTTCCTTTCTTTTAGTTATTAGAATTATAGCTGTTTCACAAAAGGATCTTGGTAAGGTTTCTCAATTTTTGTCTTCCTCAGTTTTTGAAAATGTTTCCTTTATGAATTTGGATGCTAAGACATTTGGAATATTTAAGTTTATTATTAATATTAGTCATTTTCTATGATTCCTTTCAGTTTAATACAGTTCCCTTGATGGAAAGTAATTTTTTCCCATCCCCTTAGTTTTATTTTGTGTGTATCTTTCTTTTTTAAATAGGTTTCTGGTAAATAACAGATTATGGGTTTTTAAAAATTCAATCTGTCACTCTTTTTCATTTTATTGGATTATTTAATCCACTTACATTTAACATTATGAGTTAAGATTATGTTTTCCTCCATCTATCTCTAAAATAGAGGGGTTTTGTAAGTTATGATTTCCCCTCTCTTCTCCTGTAGACAGGGTATAATTTTCCTTCAGTTACTTTACTTTAAACTTAAAAAAAAACAGTGACCTTATTCCCATTGGCTTTCTTTCCCTCACCCCTGATTCCTTCTTCTCATTTATTACCCCTTTCCCTTTAGGGTTTTGTTTATTAGTTCTTTTCTCTTCCTTTTATCTGATTTTATATTTCTCCCTCATTTTTCCCCCTTCTCCATTAGTCAGGTAGATGACTCCTTCCTCTCTTCCCCTTCAGCTAATCTTGTTTATTAGCTTTTAAAATTTCATTTGTTGTGCCTTTTTCCAAAAAGGATTTCTTTTACTCTCTTCACTGTCTACTTCCTCTTTCTGTTTACTCTAGTTTCTCTGATTCATGTCCTTTCATCATCTGCTCTCTCTCTCTCTCTCTCTCTCTCTCTCTCTCTCTCTCTCTCTCTCTCTCTCTCTCTCTCAAAGCTTCCAGGCTATCCATTCTAGGCTTTGCCCTCTAGGAGCTTTCTGACACCACTTTATAAGGCTTACCCCATGCATTCCCCATTTCCTTTGTGTCTCTCAGAACAATTCCTATTATTGTTCATGTCAGAGAGGGCACTGTCCTATTGTTCCAACTTCCCCTCTACCAGGAAAAGTAGACTTATCAGGTACCAAATCCCCAGTGTAAGTCCCTCATTTCCCTTTACCCATAGGAGCATTAATCAGTGAAGTATTATCCATCTCCAATGTAAGACCTCCTTCCTTTCCTTCCCCTTTCAACCTCTCCCCTGCCCCCAAGCCCCCATACATTTCCTTGTAGGCTTCTCTCTTCCGGAGACCACAGAGATCACCTTCCACTCATTGCTAGTTCTTTATTTGACCCCAGAGCATCACTCCCTCCTCTCTATTTCCCTACTCCACTTTCTGTTTCATTTACCCTCCCAAGTAGTCCCACAAAGGAAGCATTCACCTGTGGGCACAGTGTTACCAGGTTCTGTCCACCTCTTCACTGTTATTTCTATTAGATTCCTGCCTTCACTTCCGTCTTCTTGTGTGCATTTCAAAAGAAGTCTTTAGTCACTCTAATGCTGTTGCTGTCTGCTTGTATTCACTCCTCCAGTATTTCTGTTTGGAGTGTTTATGAAGTAAATAATCTCTTCAGTTTTGGCTTTCTTTCTAAAAATGCTTCAAATTCTTCTTTCTTATTGAAAGTCCATCTTCTGTCCTGTATGATTAAGATCAGATATTCAAGACAGGTCACTCCGGGCTGCATCCTGAGGGCCAGTGCTCTTGGGAACATTTGGTTGTACTCTCTCCTCCTTTTCCCTATGGGTGTGGAATAGTCTTGCATTATTCAAATGTCCTCTGCTTTTTTTTTAAATCCTTTTTAAAATGTTTGGCTTGAGTACTAAAACTTAAATACATAATAAGAAAAGAAAAAGAAGCATATTATAAATTAAAATATTAAAACTTATACATAAAATAAGAAAAGGAAAAAACATGTCATGTGCACAGCAGAATGTGAGAGAGGATTAAAAATGTATATCAATTTTGGAAATGTAAATTTACATGTATATCAAATGTACATTTTGATTTACATGTATATCAAATGTATATCAAAATAAATTTCCATTTTGAGAAAGTCTATATATTAAATACTGCATGTTGTGTAAAAAGCTGTTCATATTTTCTTTGCTTCCTTGTAGGTTTTCTTTTGTTCTTTGCTGTGCACTTTATACTGTGTTATTTTTCCCCCCTTTCCCTCCACCAAGCTGCAATTAAGCATGGATATATTTATATATAAATATTGACATATACATACACATATACACATACACACATGCATAATTATATACATACATGCATACATAAACATATACTTTCCCTAAGAGATTCTACTCCTAATCTTTGTTTTTTATGTTTGTGCATCTTTTATCCCTTCTGACTCTTCTACTTCTTCCCACTACCTTGACACCCTATTAGTTGACTTACCCCTGCAACTATCCCTCTGTTGTCCTCCCATTGTCATAAATCTAAATACTCTTCTATACTCTTCACCCTCTGCTCTAAAGATCTCTCCCTAATCCTCCCCCTCCTTATCCCCTTAGTGTTTTATTTCTTTCTAAACTTAGAAATCTTTTATACACTTCTAAATGTACATGTATTGTGCCCTGTTGCACCTATTGCCTTTAAAAGTAGGTTTCTAGAACTACTAGTCCTCCTCCCCCCTCTAATTCCTCTGTATTGGTTCTTCCTTTTGCACCTCATTTGTGTAAGATAATTACTCTTTTTAGCTGTTCCTATAAAGTTTTACTGTTTGAAGTCATATTATACTCAAGTCTACCCCAATCTTTCTTATGAACTCCCCAGTTACTAATAACAATCTTAGACACACATTTTACACACATAAAAAGTAAACAGTCTGTCCTTATTGAATCCTTTCTAATTAGTCTTTGGTGTGTACCTTATATTTCTCTTGGCTCTTGTATGTCAAATCTCCTGTTAAGTTCATGTTCTTATAAAATGTCCTGTCCTTTGGATTTGAAGATCTTCCTCCTGACTGGAGAACTTGTTTCTGAACTGGATTGTCAAATTTAACCACTATGTGTTTTGGAGTTTGCAACCTTGTTTTTATTTTTTTGCAGAAAATCTGTGAATACTTTCAGTTGGAACTTTAGGAGTTCTGGGTAGTTCTTGTTTGTTATTTCCTTTAATATAGGGTTAAGGATTTGTTTTCATTTTTTGTCCTCTTGTGCTCTTTGGGAGACCTGTGAGCCATACATTGTCTCTGTGAATCCTGTCTTTTAAGTTCATTATGCTTTGTTTGCATAGGGAGTATATTTTTCTTTAATTTTCTTTCCTTCCCTCCTTTCTTCATTCCTCTCTTCCTTCCTTCCTTCCTTTCTTTCTTTCTTCCCTTCTTTCTTCTTCTACCTTGTCTTCCACTTCTGTATATCTGCATTCCCATTCTTTATTCTCTCGTTTGTTTGGTAAGGTCTGCCATTGCAGATTCCAGTTTTTCCATTCTGTTCATTATTTTTGCTGTGCAGAACTTCTTTTTAAAACCACTCAGGAATTGCATGTTGGTTCCATGCTCTTCCAGAATTCCATAGGATCTTCTGTCTCACCAAATGTTGGATCATTTTCCATCATTTTGACATATTTATTCATATTCAAGATAGGTGGTACTAAGATAGAGCTCTGGGCCTGAAATCAAGAAGACCTGAGTTCAAATGTGACACCGACTCACTGGGCAAGTCACTTAACCCTCATTGCCTCAGTTTCCTTATCTGTAAAATGAGCGGGAGTTGCTGAGTTTTGGAGATTTTAGAACTTTCTTTTGTATTCTAGGTGCCTAGATGATGGAAACAGTTGAAATTGCTTTATCTTTCGCATATCATTTCAGTTATGCAGAAGTTTGTGAGTTTGTCAGGATCAGAGAAAAATGTATCAGTAAGAGTATATTTTTTATATCATGTTGACTCTCAGCAAAATTAGCAAGGGATGAGGAAACTAAGGATCAGAGAAAGTTGATTTGCCCAAGGTCACAAAATACAATTCAGCAAACAGGCAGGGTGCTAAGCCCTAGGGATACAACTGATAAAAAGAAAGATAATCCCTTCCCCAAGAGCTTAAAATCGAATGGGGGTAGACATCATACAAAAGGAGAACTGGGGATAGCTGACACAGAGGCATCTTTTTCCTTGGAGTTCAAGCCAGGCAGGGCAGCACATACAGAGTGGAGAGTAAGTTGTAAACCCAAGTATTGCTTCCAAATGCAGTGTGCTTTGTCCTCATTCTGCCTTTCACCATTTTCCTTTGGCCCCATCCCTTCCTCAGTTCTTGTTGTTCTTAGGAAATTGGTGGTACGGTGGACAGACTTCTAGACTTGCACTCAGGAAGACTTGGGTTCAAATCTAGATTTAGTTACTGGCTGTGTGACCCTGGCCAAGTCACTTAACTTCTCTCAGCCTCAGTTTCCTCAACTGTAAAATGGGAATAATAACAGCACTTACCTCCCAGGGTTGTTGTGAGGATCAAATGAGATGCTATTCATAAAGTACTTCTGTAGCCTTTATTTATAAAGCACAATGCCTGGTACACAGGGAGTGCTATACAAATGCTAGCTATTGTCAATTTTGCTTGTTCTCCCCTGTTTAATCCTGCTCATCTCATTTTCTCAAGCCCTGTTATAGTACTGCAAAAAACGTAAAGAATTCAAAGCAGACTAAAGCACTAATGTCAAGCCAGAGGTCCTTCTAATATAATTATTATTAGATAACTAACTTTTCATTCATTTAATTTTAAGTGATTCCCATGATGCTCCCTTTTATATACATCTTTGGCTCTGTTTTCTTATTTTGCTGCCTTTCTGTGGACAGACGAAAGGGTCATGGTTATTTGTCAGTGGTTTTTGTGACTATTCAACCTGTTTTGTTAAGATTTACCTTCTGAGGAGGATAGGATCCAATGATAGTTTTGAATGAAGGGAAAGAAAAATCTTGGGTGGTGAGGGCATGGAGAACAGAGTCTAGAATGAAAAAAATTAACAGAGAGGGTAAGTGCTGAATCCTGAATTAGGAGTAGCAGTAAGCTTAGAAATAGTTAAGAAAATGCTGATGTTTATATAGTTGTAATTTAGAGAGGCATTTGTATACACATAATTCAGTTAGTACTGAATTCAATGTCCTTATGGGCTTAGGGGTAGTTTTGGGGTTACTATACATATAACATTATTTATTAGAAACTTCAGTATTTGGGCCCTTGAAAAGTGAATAATCAGATGGCTCAGTTGCTCATTGGATAGAGAAGAAAAGGCTGATGATTGCCAGCACTCTTTGTACTTCTGTGTTGGCAGATCAATAGATGGCTAATAGAACCTTTCAAAGAACGACACCCTAGGGCCCAAAGAACTCACAGTCCCCTGCAATAAAGACTTATTTCCTATCAGGCTGCCAAATATATTTTTTGTCTGCATTTGGCCCATGTGAAGCTAATTTGTTTAAGCGTGTCTAAGGAAGAGGAAGGCAAAGAATATTCAATGAGGTCTCGGTTGCCAAGAGACACTGCTACAAATTTAGTACAGTAAGAATCCTTGGAATCCGTACAGTCGGATGAAAGAACCTACCCTGTTATCATTAATGAGAGTGCAGAATATTTCCTCTCACACATGAGGGTATCATGGGGCCTCACATTAACTTTTGCTTCATCTCATTGAGCATTGAAAGTACTCCAGCTTTCTTAGTCATCCATCCTAGAAAGTCCTCAGTGTGTCTGTGAGATCTGTAGCCTGCTCTAAGGTACCAGTTACCTTTGTGTTCAACTTTTGCCTGATACTCATACACTGAGAGGTGCTGCACTTGATCTCCTTTGGGAAAAAAAAGTTAGTTATTCTTTTCATCTCTGAAATCTTCTCTGTTAGCTTTGGTCTCTTTTAGGGGGTAGCTTTATTTTCCCTTCGAGATATAGTTGATAATGTTTTCTAACCCATTAGAAGGAGTAGTTAATCCATACCCCTATTCCAATTTTAGTCACAGGTTTAGGTGTTTAAAGATCCAATATATCCATTACAGTTGATTTTCCCTGTCTTGGTCTACTACTACTAACAGCCATCTATAACCCTAGCTTAGAGATCATAACTGAATCAATAAATGCTCTACAAAAGATTTTCTAGATCCCTACATTTTTTCTGCTTATCACTTTCCCCTAAAAGAATACTCACATCTTGTCTAGCATATTTTAGTCACTTTAATCAAGTGGCTATCTATCAACCTGAGATAATTTAGCTTGTATAAATATGGTTTTTTTCTCAGTTTTGCTACTATATAATTTTATTATAATTTATAAGCAATTGAGAATTTTAAGTCATCATCCCTAATGAATATCAGAGCAAGAATCTTATCACCTCCCATAGATTCAAATACTACCTCTATGGAGATGACTCCCATCTTTACACATCAAATCTGGATCTCTTTCCTGATGTCCTTCCTGTGTCTCCAGTTACTTGCCAGGCCTAAGATGTCAAGCATGCGCCAACACCATGGAACACTCCCCAATGTGGCCAGAACCAAATTAGAATGTAATTGGGAAATAGTTGATAAAAATAATGAAAATACAATAAAGCATAGATAATGTTAATTTGTAATTTTCTAAGTCAATATGTTACCCATAGGGATCATTACATACAGTTTAGTTTTAGTGGCCCTACTTTTTATTTAAATTTGATATCATTGTACCAGATGTCTTCATCATCACGTCCTATAGGGACATCAAAGTCATCATGTCCCAAAACATCATTCCTTCTGTTCCCCTCCTTCACTAGCTTTCTAATTTCTATCAAGGACACAGTCATTCCTCTGTCACCTAGATTTAGAGTCTTGAAGTCATCCTGGAATCTTCATTCTCGGTCACTTCCCTTACCTGATTATTTGCCAAGTCTGACTGATTCTACTTCTTTTCTCTACTCCATAACATCTTTCAGGTTCTCCTCACTTTTTTGCCTGAACTATTACAGTAGTCCTCTATTTGGTCTTCTTGCATCTAGTACCTACCCTCTCCCATTCATCCATCCACCACACAAGCTGCCAAATTGACATCCCTAATGCTCAGCTCTAATCATGCCAATCCCCTGCTGAAGAGGCTTCAGGGGTGCCCTTCTGCCTTTAGGATACTTTATACCCACTGCCTCTATGTATATCCCTTTTATATTTCATAATAAATATACAATTCTCAAGATTAACTAGTATCATCTTCCCTTATAGGAATGTAAACATTTTGCCCATATTGAGTAACAAGTTTTTCTTTTCCCCTGTTTACCTTTATATGCCTCTCTTGAGACCTGTTTTTGAAGATCAAATTTTCTATTGCACTCTGGCCTTTTTATAAGAAATGTCTGGAAATCCCTTATTTCACTGAATGAAAATTCTCCTTGCCTGAAATATTATGCTCTACTTTGCTGGGTAATTGATCCTTGGTTGTAGTCCCAGCTTCTTTGCTTATGGAATATCATATTCCAATTCCTTCGATCTTTTAATGTAGAAGCTGCAAGGTCCTGTGTGATCCTGGATGTCGCTCCTCAATATTTGAATGGTTTCTTTCAGGCTGCCTGTAGTATTTTCTCCTTCACTTGATAGTTCTGGAATTTGGCAATAATATTCCTTGATGTTTTTAGTTTGGGATCCCTTTTGGGAGGTGAATGGTGGATTCTTTTGATAACTATTTCCACTGGATCTCAGACTTCTGGGCAGTTTTCCTTGATGATTTCTTGGAAGATATTGTCTAGGCTCCTGGTTTCATCATGGCTTTCTGGTGGACAAATAATTCTTAGATTTTCTCTTCTTGATCTATTTTCCAGGTCATTTGTTTTTCCAGTAAGATATTTTACATTTTCTTCTATCTTTTCATTCTTTAGATTTTGTTTGACTGATTCTTGATGTCTCATAGAGTCATTAGCTTCTACTTGCCCAATTCTAATTTTTATCTAATTGTTTTCTTTAGTTAATTTTTCTCCTTTTCCATCTGTCCAATTATTCCTTTTAAAGCATTATTTTCTCCAGTTAGTTTTTGTACTTCCTTTTCCATTTGTCCAATTTTTCTTTTAAAGGAGCTGTTCTCTTCAGTGAATATTTTTCATACTTTTAAAATCATTGACCAGTTTTTCTTCTATTTCTCTAATTTGGCTTTTAAAATCCTTCTTCAGCTCTTCTAAGGGTGCTCTTTGTGCTTGTGACCAGTTCATAGTCCCTTCTGAAGTTTCAGCTGGGAGTACAGCCTCAATGCTGACTTCTTTGGTATTCGTGTTTTGGTCCTTGTCCCCACAGAAAGTTTCTATGGTCTTTTCTTTCCTGCTTTGCTTCTTACTCATGATGATGAGGCTTTGTGTGTTGTGGACTCTGGTTCTTTCAGCTAGAAGCTAAAGAACCTGGTGCTGAGCTGGCTGGCATGAGAAAGTAGAGGCCAGGCTACTTTTTGGCTCCTGAAAGTTCTAGTAGGTGGCTTAGAGACATTTAATCTGTGAGCTGATAGTCTCAGGAGCAGCTGCTACAGATACCTGGGACTACGGGGGCTCTCACTCACTCGATTCTGCTGAACTCCTGTCCTGGGCTGTTATTCTCAAGATTCCTCAGTGCTGTGGATTCCTCAGACTACCCTGGAGTTTCCTGCTCAGCCCTGCCAAGGTGGGCACGTGCTGCACTGTGCACTGTGTACTCTTCCAAACCCGCGGAATAGAACCTTCCCATCAACCTTCCAGTCTGTCCTGGGCTGTGAATCTGCCACAGTCTGTCTCCTATTGGATTCCGCCCCTCCAGAATTTGGGCAGATTCTCTTTTTAGAGGTATCTGAAGGAGTATGTCTAAGAGCTTAGGTGAGTAGTGGCTCTCGCTCCACCATCTTCTGCCTTTAGAATAAAAAGAATCATTTCTCTGCCTGGCATTTGGATATCTTCACAGTATGTCTCTGGTCTCTCTTCTCAAGCTGATTATGTATTACTCCCCCTCCTACAGATTTATATTTCAGCCAGACTGGCTTACTTGCTGCCCAAAGACAGGATATACTATCCCTGTCTGTGCCTTAAAAATTTTTTTTTCCAAACTTAAAACACTAAGAATGAGCATTTCTATATACATAGAATATAAAAACCACAAACATCCATTTTATACCCCAAGGTTTTAAAAAGGTTCTTAAATTTTAAAAAACTACAGTACAATATTTTTGTTGCATTTGTATGCTATAATTTGTTCAACAATCTTCCAGACAATGGGCACCTCCTCCCTAGTTTCTAGTTTTCTTTTTAGCCCTGTGTTTAGGATAAGAAAGTTTATTTTGTTTGTGACTGTTAATGCCTGGCATTATCTTCCCTATTACTAACCCCACACCCTGTGTCCCACCTGTTTCTCTGATGAGTTTGATGTATTTCTCCATCAAACACTGTGTGTGTGTCTTGTATGCATTGTGTGTATGCATTCAGCTTCACTTTGTTTAGGTCAGGAAAGACAGTGAGGTTCATGCAATGTTCCCTTTCTACGTGTCTAAAGGCTCTCCTCACCCACCAGTGCCTGCCCCCTTGTCCTTACTCTCTGCCCTCATGTGCTCCTTGTACCTTTATTCTCTTTGGAGCAGGAGCAGACTCACCCCAGAGCCTCTGTTGTTGTTGTTTAGCTTCCCCAGTATGCTTTGAAGACCAAGATTTTGAAAGGGCGCTTCTTTCTTCTTTCCCATTAGAGTGTTAGCGCATTACCATATATCTCCTCTTAATTGCACATATACGTTTACCTTTCTAGGTTGTTCTTGACTCTTATGTTTACATTTCAAAGTTCTTACTTTTCTTTTCAGGAATACTTGAAAGTAATGTATTCTATTTAAGATCCATTATTTTCCTTGTAGGATTATAGTTTTGCAGAATATATTTTTCTTGGTTGCAAACCTCTATTTTTTGCCTTTTGGAATACTATATTGCAGGGTCTCTTCTCATTTATGGTAGCAGCTTTCTGGTCTCATGGTTCCTTGGTCCTTGAATTGTTTCTTTCTGGCTGTTTGGTTTTTTTTCTTCTTTGATGAGGAAGTTCTGGATATTGGCTATTGCATTACTGAGACTTTTCCTTTTGGAGTTTTTTTGAAAGTTATTACTGAATTTCCCCACCCTGCTCCACCCCATGTCCAATTTTCATTTCTCCGGTGGTTCTCATAAATCTGTGCAGGCTTAATTTATAACTTCTTGAAATATAGTATCCAGGCTTTTAAAAAGTGATGGTTCTCATAATGTCTGCTGTCTTCCAGATCATTTGATTTTTATATCAGATATCTTATTTTCTTCTATTTTTTTCTACTCTTTTGATTTTGTTCTAATATTTCTTGCCATGACTTAGAGTCATTAATATCTATTTGATTTATTTTTAATTTTGAGTCTTTGGGTGATGTTTATCATTGTCTATTATAATATATTTTTTATTTATACATTTTTCTTCTAGAGGGTTTATTTTTTCCATCTCTTGCCTCATGTGTTCCAGGCATTTATGTGGTTGGTCCTTGTGGAAAATCCATTTTATCCTTTGAGACTTAGGCTGCAATTGTATGGAGTAACTTCACACTTTTAGGCTGAATTTTTGAATATCTCTAGATCTTCAAAATATATACTGCTCAGGGTCATTTTTGGTTGACTCGTCTCTCCAACTTTATTTTCTGAATGGGGGCTTTGTGCCAGAGTAAACTTCCATGCTTTTGGGTGGGAGATTGGCCTTGCTTACTCTAAGTTGCCTCCTGGTCTTTGAGCTTCATAGTGCTGGAGGACTTCAGGGGCCTTTATGGGGTATCAGGTCAGGGCCAGGGACCTTGAAATGTGAGTCTGAATGTTACATGCCACACTGGTTGCTTGTACTCTTGAGGCTTCCAACTATGGATTTCCCCTATGAATTTCCAATCACTTTGGTGATTTCTGACTGTCCTGAGGCTCTTGGGGGAGCCTTTTTGTTTTTCAGGCCACATGAGTCTTTGGACTGGTGCTAGTCGTGCTAGGAGACTGCCAGCTAGTTTGCCTGCAATGGCTTTGTTGGCAGTATTTATTTTCCTATTGTTTCTGCAGTTCTGGGATAGAAATCACTTCCTGTAGTTACTCATGAGATGTTTCGATCACTCTTTAGCCTGATGGTGATTACATATATTTGCTGAAATGGGCTTGTGGGTGTTGGGCATTTTGCTTCTATCCAGTCAAACATCTTGGCTAGAAGTCTCCCTGAGGTTTTGTCCAGGATGTTCTTCCACTTCTGCCTTATGTAAAATCTTACTCTCTCCAAGTCTCAGCTCAAATGCCAACTCCTTCAAGAGACCTTTACTGATTCTTCTAGTGATTAGCCCCATCTCCAATAATTTTACATTTATTTTGTATATATCTTGTTTTTCAGAATTTGTCTATACATGTGCTACTTGACTGATAAATTAAAAACCAATTCATGCATATCTTTTGCTTTCTCCTAGGGGAAAAGGTTTGTGTGAGCTTGTATGGAGCTGGCGCAGATACGAATATTAGACTGGACAAGAATTCTTTGACCATTGAGAAGACCTATATATCTCTGTCCAATCAGAGAAATATAATCATTCATAACCGAAGTAATATCATTGCACATTTCCAGTGGAAAGTATATGCCACCCAAGAAGAGGAAGATAAAGAAAAAGCTAGGTTTGTAAGAAAAATCCATTTCAATACTAATATGAGGGAATTGGTCATTTTTGACAATTAATTTCCATTCCTTATTCATGAATAGTAAGTTTAGAACCAATTCATCCAAAGTAGGCATTTTAGAGTAGTTGCTATTTGGCTCAAGGAAAGTTTCTTCTTTATTCCAACAGCTCTCTTCCAAGTGTTGGGAAGTCACAAATTCTTGCTGATGAAGTCATGCTGACACTTTGTAATCACCAATTCCATTTCTTTAAGAATTTCCTCTTGAATATTTGTAGGAATTGAAGTCAAGCTCACTCACCTATTGTTTGCAGAATCCATTCTCTTCCTTTACTTAAAAACACTGTGTCTCTTACAATTCAGTAAGTAACTTCTCCCATTTTCCAAGATCTCTCAGTGCTACTAACTATGGCCCAGAAATTACAAGTCCTTGTTCTCTCAATAACCTAGGGTCTAGTTCGCTGGGACCACTTGAACTCATTAAGGGTTCTCTTACTATCTCTTATCCTTCTTATCAACATAAGTAAATCATCTTGGATATCAACTTCCTATTAGTCATTATTGTTCAGTCCTGAGATTATTTTACTTGGAAGGAGAAAAAGGCACAAAGCAAAACTTGATCACTGAGATAACAAAGTAGTCCGCTACATTGGTTCCACTCACCCTAAGTTGTTCCTTCTTTGAGCCTGCTCTTTTCTCCATGATAGTTAAAAACTATTTCCCCTCCCTTTTAATTCTATACTTTTCTTGTGAACAATTGTCATTCTGAGCTTTAGCACAGCAAATGTTATTCTTCTGCTATTTTTTGGATATTCACCCACAATTGCCTGTTCTTACTTACATCCTTAGTAGCTGTCCTTTTAAAAGACAAGTTGACTGGTAAGTTTCACATGCATCGCTAAAAATCTCCTTTTCCTCCTTATTAACGTTGTTTTGGAATTCCATCCTGTGAGCTTCCTGTCTTTCCTTGGTTAGCTCCCTCACACTGTTTTAGAAAGTATGATTCTACCTGTCCTTGTTCAGATTCCTTGGAAATCCGCTCTCTCAAAGTCTGGGGTGCACAGCATACTATGCCTATGCCAAGTAAGTGATATCTGTGTAATGTATTTAGGATCATACCTATTAGAAGCAAAGTTTCCGCATATAAATTGTGCTATTTTCAGTAAGAGTGGTTTCTCACACTGACATAATTTCTTTGCTTCCAATTTAGTAGAATTCTTTTCTATCCTGAATTCCAAGGTAAATTATACCTTATTTTTAAGGTCCCCACAATTTCCACCACAGTATCTAGCTCCTTCCTATTGCTCAGAATCAGATACAGAATAGAATTTCCTTTTTTTGGTTGCTTCACCTTTTGAAGTACGAAATAATCGCTAAGACAAGTTAAGAAATTATTAGCAGTTCTGCCTTTGGAGGTGATAGCAGTCCAACAGATGTCTGCATAACTGAAGTTCCTCATCACTTTCTTTTTTCTGTCCAAGTGGTCTGTGGAATACTGTAACAACAATATCAGTTTGACTTCTGTTTGCCTCTGTTGATTTTCACTCAAGTATTCTCCCTGCTTTGGGATTCTGGCACCTGGACTTCTTCACATGACTATGGTTTCTCAATAAATAAGACTACCCCAACCCTCCTTTACTTTTGTGGTTTTTTTAACTGTACTCATTTGGAGCATATTCTAGTTATGGATCTCATATCATTAATTCTAAGTAATACCTGTGAAGTTAAATCTGCTTTATTTTGTACATTTTTGTATTGACAACCAAGAACATGCATTTTATACTGGATTCTTTATTGGATTTACTTCATGTGAAATTTTAGGTGTCTGTTGCTACTTTTTTTATGCACAGGGTATTTTTTCTCTGATACTGGCATAGGCTTATATGCACTCTAGATTTTGGGAGAACAAATTTGAAAGGAATTAGAACAAAGATAGGTAGGGTTGTATGACCTGAGATATTATAGAGGACATGAGAAGCTGACAAGTACTCTGTTATCTAGGTTGGCAGATATTACATTGGTAGTTTTCCTCCCTCGCTACCCCCCTTTTCAATTTGTCTGTTTTGATTTTGTGAAGTTTCAATGAAAATAGTCTCTCATTGAAAAGAAAAATATAAGAACCAGGAGAACTTTGTGCACAGCAACGACCACAGTGTGCGAGAGTTTTTTCTGGTAGACTTGGAACTTTGTAATAACACAAGAACTTACTGAGAAAAAAAAAATCCTAATGTCGGTCTTCTAAGGCAAAATGCCTTCCACACTCAGAGAAAGAAATGTGGAAGTCACTTGCAGAATGTAGCAGATCATGTTTGTGTGTGGGTGGGTTTCAGTGTATTATGTGTTGATTTGTTATATGATTTCTTCCATTTATTTTAGTTCGACTACATAGCATGAATATAGTGAAAATGTGCTCAATAGGAAAGTATATGTAGAACCTAAACAGAATTGTATGCTGTCATGGGGAGGGAGGGGGGTATTGGGGGAAGGGTAGGGGGGATAAAATCTTAACTTTAAGGAAATGATTGTAAAACATTAAAAAAAATAAAATTTAAAAAAAAAGAAATAAAAAATAAAAAAAAGAAAACCTAAAAAAAAAAAAAGAAAAGAAAAGAAAAGAAAAATATATTCTTAGCCTCTATTGAGAAAATTCCATCCATGTCCAGAAACCTGTCATTCCTGTAGTTTAAGTCATGTTCCAGACATCCATATCTCATTTTCAGATACAATCTGCTTAAGTTGTTTGCTTCCCAAATCTGCCTTTCTCTTGAACCTACCAGGTTTTAATAGATAGATGTATTTCGGTATACAAAGAACAAAAAGTAGATTATATAAGAAACTGAAAACTTCAGTTATATGCTTTTAAAAGGAAATATATATCTCTGTGAGATATATACGTACATAGAAAACATTTAACAAAGCTATAACAATTTGCTCTATTTGTGTCCCTTTCTGTACTTTTTATTGTCTTCTGTGCATTTAAAACATGCATTTAAAATTTGTGCTTTTGTTGCATATTTATCACTTCTCACTAAACCACCTCCCCTGAATTAAAACTTTCTCTTGTAATAAATATGTCAAGCAAAAAAAATTAACATGATGGGCATGTCTGAGAATGCATCATTATATCCCTTTGGTGCACTGACTTTCTATTTTTTTAGTCTGAATTTTTTATGTTTTTTGTAAATATTGGTCCGTTTCATTTGACTTACCAGTTTTGTTGACCTGTAATTGAGTAAAATAATATCTAACAATTTCCTTTACCATTGTTGTTCATTTTGGGGGATTTGGGTAATTTGTTTTCCTCTCTTTTTAAAAATATCAAATTAAGATTTGTTTTATTAATATTCTTTAAAAAAAGAATTCCTAGTTTCACTCACCAATTCATTGTTTTTTGTTTATCTCTGCTCTTTTGGAATTTTGTATGTGGATATGTTTATATGTTTTTATTATTGCTTTACTAGATTTTTATTCATTGATGTGTCTTTATTTTGATCATGAATGCAATTAGGGATATAAATGTTCCATTTGAGATTGCTTTCAGTCAATCAGTTGATCAATGAGTGTTCTTTAAAGTGCTTCTTATGTATCAGACTCTGTGCTAAGTCCTGGGAATGGAAGTTAAGGCTTTCTTATCCTGAAAGGATTTGCATTCTGTTAGTGGAGACATGTAGCACATATAGATAAATTCAGAATAGATGCAAGGTGATTGGAGGAATCAAGCAAGAATTTGTGTAGAAGACAGAGCATGAGCTCAGTCTTGAAGGTTATTAGGAATTCTAAGAGGGGAAGGTGAAGGAATGCATTGCAAGGAAGAAAAAAGGGCCTGGAAGTGGGAGGTGGGAGATGGAGTACTATGTATTAATAAGAAGGTCATTTGGACTGGCTCTCCATTTCTTTTGTTGTGAACCTGGGTCTAATGAGAAATACATTTTCTCATTACCTTTTAGATTATCAACTGTAAAAGAAATTTTATTGATGGACTCGTTGCTGGAATCAGATAAAAAATACTCTCTCTCTGTCCCATACATTACAATTGTAGCAATTGCACCATAGAATTCACAGATGAGAAGTTCACCAATGGATGAGTTGTATGGGATATTTCTTATGAGTTCAGAGTCTCTCAGACATTTTATCAGTAATGTTTTATTACTGATGCTATATTATTATAACACAAAAGTATAAATTCTGAAAATCTGAAAAACCATAAAAGTAAAAAAAATTAAATTAGTAAAATAGTGGAAACTCCATGCAAAGATAAATTTTTATTTTTCTCCAGGAATACATTATGCTCAAAGTTTTATGAACTTTTGATGGATTTTTCTGACACTCCAAAGAGAACATACTAATATAGACAAATAAATAACTCAAAAGAAATAAATGCAGGAACCTTTTCTTTTATTTACAACAGAAAGTCATGTCCTTTTCTATATCTTTATTATTCTTGATCCTTAGTGTTTTAAAGACTTTTAATATAATGAAAGAAAGGAAATCCTTACCAAAGGATTCATATGCTTAAATATTTTATAGTTTTATAGTTTATACTTTTGTTATAAATGAAAGGTGATTCTCAAGTGTCTAAGTTGTTTTTCATTAATTGGTACACTTGGTCCTCTTAGTTAAACTCTGTGCAAATATTTGTGTCAAGTGTATTTTTTGTAAGCAAACTATTGGAGTCTACTTTAATGTGTGTGTGTGTGTGTGTGTGTGTGTGTGTGTGTGTGTTTTCTACTTTCCTCCATTTTTATGAGTGAGTCATTCCATTCACATTAATGGTTATGATTAAGAGTTGATTTTTCCTTTCCTATTTTATTATAGTCTTCCCATTTTTGCCCCCTTTCTCCCTTCTTTATGAAGAAAAAAGATGGAAAAAGAAAAGAAATGAGATCAACATGAGTAATCTATGATTATAGTAATGTGCTCCTATTCCTCTGTGCTTTCTCTCTTCATCCAATCTGGACCCAAATCACTGATTCTTACTTTTTCTTTTTTTACTTTTAACATTCTCCACTTTGCAATTGGTCCTTCATTGTTAGAAGGTACTTGTTGGCATTCCATCCTCACCTCTACTCTCCTTCTTAAACCCACCTTTTCCCTTTCTCTGTTCCCACCCATTTCCCTGTTAGATTTAAAGTACTTCCACACCAAACTCTTTATTGTGTCTTCATCACTCCTTTGTTCAGTTCAGATAAGAAGGATGTTCATGAAATACCCACTTCACCCACTCTCACCTTCATGTTTGTGTCTTCTTCTGGTGTACCCCAATTATGAGAAATAGAAGTTCCTCTGTCCATTTCCTTATTCATTTTTTGATGTGTTCCTTTTCTCTTACCTTTCCCCCACCCTTTTCTTTCTTGAAACTAACCAAAAAGATAAAACCAGACTCAGGTCCTGAATTTATCTTTCCTCCTTCTTTGATCTGGGATAGTGGGATTCTTGACTGTGAATGACCTCTTCTCCCCCATTAGAAAATCAACCTTTTATCATCATTTAGCTTCTTCAAAATATTTGGGAGAGAGATTAAGGTTTGATATACTAAACTGGGAATTATCCACAGAGAGGTAATGATTGAATCAATGGGAGATGATGAGATCATTAAGAGATATGGTAGTAAACAGTGTGTAATTTTTCATAGAGGTCAAAAAGCATAAAAATTGAAAAAAAGATATGGGATTGTCAATTAAAGATCATTGGCAACTTTGGAGAAAGCAGTTTTAGATGAATGATGAGTTGTTATTCTCCTCTTCTCTTTATCATTCATTCAATACCTCAATAGTTGTATGCCAATTTCCATTCCCTTACTACCCATTTATCTTGTCTTACTATTTTCTTCTCAATTTTTCTTTGCTTTTCAATGTATCTCCTCATTCCTCTACTCAAATCCATTTCCTTCTCCTCAAGTTCTCCTCCCCCAGTTCTTATCCTTCATCTTGATTCCTTCTTCTTCTTTAGCTCTAGTCTTTTTCCCACTTCAAGTCTATCCCTTGTTTCCCTAATCACCTTTCTCATCTTGTCTCCTCCTGTTTCACCTTATCTTCCTTCAAATCCTCATCAGGTTCTCTGAATTTCTGTTTATATTCAGTCTCTGACTTTCTTCATAATTCCAAAATTATGAATTTTCAGAACTTCCACAATTCCTTTTTCTCTTTCCACAGCCTTCCCCTACTTTCTGGAAGCAGACTTAATCATCTATAAAATTAAAATATTGGACTAGGTGATTTCCAAAGTTCCTTCTAGTTCTAGATAATATGACTCTATGGTTGATGAGAGTGTTTTGTTTAGAGGTAAAATAACAGCATTTGGTCTAGTAAACCAGATAGTCTATATAGATTCCATAGTTGAATATCTCAGGTATAAACTCTCCCACAATGGGAGGGGGGTACACTGTTGAAGGGCTGTGTATTCATCCTTCGTTGCCAAAGAAGATTATGCCATCAGAGAAATGATGACATGACTTGCACTTTACTTTGTTTTGAGTGAGGGAGGGCTGTGATTCTTTCTCAGAGGAGTCTCTGGGACTGGCTCTTTATTTTACTGAATCTAGATGTCCAAAGCTCTGGGTTCTGATCTAGTGTACTCTTTTATAGATGACCCACAGGGCACAAGCAAGTTTCTTTAATCCAAATACATTTCCTCTCTAGAGTTACTATGGTAACAGTGACAGGTCATCTAATAGTTTTTAAAGGCTTCTAAATTAATCAGACTTTTTGGACTTTGATTCAGGAGAGGTGCTTGAGGTCTAGTTCCAACCTCTGATTGATTATTTTCACTCATATCCAGACATCACTTTGTCACATACTTTAGGTATGTGAGGTAGGGAGAAGCAAAGGCTGTCTTTTGCTTGGATGTCCTAATACTTCTCTACCAGAGACATTATGCCACTTCACATATAGGCTCAGAGGAACATACAAAAATTGAAAAGATCATCATCTTATTCATGTTCACTATCCTCACATCCCCTTATCCCACCAATTATTTTTTTTAGGGGGAGGGCTAGTTAGGGTTGAGTGACTTGTCCAGGCTCACACAGCCAGTAAGTATGCAAGACCAGATTTGATCTTGGATCCTTCTGACTTCAAGGCTGGGGCTCTATCCATTGGGCCACACCAATTGTTCATTTTTAGGATTTTAAAAAATTCTCTTGCCCAATTTTCCTGTTCAGGGAATAAGATTTTAAAAAAAGGTTGCCATGTGTGTTGTGTATACTGCTATATGTATACTATTGCGTAGTACACAACTACTTTGAACGATAATTTTCATTTGTCCTCTTGTACCATTCAAGGTGGTGACCATAGCCCATACTGCTCTATGCAGTGGTTCCAGACTGCCACTGAAAGGGAATAGCAGAATTCTAGGACCAGGACAAAATGTGGAATGATAAAAACTGAAATCACTGTCTTATCTATCCCTCACTGCTGTCTCCTTCAAAAAAGGAGAGTTGTACAAGCTGATGCCTAGGAGGGGTGCTCATCTCCTGCCACTCTAAACAAGGCAAGAGAGTAAAAACTTTGTGAAGTAAGTGCCATTATCATACCATTTTACAGATGAGGAAACGGAGGCACAGAAGGGTTAAGTGACTTGCCCAAGGTCACACAGCTAGTAAATGTCTGAGGCAGGATTCAAATTCAGGTCTTTCTGACCGCAAGTCCTTCCCTGGATCCACTGTACCACCAGGCTCTCTACTTACATAAGAGAGGTTTTATGCATCCTCTAGGGTTGATGATACCCTCTTATTCTGACAGGTCTTTTCATGCTTGAACTGACTATTAGTTATGTCAGTAAAATGCCAGGCAAATAAAAATATTACCTGGAAAAGGTGAGGGGTAAACAGTTTGACAGAGGTTTTGGAGCAAGTACGTTATGGCAAGAGCCTTCCAAACGGGAAGGAAGAGGATAATGAAGCGTTATGGGAAACTGCTACCAATGATGGTTATTATAGGCCAGGCATCTGGGAGAGATCTAGAAAGGGTTCCATTAAGTCTTACAGGACTGCCAGAGGGAGGAGGGAATCAATGGTTGCTTGCCACATTTCTAATAGTAAAGAACAGATTAGCAAATTAATAACTAGGGAAGGGTGAGGGGCTTAGCTTGGAAAGCAGGCCTTTCTAGGAACCACTCTGAACAGTTTGAACCAACATTAAATCGGGACCCTCTGCATCCATGAGCAGGAGAAAAGGAAAGCTCATCTCATTCTACCTCCCACCCACAGGGAGCAACAGCCTGGCATGTTCCAAGATCATAATTAGGCTTAAAGGATTCCAGGCAGAGGCGTGTGTCGAAAAGGGCAAGAATGAGGTGCCTGAGCTTGATAAACAAGTTGTCCCAATGGCAAAGATGATGTTAGCTTGCAAGGCACAAAATCTTGAAGCCATATAGCTAAACTGTCTAAAACATGCATCATAACCTGCTGGAGTTAGATTGTTTAGGTGAACCCCTGGAAGGGTGGGACAGTTCTCTGCTGCAGTATAGAGGGAGGGTTGAGTCAGGAGAAAGAGGATAAAGAAAAAGCAAAAATTGTCTAAGCTCAGAAAAAAAAAAAAACAAACCCAAAAAATCAAGAGTCAGAGACAACTGGGAAAACCTGCAGCTGAGGCAGTGGGAATTACTACAAGGTCAGGAAGCAGGACCATGGAGAGTGTGAGGGAGCTGACCGTTGTGTGATGCAGCTCAGCTCCTCAAAACTTCAGTCAGTCAAACAGCAAGCATTTACTAAGCACCTACTGTGTGCCAGACACTGCGGTAAGACAGACAGAAGACACTCCCTGGCCTCAAGGAGCTCGCAGCCGAATAGGGAAGACAAAAAGGGACAAGTGAACAACATGCAGGAGGATAAAGAGAACGCACTAGAATTAAGAGAGATTGGGAAAGGCTTCTTGAATCGCATTCCTTATTTAATTAACAGATACCTGTACAATGACACTAATATGTGATGTACATTATAAAGCAAACAAAAGAAGTACATGTTTAAATGTATAATAGATGAAATACTGAAATATTTGAAAAATAACTTTATTTATTTATATATATTTATATGTATATTTATTTATTTAACAGTACAAAATATTTCTGCTTTCAATAAAATAACATTATCACTAATATATTTTAATGAGAGTGGTGTGATCAGGAATGCTTCATAATTCTTGGTATAACACTTTGTGATCATTTGAAAGTCAGCCTAAGTTCAATTTTATTTTGACACTTCCATCTCAGCATATTTTTTGACATTTATATTTATAATGAATTTGACACATCAACAAACATGAACATTTTAATATGAAATCTCTATTTGATATCATTTTTGAAAGTCTGGATGAACTTTCTCCCTTTCTTCTTTCTCCTTGTGACCTGTTGCTCTTCCTTGTGTCTTTTTGATGCTTTATTGATACTTGCTATTTTTTTTATCATGCACTGGTATTATTCTGTCCACTTCCCTTCCTAACTCTCCTCTTATGCAAAATCTTTTTAATTTTCAGTAACTGAAATTGGTAATTTTGTGTTTTTTTTATGATTATCTCTATCCTTTGTTTATCCTCTCCCTAGTTGTGAAAGACCTCTTTCCAGCTCCTATGATTTGTTCACGATCATGACCTTTTATATTTATTTCATGAATTCATTTGGAACTTTTTTGTGTCAGATATTGTGACATTTTGGTCTAAACCTAACTCCTCCCAGTCTACTTTCCAATTTTCCCAGCAGTTTCCTAGATGAATCCTGACCTCAGGAGGAATGTCCTTGAGTTTATGGAACATCGTGCTTCTCTGCTGCTTCTGGGGCTCATGTACCCCATCTGACCCACTGAATGATTTTTCATTGTTTTTTAGCCAGTACCAAATAGTTTTGTGATATAATTTGATATCTGGTACTGTGAGATCCCCTTCCTTCCCACTCTTTTCATTGTTTCCCTTTACTTATCTTTTGTCTTTCCATAAGTATCTTGTTATTATGCTGCCTGGTCCTATAAAGTAACTCTTTGGGTGTTTGGTGCAGCACTGAATCTATCAGTGATTGAGACTACGATGGGTGTCATTGCTGAAAGACAAGATCTCACAAGGATCAGCTTGTTGGAAGGGACATGGGCAGAGAGCAATCCTGGAAAACAGTGGGCACTTTATCTCCACAGTGACTAAACTTCCTCTCTTCTCACTGTCTTCTTAAACTCTTCATTGACCTCCAATCTTGTCATTCCATTGAAACTGCTCTCACCAGTTACCAATGATCTCCTGTTTGCCAGATCCAGTGACTTTTTCTCAATCCCCATTCTTCTTGACCTCTCACAGCCTTTCACATTGTGGATCACTCTCTCTTCCCTGGCACCCTCTTCTCTCTAGGCTTTTGGGATACCACCCTCTCCTGATTCTCTTCCTGCCTCTCTGATTCACTGTTCCTCCTCTGTCTCCTTTGCTGCATCCTCCTCCAGATCCATAGGTGTCCCACAGGGTTCTGTCTCCTCTCCCCTCTCCTCACTTCCCCTCCCCTCCCCTCCCTTTCCCCCGTCCACTCCTCTCTTCTGCTCTCCTCATCTCATATGACTTCCTTTAGTAATCTCATCAGCTTCTTGATTTAATGACTATCTCTGTGCTGATGAATCTCAGGTCTCTCTGCTGAGACTCACATGTACAACTGCCTTTGAGATATCTCTCTCTGTATATCTAGTAGACATCTTAAACTCAACATGTCTGAAACCAACTTCATCATCATTCCCCCTCCCACCTTCCCTATTATGATGGAGGGCAATACCAATCTCCCATCTCTCAGGCTCCTAGGAGTCATCCTGAACTCCTCACTATTTCTCACCCTTCTCCCCCTATATCGAATATGTTGCTAAGCTCTGTTGATTGCACCTTGGCAACACCTCTTTAGTACACTTGCTTTCTTCTGACAGTGCCACCACTTTGATACAGGCTCTCTTTACCTCACATCTGGAATATTGCAGTAGCTACTGGGGGGAGGCTGGGGAGGGCAGTCTGCCTACCTCAAGTCTCTCTATATTCTAATCCATCCTCTATTTGGCCTTCTAAATTGATTTTTCTGAAGCAAGGTCTGACCATTGCATCCTCCTTTTCAATAAGCTCCGGGGCTCCCAATAAACCTCCAGGATCAAATCCTCTATTTGACATTCAAAGTCCTTCATAACTTACCTCCCTCCTAACTTTTCAATTTTCTTATACCTTTGGAAATAAGGTGTGTGTTCCATGTACTCTTTGATCCAGTGACATTGGCCTCCTGGCTGTTTCAAGAACAAGACAAGATGCTCCATCTCTTGGCTCTGGGCATTTTCTTTGGCAGTCCCCATGCCTGGAATGCTCTCTTCCTCATCTCTATCTGTTGGATTCCCTGGCTTCTTTTAATTCCCAATTAAAATCTCATCTTCTACAGTAAGATTTTCCTACCTCCTCTTAATTCTAGTGCCTTTCCTCTGTTAGTAATTTCCTAATCATTCTGTATGTAGCTTCCTTGTACTTACGTTGCATTATTGTCTCCTGCATTAGACTTGGAGCTCCTTGAGGGCAGGAGCTCTCTTTTTGGATCCCTAGAACATGTCTGGGATCTAACAGGTGCTTAATGAATGTTTATTGATGGATTGATTGCTATGCAGATGCAAATGGAAGTTGAGTTGGGGACTAGGTTTATTATTGTTACTGCCATTACTATTATTATTGCTACCACTAGGTAACGTTTTTATGGAACTTTAAGATTTGTAAATGCTTTACATATGTTATCTTACTTAAGCACTAGGTAAATCTTGATGCTCATTTTTTCAATTCCACCTACATATTAAACAAAAGTTTCTGTTGAAATTCGTTTAGTAAATTTCCCTCTTACCTGATATTAATCAGCTGTTCTGACAATCTAAATGGAAAGAGTCACATTTTTGTATTTTTAACAAATAGCTTCAAACCCCATTGAAACTCTTCATTTGGAAGATATTTAAACAGGCTAGAAAATTCTGTTTCCCCATTGTTGTTTTTTAACATGTCAATCAGTCAAGAAGCAGGCTGCAGGGATACAAGAAAAGGTAATGCTCTGCCCTCAAGGAACTACCATTGGAGCGAGGTAGACAACATGCAAATAACTATTGAGCGCATAGGAGAGACTTTCAGGGTGACCAGGGCTCTGGACTAGACTCTGGACCCAGCTGTCATAGGTAGGAGTCATATCACCTGAATTCTGGGAGAGAATGCGAAGTATGATAAGTTACCATGAGACAGTGAAAGTTTAGAGACCTGTTTATAAGACTTAAGGGGAAGTGGTTTTAGTATAAAAAGAATCTTCCAGGGACCATGTTGTAGAGAGACTTGGGGAAGTGACATCTTATAGAAGGGACACTCAGAAAAAAGAGACCCTCTGGAGATGGAAATCAACATGTTCTTCCCTCATGGCCCATATTAGAGAGCTGGACACCTAGGAAGGAGTATGAATTCAATCTGCTTAGACTGAGACATGTGGAAGGGAGATCAGTGGTAGCAGCAATGCAGAGAACTGTGGAAGGAGGGGGAAGGGGCCTATGAGAAGCCACTGCACTTGCTGGGAAATGATGAAGTAGATCTATGTAGAGGCAGTCACAGAGAAGAACCCCCACCTACGGGAAGTCTGCAGTCAAGGAGAAATGCAGGCCAGTGAGGGGGCACAAGAATGATTGGAAACAGCCAGAGGAGCTGAGGAGGGGGAGCCCTGGTGGGAAAGGAGAACCTTCATATATCCCTCCACAAGCCCTGCTCTAGTCAGGGCAGGATTGTACATAGCCCCTGGGAAAATGGCTGTTTGCTGGTGAACATTGCTTTATGCTGTAGGGACCAACCAGAGTCCTACTGTTCTCTGCTAACTCCTGTTCTTCACAATAAAGATGTAAAAAGTGCAGAAACATGCCCATAAAAAGATTGGTTTGATTATCTCTCTCTCTGTCCTGTGAAACAAGGCCACACAGACTTTCCTATTCCCAGTTGAGAGAGAGAGACAGAGAGAAAGAGAGAGAGAGAGAGAGAGAGAGAGAGAGAGAGAGAGAGAGAGAGAGAGAGAGAGAGAGAGAGAGCAATAAGGGACAAGTCCAGAATCAATGAGGGCCTGTCTTTTCAGCAGCCAAAAGCCATCTCCTCAATCCAGCTACATGGTTCATGATACCTATTTGTTCTGGCAGAAGTTGTGAGTGGGGATGATGCTGTGCTTTTCTAAGAGACAGGCCAGTTTAGACTGAACAAAGTTCAATCTTGTTCACAAGGGAAAGCGGCTTCCTTTGATTAAGCACCGGTCTTGTTGTGGTGGTCTTATTCTGGAAGAATTGAGTTGAACGTAAGAGTGAGTTGTTCTGCCTTGCCCTCTAAGGGCAATGTCACCTGATTCTGATGATACTGGGAGTCCATTCCTCAGTAATTGTTTATCAAGCACTTATTATGCCGGGCATTGTATCAGAAAGACAGAGAGTTCTGATGGGATAAGGAAACATAAAAAAGATGGGGAAAGGGGATACCTGCCTTTGGCATGATGGTTCAGCCTAGAGAATAAGGATAGCTGGTCTGAGGCTCCTTCCCAAGATAGAGGTTTTAGAAAAAACTCACCAAGGAAGGAAGTGCCTGCAGGAACAGAGTCAGGAGACGGCTGAGGCGCGGTGGCGTAGTCCAGAGCAGATGGGGGCCGCTGATCTGGGCTGAGAGTATTTCCCAGACTGGCTAAGCTAATCGTGCACATTCCTGACAAGAGTTGTCTTGAAATACCTGAAGAGACATGTAGAAGAGGAAGTAGGTTCCATCTGCATTTTTCCAAGGCTAAATGACCCCTCAGCCTAGATGATAGGGAGACAAATTTCGACTCAACAATAAGGCAGGAGCCTTCTAGTAATCAGAACTATCCAGAAATGGATAAGAGATCTCCCTGCCCCTGGAAAGAAGCAAAGAGAGTCTGGATGGCCTGCCAGAAATAGTAATGAAGGAATTCAGGGGGAGGTTTGGTCAGGTGACTTCCTTCTTTTACCTAGAATTACTAGTTTCTACAGGACTAAGAGAAAAAAGAAAGGCTTTGGAAAGTTTATGTTTTCCTAGTCACATAAATTTGGGGGTCAAGAAGACTGGTCAAAAATGTTTGTAGGATAGGACTTTTTCACTGTATTATTACATGCACTGGAAACATCATCTGTTAAGAGAAAACCCCATAGTTTACCTTTCTAATTTATTGGGAGTTTAACTTTTAATATCATCGAAAGTTAGAGCTAAAAGTTTCTTTCATCACTTCAGACTTCACTTATTTTGTCAATCGACAGGTATTTATTAAGTGCCTAGGATGTGCCAGGTGCTGAACTAGATGCTAGGAGATCAGCTTGGTTGACTTAGTGTAAGGGATTAGGAATATTTTTTTAAATGATTGCTTTGTTTTGACTCCATGACAATGGTACTGCTTTGGTTTTTGTCCTTAAGGAGTAAAGCTCTGAAAATTTTTTAAGCACTTAAACTTATGGAAAGACATTATTTATTCCAAAGGTTAATTAATGAACTCGATGGCCTCTAAGGCTCCTTTGAGCTCCGAGGTTTCCATGCCTTCCCTGTGGGAGGACATTGGGCAACTGACGCTGCACTGAAGTTGTCGAATCCTCCTAATAGAAATGTGATTTTCCTGCTTCATACTTGTCTAGAACTTTCTTCCTTAAAAATCAGTGTTTTAATCATAAACTGTGCATAAATGGTGCTGGAGAAAGTATGCTTATTATAAATAATCTAGCTCTACTGTGTTTTTCTTACATGGGCAACAACTCTGGGCTAAGAGGCTCTGACATTTTGGGAGGTTTAGTGAGGAGGGCAGATACCCCAGGGGAGGCCATATCTGAGCTGGAGAGGAGTTTTCATTGAATGGAAAAACCCATAGATTTAGTGAGTGCCTACCATGGGCACTATGCTAGGTGTTGAGGAAACAAGGACCAAAAATAAAGCAATACTGCCCTCAACAGGCTTATATTCTACTAGAGGATGATGACCTATACATGAACAAGTGAACACAAGATAGTGCTAACAGCTGGAGGGATCAGGAGTGGCTTTACCTCTGAGATTATCTCCAGTGTATTTTCTTTCTGTCTATCTATCTATCTGTCTATCTATCTGTCTGTCTATCTATCTATCTATCTATCTATCTATCTATCTATCTATCTATCTATGTATCTATCTATCTGTCTGTCTGTCTGTCTCTCTATCTATACATATATACATATACACATTCATATACACATATGTATATGTACATACATAGAGTATGTGTATGTGTGTGTGTATATATATATATGTGTATGTATATATCTGTCTTGTATGTAGATAGTTGTTTGCATGTTGCATGAAACTGTGAGCTCCTGAAAATCAGGCACTGGGTTATTTCATTTTTTGTTTCTTCTATCCCCAGCACTTATTACAGTGCTTGCCACATAGTAGGTGCTTCATAAATGTGTGTTACCTGAGTGATAGAATGCGGGAAGTGGTCCCTGAGCTGAGATCTACCCAGCCCTCCCTCTCACTCCCCTCTCCCCTTTGGCTCCAGGCTCTGTGATGACCTGAACAAGGAGGAAGAGGAGAAGACCGAAGCACTTCTGCAGGAGTGCATCCTCGACCCATCTCTGCGAGAGCACCTCTCAGTCATCTCCCACACTTTCCAGAACCAGAGGCGGATTGTTCAGGCCAATGATATGCTTTTCTTTGGCAATATCTTTGTCATTGAGCCAGTGGTAAGTGATACTGACCACATCAGAACGTTGATAATGTGACCAGTAATAACAAGAGCAGGTACATATAGGCATACCTGCTGCGTGCCAGGCGCTGGGTGAAGCACTGTACAAACATGATCTCATTTCATCCTCACAACAACCCTGGGAGGAAGGTGCTTTCATAGATGAGGGAATGGAAGCAAACAGAGGTTGTGACTGTCTCAGGGTCACATAGGCAGGAAGGAAGTGTTTGAAGCAGGATCTGAGCTCAGGTCTGCCTGACTCCTTGTCCCTCTGTATGCTGGGGCATCTATCTTCCTTCAATATGTATTAGTGAGAGTTAGCTCTGTCCAGTGAGATTGGAAAGCCTGTGGACTGACGCAACAATTTGTTGTTGAGTCATTTTTTAGTCACAGCCAACTCTGTGTGACCCCGTTTGGGCTTTTCTTGGCAGAGATACTGGAGTGTTTGCCATTCCCTTCTCCAGCTCATTTTATAGATGAGGAAACTGAGAGCTGCCCAGGGTCACACAGCTAGGAAGTGTCTGACGCCAGATTTGAACTCATAAAGAGGAGTATTCTTGATTCCAAGCCTGGTGCTTTATTCACTACACCACCTAGCTACCCACCTTTAATAGTTATCAGTAAATGTTTTCTTAAACCATCAAATAGGTACAGAGTGCTGGGCAAAACTGCAGAGGGTTTAGATGCTCTCAAGGAGCTTATGACATTGTTGAAGATATAGAACAGATAAATGAAAAAATAAATAACATCGCTGGCATAGTGTGTGTTAAATGTGAAATGAATGATATAGACCAGTCGTTCACCAACTTTTTGGTATCAGCACCTCTGTGTACTCTTAAAATTACTGAGGACCCCCCACCAAGAACTTTTGTTTAAGTGAGTTATATCTATTGGTATTTACCACTTTAGAAATTAGAATATCTTAGGATGATTAAGGTTTGATCTTGAAATCCCCATGAAAAGACCTAGTGGATGGTAAGAGGTCCCCAACTGCACTTTGTCAAACTCTGGAAGGGTAGTAAAATGCCCCAGTAGTTAGGAGGAACAGGTGGACCCTTGATGTAGGGGTCAAGATGCTGCCAGGATGGCACCAGTATTCTTGGACTATGATCATCCCAGTCACTGATATGTGCCCGATGGGCAAATAGAAACAGTGCCAATGACAACAAAATTGGAGCAAGGATGTTCCGAGGTGATCCACGAGAGAGAGAAGAGGAAACCTAACCCTTAGGGGGACATGCATGTTGTTATGAGTGAAAGAAGATGATCAGGCCAACGTTAGTAATTACTGGTCAGTGAGCCCAGTTTGTCCCCTCTACACCATCTTTGTGAATGATATTTACATACATGCCAAAGGCTTCTTTAGTGACACTCTGCCTCCCCCCTTTTCTCTGGATGTGTCCCCAAGCCCGGAATGCTGTCTCTCCTCATGTCTGTCTCCTGGCTTCCTTCAAATCCCAGCTAAAATCCCACCTTCTACAGGGAGCCTTTCCCCTTCCCTCTTCCTTCTGGTGCCCTCCCTCTGCTGATTATTTGCATTTATCCTGTCTATTTATACACTATTTGTTTGCATATTGTCTCTCTCGTTAGACTGGGAGTTTCTGAAGGCAGGATTGTCTTTTGCCTTTCTTTGTATCTTCAGCACAGAGCTGTGTCTGGCATGTACTAGCTGCTTAATAAATATATACTGACTGACTGAAACTAGGCAAAGGAAACAGGTGGGCTTGTGTGATTGATATTCATCAGCAGGCTTTATCTTTACAGACCTGCAATGGCCTCACTAACTCCCACAGCATAGCCAGTTAGTTCCCAGGTCTTGCTGTTTCTGCCCTCAGGGCATGTCCTCCATATGCCCCATGTCCCCACTGAAGGAGCTGTCTCCTTAGTGGAGGGTGTGTCCCCTCCAGTCTGGGCTAACACAGTAGTAGTGGTCTAGCTAACTCTGGGCCTAAGGTCTCTTTCTGTGCTACTCAGCTGGCAAAGGATTTGTCTGAAGCCTCAGTAGAACCAAGTTATACTATTACCCACTAAATTCCTATGGATTATATAGAAAGACCCACGTTTGGCTTTGGAAAGGCCTTGTAGTTGGGCCCCTTCCTACCCTTACCATTACTGGACCCTTTAGTCCCTTCCATGAATTCCACAATCTAGCCCCACTGGCCCTTGCATGCTGGTCCTCCTATGTGATACCCCATCTCCCAACTCCATGTTTTTGCCCTGACTCTCCTTCGTGCCTAGGACTCTTGACCACCCACCTCTGTCTCAGTTTGCCTGCTTCCTGCATAACTCAGCTTAATCCTCCTTCTTGCAGGAGAGCTTTCGCTCTGTACATGGGCTATTACTACTCCCCTCACTGCTAGGCCTTCCCTTTAGGATTACATAGTCATGAACATGACGTCCCCCTCACCTCAAGGCATACTCTTTGTTCCAAGGACTCTGGTCTCCTGGTTGTCCCATGAGCAAGACACTCCGTATCTTGGCTCCCATCATTTTCTCTGACTGTCCCATGTGTTGGAATGTTCTCCCTCCTCCACTCCAACCACTGACTTCCCTGGCTTTCTTCAAGTCCCAAATAAAATCTTACCTTCCAAAGGAAGCCTTCCCTAACACCTCTTAATTTCAGCCTTTTCCCTCCCTTGATTATTAACTATTTATCCTATATTGGTGTATGGGGTGTTCAGGAAGACTAGCACTCTTGGTGTGAGGGTTTGCTGACCCCTTTTCAGAGCTTGTAATCAAAAGGGATTACGGAATGTGCAATATTTTCACTTTAGGTTCAGATCTTAAGATGCAATGGCACACATTCAAACAAGCTTAATAGGCAATTAAGTTTTATTCAACAATACAAATAACAACAGTTAGCAAGTACATACATATAATCTAATAGATAATAGTTAAGACAGAATAGAAAAAGAGATGAAATACATCACCAGCCAGGTCTGAGCTTCATCACCTGACACAACCGGGATGGGGAGCAGTCAGCAAGGGTCCTGGCTGGGAGAACAGACAGAAGCAGGCATCCTCACCTCTGAAGCAAAGACCTCCAAAGAGCCTTCTCCCACTCAGTCGCTTCAGGGAAAAACAACCACAGAAGAAAGAGAACAAGGAAGGAACTCGCCTAAAGTTCCAGTGGTCTAATTTATGTGCCCAAGACCTGGCCACATCCTTAAACACAGACACCACCTCCTTTAAGGAGTGTTATGACTCTTCCGATAAGAATCTTCTCACCCTGGCTACATGGTTCATTAGTTCTTCCAATGTCTCAAACCTGTTGGTGAGTTAGGCGGATGTTTACTCCAAGCATGTGAAGACTTTCCTTTCAGAATGGGAGAATGACAGTTTGTTCCAACGGCCATGAAAGCAGCTAAAGCGGGTGCTGTGGAGCACTTAGAACTCAGTCAGACTTTTAAGACGCCAAGGTCATCCACTGCCTCCCTGGCCATCACCAGTCCTTTTGACTTTCCTCTTGCCACCGAACTTAGGAGGACAGAATGAGGCTGATGACTGCCTGCAGAGGTGCCTCACTTCAGTGCAATTTATGAGCAGGTCACGACATCACCCTCCTGATATCATTGGTCCTTTTCAAAAACAAAGGGCAAACAACAGTTTATCCTATATATGGCTTGCTGTGTATACATTTGTTTGCATGTTGTCTCTCCCACCGGATTGTAAGCTCCTTGAGGTTGAGGATTGGGGTTTTTTTGCCTCTTTTTTGTACTTCCAGGGCTTAGCACAGTGCCTAACACATAGTAGGTGCTTCATAAATGTTTATTGAATTGAAAACGCTTTCTGAATGACTGACATGGCTACCAAAGTGATATTCCTAAAGTGCAGACTTGACTATGTCAATCAACCTCTGTGGGCTACCCATTATTCCAAAGGGAAGCCAGGAATGATGGTAGACCCTATGAAGCCAGAATGGACCAAAAGTTCAGAACGCAAACTAAGGAATCCCATGAGTATGCTTCTTGCCTTGTTGGGTGTGGATGACCCTCAGTGTATGGATATTCATGGTAGTCCCAAAGAAGAATCATATCTGCATGAGAATTCTGTCATTAATCAGGATCAGAAGAGAGATAAGTGAGATGACCTTTTATCTCCTCTTTCCTTTGGTACTTTCTCATATAAAGCCTTCTTGTTTGAAGTACTTCCCTTTCGAGCTCTGCATAAAGTAGATCCATGAATATCAAAATTAAATGACCAACCCTGTAGCTTGGGGCTAAAAGATAGAAACTAGATTGGACAGTGAAAACTTCCTTATGACAAGGGATCATTTCAACCAATAGGAAGCAAAACATTTCCTTATAACAGAGATGGGTGAAAATGGTGCTTTTTATAACAAATGAGCTTAATTCCATTTATGTTTGGTGGAAGAAAATTATTGCTGGGAACAGGAAAAGGTAATATTCCACTCCCTGAGAAGTCTGTAAATCACTTCTAATATCAGTAGTGTTTATAAGAGCCATAATGATTTTCTGTCTCTCTCATATGCTGTTCAGTTTTTCTTTCCATTATAACATTCATTAGTGAGTGTTGGCGATTTTTGTTGAGAAAGGGCATAGGCGTAAAACCTTGCTAGTCTCTTCACAGAGATATTTTGCTGAAACCAGCAGAGCAGTTTCAGTTTTGTGAAAATGAACTGTCATTTATTGTCTCTCTACTCTTTACCCCTACAAAAGAAAGAAAGAAAAAAAGAGAGAGAGAAGGAAGAAAAGAAAGAGCATGGCATCTCCATGTAGAAGCAACCTTTGAACCAAAGTCCATGAGAATTTCCCATGTAAATTACCTGATACAGATGTTTAATTGAAAGTAGCCTCCCTGCTTTCAAAAGGGATTTTCCCTAATCCAAAAGAATTACATGGTTGGGTTATCTAGCTAGCAAGGGTTTATATGTCAATTTAGGATTGGCAAAACTCTTTACATATTTTACCTAGTCTAATGGAAACAAGTACCTTATATGTAGGTTATATTTTTTCTGATGAACTAGGTAAACCATAAGTAGACAGTATTTATTCTTCCTGACTCTGTACTTTCTCAAATTTAGATCTTAGGTGAGAATGATGGTTATGATAGAAAGCATACGACCAAGAATTAAGACTACACAGATGACCTGGGTTCTTATCCTGATTCTTTTACGTCCAGCTTTTATGACTTTGAGCAATCCATTTCCCTTCCCTACATCTTAGTTACCTTAACCATAAAATGGGGAGGTTAAATTAGGTGATCAAAGTTAGAGAGATAAGAAAGGAATTGAGAGAATTGATATTCCTAGGAGCCAAAGTCAACGGGAAACATAATTTCTTGGAATATCAGTCATCTTAGGTTGCTATGCATGTAATAAGTCACCATGAAAATAACTGGAATATATGTGTCCCCATATGTTGCCAAGGATGAGAAGTTCTTGGAAGAACTTGGTAAGCCCTCTTAAGTGCAATAACATTGTGCTTTCAAGTTAGGTGCAAGGTGGACACTGGGGACTATTAGATGATTAAATGTTAGCAGTATTTTAATCTTAGAACATGAAATCAGTCACATGATCCTTTTCAGCTGCAACTCTTCTGCTGCTAAAATTTTGGTTTCTAATGAAGACTATGATTCCTTTGAGAAGTCATCCTGTAGGTTTCTGGCCTGGTTTCCTAACTCTGGGGGTGTTAGTTTTGGTCAACTTTTTAAGGTGGATTTTATTATTATCTTTATACAGCTGACTCTCAAATCTGTATATTGAGTCCTGGTCTCTCCCCTGAGTTCTCATTACATGTCTTCAACTGCTGATTGGCAGTTTCTAACTCGGTGTCTTGTTGGCATCTCAAACCCATCATGTCCTAGACAGAATCCATCTCTTCCCCTGCCTCTACCCCCAACCCTCCCTTCCTTCCAAGCTTCCCTTTCTCTGTTGAGGGCACTGCCATCTTTCTGCCCTCTAAGGTCTATGACCTCTGAGTCCTTCTTAACTCTTCACGGTCCCTCACCCTCCACACCACTTGGTTGCCAAATCTCGTGATTTTTACCTCCACAAAGTCTCTTTCATCTATTTCCTTTTCTGTGTTCAAACAATCATCTCCCTCAAGGAGGATGGTATCACCTCTTACTGGGACTACTACAATAGCCTACTAATTGGTTTTTCTGCTTCAAGTTTTGTCCCATTCCAATTCACAGCACAGATCTTACCCTCTCACTCTTCTACTTGATAAGCTCCAATGTTCATCTTTCACTACTAGAATCAAGTGTAAATGCCTATGGCTTTTAGGGTCCTATCTCTAAAAGCCCGATCTAGCTCTCCAGCCTCATCATACATTACCCTCCCCTTCCCTTTCTTTGCAGTCCAGCCAGACTGACTTCCTTGCCATTCTTCATGCACGACTCTCCATATTTCTTCTTCATCTCTTTGTCCTGGCTGTCTCACTGCTACCTCTTAGACTTCCTTGTTCATTACCAAAGTCAGTTCAAGGACCACCATCCCCTTCTACCCAGAACTTTTCCTGATCCCTGCAGCCATCAGTGCTCTCTCTCCCAACTTCTTTATATTGATTTTTTGTATATTTTGTCTATTCTTATGTATATCTGTATTGTCTCCTGAATAGAATATAAGCTCCTTGAGGTCTTTGGTTGCTGACTTTGGATCTCTGGCACCCAGCACAAGTGCCTGGCACATGATAGATAGTTAATTATTGTGTGTTGTTTGATTGAGAAGATGGAACAAATTTGGGACCATCAATCATTTGGCATGCTCTGAATGAAAATGTAAATATGAGTGTAATGAGGCTTGCTGAAATAGGTCCCAGCTCATTAAAGGAAATCAGCAGTAGCAGCGTTGGGTCACTCCTCCTCTTGTGAGCAGATGTCACTGCCAACAAAGAAAACTCCATGAGGAGTTCAAGAACCATAAGGTTAATTTAACTAAGCCTTTAAAATGGACAGAGCTATCTTAATGACCATGTAAGGAATAGTAAAGCATTGTACACAATCATCCCTGCCTCAAGAGGGCTCACCATCTCTTCAAGGATAGCTCAAATGTGGTTTGATTTATTTTCCCAAACAGACATTACCTGTCAGCTCAGCCCAGCTCAGGGAGGAGCCCAGGTGGCTACCGGAGGACCAAGATCAGACTTTTTGTTGTAGAAATTTTCCAGTCTCTTGCACTATTAGCCATGAGTCACATTGCAAACATGTGGGAGCTGACTCTTCAGAAATGGAAACCAGAAAGGGGAAGGGAGGACAAAGATTTGTTGTTAGCTTACTGTCCTTGGTAAGTCATAGCTGTCTTATCATCATGCTTTAGCTATTTTTCAGCCTCCCTTTATTCATGCTGAGCCCTTCATACTCTTCCTGCTCAGCCAAACCTTTTCCAATTGTGCCCATGAAGGTCCCTATTGTACTGGGGAGCCAGTGTGGGTGGAGGGAGGCTCAGGGATGTCTTTTAGACACAGCAAGGTGCCCTGTAGCTCATTAAATGAATCAGCATCAGTTCCTAATGGAAGAGGTTGTAAGAACAAAGAGCCTTTTCTGGACAAGTCTGTTTTCCCCAAAGGCAGACAAGAAAATCACAAAATCATATGTTATTGGCAAAATCCTACAGGAATTTCCATTGGATTGGAAGTGAAGTTGGAGGGAACTCATTTCTCTGCTTTGGCTGATCACTGGTCAAGCCTCAAAGGGACTTGGTTTATGAGTCCCTTGACCATTGCTCGGTGTATATGATGGCTTTAAAGTAGATGTGGCTGCCTGCTTTCAGAAGTTCTAATGGAATGGAGAATCTCGTACTGTTTTGTTTGCCATGTGGCCATTTTGTCTTGTTCCAGTGGAGGATAATGAAGATGGATTGCTTGCAGTTGAATATCTTCATTTCTTTTTTTTACAAGGTAGTCTCCTGTCTAGATCCTTGCTCTTTGCCTGAAGTAGACCCAGAGTGGATATACTTCTCTCAAAGACCAGTCAAATAAGAAAAGATTGTGGAGTCTAACTAGGATAGCCTACCTGTGTGGAGGATGTAGCTTTGAATTTGTTGTTCATTGCTTCCTGCTTGTAAGGGAGAAATCTGTAATTTTTGAAAAGAATTTTTTTCTTTCGGGGATTTTACTGATTTATAACCAAGGAAAGTGTGAAGTAGCCAGAAAAGGTTGGTGTGACTGGTTAGGGATTGTTCATTTGGGTGGAACACTATGAGATTTTTCACCAATCATCACTCGTTATTTATTGGGTCATCTCAGGGAGGAGGAAATAAAGAGCTCCATAAAATTCTATTAATTAACTAACTCACCTGAATGAAATCCATGCAAAGCCATTTTCCAGGTATATTTAAGAATACAAATATGAATGCCATTTAACTGTAACAGAAATCCCAGACTAGTCTGGTTAGAATTCCATTGACCATTGGGTGTGGGGAATGGCAGTATGGTCAAGTGGGAAGACCCTTGGTTTAAGAGTCAGGGGACTTGGGTTCATAGACCACCTCTGCCAGTTTCTATCTGTAGGATGTTGGCTAAGTCACTTTACTTCTTTGGGCCTCAGTGTCTTCATCTGTAAAAGGAGCAGGCTAGACTGGATGACCTCTGTGGGACCTTGCACTTCTAGAGTTAAGATTCTGCGACCAAACAGATCCATTGATGTGACTTCTGAGTTCTTTCTGGTCTTTTACAACTTCTTTTCCATCCCAGTGCTCATCTTCCCATAGTTACGGTGTGGTTAAGACAGTTACAACAAGGCAATATCCCAGACTCCTAAGAAGGGAGTCCCCTCCAAAGACTTTCCCTTGATCAGACCAGCTTAGCTTGCCCTCCTCTTGTATAACTCTTCCCCTTCCTAGCTCATTCAACTACAGCTGTCTTCTCCAATATTAGCAGTTATTTCTTGGGTGCCTCGTCTCATGACTGCTTCCATGCTCATCCTTCTTGACCTCCCGGCGGCATATGGTGGTGCTGGTTTCCTCTTCGATACTCTCTTGTCTCTAGGTTTCAGTGATCTGGCCTCTCATTCTCAGGCTTCTTTGCTGGGTCTCCCTCCGTATCGTGTTCTCTGGTCATGGGTGCCCCCAAGCTATCTCCTCAGCCCTCTCCTTTCTCTCCTCTTCGCGTTTCATTATAGTCTTTATGCAGATGATTCTCTGGTTTAGATACCCATCCCTAGTCTTTCCCTAGAGGCCCACTCCTACATTGCCAGCTGGTTTTTGGACAGTTTAAAATGGGTTTACTGAAGGTATCTTAAACATGTCCAAAACAGGATAAATATCATCATCTAGGGTAATACCATCCTCCCAGGCATCCAGGCTGAAAATGGTGGAATCCTCCTCCCTTCTTCCCTCAGTCACCCCCAAAAGAATAAGAGCCCTCTCCTCCTACCCCTCAAAATCACACTGTAATTCAAGCAACTTACAGGACCATAGAGAGAGAGCGGAATTTATATTCAGGAAGGCCTGAGTTGGAATCCTGTCACACTGTGTGACCCTATACAAGTCACCTAACCTCTGTCTGCCTCAATTTCCTCATCTCTAAAATAGGGATAAGAATGGTACCTACCTTCCAGGGTAGTTGTGAAAATCAAATGAGATGTTTATAAAGTACTTTGCAAACAAACCTCAAAGAGCTGTAAAAATGCTATCTAGTATTGCATATTTGTATATACATGTGTATATTATATATATTTATAACATATAGGTATGTGTGTGTATACCAACTACTAGTGCCCTCCCTACCATAGTACCTAGTATTTAAATACTTTGTATATATGTAATTTTTGACTATATATTTATACACTATATATACCTCTTATCTCCTTCCTCTCCCCCATTAGAATGTAAGCCATCACGAATAGGAGTCATTTCATTCTTTGCATTCATATATTTAACAGCACCAGTGCCTAGCACAGAGCAGATACTCAGATGCTTATTGATATATGGACACATGTATCCCGGTTCAAGTTTTCCTTAATACACACTGGTTGTGCAGTACTTATCTACCTGTCCAAGGCCCTTAGTTGCACACAAGTTGCTGATCTGCATGAATGAATTCTCCCACCCCCTAACAAATTCTTTACATCAATGAAATCCCAGGTCCAAACTGGAAAAGAAATCTAAGGGAGAAATGTTGACCAGGACAGAAATAGCGTCAAGGTTGACTTCAGAGGTGTTAGAACACAGATGGTAATGCTACAAAGTGGGGATGGCAAAAGAATCCTAATGAGCTCCAGGACTGGTCTAGGTATTTGCAAATGAAGCCCTGCTTGGACATGACACCTTGAGTCATGTCTGAAGGGAAAGGTGCTTTTTACATTTTCTCTTTATCTCCCCACCTCCCTTTCTTTCTGGAGGTACCCTGTAGAGTCAGAGAAGCCCTTCCAAGGACCTCATCCTCCCAGTACAAATTGACACTCTTCTTTTCCCAGTAATTTGGAGACTCTTAAAGGACCTAAGAGGAGGTTCAGGAGTGTTGGGTTTGCCTTTGGATTATCTCCATGCTCAGCAAACAGACCAGTCATTCTCACCCACCCTGGCAAGTGCACAGCATTTGCAGTACAAGACTAGGAAGGGCTAACCCCTAGAGCTCCTTCAGGTAGCCTGAGCCTTTGAATTAGGATTCCCTGTGCCCCTCCCCACTAAGGATATTCCATCACCTTCTAGAAGGACTCATCCTAGTCAGAGTGAGACTCGCTACTATTTAAGTTGTCATTAAGTAAGGGAAAGTTTAAAAAAAAAAGAATGGAGCAGATTTCATTTTTGTTCTTTTAGAAAGAGTAGCATGATTGACTTTGATAAAATACAATATCTTGATGTTAGTTCTTGCTAAGATATTTAAATGAGTCATTAGAAGTGACATGCTCATAGGGCAGCTAGGTGGTGCCATAGTGCGCAAAGCTCAAGATAGGGAGTCAGAAAGATCCATCTTCCTGAGTTCAAATCCAACCTCAGACATTTGCTAGCTGTGTGACCTTGGGCAAGTCATTTTGCCCTGTTTGTCTCAAGTTTCCTCCTCTGTAAAATGAGCTGGAGAAGGAAATGTCAAACCCTCCAGTATCTCTGCCAAGAAGACCCCAAAAGGGGTCACAATCAGACATGACTGAAGAAAAACAAAAACAGCCACAACAAAACTTTCTCCAACATTTGCTTTCTAATTGTCCACACTACACCAGACACTCCTTGGGGGTCACATTTAGATTTTCTTTTATCCTTTCCCCTCAAAACACATTGACACACAGAGTCTCTAACACAGCCAATTAATAAATGCAGTAGTTATTAAACACCTCCTGTGTTCCAGGCACCGTGCTGGGCTAGAGTACACAAACTAGAGAGGAGGAAAGAAGGGAAGGAGGTAGAAATGGAGATAAGAGAGAGAGAAGGGGAAGGAAGGAGCTGATGTTAGAGCCAGGTCTTGAAGAAAGGGCAGAATTTCCATTGAGTCCAGCGGCTCTGTTCTAAGAAGAAGTCAAGGCATGTGTTCCATCGCTCTCTAACAACAAAAACAGTTTGTGTAGCATGAGTGAGGTTGAGCATGCAGAAGGGCGGCTTGTTCAGTGGACCGTCTCCCTCCTGACCCCATTTCTGGTCAGCACTACAGTGATCCTGCATAGACTGTGGTTCTCGGGTCAGTTACTTTCCAAGCTGGTATTATCTATAACGGCTACATTACTGCAACGATCTTGGGAAATACCTTCTGGTAGGGGCAGCATGGCCAAAGACTCAATGTGGTGGCTCATACTTTACTTTCCCCTCTTCCTGCCTCCCCCGCCATTTATGTGTGAAACTGAACAGGCTTCCCTTCTTGTGCCTTTGTGATGTTTGGTTTTTCTGCCTCCAGAAAATAAGCAGCTAATGTCTGACCTTGGAGACAGGAGTGATTCTGTTGCAAATACAACAGGATCGTAATTGCATCAGTCATTTAAATCCAGTTCAATTCAACACTCATTTACTGAGCTCCTACTGTGTGCAAAGCTTGGTATTTAGGTATTAAGGATACAGTGATTGATGCAACATGGAGCCCAATGAGCAGAAAAGCCAACATACCCCCTAGCTCTCCCCACAACCCCCTCCTTCCACTGCTGTGATTCAGGGGAGCAATATCTAAGTGTCAGGAAGCTGAAAAATGAGCCGAGTGAGGGCGGATGGATGGTTTTCACTTGGGGAACATGGGAGAAGGCTTTTTGGAAAAGATGGCCTCTGAATTGGGCCTAGAAGGATGGGAGATGCTTCAATGAGAGTTGGGAAAGGAAGGAGTCAATGATGATCTCTCAGTAACAAGCCTGGGAGACTGGGAGGGCAGTGTTGCCATGAGTAGAAATAGATAGGTTAGCTGATGGGGCACAGTTAATGAGGAAGATCAGGTTTAGATATATTGAGTTTGAGGTACCCGAAGGCAACATAGGAGGAGTTACCCAGCTGACAGATAGATATAAAGAACTAAAGCATTCTGGGAAGGAGAGCTAGGGGCAGACAAAACAATTTTAAGAATCACCTGCATCTTGGATGTGGTCATTGAAGCCCCAAGAGTGGATGACATTATCAAGGAGAAAAGGGGAAGACAAGGAGGGGGAGGAGGAGACCACCTAGCATAGTACCTTGGCTTAACTCATGTTTAGGGAGACGGTCATAGAGCTTGAGCTGAAATGGGCTCTGGAGACCACCTGGTCCTATGTTTCCATTTTACCAGTGAGAAAACTGAGGCCCACAGAGCCTAGATGTCTTATCCAGGATAAGACAGGAACACAGTTGGGTTTCCTAGCCAGGCATCAAGCCCCTAGTGTCCTTTCCATGATGTCAGCTTGGAGGAAGATGGGCCAATCAAGGAGAAGGAGCAGTCAGAAAGACAGAGGAACCTTGAGAATGTAATACCACCAGAGCTAAGGAGGAAGGGGTTTTCTTGTCAAATATCATAAAAGAAGTCAAGGCGACTTAGGAGAAGAAAACCAGAAGACCCTTAGATTTGGTGATGACCTTGCAAAAAGCACTGTCATCAGCAAGGATGGAAGTCCTTCCTACTCAATAGCATTCATGGCTGGGAAAATACTGATGCTGCAGCTGCTTTTCAAACCCTCCTCCTCTGTATGATACTGTGGATCCAAGTCTTGTTGATCTTTCCATCACTTTGAGGGGCTTCATGCCTTTCAGTTTTTGAGAAATGAGCAGGACCCACCGACGGTCACTTGTGATTGAGGTCTCCTAGATTCTCAAATGTACCTGTATGGGGCTGCTATAAATAGCACAGGCCAGCCAGACCTGGCCTATGGGTGGGGAACAGAACTGTGCCCCACACATTTACTTCTTCATGTAGAAAACAAACAGTATTTCAGCGCCCCATTTTACATTTTCTATAACAGATTCATTGAAGTTCATTTGGCACTGAATAAAATTACATATGAGCTTCATTAGGTGTTAAATTATAATGAGCATTTGCCATCATCAGGTTACAATGTCACAATTAAAGAAGGAGCCATTAAAGTATTAAAATTACAAGAAGTCAGAGCCAGAAGGAACCTTAGAGAACATTTAACTCTCTTTTTACAGATTAGTAAACTGAAACCCAAAGAGAACTGATTTGCCATTCAACTAATTAAGCAGCAGGTATGGGATTAGACCTCAGAGTTTTGGGCTCCCAGTCTAGTTGTACCCCTCGACAAGTACTTTGTGACAACAATAGAAAATACTCTTGGGATTATTGACAAAGTATAAAGTGAACCCAGGATCGTGTAAATTCATCGCATGCTTCATAATCAAGAAAGGACAGACCAATTTTCAGCCTGCCTACTTAAAAACATGTAAAGGGGATTCATGAACAGGTGACCCCAGAGGTCTGTACCATCTCTAATGTTCTGTGATTTACATGCCTTCAGTTTTTCACACCAATCAACATACTTTATAGATGGGTTGCTAAGAAATGGCCTTAGAGTCAAAGCAGGTCAGCCAGAAGAGAGAGGTTTTGTGAATCCACATGATCAGAAAGGGATGCGAGTGCATCCTGAATTGATGAGACCCTCTTGGTCCCACGATTGTGCCAATGTTAAAGACTGTGAACAAGGGGGCATAAATACACATAAACCCTTTTGGTTCTAGGACTCGCATCCCAATAGACCCCTTCGTAATTGATAGGAATGTTACCTGAAGAATGTAATTGTTCAAGCTGATTAAGTTCATAAATAAAACCTGGTTCCTGGTTCTCTGTTTTCTGTCCTCTTGCTTTAATGTCTGCATTTTAAACGGCTCTGTTCTCTTTTTGCTCTTGACTTTGGCATTTTGTTCATTTCCAGCCAGACTAGAAATAGAATATGCATTGGGGACTGTCTGAACCTGGAGCCTAGTTATTTATCACATTGTCTTTCCTGGGTTCTTTATTTGGTTGGTGGAAATGTGTTTCTGTGTTATAGATTTCGGGTGTATTCATTACTTATGATCATCTGACCCCAATTACAAGAATCATAGGAAAACCATAGGCTATTAAGGAGCTGCTTTCCTTCTTGCTTTAAGCTTATTCAAGGTAAGCTTTTAGGGATTGTCATTCTGGTTTTTCCAGGTGATGGGCACTCATTTGTGTTGGAGGAACCACTAATTCATTAAAAAAACCATTGTTGAGTGTCTAACACATAAGATGCACTCTGTGATGGGTGCTGGGGATGCAAACATGACAAATCAATACAGTCTTTTCCCTTGGGAACTTCCACTGAAATAGGGAGACACAGAGGCCTGTAGGTAAACACAACCATGTGCAGAAGGTGATAGGGGCAGAAGAGATTTACGAGGTGAGTATTGTAGGGAATTATGAGGAGGAAAAGACAAGCTTGAGCTGATAGGAAGGATGGATCAGGGGTGAGGTAGCATCTGTTCTGCACTCTGAAGGAAAAGAAGGCAGGGAAAACCTCTGAAGACGTGTGGCAGCAGGAGATGGAAAGACAAGTCTGGAAGGAAGAACGAATGAGAAGAGTAATCTGGAACAAGGGTGGGAAGACAGGCTGAGGCAGATTGTAGGGAGCCTTAAATACCCAAACTAAGGAGTCTGTTTTAACCTAGAGGCAGAAGGGGGTCCCTGACAGCCTTTGAATGGAATAATTGGTTAAACGGGTGCATCAGGAAAGTTGCTTTGGCAACTGTGCGAACGATTAATTGGGGAGCCGAGAGACTGGAGGTGAAGACGGTAGTCTAGGTGAGATGGTGAGGGACCAAGGCGCTGGCCCTGTGAATGGAGAGGAGACAAGATGGAAAGAGACTGCAGAGGCAGAATCAACGTACTTCAAAACTGACTGGGTAAGGGAAGGAAACAAGCACCTACTTTGAGTCATGCACTGGGGAGGTCACAACCACCCGAGGAGGTAGGTGCTGTTATTATCTCTGTTTTACAGAGCAGCACGCTGAGGCAGAGACGCACTAAGTGACTTGACGAGTCACACATCTGGGAAGTGTCTGAGGCTGGATTTGAATTTAGGTCTGTGTGTGCATCCTCTTTGTCACCTGCCTGTGTGGTGGTGGTTGTTGTCCTTCGTCTACAAAGAGGACCAAAATGACATCACCATGATAAAGGAAATTTTCAGTGTGTCTGACTGTGGCTGATCAAGCCAATGCGAGCTCAGAATGCTCTACCATAGGCTAGGCACAGAGAGTCCATGTGAAGATGTGGAGTGGATATCTCAAATTTGTGCATCCGGCATTTATTTTGTGCTGTCTCAATTCTTCTTTGCTCAAAGAGCACAGCACCTTTTCTGATGCGAGCACGCCATGGTAAATAGTCCTGTGCCAGTGTCTCCCATGTTGCACAGTCAAATCCAAAGTTCTTGAGAGAGACCTTGAGAGTGTCCTTGGATCACTTCTTCTGGCTACCATGTGATAGCCTGTCCCATGCGAGTTCTCCATAAAAATAGTCTTTTTGGCAAGCACAGATTTTGCCTTTGAACAACATGTCCAGCCCGTTAGAGTTGTGCTCTCTAAACCATAGTTTAAATACTTGGCAGTTCAGCTTGAGCAAGGACTTCAGTGTCTGGTACGTTATCCTGCCAGGTGATCCTCAGAATCTTCCTAAGACAGTTCAAATGGAAGCAATTCAGTTTCCTGGCATGGTACTGGTCTGCTCTCCATGTTTCACAAGCATATAACAATGAGGTCTACACAATAGCTCTGTAGACCTTCAGTTTGGAAGTCAGTCTAATATCTCCTTCCCTGTCAAACTTTTCTTCAGAGCCTCCCAAACACTGAGCTAGCTCTCGCAATGCATGCATCATCCTCATTGTCAATGTGTACATCCCTGAAAAGTACACTACCAAGGTAAGTGAGCTTATCCACAGCATTCAAAACTGCTCCATTTGTTGTAATTGATGGTTCCACATATGGATGGTGTGGTGGTGGCTGATGGAGTACCTGTGTTTTCTTAGTGTTAATTATTAGGCCAAAATTAGCACAGGCAGCCGAGAATTGATCCATACTTTGTTGCATCTCAGCCTCAGAGGAGGACAAGTACCTTTGATGGGTTGGCTGCCAAGCCCTTTTCAGGGCTCTTTCCACCTTTGGTGTCTACCTGTTCTACCTAACTCTCACCTGTAGCTCCAAGAAGCTGCAGCATAAACAACCTGGTAAACCATTTCAGCAGATGGGCCAAACCAGGTTGAGGGTAACTAAGGGTTCTCAGATTCATTGTTGAGTTGGGGGGTGGGGTGTCTACCCCAAGCATGGGAAGACTTCCTCTGGTGGAATGGGTGGATGAGAACAATTTGTTCCAATGGTCATGAAGGCAGATGAAGCAGGTGATAGTGGAGTGCTTAGAGCTTGGTTAGATACCAAAGATACCAAGGTCATCCACTACATCCTGAGCCATCACTTCCCTGTGTAGTAGGGAACAGAAAGAGGTGAAAATGACTCCAATCTCCCCAAGTCTCAAAAAATCCCTCACTTAATCCTTCCATCCTCACTATCTATTGTCCTCTATCTCTTCTGCCCTTGGTAGCTAAATTCCTTCAAAAAGCCTCCACTTTCTCTCCTTTCTCTGCCTTCTCAGTCCTTACAATCTGGCTTCCAACCTCATCATTTCACCAGAACTGGTATCTCCAAAGTTACCAGTGGGCTCCTAGTGATCAAATCCAGTCAAATCCTCTCTGCAGCCTCTGACTCAGCAGACCATTCTCTTTTTCTTTCTAGATTTTCAGGACATCACTGTCCTGGTTCTCCTGCCTATCAGACCCTTCCTGAATCAATCAGTAGAAATGTACTAAGTGCCTGCTGTATGCTAGGCAGTTCATGCCCTTTATCCAAAGGTGTCCCACAGGTCTCTGTCCTGGACCTTCTTCCCTCCTCCCTCTGTCCTTCTTTACTTGATCTTACCAGCTCCCATGGATTAATTTACCATCTCCATGGTAATAATCTACCTATCTCACATCTCCAGCAACCCTTCAAACATCTTACATTAGATGTCCAAGAGACATCTTAAACTCATTATGTCCAAAACTGAACACACATTTCCCCTTAAACCTAATTTCTATATGACTATTGAGGACAAACACTAACCTCCCAGTTCCCCAGACTCACAACGTAGGAGACATCCTAGACTCCTCACTATCAACCCTCCCCCCCCATATCCAGTCTGTTGCCAAGTCCTGTTGACTTCTCCTTTGCAACATCTTTTGAATGTTCCCCTTTCTCTCCTCTGACACTACCCCCAACCTAGTACAGTCCCTCATCACTTCACACCTGGATTATTGCAAGGGCTGCTGGTGGGTCTGCCTGCTTCAAATCTCACTCCATTCCAAACCATTCTGCAGTCACCAAAGTGATCTTCCTAAATTCAGGTCACCTGGTCACCTCACCTCAACCACCAACTCAGTAAATTCCAGGGGCTCCAAATCACTTATAGGCTCTGTCGGCCTGGAATTTTGATTAAAAGAGGCAAACTGGCTAAGTGATATCCTGCTTATTCCTTTAAAGCTAGCAGACATGTACATGGAGTCAAATTATAATTCTGTCTGGTAAAAGGAACAAGAAGCCTTAAACACATTTTAGAAAAATTGCAACTCAGGATGTCTATGTCACTCAAATTTATGATCTCTATGTATGTTTAACCATAGTAAGACAGGAATTTTTTTTAACTGAATAGGTTGTAAATACAATAAGAGAGTTGACAGTGTCGATTGAAATTGCAAATTTTTTTTGTCTTAGCATTTTCTCTGGCTGTCCTTCATGCCTGAAAGACTCTCCCTACTTATTATTACCTCCTTACTTCCTTTAAATCCCAACCAAAATACAACCTCCTGTAGGAAACCTTTCCCAGACCTTCTTAATTCTAGTGCTTTCCTGTTCTTAATGATTTCCTACTTATGCTTGTTTTTACATACTTGTTTATTTGCTTTCTCCCCCATTAGACTATGAGCTCTTTGAGGGTAGGCATGGTCTTCTGCCTCATCTTGTATCCCCAGTATAACATGATTCTTATAAAATAATAGGTGCTTAATAAATGTTTATTGACTGACTAAATGATATGAATTTAAGATACCTAAAGGAAAAGATTCCAGTATTCCTAAATTATTAATTTTAATATAAATTAGAATCATAATAGAATATGAATGGGATGAGATCTGAAGCCCTAAAAGGAAAAGACCATGTCTTGGGGATCTGGACCCCAAAAAGGAAGAGCCCTGGACTTTCCCACATGAGCCAGGTCCTTTCCCAGTTAATTAACCACCCTTTCATTGTCTACACCTGGCCCTGATCTCGCCAGATGAATACCAGGGATCTGAGCCATGTGAGAAAGTCCAGGGCTTTTCTTTTTTTGGGTCCATATCCCAAAGACATGGACTTTTCCTTTTAGGGGTTCAGATCTCATCCTCATCAAATTTTAATTGCTAGACCAGTTCACACTTGGACTTTCCCTTTAATCCCCTTAATTAGCTATGGGAACAGAAGGCTTGCCATACAGGATCAGGTCCTGGTCCAGCCAGACCAATATTCTGTGTTTATTTTTTGTCTTCTCTACTTATTTATTCTATCATTTTTAAAAACTGAGACAGTTGACTCTTTTATCCCATGTAGTTTTCATTTATGATTTCTTGAAATTGAGCTCTGGAAAACAAGGCTTTGATAAAGTCCATTGGGATTCAGATGGAGCTACTTGACCATGCCTTAAACCCAAATCACTTAGGCTCTCACTGATTGGTCAGTGATAGGTTGGCTCACTTAGTCATTATTTGGGTTTCAATGACTCAGAGTGAATGTAAATGGCAATTTGTTTCTGTTCTGTCCAGAAATTCTGAGGGTCTTCCCCTCCTAATTTGATTTACATTTTATCATTTCTTTTTGTTATTGTTGTTGAGTAGGCAAACTAAATCATCTTTTGCCTCATATCTTACCTAGTCTTAAATCACTGAATGGGTGTTGCCTCAAACAAACAGAGACCTGAGAAAGACCTTAGCTTAAAATGCTAAGGTCTCTCACTGCATCTGGGGTCATCTCTGGTCTCCTGACCTATATCTTGCCACTGGACTCAGATGACCTTGGAGGAGTAGGGCTGATGACTTTGCATGGCTCTGCCTCACTTAAATCCAGTTCACTTGCAAGTCAAGACATCAGCCTCCTGATGTGATTGGTCCCCTTTAAGAAGGAAGGACAAAAAATTCTTCGTCAGATGGTGGCATCAAGGGAAAGCAGGAATGTGCTGCAGCAAACAGCAATCAATCTCCAGGTTTAGGAATGTGTCCCAAACATTGTGTTTCCTGACCTTATTGAAACCTTTTAAAAATTACTCGTTTTTAATTTGTGACACCAGTTGAAGCATCCAATTAAAGATGATTTCCCTCCTACACTGCACTCTCTGTGCTATGCCAGGATGTATTTCATCTGGGTAAAACTGTGCCTCCTTTTCTTTATTTAAAAAAATTCCCTTCTCATACTTCAAGGGATTATAGCATGGAGTATATTTCAAAGTTGAGTCTTCCTTTGATTGTTAAGTGATTTTTTTTCTTTTTTCAGGAAGGAGATGTTTGGCCCAATTCAACAACTCAAATCAGTGTGACCTTTTACCCTCGAGAAGCCAGGCTCTATCAGCAAACAATTTACTGTGACATTTCAGGTACAGAGCAGAAGGTTTCAATCAGATGGAAGGTGGGGAGGGGAGATTTCATATGAAAACCCAGGGGTCAAAAGGCTCAGACTCAGAGATCATATGGGTCACCTCCACCTTTTACCACAAAGAGTTGATTTTTAGTCTTCATTCCTGTAACAGTGTCATGGTTATTTCTGGAAGAAAAGGACTTGCAGCATTTGTGCACTATTGTTCAAGTTCCTTCAAGGTCTAAAATATGACAAAGATTGGGGGGTTGTGGTGTACTGTGTGTTCCATAGGAAGCTATAGTGTGATATGATAATCAAGAAAACATGCAGTCTTGGGCTCTGGTGAGAGGCAAGATGTTGAAGAACATAAAGATGAGTATTTTTGTCTTCTGACCTGGTCAGACATTAGCTATAGTGCTGTGCTGTCCTTTGGGCACTGTCTTTGGGGAAGGACATTGACAATCTGGAGTACTTTTAGAAGATGGCAGTCAGAATGCAGAAAGGTCTAGAGTTCATGCCATGTGCTGATTGACCAAAGTACTTGGGGATCTTTGTGCTGTTAAGAGAAAACTTAGGAAGGTCATGACCACTATTGTTAAGTATTTGTAGAACTCTCATGTGGAAGGACGGAATTCATTGTACTTGGCACCAAAGGGAAGAGCCAGGAACAATTAACTGGTCGAAGGTACGGGGATACATTCAAGCTTTATTTCATGGAAAATTTCCCACATTTAGAGCTATACAAAAGAGCAGTGGGCTATTTCTGGAGACAGTGGGTTTCCCCTATCCTTGGAGATCTTCCAGGCAAGGTCAGGTGACCACTTGTTGGCTTTGTTATAGAGGAGATTTTTGTTCTGCCTTGGGTTGACCTAGATGATCACAGATGGTGTCTTAAGATTAAGATTCTGTGAAAACTGTATGATTCTAATTAGGTCAAAACTGTTCATCCCAGGATGCACAGGAATAGAATGTCTCTCTTTCCCATGGCATTGAATACTGCAAAAATATTATGCTCTGTTTAATAGGCAAGGGACCTGACTTACCCCTGAGGGGTTCCTGCTGAGTCTAGAATGGTCTCTCATTTGTAAAATCCTTAGGCATGTGGGATGGGTTCCAGTTCCTCACCAGCCACTAAGAGATTATAATGGACTAGGAGGGATCCTTGATTTATCCAGGTACTGCTCACCTGACAGGTTGTAATCCCTAGTATTTCTCAAAAGTGAATCTATAATGGATCCTGTCTATGACCCAGTCCCCCATATGACTCATCTGAACCTATAATCTTTCTAGGGCTCTAGGAAGCCCTATGGGGTTTAGCATTTTACAGCAGAGTTGAAAGATATCCCATGTTTTATGGACATCAAATGGTGCCATCTCTCAGCTCTGGCCTAGAATGCTCTCCCTCCTCGACTTCCCTTCTTGACTCCTCTGGCTTCCTTCAGGTGTTCCTGAAAGTCTCATCTTGTACAGGAGGTCTTTCCTGATCCCTCTCTGATGCCAGTTCTGTTGTTCTGTTGTTTTTCTCCAATTGATCCTGTCTATGCAACTGTTTTCCGTTGTCTCCCTCATTCTTTGTTTTTAAGGAAGATCAACATTATTATATACAATGTTCCAAACCTCCCCCGACCTCGGCCATTGCAAAGGAGTTGGGAGAGGAGCATCCTGTTTCTTGTCTGGGGCCAAGCATGGCCATTATAATTTCACAACACTCAGCTTGAACTGTGTTAGAACCCATTACTTGTATCAGTCATTTCATCTGGAAGCCTGAGTCCTGCTGCACTGATCCCATGGAACCCAAATGTGCTGAATAGTATCATTTTCTATCTAAATGACTTTCTCTCTTGACTTTACTAGAGCATTTTCACCTTCACCTGGCAAGGAAGTCCTTTTGTTTATTAAGTAACTGCATAGCATTTACTGGGTAAATTCCACATAATTCTATAACTTAAGTTGATAAATTATCTCATTATTAACATTACAGACTATTACTACTACTGTTATTAATAATCATAATATCAAGAGGCAGCTAGGTGGTGCAGTGGATAGAGCTTCAGGCCTAGAGTCAGGAAGACCTGAGTTCAAATGTGACCACCGCTTCTTGCTTCAAAGACTCAGTGATTCCATAATATTATATTAAGGAAAGTTGGTAAAACTTCTTGGTTCACTAAGGAACACCTTTGTACTCTCTCTGATTCATCCTCCGTGCCACTGAGAGACCAACCTTCTTTGCACAGAAACTGACAGTGCCTGCCCTCGCCTCCCATACCCATCATGGGTATAGTCTTTGTTTGCAGAACATTTTATGTGTGTTAACATATTTAATCCTCACAACAACCCTACAAGGTAGGCATTATCGTTATTCCCATTTTACAGATGAAGAAACTGATGTATAGAGCTAATAAGTGGCTTGCCCAGGTTCATACAACTAGTAAGTGCCAGAGGCAGGATTAGAACTCATGTCTTTCTGTTTCCAAGCCCATCATTCTATCCACTGTATTACTGAGCTGCCTAAGTAGATGGCCTTTTGTGACCAAAATATTCTTCACCATGAAGCCAACTTAGCAATGAGTCTGATGTAGTTGGACTAGCACTTATGCACACTGTCCATCCCTCATTGACCCTGTATTTAATGTCCTTCCTACCCTGGGAGGCCTCTGAGGTTTTGTGCTCTGCTGGCTTAGCCTTTGAGGATCAGGGTAATTTCTCTGCCAAGATGAAGCATTGGAAAAATATTCACACACACATACATGTATTAATATGTGAAATATATACACACACATATATATATTTTTAAATGATAGCTGGCATTTACATAACACTAAGGTGATGTGGAATTTTACACATCTTATTTAATTTGACCCTCTCAGCAGCCCTGTGAGGTTTTATTATCTCTATTTCACAGATGAGGAAACTGAGACTCAGAAATGTGAAATGATTTGCCTGGAGTCCCACTTTGTCAGAGGGGGACACTGAACCCAGGTTTGTTCTGACGCCAAGCTCCCGGGGTTATGGAGCGGTAGTCTAGGCGTGAGACGAGGAAGGCCCGGACAAGGCTGGCAACTGTGAGAACCAGTTAGATCAAGCATTCTTGAAATGGACCACACGACTTCTCAAGGACCCTTCTAGCTCTGTGATTCTGCCATTAATGGATACCGTTGATCCTTCTCTCAAGTGAAGGGCAGCATGGTATAGTAGAGAGAGTGCTGTTGTAGAATGGGTACGAACATGGTGATGGATCATAATAATAGATAACAGTTGTGTGGTGCTTTGAAATTTTCAGAGAAATGAACATTCATTATCTCATTTGAGATCCTCGTAACAAGCATAGGAGGTAGGTGCTATTGTTATCTCTGTCTTACAGACAAGGAAACTGAGGCACAGAGAGGTTAAGGGACTCTCCCAGGTTCACCCAGTTCGTAAGGGTATGAGGCAGGACTTGAAGTCAGATCTTCCTGACTGCACATCCAGTGCTCTGTGAACCATACCAGCTATCTACTGTAGTCCCAGCACGGAAGGAGTCTATACTATAGGAACAGAGTGAAGACATATATAAATATTTATAGTATAAGTATGGTAAGAGCCACCAAATAGAGAACTTCAGAGGAAGAAGAGATCGTGTTGATACGTGGGAGCAAATAGACTGAGTCTTGAAGGGGAGGTAGGAGGTCTATTGGGAGAGATAAAGAACAGTGCTTTTCAGGTCAAGGGATTCCTATGAGTGATCTCTTAGCTCCTGGCCCTGTCAACCAACTGGTCATCCATTAATAAGAAATGAACATGCAAGTCTTAGAGGGCTAGCAATGCTATCTAGTGTTATTAATGGTATTAACTATTATTTAAATGAACAGCAATAATATTTAGGGGCATCTAGGTTGTGCATTGGGTTCAGCTTCAGGCCTAAAGTCATGAAGACTTGAGTCCAAATTTGACCACAGACATTTATTTACTAGACTTTGGACAAGTCTTTTCACCTCTGTTTGCCTCATTTCCCTCACCTGTTAACTGAGGGTAGTAACAGCTTCAACCTCTCAGCGCTGTTGTGAGGACCACATGAGATGATAATTGTGTAAAGTACTTAGCACATAGTGAGTGCTATATAAATGTTAGCCGTTATTGTTAGCCACCACCATTAACTGTGCCTGGCACTATTGTAGGGACAAGCCCGATAAAAACCATCTCTGCCCTTGAGGAATATCCATGGTTTATACACTAAATCACATGCTTTCAACTAGATTTTTGTATACTCACGTATAGTTGAGTGAACATGTGAGAGACCCTTGGAATGGAATTTTCAAAGCCAAATATAATAGTGCCTGTGACTCTTATTTCAGTGACATGTTATGGTTTACAAGCCTGAAGGTGAGATAAGTATCACAAGTATTACCATCCCGCTCTACAGATGGGGATCCCTTGCCCATAGTCCTTAGCTTGGAAGCCCAGACTTGAGTCCAAATCGTCTAAACATGCTGAAGTCACAGACCTGGAAGGAACTTCAAAGGATCATCTAGTACATCCCTCTGCCTTGAGGCAGGACCACACTGAAACCACAGTGCTTTTAAAGACCTTTAGATAAGATACATTCACTAACGTTCTGCAGCCAGAAGTGATCAGAAATTCTTCCTTCCCACTAACTTAATCCTTGCTGCTATGGTTTCGGCTTGGTTCGTCTTGTTATCTTTTCCCCACTTAATTGAAATTCCTGCTTTTGAAAAATGGAGTTTGAAATCGTGAAATTCTGTTGGCAGGTTGCAGTGCACAATATGCCACTTGAATGCAGACAAAATTATTAATACAGAAATGATTATCATTTACTCTCCTCAATCTTAGGGGCCAAATACTTCGAAATAATTAGTGGTGCAGAAGAAAACCTTTTGGTTCATTCTTTTTTTACAATATACCTCAATATATAAAAATATACTTTTTAATGTAAAGTAGTCAAGCTAACAGATGGGGAAAGTTTTGGATCTGACAGTTATAAATCGGCCCATTGTTTATTCCATGATCTATTTACAATTTTCTTTCTTGGCTGCCCTGAAAGTGTGATCTACATTCAAGATACTTTTCTTTGGACCAGAGAAATGCAGCTTATCATCCATAGAATGGATGTTAGAAGCCATTAGAATAATAAGGTGGGCAAGGAAAGAGCTAAGCCATTTTTCACATGGTTTCATTTCCTTTGTTGATTTCTTAGAGACTTATTAATGAAGCAACCACTGGCAAGAAACAATACTAATTAGTGAAAAATAATGTTGCACACCATCAAACACAACAGTCAGTTATCAAAATATTCATGGGGTGAGTGGGTAGGATTAAAGTTTTAGCTTCATCTCTAATTCTAAATAAACCCTCCCTTTGGCTTGTGGGGAGGCTGTCTCTAAAGTGACTGAGTGTGTGTGTGTGTGTATGTGTGTGTGTGTGTGCATGTGCAGGCACACTCATTCACAGCTTCATCATGGATCTGGAAGGGACCTCTGAGATCATTTGATCCAGCTTCTTCTTTGCAAAGGAGAAGGAAACTGAGGCCCAGATCGAATCATTGACCTGAGTAGTTGACTTCCTTGTGAATGTTTTTGTTAATTACATCCAAATAAAATACACAAATATATAGTGAGTTCTCAAAGACAGAGTTGATGAGAAAAGTTCATTAATATGAGAAAAGCAAAATGACATTGCACAATAAAGGAAATTATGAAGGCCATACATTTAGAGCAAAAAAGTACATTAGGGGTCAGCTAATCCAACCCCTTCATTTTACAGATGCAGAAAATGAATCGCAAAGAAAGTATGTGACTCCCACAGGGTCACCCAGCTGAGAAGCAGCAGAGATAGAACGCTAATAACAGATCCCCTTCTCCACTTCCAAACCCAGCACTCTTTCCATTGTACCATGTCTCCTTCTGTGCCACAGGCATTTTATGGTAGCACCAAAATTAAATTTGTGATGACATTTACTTATCCATAGCATGTCAGTCATTCCATTAGTGGTAGCATCTAATGGTGTTTCAAAAATAGTTATACTGTTACATTGTGTAACACAGGCTCTGGGGCTACTCTCCCAAAGCCTGATGCACCATCTAGCAAAATCCCCAGAGGGTGATTGGCTACTTCTCCCCTGGAGTTCTGAGGGTAACCTGAAGGTTTAGGGATTGTGTTCTAATACTGAAGCTCAGTATGCTCTCCTCCATTGATTGCCAATTAATATCAAAAGCCAAATGGGCTTAATGAGCTTTCTAGAAATGGGCATTTACTAAACAATTGCTACAAATGCCACTACCTCCCCATCTCACCCCCCATACCTGGGACACACTTTCCCATAACTACATGATTCAGGGGAAAGTAGTACATGTGGCAACTCACAGCTCCCAGTTCCTGGATGTCCTTTCCTCTCCTTCCCGGGGTCCTCAACAAGCTCCCCTTTAGCACAATGGAGTTTTTTTTTTTCGCTAGGCTCCTTCTGGAGTCTGAAGCTGTCTTTCTTAGAGTGTCTAGTCTGTTCTCAGCTCCTGAAGGTCATAGTGCCATCAGCCATTCTGGGGATCCTTCTAAGATCCTCAAGGGAAGTCCAAAACCTTCTGATCTGATTAATTCAGTGGCTATATTGTCAAGTCATTAAGGTAGGTAGTTTAGATGAGGTGTGTGTTTTTGTTGTGTTCATCCTTAGTTGCCGAAGAAGACCGTGGCATCAGAGAAATGATGACATGACTTGCACTTGACTTTGTTTTGAGTGAGAGAGGGCTGTGCAAGGTCACCAGCCTCACTTCCTCCTCGTGAGCCATCTGGGTCCAGTGACCAGATATTCATCAGGATGACCAGGATGCATTGGGAGACCTTGGCCTTTTTTGGCTATGGCCTATTCAGGTACTCAGAGTGAGGGCCTGCTAAGAAATGGAACGATGTCCAAGTTTTATAATACAGGTTATGAAAGTGATGTGGGATTCTGAAACCCTTTCTTAGTTTTTTCCCCTTTTCCTTCCAGCATAAGCCCTTCTCTTACCTGTGTTCTGGTTGTTGGAGAATTGGTGCAGTCACCTCTAGCACATTCCTGCTTCCTGAGCAGCTCTGATTCTCTACCAGTTTCCGGTCCTTAGAGGGCTCACGTTTGTTGATTTCCTCTAGTTGCTCTTGGAGAAGCTTAAGAAAAGCCTCCATTGCTGTTTTGTCAGCTAAAACTCCATTGCTACCCTAGTAAAGTTTTTGAACGTCACAAAGTCCTGTTCTTGATTTTTGCCTCTTGCCTCTGCAATCAGACAGGTTGGAAAGGTGTGAGGAAGACCTCTGAGCACCTCAAGGGAGTCCCTTTGAGCACCTCAAGGGCAGTCCCTTATGACTTCCTCTCAGGTTGGGTTATATGCTGGTGGTTTTCAGAGGGAGACCATTGAATGAATGGACTCCCTTTCCTTATAAGTAGATAACATGAATAGAAGACATGGACTCTTTCATAAGAAATTTAAGAAAGTTAAAGTCATCTTCTGCTCTCAGAAGGCTTTGACCTCTGGTCCTATTCAGTGAGAGATAATTTAACTCTATGCCTACTATGGACAATGCAGAATATCTTTGTATGAAAGATATTGGCAGGCCAAGTGAGGAACACTTAAGTCTTAGTAAAATCTCTCATTTTAAATGGTGAATCAACAGGCAAGTCTTTCTCCTTGGATCAGAGCAATTATAAATTATCCTGATGAACATTCATAATTCTGATAAGTGAGAGAGAGAGAGAGAGAGAGAGAGAGAGAGAGAGAGAGAGAGAGAGAGAGAGAGAGAGAGAGAGAGAGAGAGAGAGAGAGATCAAGCACTCTGGGTTTTTCATTTTCTTCTCTCCTGGAGAATTTGTAGCTCAAAGTTGCAATAAAAACTGTTCTCTAAAGATAAGAAATTGGCAATACTTCTGTTCCCTAAAGGTAAGTTATATCTCCAAAGCTAACTAAATTGTAATTCCTGCTGCCCAGTGTAAAAAGCTTCTGCAGTAATACTGACTTGGCAAGTAAGTGACAATATGTGAGGCAGAATATGGTCAGGGAGAGGTGAAGAGGAGGGGGGGATAAGTAGAGGGAAAATAATGCAGGTTCAATCACTAAGTCAGTGGACAAATAAACATTGAACTAAGTGCCAAGGGAGCAGGGTACAAGTGTTCTTAAGATGCTTACTTTTTTTTCCAGAGGAGATAACCTGTACATATAGAAATACACACACACACACACACACACACACACATACACACACACACACACACACACACATACAATAACTGGGACATGAGTATCTGAGGGAATTGAGAAAGGCCTATGTAGAAGGTTGTGATTGAACTGAGCTTTGAAGAAAACTAGTCATTCTAAAAGGCAGAGGGAGGCAGTTTCCCATACAGAGATATCCTGAAGAAAGGCATGAGACAGGATAGGAAAGGTTGCGTGTGAGAGCAGCCAGTTTGGCGGACAAGAAGTGCATGAAGGGTAGCAATGCATATGAGCTTGGAATGTAGCTTGGAGCAAGTTGTGGAGGGTTCTAAATGCAGCGGATTTGGCATTTTATCCCAGAGGTAATAGGTGCCACAGGAGTTGATTTAGCAGGGAAGCAACACGGTCAGTTCTGTGCTGTATAAATATTACTTTGGTAGTCACATGGAACATGGATTGGAGTGAGGAGACGTGAAAAAAAGAGATCAATGAGGTTATTATAGAAGTCTAAGCAAGAGGTGATCAGGATGATGCTGGTGACTGTGACCAGAGAGAAGAGGATAGATTCCAAAGATCTGTGGGCCTAGAATCAACAGGCTTTGTAAACTGATCCATTACCTGGATGAAGGGTGAGGAGTTGAGGATGACTCTGAGGCTGTGAAACTGGATGATTAAAAGGAAGATGATACCCTTTAGAGAGAGGAATGAGTTTAGATGTTTCTTTTCTTCCTTCCTTCCTTCCTTCCTTCCTTCCTTCCTTCCTTCCTTCCTTCCTTCCTTCCTTCCTTCCTTCCTTCCTTCCTTCCCTCCTCCTTCCTCTCCTCTTTCTCTTTCTCTGTCCCTTTCTCCTTCCCTCCCTCCATTTTCCTCCTTTCCTCCCCTTCCTGCTTCTTTCTTTCTTGGATAGGAAAGGATGACCCAGTAGAAAGGGAAAGAGGAGATGATTATGAGGGGAACTCTCCTAGAGAGAATTGGAGGAAATGGGTTTCAGGCTACATATAGAGAGGATGGTCTTCTTAAATTGTTTCCCTTTCCACAGGCCGGGAGAGTCGGTTGCCCCTTCGAATCAAAGGGGAAGGAATGGGACCCAAAATTATCTTCAACTTTGACGTGTTGGATATTGGTAAAGCTTTTGTTGGATCAGTACACAGCTATGAGGTAAGCAGAACAGTCACTAAAGAAGTCACTTTATGGGGCTTTTGCTTTGATGATTTAAAAAAAATTTTTTAAATTTATTTTGCTAAATATTTCCCAATTACATGTAAAAAAATTTAACATGAAATTTTTTAAAAATTGAGTTTTAAATTCTCTCCCTCCTGTTCACCCTTCCCTCACTCCTTAAAAAGGCAATCTGTATGGTATCAGTTTTACATATGAAATCATACAAAACATTTTTCCATATTAACCATGTTCCAAAAGGAAACACACATACACGCATTCACACACACACACACACACACACACACACACACACGGAGAGCAAGAAAAATTAAGTTTAAAAAAATGTGCTTCAATCTGCACTCAGAGTTCATCAGTTCTCTCTCTGGAGGTGGTAGCATTTTTCATCATGGGTCCTTTGGAATTGTCTTGGATCACTGTCTTGATCAGAGTGGCTACATTGAAAGTTGACTATTGTTACAGTATTGCTGTTACTGTGTACAGTGTTCGCTTGGTTCTGCTCATTTTACTTTGCATCATTCATGTAAGTCTTCCCACATTTTTCCGAAAGCATCCTGCTTTATAGCACAATAGTATTCCATTACATTCATATACTACAACTTGCTCAGGCATTCCTCAATGCCTCAAAAGTCATTCCCTCAAGTTCTAATTCTTAGCTACCACAAAAAAAAAATCTGCTATAAATATTTTTATACATGTGAGTCCTTTTCCCTTTTTTACAATCTGTTTGGGATACAGACCTAGGAGTGGTATTGCTGGGTCAAAGGTTATGCACAGTGTGATAGCCCTTTGGGCATAGTTCTAAAATACTTTCCAAAATGGTTGGAGTAGTTCACAATTCCACCAGTAGTGCATTAGTGTCTCTGTTTTTCTACATCCCCTCCATCATTTGTTATTTCCTTTTTCTCTTTGATAAATTTTTAAATAGTCACTTGCACTTGCACTTAAAAGTAGTCCTGATAGGTGAGTTAGCATAGGATTGTCACCTCCTCCTTGTTGCTGCAACTCTGAGGAAAAGCAGTCTTTCTCCTCCCTTCAGCTTCAACCCTAATCTTGAGGAAGGAATCTGAAAGCCTTAGACTTTCTCCTTTCTCATGCTCCCAAGGGATTTATACCTTCAGTTCAGTTTTTAGTTTAGTAGGCAACCCAAAGCAGTTGTTCACACATGGTGGTTAGAAGAAGCAACACAAGGCCACTCTCATTTTCTCCCTGAAGAACTTTGGGATTGATTGCGTGACATGGAAGACCTGGCAAAGGACCTCTGAGCATTGTGTATCCGTATCAAAGCAGAAGCTGTGCTCTACGAGTGAAGCTCAAAAGAAATGTGAGATGTGCAAATTCAGAAAATCCAAATGTTCACATGGATTATTTGTGCCCAACCTGTGGTAGAACTTCCCGAGTTCATGTTAGTGGGATTAGCCATAGCTGGACACACTGCACCTTGACTCTGACATAGTGATGTCATTCTGGTCCTCCTCGGAAATGAAGGACAACAGCCAACCAACCGAGACTTTACAACACTAAACTATTAATGCAGTCCCTTCTGAAATCTAGTTTCTTGTGCTTTCATAATGCCCTGGCTTTGAAAGAAAAGGCATTTAATGGGAGGGATGGGAGCAGAGTTATGATTCAGTTCAAAGCTTTGTTAAAACCCTGCTGTGCTCAAAGTGTTAGACATTGGAAAAGATATAAAATTTAAACAATGTGCTCCGCTATTAAGAAGGTTACTGGACACAAAACAGGCAACTATGATACATATTTTGCATAATATTGTATCAGAGGAGGACAGAATGAAGTGTTATGTGTGAGGTCATGAAGTGAGGAGATCAATGAAGGATTCCTGAAAGATTTCATGGAGGTATTTGAGCTGGGCTTTAAAAGACAAGTAGAAATTTATCAAATATGAGAGTAGAAAACAATATCATTGCACACTCATACAACTGACAAAAATCATCAGAATTATATCCTTATCCTGGTATTATTCTCTATAAATTGCCCAGCTCAACTTATATCCTTCACAAGTTGTCCACTGGAAAATCTATATGGTGTTTCTGTAAATGTAGCCAATGAGCTTCATTAACATATATATCCCACACACTACCAAACTTTAACAATGAACAAACATAGAACAAACTAGAACAGTATAAAATGAGCCAGTGCATTATACTGGAGGGTTTTGAGAGCTACACATTGGCAGGGAAGGACAAAGTCGGGTGTTCCCTTACAGGAAAGTTTTGCCTTCTCTGCATTTTAGATGCTGATGCCTCATTACTTCTCTCTACATCAATTTATTATTTTACTTGAGACAAATTTGATTAACTAACCTGTTGCCCTTAGTCAGTGTTGATCTTGGCAGATACAGAGTAAGTAAACCAAAAACCCAAGCAATGTACAATCCTGGGCTGAGAGTCAAGAGCCTAGGTTTTAGTTTGAATCTGTCATTAGCTGGATGTTTGACCTTGGACAGATAATTCTGTATCCTGGCATACCCCAGCTTCCTTATCTTTTTTTTTTTTTAAGAATAAGTCTCCCTAACTCATACAGATTTGGAGTACAGGAATTGATTATGGATCAATCCCACTGTTGATTAGCATGAGAATTTTGACCTGCTCTGATTCTGACCTGGGTCTTTGGGCAAACTGGAGGTTTACCCACTCTCAGGATGTATTTATCATATTGATGATGCTTATAAGGCTTATCATATTGATGCCAAACTTGATGCCAAAATTGATGAACTTAGCCCAGAGTTCTCAAACTCAAGAGATCCTAAAGTTTCAGCTTCCTTGGTAGGTAGGATCACAGGCATGTGATACCATTGCTAGACAATTTCCTTTATCTATAAAATGAGGAGACAAGATTGGAGGACGTCTGTGGTCATGTTTGTCTCTAATATTATGTGAATCTCAGTCTTACTGTTTTTAAGGAAGGAAACACTGTTAAAGCTGTATTTTCATTTCTTCCTCTTCTAGGAATTGGCTCTTATCTGCTATGCTGTGATAAGAGTGTGACCCCCAGTCTTAAATCCTCCACATTTTACCCCCATTTTCCCCTAGTTTCTATATAAATAGGAAATAATATCTGTTATTTCATGGAGAGGAGAATAAATGACTCGAATCTGTGAAATTGGAGGGAGAGGATGTGTAGTGAAAATGTCACTTGGCAAAAGTTTGGAGTAAAGAGGTAAACCAGAGCTGTAACCAAGAAGATGGCAATATATTATATGCTGTATCTCAGGAAAGAAAATGAGGAGTTCAGGAGTGATAAGTAGACAATAATGCCATCATCATCAATCAGGCTCTTCTACCAGAGGGCCAGACTAAAAGGAGTGTCCAGCCAGGGATCGAATCTGGAGTCATTTTCAATTTTACAGGGATGGTTGTCTTTCATTTCTTAGGGATGTTAAGGGCATTTGTGTTTTAAATCAGGGAGTTGAACAAAATGAGCTGTGAAGTCCCTTCCAGCCATAAGACTTTATGATTCTGTGCCCAGCCACCATAGTAATAGCTAGCCTATGTTAAATTACTCTGTTATAATATTTTGTGCTTGAAGAAGTAATTTTCTCATGACAACCCTTTTTGAACATGAGCAGAAGCATGAGATAGTAGATAGAGAGCAGGCTTTGAAGCCAGAAGCCTCAGGTTCAAGACCCACTTCTGACACATAGTGTCTGTATGACCCTGTATGACCCAGGGTGAGTCATATACCCCAAGCAACTCTCTGAGACTTTCAAGTGCAGAGAATGAACAGATCTGACCTGGTAGATGGAGTTTTCTCACCCATTGGCATGGGAGCTCCTTTGGCCTTTGTTCAGCACTCCACTAAGTGCTTGACACAGAATAAGGGTGGAAGAAATATGTCTTGTTGAGAGTTCTCTAAACCAATGCCATCACAGATCCAGGGCCCAGGCCCTGTTATGTGTGAAGCACAGTGTTAATCAGTGTGTAGGAAATGGCTCCTGCCTCCAGAGTACTCACTTTCAGATGAGCAAATAAGATACCTTTACACAAAGGTATCAATTACTAAGGTCTGGTGAGATATTAATTGTTACTGAAGTCAGTTAGGGAGAAAATTCATGGAAGAGTAGCCCTGATTGGGGTTTTAAAGAATGAGAAAGCCTTAGGTAAAGGAAGAGAAGGGACAGAGAAGCATTGTGGAGGAGAAAAGGGTGAACAGAAATGAGAATGATTTGGGTGACAGGAGACTGACCCATGTGCTTGGAGTGGAGAACTGGGAGAGACCATGTTGGGGGCTGGGCTTGCCATCCTCTAAGGTCCCTTCTTCCCTAAAATTCTGTGAACTGTTGAATCTGCATCAAGTTTGGGTAAAGTCTCTGAAGGGGTGAAGCCAGAGGCATAAGCCAAAGGATTCTTGTTATTCTACATGTTCATGTTCAGCCTTACTCATCTCTAAATGAATGTGAATGTGAGATCCAGCTAACCTCTACACTGAGACATTTCTGCAATGAGGTTGCTTGGGCTCTTCTAACTTTGCTTTTTTCCTTCTGGTGTCAGTCACTTAACCTCAGTTTACTCTGTAAAATGAGGGCCGCCTACCTAGCTACCTCACATATTTCAGACAGTGTCAGAAAGCATATTTTTAAAGCTTCTCAGAGAAAGCATCCATCAATATATGATTATCATAAATACTTACGGAGCCCTGAGATAAAATATAGGTATACTAGATTTTAAAACTTCATTTTAAAGGGGAAACTATAATAATAGATGACTTGCCTAATTTCTTATTCTTGACTTCTTATATTCTAAACATTAGACCAGGGGTTTTCTTCACCTGAGGTCAATACTATTTTAAAAAATAAACTGGTTTTGGGGGTGGAGCCAAGATGGCAGAGTAGAAAGACTCAGGTATGCTAGCTCTGAATCCACAGCCCATAAATTTCCTGTAAAAAGAACTCCCCACAAATTCTGGAGTACTGCAAACCACGCACCAACACAGTGGAAGAGATTTCCGTTCCAGAGAGCCCTGGAAAGCCGTCCACAGGGGTCCATCATGCTCCGGACAGCGGAGCCCACCCCTGAGCTGCCCTGGCCGCATGGCCCCAGAGGAGCAGACCCAAGCAGGCTTCAGGGACAGAATCTCCAGTGGCCGTGAAGGTCCCTCCACCCACAGGCGCTACAGGTCAGTGAGAGAGACTTCTGGGCTGGTTGAAAAGGGAGCGGGGTGTCTCCGCAACTCAGGCCTCCTTGGGAGGCAGTGGCAGAGGGAGCAGCTGAGGCAGCGGTGGCTGCCCAGGACTCCCCAAGCAGGCGGGAGCTCCATTACTGAAGGTCTCTGCATAAACTCCCTGAGGAACTGAGTCTGGGAGGCAGCCCTGCCCCTACACAAGCACCAGAACTTAAGCTGACATTGAATAGCAGCCGCTCCTGCCGTGGAAAGCCCTGAGCCTGGGAAGCAGCATTTGAATCTCAGACCCAAGCACTAGCTGGGTGGATCTAGGTGGGGGTGGAGAGGAATCTCAGAAGTCAAGTAACTGGCTGGGAAAATGCCTGGAAAAGGGAAGCAAAATAAGACCATAGAGAGCTACTTTCTTGGGGAAGAGATGTTCCTTCCTCCTTTCATTTCTGATGAGGAAGTACAATGCTTGCCATCAGGGAAAGATGTGGAGGTCAGGGCCTCTGTATCCCAGACATCCCAGCTGGATGTCCCGTGGGCTCAGGCCATGGAAGAGCTCAAAGAGGATTTTGAAAATCAAGTTAGACAGGTGGAGGAAAAACTGGGAAGAGAAATGAGAGAGATGCAAGAAAAGCATGAAAAGCAGGTCAATACCTTGGTAAAGGAGACCCAAAAAAATGCTGAAGAAAGTAACACCTTGAAAAATAGGCTAACTCAATTGGTAAAAGAGGTTCAAAAAGCCAATGAGGAGAAGAATGCTTTCAAAAGCAGAATCAGCCAAATGGAAAAAGAGGTTCAAAAGCTCACTGAAGAAAATAGTTCTCTCAAAATTAGAATGGAACAGATGGAGGCTAATGACTTGCTGAGAAACCAAGAAATCACCAAACAAAACCAAAAGAATGAAAAAATAGAAGAGAATGTGAAATATCTCATTGTAAAAACAACTGACTTGGAAAATAGATCCAGGAGAGACAATTTAAAAATTATGGGACTACTTGAAAGCCATGATCCAAAAAAGAGCCTAGATGTCATCTTTCATGAAATTATCAAGGAAAACTGCCCTGAGATTCTAGAACCAGAGGGCAAAATAAGTATTGAAAGAATCCATCGATCACCGCCTGAAAGAGATCCAAAAAGAGAAACTCCTAGGAACACTGTGGCCAAATTCCAGAGTTCCCAGGTCAAGGAGAAAATATTGCAAGCAGCTATAAAGAAACAATTCCAGTGTTGTGGAAATACAATCAGGATAACACAAGATCTAGCAGCTTCTACGTTAAGGGATTGAAGGGTATAGAATAGGATATGCCAGAAGTCAAAGGAACTAGGACTCAAACCAAGAATCACCTACCCAGCAAAACTGAGTATAATACTTCAGGGGAAAATATGGTCTTTCAATGAAACAGAGGACTTTCAAGCATTCTTGATGAAAAGACCAGAGCTGAAAAGAAAATTTGACTTTCCAACACAAGAATGAGAAGAAGCATGAAAAAGTAAACAGCAAAGAGAAGTCAGAAGGGACTTACCAAAGGTGAACTGTTTACATTCCTACATAGAAAGACAATATTTGTAACTCTTAAAACGTTTCAGTATCTGAGTAGTTGGTGGGACCACACACAGACGTACACACACGTACATGCGTGCACGTACACACACATACACACATGCATGCACACACAGAGACAGACAGCACAGAGTGAATTGAATAGGATGGGACCATATCTTAAAAGAAATTAAGGTAAATGGTGAGAGAAATGTAGTGGGAGGAGAGAGGGTGAAAAGGGAATGGGGTAAATTATCTCTCATTCAAGAGGCAAGCAGGAGACTTTTTAGTGGAGGGAAAAAGAGGAGAGCTGAGAAAAAAACATGAAGTTTACCCTCATCACATTCGACTAAAGGAAGGAGTAAAATGCACACTCATTTTGGTATGAAAACCTATCTTACAGTACAGGAAAGTGGGGGAGAAGGAGATAAGCAGGGAGGGAGGGATGATGGAAGGGAGGGCAATGGGAGAAGGGAGCAATTTGAAGTCAACACTCAGGGAGGGACAGGATCAAAAGACAGAATAGAAACAATGGGGGGCAGAATAGGAGGGAGGGAAGTACAGTTAGTCTTATACAACACGACTGTTATCGAAGTCATTTGCAAAACTACACAGATATGGCCTATATTGAATTGCCTGCCTTCCCAAAGAGAATGGGTGGGGAGGGAGGGATGGGGAGAATTTGGAACTCAAAGTTTTAGGAACAACTGTTGAGTATTGTTCTTGCTACTAGAAAATAAGAAATACAGTTAATGGAGAATAGAAAGTCATCTGTCCCTACAGGACAAAAGAGAAGATGGGGACAAGAGAAGGGAGGGATGATAGAAGAGAGGGCAGATTGGTGATAGGGAAAATTAGAATGCTCGGTGTATTGGGGTTGGGGGAGGGGATAAATGGGGAGAAAATTTGGAACCCAAAATTTTGTGAAAATGAATGTAAAAAGTTAAATAAATAAATTTATATTTAAAAAAAATCCTAGGAAACATTGGAATAAATGGAGTTTTTCTTTAAAAAAAAACTGGTTTTGATAACTGTATTTCAATATATTGGGGTATCTTACACATATATTGGCCTGAGAGGGGGTCCATAGGCTTAATCAGACTGCCCAAGGTTACCTTGACCCAGAAAAACATTCAGAATCATTGCACTAGATGGTTCATTTTACCCCTGGTGCCTTTCTTTTCTTAGAATTCCTGTCACTTTCCCTGCCTTAATCAACTCAACCCAATGAGGCTATGGCAATGGCAATTCAAACCTTTGAAAAGAAACATCCATTCTTGCCTTCCTCTCCTTGCTGTAGGCCATTCTGTCCAACAAAGGCAGCATTGATGCCCTCTTTAATTTGGACCCTCCAACAACACCTTTGGGATCCTGTTTCATCTTTAACCCCAAGGAAGGTATTGTGGAGCCTTCTGGGCTACAAACCATACAGATTTCCTTCAGCTCCAACATCCTGGGACGCTTCAAGGAGGAATTCCTGTTCAATGTCAATGGATCCCCGCAACCTGTGAAACTGACTATCAGGTAAGGGGCTCGAAGCTGGACTGGGAAAATGTCAGCTTTCTGAAATGTTGTTTCTCATAAGGACACATGCAAAATAAGTCTTTGCTGCTTTTGTTAAGATGTTCCCCATGGCCAGGTGGAACCACTACCAGACTTTGCTACAGATGCTATGCTTGGCAAGAGCAGCATATGGCTGAACTGCTAACTGGAGTTCAGGGACCTTGTCTGCCAATATTTAGAAGTATGCCACCTTCCATAACAACTGCCCCTTCTCTGTTTTTGTTCTGAGCAAGGAGACACTGACTTATCCTACCAGCCTTTATTTTTGTATGAAGACTAGATCTCATTAGCCACAGAGCACATTGTGCTTTAGTTAGAAAAAAATCTGGGACTTTCTGCATTCATTCATTAATCCAATAAACATTTATTGAGCCTTAGGTACTTTTCTAAAAAAAAAAAAAAAAAAAAGTAGGGGATTCTGCTTCTGCTACTTATCACCTGAGTGATCTCCCTTCTCTGGGCCTTTGTTTCCTCAACTGTAAAATAATGTGAGGAGCTTGGATTAGGCAATCTCTAAGAGCCCTTTCAGCTTTAAATCCTATTATCTAATTCCCTCCATACTAATAACACTTTCCTTGGTGTTATTTAGTTTTAAAAGGATTTTCACCTCTATCTTATTGGATTCTCATGATAACTTTGTGAGCAGGCAGGGCAGGACTCCCTTCTACTTTATCACAAGATAAGGAAACTGAGACTCAGAAAGCTTAAGTGTTTTTCACCCCAAAGTTCCCATAAATAGAGGGAGGGGTGAGAGATAGACACTGGTAGCAGATGGTTTGGAGATGGCTGGGAAGGGCCCCCTGATGAACCTAGAATGTCAGTGGTAGGCCAAAAGTTAAGTCAACTATGAAAAAAGTGAGTGTTTATTACAAATAATGTAATTTTTAATGTGGTAATTGTGTCCAAACATCGGAACAAGGTTTTCCTACCTCTGGGCATCTGTAATCATAAAACCAGGCCTATGGCAGGAGATTACTCTAGACTTTTCGTTTTCTCGCCTTACTTATTTAGAATATTAATTTTTAAAATGAACAGGCCCACACATTTGTTTTTGACATGAATTCCCATTTTATATATTATACTCCTTGTGCTTTCTCATTCAGAGTAGTTCCATTTTGACTTAATTCTGCTAAGGTGGTTGGATTTTTTTGTTTATTTATTTGGTAGCAGCTGACTGCTGCTGTGGGGAAATGACCCATGGCTTCCATTGCTCTACTGAAGTGGTATGTAAGTTCAAGTCCTCTTGTGGGCTGATCTGTGGTTTTTAGGCTTAACCTTTCCCCAAGTGCCCTATTAATTGTATCAATAACCAAGGACCTTCAGGTTATCCATGGTTTCATTCATTCTTTTACCTTCTATCTCCCCTATACAGAGGCTGTGTCATTGGGCCAACTTTCCATTTTAATGTTCCATCCTTAGATTTTGGTGATGTCTCTTTTGGTAAGTAATTACTGAGTTTTTAATTGGGGATTCCATAGAATGACCTTCCACCCTTGTGAGAGAAAGGCATTAAGGCTTCCATATTTGTGTTGTGATATCCATTGCACAAGAGTTAGCTCAAAATTGCCTTACAGAATTACTAGAGGGTTAAGGAACTATTTGTACCATTGCTGTTCTTTGGTATGAGTGATATTTCCACAAACCAGGATGTCTCAGGGCCGTTTCCCAGGTGCCATGAGCGTTGAGTTTTCCTGTCTCAATTCTCTTCCCTTTCTCTATTAAATTCGCAGTCTGGTTGACATACTTTACTCCAGCTGTCCACACATTCAGAATGGAACCATTAAAATGCAGATTTTTTGACGAGCCAGGCTCAGTCCACAAAAGGCTTTTTCAGAGATTATGTGAAGCTTTAACATGAAATCAATGGAGAATTGATTGGAGATGCATCATTCTCTGCAGAAGATTCTCTGCCCCAAGATTCTCAAGAAAACCCATTCCTTTCTCCAATGACTTTCTACCCTTTCTCTCCTTTTGTTCTGAAACCCTATATCGCTCTCACTAGAGAGAAATTACAGAAAATTCAGAAACAGCTCTTACATAATGTCAATTTCTTCTTCTTTTTTCTAATACGACAGTTTTACCAGAATTAGGTACTTTCTCAAATCTGTGGTTATGTCTTTGTTTCTTTAAAGCAGGGCTCTTACCCTTTTTAATGTTATGTATTTCTTTGGCAGTCTGATGAAGCCTAGAGATCCTTTCTCAGAATCATGTGTTTAAATGCATAAAATAACACACATCACATTGCAAAGGAAGCCTTTTATATTGAAATGAAGATGTAATTTTTCCCCTTCAGTTTCATGGATTCCCTGAAATTTATCCCCAACCACTCAGGACCTCAGGTTAAGAACCTCTGGTTTAAAGCATTACTATTTAATGGATTTATAATGAGGAATCAGGGGAGTCTCCTTGATCTCCTGGAGAGGCAGTTTCTCTGGATCCAAGCTCCCCCCTACCCCTTCAGTGGATAAGGCTGGTTCCCTTGTCAAAGAATCCATGGAGCCAAACGCTTCTAGTTGGTCACTTGTGGACCTCCCTGGCTCCACTTTCACTCAGGTGAAAGAGGTATGACCATTGAGCAGCAAGAGCTCTACCTTTCTTCTCTATAGACTTTCTTTTCTATAGACTTACTCTTATTAAACTCTCTCTGATCCTGGTCAGAAACCAACCATAAACCTCTTTAGCAAGGGGAGTCACCCACTAAAAGGAGCCAGGAGGTACACTCAGATCCAGGGGAAGGACTTCTGTCTAGGCAGCCCCCATTATAGCTTCATACTGACCCATTGGTCACCAGGGATTCTCTGAAACATCAAAGTCTTTTTTTTTTTTAAATCAAAAACAGAACTAAAAAGAATTCTAGAGATCATCCAGGCAAGTCCAAGTCTTCTCATTTTCAAAGTGAAAAAATGGGGGCCCAGAAAAGCAGGAGCCAATAGCAGTTTGAGCCCAGATCATGTGAATTCCAAGCTCATGCTCTTCCCAATGTGCTATGGCAGCTCATTCCCTTTGTGCCCCTTCCTGAGGAATCTGCTACTAGATCAGTTATTGGTATACAACTGTGGGTCTGAAAAATGGTCCAGTTCTATGGAATTATGGATTCTCATATCCATTTTCAGCCTATGTATCAACAACAATTGTTATTTGCACCAGTTTCCTTATCTGTAAATTGGGGTATGATAGTTTTCTTTGATCAAAAACAGGTATTGTAGATAAGGAAACAACCAATCATGTCTATGTGAATCTCCAGGCAGGATGATGTTTCTGAACACTTCAAAATAGTCCCAACACTAAAACCATCGTTCTCTGGAGGGGAAAAAACTGTGGGGCAGACTGGATAGATCTTAGCTTAGATGGCAATCTGATTCCAAACTCTTTGTTAAAATCTAGATCCTGTCTCCCTCAAAAGAAGAGTTTTGGTTTTTTTTAAATAATTGTGTATACTTTTTTTGACCAAAAAAGTCGGAGTACATGCCTATTATTGGTAATCAGAATATGCAGCCAGGAAAATAAATTGGATTTGCTACGAATTTTTTTTTGGTAATTAGCTCCCACTTTCTTATTGGAAGCAGATGTCCTGCTGATTAATATCTGGAATGTTTTGTTTGTGTTAATTTCCTCTAGAGGTACTTCAATAACAATTATGGGGCAGTGGTGGCACCTATAAAATTTCACAGACTATGTTTTATCATATTAAGAAAGCATTTTATGGAAAAAGACCAGAATACAAAGGAAGAGTTAGTATTGGAACAATAGTGGACATTTGTATAACCCAGTACAGTAGATAGTGAAGGTATTGTTATTATCCACAATCTACAGATGAGGAAATGGAATCTCAGAGATGTTGTTACTTACCCAAGATCACTCAAGGAGCAGTAGAATTCTTCCTTGTGTCTAAGCCTCCTGGCTCATCCTCCCAGATCCTTTCTCACCTACCAGGCTGCCTCTGAAGTATAAGCTGTATGTTTTTCACCTTTCAGTGATAACAAAATGATTGTGATTTAGTCTTGTTACCACACTGCACTGTCTTCCATGGCTAGCAACACAATTTAGTGGAGATGGATTTCTAACACTTACCAGACATTGATTTCTGGCCCAGGAGTTCTGGCATTCCCTACAAGGGGACAGATCTGGTGCCCTAAGCATTATTGGTGGAAAGGGAACCTCTGATTTGGCTTACATGGTGGCTAGCAGTAACAGCCTTTTTCCCCAGAGAGATTTGTGTTTAATTAAGAATTGAGTTCAACCTTGTTTAACAATACTGAGCTTGTTCTCAACACCACCAGTTAGTGGAGGGATCCTTGGCAGTCTCAGAAGGCTAGGGGGCATCCCAATTTGTCTGCGTTGTAAAGCCATTTGGCCTTTGCCTGTTGATTCATATGTAATGGACCTTTTTTGCCCCTTGGATCTTTGGAATAATAATAGCTTGCATTGATAAGACACTTTAAGATTTACAAGATGTTTTGGAAAGGAGGAGGGAGCTTCAGTGACCTTCCACCCCCCAGCAATGAAAGGAAAAGGGAATTTTCCTAACCCTGCTGCTGCTTTGGCAGTGAGAGTCCATTAAATGTCCAGTGGCTAAGGTGTAGGGGAATGTGGACCAACCAGTTAAGATCATGCTAGATTCCTAAGCAATGGCACTCTGCGATTAATCTTTGAAAATTAAAGCAAATTGTTGTTAGGACCATAAGACTAGAGCTGGAAGGAAGCTCAGAGGCCACCCCCCCTCCAATTTTACAGTTGAGTAAACTGAGGCCAGGTTACCCACATTTAAGGAAATCTCAGAGGCTGGTTTTGAACCTCCAACTCCACAGTCATTTTTCCTTCACCTAAGCCATTCTGTCTCCCACTTAATTGCATATTTGTTGAGTGTTTGACTCTGCATTCATTATTAATTCTGTGCATCAGCAAATTAGATGAACATTGCTTCTTCATGTCTCACTTTGCTCTCCAGGGTTCCCTCATAGTTTGACTTGTTCCCTCAATAACACGTCCTTGATTCCCATGACCTTTAAACTCCGTGTCCCTGGGGATGGTGTCGGAGAACCAAGTGTTACAAGTTTGGAACAGATTTTAGACATCAACAGACCATCATGGAAGAATGAAAGTCCACCGGCAATCAAGCCACGAGAATTCACCATTCACCCCGATTCGGGCACCATCCGGTCTCAGGGATTTATTCCTATTCGGGTACAGCACAGAACCACCTCAAGGAGAGGGTAGAACAATTGATTTCTTTACAATGACCACTTTTGTCCATCCCAGGATTCATATTATCTTGTCAAGGGGGAATGGAAACTGATTCCAGCCATCTTCTTTTCTTCTTTTGTAATTCCCTTTGAAAATTGGGCCAGGTCTACACAGGTAGTAGGAATAAAATGAGATAAAAGTGTGTATCATCAACAGTACTTGGAAGAGATTGATAGAAAAATTCCATTTAAAGTAACTACAAAATGTTTAAAATGCTTGGGAGTCCACACCCATGACACATGTATGCACATTCACATAACTATGTGAATACAACTTCAAAACTCTTTATGGAAATAAAGACAGACCTAAATAACTGAAGAAATTTTAATTTCTCAAGGATAGTTCTTCCCATTGGAATGCAACAATCCATGACTATTTACTTCCAATTGTAGATTTTTCTTTATTTGATTTATCTGTTTTTACCTGTGGCCCCTATTGCAACCTCAACTGTTTGCCCTTAGACTCTGCTCTGAACCTTGGGAGTCATGGAACTCTTAACTCATGCTGAAAACTATTTCACAAAAAAAGTTGTTATTATTTCTAGAACAAAGGATTTCGAAACAATTAAGCTGAAAAGGTTTTGAAATAATTATCAAGTGATTTCATGACAACGTGTCAAAATCACTGGTCAGATAAGATCATGAATTTATCCCTTTGGAGATACTTCTGTTTTAGCTATTAGGTGCCCTCTCTAAACAGGAGCCATTTCAGAAGTTCTAAAGCTTTTTGCATTGTCATGGGCCCTTTGGCAGTCTGATGATGCCAATGGATCACTTCTCAGAAGAGTATTTTTAAATGCATGAAATAAAATGCATACAAAGGAAACCAATTATATTGAAATATAGTTTTCAAAAAAATTCCAAGAACAAGTTCACCAGACCCACATTAAGAATCCCTGCTCTCTCCTGCAGCGTCAGGGCTTCCTCTCTTGGAGAAGAACGCTGCCAATTGTAGAATTAAGGACAGTGGTGACAGACCTTCTATATTTTTGAGGTGCACTGGGGGCTTGGGAAAAGTGATCAGTGTCCTGAACCCAAGGGAAGCAGGAATTACTTCTCTACCTCCACTCAGGCCTGGAACATTCTTTGTATATATTTTCTATCAGTGTACACAGTACGTCCCACCTCTAGTCGGAGGTCAAGGACTGTTCTGTCTTTGCATCCCTAGCACCTAGCAATGTTCTCACATATATTAGATGCTTATCAAATAGAATTGGAATATAATAGGAGTTTAATAAATGTTCCTTCCCCTAGTCAGGGTAGGGGGATGGGGACTAGAGAGAAGAAAGGAACAGATTTTTTAGGAACTGAACTGATTCCTACTGTTCTCTCACTCTGTCACCTGCTTCCCACCAGAGAGAAAGTCCAGTGTGAGTGTCTCTCTCTTTCTCCCCAGGTAACCTTGTGCTCCAACACTGTACAGAAATACCAGCTGGCTCTAGTGGTGGATGTAGAGGGCATTGGCGAGGAAGTGCTGGCCCTCCTCATTACAGCAAGGTACTGGGACTCCTAGCCTGGCCCCCATGGCAGGTTGTAGCCACAGCAACATGGGCCCCTAACAAGCCTGAGAAGAAGCACTAATGCTAAACCTGATATTCGAAGGACAAACAGCCAGGAAGTATCTGAGGCCTGATTTGAACTCAGTCCTTCCTGACTACAGGCCCTGCCCTCTATCCACTGAACTGCCCAGCTGCCCCTTATATTAACAATACATACATACATACATACATACATACATACATACATATATATATATATAGTCCAAAAACAGTTTTTTTGGTACATTAATATATGTTCACATTATCTCTCTTTACAGAATGTGAGCCCCTTAAGGGCAGGGATGGTTTCATTTTTGTCTTTGTATCTCCAAAGTCTCGCACAATGACTGGTTCAAAGGAGGTACTGGATTAATGCTTACTGACTGATTCGGCATCATAGAATCCTGAGACTTTTAGCACCAGAAAGAACCTTTGAAATTCTATGATATACCTCTTATTTTATCAGCAAGAAAACAGAGGTCCTAAAAGGCTCCATAGAGAAGGACTTTCACCCTTCAATGAGATGAACTACCTTGGATTTAGCATCTTTTTCTCAGCTGATGATGCCTGTTTCACAAGTCCACCTCTCAGTAGCTCAGCCTCCACATCCAACATGGAGCTGATTCTCACCTACCCTGGGGCCACCCCTCCTCCAAGCTTCCCAGTATTCTGTGAGTCACTGTGGTTCATCACCTCAGATTGGCATCATCCCTGGTTTTCTCCTCTCCCCCATCCCCATGTCCAATAAATGACTAAGTGTTTCTCTGCATATCTCTTGCCTTACTCCCCTCCCTTCTCTCTTCTCACATAACCACTCTGCTAGTTCAGTTCACATTTCCCTCTTGCCTGTCCTACTATAACATTCTCCCAGTTGATCTCCCTGTCTCCCATCTCTCCTATTTCGAATACATTCTCTACATAGCTGCCAAGTTGATCTTCCTCTGGTGCCAATATAAACTCCTGCTCAGAAAGAATCAGTGGCTTCCTGTGGCCTCTGGAATGAAATACAAACTCACCAGCCCACCATGGTGTGATTGAGGCTCACCTGCCCAGGCCTCGTTGGTTACTCCCCTTCATATATTCTCTCTTTTAGCCAAACTGGATGACTTAACTATTCCTCAAACTCAAATTCCATTTTCTGCCATCTCTCTTGCCTTGTCCTCCTCATCTCTGCCTCCCAGAATCCTTCTGTTCCCTTAAGGTTCAGTTCAAGGGTCACCTCCTCCATCAAGCCTTAAGGGATCTCTGTTTTACTAGTGGTCTCCGCCTCCTTAATTTACCCATTTACTGAATTCACTTCTCTTTCCACATTACGTTCACCCGATAGAACGTAAGCTTCCTAATGGCAGAGACTTTTGTTTTTGTCTCCGTACTCCTAACACTATTTCAAAATCTTGGCCATAATAGGTATGTAATAAACATTTAATAAACACTTTAAATTGAACTGAAATGAAATCATGAGACCTTCTGAAGTTTACAGATGGAAAGTTCAGACTGCCATGAGTGATGATGTTGACCAATAAGCTGTGATAATGCTCATGTATCTCTGGGTCACCACATTTTTAGGTTTCTTATATAATTTAAAGGTGGCACAACCATGAGAGAAGAAAAAATAGCAACTCACTACACACTCCTAGGGCCTAGTTGAAATTAAGTATCATCCTATAAGTCATTTGAATAAGCTTTTCCTCCATTTGGAATATTCCTAGCTGCTCTGTCCTGAGCAATTAGTAATTAATAACAATTAATATCATTAATTAGCAATTATTAGTCAATCTCCAAACATCATTCTGTGCTGGTCCCTTTTCCAGGCACTAAGGACACAACAACAAAGCCTTTTGAGGAGCTCATAGTCCAGGTGAACAAGAAAACATTTGGGCAGATAAGCACATGTAATGAGGGTGCTGGTGCATGCCCAGACCACATACAATGGTATCACCCAGAGGGGTGATGCTCAGGCTATGCAAAGGGTGTGCTGGAGCCAGCTCAACCCTGCGCTAAAGATCCAAGTGTTAAATTTTCAGTATGAGGATTTATATCTTGGGAATCAGCAAATGCTGATGATTTGTTGGAATTTTTAAAATTGTCTAAATTTAAGAAAGTGTTGGAGAAAATATTAATACTGCGGATTAAACTTAAAAATATGTCATAGGTACTTTTTTTGGAGGGTCAGTTATTAAACCCCAACATACTACTGATTACACATGTCAAAAACAGATACAAAATAGACACAGGGTAATAATATAAGGGATTGTATTACCACTCGGAAAGGCATGGGACCTTGGAGGAAACTATGCATTCTAACAGGTGGAAGAAGCCCAATAATGCACAGGCATGGAGATGGTAGATGGTCAAATATGAGGAATAGTGGAAAGGACAGTTGAAATGAATTGTAGTGTCTCATGGAGAGAGTAGTATATAATAAGCCTGAAAAGGTATGCTAGAGCTGGGTTGTAAAAGGTTTTAAATGCCAAAGTAGATTATAATTCATTCTGTGATAAATGGGAGCCACCAGATTTTATTGAGTAGGTGGTGACTTAGATGGACAGACTTACTCTGTAGAAAAATCACTTTGATAGCTCTGTGTTTATGGGGGGAGGTGCAGATTAGAGAGGGGAGACCCTTGAAGCCAGGAGACCCATTGAGAGGCTATCACAATAATCTGGGGAAAATGCAGTGACAACCTGTGTGAGTGGAGTAAAGAGGACAGATTAAGCATTGAAAGGCCAACGTTGAACAACAGTTTGGATGTTGGGGTGAGCACGAGAGAGGAGTTAAGGATGGCATGGAAATTGTGAATTGGGGTGACCAGAAGGATATCATGCACTTCACAGAAATAAGGAAGTTTGGGAAAAGGATGGATTTGGGGGGAAACTTAAAAATATGAAATCTCACTGGTTTATTGCATCAGAAAGAAAAGGAATCAGATCTCCTGCCCACTAATCAAAGGTAGTGTGTGTTGTTGCTGTTTTTGTAAGAGATGAAACAAAAACACAGCGACCTGGTTCCACGCCAGGCAGTCTGCCATCTCCTTTACGTGGGTCAGTCTTGGAAAATTCTAGATCCTTCATCCTCTGGCTGCCCAACTATTCAATTAGAGGTTGAAAATAAAAGATCATGGTTCTGAGATTCCATGAGATTCCCAGATGATTTGCTATATAGTTCCTTTGGCCATGCGTGGCGTATCTTCTAAGGATCAGGTTTTTACACAATTAATTTACATTAAAGGCTGCTTTAATAATAAATAACAATAATGATAATAATTTTGCAAGCAAATTCCAGAAAAATATATTGAGTGAAAGATGAAACTTTGTCCCTTATCCATGTCAGTCTTCAACTTTTTAGATTAAAGACAGAATAACTATAAGCTATTGGCTGCTGAGGAACTCGGTGTCTTCAGGACCCACTGACCAAATCCCCGTGCTACATGTTGCACTGCAAAATTGAAAGGCAGCACGGTCTAAGGGAAAAGGGGCTGAATAGGGAGTCAGGAGACTTAGGTTGAGTCTCAGCTCTGCTATTGACATGGACAAATGGGTGACCTTGGTGAAATCCTTTCCTCTCTCTTGATGCCAGTTTCCTCCCCTGCAAAATGATAGAGTTAGACTAGATCATCTCTAAGGTTCCATCTTGTTTTACACTCAATTATTTCAAAATCTATACTTCAGAGTAACATCACCCTCCTTGCATCTCCTAATTAGAAGGCAACTAAATATAAACTATTACTTTATGGCAGGTGCACTATGCAGTTAACCAGAGGGAAGACAAGGATGCCACAAAATAACTTAAAATGTCTTTAAAAATTGATTATTGATTGAAATTTTGGAAAAGTTGATTGACAGTCCATCTGGGGAATAAAAGACCAAAGCTAGGTCATGAAAGACCCTTTTTAGCAAAATGGACAGCTTGAACTCCTGGAGAAGGGAATCTTTCAAAGTCTGAATGAAGTTGGATTATAGAATGTCTCTGGCTAGTTCTGGGAATACCAGCTGGTGGAATCTCTTCTTCCAGCACAGTTGTTCTGCAGAGGATTTGGAATTGGGGTCATTTAAATAGCATAAGAACTTGATAACAGTTCAGGTGTAGCAAAGGGAGGCCTTTCTGAGCAATTCAAAAGATAAGAGCTTGGCACACTAGTTAAATGGGGCCATAGGCAAGGGTCCCATTGGTGGGGAGGACCTCTATGCAAGTTTATCCTAAGGAGGCCCAGACCCAAGAAGGCTAAAAAGGGGAAAATGGCAGGAAATTGGACCTTAACTGATACTGACAGAGTATACAGCCTTGTAGAAGGACCCACAATTTCTCCCTGCATCCTTTGCTAAAAGGTGTTAATTAAAAAGGTAGCGGGGGAAGAGGAGGAGGAAAGAAAAGAAAATGATTAATGTAGTTATCAGTGAAGAGGTACCATGTGACATTGACAAATGCATTGTGCTTGTTTCTCTGCATAATCCAGGGATAAACAAGCTCTCTGTTCTTTTGATTTATTTAATATTCTTTCTGGCGTAGGTGTGTTGTGCCTAAACTCCGTGTGGTTAATCCGGAGCTGGATTATGGGTGCTGTTTCCTGAAATATCCTTACCAGAAAACAGTGCAACTTATCAATGAGGATGACCTCCCAGGATGCTATGGAGTTCTCTTACAAGTAAGTTACAAGTAAGTTTCTGTCCCTCTGTTTCTCTCCTTCCCACTTTGTCTCTATCTCCCTCCATCACTCTCTATCCATCTTACCCCCAGTTTTTCAGGATTCTCTCAATGAGAGAAAATTCTTCTAAATAACTTCATTCTCTGGCATGTGGTACACGGTGATTATTGCTCTCAGTTTCAGGAGCATCTAGGGGAGGTTTCTATCCATTCAGTTGGCCCTCCAGCTGTGGGAGCAAACATCTGCAGGTACAATCAGCTGCTAATGTCCCAGGAAAATTACCCTTGATGAAGATGTTGTAGGACCAATTAAAGGAGCACACAGAAGTTGCACCTGCGAATAATTGCATAGAACTTTGTGGGTCATAGGAAGAAGAGAGGAAGAAGAGTCTGATTGACCACAACTATGGCTTGAGTTGTTTAAGAGATAATTGTTTGACATTCATAAAGGCAATGGCAAGACCAGAAAGATATCGACAATTCAGGACAGAAAGGAAGAGAGACGAGAAGTCAGTGTGGTCTTCTCTGTTAAGGTTATCTATCCTTTTGCTACCCTGTCTAGGAAGAAAACATTTCTGGATAAGAGGTTCAAAAGGATATCATGAGGCTAGAACAATGGGCCAAAAGAAAAAAAATACAATCGCATGGATTTTAAATGGAAAATTCTCTCTTTAGTGTTTTTTTTTAAATTAATTGCACAAGTGTATTTTAAAGGAGACCTGATTTAAAAAGAGGCCTAAGGGTCTAAATGAATAATGATCTCAGATCTCACTGAACACAGCCAGGCACAGCTGCTAAAGAAGTGCATTTTGCTTTAGAAGTACAATGTCCAAATCACAGAGTGTGATAGGTGCACTGTATGCTATAGAGGCCAGAGCACATCTGGAACATTATCTTCAGTCAGGGAGGGTCCTGAAAAATCGGACTATGTTCAGAAGGATGGTAAAGAGTCTAGGAGTGATAATCTCACAGAAACAATTGATGAAATCTGAGATTCAAAGCTGTAAAGGCCCTTAGTGATCCTCTAGCCCCACTTCCTCATTTTGTAGAGTCCAAGCTTCCCTGAGTAGTAACCACCAAACTAGAACCCAAGTCCACACCCAGCCCTAGTGCCCTCTTGGCATGCATGGGATGTCATGGTGGCATGGAAAGAGCTTGATTTGGAGTCAACAAAACCTGTGTTCAAATCCTGATTCTTCCTGATGCTTCCTTACTCCCAGTGTGACTTTGGACAAGTTTGGTAACCTCAGATTCCTTACCTACAAAATCAGGGGTTTGAGTTACATGACCTCGAAGGGAATATTCAGCCCCAAATCTATGGTGTTATGAGCATATATGGGAAAGAGATTTGATTTCTTATGTAGCCCTAGAATGGGAGAAAAAAAAAAACCAAAATTAAACTAAACCAGAAATGATGAATAGAACGTATAGGGGAAGAGATTTCAGCATAATATGAGGAAGCTCCCAGTAATTAGAGCTTTCTAATAATGGAATTGGAAGTTTTTAAAAGTAGCGTATTTCCTGTAATAAGAGGTGCTCAAACAGGGACATTATTGAAGAGCTTATTAGGCTGACAGGGAGATTGGGCAGTCGATCAACAGGTTTCTATTGTTGAATCGTGAGATTGAATCCAGGGAGACAGATTAAGCAACTGTTGTAATAGTCCCAGGTCTGAGAAGGAGCCTCCCAAGACATACCAGAGCAGACCCTCTCTGGTGATTGGCGTGGGCAGAAATGATCCTGCCCAAAGGAAGCTGACACTTACAGAGTCTCCAGGGGGTAAACACAGACCCAAGGGACCGAAGTTGTATCTTCCTCCCCATTGTCCATTAGACTTAAGGGACACAGAAGAGGAAAACTGAGGTGTCTGAGAGGTCGTGTTTGGGAGTGGAATTTAGATGCCTGGGTTACGGATCTGTGGCTACCAATGGAATTTACCTAAGAAAGGCTGGAAAGACAGGCAGAGGTACCAACTAGTAAGTGTCCAGGCAGGATCTGAACTCGTATCTTCCTGACTCTACATCTAGCATTGCTGTCTACTAGCGGCATGGGTTGGGTGCAATGAGAATGGCTCACCAGAGAGAAAGAGCTATGCAGTTCTTAGTTAACTTCTATTTTCTCTGGCAAGGAAAATGCCCTTTGCCCTGGAAATGATAGATACCCAAACAAGGAAGTTAGGTAGAGAACATTGAGTTGTTCTTGATCAATCCAAATCATCAGCCTAGAAGAATGACATCATAAAAAAAATTTAGCAGATGAGATGACTAAGTCACAAAGATGCTGGAAAACAGGAAAGGTATCGTAGAAGGTAAAATAGTGTGCCTCTTTAAAGAAAGAAAAGCTATAGAACAACTCTGCCAATTATAGGTCAGTGAGCCTGACTTCAATTTCTGGGGAAATTCTAGAAGAGATCATTGAAGAGATGCTTAGTGAACATAGAGAAAAAGCAAGAGAATTTAACAAGGGGCAGCATGGCTTCATCATGGGGAAGTCATGCCAGACTACCCTCCCTTCCCTTGTTTTGACGGCATTATTAAATTAGTACATCAAGGGCACACAGCAGGTATAGTTTACCTAGACTTTAGCAAAACAGTTGACAGAACTTTATGCTAGTTTTGCAGAAAAGAAGGTGAGATGTGAATTAGATGATAATACAATTAGATCAATTGGGAATTGGTGGAATGGCCAAACTCAAAGAGGTATTGATGGTTCCATGTCAACTTGGTAGTTCTTCTCCAGTGAATGCCCAAGGGATCTGAGCTTGGCCTCAGATATTGTTTAATATTTTTATCTGTGACTTGATAGAGGCATAAAAAGATGTGTTTTTCAAATTTGCAGTTGACATAAAGCTAGGAGAATTGGTACCCATGATGGATAGTAGGGTCAGCATCCAAAAAATCTTGACAGGCTCCTATGTCCTATGAACAATATGTCCAGACTATATGGAATGCCCCAGATGTCCCAATGACATTTTAAGTTTTAATAGCTTTTGGATGTTTCATCTGTTTCAAAAACTTTTAATAATAATATTTATGTTTCATTGATTACTACACTTGTACGCTTATTTATCATTTGGGTTTTTTTCTCTCCTCCCACTCTAGGAATATGAGGAGGTACCTACTGTACTTTATTCTAGCCCAGACCCTTGTGGGATTATCAACCCCCAGAGCACAGTGGAGTTGTTGGTGATCCTAGAGGCTCAAGTCCTTGGAGAATACGAGTGCACAGTTTCCATTGCCGTCTTTGGAAGCAAGGATCCACCACTGGTGAGGATGCTAAAAAGTGAACAAACCTTATTCTGCCCTGGCACTGAGGTGCAGCTCAAGTGTGCCATACTTTTGGACACACCCACTGTGCAAGTTCTTATCTTCCAGCTTCTTGCAGTTGTAGAGTCAGAAAAATGTAATTCTGAGGCCTCTGCTAAGAACAAATACTCCAAGTCAGCCTGCCATGTCTTCAGTTCTACAGAAAAGAGGTTTACATTCTCTTCACACGTGTAATCACTAGAATCACATTCACTAAGTAACTTTCTAGGTTTTCTGAGCTCCATACATTCCTTTGTACTGACTTCTCACTGCATGTGTAATGCAGGGCACTCAGTCTCTTGGTTTCCTGAAATGTAAAGAGCAAGGAAGTTGGTGCCAATGACGGTCGGGATCCATTTCAGCTCCATGATCTGTGGTCTCTCTAACCCTGAGGCTCATCGTTACTGAGTCTGATACTGACCTGAGTGAGGGGCCTGAGAACTGTTATCTGTAACTCCTTGGCTTACAAAGGATAGATGAATCATTCTCTGATAGCTATCAGTTTACATTTTCTACAAGTGATCATGTTTGTAGTCAAGAAAATCACATAGAGATTGTTAGCTGTTGAATGCTAGATGCCACAGAAGCTATCTCACTTATGAATCAGGTACTTCTTCAGCATCCCAAGTGGAAGCCCCAAAAAGATTTTTTTTCTCCCAGAAGTCAAAGTTATTCATATCTTTTTAAAGGAATTGACTCTCTGAATGCACTTGGTTATTGCTTTTTGTAGTGTTCGACTTTTTCTTCTTTGGGTAACATTTTACTGTTACCTCTTGCATTAATTTTCTTCAAGGATATAGATGTTAACTGATTCAGCAAATCCTCTACCCTTGTATGTCTGAACTGTCTACTGAAAATCCTGCCATTTGCCCACTTATATCTAAGCTCTCAAAAAAAATGTTGCTAACCTACTCTTCAGAAAGATTCTACTCTTTCTGGTGCTACTATTTTTCTTGAGATATCTGTATGACTTTTTAGCGCCATCTGCTCAGGGCACCGCCTCCTTCTCCTCCTCCTCCTCGTCTCCTTCCACCACTGCCCTGAGTCACAGCCTGAACAGCTCCGGCCGCTTGGTCCCTGCAGCAGCCGCCGATCTCAAATATTCAGAGTTCTTACAACATGGCAACATTGACAATAAAGAAGCTGAACTCGACCAACGAGAAATCTGTATGGTTAATCTTAGTCATTTTATAAGTCAAACTAGCAGTCCAGATGGTTGCTGAATACTAGTCCTTGAGATGTACTTAACTATTCCAAGGAGAGTTACCTCCAGCTTTGATTCTTTTGGAACTAGGGCATGTATGCCTGGTGTTTTTCAATTCATCTTTCCCTTTTTTAAATTTCCCATTTATAATTAACAATTATAACATAAATATAACAGAATTAACAAGTAAAGGAGGAGCAGCTGTTGTTCTCAGTACTGTTGAAGAATATTGCCTGTCTGGATGTGGAACGACTGTGTGCTATTGTGGAAAGAACACTTTATTCAGTGGAAAGGGAAGGAGCAAAAGCCTGGTCATGCCCTTGACTGAGGGGTGTCAGGAAGTTCAAATGGACAGGGAATTTTTGAGCGCCTCTTGTGTGACATGCAAGCACCAAATAGTCCTTACCCTTGAGGATGTTACACCCTGCTAGTTGTAAACATCTTGCATGATCCAAGGGTGGGGGGAAGGACCAGGTACAGGGAGGATCAAGGAAGGCCTCATGTAGGAGCTGCTCCTTGAGCTGTGTTTTGAAAGGAAGCAAAGATTTTATAGAGGAAATATGATGAAAGAGAACATTCTCATACCTAGGGAATGGTAAGAAGGCCAGTGTGCCTAGACCATCGAGGATGCCAAGGGGATTAACGTGTTAGAGAATGGTTGGAGCCAGACTGTGAGTGGCTCTAAATGGCAGATGAAGGAGCTTTTATGTTATCCTAGTGCCAGCAGGTAAGCAGGAGGCTTCTTGAGTAGGGTGATCACATAAACGGGGGAAAGCAGCCATGTCCTCCCAAGATATGTCCATTGGCACTTGGTCAGCCACAGAATTCAGGTCTGGGTGGGTCTGACTCAGGATTCCAAGGAGTGGAGGCCCTCATTACTCTTTTGAATTCTGGTTTCTGTAACAGGAATGAGAAGAATTGACTATCTTGAGTAAAATGATAAATCAGTGTTCTCTCTGTTCTTTCTCTCTTTTTCTTTCTCTTGGGATGCAGACTGTCCACCTACGGAGCGTTGGAGAAGGCCCTGTCATCCATGTGTTTCCTGACAGAATTGATTTTGGCCACATCTATGTCCTGAAAGATGCATCCAAGACACTCCATTTATCCAATCAGTCTTTCATTACCGCCTTCTTTACTGCGCATTTGGTGAGTATGTGACAGAAGTGTGAAAACGCTACTTTGGAAATCCCAGCATCTCTTGGGAAAATGATGGCCAAAATGTAACTCAATCTGCATGATGCTTCAATGGTCACATGTGACCTCTTTCCACATTTTGTTCTTTATTATGATCCTTCTGTTGCTCTAATGGCTGTAAGATGCCTTATGACATAAAGGAAAGAGTACGGAGCCTAGAGTCAAGTGGGGACTTATTTTTAAGGTAAGTGCCTATAAAATAATTTTCTATCTATAGAACAGCTCAGAAGTCAGCTGGTTATTTTTTTCTAAATGTGTTTCTTAATTTTTTTAATTTTTTAAATAAAATTTCAACATATAAGTAACAAAAAGGATTAGATGTTAACCCTTGAACTTCTGTTGCATAGTTTGGTTTTTAAACATATGTATATTACACTGAACAAGGTAGTGATCCAACTATGCTTTTAGTTAGCGTCTCCTTAATTTTTTTGTTATTTTCTGTTAATTTTAAAATGTTCTACTGATGCTGATTTTTTTCTTTCATCTCAATTACTGCACACACCTCCCCCTTCTAACAAATAGGTTAATTCAAGCAAAACAAAGAAACACCTTGGCCATATCTGAAAAATCTTAAGTCTCATTCTGTAGCCTTAGCTCATCACCTGTCTGCCAAGAGAGGGAGAATCTGTATAAACACTACATGCCCTGTGAGTAGAGCAGGCAGAGCTGTCAGTTATCCATTCAGTCAACAAACCTGCTGAGTGTCCTTTAGCAATGGGACCCCCTCTTCTTTTTGTGGGCTGGGACTCCCCCTAGGAGCCACTCCCCTCAAGAGAATGGATTTTCAGAGGAAAAGGGAATGTTGTCCCTTTGATGTTTCCTCTCCTTCCACCCCTGCTCCCTGCCCCTCCATCCACCCTCCCCCCACCCCTAGCTTGCATGTGCTGGAAGTATTTGATCCAGTAGATTATTGTCTTTCTACTTCAAACAAAATATTATCTCAATGCTTGGATCCTTGAATTTCCAGCCATAAAATCTCTCTGTGGGAATACAAACCTAAATACTTGGACAAACCTAAGTACTTTAGATCTCCTTCCTGGTTTGCTGTCTCCATACACAATCTTATGTGTACAATGTGAGACAAATATAGCTGATACAGGCAAGATCATTGTCTTTTTATTCAGTTCCCCAAAGCACAACACAACCCTCAAATTACTGTCATATAGGGTACCATTCTAAATTATGGCACCTTGTATGAAGGCCTGGGCATGGGAAAGGAGAAGAGGCTATTGCTAGTCATTTTCCACTGTTTTGAGTGTATCTTGGTAGGTTGACCTCAAGATATTTTCTCTGTTTTTAGTACTTTGAATGAAGTTTCTTTTTCTTCTTGCTGGATTTTGTTAGCCAGATACAGAAAGGCTAATGATATGAGGGTGTTATTTTATATCCTCCTACTTTATTGATGTGTTATTATTTCAGTTGATTTTAGTTGATCTCTGGGGCTCTCTTAAGTAAATCATTGGTATTAATTTTGTTTCCTCTTTATCTATGCTCATCTCAATTTCTGATTGTTGGGTTTTTTTTTTTGCATTATTACCATCTCTAGCATTTCTAGAACCATATCAAATAATAGTGGTACCAATGGACATTCTTGCTTTACTACTAATCTTAATGGAAAGGTCTCTAGAGTGTCTCCATTACAGATAGTGCTAGTTTTGGATTTGCTAGTTATTGATACTGTTTACCATATTATGGGGAGATCCATTTATGCCCAAGTTTTTTAGTGTTTTCTTTTTAACAGGAATAAGTATATTTTGTCAAAAACATTTTCTCTATTGGTATAATCATGAGACTTTTATTGTTTTGTTATTGTTATGGGCAATGATGTTGAGTTTTCCTAATGTTGAACCAACTTCTTATTCCTGATATTATTCAGTTTTTTTAGAGTGAGTTATCTTTTGACTGTGTTGCTATAGTCACTTTGCTAATATTTTCTTCAGTATTGTTGTATCAGTATTCATTAGGAAATGCCAGTGGTCTGTGGTATGTTTTTTTTTCTGATTCAACTCCTTTTGATTTGGTTATTGGGACCATATTTATCTCTTAGGAGGAGGTTGTTGGGATTACTTTCTCCTCTGTTTCTATAAACTATTTATGTAGTATTGGAGATAATTTTTAGAATCAAGGATCATAGAATTTGGGAGGTGAGGAGAACTTAGTAGCCATGATTCATTCTTGAAAAGAATCCACATCATAACACACCTGACAAATAGCTATCTACCCCCTGCTTGAAGACCTTCAAGGAGAGATGCTACTCTTTTTTTGTTATTGTTATTTTTGTATAGTCAAGGAAAACAAATTCTCTAACTGGTTATGTTCAAAAATGTGTATCTCTTCCTGCACATTGAGACAGTCACCATTCTGTCAGAAGGCTCATAGCATTCTTCATCCCTGGTCCTTTGAAATTGTGATTGGATATCATGTTGGTCAGAATGCTCAAGTCTTTCCAAGTTGTTTGTCTTTATAGTGTTGTTACTGTTGTATGAATTGTTCTCCAGTTCTGCTCACTTCTCTCTGCATTAATTCATACAGCTCTTCCCATGTTTCTCTAAAACCAGCCCCTTTATAATTTATTATAGCACAATGACAGTCATATACCGTAACTTGTTCAGCTGTTCCCCAGTTGATGATGGTACCTTACTCCCCAGTACTGTACCACCACAAAAGAGCTGCTGAGCATAGTTTTGTATATATTCACTCTTTTCTTCTTGCTTTGATCTCTATGGTACATATGTACAATCTCAGTGTTGCTGAAACCTGCCCCACCTGCATCAATAAGCACTCCAACATACACAGGGGGCCTGCTATCACAGTTTCTTAGATCTGCATTCATAAAAAGAAAGCAACTTTCAAGGGGTTAATAATCACTTTAATCAAACACATGTATCATTCCTTTAACCAAGGACATATATCATTCACCTAGTTCAGGGAAGTCAACACCCTGAACTTCAAAGAAAATGCAGAGAAATTAAAAGTCAATAGACATGGCTTCCTCTGCCTGAATTCAACAGACACTTGGACCCCAACTGCCTGACCATAGTTACCCGAGAGGGAAGCACTGCTTCTGGGTTCTCAAAGCTAAGGGACTCCTTAGCGACTTCCCAGAGTCCTTGTCTGGCCAAACAAACACTTCCACTCAGTAAGCCCCAAGGTAATCAACATCATGGCTTCCTGTGCCTGATCATAATTCAACAGACAGGTACAGCTGTCTGACCATAATTACCAGAGAGGGAAGCACAACATCTGAGTTCTCAATTCCTTGAAACAGTTCCCAGAGTCCCCGTCTGGCACTCAAACTTTCTTACAAAAACTAAGCCCCAAAGTAAAACCTCACCCTCAGAGTATTTATACCTTTTTAGAGTCAGAGGGCATCACATCCCTTGAGAACTAGTGCCTCATTAACAAAAGACATGGACTTTCGTACAAATCTTCCCAGGCCAGACAATGCCTGGGAAAGATCCTCCTCAGTCACATTCAAATAGAAGCATTATGCTTCTTGATTATACTAAAACAAAACCATCAAAATATCCTATTTTACCTGTCATTACACCTTACATCCCCTTAGGCAACCATTCCAATTCTGCATCCCTCTAAATGTTAGGATGTTTCCCTGATATCAAATCTAAATTTACCTTTTCGCAACTTTCACTCATGGTTTCTGGTTCTTCTCTCTGGGGTCAAAAGAATAACTCAAATGTTTTTTCCACACAACAACCCTTTGAATATTTTAGGACAGCCATCATGTCTTCTTTACTCCAGGTCCCATGTCCTTATGACAGAGAGTCAAGTCCCTTCAGCATCATAGTTCCTCTTCTCTGGACATTCCCTGGTTTATCAATGTCCATCTTAAACTGTTCTATGCTAAACTGAATGTAAGATTCCAGATGAGGCCTAATGAAAGAGAAATATAATTAGATTCCCATCTCTCTATTCCTCTAAGATATGCCTCTCTTAACTGAGCACAAGATTGCATTAACCTTTTTGGCTACCGTATCACAATGCAGACTCATAAGTTTGCCACTCACCAAGATCATCAGGGCTTTTTTCAGAATAACTCTATGGAACTATGCCTCTCCATCTTGAACTTTTGAAGTTGATTGTTTTTGGTACGCAAGGCTAGGATTTTCTCTTTCTCCCTGTTGAATTTCATCTTATTAGATTCAGCTCTAGTGTTTAGAACTGTTAAAGTGTTTTTGTACCCTAATTCTGCTGCCCAGTGTTAGTTACCACTCCCAGTTTGGGGTGACTTTTACATTTGATGAGCGTATCGATGTCCCCATTATGATTCTATGAATGTTTGGTCTAATTCATGTGCACATGTGAACCTGGTGTTATTCCTTTTTATTATTGCATCATATTAATTATATATTATATTATTATTGTATATAACATGATATGTATTATATTATATTAATAGCTCATTTATGGTTTAATTTACTTTTTTTCTGCAATCTGCTTGTTTAAATTCTCCTTTTCTTGTTTTGTTAATGTAGGTATGAGTTGCATTTTTGTAAGTAGCCTCTTAGGTTCTTTCTAATTTTACATCAGTAATTCAGTGATATATTCTAAATCTTACTTTCTTTTCAGTAATTACTACAGCAATCTTGACTATGATTTCTTGGTACTAGATTGCTTCTGTCTGCTTGTAATATTTTTCTTTGAGTTGGAAGCTTTAGATAGGGGCTATTACATATATGAGGGGTATTCTTTTGGGGTTTCTTTTAGGAAGTAGCTTTTGCAGTTTTTTTTCCAATTCTTACTTTGGCCTCCTGGTTCTAGAAGTTCTGGGAAGTTATTGTGAAACATAGTGTCTTGAAATAGAGTGTCCTGGGTTTTTGTGGGTTGTTTTTTTTCTTTGTTTTTGGTCAGGGAATCCAGTGATTCTTAAATCATCCAGTCTCATCTGGTTTGCTGGGACAGTTCTTCAAAAAAAAATAGATCTGATTAAGTTTTCTAATTAACCAATCAATTCACAAGCATTTATTAAAGACCGACTTTGTGCCAAACACTATGCTAAGTGCTAGAGATATAAAAACAAAATGAAATAATCCCTCCCCTCAAGGAATTTCAGTTCTATCAGGAGACAAAATATATACATATGTAGGCAAATACAAGATAGATACAGAACAGATGCAAAGTCATTTTGTAAAGGAGGCTAGCAGAACCTGGAAGAGAATGGCAACCTAAGTGTCACATAGAAGGTTGTATTGAGCTTAGTCTTGGAGGAGACTAGCAGTTCCAAGAGGCAGAGGCAAGGAGAGACTATACTCCAGGTGTGGAAACAGCCATTACAGAAGCAAAATAATAGGACATGGAAGAGCAGTAAGAGGGCCAGTTTAACTGGACCCTCATGTGAATGAAGATGAGCAATGTGGAGCAAGGCTGGAAAGTCAGATAGTGCCTGATTGGAAGGGGCTGTAAATACCAAGCAGAAGAGTTTCTGTTTTATCCTCTAGGTATTAGAGAGTCACTGGAATTTACTGATATGCTTAAGAATAACGTGGTTAGACCTACACTCTGGGAAAACCTGAGTGGAAGATAGATTGGGAACACCCTGGAGGCAGGGAGGCCCAAATAAAGTGTGGTGGGGGCAGAGGGGGTAATGATATCTACATACCTGGGGTGCTCTCCTTTCTCACCTCTTGGTTCATTGAAGGGAATGTCTGGACATGGCAGCGAGGTATGAAGGAATATTCTGATTGTACTACTGCAACCAGGACATGAAGGGTTTGAGAAAAAGAAGAGCAGGGACTAGAAGGGATGGAGAGGGAAGTGGTACCATTAGGAGGGAGCCTGGTCTCTGTAAGGGCCAAAAGATGGAAAGATTGAAAAAGAGCGATATTTAAGATGAAAGGAAATTTGTTCCTTATGGAGCTTGCATTCCAAAGAGCAGATAGATCTGGAGTGGGAAATTGGAGAGGGGAGGAGGACTGAGGTAGAGAGGCCCTTTCCTTGAGGAAAGAGCTATGAGTCAGGGGGGGGAATGTGGTCTATACATCAGCTAGCCAGGAGTTCAGAATCACTGGATTTTTGCTGACTTTCCTGGAGAAACATGCCTGTGTTAATAGTTATGGAAATTAGAGTGTACTACCCAGAAATCTTCTAAATGTCTAAAAGAAGCAAGAAATTTCTATAATTGCACATTAACTTGAAGTATAGTGCCATATATTACCAAGATACCCAATTCAAGCCTATTCTTATAAAAAGCACTAACTGTGAACTTTGGTAGATGGAGCTTTCTTCCTTTCTAACCATAGTGCTTGTTCACTATTAAGTATGGGAGCTGCAAGGTGGGGTTAGGGATGCATGGAGTGCTAGACTTCACATCAGGAAGACCTGAGTTCAAATACTGCTTTGAACACTTACTACCTGTGTGCGCTTGGGCAAGTTACTTAACTTTTGTCAGCCTGTTTTCCCATCTGTAAAATGGATATAAAAATAGGACCTACCTCCCTGGGTTGCTGAGAGGATCAAATCAGATAATCTTTGTAAAGCTCTTTGCAAACCTTAAAACGTGACATATAAAAGCTAGCTATTATTACAGTGGTGGACAATCATTATCAAATTCAATGGAATCATCGGCTCTTTCTTAGGAATGAGGAAAGCCAGGACTACTCTCTTGTAATTAGAGTAATCAATACGGTTGCCAGGAATGTTTGGTTCCCTTTTTCTTGCTTGAGTCCTTGCTGGGAGGGGTCATTCTACCTCCTTTTTCATTTTATGTGAATGTCAACCCTCTTTGGATGCAGCCCAACCCATCAGCCAGTCTGGAACACCAGGTCCTGTCATTCAGCCTTGACATAGCAGTAATTATGGAGACTGGAAAAAATATGTTTGTTTAGTAGCCAGGGTATTAGAAAATGGGGAGCTGAAAGTCTCCTCTCCCAGGAATTTTGTGAGGATAAATTATTCTGGAAGGCACTTTAAGCTTTTCAAAGAAAAGTACTATATAAATATTGTTTAGTGGGGCGAGAGGGGTTTACTGTGCAACTGCTTCCCCGGAGAGTCGCTGGACTGGATGATTTGTTTATTTTCCTACTATAAGCACTTCCAGCTGAGGTTCCTGGGTTCAGGGCATCCTAATTTGGTGCTTCTATTAACTGCTGATGCTGGAGCACTTTGCATGAATTGGAACAGAGAATCTTCTTTGATCTGGACCTTGGAGCCACTTGAACATTGCCCATTCCTCTCAACTCTTTCCTGGGTAGATGTGGATTTAAACAAGAATGCTCTCCACAATTCAGTGTGGTCCCAGGGCTTCAGGGAGATGGATCTACAGGTTAGAATGCCTAGAGAGAGCCTGGAACAAATGTAAAAGTAATGCTGAATGTTCTTCTTACCAGGAAAGAACCACAACTGGAAAATTCTCAGTGAGCTAGAGGCAACAATGACAAGGATAGGTCAATATCATTTTGTCCAGGCAATTTGAGTATTGGTATGAGTATTTATGTCTGACTTTTTATGGAAGTTCCATGCTGAGTTGAGTTCATTTCTTAGCACTTACTAGGAAGATGTAGACATATATATAATGTATATATGTATATTTATATCTATATCTATATACAATTTATCTTTTCCTCTGATTCATTATTCTTATGGAGGCTTATGGGTCATTATCCTTATGAAGACCTAGTTTCTTGAAAGCCAATGGTTCCTTGGGCCATAGTCAAACAAGAAGAGATGCTCCCCATACACCGTTTTCTTCTGTGGCTAGCAAGGGACTAACACTTTTGTGTGCAACTGACACAGGATCTGCAATGTCTCACGGACCAGTTGACTTTGCATTTTTTGAGGAGTGATCCCAGTGGAGAATGCATTCACACTCTTAGGCACTCACTCTCAGTTCCCATACTCAGTGATACGGCTTGGTACAGAAAAATTTTGGGGCAGTCACCTCCCCTTCAGACCCTCTGTCAACATCCTTGTTAGGTTCATTGCAAAGGGATTGGCTTGACTATTCCAAGATATTCATGGAGGTAACACATCATGTCCTCCCTAAGATGTGGTTTGCCTGATTTATCTGATAATGCCTAACACTTGCCTTTTCCTTCAGAAGAGAATCATGAGAAATGGTAAATGTACAAAAAGCCAGCAGCTAGCTGCTACTGACTTAGTCTGATTAATCCCTTCTTTTGCATTCAATCACCTGATAGACTATGTGATTGACTATGGAATGTAGACTTATTGTGGTACTAAAGAGTGGAATAAATATAACTGAAAAAAAATCCTAAAAAGATCCTGGAAAAACAGATACATGTCACAAAGAAATATAATTTAAGCAACTTGATGGCTAAGTGGATAGAATTCCAGAATTGGAGTCAGAAAGACATGAGTTCAAATCCTGCTTCTGACACTTATTAGATATTTGACCCTGGGCAAATATTAGATATTTGACCTCATCTACCTCAGTTTCCTAATCTGTAAAATAAGGTTAATACTATAGTACCCATTTCCTAGAGTTGTGAGGGTAAAATTGGATAATTGCAAAGGTATTTTGCAAACCTTGAAACACCACATAAATACTAACTATTATTAGACCCAACTGAACCATTTAATTTTTTTGTTTGTCATCAAAGAAACTAAGGATTACAATCTTTCCCTAACTGTACTTTTTAGATGCCTTTGGAAATATAAGGGATGTTTTACCAGTGATAGTCTAATCACCAGTAAGTCAGCTGTATCCTTCTCCAATGTTATAGTGTTGGACAGTTTGTGTTTTTTTCTAATGAATAATTCATTTTGGTTACATAAATGAGAGAAAAATGAATTGCTTAAGGACTTCAAGATTATTTTATTAGTATAGACTCAACCTTAATAATGATGTAAGGTTACTGACTTGTTTTGATAAATAACTTCAAAGTACCTAAATTTGTTATCATTATCTACCTTTAAAGAAGCAAAGAAATTACATAGATTATTAACCCATTTCCCAAAGTGCCCTCAGGAGGAGAAGACATTCTTCTAGAAATTACCCTATATGGTTACAGTTAGCTGGATGGGATGAGGATGAGAAGGGGAAAAAGTGATAGGAAGGAATCTTTTAAAATCAGAAACATATATGTCTATATACATATATTTAACTTATTTGCACATCTTCTTTGTAACATATTTTGTCCTACCATGTCATAATTCCTTCCAAGATCCAGCTTAATGTGCTGGTACTAATTATACTTTCCTTGCCTTCTTTTCTTGATTCTTTGTAAAATATCATAATGGAGGAGTTGACTTGCAAATATGAATATGTATTTAAAATTAGCACTGTCTTATGAAATCTAAGTGGAAATTGTTCACTTCTATGATCCTTACAACAGTTTCAAAATATAGTAAGCCATAACTGGATATTAACAAAAGTTGCCTGAAGACTGAAGAGCTGTTAAGGAAAAAGTATTGAGAGAAGAGAGCCTATAGGGAGACTTGGCCTCAGTTCTCTGGATCCCAGAAATGGCAACTGATGAAGACAGCCACAGAACAGTGAAGAGTTCTTGAGTCAAGCCAGGAACTGCAAGAAGGCAAACCAACAGTAGCAGAGTGGCTGTGGTGAGCAAAGAAAGAATTACTAGTCTACTGGTTGAGTTCCTGCATTCAGCACAGGAATCCCTGGACCATGAAAAGTTTTAGGTCCAAGTAGAGCCCTTGTCAAACCAATAAGAACTGGGGCCAAGAAGCAGCAAGAGAGTTAGCCATGAGCAATCTGACTTATACTGAGAGATACAGCAGCCAGCATAAGGAGGTGATAGTACCCCTCTGTACTCCACTCTAGCCAGACCACATCTGGAATATTGTTCTAGGGGGTCACAATTTAAGAAGGACATGAAAAACTGAGCTCAGTCAGAGTGGATGGTTCACTGGTTGTTGTCCTTCATTGTCAAAGAGAACCAAAATAACGTCACTGTGTTAGAGTTAAGTAGCAGTGTGTCAGGCTATGACTGATCAGACCATTACAAGCCTGGAATATTCTACCACAGGCTGGGCACAAAGAGTTCATGTGAACATTTGGGGTGGATTCTCTAAATTTGCACATCTCATGTTTCTTTTGAGCTACTTCAATTCTGCTTGAATTGTATTGCACAGCACCTTCTTTGATGAGAGCATGCTATGTTGGGTGATCCTGGGCCGTGTCTCCCATATCTCACAGTTGATCCCAGTGTTCCTCAGAGAGACCTTGAGAGTGTCCTTGTATTGCTGCTTCTGACCATGTGAGTCCTTGCCCTGTGTAAGTTCTCCATAAAATAGTCGTTTAGGCAAGTGTACATTTGGCATTCAAACATGGCCAGCCCATCAGAGCTGAACTCTCTACAGAAGAGTTTGAATGCTTGACAGTTTAATTCAAGAAAGGACCTCAGTGTCTGGTACCTTATCCTGCCAGTTGATCTTCAGAATTTTCCAAGACAGTTCAAATGGAAGTGATCCATATTTTGTTGCATCTCAGCTTCAGAGGCTGCACTGAGTGCACAATCCTGCTAAAACTGAGTTTATTACAGCTGAGGATCAGGTGAAAGAAGTAGGGTATATAACTTAGAAAAGAGAAGGCTGAAGAGAGACATGATACCCATCACAGACTCCAGCTAAGATGGTAGCTTGGTAGGTCACACAAGAGCCTAACTCATGGGAAAGCAAAATGTAATTCAAATGGTTTGTTGATAGATGTGAATAATTCACATAATTCATATAATTTAATATAATAATTCATATAAATTCATATAATAATAATTCACTCTATTGTAAGCAAGCATCTAATAAGCACCTACTATATGTAATATACCCTATTAGGCACCAGAGGAAGAGAAAGGGATAAATAAGACTTAGTTCCTGTCCTTAAGAAGCTTACAATCCAGTATAGGAAAGATAGAGAGATAGATAGATGGATGGTTAGATGGGTAGATGGATGAATATAAATAATTAGAACCCAGATTAGACTACTAGAAGTACACAAGAGCTTTGTAGAGTGCTGTGTAATCAGATGGAGATATATGTGGAAGACAGGATCAGAACACCCACTTTTTAGCCTACTTGTCAATTCCAAAAATTTATGTTTTTAGTTCTTTCTTTGAACTAAAGCACCTATGAACAAAATTTATGACAGTTACTTATCTATATGCTAGTGAGTACCTAAGTGACCACAGGCACTTTACTTAGCTTTCCTGGGCTTCTACGTCCTCATCTATAAAAGGAGAAGGTTGGCTTTGATCTCTTAAGGTCCCTTTCAATTCTAAGACCTACGATCTTTTTTATACTTCTCTGGTTTCTTTTTGATAGGTTCCACCAAGAAATAGCTCTATCTTCAATTCTGAAGTGAAAATTAATGGAGCTTCTATGTAATATAATTATTTAGACTATAATGCTACAGTCTCATTTTACATTTATAGAGCAGTTTCTACTTTCATTTATGCTCATAACATCCCTCTGGTATAGCTGAAGCAAGAATTATTATCCTCATGCAAATGAACTTATGAAGTCCCGAGGAGTGAAATCATAACTTGGTGGCAGACTTGGGATTAGCACCCAGCGAAGACTGCTGAGTTAGAGTTCATACCTGTTCCAGTTAAACTCCTAGAAGGCAGAAACTAAGCATCATCAGTTAACTTACTTTGTATAGTGCCTAGGCACTGCCATGTTTGTAGAGACTCACAAAAACCCCCACCCCCTACCCCACCCATTACTCATTCTTGGAATAAGGGAGAGGGAATCAGTTCTTCACTATTAAAGTCTCTGGAAGAAATTTTGGATGTAGCAGACAACAAGGAAAGAATAAAATCAACCCAGGGGCCTGACAGTAGGCATCTTTTCCTTTTTTACATGAAAGCAAGGGGATCTCTAAAATGGGTTGGACTCTTCTAGAACCATCCTGTATGACTTCATCCAGTGATGTGCTCTGTCTGTGTCATAGATTTCACCCACTTCTTACAGTGGAGGTTTCTATGTGACAGGCAACTGTAAGCCTCCTCCCCTTCTAAAGAGAGGCCTCCCTCTCTCTGATGAGCTAAACTCATGAACCACAGCCTTTTTAAGCAGGATAAACCCATTGTGGTCCACACCAAAGGCAGGGAGACTTTGAGTCAAGTTTAGGGCACAGTGATAGGTCAACAGCCTCCCTGGACTCCTCCTGGTGGCTCCAACATTCAAATAAGATCAGTCTGAACAGAAATATCCAAATGAGATGCAAGTGATTGGGGTCTTTGTCCTTGGAACTATCTAGAATTGAAAAGGAAGCCATATTGGCTTTTCTTCACCCTTCCCCAGCCTCTCCATCTTCATTCAGCACATGCCTCCTATTAATTGCCTTGAGTGAATTACTTACTCTATTTTGTTATCTCCTCAGTTGGTCTGTGGTTCAGGCAGAAAGCTCAGGGGAAGTCAGATTTAAAGAAAACTCTTCCTTTGTAGACTAGGGTTTCTTTAAATCTCCCTTGGTAGAAAGCTGCAAGCTCTTCCTAGCTTTTAACACTGAATGGCAGCCCAATGTATGGAGAAAGCACTCAACTTGGGCAAAGAAGACCTGCTGAGTTCAAATCCCATCTTAAGTAAAGTTTAACCTTACTTAAAACCTCTCTCTACCTCAGTTTCTTCCTCTGTAAAATGAGAGGGTTGATCTCAGTCTGAAAGTTCCCCTCCAGCTCTAAGTTGATAGTACTGTGATCGTCTTTCATTTTCTGATTCACTGAATGGATTTGTCTTCTCAATGATACTGTTGCCCTTAACATCATCGCCATCACCCAAGTCATCAACTAAGCACTTGTTTGTTCATCATGTGAGCTAAGTATGAATGAATGAAAAAGTGTTTAAGGACCTACTATATGCAAAGCCTATGCTAGATGCTAGTGGTACAAATAGAAAAGCAAGCTAGCCCCTTCTTTCAAGGATTTCACATTTCTAATGAGGACATGACACATAGGAGAGATTTCAGACAACATACATAAGAGATTTGATTTGTAAGTCAGATGAGAAAGACCAATGCTCCTTAGGCTACCGTAGCAAATCAGATGGTTTCATACCTTCTTTAGTGGTATCATATCTATTTTTGATGTTACCATTTGACAGTGCCAAGGAGTTTGGTGGTGAGAACTTTCCTTTCTGGGTTTTTAGCAGCTGTGGCTACTGAGGATTTGGCAGCTGAATAATCTGTAACAAAACAAAACAAAACAAAACTCTGTCAGGCTCCCCTTGATGACAGTACAGAGGTCTGGGAGCAAGGTCAATAGGAGTCTGAGGAGTTCCACAATTCCCAGGGATTTAGAACTAACCTGCCTTTCTGGGGCCATAGATCTGGCCATTGGTCATCTGTTGGTTATGGTGGGTTGGCATTCTTAAAGAAGTGTTCATCTCACTGGGCGCTGGGCCTACTGGGCTGGAAGCAGTGTTCAAGCTCTGAGGGTGACACTGCGATCCCCTATGGTTCTTGGCCTATAGGACCTTACAGGTAAAAAGATAAGCCAATATATCGGATGAGTTCTCTACATTTTGTGAAAGTAAAAAGAGAAGGGACGTCTAGTGGGGGCAATGAGAAGAAAGAATTGTAGATGCCAGTTACTAGGTGTTTGGTGACAAATCACTTTCCCATTCAGGGCCCCAGTTGCCATATTTAGCAAATGAAAAAGGGAGACTAGATATTCTCTAAGATTTCTTCCAGTTTTGACATTCTGCAGTTTTAATATTTGTTGTAAGTGAACATCACACTGTAATGTAATGGCCCAGTTCACATGGATCTTTTCTCATCACCATTCAATTCCTAGTTATTTTCCTTGATACCAAAATAAAAAAAAAAGATAAAGAGAAACAAATGGGGATCTGGGGATTCAGAAGAGAACTAAAGATTTAGGGAAAAACAGATATGACTGCTGACATGGAAAGTGACCATCATAGTAAAAGAAATTGGGATTGTTTATATCTCTTCAGAAGTTTCCTCAACCTTACCTGTCTGAAGCCTTGATAAAACTGATCTGACTTCCTTGGTTTAACCTCTGCCTGCTCTGGCATATCCCAGACCAGCAGAAGAGCCCTTCTTCCAGTCCACAATGTCCAACACTGTTCAGCATAGTTCCTGTAGTGACTCAGTTTAGAGAAGAGAGATCTGTGGATAGAAGCATGACCATTTAGATCAAATGGGATGGAGGAAGGCAGGAGACAGGTGATAGGGAACTGAACATAGAAACCTCACTGATTCTATTCTCTGTTATTTATTCTGCTTCATTGAGGAATTGTATTATCTACTAGAATAATCATTCAAGAGGAAAGAGATCATTTGTGACTCTGAAATTTGCTTTCTCTTTATTGTTTAGTCTCATTTCTCTGAAGATAGCTTTTTGGGAATTTCAATGGGAAGATGAATTGTTTTCACATACAATATAATTTTTATCTCTTTTGGGCTTCACGATCATTAACACATACAACAGCAAATCTGTCGGCTTATTCACACTCTGTTATTGTGTTTGTGTTTTTAAAATGTGCAAACAATAACATGCGTCCCTGAATTCCGAATAAGTTTTCAAAACAATCCGGTGAGAAAGCTGGTAATGACATTACCAGTTTCATCTTGGGAGTGATGAGTTCCAGTTTGGGAAGTGTGCCAATGTGTGGTGGTACTTTCTGCTTTTGTGCTCAGGCAGGAAGAGTCAGTCAGCACTTTTTTACTGTCACTACCCTGTACAGAGTACTGGAATAATTGATGCATGTTGTTGAGGGAAAGAGATGTTGCCATGTCGTCCCCATTAGAAGTCTCACTGCAGGGGAGTGCTGTCCTTGGTACTGGAGATTGAGTGGGTACAGTAGATAGAGTCAGGAAGACCTGTTTTAGATGCTTCCTAGCTTTAAGACACAGGGAAAATCACTTACCTCTGGCTCAGTTTTATTTGGGGATAATACCTCACAGGGTTGTGAGGACTGAATGAGATAACAATTGTAAGAGCACTTTGCAAATCTTAAAGCATTATATAATTGCTGGATATTATCTTTATTATTTGTCTCCCCAGTGTCTAGGCACACATTAGGCACTTAATAATGGGTCTAGATCTAAAATATGGACGTTGCTGAAAGAAATCAACAGGCAAGAGTGGGGACAGTGTTTTTCTGATAAATGTTTAACAACTGGTTTTTAAATTTAACCTGCAACATTAGCATTTTCTCCATCACTTTACAGCTAGAAATCAGCAAAACAAAAAATCAAACCCTGATTTATAGTGTTTGATTCTTTCTGAGATGAAAAGCCTCTTTCTTGCATGTAGAAGCTCACTCCAAATACAGCATAGGGTGGGGGGATGGGGAGCAGACTGGGAATCTGCAGCAACCAGTCACCTGGAAGTCATCATTGAAGCAAGAGGAACAAGAGATGAAGTTTGAGGGGAGTTTTTGGCTCCCACTAACACAATGTTCTTAACTTAATGTTCCTTCCTAAAAGAGTACAGAAAAGATTTTCTACCTGGAAAAATATATAATATATAAAGTAGAACAAAGAAGAAAAAAGATTGTACACCAGGTCCTCTCCTAGCCGCGCATCATCTGAAAGGAGAGCTGTCCACAAGATCAACCTGCAGAGTCACCAGGCTGGGGAATCTGGGTTTGGCAGGAGCATCCTCTTGTTATATAGCCTGCAGGATTCTGTCTGATATTGCTCTGCCATGTTGTATGCTGTGCTGGGCTCTGCTACTTGACTTCTTGCCAAGCACTGATTAATAAACTTCGTCAGATGAAAGACTTGCCAATTCACCTCCAGAGAACAGCTATCATGTCTCCGCTCCAGATCAACATCCTATGACAGGGTGAATCAGGAAAGAAATGGTATATGTCAATCTTAAACTAATAACCCCTGACTAGAAGTAGAATACACTCTGGTGACAGTTCCTTGGTAGTTACAATTCAGTGGACTGGCCTGAACTATTGGCCAAAGATAGAAAATAAGTTTGTTTGTTTGGGAGGGTTTTTAGGAGGGAAGGTGCTGACAAAACAGAGTCTCTATATTTCCAGTGGCTTTGTCTGGATGGAATTTTTTTATTGAAATGGAAGTAAATATGGCATTTTTAAATAAAGTAGATAATAAAACTTCTCTGAGATACCAAGTAGAGTGGACCAAGACAAAATCTTAGCGATCATAGATGAGAACTAGCTGCCTCTCCTTTCCATTTGGCTTCTTAGTGACTGGAAAAGAACCTAGAGTCTTTGGTCACCATATAATTCTATTCCTAGGCCATGTTCCTTCTCCTGCCTAGAGATTACTTAGCACTAAAATCCAAGCTCAATGTGGGGAAAGCAGATATGTCCATCAGTAGCCTGAAGAACTCTTTCAGCCTAGGATCTAAGACTTGAAGGTAATAAAATTAAGTACAGACTCTAAGAGAAAAAAAAACCTGGTTCATTCAAGTTTGCTAAATCTGTTTTTATACTTTTTTTGAATGAGGGCATTATTCAGGTCAGACTATAGATTCAATATTTAGATATAAATACATAGATATTGAAACCCATATGTTGAAAGGATGACTATAGCCAGTCTTCTTAGAGTGTATATATATATATATAACATTTGGAATTTATAACAATTTTCATCATGATACAAAAGTACTGCAAGTTTTCACTTTGGAGATAGAAGTGTTAGTTGAGTTAGGAAGGATCATTTTGAAGTCAATGCTTGTCAAAATATTGGGTCATTCTACCTTGCACATGATCGCAGATCAAGTTACTTAATCTCACTGAGCCTCAGTTTTCTTTTCTGTAACATGGGGTAGGATAAAGTGAGTTCCAGCATCCCTTCTATGGACCTAAGGTTCAGAATACTGAATTCAGAATGCTGTCAATTATGAATCTATAGTACATTAGGTACATACACATATACAAATTCTTTTTGGATCAAATCTACTCAACATAATATTCAATATTTTTGTTGGACTCTCTCCATCCCTGTCTATAAATCATTTCTATAACTTCCTTATTTAAACACGTAGTTGATTAATCTGTAGCTTCTATTAAGTGCATGATTCAATTTGGCAAGACATAGTGTAAGATTCCCATATCATGCCTCCACATTAACATCTAATTCAAGTGAGCAAACATTTATCAACCACCTACTGTGTTCAATGTCATTCAAGGCACTGGAAAAATAAAAATACAGAGTAACACCATCCCTGCCCTTAAGGGACAGTTTAATAGTACAGTATAAATAGCTATGATGCTGGTAAGAAGTAGTAATGACAGAGAATTCCAGACCAGATGTTCTAAGAAGGATTGAGGAAAGGGAGATCAATTTATCTGGAGGGATCAGAAAAGCTTTGTGAAAGAAACAGCCCCAGAACTGTACCTGGAAGGAAAAAGCATTTCAAAAGGATGAACTCATAGAAGCAGGTGAGTGAGGGTTGGCCAGAATAGAGATCCTGTAAAAGTCTGAAGTAAGTCTGGTAAGACAGTTTGGAAGCAATTGGAGGGATGGGAAATCAAACCCTTCCTATTGTCTCACATAGGAAGCCGCTAAACCTTTTTAAACAGAGGAGTGATCTGCTTAGACCTATGTTAGGAAGACTATGCAAAGGAGAGGTGGGAAGCAAGGAGCCCAGTAGGAAGCTACCACAGTGGTCGCCATTGAAAACTGGTGAAGACCTGAACAAGGGCTATGGAAGCATGGATGGGGGGGAGGGGATGGGAGAGAAGTGATGCAAGAGATACTTGACTTGTGGAGGAAGAACAGGCAGACCTTGGGAACTGATCAGATATACATCATGAAGGAGAGGGAAGATGAAAGGTGATCCCCAACTTTCAAACCCAGATGACTGGGAAGCTGATGGAGCCATGAACAGAGACATACAACTTTAGAAGAGGAGCAAATGTGTTGGAGTAGCCAAGTTCAACTTCGGATTTTTTGCATTTGTCGTGCTGGCGAGGCATCGATTTGGAGACTGACAGTGATAATAATTATGAGCTATGCCACAGAGCTGGAAATGCAGAACTGCCAGAATCTTACTCCTCTGTAAAATCGGGGACTTGGGCAAGATGACTTCCAAGGTTCCTTCCAGCTCCAGTCTGTGATCATGAGTCTCCCTCCACAACATCTCTTGAATTCCTCCCCTTCCTTCCAATCCCATGTCCACCAACCTACTTTAGTCATTCATCACTTCTCATCTGCATTATTGTAATTGCCTCCCAATTAGTCTCCTGCTTTCATATTCTTACTTTTTCCAATACAACCTCTACATAGCTCCCACGATAATTTTCCTAAAGCACAAGTATGATCATGTCATACCTGTGCTCAAGAATCTTCAATAGCTGCTTATGGTCTCTATGACAAAATACAGACTCCTCCCATTTATGTCCAAAGTCCTTCACACTCTGAATCTAGGTGACCTTTCTAGACATATTTCACATAAGTTCTCTTTATGTACTCTGTGTTCTAGTTCAACTGACTCACGTGCCATTACTTGAATTTGGCATTCTCTCTCTCATTCCATGCCTTTGAACAGGCTGTTTCCATGACCAGAATGCCATCTCTCCTCATGTCATCAGGTCCTTAGCCTCCCTTAAAGCTTAGCTTAAGTCCCACCTCCTTTGAAAATCCTAACCTGATTCCCCTACTCATAAGTGTCACACATTGTGCTCCTTAGTATAGCATAAGCTCTTTGACAAGGATTAATATTCCTTTTTGTCTTTGAATCCATATTACTAAACAAAATTCCTTACACATAGTAGGGATTTAATAAATGTATTGTTGAATAGAATTGTTTTATTGAATATAATCTCTACCCTGAATCTCAGGGTAAAGATCACATCTAGATGTGTAGATTTAGGAACAAATTGGAACCACTTACCAGAGTTGAGTACTCTCTGTTGGATTACTACATTTGGCAGCAAAGACATCTCCAAATGAATCATTATGCGGTAATTCAGTATTATGCATTTTAGGAAAGGGAAAAAAGGAAAAAACCCATGTAGAAAACTTACATGTTCAAAAGAGATTTATTACAGGATATTTCTTTATGGTCAGTTGAAGACAGAAGTAGGATGTCTTAAACATCTTCTTAGAGATACTGTAGCTAATATGGTAGCTCCCTCAAAGATCATATCCCAACTTTCTTTTTTTGTATAGGAATGGTTCCTTCTCTGACAGGTGCTAGAGATGGCCCCTCCTTTAAGGAGCTTCTCAGATTGGTCATTAGCAGGGTAGAGGTATTAACTATTGCTTCTACTTCCGGATCTACTTTTTTTGATTTTCAAGTACAGAATTTCATTGAGGAATAAAAGTACAGAACTGGAATTTTGTTCAATTTATTCAAGCTTAGCTAACAAAGGAAATGTGGAAGGCTTTATCTGTGATTCCAGGTACTATAATGCTGTTTGGGCTCTATTAGTTGAACATCACTATGTGAAATTATAATTAAGGAAATAGAGAGAGACCTCAGGCTGTGGGTGAAAGTCAAAGAAAGCAAGGAGCAATTCAAGCTCCACAGTTGGTACTCAAGATAACCAAGTTATCATGTGGATATCAAGTGAAAACAGAACTTCCAGCTCAAAAAACGCCCCCTCCAAACAGATTTAGAACATTTACCAAATCAAAATGTAATGGGAAAATCCAAGAAAAAAATCACAATGACTTGTTTTTATAGCTCATGTTAGCATAGACAGACATGGAAGCTGTGTGTGCAGGGGATGAGATCTGGCCAGGGGGAGATCACAAGGAACATTCCACTGCAGGGAGAATCTACATATCCATGCAAGAAAGGGTATACCTGGGTAAAGGTGTAGGAACAGTTGTGTCATTTACCACTAAGTATCAGGTTACCAATCCATGAAGAACTGAAGAGGGAACATTTGTGCCTAGAGGTGGTAAAGAATGATTAAGATTAGGCTATGGACAGAGAGAGGAACAAATCCAGAAGCAAGCAGCCACTGTGTGGCTCAGAGCCCAGGAACAGAGAGGGGTCTCAGTTTCAACTTCCAACCCAGTCTAAAGCCTGCAGAGGAATAATCAGAATAGGAATTCCAGACCAAGGAATTCCTGTGGGGAAGCTTACTACAATTCCTTCACTGAAATAACAGAGATGTCCAGCTGAGTAGGAGTGGTTGAACCCAGCAACAATCCGACATTCCTTGGTCCCAAACCTAGGTGAGCAACTTGAAGAGCTCAGACCAGGATGGGACAGAAATCAGGCTTCCCCAGATCAGACAACTTTGGGAGCACTGAAAGTATGTAGGTTCCCAGCCTTAGCTGTCCTCATTGTCCCGGAATAATGCAACACTCAATAAGAAAACATCCACAAGACTGGCATTGACCTTCTCTCCAAACATGCATGAAATCCAGCCAAACCTCCGGTCCAAATTCAGGAAGCAGACTGGAAGAATGAGCAAACAAAAGAATCCCAATATCAAAAAAGCTATTGTGGTTAAAAAAAAAATCACAAACCCAAAAGAAGAGAATCACTCCAAAACATTTCTGAGCAAAACCTCAAAGAAAAACACAACTCGGAAACAAATTCAACTAGGATTCCTGAGAGATGATGCAAGAGTTTCATTTTTTTAGCATTTAAAAATATTTTCATAAATGAAATTAAACTATTTCTATTTCAAGAAATCTTAAAAGCAAATTGTACAGAGCTCTTAGAACCACGACGGCAAAATGGAAAGTATCTACCAGTTACTACCTGAAAGAAACCCTGATGTGAAAACTACAAGGAATGTCATTGCCAAAATCTAGAGCTTGTAGGTCAAAGGAAAAAAGATTACAGGCAGCCAGAAAGGCAGAATTCAAGTACTGAGGAACCATAATGAAAATCATACACAAATCAGCAGCCACAACCCTAAAAGAATATAGCATTTGAAATCCAGTATTCCAGGGGGCAAAAGATAATATATAGTCAAGAACAGCTTACTTAGCAAAACTTAGTATAATCTTATGGGAGAAAAATGGACCTTTATTTAAATAGATTTCCAAGTATTCCTGGTGAAAAGACCAGAGTTAGGTAGAATGCTTGAAGTGCCAACACTGGAATCAAGAGAAACTTGAATGAATAATCATAAGGTACTAAACCAAGGCAAACTTCTTATCCTCTAATATAGGAACATAATAATATGTCCTCTTTATACACACTCACCTATATGCATATGTGTGTATTCATATGGATATATATGCATATGTGTATATATATGCAGAGGGAAATATATATGCATATATATGTACACATACATGTGTATATTTTTGACATGGTTAATGTGGAAATTCATTTTGCTTGACTATACCTGTTTGTATCAGCGTTTTTATTTCTTCACTCTCAACTGAGGCAGGGTAGGGTAGCGGGGTGGGAAAGGATGCTGATTGTAAAAATAATAATAAAATTTAATTGAAAAAGAATATAAATTACAAGATCAGCAGTATATCCCTTTAAGAAAGGCTAGTATGGCATGTTGGTATGATGCTATATGCCTCATTATTGTGTGTGACATTTTCTATATTTGAATTCCAGTAAACATTTATATAATGTTTTATTTATGTCAGTGCTGATGTAATGAAGAATATGAATAAGCAAACACATTCTCATTTAGAAAAAAAAAACAATAGTTTAACTATATTTCAAATCAAACTTTAGATCATACAAAAGTTGTTTTTTGTTGTTATAAGGTAGTTTTCTAACTGACTCTTTCTAGGGTTACCAGGTATTTGGGGATCTTGACTTTTCATTTTGCTTATAGGAGCAGACTCATCTTTGTTTCTTGCTTCCTTCAAAGTCTCAACTAAAATTCCATGTTCTATAAGAAACTTTTTCTGATCCTCCTGTACACTTGTACATCTATTGACTATCTGTAATTTATCCTGTATATATCTTGTTTACAAATAGCTGTTTGGTTGGTGTTTTCCCTAGTGAGAGCAGGGAATTTTTTTGTTTTTCTTTGTATCCCCATTGCTTAGCACCATGCCTGACACATAGTAAATACCTACTAAATGCTTGTTGACTGGCTGATTTCATAGCCTATGGAATTATTTTCTTATATTATTATTTATTTTTAACCTTCTTTTCTTGTTAAACTTAGAGTTCCAAATTCTCTTCCTCTCTCTTATCCCTTCCCTCGACCCACCTAAGAAGGCAAACAATATGATGGCATTTATACATGTGAAATCATGCCAAACATATTTCTGTATTAGCCATATTTTTCAAAAACCCAAGAAAAATAAAATAAGGAAATTATACTTCAATTTGTACTCAGATTTCATGGAGTTGGATAGCATTTTTTCATCATGAATTCTTTGGAATTGTCTTGGATCATTGTATTGATCAGAGGAGCCAAGTCTTTCACAGCTGATCATCATTGCAACATTGGTGTTACTCTGCACAATGATCTTCCAGTTCTTCACATTTCACTTTGCATCAGTTCATATAGGTCTTGCCATGTTTATCTGAAATCACCCCTTGTAATTTCTTATAGCACAATACTATCCCATCATAATCATATGCCACAGCTTGTTCAGCCATTCCCTAATTGATGGGCATCCCCTCAACTTCCAATTATTTGCCACTACAAAAAGTTGCTATAAATATTTATGTACATATAAGTCCTTTTTCTTTGATTTCTTAGGGATATATACCCTAGTAGTGGTATTGCTGGTTGAAAGAGTAAGCACAGTTTTGTAGCCCTTTGTCATAATTTCAAATTGTTTTCCAGAATGGTTAGACCACTTCACAATTATACCAACAGTTCATTAGTATACCTATTTTTCTCTTATCCCCTCCAGCATTTGTCATTTCTACTAGGGGTGAGGTGGTACCTCAGAGTTGTGTTCATTTACACTTCTCTAATCAGTAGTGATTTAGAGCATTTTTTTATATGTCTCTGATAGCTTTGATTTCTTCTTCTGAAAACTGCCTGTTCATATCCTTTGGCCATTCATCAGTTGAGGAATGGCTCTTATTTTTATAAATTTGACTCTGTCCTATATTCAGTATGCATCTTTATCATAGAAACTTACGTAAAATTTTTTGATATTACTTCATTGTCTATGGTACCTTTTAGCAAAATGAAGTTTCTCTGATTATCTCTTTTAATTATGTCTATTTTTGCTTTTGCTTTGCATGATTGTTATCCCTGCCTTTTTGTAACCTCAGCTGAAGTATATTAGATTCTGATTCAGCTCTTTATTTCAATGTTTGTGTCTTTCTGTTTCAAATGTGTCTCTTGTAAACAATATACTGCTGGATCCTAGTTTGTAATGCATTCTTCTGTCTGCTTCCATTTTATGGGTGAGCTCATCCAATTTACATTCACAGTTATTACTACTATGTATCTCCTTCCATTCCATTATCTTGTTTCTTTTTTTCTCTCTCTCTTTTAATCTTGTCCCTCCTCAATAGTCTATTTTGCTTTCAACCACTGCCTACCGTTTGTCACCCCTTTCTCTTATCCCCTTTCCCTCCTATTTCCGTAGTAGGTAAGTTACATTTCTACACACAACTGAGAGTCTCATCTGTATATGTGTGTATACACATATACCTACAAATGTGCATACATATATATGTTAATATATACATGTATATGTATGTGTGAGTATATATTCTTTCTTTTTTAGACCAATTCTGATCAGAGTGAAGTTCAAGCATTGCCTGCTACCCCCCATTTCCCCTCCACTATTGCAAAAGATCTTCCTTGTGTACCTCTTTTATGACAGAAAATTTTCCTCGTTCTACTTCTCCCTTCCCCCTTCTCCTAGTGCATCCTTTTTTCCTTCTCCCTTTCTTTTTTTGAGATTATTTCAACATAATCAACTCATACCTGCGCCTTCTGTCTGTTGACTCCTTTTAACTGATCTAATAATGATAAAGTTAGGAGTTACATCTATTATTTTCCCATATAGGAATGTAAATAGTTTAACTTTATTGGGTCCCTTATAATTACTCTTTCATTTTTACATTTTCATGCTTCTCTTGAGTCTTGGTGTTCTGATTTCAGATTTTCTATTCAGTTCTGGTCTTTTCATCAGAAATGCTTGGAAGTCTTCTATTTCATTAAACATCCATTTACCCCCCTCAAGTATTATACTTAGTTTACTGGGTATGACGTTCTTTGTTGTAATCTTTGCAAACTATCTGCTCCTTTAATATGGTAGCCATTAAATCTTGTGGGATCCTGATTATGGCTCCACTATACGATTAAGGTCTTTTTTTTTTTTTTGGCTGCTTGAAGTATTTTCTCTTTGACCTGGGAGCTCTGAAAGGTGGTTATAATATTGCTGAGAGTTTTCATTTTGAAATCTCTTTCAGGAGTTGATCAGTGGATTCTTTCAGTTTCTATTTTTCTCTTTGTATCTAAGCTATTGGGGCAGTTTCCTTGATAACTTGTTGAAATATGCTGTATACCCCTCTTTCTCTGATTATAACTTTCAAGTAGTCTAATAATTCTTAAATCATCTCTCTTTAATCTATTTTCCTAGTCAGTTGGTTTTATGATGAGTTATTTCACATTTTCTTATTTTTTTTATTCTTTTGATTTTGTTTTATTGTTTCTTAATGTTTTGTGGAATCATTAGCTTCCCCTTGCCCAATTCTAATTTTTAAGAAATCATTTTCTTCAGTTCCTCTTTTTCTTTTTGACCAATTCTGCTTTTTAAGGAGTTCTTTTCTTCAGTGAATTTATTTACCTCTTTTCATTTGACCTATGCTGTTTTTAAAGGATAACTTTCTTTAATGAATTTTTGTGTCTTTTTTTTTCCATAAGGTCAATTCTACTTTTTAAGGTGGTATTTTCTTCAGTACTTTTTTGTTCCTCTTTTACCAAGCTGTTAATTCTTTTCATAAATTTATCAATCTCATTTTTTTCTTGCAATTTTCCTTTACCACTCTTCTTTCTTATTCTTCCAGGGATTCCTGTTGGGCTTGGATCCAATTAGCATTTTTCTTTGCGACTTTTTAAAAATCTGTTTTTTACATTCTTTTCTTCTTCTGAGTTTATATGAGCTTTTTATGGTCAAATTCTTTCTGTTGTTGTTCTGTGCTCATTTTCCAAGTTTATTTCTTGACTTTATGTTAAAGTTGGACTTTGCTCACCTTGGGATGAGGAGGTACTATCCCAAACTTCAGACTTTTTAATGCTGCTGTTTTCAGAATTAGTTTTGGGAGTCTGCAAGTTTTTGGTGCTTTCAGGGTGGTGTGATCTGGGGAGAAGTGTGGTCACTGGTCTCTTGGTCTGTGCTCTGGTTATTCCAAGGAAAGGCTTCTGGTTCCCTGCAGCTGCACACACTAGCACTCCTCTCTGCTTAGGTACTGTGACCAAGGCTCCTTGGATTCTAATATTCGAATTATACTTGATTGTCATTTCTCTCCCCGTACCTAGGAGGTCCCATATTCATTGGCTGAAGGAATTTTGAATTCCTCCTCGTGGAGGAAATTGCTTTCAGCTGTGTAAACTTGCATAGAAAATAGGGATAATCTAAACCAAATTTTTTACCCTTTGCTCTAGGTTTTTAACTACACAAAGGTAGTTAATTCAAAATGGCTCCCACATTGATAACCAATTATTTCCTGTTATTAAGCTATAGTCATTTTTATCTCTTTTGCAATGATAAGTGAAAAAATATAATTTCACTCTTCATACTGTTCTTTGGTATCTCCCCATTTGCCTTTTTAAGGTGAACTTGGTAGCTAGATTTTTCATTAGATAGAATACTGAACCTAGTGTCAGGAAGACCTGAATACAAATCCAGACTCAGATATTTGCTAGCTGTGTGATCCTAGGCAAGAACTTAATCTGATTGCCTCAGTTTCCTCTTCTATAGAATGGGGGTAATAAAAGTACCTACTTCTCAGGCTTGTTGTGGAGATCAAATGAAATATTTATAGAGAACTTTGTAAAATTTAAAGCACTCTATAAATGCTAATTAATAGTTACTATTTTCCCTTCCATTTAGCTGCAACTTCCGTATATCATCTGGCTTTATTTATCGTAAGAATGTCAATATTTATTTGGTTTGGTTCCTCCATAACTACTTGTTATTTTTTGGCTGAAGGATCGTCCATGTAGAGGATCAGGATCCAAATGAATGTTTACAGAAAGTCTAAAAATTATGATTATTCTTTGCTTCCACCATCACTACAAAAAAGGGCCATAATGATTTCATTTCCAAAGATTGTCCTAATCATTTTTGTTGGAAAAAAATTGCTTCCCTCTGGGATCAAGCTTTGCTATTTCCTTTATTTGATGCCTCTAGGATTTAACATGTGCCAAATGCAAGCCTAAGAATACTTTGGCTAAGAACTTTTTGATCTTGTATTGCAGCTTAACAAAAAGTCCCTGTGGAAGATTACTCCAGATGAAGGCACAGTTCCTCCAGAAAGTGAAGTTCTCCTGACGGTGACTGCCAACTTGGATGACATGCTGCCGTTCAAAGATGTAATCATTTTGTCCATCCATCAAAGCAACAGCTACCAGATTCCTGTTGAAGCTGTGGGGAAGGGCACCACAATTGTTTCTGACAAGCCTTTTGCTCCAGAACTCAACTTGGGGGCCCACTTCAGGTAGGGAACTTTTTAGGGTTCAAGCTTTATAACTAGTTTTATACCATTTTTATGAATACTTTTTGTTGGTAAATCAACTGAATTTCCCTCCTTCCTCTCCCTGTCCCAAAGATCCATTTAGATTTTTTTTTAAGGAAGGAAGAAAAAGAAGAAAAGAATTTAAAACTGATCAACACACACAAAAGTCTGACATTATATGGAATTAACTCAAAGGCATTTGTTGAGGTTTCATTGTTATAATAAAATATTCTGTCCATAAATTGGAACACACTCCCCATAATGACATACTGTCACATATGGGCATGCCACAGAGTATGCCAGCAGAGAGGCAAATACTAAGGGAACCTATGTGGCCCAGGAAGCTCACCTTCCAATGGGGTACCTTGTTGGTGGTCCCTCTGGGGGCAGCATAGCTGCCAGATTCATTGCTTAACTGAACTCTTTGGGACTGTTCTTTTTTTTGGCTCAACTTTGGAGGCCTGGGCTGGCACTCAGACTTGGGTTATATTCTTCAAAGCTGTGTCCCATGATGACATGTGCTCTCTTTGTCTCAGTCTCTTCCTATCCCTATAACTCTGTCTATCTCTTTCTCTTTGTCTCTGTCCCATTCTGCTTCTTCTCTTTCTCTCTGTGTGTCTTTCTCTCTCTGTATCTCTCACCCACTCCACCTTTCTCTGTCACTGTCACATTTGCTCTTTTTACTTTTTTCTTTTAAAAAACTGAATTCAGCAAAATGCAAATAAAATGAGCATTTCAGTAAACATTGTAGAACAGGAGGGGTTCATATACAACACTACAAATCTCTTATGTGCAGCTTGCTTGTCTTTGTAGGTATATGAAAAATTAACTTTATTGCAAGTTACAATTATAAAAACTGTCTTGCTTATCTGGAATTTCTTCTAGCTTTTCTTCTGTTCTGATTTTATTTTGGGACCCTATTCTATTTTAGCCCCTATTCCACTTCCTAATTGAAAAAATCTTGTAATAAATATGCAAAGTCAAGCAAAGCAAATTCCCACATTTATCATGTCCAAAAACACATATCCCATTCTGTGCCTTGAGCCATCCCTGTATGTCCAGAGCAGGGATTTGAACCCAAACCCTTTGACTTAAGTCCCGTGTTCATTCTACCCTAACACAGAATGGCCTATATTAACTGATCATTAATGTCTCTTGGCTCTAAAATGCTAAGCTTCTATGACTTTTCATGCATCTCTCAATGACATGCATGTGAATTTCCTGTGGTAAATGTTGACTTCCAAGCTGGCATCACATTTCTACCCAATCTTTCCTTTGTATTTAGGGAATAAAAATTAATCTTAATGGTAGGCTAAGCAGAGTATAATTATGAAGATAAAAGGCTACTGCAGAAATCCAATTAAAAACTTTTTTTTTGGATTATGTCTACCACTGCTTTCCTCCATGACTGTATTCCATCACTGGGCCCAAGAGACCCACCCAGGTATAAAATGATTAGTTTCAGAGTCTGGCCTCTAATGAGAGGGATGAGGCTCATTTTCTCATACTTTTTCATTCCTTATATCCATACCACAGTGCCCCAAAGAAAATGACATAAACCTTTGGTTACACTCATGTCTCCCTAACAAGGAGAGTAGAAAGATACTCAGTGAACAATATGAATCAGGTATGGGACAGTTATTTATTTACTTCTCCATGCCTAAGCAAACTCTCCAAGCATGAGGGATCCCATTCCATTCTGCCTTCTCCAGCAGATTGCACTCCCCACCACACCCCTCCCACTGATCTTCACCTTCTCTCTGTCCACTGGTTGTTTCCTCACTCCCTCCAAATATAGCCATCACTCTTACATCTTCAGAAAATTGTCATTTGGCCCATTCATCCCTTCTAGCTATTGTCCTTATCTCTCCTCTCTTTCATGGCTAAACTCCTTGAGAATGTTGTCTACAATCCCCATCTTCACTTCCTTTCCTGTTGTTCTTTTCTTAATTCTTTGCCATCTGGCTTCTGACTTGATCATTCAACTGAAACCCCTCCCTCCACAGTTGCCAATGACCTCTTAAACACCTATCCAATGGCTTTTTCTCAGGCTTTTTCCTGATCTTCCCATAGCCTTTGATATTGCCAACCACCCTCTTCTCCTTAATACTTGCTTCCTCTAGGTTTTTGAATCACTAACTTATTTTGGTTCTACCCTTACCTGTCTGACTGGATCTTTACCTAGATCCCATCTAATAATGGTGAGTACCCCCGAAGGCTCTATCCTGGGCTGCCTTCACTTTTCCCTACAAGCCATCTTTCTTGGTGACCTCATCAACTCCCAGGGATTCAGTTGTCATCTCCAGGCTGATGATTCTCACATTTACTCATCCAGCCATAACTTCTCTGCTGATCTCTTGTCTCACATCTGCAGCTGCCTTTTTGGCTATCTAGAACTGGCTAATATCCTGCATATATCTTATACACGACATGTCCCAAACTGAAATATTCTTCCTCTCCAAACACTCCGCACTTCCAAACTTCCCTGTTACTGTTGTAGGAACTGCTACCCTCCCAGTCATTAACCTAGGTATCATCCTTGCCTCCTCTCTCTCACGCCCACCCCATATGCAATCTGTTTGTCAAGGCCTATTGATTTTGCCTTCATAAGCATCTCTCATATACTGCTCCATTTTGTCTTCTGACATGGCCCGCTAGTTGATGCAAACCCTCATCACCTCATGTGTGGACTATCTCCAGTGTCTCTCAATTGGTCCCCCTGCCTCCAGTTTGCCCACTGCGGATGTCAAACCAATCTTCCTAAAGCCCAAGTCTCACCATGTCACCTCTCTATCCAGTAGACTCCAATGGTCCCCATCCACACTAGAATGAAATATAAAATCACCTAACATTCAAAACCCTTCATAACCTGGACTCCTACATTTCCAATCATCTTACACCTTACCTGCACACACCTCATGTACTCTGTGATTCCACCATACACTGGGCTCCTTCCCAATCCTTGCACAAGATACAGACTCCAGGCATTTTCACTGCTAAGGAGTCATTTTACTATTCTGCATGGCTCTGCAATATTAAAAGAATTCCCTCCAGAACCATGTCTTCTGACAAGCCTGGCTGAAGGGTAAGACCCTCTCCCTGTTGGTGATATTCTACCAACAGTCAGTTCCACCAAAGACACCCTGAACCACTAGGCTTCTCAAACTCAAAAGCTTGCCTCTAAGGCCATACACAACCACCTCAGGATTACTGTTCGGTCAGCTATAGTTACCAAGACACAAACTGTCCAAGTTGACCAAGGGGCCTGAGACGCAAATTCAGTCTTGCTAGCCAAGTACCTGTTCAAGCTGCCACATGGACACTGTGAACTTGGCAGCTAGATTGTGCATTGGCTAAAATACTGAACCTAATATCAGGAAGACCTGAATATAAATCCAGGCTCAGATATTTACTAGCTGTTTGATCCTAAAGTATGATTCTGTGTTTGCACACAAACACAGGTGTTAAGTATGAGGGAGGAGCCTGTAACCTGCAAACACTCCCAACTCAGTTAATATGGTCATAGAAGACCCAGAATTTAATCACCATGTGTTAATGACTGCTAAATTAATGGTATAGATGTGCCTATGTCCTGATCCCTTTATGACGTGTGAACACCTGTCTGATTGAAATGGGAAGGGAATGATAAATTACCTGAGCAAACAAATTAGCAATACCTGTGAGTTAAACTTTAGCCGAGCACAGAGGAATTTCGGCAGTTAGAGAACTGGAGATGTGCATAACAAGAACTGCCTGGCATGTGGGGGGAGGAAGACAGAATTTGACTTTCCTGACCCTACCCCACAACAACTGCATAGGATGGTCGCTTTAAAAGGGAGTCACTGAATCAACAGAAGATATGTCATCCAGCAGACAGCAAAGACCACACTCCAGAGACAGAAGCTGTTACAGAAAGACATTCACTCAAAGACTGGTTCAATGAATTCAAGGATTCATCTTTATGAATCATGACCCCAGGCATCAGAGAAAATGGTTAAGCTGTGAAATGAAAAAAACCATCAGAGATGCTGCACCCAAGAGGAATCTGTATTCATTCTCTGCCAAGAAACAGGACTTCCAGTTCCTGCGGTACCTGGAGTTGTGTTGACTTTGCCAAACTTATATTCTACACACACATGTGCTTTACACACAGGTCATTTAGTTCAGGGCCAGTTTTTCCATGGGCATTATGTATATTTGTTGGAGAATGCATCCCAAGTTTATCAGGGAATATTTTTACAACTGCTCTTTACTATGTCATCTTACTAAATGCCTTTGCTAGGAGCTAGTTGGGTCTACTGGTATGACCAAATGGTAAGCACACTGGTAGGGGCTCATGAGCAATAGGATGAGGAGTTCAGACCCACAGAATTACCACCTAGAACCCATAATCTATGAGTGAGTTAGTGGACTGAGCCTAGATGGGGTGCTACAGAGTGACAGAGTACATCCCGTGTAATTTATAATTTCCTCTGTGTTTCTGAAATCTTTACAGCGTGGACCCCTATTTCTATCACTTAAAAGTGACCAACAAAGGACGCCGATTCCACCAGCTGTTCTGGATGAATGAAGGTTTCTATCACAGTCATAAACAAAAAAAGTCAAACGTTTCCGTTAACAGTTCCACGATCCAGAGCAATTCGCCAGCCTCAGCTCCAAGTGCTCCTGTGTTTCATGTTCACCCTGTCAGAATGGAGCTCAGCCCGGGCCAAACGTGTGAACTGGTGTTAGAAGGATTTTCTCCTACTCCTAAGGTAAAAAAACAAAGGACTAACAGTGTAAGTCTTTTACTTTTCTCCCCAATAAAGAAACTGTCACAGGCATTTCATAAGGAAAGTCCCTTGATATTTAACTTAGAAAATTAATTTCTAATTAATTAATTTAGCTAATAAAAAGAAAAGCTTGTCTTTCAAGGATTGGTTTGGATCTATGACATACTGCAGCAGCATCAATTGCCTTGGTTTCCATAGCTACTGTCAACCCTGCTTTAAAATGTCAATTAAGGAAGTGTCTGACTGCTGAAATATGCGATCAATTACAGAATCGTGTGAACTGTTAGGAGGACTCTAGTTGCAGGGGGCATCTGTTGTTGTAGTTGTCACATCAGGGAGGTGACACCAGGATTTACAAATGACTTGGATTTCAGGGAGGGAGGGCTGGGCAAAGTCACCAGCCTCACTGTCTCCTCCAGAGCCATCTGGGTTCAGTGGCCAGATACACATCAGGAAGACTGGAGATGGCCCTCTGGGGGCAGGGAACATCTAACTTGTAGCCAAAGTTATTGATCCATCTATTTCTCCTACCATATTTACAATATAAGATTAAAGATAACCAAAGAAGAGACACATTTATTATATTACACACGCACACGCACATGCACACCCACACACAATTAAAGGCTAATAATGGTTCACATGTCTATAGCATTGTACTATACATTAAGCACTTTTACTAACAATCCTGACAGATGAAGAAGATAAGGCTAAGGGGCTAAACTCTGACAAAGAAGCACAACTTTTAGAAAATATTGTTTGGTTACATTTCTCGTTCTAGTCAACACCTTTTATTAGTTTGGCTTGGGGCTCAGGCAGCAGTTAAATGGAAGGTTTGCCCATTTCTGACTGTTGTCATCATGCCTCAATCTTCTATGCAGGTAGTCAAAGAAAGGCTGGTGTGCTATGCCATCATAGGCGGAAACATAAGGAAGACGCAGATCATGACAGTAGATGTCATCTGCGAGTTCATCGCACCCATTATACAACTCTCAACAAAGCAGATTGTATACCACCTGGAAAAGGTCAGTACCTGGGTTAATGTATGTGCACCAATTGACATCCATCATGTTTAGACACAAATTTTTATTTTGGAAAACAAAACTTAATAATACATTAATAAAAGACATATGCCTTGAAATTGTTCTAAAGCTTCAATTTTGATAAAATCAAAATCTTATACCAGAATATGGCATGTAAACTCCTGTGAAAATTACATTTAGAATGTTGTTAATGAAAAATAGCAAAATTGTAAGATCCCAAATTCACTGGAGATGTCTTTTTTCAATCATTTTGTCCTCACTAGGCTAAAATAGATAATAAATGATGTGTAAATTTACTCTTTGGAACTCTTGGTACTTTTGAGAATTATTTACTCCTACTTTTTGGACCAGTATTGTAGGCTAAGCCTTTACATCTTCTTTCATTGTTGTTCAGTTGTTTCAGTTGTGTCTGACTCATCATCACCCCATTTGGAGTTTTCTTCGTAGAGACACTAGAGAGATTTGCAATTTCCTTCTCAAGCCCATTTTTCAGATGAGGAAACTGAGGCAACAGGGTTAGGTAGCTTGCCTAGGGTCACACAGATAGATTGGAACTCATGTCCTCCTGACTTCAGGCTCCAAACCAATGTGCCATACAGCTGCCCTTTCCTTCTCCTCCGAAGACTTCCCCAACCCTTTTAGTGCCAGGGCCTTCCCTCTAGTTATTATTTCCCATTATCCCATATGTAGTTTGCTTTGTATCTATTTGTTGCTTGTTCTTTCCCTCATTAGACCATAAGCTCCTTGAGGTCAGAAAGTGTTTCTTGCCTCCTTTTGCATCCCCAACACTTAGCACAGTGCCTGATACACAGTAGGTGCTTAATAAATATTTATGCCCAACCGAATGGGCAGATGAAAACAGTGTGTGCCACTAACCACGAAGGTGGCTGATTCAGGTCATGCGGAGTGAATTTGGTCAGCCATTGAAGGTGCCACCATGTCATCCACTGCATCCTAGGCCATCGTCACTGCTCCTAAGTGTTGCCCTGCCACCGAACTTTGATGACTCTGGAAAAGAGAGTGAGGCTGATGACTTTGTGCAGCTCTGCCTCACTTAAATCTAACTTACCCACAAGTCAAGACATCATCCATGCTATCATTGGTCCTCTGAAAACGAAAGACAAACAGCATTGATTGGTTGATTGAACTTGGCCTCATCCAGGAGGTTCACAAGGTGTTTTTTTTCCTTTTTTTAAAAAAAATCAATAGGCACTGGCGAGTCATAAAATCTAATTAAAACTATTTTAATAATTGACATAAATATATAATAAGAGAATAAGAAGAATATAAAACACTCCTCTTCCAAAGTCACTGAAATAGCTACAAGCAGAAGACTGTTCAAGCTCAGGAAAATATTATGGTGACAACCTTACTCACTCTTAGGCTAGTCTTTTGTAATTTCAACCATTGGCTGTGCCAGACACCAGCCATTGGGCTGGTTGAGCAACAGTCCCAAGAGTTTGCCAACAACCTCACTGTATCCTCCTTCACCTTTGGTAAGGAGAACTAAAAAATTTCTGGTGGGTTTTCACCTAAAACAATATCAAAATATCCCTGAAACTAGACGAGGAGCTTAAAATAAAAATAAGAAATTAAAAAACAATGTAAATCATTTTTTCTAAGTAGGAAAATTATGTAAAGACTAAGTTTGGGTCCTATTAGAGACTTCTCCTTTGGGGCTACCATCTTATTACTTGCAAGTTGAATAAAACTTCCCTTATACCTTCATCCAAAGACTTAAATCCCTGCCAAATAGGTTGAAGTGTCTTCTTTCCTTCAAGCAAAGTACAACTAAAAATAAGTTTATGTCTCCCACATCATTAAAAAGAAATCTGCCAATTAAGAGTAGCCTAAGCCATTTTCCTGGGTCACGTGGATCCTTCCAAGGGAGGCACAACCCTGGAGTCCTAAGAAATTCTGGAATATTATTGCTCCTCAGTCTTTTCAGTCATGTCTGGGTCTTCATGATCCCATTTGGGACTTTCTTAGCAAGGATACTGGAGTGATTTTATATTTCCTTCTCTAGCTCATTTTATAGATGAAGAAGCTAAGGCAAATTAGAGTTAAATGACTTGCCCAGGATCACATAAGCTTGTAAGTGTCTGAAGCCAGATTTAAACTCGAGAAGATGAGTCTTCCTGACTCCAGGCCCGACACTTTATCCACTGCACCACCTAGTTTCCCAGTCACTTGTATGGAGGCAAATATGTATTCTGTTGTGGAATATTACTCATGAAAGCCTACCTGTCCTTTTTAATACCCTCATCAAGGATATATTTTATTTGAATTTAAATTATCTTAATAATAAATTATATCACTGAAGAAGTAAACCTATGGGGTGGCAATTACTCTTTTTCTCTTTGTCACTTTGGGGAGCGATAATAGACTTTGAGATCTTTTCCCCCTGCCCTTGCCCTCTCCTCCTACTTCAGATATCTTCAGCATCCATCCCTCAGTGCCTTCACAATTGTGTCACTTCCAGGAAGAACATCTTCTGTGTATACTTGGTATTGTCCTGCTGCTTTCTGCATTTTGTTTTCTTCATTACTATTTCCAAGGTTATCCAGGTAATAGGTGACAGAACTAGGATTTGAACCCAGGCTTTCTGACTCCAAATCCAGGATTCTTTCCATTGCACCACCCACCACACATCTGTTGTCTTTGAGCAGAATCTCCCAAGTCTCCTTTTGGTTCAGGAAATCAATCAGTAGCAACAAGTATTGTGTGGGTACCTACTCAACGTCAGGTGCTGTGACCTAGGCACTGAGGATACCTCCACCGGGAAAAAAGGCACAGATGAAGTCCCTGCAAAGGAGACCAGAAAGTTCAGTGCTTAAAAAGAAACAGAGAAGCACCAAAAAAACTCAGAGAGGAGAGAAGGATCAGAGAAAGGGTTCTGAAGACAGTTCCAGAAGAAGAAAGATGAAGAAAAGGTTACCAATGAAGAGACCTTGCAGAAAGTAGTTTCTGTTGAATAGTGGAGACAGAAGTTAGATGGAAACTGACAGAGAGATGGATACAGTGAGCATAGACAGCTTTTCCTAGGAGTTTGACAGTGAAAGAAAGGAGAGACACAGTAAGGTGATTATAGGGTCAAATAAAAGGGTTTGGGGTTTGTGTTTGTTTGTTGTAAGGGATGGAGAAGACCTGGACATGACTGTCCAGGGAAGCAGGGAAGAAGTCAGAGGACAAGGAGAGGCTGGAAATTAGGATCCCAGATGCAGATGGGAGAGTATGGGGGCAAGGGCATAAGCAGAGATGTTAGCATCGGCAAGAAAGGATTTTTCTCTGAGGCTGGAGCAGAGAGGAAGAGGAGGGAAGGGAGGGCAAAGAGATATAAAGGGGGAAAGCAGATGAGCAAAGGAGCTCAGGACAGAGGGCTCATCCTTTACAGTGAAACACATAGTGCTCTCCTTTGGTGAGTCAGAGGAAGGAGTGGTAGAAGAGGCGATTTGAGAAAAGGAAGGTTGATTTTTTTTTTGTATAGAATTGCTTTATTTTAACTGTCTCATTTCTCTTAAAGAATCCAAAAATGTTATTGCAAGCTAAGCAGGAATGGATTTACTTACCCTGGCCACTCCTTAGAGGAGCACAGATGACTAGAGCTAACACTAACAGTCCTCTTCCACTTGGGCAGGCCAACACCATAGGATGTAAATGAGTCCGGGCACACAGAAACAGAGAGCAGACTATTGCCAACAGCCATGCCACAGCTGTATGGTATATTTTTCTGAGGTAATTCGGTAGCAACTATGGGGGCACAATGGATGGAGTCAGAAAGACCCAAGTTTGGATCCTGCCATAGACACTTGCTGTCTGTGTCACCTTGGACAAATCCTTTCACCTCTCTCAAGCTCAGTTCTCTCACCTGTAAAATGGAGAGAATAATAACAGCTACCTCCCAGGGTTGCCATGAAGTTCAGATAATACGTATGCCCAGTGCTTTCAAGTGTGCCCTGACGGCTGGGTGGTACAGTGGGTAAGAAGGTGGACTGGGGTCAGGAAAACAAAATTCAAATCCTGCTTTAAACACTTATGGCAGGACCTAGGTAACACTAAACCTCTGCTTCCATTTCTGTAACTGCAAAATGGGGATAATAAGTCCCATCTTCTCCAGTAAGTCTTTTCCCAATCTCTATTGATTCTAATGTTTTCCTTCTTTTAATTATTTCCTATTTATCCTGTATACGTATAGCATTCTTTGTATATATTTGTTTTGCTTCTTCTCTCTCCCATTAGATTATAAGTTCTCTGAGGGCCGTGACTGTGGGCAGTGATTGTCCTTTCCCTGTTTTTACATCCCCAGTGCTTAGCCCAGTATCTGACACATAGCAGGCACTTAAATGTTTACTGACTGACTGGTTCTTAACGTCCTAGAAAAACCAAGACATTTAGGGGAAGAATAGATTTTCAACTATCCTTTTGTAAGGAAAATTCATAGAGGAATCTGCAAGTCACCTGGGGAATCCTGCTGTTACTTGGCTCCCAGCAACAGAACTGAGATAACTTAGCCCGTTGGTGGTTCCCCCTCTATCAGTGTGCATTATTATTTGTTGTCGTATTTCTGTTCCTGTTATCGGACTTGTAGCACATTATAACTATCAAGTTATTCTTTGAGGTCATCAGGGATGATAGTCCAAGGCAGTGATTTCAAAGACTTTGAGAATGTTGTGTTTCCTCTAAATGCAAAGACTCACTTCATAGATTTCTTTATAGCCCTTGAAGAATGCATTAGCATATGTCCAAGATGTATCTTTAATGTGCTGTTTAAGAAAATGACTTGGAAGCAATTCACAGTCTGTTGGAGACATTTAAAAAATCTATTCTTTAATATTAGACTGGATGAGGGACAGATCTTTTCCATAATGGATTCTGAATCAAGGAATATCTTTTCATAAGATGGGTACATCAAGAGATGAAAACATGGCAAAATGGAGCCCTATAGTTATGTGAAGATTTCAAATTTTAAATTCTGTGAAGAGTCTAGGCAGTCATTTCCTTGGAGATCTTCAGTTAGAGGCTGAATGACCACTTGTCAGGCACATTATAGTGAGAATTCCTTGAGTTGGCTATGGAGGTTGCTCCCTACTTTCTAATTCTGTAATTTTGTGAAATCCCTAGGTTTATCAGAGCTTTGGCTATCTCATTGTAAAAGTGAAAGAACCAGCTTTCTGGTGACATTCCCTGGTGACATCCTAGGTGACAGCTCTAGGACAAAGCCTCATGCAGGAACTTTGCCCTGGTAAGGTCCCAGACAAAGTAATAGGGCACAAACAAATTTAAGTGTGTGCTGCAGAAGGAAGTGGAGGTGGTATAAAAGAAAGAGGTGTGATTGTGACTCTGGCCCTAGACCAAGTTTGTGGAGCTGGAGCTGAGAGAGGAAAATTCTGCTAGAATAGGGGTAGCTGTTGCTACCCAGTTGTCAGGAGAAGGCAGTTTTCCCTATTATGGTAAACCTAAGTAATATATTGTCCCTTCAAGGATCTTTGATTCACCCCAACACAGATCATGCCCCTTCTCTGACTTTGAAGATAGTTATTGAGCAACATTGTGGCCCAAATGGTCATCACCCTGCAGCCAGTCTAGTGCTGAACTTCACTAAACTTATATAAGCTGGTTCTCATCTTCTAGGCATGGACTTAGAGCTTTCCGACTTGGTAGCAATTGCCAGAGTCTGCATTCCAGTGGCATAGCCTTGAGAATTTGGCATTGTCTCCCTGGCATCAGAGTCAGACTTCTATGTAGTCTAAGGAAATAAGAGTATAACTTTGTACTTCTACAGCACCATTAAAAGGGCTAAATAGCAATTCATTTGAGTTTTAGAAATGATCTTCCAAATCCATTATAATTTATCCCTACTCTTTCTATGATGTGTAAGAAAGGAATGAAGGAGGCAGAAGGGGAAAGGAAATAGATCCTAGATTTGGGATAAAGAGCTAAATATTCTTAGACACTGCAAAGGCATCATCGACAAAAAACCTCTGACAAACTCTGAATTATTCTGCATTGTAAAAAAAAAAAAAGTTCTAAAGAGAACTCCATTGTCCAGTTATCTCTTCCATATAAGAGTGGAAATAATGATTTTGACTCGGAAAGTGACCAACAATATGACTTAAGCAGTTTGAGCCATTGTTTTCATCTCTTTATACCTTCATGGCATATGAGTTTCTTTAAATATATATATATATATATATATATATATATATATATATTTCCTTGCTTAAACACGTATGACTTAATTTTATCACTAAATAAAATATTGAACAAATAGTGAGTTGTGGTGAGTGCTGGAGTCGGCCCTTCACTGATTCCACTTTGCCTTCTGTGATGCATTTCTGTTACAAGTGTGATCTCGGCATCGCTGTCCTTCTTCATTTCATCCCTCCTAGTTGGGCTAACTTTGACGTGGAGGGCCCAACTTCATGAAATAGTATTTCACTTCTCCCTTACCCTTTCCATCTGTCCTCCAGAAATAAGCTAGCTCTGGATCCCTTTCAAGGGATTTTCCCCTCAAATCCCTTGCTTTTGCTTTTTTCAATGACCTTTATGCTGAATGCTACTTTAGATTTATCCCCCTCCCTCAAGTATATTAACCTCAACTTACTTTTGACTTCTTGTTTGCAGTCAGGTCTATAATAAATTATATAAGTTTCATCTCCTTAGTCAATTTTCACATCAAAGTCTCTTTCCTGTTCTTTATTTCTCCTTGGGAAAACAAAGTTGCAGACCTCATTGAAAAAGTATTTTTTTCTCATAATGGAGTGGACTCAGTTTTGCTGCACAGGTGATCTTGGGGGCACAGGTCAATTCATTAGTTTATGCGTATATTGCAGTCTGTAGTCTTTCAGTGAGTAATCTTGAATAATTCCAATTAATGCTGTTGGTAATTACTGATAATTGTGCTTGCTTCCTCCTGGCTGTTTGCAACACTCTCTCCTTGACTTGGAAGCTCTAGAACTTGACGACTACATTTCTGGGAGAATTAAATAGAATTCCTCCTTATTAGCTTCCTGAATTCTATTGATTTGCGCTCTGCCCACTCTGCAATTTCCTTCTTTCTTGGTGTATGGTAGTCAGGCTTTATTTCCTTGTATTTTCTGAAACCTGTAATTCCCAGATTTCCTCACAAAGCTCCATCTTCTAGCTGTAGCTGATACAGTTTGTACTAGTGGGAGGTCTTCTTCCAATAATACCATTTTTAAATATTGCTGGTTTTTCTTTCATCTCTGATTTCTTTTTCTGCCAGTCAGTCCTCAGAGGTCCAACCGCTTCATTGGAATTTTTCACTGCCTTCTGTTTTATCCCTCCTTATGTTTGTCTTCTTGAATTTACCTTTCAGATTCTGTATCTTACATGTATCTTACATTTCAGATTCCAATCTTACATGTACCAAGTATTTCTATGTATCTCTTACTGTAATTCAAAACCATTCTGAAGGTTCTTTCAATGTACCCGTCCTCTCTTCTAGATATTTGGATGCTGTTATAATCTTATTCTTGCCTTATGGAGATATTTCCTTGCCTTATTTTTATAGTAGTAGTTGTTTCTTATATTGGGGTCTCTTTATTTCTTATTAATTTTTTTTCAATTTTTCTGTTGTCCTTTCCTTTTTACAAATCAAAAACCTTAATGCTATGCTTAATTTCTGCTTGCATTTTGCTAGCAATAAGGGTATTGAAGGGTGACAATTTTATTATTAAGCATCTCTCATGTCTTGATATTAAGATTTAATTGTATGCCACTAAGTTATATATTTTGCCTTCTCATTTTCTGTTCAAGGACATATGCTTCAACTTTATGATGATATCAGTACCCTTATAAAGAATATCATCCTGTTTTCTCCAATACCAGCTGTTTAATAACCACCATTCATGAGCTAAAAAGATGCACCCATGTCTATGTAGCACTGAAAAAGTCATCTCAGAAGCCAGCAGATAGTCTGTGTCATGATGTCCCAGTGCTAGAGGTAGAAAATGTTCCCTGTTAAAAGTTGGGAGACAAGCAGCCCAGGTAGAGGAGGTCAGTCTAAAATAGGATGGATTGTTTGTATATTGACCCTTCCTCATCACTGTTCTCCATATGGCTCTAGGCCAAAACCAACTGAATGTGACTCTTGTTTTTATCTGGAATATGCCAGATCATCCTTCTGGGAAGGTCACCAGGCAGACATTTCTCCAGGCCATAGTGGGTCTGCTAATTTAAAAGCCAGATGGTACTAATACTTTTTCCCAAATCATTGAACTGAGAATTGCAAGTTCAAAGCAAGACTTTGTATCCCTGTGTTAGGGGTGGATAATCTAAACCCCAGTGTAACAAAAACTAATGAAGGTGAGCATGATACGGTCTGACTGAGGAACTTGGAAAGTGGAAAGGTTTGCATTTCAATCTTTTCCTGATTTGATCTGTACCTGCCTTACAGAAAGAAAAATATGTTACATTAACTTGGAAATAGTCACAGCTTTGTTATAAGGAAAACTTTGAAAATTAATATTTTCAAATGTTTTCCAAATAAAAAACACCATACATCTATTTTACGTGGTTTACTATAGAAGTCCGAGGCTGTAATCAGAGCCCAATTGTTGGATGTTTTGCCCATTTTATTGATACTTGGATTATTTCCCAGGGGGACCATGAAGGAAGAAAAGAATCCCATGCTCACTATTTAATTTACCAGACTTTCCCTTATGACATTGTCATTGTTACTGTCCCCACCACTGCCTCTACCATCAAAATTATTTATCAGGCACTTCCTATGTCCATAAGTTATATCTGTAATTTGAAAGTTGGTACATATCTATTCTGATTTTCTTAAAGAAAACAAAACTTATTTTAAAATTATTTTATTCAAAGGACTTAATCTCACAGTATGATGTGGAAAACCATTTTAGAAAAGGAAGAACTGAGTCACCCACAAGGGAACATGGCTGGCTCATGTTTCATCAGCAGTCAGTAACGAGACCAGAAACTGGGTGCAGATTTTCTGATTCAAATGAGCCTAAATCCCACTAGACTAGCCTGATTTCAGGTTTGTGGTTGGTTATGAAAATTAACATGAAAATGAACGAAGCTGGCACTGTGTGTATTCATCACTTTCAAATATTCAAATGAATCTGGGGTTGCACAAAGGTTGATATTCTCTCCAGTGCTGTGGATCACCACTCGTCTACGCCTGCCCATTCTACTTGTCTCTGGCAAGGCCCACCTGAACAGGGGATCCCCCTAGTGTGTAGGGGCCGCTCTTGCTTTGTCTCGACCTCATGAGAACAAGGTACCATGGATAGAGCGCTGGTCTTAGAGTCAGGAAGACAGTTCAGATATGGCCTCAGACACTTACCAGATGTGTAATCCTGGGTTAGCTCTGCCTTAATTTCCTTAATTGTAAAATGGAGGTAATAATAGCATCTACCTCCTAGAGCTGTTGTGAGGATATAAAATTAGATAATATTTGTAAAGTGCCTGGCACAAAGTAAGTACTTAATAAATGGTCATCATCATCATCATCATTGCTCATTCTCCCCATGTGACCATATCCCTTTTTGACCATATAGCTCTTGGATGATGTAGTATAACCCAGTTATCCTTAGTAATTCCCTGTTTGTATGGTGAATCAGCTTGGTCTTGCCTCTTTATTTCCCTTGGGAGGGATGCTTATTTTCAATTCATTGGAGACTATGATGTCCCATGACTGGTGCATACAGATATGCACCAGTAGCGTATAGGTATTAAAAAGATGGACCTTTTTCAGGGTGATGTTTCAGGGTCACAAAAAGAACTGTTCCATTTCCTAAAGACAATCTAGCCCCCTCTCCTCTTGTTCAACTCTGGGCCTCACTCACCATTCATTTATCATGTCAGGCGATGAGTTCCATGGGACTAATCGCGTATCAAAAACCTGAACTCCATGGCAGTCTCTTCTCCCACTTAGTTTTCCCAATATTTACTAGAACAAACTCTTTTGAGTGATTCAAGATCTCTTCCAAGAGGTTCTGTAGCATTTGAGTACCATGGGTCCCCCCATATTTATCTCTCCTGATATTAAAAACACAGAGTCAATGACCAAAGCTGTCTTCGTTGTTAGAACTTTCAGTGAACCTCATCTAATTTTCATGTGTTCACTAGAGACATCTGTTTGGAAGAAAGCCTTTAAAGTGGAATCTTGCTCTACTGAATTAAATGCTTCTTCATAGTGAATAAATAATAAGCACCATGGAATCTTATATTTGATATGCCTTTCAGTCAATTATGTGATGGTAAATATGTGGCTTACAATGTGAAATACTGTCTGATCCTCATCAAGGATATCCTTAAAGTATGGAGAGATATTTTTATAAAAATTGTAAAGAAATGGGAAAACAGCCATATGTCAGTAGTTGCCAGTGTTCTCTTGGTCTCTTTTTACAATAATAATAATGTTTCTATTTTTTCTGTTTCTTCAGCATTTTTCCTTCCTGTAGATCCCTTGGGGATCCATCCCCTGGTGCTAACACAGTTGCATCCCCTCCATCACAAACCTCCTCTGTACAGACTTAGTCTTACGTTGCTGCTTCTTCTATCTTCGTCTTCTTCAGCATCATCTCTAACCCCTCTATAAGCAGATCTAAGACTGTGAAGTTAGAGTCCAAGTGTGGTGACTTCTCTGTCCTTGATGGTAAAAAAAATATTACAAAAATCCTTGCAGATATTTTCTGCCTTTCATCTATTTGTTCTCCTCCTTGTTTTGTCCTTAAATTCCCTTGGAACGCCTTGGCTTAGTTGGGTCTCCCAGCCAAGTTTTGCTTAAACTGTGTTCACCCTCCACTGCTTCTCTCTGTTTTATGAGGCTATACTGCTCATAACCTTCCACCATCCTTCTTTGTAAGATTTTATAAATGAGCATACATTTTAAATTGGTGCTGCTTTTGACTCCCATATCTCTCTCCTATCCAAGTAGAAGCATTTGCTGACTAATGCATGTTTTAGATCTTTTGGTCTTCGCATTAGGATATTTTATTTACATCAGATAAACTTATGCCTGAAGTTATAATCTAGGTGGATTCCCTTATTTTCTATCCATATGCCTTTGCTTATAAAGGTCTGATTGAAGGTCTGATTGTAGGTTATATGCCTTTTTCTTTTTCTTCTGGTCTTATATTAATCTTGATCTTTGTTGGTAGCTGAGCAGGGCATGAAAACTTGATGCGTGTGCCTACTCATTAATTTTGTTTGTTTTTTTTCCCATTGATGTAGGAGCCACAAAGTGAGTTGGAGGCAGAATTCAAGCCTCTCACCCTAAAGAACATCTCCTCTCTGCCAGTCCGGGTGATACTGTCCACCAAAGAACCCTTTTACCTGTGTGAGCCAGACGGCTCCCCTCTGTACCAGTCCTGTGGGGTAAGCAGACAGCACACTTACCTGATGGCAAGTACTGTGGGCTTACATGGGTAGAAGAAGGACTAGGAGCCAGACCAAATTCCTTCTGCAGACTCTCAAAATGTTAAGGCACCACAGGCGCTCATTCAGCCCCTACTCACAGCCTTCTGCCACATGTCTGAGAAGTGATCATTCATGTTTTTAAACCTAGTATAGCACAGAGGAACGCTAGGCAGTAAGCATATAGAGCTGAAAGTTGGAAATTACCTCTTGTAAAAAAAATCTATCCCAGTCAATGGGACATTTATCTAAAAATATAAGGTTCTCTATGATGCCAGTTTCGTTGTTGGCCTGAATCAGGCATGTTGACCACATGATGGTCTGCAGATACTGTGGTACCTAAGGATTCTGTCTAAAATGTTGCCACGCCACATTTCCAGCAATAAGACACAAAGGATGGTTGCTGGCCTGGCTTTCAGTTCAGGATTAGTTAAAGGGAGGTTGGTCTATACTATAGGAGGTACTTAATAAACAGTGACTGATGGTCATTTTCTGGAACTTTCATCAGATAATCAGTTTTACTATCCAGAACCGTCCTGAGGTGGCTTTTAAGTGACCTAGTTTTAAATGACCCAGCTCTGCCTTGCTCTAAAAGCAGCTTGATTATTAAAAGAATAAGTGATTCATTCAGTACTTATTATATGGGGAGTTCTGGAGATACAAACCCAAATGGGACACAGCCCCTACTTTCCAGAGCTCCCATTATAATCAGAGGATACAATGAGAAAAGGAGAGTTTCATCCATAAGGAGAATAGGAAGCCTTGATGGCCTTTACATTTCCATGGGGGGAGGAGGGATGGATAGTAAGGTCCAGCAGTCCATAGGATACATTGGCAGAGAAGATGGCAGTCCCCAGAGGTTTGAGAAGCAGATGAGCCCAAGGGTCAGTGGAAAGGCTCAGTGGCCCTCGGGGCATATGGGAGCCAACTTTTAATGGCTGAAGTTGATTGTTAAATGTTCAGGGTAGGTATGTATCAACAAACAGTTGCTACAAACCAGGACTTGGGTTATTGTTTTGTTTATTATCAAGACTTAAAATTTAAAAGCTTTTAAGTGCATCCCGCTTACATCGGAAAGCATGTACCAGTTCACCAGCTGAGCACACACATTCTACAAGAAGGATTGTGATTGGTGACTCCCTGCTCATCCAGTTGGTGTCATGGCATGTTTTGAAGGATGGGGATGCAGGGGATGTCCTGAAGAAGCCCTACCCACGCAGATGGGAAAGGGAGGAGGGGGCCTGCGGATTGGAATGAAGCAGAGGCTCTGGCTTTCTTCTGAACTAGGAGGTGGGGAAAGGTGGGAGAGGGCTAGAATCCAGCTGCAGGAGCGAGGGGAGTAGCAGCTATTTAGTAGAAAGACTGAGGGAGGGAGAAGATTCCTCTGGTACCTCGAGGAGGCTGGGTGGTGGACGGAGCACAATCAGGTCCTGCACCTGCCCTATTGCCTCTAAAGGATTTCTTGAGCAGAGATGGTGTGGACTTCAGGCCATGGGAAAGTGGAGTCAGGGAAAATCTAGGGGGTAGGGCTGGGAGAGAGAGATCATCATGCCCAGCCTTTCCTATGAGAAGATTTTACTGTGCACATTGGCATCCAGAAGAACATAAAAGATTTCAGTCAAATGAGATAAAGAACAAATACCTTCTAAAGAAGTAACTAAGGCGTATAGAAGTCCCTTTAAAACCCCCAGAAGATTGCTGAAAGCCCTTACCATGAAAACAAAGCTACAGTCTTAAGATCATAGACATCAGCTAAGAACTCAAATAACCTAATCCACCCTTTTGGGGACCCAAAGGTTTTTTTTATTAATCCTTTATCAAATCTGATTTTTAAAAGTCTCCATCAATTCACTTGTCCTCATTGTCATAGGAAGATCATGGAACAGCTAGGTGGTATGTGCATAGAGAGTGCTGGATTAGACATTGAAAAGATCAGAATTCAAATCCTGCCTCAGAAAAGCTTGCTAACTGGGTGACCCTGGGCAAATTACTTAACTTGTTTGCCTCAGTTTCCCCATCTGTAACATGGGGATAATAGCAGCATCAAATTGTAGGATTTTGAAGATCCAAAGAGCAAATGTAAAGCAAATCTAAAAGTGCTATAAAAATGCAAGCTGTTATCATTTAGTGTTGTTATATTTATTTTAGATTTTCCCTTCTACCTTTGTCTCCTTTGTGATCTTACAGTTCTTATTATAATCTCATCCCTTTCATTTCCCATGCCTATATTTCTTTATAGTAGGCTTTCTTTTTATGTCACAAAAATAAGATGCAAAACAGATTTGGTTGCATTAAACTTTTGTTGGTCAATGTGTGGTATAATGGAACGTAGTCTGAAGATTGGGCTGTTTTTCTTAAAGTATTAAAATGCATAGTATAAAACGTGGCTATTGTTTCTCATTCTCAGCCTTTAGAAATGGCAGTTGGGGCTGAGAAGAAATTGATGATCAAGTTTGACCCCCGCATCCGAAGTGATTTGAACCAGTGGGTGTCAGAAGAAGTCCTGGCCATCAAGTATTTAGAGCACCCCCAAGTGGACTACATGAGCCTTAGGGGAGAAGTGCATTTCCCTAACCTCACTTTTGAAACCATGGAAGTGGATTTCGGCTGCATCCTGAATGACACAGAGGTGATTCGATACATCCAAATGGTCAACTGCGGCCCCCTGGTGGTGAAATTCCGATGGTCCTTCCTGGTGGATGACAATGAAAATCAGATAAGGTAGTGTCTGACCTGGCAAAGCCTGCTTCTTTCCCATTTGAGTCTCTCCTTCTGTCTTCTCTTTCTCATTTGGGGTTAGAGCCTCCTTCTCTGTGACCCACATTTTTGTCTTTCTGTGAATCAGTTCAGACCCAGACAGCTGATTCAATGGACTCTCTAGAAACACTGCCTTTCAACCTAATGAATCAGTGGCATCCATGAGGGTCTGGATTGTCTTTAGAAGGATGCCCCCAGATCCTTCTGAGGGTTAGGACAAATGTCTATGTATGTTTGGATAATTCCCCCCAGTAAGCTAATCAATCACTCCCAATGAGTTCATTGGACCAGGTGACTCTCACTCATGTACTCTCCATGTGGGAAGAGATCTTAGAAGTCATCAGGTTCCATGTTGAGTTCCATGCCTTAATTAGGTTCAGTGTTCTAATAATCCTACTGAGAGTTTCTTTGAGCCCCAATCTCAAATGTTAAGAACATCGTTCTTATTCATTTGTTTTTCAGGCATGTTGAACTCTTCCTGACCCCAGTTGAGGTTTTCTTGGCAAAAACACTGGAGCAGTTTGCCATTTCCTTCTCCAGCTCATTTGACAGATGACAAACTGAGGCAAACAGGGTTAAGTGACTTGCCCAGGGTCATGCAGCCAGTAAGTGTCCGAGGGAGGCCAGATTTGAACTCAGGAAGATGAGTCCTCCTGATTCTAAGCCCAGTGCTCTATCCACTGCGCCACCTAGCTGCCAGTAGGAAATAAGTATTTATATAGCACCAATGTATGCCAGGTACTGTGCTAAGCCCTTATTTTACAAATTGTCACAATAACCCTGTGATGTAAAGGCTCTGATTATCCCCATTTTATAGTTGAGAAAGGTGTGATAACCAGAGGTTAAGTGACTTGCCTAGAGTTCCATAACTCAGAGGTGTCTGAGACCAGATTCAAACTCAGGATTTCCCAACTCCAGACATAGCACTCTATCTCCTGCACTGCCAGCTATCTGCTAGGGTGCATATAGTAAATCAAATATCCTTTGATTTCATGAAGAATAGCCAAGTGAGAGCACAGCAGAGAAAAGTAGATTTATGACACCAGTATTTGGAGGTAGCCCTCATATTAAATTAGATTTTAATTCAGTTAAAATCTAATCCTGAATTTCATTTTAACTTTGGAAATACTGCAACGGGGGTAAAAAAAAAAAAGTCTTCCATTTCAGACATTACTGGGTAAGATTATTCATCTACTCCTATGTTCACTGGGGTATTAGTGTTTCTGAATATGTCTTTCTTTTCTTTAGGCAACTCAAAGTCAGAATCACTTTTCAGATTTTAATTAGCCTGACCTTCATTTCAAATACCCATTGTATCATGGAGGCACTTCATACTCTCCTGACTTGTTAGCGCTTCTATGTGATCCCCATTTTATGTCTGACAATCAGAGCCTGTTCTGCAGTTCTGTGCCTATTAATGAAGCAATTGTGTGCTCTCTCTGGAGTCTCCAGTGAGTACCTAATGACCATCCAAGCCCTTGCTTGGAGTGTATAGCCAGCATACACTGGAGCCTCCTGCTCATCAGGATGCTCATTAAGTGGCCCAGAGAAAACACAAGCAATGTACCATAGACAGTTTTTGTTTGGCATTTAAATATTGTCAATATTTAACATTCTAAATAATTATGAGAAAGCTGGTCAATCTGACATAATGGGCATTGCCCATCTTGCTCTGTGGAGGGGCACAGCCTAATGAGTTTTTTCCTACTGGGGCCAAAGGACATTCTTTCCTTTTCTTTGGAGGCACAGGACCTGCAATTAAAATCATGACATTTAAAAACTGATTTTGGTCAAAGCTCCATTAAAATACCTATCATAGCACCAATTTGTGTCTTCATGAATTGATTTTGAGCTCTCCCCATTCATGGTCTCCCTTTTTCATACTAACTGCCATGGGGACATGGGGTGTTTGCTCTGTGAACAAATACAGAAACTTGAACAGGAGGAAGTCTCTCTTCTGAACCAAGCAGAAGGCTCTTCTGCAACTGAGCCCAGTTCCCTGGCTCCTGTTGCCAGTTCTTCCATCTTGGCAGAGTTATCGACAGGCATCATCAGAAATATTTGGGTTATGTGTCTTGAAGCAGAAAAGTAAGTAAGCAGTGGTCTCATTTTTCTTCACAATCGAGAGAAGAAATAGAGTATTGTATTTAATAAATTGGAAACAGCAATCCTAGGTTCTGTCCTCAACTCTGCCATTGACCATTAATGGGGCAGCATCAGCGTTGAAGCTCATTGTCTGACGTCTGGAGAAGAACTAAGAATTCTTTGAGGGGAACTGGCTCCAATGTCTGTTCTCAACAGGGAAACATGTCAGTTGATATATCCAAATCTTTATAAATAGAAATGGAGGTCCCAGGAATGGCAGAATGTAATGAGCCTCAGGCATTGGGGCGTCAGGAGCTCTGTGGGGTCACAAGTGATCATAATAACCCTCACAATGGCATTGGTGACGTATTAGGTATGACTCATTCATTGGTGGTGTGACAATGCTTTGGCCATCACCCAGAGAATCACTGTAACCGTGTATGTACACATTTGTGAAAACATACTAAGTCATTCATTTTTTTCAATGTAAATAATCTTTTTCCAATTTCTCCTTATAGGTACTGATTTTCAACTCTTAAATTAATTGAGTTAACTATGTCATGTAATGCGTAGCCTTGGAGTCAGGAAGTCCTGAGTCTGAATTCTTCCTCAGACACTTCTTTGTGTAGCTCTGTACAAGTCCATTAGCCTCTCTTGGCCTCTGTTTCCTCATCTGTAAAATGGGAATAATAGTGTTTGTGAGGCTCAAATGCAATTCCATATGTATTTGTACTCAAAAGTTGTCAGTCCTCAAAGTTCTATGTAAGTTGTTGTTCAGTTGTTTCAGTCCTGTCTGACTCTTCGTGACCATATTTGGGGTTTTCTTGGCAAAGATGCAGAAGTAGTTTGCCATTTCCTTCTCTAGCTCATTTGACAGATGAGGAAACTGAACCAACAGGGTTAAGTGACTTGTCCAGGGCCACACAGACAATAAGAGCTGGGGACCAGATTTGAACTCAGGAAGATGAGCCTACCTGATTCCAAGCCCAGGGTTCTCTCCACTATGGTGCCACCTAGAAAGCTATTATCTTCATTGTTTTACCCTGAATCCTTTCCAATTTCTGACTTCTGATTTTTCACACTTCTGCAGTTATCTCTCACAAAATTACTTCTTAAACCTCACAAAAACCTAGGAATTAGATAAGGCATATCCATTTTACAGTGGAGAATGCAAACATCATGGGGCTCCAGTCATGGCCAAGATCATAGACTGTTTAGTAGGCAGCTCCCAGTGGGCATCAGCTCTCCTGACACCCATACCAGACCAAATGAACACTTCAGGAAGGAGGGGGAAAGAAAGTAGCAGGAGAGATTGGTTAATAATTGGTTTTATCTGAGGGTCTGCATGAATGCATTCCAACAACAAACATTTATTAACCACCCACCATGTACAAGGAACTCAAACACCAACTAAACCTATGGAAACAAGCTTACTCCCTTTTTAAATTTTATTTTTATTAATCTGATCTTAACACCGAAAAAAAAAAATGAGACTTTTGGTATATAAAACAGAACAAAGAAAAAAGAATTGTTCATGAAACTGAGGCTCCCTCTTAAATAGAGCTTGTTTTTCTTTGAAAATGGGTAATATCTTCAACATGTGACTTTCTAAGCTGTCCTGCCTTGATGTTTCCTTTGGTTTCCTCATGCATTTATAGGTGCTTTCCCTTTTCTTTCCCTTTTCTTTTTTCTTGTCAGCCTAGCACTAAGGCCCTTTTTTCTTCACCCCAGTTTCCCCATTAACAAGAGTGGGGAACCCTTGCTATAAATATGGACAGTCACACAAAACAAACTCCCACACTGACCACATTGAAAAACTAACCACGTTAACTCAAGTTTCAGGACTCAGCTTTTGCATCCAATGAGAAAAATCAACATGGAATCAATGTAATGGAAAGGTCCTCCACTAAAGTCATATTCTAAATTCTCACTGTGGTGTGGGGAGGAGTACAGGCTTCTTGAAAGCTCTGTTAATGGAGGGACAGCCAGTCAAAAGCTTGGAATAGCAATGGAGTGTCATGGATGAGAAATGGTACGAAGGCTAGTGTAGCTGGACCACAGAGTGTTTGAAGAAGACTAATGTAGAATCCTGGAAAGAGAGACTGGGGCCAGGCTGTAAAGATCTTTCTGCCTTGTTCTATATGCAACAGAGAGCTATTGGAGTTTACTGAACAGGGAGAAAAGAATCGTGTCATCAGATCTGTGCTTTAGGAAAATTGCCATAGGAGCTGTGTTAAGGATGGATGGAAGAGAGGAGAGACTTGATGCAGAGAGATAAATTAGGAGGTCAGAGGTGATGGATAATGGAACAAGGGCAGTTGCTGTTTGGTGGGGAAAGAAAGGGACCAGTGGGAGCAATGTGAAGATAGAAACAATAAGATTTAGAAACTGATCCAGCGACACGTTGCCTTTGACTTCTGAGAGCTTCTGATTTAAGATGACAGCACCCACAGCCACCCAAAAGCAACAGAAGCAAAACTGCCTTAACACTGAGTAAGTTCAATGATTCCTAAGGAAAATTTTCAAAAAATCAATAAAATTTTAAAAGAACGTAAGCTTGAGAGCAGAGATAGGTCCATTGGTTTAGTTTACGTTGAGTGTCTTGCATATGGCAAGTAGTTCATGAATGTGTGTGGTTGGAACTGAATTCTTGCAAATGCTCCAATAAAACCAGACTATTAACCAATTATAATTATCAGCTCACAAAGGCACATTTTTTGAGAATGTGCATCCTTGCTGTTTTGGCAGCCAATATATTCTTCCTTCATTGTCAGGCCAGGCATCTTCTATCCGTGTGAGACTGAAAGCTTCATGGACACCTCATCATTTTTAAAGGAGACCACATTTAACAGGGAAGAAAAGGATTCCTTGCACTTTAGTTAGAAAACACAAAACTCATGTTGGCAAAAGATCATTCTTGTCAGATGCCTCTTTCTTAACATTGCCAGCCTTCTATTTCTAATTAGACCTTACCTCATCTTTTAAATTAGGAAAAGAGGGTTTTCCTTGTTGCATTTCCTAATAGGTTACTTGGTTGGTAGTTCTATTAATTTATCAGATTCTTTCTTGTCATGATATAGTAAAAACTTTGAAATGCCCAAATAGGGGTCCTTAAAAAGAACACAGTGATGAGGATGACATGTATATATGTTTATCACAGGGGATTATGATTCTGAATTTAAAATCTCCCTCATAGGGACCCATGAATTTTCCTTTCAATTGTGGTCTTCATTCTCCATTGCAAGAACAAAACACGATCTCTTTATGAGGAAAATGTTTGGAAAAAGTGAATACCAAATAAAATGAAAGGCTCCCTCCTAGGAATATTGCACTCAGACTGGAAGAGGAAAAGTATATATTGTGGGGTAGTAGCAAGGCATGTTTGTACTGACTCCTTGTAACCTGGGGACCAGGGAGAAATAAGTGCAGGTGTGAACACTGGGGCACATGCATCATCATAGGAATACATTCCTTTAGTTGAGGAACAGCCGAACTGGTCAGCATGGTGAGAAAATGATCTCTGTGGAGGATTTATACAGAGATGGCTCAAAGCTTCCACCAGCCTTTCCTTGGAATAGCCCCGACTGACAATTCTGAATGTCAGTTGGGAAAGAGAATATTGGCTTATGAGGGTGTCTGTGAGCCTGAGGAGTCAGACCTTCGACAAACGGGCAGAGCGGTCATCGGTAACAGTCTTACCCTTACTTTTCTAAATAGGATTGTGTTGTGTGGAAGAGAGGATTGTTTTGTTCAGCCCTGGAGGATGCAGTTAGGAGTAATGGGCAGCAGCTGCAGAGGCCCGTTTACGCTGGACATAAGGAAAAACTTCCTAATAGCTTCAGAGCTATCCAAAAGTGAAATCAGCCAACGCATTTACGGAGTCCTCCTCAGTGGTGGTCTTCAAGCCAAGGCTGAACAAAACTCGTTGAGGGACCTGCCTGCTCTTGGGCAGGCAGGATGTGAGCCTTTGAGGCCTCTTCCAGCCCCCAGATACTGTGGGTTATCGCCTCCTCCATCTTGTTCCAGAATGCATGATGTGGCCAGCTGAGGACACAGTAGATAAAACCCTCCTATTTTAAGGCCTAATTCTAATGTTCTTCCTTCAGAATGCTTTCCTGGATCTCCCCAACTAAAAGTCATCCCTCCTACCCCAAAACTCGCTGACACTCCTCTGCACTTTCTTATGACCTCAATACTCTATGTAGTATAATCAAGTCTCCTCTTGTGCATACAGGTATATATAGAAAGCCAACTGTACCCAGAGAAATCAAATGACCTGGTTTTCACCAAGAGAAAAATCTCTTCACATTCGTCACGTTCTCACTGGACTCCTGTGAGGATAGCCCTGTAGAGCTGATTTTCTCTCCCCAGATTTTCACTGCTCAGGAATTTGCAGCCATGAAAGTCTGGCCTTGAGATCCTGAAGTGAGGCTCTGCATGACCTTTTTAGTGATAAATACATTATTGACTGTTGATGAAGGCCTGCTGGTTTCTGCTTTGGGGAAATGTGCTTTGATATCCATCATGGCCCAGCAGAAGCCCTGACATGGATTTAGGAATCACTGCTGCTTCTCTCACTTCTTATGCAAGGAGAGGAGCCATCAAATGAAAACATGACTGCAGAAGATCACATTTATTCCTTTGTGATCCTTGACCCTCTCTGTGGTGCCAGTGAAGGTGACAGTACCATCAAGAGTGTGGGATTACAGCTCCCTACTTGCACATGGGCCCTGGACACCCCCAAAAGGAGCAGGACCAACCAACCGCTCATATGCAGAGCTCACAGCCAGTCCAACGAGCAGCCCCATCCATCTGTTCCAGACACACACTGGCATTCTGTTCCTATCTGATCTCCAATTCTGTGCGCCTGGCCCTTCCATTCCATGGCAGACCTACTGCTATCTCTGCCCAAGCTATGACATCATTTCTGTACAACTCTGTTCCAAGCCCTCCATTGTAACCTGGAAACCATCTACCCCAGTTTCCCCTGCGATCACTATGTATTCTGTCACTGTGAAGATCTGGAGGAGGGGGTTAATGGGCAATACTATAATTAGATTACCCAGATTACTACTTCTAAGTACCTTCATGAGGAGTCTCTGAGATCCCTTCCAACTCTAGCTCTTTGATCCTGATTAATGGACATCTTGTCCTGGGTAATAAAGACAACACTGTAGCTCTATCTGTTTACCTGTTTTCTGATTTCTCTCACCCCAGGAATTAGTGTCCTTCAGCAGTGAGTTCAGTACAGTATTTTATCAGCAGTACTTACCAATCATTAAAGCAGGAAAGGATGAAACAGAATGCTCTTCTCCCCTCTTTGTAGGAGGGCTGAAAGCTCAGTCATCATTTCATATGTTCTTTTAACAAAATTCAATACTAGCATTATGTCATAAAGAATATTTTTTTACTCCTAAAATTTTGGTAGCTTCCACTAGGTAAATTAGTGCTATCAATTAATGGTTGCATAGGCCCAGTGGATAGTTTCTTAGATAGTTAAATATAGATAGTTAAAAGGAATGAAACATGATCTAAATACATTTAAAAGGTGTTAACCTTAGCTAAATTGTAAGCTATGATAGCTTAGAATTGCACTAAGACCTTTGAGATACCCTATATAAAGAAACAACACATTAGCAAAATAACAGTATAGACTCTTTAACTAAACTTTAATCATCATCTTAGTTTTATAGCTAATCATAACACAAAGCAAGATTTTTTAATGCAATAACTTACAACAAAGATATTTTATTCACTAAACTCAAACTGTTATCAATAACTACTTAATGAAACTTTAGTGTTCATTCCTACTGTCATGTAAGTCTTTATTTTCTACTACATTTAGCACTTCCAGCTCTCCTTTTAATAACCTCCCATCAAGTAGCTTGTAGCTTAAGTGTTAAGAGCCCTTTGAATTCTCTCCTTCTGCTTGAATTAATTAACAGCTGCTCATAGCACAGCTTTCTCCCAAAGGTGCCTAGCTCTTGTTAATTAGCAAGCCTCTTCTCTCTCTCTCTCTCTCTCTCTCCTCTCTCTCTCTCTCTCTCCTCTCTCTCTCTCTCCTCTCTCTCTCTCTCTCTCTCCCCTCTCTCCCTCCCTCCCTCCCCTCCCTCCCTCCTCCCTCCCTCCCTCTCTCTCTCTCTCTCTCTCCTCTCTCTCTCTCTCTCTCTCTCTCTCTCTCTCTATCTATCTATCTCTCCCCCCCCACAACATGACATTCGTCGCTAACTCTCAGGACAGACTACATCACCTTTTCCCTCTTCCTATTTCCTCTATCTTCTCAGAATTCAATTCAGTAACCATTTATTAAGTGCTGCCTATGTGCCAGCATGGTACTAAGTGCTTTACAATTGTTATCTCCTTGAATCCTCACAACATCGCTGGGACCTAGGGGCTTTTATTGTCCCCATTTTACAGATGAGGAAACTGAAGCATAAGAGATCCAGGTTCATACAGCTGTTAATTGTCTGATGGTGAATTTGAACTCATATCTTTCTGGTTTCGGGCCCAGCATCCTTTCCACTGAACCACCTGGCCCTACAAAGGCATTGTCTTGTGAGATGGGTTGCTGACCTTAGGGAACAGCCAGTAATCTAGTATGACTAGAAGGTAGAATGCATGAAGTAGAATGATATGAAAAGAACCTAAAAAGGTAAACTGCAGTCTAATTATGGAGGGCTTTAAAAGCCAGTCTGAGGACTCTAGATTTGATTCAAAACCAATAGAAAGCCAATGATAATTGATTTTGGCCAATTTTTTGGAGGAGACATGGATGATACAATCATACACATCAAGGACATTATTTTGAAAATTATGTGAAAGAAGATTTGGAAAGGGAAGGAAGTAGAAGCAGGGACATCAAGTAGGAGGCTCTTCCAGGCAGGAGATGACATGGGTCTGGACAGGGGAAATAACCATGTGGGTTCAGAGAAGAGGCTGATCCAGGAGATACTAGATATTGTGCATGTAGAATTCATGGGAAGAGTCAGGGATGATCAGGCATCTGGGGCAATAGTGGTGCTTTCTACAAGTATTGGGAAGCTTGGGGGAAGGGAAATATTAGTGGGGGAGATAATGAGCTCTGTTTTAGACGTACTAAGTTTGAGATATTAATGGGATTTTTAATTAGAAACATCCAGAGGGCAGTTAGCAATGTGGGATTTGAATTCCAAAGATTCATGGATTCGGGAGTCATCTATGTAGAGGAGTTATTGAACACGTGGAAGTACACAAGATCATCAAGAGATGGAATGCATAAATTTCGATTCAACGTAAGAGATATTTTATTAATCACCTACTGTGTGTAAGGCACTATGTTAAGTACTGGGGAAACAGAGACAGAAACCAAATAGTTCCCTTCAAGGAGCAAAAAAAAGGGGAGATTCAGGAAAGAATATTAGTGTTATCCACACTTAAGAAGTAGGAAATAGAAAATAATTCTGCAAAGGAGACCACGGAGGAGGAGTCAGACAGGTAGGAGGAGAACCAGAAGAAACAGGGTCATAAAATTCAGTCAAGGAGAGAATATCCAAGAGAATGGAAGGATCAACATGGTCATAAACTTCAGAGATATTGAGTAGGATGAGGGCTGAGAAAAGATCATTGAACTTGTGATGGTTTAAAGATTGTTGGTAACTTTGGGAAGAGCAATTGCCTTCTAGTGGTGGGGCTGCAGATCATATTACAAAGAATTCAAAAGTGAGCAGGAAGTGGGGATGAAAGCACTTGGTGTAGACATTAGTACGGACATTAGTGATATTAGTGCTTTAAAGATTGCAAAGCACTTTTTGTACATTATTTCATTTGATTGTCACATGAAACCTGTGGTACTATATGAATAATCTATGGCTCAAACCTCATCTGCATAAGACTCCTTATTGGTAGAGACTCAAGCCTGTCATAGGGGCAAGAGCTTGAGATAAGAGAAATCCTGAAGCTCTGGGTTCGAGCTCTGAGAAGAACACATGGTCCCAAATTCTCTTCAGGTCCTTGAAGGTAAAGAAAGACTCTGTGAAGAAGCCAGCAACTCTAGGATGAGATGAGATGGAATGGGATTCTCTCCCATTGGGAGTGAGATATCTCAGCTCAACAAGACAGCGTACTGGATCTCACTCAAGGGGGAGTTCCCTAAAATCTCTGGTTTGGTAAAACAGGAATAGGAATATGATTGAGTTGCTAGCTCCTCTATATAGCAGGTTCTTCCTGGTCTTTTTCCCCCTTCAAGAACATGAAGAATATCTGGGACCACATATCTTTCTCAAAGAAAGAAGCCAAAGCACCAGGATCTTTCTTGTCCCAAGCTCTTGCCTCACCCAACTCGGAGCACTGAGTAATCATTCTTCACCCATGAAGAGTCTTGTGCAAATAGAGGTTGAGCTCTAGATTACATTTATTATGATTGACCCCATTTTACAGAAGAGGAAACCAAAATTTAGAGAAGCTAAATGACTAGTTTGTGGTCACAAAGCTAGTAAGACTCAAAGTCTTCAATCTTCTCACTCCCGTGATCTCTTCTTTCCTCCACCTCAGCTACTTATAGGGATAGTCACAATTTGGATTTCCCCATTGCCCATAATTATGCCTAGGGGTGGTGACCTGGAAGAACAAGATGATCCAAAGGAGATCAGCATATATTGAGAAGTCTCCAAGCTTGAAGGCAGGGGCTGGGGTGGAGAGGAAGACTAGGAGCCTGGGCCTGCTCTCTGAGAAAGAAAGAAGAGTAGCCTGGAGAGTAGTGGACTACAGCAGTCTGGGTCTGTTCAGGCTGATATTGGCAGAAAGCCAGCAGCCAAGCAAGGACAGGCAACTGAATGACCTCAGCAGAGGGGAGGGTTTAGAATGGCCATGGAGTATGCCAACTCTTCTTGTTTTCCCGGTGTCTCAGACCCAGATTGTGAGAAGAGGAGGAACCACGATTAGAGAAGGTAGACAGGGAGGTGTAATCTACAGAAAGTCAAGTTTCCATGAGGGTGACAGGGAAAAGGATAAAAGAAGAAAAGGTCTGGGATAATGACAGTGTTGAGAGCTCAGTGGAGCAAGAGGATACAAGACCAAGGAGTCAGGGGATTGAGCTGAATGGGAGGAGACAACAGGTTTGGTAACAGGGAAAAGGATTTTTGCCTTGGCAGGATGATTCTGAATCACAGGAATTTGGAGAAGAGGAGGGGAAGTTATAGCCATAGGATATAGGCAGTTCCAGTTGATTGGGCCCAACCACTGGGGACCCTTAATGACAGAGGTGGCATCTGTGATAGGGCAGCCTGTTCTCTCTCTGAACAGAAGAGAGATGGGGATGGTCAGCAGACATATTGGGCTGAACATCTGGATTGGAAACTACCTGGTGATTGAAGCCCCAAGGACCTGAATATACTCCTACTTGATTCCAGTTCCTTTTCTTACAATGGTAGAAGATAGCACAAACCTAGAAGATATGTACATGTTCCTTGTATCTGGGAGCTCAGGTATCTGAGGGCCTGGAATGTTCTTGTGACAAGAGCCCTAGTGTCTGAGGTCCTGGTCCTGAATGTGGTTCTTTAGATGTCTGAGGCCCTGGTACTGAGTTAGAGTCTTGACCATGGGTGTTTGAGGCCTGGTCTTACATTAGGGTCCTAGCCATGAGAAGCCTGGTATCACACTCCTCATCATGATAGGCACAGTATCTCTTACTGGTCATTTGATAGTTACATAGGGCTGAAAGATTGTTTTTTCCTTATTTGAGGGATACTAGGAGAAGTAGGTAACTGTTCCATACACCCAGGGCAGCAGGCTCTAGAATAAATAAACCTCCAAATCTAGTCTCTCATAGGGGTCAGATCTGAGGTGCCGACTCTCATTGATCAAGTGAGCAGAGCCTGGGGTCATGAGTATGATACATTTAATTCCACATCTTTCCTTTTGAGTATTTGAATATTTTTTGAATATTTTCCTAAGAACCAATTTCCTCTCATACAAAAAGCATGCAAATTCAGTGTTGTAGTCCTTATTCCGGGTAGTTAGGTGGCACAGTGGATAGAGTAGTGGTTCTGGAGTCAGGAAAACTCATCTTTGTGAGTTCTAATCTGGCCTCAGATACTTACCAACTGTGTGATCCTGGGCAAATCATTTCACCCTGTTTGCCTCAACTTCCTCATCTGTAAAATGAACTGAAGAAATAAGTGGCAGACCACTTCTGCATCTTTGCCAACAAAACCCCAAATGGGATCACAAAGAGTCGGACACAACTGAGCAGCAGGTTCTTACTCAGGAGGAAGCTACCACTCATGGACTCAAGTGTCTATAATAATTATTATCATTTACATTTGTTGGAGTTTTAAGACTTACAAAGCACTTTTCCTCACTCCCATTTTACAAGTGCAAATACTGAGGCATCATGGCTAGTGGTCTAGATTGGGCTGTAGCCCCAGGTTTCTGAGGCCACTGCTCTTTTCACTATACCAGACACTCTTAAAGATTCAAGTCCTGCGGGGAGGAGCCAAGATGGCGGAGTGGAAAGACTCACGTAAGCTAGCCCACAAATTCTGGAACACTGCAAGCCACACACCAATGCAGTGGAAGAGATTTCCGTTCCAGAGAGCCCTGGAAAGCCAACCCCAAAGGTCCGTGGTGCTCCGGACAGCAGAGCCCACCCCTGCGCTGCCCTGGCCGCGTGGCCCCAGAGGAGCAGATCCAAGCAGGCTTCAGGGACAGAATCTCCGGCGGCCGCAAAGGTCCCTCCACCCATAGGCTCTACAGGTCAGTGAGAGAGACTTCTGGGCTGGCCGAGGGGGGAGCAGGGTGTCTCCATGGCTCGGACCCCCTTGGGAGGCAGCGGCAGAGGGAGCAGCTGAGGCAGTGGCAGCCCAAGACTCCCAGAGCAGCAGGCAGGAGCTCAGGGCCATTACCAAAGGTCTCTGCATAAACCCCCTGAGGGAACTGAGCCTGGGAGGCGGCCCTGCCCCCACACAAGCACCAGAACTTAAGCTCACATTGACTAGCAGCCGCTCCTGCTGTGGAAAGCCCTGAGCCTGGGAAGCAGCATTTGAATCTCAGACCCGAAGCACTAGCTGGGTGGATCTAGGCGGGGGTGGAGAGGAATCTCAGAAGTCAAGTAACTGGCTGGGAAAAAGGAAGCAAAATAAGACCATAGAGAGCTACTTTCTTGGGGAAGAGATGTTCCTTCCTCCTTTCATTTCTGATGAGGAAGTACAATGCTTGCCATCAGGGAAAGACGTGGAGGTCAGGGCCTCTGTATCTCAGACATCCCAGGGGGATGTCCGGTGGGCTCAGGCCATGGAAGAGCTCAAAAAGGATTTTGAAAATCAAGTTAGACAGGTAGAGGAAAAACTGGGAAGAGAAATGAGAGAGATGCAAGAAAAGCATGAAAAGCAGGTCAATACCTTGGTAAAGGAGACCCAAAAAAATGCTGAAGAAAATAACACCTTGAAAAATAGGCTAACTCAATTGGCAAAAGAGGTTCAAAAAGCCAATGAGGAGAAGAATGCTTTCAAAAGCAGAATTAGCCAAATGGAAAAAGAGGTTCAAAAGCTCACTGAAGAAAATAGTTCTCTCAAGATTAGAATGGAACAGATGGAGGCTAATGACTTGCTGAGAAACCAAGACATCATAAAACAAAACCAAAAGCATGAAAAAATGGAAGAGAATGTGAAATACCTCATTGGAAAAACAACTGACCTGGAAAAGAGATCCAGGAGAGACAATTTAAAAATTATGGGACTACCTGCAAGCCATGATCAAAAAAAGAGCCTAGACATCATCTTTCATGAAATTATCAAGGAAAACTGCCCTGAGATTCTAGAACAAGAGGGCAAAATAAGTATTGAAGGAATCCATCAATCACCGCCTGAAAGAGATCCAAAAAGAGAAACTCCTAGGAACATTGTGGCCAAATTCCAGAGTTCCCAGTTGGTGGGACCACACACGCACGCACACACACACATGTACATGTGTGCGCACACACACATACACACATGCACACACACACAGAGACAGACAGCACAGAGTGAATTGAATAGGATGGGACCATATCTTAAAAGAAATTAAGGTAAATGGTGAGAGAGAAATGTAGTGGGAGGAGAGAGGGTGAAATGGAATGGGGTAAATTATCTCTCATTCAAGAGGCAAGCAGGAGACTTTTTAATGGAGGGAAAAAGAGGAGAGCTGAGAAAAAAACATGAAGTTTACCCTCATCACATTCGACTAAAGGAAGGAGTAAAATGCACACTCATTTTGGTATGAAAACCTATCTTACACTACAGGAAAGTGGGGGAGAAGGAGATAAGCAGGGAGGGAGGGATGATGGAAGGGAGGGCAATGGGAGAAGGGAGCAATTTGAAGTCAACACTCAGGGAGGGACAGGATCAAAAGACAGAATAGAAACAATGGGGGGCAGAATAGGAGGGAGGGAAGTACAGTTAGTCTTACACAACACGACTGTTATCGAAGTCATTTGCAAAACTACACAGATATGGCCTATATTGAATTGCCTGCCTTCCCAAAGAGAATGGGTGGGGAGGGAGGGATGAGGAGAATTTGGAACTCAAAGTTTTAGGAACAACTCTTTAGTATTGTTCTTGCTACTAGAAAATAAGAAATACAGTTAATGGGGAATAGAAAGTCATCTGGCCCTACAGGACAAAAGAGAAGATGGGGACAAGAGAAGGGAGGGATGATAGAAGAGAGGGCAGATTGGTGATAGAATGCTCGGTGTATTGGGGTTGGGGGAGGGGATAAATGGGGAGAAAATTTGGAACCCAAAATTTTGTGAAAATGAATGTAAAAAGTTAAATAAATTTATGTTTAAAAAAAAAAAAGATTCAAGTCCCATCCACAACGAAGTTCAGCGAGACTCTAACATCTAAAGGAGTTTGTAGAACAAGAATTCATAGTCCTGGGGAATCAGGTATGATTGCACTGGTCTTCATGAGACAGTAGGTTGTTAAAGGAACCAGGGAAAAGCATAGGATATATTTGAATAGGTGATGAATAACCATTTGGTAGTATTTAAGTACTGGAGACCTCTTGTTGGCCCAGGACATCCCTCAACTACCCTCCAGTTCTGAGTATTTACACTATCTACAAAATAAAGTCCATCCACATTTATGCCTATATTCTCCTAATACCCCCATGCTGGCCATTCATTTCCTCTAGCAGTAGAAATTTCACCAAATGTTATTTAATTCTGTAAGAAATATTGTGTTTTGTGTTGGATGTGTAATAGCAAAGGAAACCAGATTATCTGTCTCTGAAAATGCTTGAGGGAAGTGTGGAGGAGAGCACCTGGTCAGGGGAGTCCATAATCTAGCATTGATTTCCAGTCCGCTTTTCAGAACATTTCTTTTCCTCACCAATGCAAAAGCAAAGAAGCAACTTCATTGATTAGATTAGAGAAGGAGGAGACAAAGCTCCATGAATAACCATACTTTACCTTTGGAGGACCAAAGACCATGAGGGGATTTTTTTTTTTTTTTGGACTGAACCTCCAGTGGCTTCCTATTGTTTATAGAACAAAATATAAACTTTTGGGGCTGGCCCATGAGTCCTTCCATAACCTGCCCTCACATGCTCTCTTTCCTACCCTGTTCCACTGGAGTTCACTCACTGCTGCCATGTCCTTACCTTTCCTCCTCTTTCTTCATGTGAACCGTTTTCCTTGCCTAGTATGCTCTCCTCCTTTCCTTCTTTTCCTTCGAGGTTCAGCTTAGAAGCGTCCTTCTCTCTGGAGCCATCTCAGAAGGATTCCTATCCTTCCTCAAAGGTTCCTAGACTACTTTCTCCGGCTTTGTTTTGTTTTCATCGAGTCCTCCAATGAAATGAGTTGTGTTGTGACCAAGATATATGTCCCTACTTTCCGAACAAATATGTAAGTTCTTTACAGGCAGGAACGGTGTGTTCCATTCATTGCCTTGAACATAGCAGATGCTTAATAAATGGTTGTTAAATTTAATTCTATTTATCACATGCAGAGTAAGAAGCAACCTACACTTAGGTCACAGTGGTAAGAGTTCACCTCTGAAGAGGAAATTGTCCCTTCTCCATAATACTGGGAGACTTCATGGAAGTATGTTTTACATTAATCTTCAGTTAACCATGACAACAGCTTCCATTTTCTTTCATTGCACAGTGACTCCCATGTGGCACAGGGCCCCATCTGTTAATTTAGGGACTTCTGAAAGGAATCAAGAAATAGGATGGCAATGAGACCTTGTGTTGTTCTCAGGGCTCTTTGCCCTGAGGTGGGGAAGACAGTCAAATGTCCTTCTGCCAACTCGATTCTGGCACTTGGGAAATTAGAGTAACATATCTTGAGATCAGCTCTGAACATTTTGTCTTCAAGAAGCACTTTAATGAATCTGTCAGAGATATGAGACCCCTGTGATTTGACTTGGCCAAGGAAATTGTCTATACTCATGATGCCCAGAGAAAATTTCCAAGTGAAGTTAGTTCATGTTTCCTTTCATTATCCTTTCCTTCTGTCTAGTCTTTTTGTTTCAATGCTCAAGTCAAAGACCGTCCTGCCCCACTGGGATTCAGACAGATCTTGCACTTTTCTTTTCCTCTTGCCTCTGCTTCATACCCTTCATCTGGGACTGACTCCTTGATATGGTTAATCGAAACTAACATAAAATTAGATATTAGCTTAGGGCAGAATTTTATTTTTCTTTACTCTATATTCAGAAGGTGGTAGATTTGTACAATTTCTCTTACCATGCCTGTTCTTGACGGCTGGCCTCAGAGCTCAAATCTTGGAAATAAGAGTTAAGAGTTAATAAAATACGATCCTACATATTTTATTGATTCATTATGTGTGTGATGTTCCATAAATCACCTCTCAGTTCCTCCCTGTACTAAATCAAGAGACAGATCCTCTGACAGAGTGAATGGAGTTCTGGCCTTGTAATAATGAAGGGTCATCTTGGCGCATCTCTGGCTTCTGATGCTCTCTGTGTGGCATTGAGCCAGTCAACTACAGAGCCCATCAACATGCCCCCTGGCAGACTCTCTAAGCCATAGCTAGCTTGTGATCTACAGCATTTTCTAACTCACTGCATAAAATAGACATAAAATTACCCATGCTACCCAAGTTTACAACATGGGTGTTACAAAAGCAAGTAAATAGATTTCAGGAAAATGCTCCGAATTCTTTGGGCAAAAACTCTTCCACTCTGCAGGTCCCTGCCATGGCTTCTGAACTGACAATCAGTTGGACTTATGGCCCAACAAGAAACAACACAGAGCAGGGATCTTTATTTCTACTTCTGATTCCTAATCACTGAAGGGTATTTCTTCATTCCACATTCATTGCTTAAGCCTCTACTATGTGGCTAGGACTCTGCTGCGCTCTGGACGCTCTGAAAGGTGTAAAAAGCATTTTTTTAAATCCCTACTTGGAGTAATTTGTAGCATAGTTAACAAAACCTGCAATAGGAAATAGGACTCCTGCCTTTGGCCCCTTACACTCTCCAGTTGTGGAATGCCTTTCTTACTTTTCCCATGTTCAGTGTGGGATGTTTGGGGTAATCAGTCACAGAACTCAGCACCTACATTCCCAGCCACCCCTGGTTGCTGAACAATATAGGAGACACATAAATCCAGTAGCAAAAGTACTTAAGACCTGAACCAACATAAATAACAGGGAAGTCATTTAAAAAGTGAAAATGTGCTCTGTGCCCATACACAAACACATCTGTCTCCCCATATACAAGATGGAGATGAAAGCCTTTGGGAGGGAAACTTAGAAAGAGATGGGGAGACTTAGTCCCAGAGGATTCTGGCCTTAAAGCTCCTACACCCTGTTTGTCCATGGACCCCAGGACTCTGCTAACCCTGTCAGGGCCCAGGTTCCCTGTGTGATGTGATACATAGTGGGCTCTGGGCAGCTAGGTGGCTCAGTGGATAGAGTACTGGATCTGGATTCAGGAAGGCCTGAGTTCAAATCCGGCCTATTTGTGTGACCCTGGGTGAGTCACTTAACTCTATTTGCCTCAATTTCCTCATCTTTAAAATAAGGTAGAGCAGGAAATGGCAGACCACTCCAGTGTCTTTGCCAAGAACACATCAAATGGGGTCACAGAGAGTCAGACATGACTCAACAGCAACAACTGGTCAGTGTTAAATTATTTGCGATTCAGAGACACCCCATCTGTTATTCCTTAGATAATTGCTTGCGGTTGAACCCCTGCTTCGACTATTTCATTTCAAAGTTTGATTTTCCAAGGCTTTTTTTTTTCTGTCATGTCATATAAGGTGAGAAAGATTCCTCATTAGCTGATTCTCATAGATGCAATGTCAGTGGGAGGCTTCAGCCTTTCAAGGCAGCCATGGAAAAACAGCTTATTTCAAGGGGCAGGGGAAGAAGGCAAGGATAGTTATCAATCTAGGAAATATACCAGCGTCCGAATATCACTGCTTTGTTTATTTACTGATCTAATTCTTTAAAAGAGTACCTTTGACTTAATGCCATGTTTATGTTAATTAAGCCATACACACACATGTATATACTCACACTTCAAAAGCTCCACCGAGTGAAAACATAAAAAGAAAGACGAGTCAAAAGAGTATCAGATTTTCCAAAGATCTCTAAAAAGCTTTGAAATTTATTATGAGAGATTTCAGACACTGGCTGCCTTGGCAGCATTTCCAAAACAGCAGGGCTATGGAGACACCTTCTGGGACTTCAAAAGAACTAGCCAGCTCTCAGGGAAATACTAAAAGGAGAAATTTATCACAGAAAGAAGCGCTGGGTCACATTTCTTTAGACGTCTCTCAGACATACAGTGTCTGATTCAGAGACAGAACTTCGCTGTAGGTGGAGGAAGATACAGGTAAAATCACCAGGAAGTCTTGATTCCAGAGTGAAATTGAAATGTGTCTTCACCCTCTAAGTGAAAACAGTTGTTAGCTTCATTTCATTCTAACAGAGACGTTGGATAGAGCTGGTTTCATTTTATCTTTATTTATGACCTCTAATTACTTTTAAAATTAAAAAAAAGAAGATTCTGTTTTTGTCCCTGTAAATTATAATAAGAAGTTACCCCAAGGAACAGCTCTTGCCTACACCCTGAAAGGGTCTAGAATCAGAACCCATGTTTCTCTGCTTGGCATTTTGACCATCATCCTTATCACCAAATGCAGTTTTGTTAGGGTTCTTATGGACAGGAGATGTTTCTTGGCTAACCCCCTACTTCAACTATTTTATTTCAGAGCTTGGTTTTCCAGGACATTTTGGGGGAGCCATATTATATAGCATGAGATTAGCTGATTCTCCTAGATGCAGAGGTCAGTGGGAGGCATCTAGACCCTTCACAACCTATATGAGCCACCACTGATATGCTTTTTTGTTCACTGTGCTCCAAATGACTCGGGTCCCAGTTATCTTTTCTACGATTTTATTATTTCCCCATCCCACCTTGGAGGCAGTTAACATTTGGAAGCATTCTGATCCATTTGGAAGCTTTCTGGTGCATTTGAATACCAGAGGCTGAACAGCAAGGTGTTTTCCATAATGGCTGTTTGTCTCTACTTCCCTTCCCTTCTGATTTGACAAAACTAGAACTCTGAGGGCATGGAAGGCACAGAGCCAGCCCCATCTGTTCCAGCCAGTCATTTGTCTGATGATGTGGGAGGATCCCATTTGTGGAAGACCACAGCTTCAAGGCCAGGGTGATCAATGTGGAAATGTGTTGTGGGCTTTGCACATGTGCTCACAGGCTCAGTGATAGACACGTTATAAAAAGAATTTTAAGTGATGATAATCATTTTGTTTCCTGTAGAAAGAGGAGCCAATTTTCTGTGTTATCTAGAGCGAGTTTGCCCTGTGTGGAGGCAAAGGAAATGAAAGGTTAAAAGAATAAAATATGGGGAAGTCAGATGACTTAAAGCTAGAGTATAAAAATGGCCAATAAATGCAAAGATTCTGAAAAGAGAAGGGAGCTGTGTAGGGGCCATCCCCGCCACTTTGTGAATGGTGGAAATATTAGGCAGGCTATGAGGAGTTCCATCTACTGTGAGAAATGGTACTCATTCAACATTTAGGTAATGAGAGCATATACAAGTATTCTGCATGGTAAGAAAGTAGCTTCATATGTGGAAGGTAATTATAATAAGCGCTAACATTTCTGTCATGCTTACTGTATACTGGCCCCCTGCTAAGCGTCCTCACAACAACCTAGCAAGGAGGGGTTGTTATTCCCATTTTATAGATGAGGAAAGTGATGAAACAGAGAGGAAATGACTCGCCCCGGGTCACACAGCTAGGAGATGTCTGAGGCCTGACTTGAACTTGGGTATCTCTAGCTCAAACTTATTTATTCATGATTAATTATTAATTTAGGAACAATTAATTATTAATAATTAACTAATTAATCAAATTGGTTATTTGTTATTGATTAAATGATTACTTAATGATAATTAGTGTTCATTAATAATAATTGCACTTATTATCTATGATAATAATATAATAATCTCTGTCATAATAATTACAGTAGCCACACACTTGACAAATATTAGCTTCTATTTTGCTCTTCACAACAACCCTAAGGGGCAGGTGCCATTATTATGGCCATGTTACAGAAGAGGAAACAGGTGGAGAGGGATTAGGTGATTGCCTCAGGTCACACAGCTAGTTAAGTCTCCGAGGCAAGATTTGTACTCCAGTCTTCAGGTCTAGCCACTGTGCCACCTCACTGCGGTCTTTCTGCCTGTTTCAGATGGAATGGTCTGTGTTTACCATGCTTATAATGGTGATAGAAGAGGGAATTCTGCATCTTTAATATTAGGGATTTATGAGGATAAAGGCTGTTTGAGCCTCAGCACTTACTATGGCAGTTTCTCTGTCTTTTCAGTAGAAAATTTGTTTTAGAAATACATCTTTAGCCTTTAGGGAAGGAAGCTAAATGAGCAGATGAGTGCTGAGACATTCACAATTCACCAAACATATTCGCATGTATTACCTGGTTTGAGCTTCATAACAACTCTATGAAAATAGGTTCTTATGATGTGTTATACAGGTAGTTATTGTATATATTAATATATAATACATAATTATACATATAACATATTATATGTATAATTATGTATACAGATATAATTATCAAATAGGATAATACTATCCACAGTTAACAGATAAGATACCAGAAGCTAAGAGAAATTAGAAGATTTGTCCAAGAACACTTAGATGGTGAATGGCAGAGCTGGGACCCAGGTCTCCCACATCCCTGGTGTTGGTGCCCCTTCTGCCATACTGCCTTGTACTGTATACCATCCAGTCTACTCACTTTGGGTCCTGCTGAAGTCCTGTCACTTCTGGGGGCTTTCTGATTGCCCCAGCGTAGACATTCTTCTCCCTCTTCTCTGAACTGGCTGAGCATATTGTCTACACCAGTCTTTCTGGCATTTAATGCACACACTACTCTAAAGCACTACTTAATTTCACTGTCTTCCTCAGCTAGATTGTAATCAACCAATACACATGTATTAAGTACTTACTATGTGCTGGGCATTCATTGTGCTAAGAACTGGAGACACAAAAAGAGGCAAAGGCCAGTCCCTGCCCTCAAGGAACTCACAATCCCATGGGAGAGACAACGTGCAAACAAACACATTCCAAGCGAGCTGTCTTCAGGATAAACAGGGGGAAGGCACTGGATTTAAGAAGGGTCAGGAGCTCTAGAGGTCAAGGTACATGCCACATTCCTCTTGCGTCCCTCTCATTGCCTGCTTAGCACAGGGCTCTGCACTTGGTGGGCATCAGACATATTCTTGTCAAATGATGACTTGGGAAATTGTGTTCTATCATTCAGTCATTTATTCATTCACGCACACATGCATTTATCATCAGACATGCATTAAGTGCCTCCGATGAGGACAGCGTTACTGTAGCCACTAGGGAAGATGCACAAACATAAAATAATCCCTGCCCTCCAAAGAGTTTACATTCTAGTAGATGAGATAATACAAATACCAAGTAATAGTAACTTGTATAATAATACCACCAAATAATAACCCAAGGGCAAGCGTTTACACATAGAAGGTTTGCAAAGCATGTGAGATGTGCAATCTCATTTGACCCTCTCAGTCCATCCTGTGAGGAGGGGGCTATGCTTGTGCCTGTTTTACAGATGAGGACACTGAGGCTGAGCAGTTCAATGACTTGCTCAGGGTCACACAAGGCAGAATTTGAACTCACATTTTCCTGACTCCTAGCTCCTAGGACCACCTAGGGGCCAAATGAGTACAACAGAATGGTCAGTAAGAAAATGAGGGGAATCCTGTGCTGAGATCAGAGGTGAAGACCTCCCCTCACTGACAAAAATCAGGGAAGGGGGATCACAGGAGACTCATTCACAACGATTCCCATCTCCTCAGGTGACTTTCCACCACTTCAGCAGCCATCTGTCCACTATGCAGAAACCAAAACAGTAAATGTGTCTAACAAAAAGCAAAGATATTAACCCAAACACAAAATGTTCTTTTCAGTCCATTTTAGCACTGAAGTGTTTCTAATGAACAAAAAATGAAAGGAAATAAATGTGTTTAAATTTTAAAATGTGCAGCCCCAAAGATTGTATCGATTTTAAGCACCCAAGAGTTGAAAATCTAGTAGGAGAGGGGAAATTGCCTTACCCAGATCAGAGCTGGTAATAAACTGTGGTAATCACCTTCCGCCCAGGCTCTCTCCCTGCTGAGCCAAAGGGACTCTTCATCTCTTGCAGCTCTAATGGCCCTGATGGTTTTTGTTGTCGTTGAATAGCTTGGGGATCTGAGGATTATTGATTTTTCTTGTTGGCGGCTCGATTTCCTTTTAAAAATAACTGAATCGAGTCCAGTTTGGGTCAGTACAACGTGAAAATAATCATCCAGGCCCCAGGAATAAGATGAAACCTGATCCGAATAATTTGCTGACATTATGACTTTCTTTTAATGGTTTTTCAGTTTTGCTCCTGGTTGTGCCCTTTTGACAGCATCATTATGTCCGACAACTTCGCAGGATTTTACCAAACACCAAGTATAGCCACCTGCTGATCGTGCTGGACAGTGCCTTGCAAACACCTGCACAGGCCAAGACCTGGCAAAATCACAGAACTAGCCAAGTTTGTCTTTGGTACTCCTCCCTTTCCTTTCTTCAGTTTTCTCTGCTTCCCTAATTTTTCCTCTCCTTTGCCCCTTAGCTTGCTGCCCAGGAAAAGCAATCTTATAAACTAATTTTTACTAGAGTGTACATGATTCCCCTACTCAAGATAATTGCATTTTCAAGGAGTTTCATCCCTGGAAGAGGTCATTTTGTTGATTCACATGCAGCCTCCTCTACTCATATAAATCTGTAACTAAGAGTCTTAGAGAGATGGCTGGGGTATTGGAAATCCCACAGCCTGTATGTGTCAAGGACAGGTCTTTTAGTTTCCATGACTGGCTCTCTATCCACTAGTCCACTGACTTAGAGGAGGCAGTGCTTCAACAGTTCAGTGAGTGTTTGTGCCACAGTCCTGTGCTGTCTCTGCCCTCATAGAGAAGGGTGAGATCTCCTGTCAGACGGTGGATTCACACAGAGGATGCTATCATAAGATAGTGTGACACGTACCCTAAAAGAGGGAGCTTCAGGCACTTCACAAGAGCACCTAGAGTAGTAGCAGCATGGCTCCACTCCCAGCTCTGCTACTTACAATCAAGTGATCTTTCCTCTCTGTGCCTCATTTTCCTTATCTGAAAGATGAGAGGGCTGGACTAGATGGCCTCCAACTTTCCTACCTGCCCTGCCCCTAGCAATGGCTTCTGGTTAGGGTGATGAAGAAAGGAAAGGAAGTGACATCGTCTCATTCAATGCTGTGACTTTACCAATCTAAAGAGTTTGAATGCCATGCCCACTGGCAGTAAATAGGGCAGCAAGATCCATGTGGAAGTCACATCCCTAACATGCAAACCCAGCATTCTTTTCCCTAGCCACCTTTGCTCTCTAATGCTTGCAAGGTTAATAAGGACAGCCTCACTCCTTACCTCTGACCACAAGCCCAAGGGGCACTTCGCTTCAGAACTGTTCCTGTTTCCCATGTTCTGTAAGGTGTTTTTTCCCACTGGTCATAAGTGAAATTGTGGGTTTGCTTTGCAAACTACTCCAGCTCTGTTCTTTTTCGGCCCTGTGTCCCACAAGTCTGGGATTTTGAAGAGAGAGAAGCCCTTGTTACCCAAGCTCTGAGATCTGTGGTCTGATGGCATTGCTTCAGACCTCTCAGTTACCCTAGAGGGGATTTAGTAAGTGATTCTGAATTTCTTCCTTTTGTAAGTTCCCAGGCTGTAGTGATAACCCCCAAATAATTATCACATTCAACTCTGGAGCCACCTACTATTATTTCTGTCTTCTAGGACTGTGTGGTCAAGCCAAAGGGTTATTTATGGTAGATGTGTCTATCAGGGGAAAGGGTAAATTCAATTGCTGAAGACAAGAAGGACCTTCACATGTTTCACAAGACCATCCCAGGAGCCTTTGGCTCAAGTAAATCACTCTTGCCTGCCTCTTCCTCACCAACATCTTTATATGTCATTAGCCTTTGTTCAGTGTCTCCTCAGTAGAGAGAGAAGGCAGCTGGTGGTGCGGTGGGTAAAGGTTGGGTCTAGCATCAGGAAGATTTGAATTGAAATCTGGCCTCAGACATTTACTAGCAGTGTGACCCTGGGGAAGTCATTTAACTCGTTTGCCTCAATTTCTACAGTTGTAAAATGGGGGTAATAACACTTCCTTTGTGGGGCTGTTGTGATAATCACAACCTCCCTTTATGAAACTTCCTCTGACTCCCCCACTTCTCACTGCACTTGTTTCATACTTAAATTTTCTCATGTACTTTTCAAGTATCAGTTTATGTCTTAGCTATTTGTCAATATATGCTAGCCCCTTGCTAGACTGCAGTCTCAGCAAGGACGATGGAGCTGTTCTGTTTGTCTTTATCCGGCACCAATGTCCATTGTGGAATTCCACTGGTGAAAGTCTGCTCACTTCATCCAAATGCCCTCAACAAGCACGTTCTCAATTCATACAGGGACAATCTTCATAGTTTGTTTTTAATAGATGAGAGAGTTGGCAAATAGGTTGGGAGTGAGTCATATTCTATTGGTCACCTTTTTTCAGTATTTATAAGGTTGGAGTTTTTTTTCATGGCTTTGGTATCTTTCCCTCCTTTACACACACGCACACACACACACACACACACACACGTATATACATATAGATAGATGATAGAGCTAGATAGAGAATAGACAGACAGATGGACAGATAGATAGATGGATAGATAGATAGACTGACAGACAAGTAGATAGAAAGGGCTACAAATAGAGAGATAATGGACAGACAGACAAATAGATAGACAAGAAGATAGGCAGACAGATAACTACAGATAGATAAATACACAGACAGAAAGATCGATAGGCAGACAGATAGGCAAGTAGACAGACAGCTGAAGATAGATAGACAGACAGACAGATTGTGAGGTTCAGTCTGACCATTTTCCCCATTCTCTGTAATGCCACTTTCATCTCCTTGATAAGCATGTCAGGGACTGTAATGTTAGGGTCCAAGTGTGGTGCTTCCATTATCCTTAATGGAAAAAGGTGTAGAAAGTAGAAGAATGGAATGTTTATTGATTGTGAAAAGGTCTTTGATTCAGAACAAAACACCTACCCTATAGACCTTTGTGCAACCAGGTGTCTCCCATTCATCCATTCATACGCTGTGAGGATGCATAAACACGAAAAGTCATTCAAGGTGCTGCAGAAGATGTAACAGCAGAAGTAGCTCTGTTTGGGGTGGTGTGATACTCAGGGGAGGCATGAAACAGGGAGGTGGCTGCTTGCCAAAGGTGATGGGGAGGATGCAGTGCAGAGGGAGGTTAAGGAGAGACCCTGGCAGTGGTAAAGCACTCCAGAGACTCCTATTTGTGGATGACATTGTGTTGGTTGCATCAAGACACTGATGCAAGCCCCCAGACATCGCAGAGACTCCTAAAAGGGATCTCTAATCACTCAAAGGAGCTTGACCTATCTATCCACACAGGAAAGGCCAAATGGATGAAGAATGTTTATTACCAAGATTTTAACACACATGCATGTTGATGGACATCCTATTGAGCTTGAGTGTGTATTGGAACAGACAGTACAGCTAGACAATAACTAGCTGGGCTCAGAGTTGGAAAGGAGAAAGGTGAACTGGATTGCTTTTAGGAAGTTACAAACACTTAATTAGTCCAAGCTTCTAATGAAAACAAAGGTCCATCTTTTCCATACCAACATTTTACGGGTATTGATACATGGCAATGAAACATGGAATACCATTGGCTACAAAGAACTAAAGATAAATATCCCACAAAGGGCGATGACAAGTTAACAGTAGGCATGGGCCACATGCAATGTATAGTCAACAAGGAACTCCAAAAGAGTAGAAGCAAAGGATGTAACTGCATGGCAGAAAGGAGATGGGCTGGTCACATGGAAAGAGCAAGGCATCCCAGGTAGACAGTCAGAATGTCCACTGGTACCCTTGAAATGTCATAAGAAAATAGATAAAGCATCCAAAATATGGGCTGAACCCCTGTGGTAAGGCATGGGGAGAACATGAGTAAGAGTTACTTCAGATGGGCAAGCATAGTTGCAAGGTTGGGGAGAAACCCCAAATCAATTAGATCACAGATCCATTTGCATATTGGAACTTCAAGCTCTGCACACAGTAGGTGCTTAATAAATGTTTGGGTTTTTTAAGTTGTTAGTTTATTTTTAATTTATGGAATAAAAGAAGCATTTTCATAACATAGTATAGTAAAAAAGATGATTACATATTGAACGGCAAATCTATTATGTACAATTTGCTATTCGTTTAAAATGTACAAGAAAGATATCATGCAAATTTCTTTTTTTCTTCCTTCTCTCTCCCCACCCTGCCCTAGAGATGGCCACCATTTGATACATATATGTAAATTATTCTGTATTTGATCTGTGTATCAGTTCTTTCTCCGGATGCACATAGGGCCTCTTTCCTCATATGTCCTTTATAGTTAATGGGATATGTACGATGGTCAAAATCACTTATTTGCTCAGTCATTCTTAAAACAATATTGCTCTTACTGCATATAGTATTCTCTCAGTTCTGCTCATTTCACTCTTATTTCTTGCAAATCTTTCCATATTTTTCTAAGATTGAGCTCATCATTTCTTATAGCACAGTAGTATTCCATTGCAATCATATTCCATAATTTGTTTAACCATTTCCCAGTTGATTAACATCCTGAAATTTCCAGTTCTTTGCCAGTACAAAAAAAAAGCTGCTATAAACATTTTAAAACATGTAGATTATTTACCTTTTCCCTTAATCATCTTTGGAGAGATACCCAATATTAGCATTACTGGGTCAAAGGGTATAGGTAGTTTAACAACTTTCTGGGCATAATTCCAGATTGCTCTCCACAATGTTTGGTTCAGTTCGGAATTCCACCAAAAATGAACTAGTATCCCAATATTTCCACATCCCCTCCAACATTCTTCGCTTTCCCCCTTCAATCATTTTAGCCAATCTGTTAGGTATAAAGTGATATCTCAAGGTTGTTTTGATTTACATTTCTCTAATCAATAATGACTTGGAGCATTTTTTCATATGGCTATATATTGTTTTGATTTTTTCATCAGAAAGCTGTCTATTCATATCCTTTGCCATTTATCAATTGGGAAATTATTCATATTTTTATGGATTGGACAAAGTTCTTCATATATTTTAAATATGAGTCCTTTAACTGAAAAACTGTCCATAAAAATTTCCCCCCAAAATTTTCTGCTTTCCTTTTGATCTTGGCTATATTGGTTTATTTGTGCAAAACCTTTTTAATTTAATCAAAATGATCAATTTTACACATAACTTTGTTCCCTATCTCTTATTTATTCATAAATTTTTCTCCTGCTGTAAGTCTGATAAGTAATATGTTCCATGTTCTAATTTCCTTGTAATATCTCTTTACATCTAGTTCTTCTATCCATTTTGACATTTTCTTGGTAAATGGTGTAAGATAAATGTTTGTTGAGATAGAAGGTAAAACCAGATGAAAATGAGCAAGCTACTCCCTTCGCCTGATGGAAGGCTTTATTTCTACATACATATTACACACATGTTCATGTATGTGCATATACATGTATGTATAATGTGTGTGTACTTATGTATAGAAACCCCTAAGTCTTTCTAAGCCACAACTAATAGAATCTTACCTCCTTTCTTTGCATGGATAGGAGACAAAGCACAGACCTATTCATTGAACATTGGAGACAAATCTGATACCTGAATCCTAGATCTTTGACGGAGATCATGGTCTTTCTTTACCACAAATCTAGAATTTGACCATTTGTTTCAGAAACAGGGTGCCCTCCTTGGCCTGATTCCAAACTTCTGGGAATATAAACTCTAACTTTATTTTGCAGGTTTGTAACAGGGCAACGTAAGCCATACGCTGCCCCACTTCGCGTTTGGTCGCAGACACTGGACACTCAACAAGATTTACTTCCAGTAACCTCAGTATCAGCAGCTTCACCAGCAATCCCAGTACCACCAAATTTAGGAGCAATTGATACCAAGGAATTTGTTGAGTAAGTATAGATATTTTGAAGCAACATTAGCAAAGATTCTTTCAAGTGTTCATTATGTTTATCCATATGGAGATGTGGACATGGATATGGCCATGGACGTACACATAGACATCCCTTCCCTTTCCTTTGGAAATGAGCTCCTTCTGTCCTGTCACCTCTTATCAAAGGTCAGATCTAGGTCACCACATGGAAAAGGCTAGGCGAATTTCCAAGAACAAAGTATTCCCTCCAGGGCACACCCTCACAATGACATCTCTCAATAAATTATTAATTCTCTTATTGAGCATTCTGGAACATAATCAGCTGTCTGGAAAGCTACTTACTTTTCTTGAGACTTTATAGAGTGCATACATGACCACAAAAGCAGAGTGAGTTAGTGCCCAGTTATTAAATTACATTGCCTTCTCCCCTCCCTCCTCCCCTGCCCCCCAAGTCCATCTCCAAAGCCATGGGCATTTTCCTGTTGGGCTGAAGGTTTTGTGCTTTCCTGTGTAAGGAGAGGGGTAGGGGCTGCTGAAGGAAGTGTAGAAAGTAGTGAAAGTAGTAATTGCCTGCCTTTAGATGGCCTAGGCCAATGCCCACCTGAAACATGAATCCCTGTCTACATAATACCTGACAAGGGGTCACTTAGTGCCTGTTTGAAGATCTTCAGTAATGAGGGACTCACTTCTTTCCCCTGGACAATAGATTCTCTTGTTAGGACCCATTGACCCTGCTTCACCCAGCGTCTTGAGAATATGCCTGTCGTGTTCTGTGAAGTTATCCAACCTCTCTGGGATGTCTCTTTCCATTAATACTATTTCCCTGCTCCCCCATTTCATTTGTTCTTTTGGTGGGTAGGGTAAGAGGGAATGTGGGGAAGGTGGTAACAGTGTCACTCAAGTGAAACACTATATTCCAGTAGCCAACCTGCTAACTCTCCAATATCTGATGAAATTCTCCAGGCATGTCATTCTGGGTGAGAATAACATGAATGAAGAAGCAGAAAAGAAGGTTCTACAGCCACAAGATATAGTCAACACAGTCAATGCAGAAGTAAAGTGTTTTTTTTTTTTTTCCCCTAATAATGAACTGACAAGAATACAACCCCTTTCATAAGACAGACTGTAGGCCAGGAGCATAAGAGAAAGGTCACTAGGAACCCTATGAGGTCTGGGTAGTGTAGGGTTATAGTCGCTTTCCTGATGGGGCATGCATATCATTGTACCCAGGTCAGATGGACCAGGACAGCTCAGGGCACCCCTGCCACTTTAATATAACATGAATTGTATTTTCTGTAACGTGAAAAACTGCAGTGTTCTGAGAAATGCTGTGGATGGCGATTGTATGAGTGACATGAGTGACAGATCCTAGACAGGGGAAGTGGAATAGAGTTCGTAAACCCTCCAGTAGTACAGTCAGGGGTCAGGGCATAAAGGAAAGTACAGAGTTGCTAGCTTTCCCTTGGTCTTTTTATTTCCAGCCACTGAAATCAAGCCTCGAAGAAGTAGAAAGAGAATTAATAGCCCAGAGTCAGGTGGAATTCCAGGACTCCCTGTGGGTCTTTGAACAGGATGAGTCCCTTTCCATTGGGGTGGAAGAAGTAAGTTAACAGCTTGTATTTACTCTTCTCATGCACAATTTCCCTCATTTTTTCCTCTGTCCCCCAGTAAGAGTCCCTGATCTGACCTGTCCCTCACCTTTGTAACTTCAGGTCCAAATACTCAAGGAACTGGAAGGTGTTGGTACCAAAACTCCAATATAGCATGAAAGGCTCAAGTTCCTACTTGTATCTTGTGCTGCCCTGGCTTGCATATAAGGAAGGAACTTCCTAGAATCACAGCTCATTTTGTACTGAGTGTTGGCAAGAATGGGCCAGATCTCTTCCATGGGATTCGTGTTCTCTGTTGAAGGAAAATGAAGAAGCTAGAATAGATGACCCCCAAAGTCCTTTCCCTTTCTAATTCCTATAATCCTGTAGTTTTATGGCAATATTCCTAAAACTCCTTTGTCTAAGATGCTGAGATCAAAAGGAACGTAAACAAGTCCATTACGCTTTGCTAAAAAAAATATTGATCCAATGAATGTTAATAGAACTGAATTTCCAACTGGGGATACAGAGAAAGATTTAGATCACAGTTGTTTTGCATCTGCTTTGTTGGATACAGAAAACCCAGTGTTGTGTTCTGAGCTCTCCGCTTCGCATAGTGTTTCTAATAAAGCAGATGCTACCTTCCTAAGTTCCTATTGGTTGCCTTGAGTGAACCATCCCCATAGACCACGCATGCTGGCAGTTCAGAGTGGATGATGTCAGAGGTGGAAGGGACCTTCAAGACTGTGTTTTGTTTTTTGTATCTTATCATGGCTGTATCATCTGAGGCTCAGTTTCAATAAATTTGGAGAGACTCATCACCAGGATAACTACTGAGGGAAGAATTCTTCAGTCACAGCAATTCCTGAGACAGTCTTGAAGCATCTATACCTTAGGGGAGGGAGGACCTATGCCATCATTGTACCATCCAGTCCAGCCCAGTCTTTTTTCGGATAACAAAACTGAGACTTGAAGAGGGGAAATGAGTTATATGGTTAAGTGGAAGACCCAGTATTAGAACCCAGGTCTCCTGATGCTCAATCCAGCTCTTCTTCCAACAATCTCACATTTCTAGAAAGGCAATTCCAGAATATGATAGGGGTCTCAGTGCCATTGCTCAGAACTGTCTTATATTTTCAAAATTAACTTCATAGATGGCACAGTGGATAGTGAGTTGAACCTGGAGTCAGGAAGACCTGAGTTCAAATCCAGCCTCAGACACTTACTAACTGTGTGATGCTGGGCAAGCACTTAACCGTTTTCTGCCTGAGCTTCCTCATCTTTAAAATGAGTGGGTTGGATTTAATGGCCTCTAATGTCCCTTCCAGCTCTGTATCTATGATCCTTTGATAAATGTTCTGTAAAATAATTTAACTTTCCCCTTTTGGATGTTCTGCAGTAGTTACATATTGTCCTACCTCATGGTTTTCCTCACAGGTATTTGACATCTTACCCCTTTATGGAGTGTTACCACCCCTTAGCAGCCACCAGGTATCCTTTTCCTTTTATGGGCACTGTGACATCATTGCTCAGGTGAAAGCCCTATGTGAAGTGGAAGGTGGCCCCACCTATGAGATTACACTTAAAGGACAAGCTTCATTGGTCAGCTATAAATTTGACACAAAGGAAATTAACTATGGACTACAGGTACAGCAAGTGACTCCTTCTATCCTTGCCTTAAAACTGGCCCTATCCTTAATCTCCTGCTCTTCTCCCTCGGAGTTCGGTTTCTTGGGTGGTTCATAGTCACAGCTTCAAGGATCACTTTGTGACTCAGTCCAGCAGTCACTAAATCAATAAATATTTATCAAGTAGCTGCTATATGCAAGATGCTATGCAAAAGATAGACCCTGCCCTCAAGGGGCTTACAATCTAACAGACTCCTAAACCTAACAGACCTCACCAACTTGCCTCTCCAGGTGTCTGTAGGACATTCTGATTTTCTTTTGTCAGAGATTTGGGGAAAAGTGTCAAAAATTAAGGTCATTCCCCTCAGAATGGTATCTCCTACCTTCCCCATTTCTGTCATCACTGTCTCCTTGGTCCCCCATTTTCCACAACCTCAGAAGGCACTTTAGATAATTCCATGTCCTTCATCTCCCCCATCCAATCAGTCACCAAGTCCCACTGATTCATCCTCTACAATGTTTCACAGAGTCTACCTCCTTACTCATTTCCATAGATCAAGGCCTCATGACTTCACATGTAAATTACTACAATGACCTGCTAATTTGCCTCCCTAATTCTAGTCTCTCTCAACTACCATCAGTCCTCCATGACACTGCCAGATTCATCTTTCTAAATTGCCATTATCAGCGCATCACTCCCCTGCATGAATGACTGCCTTGACCACTGACTCCACAGCTTAGTGAATATAAATCAAAGCTCATCAGCTAGCTCAAGGCTCCTCCATTAACTGGCACACCAGTAACTACTCAGCTTCGTTTTTAATGAATCAGTCAATTGGCAAGCTTTTATTAAGGGACTATGATGTGCCAACGTCTGTGCTCACTATTCCCAAATAGACTTTTTCCTGCTTCCATATTTTTGTTCATTTTTTAAAATTAGGAAAAGAAGCCATTCTCTGCCTCTCTTTTCTTATTAAGCCTTAATCACTGAATGGGCATTGCCTCAGTCAAAGTAAGATCTGTTAAAGACCTTAGTTTGGAAAGGCCGAGGTCCCCACTGCATCCTGGGCCATCTCCAGGTGTCCTGATAGAATTCTGGCCACTGGACCCAGAGGGCTCCAGAGGAGAAAGTGAGGCTGGTGACTTTGCACAGCCTCCCTCACTTAAATCCAGTTCACTTGCAAGTTACGGTGTCACCTCCCTGATGTCATGGTCCTCTCTAAGAATGACGCAAGAACCATAATTTTCATTCGTTCTGTTCCTGGTCCTTTCTCTCTGCCCATCCAAAACTTCTGCATCCTTCAAAGCCAGCCTCAAGATTTACTTCCTTCTAGTTCAAGAACCCTTCCTTGGCAAATTCTATCCCGCAAATTCCCAAAACATGTGTATGAGGTCTGTATTACATTATCACACATCTGCTTACTTTTTTATATTATATAATATACAATATATTTTGTATAATATATTGTATATATTGTATTCTATGATATATTGTATATTGTTATAGAATACATTATATTCTGTATTATATTATTTGTTATTTTTTAGCACATTTGATATTTGGGAGTTATTTTGGGCTCTTTTTAGGTGTGTATAGTGGCTGTCTTCTCAACCATCCTCCCCCCCCCAAGTAGATTGTAAGCTCTTTGTGAGCGGGCACTATATTATTTAATTCTGTTCAGTTTACTGAGTAAGCATAAAGCAAAGTGCTAAGAGCTAGGGATGCTGGCTCCTTGAGAATTGGGGCTGGTTAATTTTATCTTATATATCTAAAGCATGTAGCTATGCCAGGTATGTTCTAGGTATTTAATGTCTATGTATGTGTGTGTATACATATATATATAATATATATATATATATATGTATACTGCTTGTTGATTGGCTGACACCCCCGTAGTACTTCTCAACGTATATATATGTCCTAGACTACATCTGAAACCTGGTTTTCCCTGTAGAACTTCCCTCTTGACTTGTTAACCATATCATTCAGATTTCCCCATGGAACTAACAACTGCCCCCAGCCCTGAGACTAGTGCCTTCCCCTCTGAGATTCCATTCTCTTTACTCCTTGTAGATCTTATCTGTGCCTATTTATGTGCTATCTCCACCCCTACCACCCCTACTGGAATGTGAGCTCCTCTCTGAGGGGGCCTTTCTTTGTATTCTCAGAGTTTAGCACAGGGCTGGCATATAATCAGTGCATGTGGTGGTGTCTAACAGGATACCTGATGGTGCTAATTAATCACTTTCCCTTCTATCTTCCCAAGCTGTTTGATCATGTCATGGAAAGTGAGCTCACCCTGAAGAATGTTGGCAAAGTTGGCTTTGAATTCAAAGTTCTGCATGGGAGCCAGCATTCTTTAGATGGCCCTCAACCTGGAGTGCCACTGATACTGCCTCCCTCTGTAAGTACCTGCCTGACCAGGATAGAAAAAAGCATCGGTCCTATGCAGAGAGAAAGCCTCCATATAGCCACATCCCAGAATGCATGTGTGCGTACACGTGTGTGTATGTGCATGTGTGTGGGTATGTGCATGTGTGTGCATTGTGTGTCAATATGTGCAGGGGTGCAAGTGTGCAGGACTGTGGTAAGTATGCCATAACTACTGAAGGAACAGAATATGCCTTTGTTAACATGAAACAAATCTTTTTCAAAGCAAAATCAACCCACGATCTTTCCATCTACCTGCTTTGATTTCTGCTATTCCCATCTTTAGCCAGTTACTCTCTCCAGACTTTTCCCCTTCAAATAGAAAAAAATTTAAGTTTCCCAAGGCTTATTTCTTCCCTTTTCTTGAAGGTGTCAAGCCAACAATTCACTTTTGAGCCTTTTAAGGCTTTTGTTTTAGCTTCGTGGTCTGTAGAGATCATTTTAATTAGAATTCACAGAATTATAGAGTCTGAGAGTTTGGACAAGCCCTCAGAGTCGTTGTGTCCAAGCTGTTCTTAATGAAGAATCCCCAAGAAAGAAAATCCCAGCAAATTGTGTTAAGCCAAGTTGGTTGAGGAAAGGAATGGAAGGAACCAATTCTAGCTGACTTAGTTTTGAGTGGTCAGTACCATGGAGCAGACTAGAAAACAGGGAGCAAGATGGCCAGCGCAAGAGAGTGGCAGACTGTAGTAAGATGTGAACTTGGTTGTTTGGTCATTTCAGTTGTGTCCAACTCTCCATGACCCTATTTGTGAGGCTTCTTGGTAAAGATGCTGGAGCGGTTTGACATTTCCTTCTCCAGTTCATTTGATAGGTGAGGAAACTGAAGCAAACAAGGTGAAGTGACTTGTCTAGGGTCACCAGATTTAAACTCAGAAGATGAATCTTTCTAATCCCAAATCTGGCATCTTACCTACGGCACCACCTCACTATCCCTTCAAATGGGAACTTAGCATGATTACTCTGTCCTGGTAATACCACTGCCAGAGTATTGTCTCTGTTTTTGGTCACCACGTTTTAGGAAGAACAAGCCAGGATACACACAGAACAAGTTGAAGGAACTGAGGAACAAACAGGACCGATGGGTAGAAGATACTGGGAGGCAGATATCAGGTCAACCTAAGGAAAACTCCCTACAGATAACCATACTGCCTCCATTGCTAGTGAATTCCCCATTTCTAGAGGTTCTCAAGCAGAGACTACATGTCATAATGTTGCACAGTAGATCCCTACTCAGCAACCCCTGAGCTCCTTCCCAGCTTTGAGATTCTCTGTCTATGAGCCATAGGACTAGACTTTCTCTCCAGCAGCCTAGCCTACCATGCAGAGAGGAAGGCCAGAACTGATGGTCATTGCAAAGTTTTGTAGTCTAACAAAATGGTTTTAAGTTTACCACTCTATTTGCTAAATTAGCTCCAGTTTTTTTTCCTGTCCAGAGCGGACCCAGCTGAATTGCCTTCCTTCGTAATCTAATTATGTTCTTTCTCTTTAAATATCCTATTAATAAAAACTCTCTCCCTTGATTTTCTCATCATTCCTCTGGATGAACTGATTCATAGCCTTATACTTATACTCATTCTTGCTCTCTCTGGTCTATTATAGGGTTTCATTGAATCCAAAAAAGAGCAGGTGTTAAAGGTTTATTACCTGCCTGGAGTGCCTGAGATCTTTGAGAGGAGTTTTCAGATCCAGATTGCCCATCTGGAGCCAGAGACCCTCACTCTGAGAGGAGAGGGGATCTTTCCCCGGATCTGCCTGGATCTGCCAAGGAACATCAAAGGTATCCAGCATCTCGATCAAGATGAAAAATGATGTTTTCTGATGACTCTTCGGATGAATGGCCCATTGATTTAGTATCTTGCATAGTAACTACATATATGACCACAAGAGGAACAAAGAATTGAACCGTTATTCATTGAATTCACCAAATGTTATATGCCCAAATGTCCTCAAGGGAGCCCCTGAAAGGGAAGACTTACTGGACAGTTTGTCCCACCTCCCAGTGGGGATTCCCCACTGCTACATCAACAATGGCCTCCCCCAAAATCCTTGGATTTCTAACCAAGGCTTGGCTCCTTTTCCCCTCTTGCAACATTAGCACAACAATAATGATGTCCCATAAGTCCAGTATTCAGAAGTTTCTCTGCCATAAAATCCACCATCATTGTGGGACAAAATATGCAGAAAGCCTGTCACCAGCCCAGTCTCGTTACTCACACTAGTGTGGCTCATGTGAAGTACAAAAGGCAAACTTTCAAAAGTTATCTCTTGTTTTTGGTTTCTAGTTCTTCCTGCTGCCCTGTTCCCTGCTTTCTTCCAACCTAGCACAAACCAAAGTTTTCCTGGTTTTGATCCAATCAGCAAGCACCTACTGTGTGCTGGGCCATGTACAAATCCAGGTCCAAATTTCTCTCCTCTCAATTCCCCAAACCCCAACTCAAGGGCTCCCCTGAGTTCAACCCATAGAATGTCCCCAAGCTAATCTCTCCCTTTCCTGGCACCCAACTGAGGACAGTGGTGCCACCAAAGTTCTGCTGTCCTTCAGGCTCCTTGGAACTCCAAAAAACCCAATTGCCATCACCTCTACAACCCTCCCCTGCTTCACCAATTTTTTTCCTGCCTTGACATGGAATTTGACTGACCATTTCTCATAGTCTTCTACCTCTTCACATTAGCATAAACAGGAGTATATCTCAAAACCAATTATATTTATATTTCTAGAGCAAGATCATGGCTACTTTCAGTGCATGTATCAGTGAGGGAAGGCTTTGTAAAAGGGTTAGGGCAGGGATGGGGAACTTGCAACCTTGAGGCTACTTGTGACCTTCTAGGTCCTTGGGTATGGCCTTTTGACTGAGTCCAGGTTTTACAGAACCAATTCTTTTATTAACGGGATTTATTCTATGAAGTTTAGATTCAATCAAAGAGCTGCACTTGAGGACCTAGAGGCCCACACGTGGCCTTGAGGCTGCAGGTTCCCCACCCCTGGGGATGTCTAACCTACTCTTCTTAGATTAACGGCATTATTTCTTACTTTGTTTTGGTCTCAAAGACTTAGCTAAATAGCTATCTTGTTTAATTAAGTTTCATAGGCATTACTCAGTGAATTTGAATAGTTCTATCATCATGGTACTATAAATACATTTACTAGAGGTCTTTAACCTTTTATTGTATTGTGGGTCCCTTTGGCAGTCTGGACCCCTTCTCAGCATCATGTTTTTAAATTCACAAAATAAAATGCATTGGCTTACAAAGAAAACCAATTATATTAAAATATAGGCTTTAGAAAGGAGGAGCATATCATGTCTGATTTAGCAATGGATCTAGTAATTACAGGAATTCTGAAGCAGTGATAAATATAAATTATATTTCTAAATATCCGCATCTATAATGTGATCTGAAAATAGCTGTGATTTCTTTTTGGTTGCCTACATTCATAACTGAAGAAAATGCTCATTTCAGTGAAAAGTAAGTAAAAACAAAGATGTCATTTTTTTGCAGTCAACTTCATGGACCCCCTAAAATTGACCTAACCTTTGATTAAGAGCCACTGGTTTAGATTTTCCCATTCTACTTCCAACTTCAGGTAAACTCACACTGCCAGGGCACGAGAGAAAGAAAGTTCATTTCCCTTTCATCCCCGAGGAGATGAGAGCCGGCGTGGGGGCGGGGCATGATGCACACTCCTTTTCTGAGTCAGCTTTTTCTTGTCTTTCTCTAACCAACAACAGGGAATGAAAAGTACGAGGAATTCTTAAGAGAAGCCAGAAAAAATCTCGGGAAGGAACTCAGTAAGGATGAGCTATCCATCTACCCAGATCCAGCAACGGAGACCATGTCTGAGGAGGAGTGCATAGCAAGCCATGTGAGAACATCTGTGTGTGCATCCACACTCATTCACACTGACACATACATACCCACATGAGCACGCAGGCTCACGTATTCACAAACATGAACACTTGTGTGCACTCACAAACACACACCCATGCACATGCTCTTGACAAACATGCACTCATGTGCACACTCACACATTTAAAGCGCAAACGCATACTCGATCTCATGCATGCTCATACTTATGTACATGCACACCCACACAAACACACATGTACATGTATTCACAAGCATGCACTAATCCATACTTACACACTCACACTCATACCCATGCACTCAAACAAATACACTCACATGCTTACAAACACATGCACACTCACAAGTAGTCACACTCACTGATACAATCATTCGTACCCAGACACTCATATTCATGCGCATTTATATACCTAAACACATGCATACCCACTCACATGCACATAGACATATAGAGATGCAAATGCAAACGCACTCACACATGTACTCTTAAATACACAAACATGCCCACACCACACACTCATACTACCATGCACACATATGCACCCTCAAATATGTACACAAACACATAGGCTCACTCATACCCATGCAGGGCTTTACTCTTCATGAATATGTCTTGCCAAATAAAGAGAATGGGGGAGTGACTGAGTCCTGGGCAGCCTTATGAGTAGACAGAAGAGGAAGTTGTACAGTGGTAGGAGATGAGGGGACCAACAGATCTGCCCAAGACTAACACACTTCCTTCATGGCAGGGGTGGCCCTGTAGCAGGTGAAGCCATTTTCCCAAGTGAGCTTCAAAATCCTCCCCTGAGCAATCCATTCCTTTGTTTTAAGGATGCCTCCGGCTCTTTCCAATTGAGCATGTGGGTTGGCCTTTCTTCTAGTAGCAGTAGAGTCCTGAAGGCATCATCCTTAACACTTTAGAGGCCAGGACAGAAGAGGTAACTGTGGCATAGTACAAAGGCTCCAGACAAGGGGTCAGGACCCCTGGGCTGGAGTCTGGGGGCGGCCACTAACTTCCACCAAGTAACTTCCCTAGGTCTGTTTCCTTGTCTGTCTGATAAGGATCACTGCATTTGTACTAATTCCTTGCCGTGAGGATCCAGTGAGACTCCATATGTAAAACATTATGTTAACCTTAAAGCACTCGGTAAAGGTGAGCTACTCTTGTGAATGACAAGATGATGCTGGATCTTCATTGGAGAAGGAAGGAGATGATGAAAAGGAGGAAAGGATAGGCTCTAGAAGAGGCTCCTCCTCAGGGAACTGAAGGCAAACCCTCCCAATGTCACAATCTTGTGGAGAGTCAGCACTAAGCCACTATATTAAGTAGGACGCTGGTCACCTCAGACAGAAATGACACTTCTTGTTAAAGAAGCCAGAAGCATGAGGTGTCCAAGAGATACTTTCATTCATGCAGCAAAAACATTTGAATGGAACTTTTATATCTTTAGGTAGAACCAAGTTCAAATTCAGCCTCAGATACTTATTAGCTATATGACTGTGGGTGAGTCAGTTAACCTCTGTTTGCCTCACTTTCCTTAGTGAGTTGTTGCCACGCCCAATTGAGGTAAAATGCTATATAAATGCTGTTATTATTTCATTTGTCTCCAAGGCATGGGTTAGGGCCTGGAGCAGTTATTTCATTGGTACATCCCAGATAAGAAAATTCCCTCTTCTAACGCAGATCAGCCCCTTCTTTGCAACCTACAACCTTTGGAGAGTTATCTAGAGCACAGAGAAGTGAGGCAGCTTGCCCAGTAGGTATAAGAGGAGGGGCAAGTAGGTGGCACAGTGAATAGAGCACCAGCCCTGGAGTAAGGAGGACCTGAGTTCAAATCCAGCCTCAGACACTTGACACTTACTAGCTGGGTGACCTTGGACAAGTCACAACCCCGATTGCTTTGCCTTCCCACCTCCAAATATATATATATATATGTAAGAGGCAAGACTTGAATCCAGACTCCAGAGTCAGCTCTCTATCTACTACCCCAGGTTGCCTCCTCACTTAACATATTTAGGAACTTATGACAGAGCCATTTGAAAGATTGAATTAATTTTTCTATAAATATACCAAATAGCTAAAAATATAAAAAAGTATGTGTATAGGTGTGTTCCTTCACAAGGACCATAACTAATGATATTACTCCCAAGGTGGGCACTGGATTCCAACTGGGATAAGAGAAACCCATTTACAACTCTGGAATTTTCTGAAAGTGAATAAGATATGTCAAGGAAACCTTTTGAATTCCTCAGAGGAAGTATAAAAATAACTTCCACTTCTTAATGTCGCCATGGCTGTTGTTTCTGACAACAATTGAACAGAAAGCTAAAATTTCCAAAAGTCTGTTGGCATTCCAAGGCTTCCCCAGATAAAATACCTTCACTGCTAATATTTTCTCCCTTCTCCCTCTGGAAAACAACTGCAGAATGCTGGAAATGCAATAGATTATAGAGATTATCTGCCTCAAGATCCTCATTTTATAGAAAAGGAAATAGATCCAAAGAGAGAGAATTATTTGCCCCAAATTGTCCCACATGATTTATATAAAAACATCTAAAAAATTCAGATTTCTTTTTGTAAGATTTCTATAAGAATCAGAATATCACCCAGTCTCAGAGCCTCTGAATGTGTGCTTGGTTTGGCCTCTCTTTCTTCCTAGATGCTCATTCTTCATCCAAAATCCAGCCACTCCAAAGCCACAATCCATGATGATAATGACAGTCCTTGTTGTCAGTGACAGCTAAGGATGCATGAAGGTTAATTTTTTCTGAGAGAAAAAGAGTAACTGTCTCTTGATTTTTATTGTTCCAGTTAGATGTCCAGCTCCAGATGGAAGTAGAGCGACTGATCATCCAACATCATGCTTTAGAACAACAGAAATTACTCAATCTGGAGGAATCTTTCTTCAGTTATCGATCTCGCCGTAGATTGCTCAAGTGAGTTGTCTCTCTGCTTCTTATTTTCAGAATGTCTCAGTTGATGAGTCTAGAGGAAGGTGTATGAAATCAAAATATAGATTTATTCTCTTGAAGTAGATAGAATCAGACAACACAGATACATCAAACATTATCTGGCACCCAGTGCACCAGAGAGGTTTTGGACTCTGCTCCAAAGCCAGAAAGCCAAAGAGCATTTATCGAGAGCTTACTGTATGCCAGATATATCAACCGGTACAGACACAGGCACATGGAGGCATTTGGTAAATATCACATTGGAAGACAGTTAGTACAAATCTACATACCGCCTGGACAAGACCTTGCCTCTAACCACAGCTCAGGTAGCTGCTCCTAATTGTCCAGTCAAAGGAACAGGGTGGCAGAAGCTAGGACCATATTCTCTCCCTCTTTGATAGCTCTCCATAAGTGAACAGTGCCCTCAATGGAGCCAAGTCCATGTGACCGATGCCTTTCACCATTTCAGGGCTCATCTTCCCGAGTACATCCTTGACTTTGGCTACATCATTCTTGGTAATGTCCTCACCCACATTGTCAAGATCACCAACACCAGCAATTTGCCAGTGTCTTTCCATGCAGAAAAGGGTGCCCTTCATGATTCAGGTAATGTGCCAAGGATGCCTTTCCCTCTTAGCAGGAAGGGACTCTGTCCCCACTCTTTGTTCTGGCATTCTTTGTACCATCTATTCACGCTGTGCCTCTGGAGTACATTCAATGCTGCCCTGTCCTTAGAAGAGAGTACAGTCCTGGTCTCTGAAGGTCTTCTCCAAAGGGAAGCCTGGATGACCACTTGGGTATGGCATAAAGGAGATGCCTCTAAGCAAGTCTTCTTTACTTTGGGTCTATGAACTTATTTATGTGATATTTTGATAACTATATTTCAATAGAATTGATTCCCTCAACAATCTTATATGCTTTGTTTTATGCATTTTTTTTAAAAAAATGCATTTTATGCATTGTGAGAAGGGGCCCATCAGCTTTACCAAACTCCCAGAGGGATCCATAACACAAAAAAGGCCAAGAACCGCTGTTTGCCACGTGTGGGCTGGACCAGATGCCTTCCCGAGGCCTCCTGCAGCTCCAGGATGCTGTGGTAATCAGAGCCTGGGTCAGGATAGATGCTGGGAAGATCCATTTTTGATCCCCCTCCCAAAGGCCTAGGCCTTTCCCTACCCTTTAATCTTTCCTATCACATGGTGAAGAGATCTTCTTGCCATTCTGATCCAGGTTTCAGCGTACAGCTCGACCGTGTGAGAAATCTTCCTTTTTGTGAAACAGAAGCATTTGAGGTGAGATGTGATCCACTAGCAGCCAATGTTTCCGTCGGTAACAAAGAAGCGATTCTGCCTATCAAGGTGAGGTGGAACCTTCCGACTCAGATCTGAATTCAGTCTTATCACTTGATAGTCGGGGTGGTTCATTGTCCTTGCTCTATCAGTCTCCTCGTCAGGTGAGGGGATGCACTGACACAGCCTTTTACTCACTCTAGGTCTTAGGCGGGCCAACGCTACACATCTGCTTGCGTGCCAAGGTGACCATACCAGCTCTCTCTTTATCTCACGACAAATTGGAGTTTGACACTATCCAGTGTGGGCAATGCCAGGTAGCTACCATCCAACTTCACAACGAGCTGCCAGTCCCCTGCGAGTGGTTCATCTCTAACCTTAAGCAGGTTTCAAAGGTAACCAGAGGAGCAAACTCAGGGATCCCTGTTCTGGTGCCCAAGCAGTCTGATCCAGTAAATATCTATTGAGCTTTGACCACATTCAAAGTATGTTTTCTAGGCACTGGGAGACACAGAAAGAAATGACAGTATCTCTGCTCTCATGAAGTTTAGGGGTGGGCTAAGAAGCTTAATGCCTCTTAGTAACTAGAATATAAGCAGAATGGGACAAGCACCCCAAGAGATCATAAGAGCTAATATTTTATACCCCTTTGAGGTTTGCAAAGCATTAGATATGTATGTATATGTCTATATTCACATGTGTACATATGTGCATGTGTGCACACATACAAAATGTGTTTGTAGTATGCACCAAGTGCATATATGCATGTGTATGCATGCACCTGTGTGTATACAGGCATGTGTGTGCATGTATACATGCATGTTTGTACACACTTAGGCACAATTTCTCATTTTACTGTCACAACAATCCTGGGAGCTAAGTGCTATCATTAACCTCATCTCTAGATAAGGAAACTAAGGCAGATAAGAGAAGATATAACTTGTCCAGGGTTGCATAAGTGTCTGAGGCAGGAATGGAACTCAGATCTTCCTGACCTCACCTACTGTGGATGGGAGGCATATTATAGATGGCTCACAATGTCAGGCATAGAAGGTTGGATTTGATTCAGTGCAGAGAGATGTGTGAGCTAGTTTAAAAAAAAAGGTTTAATAGGCTAGTGGCATGACCAAGGAGAAACTTTTGGAAGATTAATTTGGCAATGGCTTCTAGGATCAATTATAAAGGAAAATGATTGGAAGGATAATTTGGATGTAATAAGAGCCTGGAAATGAAGAAATAAAGAAGATTCTATTTATATAAACATTTGTTAATTTTTTATTTTTAGTTCTCAACATTCACTTTCACAAGATTTTGAATTCCAATTTTTCTCCTCATCTTTCCCCTCCCCTACCCCAAGAGTTTTCTGATTACCCCTTCCCCCAATCTGCCCTCTCTTCTATCATCCCCCACTTCTTTTATCTCCTTCCTTTCTATTTTCCTATAGGGCAAGAAAGGTTTCTCTGTCTATATATCTTATTTCCCAGTTGCATGTAAAAACAATTTTTAACATTTGTATCTAAACATTTGTTCAGTGCACAAGCCTTAGGGAGGGTGCTGTCCAAGGTCCTACAATGCAGGCACCATTACCAGGGATAGAAACATTAGGATTTCACATCTAACTGAATAGGGAAGGAGTTGTGGGGGATGGGGGCTGGAGGAATGGGGAAAGAGAGAGAAATCACAGTTGACTTCAAGATTTTGTGCCTGAAAGATTCAAAATATTGATACAATTAAGATAAATACGAAAATCAGAAGGAGGTATTAATTTAAAAGAAAGATCAGTGTTTGTTCCCTTTAATTTGAGGAACTAGCAGGATATCCAAAGAAAGATATCCTGTGGACAGCTGAAAGTGTAGAACTGGAGCTTGGGGCAGAAGGCAAAGCTGGAGAGAGATTTGGGAGTTAAGGGCACAGAGGTGAGAATTGGGAAGAGGAAGAGATTGCCCAGTAACATAGAAGAGAAAAGAGGGACAAGGATGGAACTCTGGAGGATATACTTTTAAGAAATGGAAGGAACCAGATCAAGCAGGAAGAAAACCAGAATGATGCCTTTGGCCTTAAAATCAAAAGAAGGAGAAAGGGCCAAAAGGAGAGGGATGGTCAGCAGAGTCACATTTGATGTCGTATGCATTGTAATGAATTTAAGGAGCTATTGTCCTGTTAAGACACAGAAAATGGATTGTTTTTACATTGCTTAGGGAAATCTTGTTTCTATCCAGTCAGAATTGCTACAAACTCTGGTTTCTAGCTTGATTTGCTATTCTGGGGAATATATTAGGGTAATACAACACCTTATCTTTTATCAAAGATAAAAAAATATCAGGTCTATTCTCCACGAAAACGAATCTCATCAGCTGATTGTTTTTTCAAAACCAGCTGGACAAACGCATGCCAAAATATTTAAGGAGGAAGCTACGGGCAGAATTAAAGCCAAAGCCCCAGGCCTTTGATGTCGTGCCTATGTGTGGAGTCCTGGCAAGTGAAGACTGCTTCAACATACAGGTCAAATTTATGCCATCAGAAGAGGTAAAACTTCAAGAATACCTATAAAGGAAGGAGTATTTTAAGATACTTCAGCAATAAAGTCTTAGGCTCAACTTACCTGAGCTCCTAGGGGCCTAAGACAGTATAATTGGTTTGGTCTCAAGGAAGCTGGACAGCCCGATATCTGGTATGTGCCAGCTCAGCTATCTTCTCAGGAAGCAGCTTCTGCTAAATCGCTTGCTCCTGTTCTGACGAGAGTGATACTGGCCAAAGGCAGCCTGACCAGAGGGGAAATTGTAGAGTTCACCATCATGGAGGTCACATAGTTACAGGAGATGGGAAAATCCAAGTTATGATGATTCCCGTGGTTGGCTGAGGTGAAGTGATATTCATCATTGTTGTTCGGTCATTTCAGCCCTGTCTGATTCTTCGTGACCCCAATTTGGGTTTTTCTTGGCAGAGATACTGGAATGATTTGCCATTGCCTTCTCCAGCTTATTTTACAGATGAGGAAACTGAGGCAAACAGGGTTAAGGGATTTTCCCAGAGTCACACACATAGTAAGTGCCTGGGGCCAGATTTAAACTCGGGTCTTTCTGACTCCAGGCCCGGTGCTCTATCCATTGTGCCACCTGGTTGCCCTGAAGTTATAAGACTGTGGGAATTGGGAATGAACAGGAAGTGGGGCACCATTTTCCCTTATTCTACCTAACACTTTTCAATCTCACTCAGAAGACATATAATGGGGATTGAAGGAAATTGCCTCACCCCAGGTCTACCCAGCTTCCCTATCAAAGAGAGATATAAGACTTAAAAGGAACTCTCAGATTACAATTTAGATAACGGTTTGGACTGAGATTGTCCCAGTTACTACAGGAGAAAAATAATTTAAAATACTTAATGTTTAAGGATTTTTTCTAGATAGATGGTTAAACCACAGAAGAGCTGAAGTAGCCTCTGAGACTACTAGTGAAAAGAGCTGAAGAGACCCCCTCCCTTGTGGAGGAAGAGGCCATGTAGCAGCTGAAGACCAGCAGATGTTAGCATAGAACCTCAAAACTCACCAGAGAAATTAGCTTGCTTCTCAGTAATACCAGCAATGAACCAGCAACTCTGCATCAGAGGTAGAGAAAGGCTCCAAATAACACACCACTTTGGGAACAAGAATTGCTCTAGATATACTGAGTCCCCAGCCATGTGTGTCCCTCCACACATGTTTCCTAGCCATTTAGGGTCTGTGTGTGCCCCTTCTCCCACTAGTGATATGGTAACCTGTCAGAGAGTGTGCTCCTGTGTGCGTGGAAGATCTTTCTTGTCGTTTATTTTGTTATCTTAATTAATTAAGCATCTTTGACTTTAAACTAATGTATTCTCTGGTTAGTTGGTAAAAGAAACACATCAATGGCTAGAGGAAAGGTCTATGAGCTAGGCTTTTGAGTGGATGATAACCCACAGTGTAGACTGAACCTGGATAGTTTTCAGAGGACCCACATGTAAAGTATACCTCAGGGACTACATACTCCACCCAAATCACTCCTCCCTTTCAGTGATAAATTCTTCAATAGGTTTTCTCTCTCCAACAATTCCTCTGGGTCCTGCCACCTCTAGTCTAGGAATTGTTCTCACAGGTCACCAAAGGCCTAAACACCAAGTCTTTCAGTCCTCATCCTACTTAAGCCCTGTTTAGTTTTTGGAACTCTCCTAGCCTCCTTGGCTTCAAAGACATCACACTCCTGATGGCCATCCACTTCTCTAACACTGTTTCTCCATCTCTATTGACTCCGCATTCCCTTCCCAACCTAGTGGAGCTGTTCTCCCAACAGTCTATTCTTGTACCATTTTTCTTCTCTTTCCCTCAACAATCTCTTTCACTCTTAGTAGCTTGAACTACCACCTTTATGCAAATGACACCCAAATCTGTGTATCATAGATCACAAATGATTCTGGAACCTTCAATACCTAGGATCCAGTGTGGGGTCTTTGGGGGTAATCATAGTTAGAGAAATATGACTCAAATTCCCCCATACAGGGCATTCTCTACAAAGAGACTAAGAACTGTAAGTCAAGTAGCAAAGCCTTTAACTAAAACAGAGCAGCAAAATTGAGTGTGTGTTTTTAAATTAGGCCTACTACCATATATCAACAAGTCGTCTATAAATTCTAGTCTTAGAGAATTGTCTGAGTCACTAAAAAAATTGTGACTTTCCCAACATATAAATAGTGTGTGTCTGGGGTAGGACTTAAACACAGGGTTTCTGATCCCAAGGCCAGCCTTCTATCATTTACATATTGCTAATCAAACTAAAATAGATAACAAGTGAGAATCTTCCTATACACATAAAAAAAGTACTCCTATGCATTCCCATAGTGGGTAAACTTATATCTCCCCTTCCTCTTTCCCATTTCTTCTTCCCTTTCTTAGGAGTTATGCTTTGACTGGGAAATCTCTTTTAGCTCTGGCTCTCGGCCATCTGCCATGTTTCCTGCTGCTCCATTCTCACTCTGCAGCTGCATCTCCTACATCTTTTTGCTGATAATAATCCATATGTTCCTGATGCCTGGAATAATCTCCCTCTCCCCCTCCCTTTTACCCATTGAATTCCTACCTAATTCTTAAATCTTAATTCAGTGAAGTAAGTAGAGGTAGGAAATCAGTAAACACAATAATCCTGAATGCCATGTAATTATTGTAACCAAGCCCGGCTCTGGTGAGATGAGAAAATGTCTTACCCTCTTTTGCAAAAGTGGAGAGTTATGGGTACGGAACGTGACTAGGCAGTGTTGGATTGGGCTGATATGTTGGTCAATTTTGCTGAACTCTGTGTATGTGTCTACCTACATGTGAATTCTTCTAGGACAATTTAATTTGAACAGTTTTCTAACATATCCAATGATGGACCAGTTCCAAGAATCCATTGAGTTTTGGCTTCCCAAACTGTCTCCAGACTCTTATTTTTCTGTTTCTCTCCTTTTCCCTCCTCAGAAATTCTATAGCCAGAACCTGATCGTGAATATCATTCACAGCTCCCAGAAGCTGCCCTTGTTCGTCCAAGGCTCTGGACTAGAGCCCCGCCTGGATTTTAGCCCCTCTGTTCTAGAGTTGGGACCTTTGCTACCTTTTGCTTCTGGTGATGAGGCAGAGATCACAGTGAAGAATCCTTGCAATTTTCCGATTGAGTTTTATTCTCTAGAATTTGATCAGGAATATCTTTTAGAAGAGAAGGTAAGAAAAGCCCACATCCATTGCGAGCTTGTAGTAAATCAATCTCCTGTGTATCCTTGGGGTTAAAAGAGGGGTACTTGTGAAAGGGACCAAAGGGATCTCAAGGCGATTTAAATCAACACTTAACTTAATCTAGGTTTCAGAGAGCAAATTCAGGAGCAAATTCCCTCTCAGGAAGGGAGAAAAGCCTAATGATCAATTTTTTAAAAAATCTATCCAGAAACTTTTTTCAAATCATTCAGGACAATTCACACATTCAGTAAATATCTACTGAATCACCTGAAGGAGTCAATATAGAAAGAATAAGTCAGGAGGATTTGGGTTCAAGTCTGACCTCAGGCACTTGTCACTTCCCAGCTATGTGACCTTGGGCAAGTCACTTAATCCCAATTGCCTTGCCTTCCCCCTCCAAAAAAAAAAAAGAGATTAGAAAAGAGTTTAAGAAAGAGCCTTATGAATGTACTCGTCTGGAGAGAGGAACAACTGGGGTGGGGATGAGAGGCGAGGAACCAGCGAAGGAAACCAAGTAGAAGGCATCAGTAAGTCCAGGTAGGAGAAAGGGTCAAGCAGGCAGGGAGGGGAGCTCTGACATTTGTTTTTTGTTTTGGTTTTTTAGGCAATGGGCTTAAGTGACTGGTTCAGAGTCACATAGTTACTAAGGGTCTGAGGCTAGATTTGAACTCAGGTCCTCCTAACTTCAGGGTTCTATCCACTGTACCACCTAGCTACCCCATGGCATTTGCTGTAAGAGCAAGATGGAACCTGAAGAAAGGTCCCTGCCTGACAATTAAGACCTTAGTGTGGACGAGACATTTCTTTTGTGTAATCAGGAGGCATCCCAGCCACCCTTGGCCTCTACTTTCCTCACATACCAGTACTCCCCTTCTGGGTCTACCCAGGTGACATCAGGCTACTCCAGACTTTCTTGGAGCTACCAGCCCTTGTGTTACAAAGCACAGGTGTCTATCTGAAGAACATGTATGACAGTAGCCACAAGCCCAATCATCGCACCATTGTGTCCAACCACAGATATGTGGAGGGGCCACCTGAGCATACACAGCACATTTTACATGTCTTCCAGAGCAGGTCTTTTGTGGGAGCTGAATTATAATCCCCATCTTTATAAGAACAAAAACAAGACATCAAAAATTATACATAGGCCATCAAGACAGGACCTCTGTGTTGTTCCAGCCTTGCTCCCTAGATTCCTAATGTAAACAATGATGTAACAAATGTGAAGACCTCTCACCAATTCCTGATCTCTCCAACTATAAAAAATGAAAGTTAATACAGTGTGGATTCACAAATAAATCACTGGAAAATAATTTTCAAATAGGAAACACTCAGTATTTAAGTGAAGAGAAATAAGGACCCCCTTTCGCCAAAAAGTTCTACTTTCTGAAGTTTTCCAGGATTTGAGAATCCTAGCTGCCTTGAACCCCTGAGAACTTTAGGAAAAAACAAAAACAAAACCAGTCCTTGGGATAAGTGAAAGATGCTAGAGATTCCACTGGGCCCTTGAGACACAAGATCATGGAGAGAACAGATGATCAAGAAAAGCTCCCCTAGATATTAAACCACTTCTAATCTGAATAAGTCTAATGGTGGGGGGAGCATTTGAGAAACCAACTATGCCTTTCTTCCCCCTTGGTATAGATTCTTCGAAATCTAAAAGGTTACGATGCCTGTCGTACTCTTCTCCTGCCACCTCGTGCCCCGGGAGAAAAGTTGCCCCCTGAAGTCATTGAGTATTATAAGGAAGTGGTCCGCCTTAGGGAAGAACAAAAGAACAGGCCTGCGGATGCACAGGAAAACGGTGAGAGCCAAGGACAGAGGCGCGGGCAGGGCGCAGACATGGGGCAGCACACCTTCTCCCCCATGCTCCCCCACTTCTGTTTGGGACCATGGCAAAAGCGGCAGGAGGAGGGAGACACAACTAGCAACCTGCCAACCCCTGGTTGGCTGCCATCCCTGGAAAGGAATGGAATGAGACCACATTGCTTCTTTCTCAGCCAGTGTGCCCACGCCTATCTTTTAGACCCTACCTCATTCCCTTATTCTTCGTCTAGTTTGGTCCCATATCTTCCTCCACTCCCCCATAACCCTCACCCCTGCCTGGTGAGGAATCCTCAAGGTTAGCCCTTTGATTCTTGGAGATCTGCCCTATGGGAGATGCATGATCTAGCTACTGGGGTCTGCCCAATGCATCCTGAATTCTCTATGTCTAAGTGGCCAGCTCAGATTTCTGAGTAGTCTGATCATAGCACTGTTAGGTCACCCAACCTCCAATATTACATATCTCTCATCTCCTTCTGAGCATCCTGATAGCAGAATCCAATCCCTCTTTCTCTTCCCCATCCTCAGCCATACCCTTTCATGAAGACCAGTGTGCTCTTTTAAGGATTGTTTACCAAGAAAAGGAGTGAATTTAGAAATTTTGCCATGGGGGCACATAATTAAAACCACAGATACATGATCCAACCAGAAGAGGCTGTGATCAGCTCCATAACTTGAATCAACCAAAACCACCAGAGCTTCAGGCCAGCAAGTCTCCAGTCATCTATTTGGGGAGGGACCTTCCATGATTGCCTCTTCTTTCCAGGATTCCCTCCATACCAGATCTATCCAGTTTCCAGCTGCCTGGGTTCATTCTGTGAACACATTATACAGTCAATGCCAAATCCTCAGTTAGTCATGTCTGGCAGAAATTTGGTTTTCTGTTATGAAAAAAAAAATTTGAGACAGCACTAAGATTTTTGGGACAACCTGTATTTCTTTCTGGGACCTTTAACCTGGTATTGAGCCCTGGCAGCTTCTAAACACTCCAAGTTGCATATGAATTGCTAATCCATATCCACCACAGAAGCATCCATCCACACCAATGAAAGGGACAGAAGAGTGATGGTGGGGAGGGAATGTCAGGGTCAAAAGTGGGATATGGAAGATAATGGAGTCGATCCATGTTTTTATAAGGCAAGACCCATTCCTTTTCCAAGGCTCTCCTTCAAAATGAAAGAAAAATAAGTAACACACCCTACCCCTTGCCAAACTCAAGCATTAACCAGCTTTAACCCAACTCTCCAGTCTGTCCAACGTCTTTCCTCCCAATCCTCAGAGTCTCCTACCTAGCAGGCAAGAACCCAGAGGAGAGGAGAACAGTCTTGAGATGAGGAAGGGAAACAGTGAAAGTTCCCACCATGCCTCTTGGGCAGCTGGGCCTTCCCTTGTCCTCTGAAGCCCCACTACATGGCATCACATAGCTTAGGTTGTTCTCATAGTCCTAGAACTGCCCTTCTAGTCCCAGGGCCCCTGGTATTGTTCCACATCGGCCTTTCAGTGTGGTACCCTATCCACTACACCAAGCCCTCTCCTGATACCCATGCTTCACTGAGCTGCCATCTTTTCTGCATCCCATTCCCTACTGAAGCTTTCCTGTCCTGTATCTCATGCCATCAAGTCCCATCATTCTTTGCCTTCCTAGGTGAGAGCAAATTGATCTGCTAAACTTATCAATGCTATTGGTTTAAGGGAACAGAAGAAAGTGGTCTAACTACACCCGAGTTGTGTTCTTTCCTTACATTTTCTTAATAATAACTAACATTTTATATGGTGATTAGGGGTTTACAAAGTATTTTAAATATGTTATATCACTTGATCCTGACAATAATGCTGTGAGGGTAGGAGCTGTTATTATCCCACTTCTGTAGAAAAATAACAGAGGGAGAGAAAGGTTAAGTGACTTGGCAGAGTCATACAGCTAATAAGTGTCTGAGACAGAATTTGAACTCAGGTCTTCCTGATGACAAGCCCAAACTGGTTTTACCAACTGCACCACCTGTCTACCAGCTCCTATGCTGGAGGAAGAATGGTATTGTAGAGAAAGCATTCCTGGCTCTAGAATCAGGGTTCAGGTTCAAATTTCTCCACTGACACTACTTTCGTAAATCACTTCATCATCTTGGGCCTCAGTCTCCTTGTCTGTAAAAATGAGGGTGTTGGTCTAGATCATCAACCCTGAGGTCCCAATCAGATCTAGACTTAGGATCCTATGATATATACAGTATTTCCAAAACCTGGAAACTTGCTATTTTTACTATTTTACTATTTTTACATTTTACTATTATGCCTCAAAGCCCTGTGGCAGCAGGCAAGTGATGAAGCAGCAGGTACTGGGAACTGTCATCACAACCCTGCACACAGGCAGCCCACGCCATAGGGTCATTTCTCACTGGAAGCACCAGTGGGACTCAGCGGCCCCCTGGGTGTCCGAGCAGCCTTTAAGTATCACACTGCTCGCCTCCAGGTGTGAGGAAGAGGAATAGACCTGGTGCCCTAAACATTGTATGCTTATACAACCCTGACCTGATTACTGCAGCAGGAATTGAATCCCACTATGCAGTAGAAACATAAAAAGATGTACAAAATGTACAAAAACATCTGCAAAGATTATTCCACTCACCATCAGCATGTGGAACATGCACACACTAATAGACAACACAAAATTCAGTAGACCTGAGAGATGAACTGCTCTTCTTGCAAGAGAACTCAACAGGTTATCGCATCCAAATCGCAGCCCTGAATGAAACAAGGTTGGCGAATGAAGGCCAGCTTACTGAAGTTGGAGCTTGATGAACATTTTTCTGGAGTGGGCACAGTGAAGGGAAGTGCCATGAAGCTGGCATGAGTTTTGCAATCAAAATTAATTTAATCAACAAGCTGGCATGCCTGCCAAAAGGAGTGAATGACAGGCTCAAGACAAAGCGATTGCCACTCACAGGAAAATACCTTGCCACCATCATCAATGCCTATGCTCCCACCATGACAAACCCGGATGAAGTCATAGAAAAATTTTATGAAGACCTAGAGACCCTTATCATCAATGTGCCAAAAGAGGATGAGCTTATAATTCTGGGTGACTTTAATGCTAGAGTAGGCTCAAACTACCAGACTTAGCAGGGAGTCCTAGGTAGAAATGGAGTTGGAAACGGCAACAGCAATGGTCAGTTACTGCTGAAGACTTGTGCATCACATGACCTCCTCACCAACACTATCTGCCATTTATCTAAATGCAACAAAACTTCATGGACACACCCTTGCAGCAGACACTGGTATCTAACTGATTATGTGATTGTAAGGAAAAGAGACAGAGAAGATGTGAGAGTGACAAAGGCAATATGTGGTGCAGAGTGCTGGACTGATCATAGATTTATCCTTTGCAAGCTAGATATTTGTATTCATCAAAAGCACTGACCCCAAGGCAAAGTGACTACCAGAAGAATTAATGTCAACAAATTAGAGTTCTTCTCTGAGTGTGAACAGTTTGTTGAGCCAACACACAGGTGGCGACACTGGAGCAGAAAAGGAGTGGGCAGGTTTCAGACTGGTTTGATGAAAATGATGGGGAAATTCAGAAGCTGCTAAATGAAAAACAAGAACTCCATAGGACTTAGCAGCAGGTTAGTTCATCCACCTCTAAGGAGGCAGCTTTTAATTCCATCAAAAACAAAATGCAAGCAAAGCTTAGAGAGATGCAGGATTTCTGGCTCAGTAAGAAGGCAGATGAAATTCAGTTTTATGCTGATAGGAACCATCCAAAGAACTTTTATGATTTCCTGAAAGCTATTTATGGACCAAAAACCTATGGTGCATCAAAACTACTCAGTGCTGATGGAGCCATATTGATTAGTAATAATGACATGATCATAGAGAGATGGGCTGAACACTTCCTTAGTGTTCTCAATAGACCATCATCAATCAATGCTGAGATCATTGATCGTTTACCTCAAGTTGAAATCAATCCCTCCTTAGCTGAACTTCCAACTGAAGAAGAGGTTTTGAGGACCATTAGGCTCCTTTCATGTGGCAAAGCACCTGGTGCTGATTCTATTCCAGCTGAGATTTACAAGGTAGGGGGACCATTTCTCATACAAAAGCTGACTGAAATTTTCCAGGTTATGTGGCAAGAGGAGGTTATCCCTCAGGAGTTCAAGGATGCCTCCATTGTCCATCTCTATAAAGGTAAAGGGAATAGATTGTCCTGCAGCAATCACAGGGGAGTCTCTCTCTTAGTCATTATTGGAAAGATTCTTGCTAGTCTTCCTTAATAGGCTGATCCTTCACCTGGAAGATGGTCATATACCTGAGAGCCAGCGTGGCTTCAGAAAGGGCCAAGGAATAGTCAATATGGTGTTTGCTGCCCAACAATTCCAGGAGAAATGCCAGGAGCAAAACAGAGGTCTGTACACAATATTTGCAGATCTGACCAAGGCCTTTGATACTGTTAGTCATGATGGCTTATGGAAAATTATGTCAAAATTTGGTTGCCCAGAGAAGTTCATCAATATTCTATGTCAATTTCATGATTGCATGTTTGTCTGGGTTCTGGATAATGGACAAAACTCTCGTGCCTTCCCAGACACCAATGGAGTGAAACAGGGCTGTGTGCTTGCTGCCATGCTTTTCAGCATGTTTTCAGCCATGTTGACAAATGCTTTCAATGAGGATGAACATGGCATCAAAGTCAACTACCATACTGATGGTAAGTTCTTCCATTTGAAAAGGTTACAAGGTAAGACCAAAGTGGAGGGAGTGTTGGTGCATGATTTTCTGTTTGCAGATGATTGTGCACTGAATGCAGCCTCTGAAGCTCCAAAGTATGGATCAATTCTCTGCTGCCTGTGCTAATTTTGGTCTAATAATTAACACCAAAAAAACACAGGTGCTCCATCAGCCACTACCAAACCATCCATATGTGCAACCATTGCTTAAAAAAATGGAGAAGTTTTGAATGCTGTGGACAAGTTCACTTACCTTGGTAGTGTAATTTCCAGGGATGTACATATTGACAATGAGGTTGATGCATGCATTGTCAGAGCTAGCTCAGTGTTTGGGAGAGAAGAGGTATTAGGCTGACTACCAAACTGAAGGTCTACAGAGCTGTTGTGCTGACTCATTGTTGTATGACTGTGAAACATAGACAGTCTACCAGCGCCATGCCAGGAAACTGAATAGCTTCCATCTGAACTGTCTTAGGAAGATTCTGAGGATCACTTGGCAGAATAAGGTACCAGACACTGAAGTCCTTGCTTGAGCTGAACTGCCAACTGTTCAAACTATGCTACAGAGAGTAACTCTGATGGGCTGACCATGTTGTTCAAATACAAAATGTACACTTGCGAAAAAGACTATTTTTATGGAGTACTCACATGGGGCAGGTGATCAAGTGGTGGTCAGAAGAAACCATACGAGGACACTCTCAAAGCCTCTCTCAAGAACTTTGGAACATGGGAGACACTGGCACAGGACCACTCAGCAGGGTGTGCCCACATCAGAAAGGGTGCTGTGCTCTTTGAGCAAAACAGAACTAAGACAGCACAAAGTAAACTCAGGATGCACAAATTTGGAATATCCACCCCACATCTTCACACGAACTATCTGTGCCCAACCTGTGGTAGAGCATTCTGAGCTCATATTGCTCTGATCAGCCACATTTGGACACACTGAAATTTCATTTTTTCATGGTGATGTCATTTTGGTCCTCTTTGAGAACGAAGGACAACAACCAGTTTCCAAAACCTAATACAGCAACTTTGCCACAGCTGATGGGAAAACTGCCTGAAAATGATCCAGGACAAGCGACTTAATGTGTGCCTGGGGACAGAAAGGAGCATTTGGAATAGCTCCAATTCTTTGCTTTCCTTTGCTTTCTATATTCTGAAGTGAACAATGCTTTCAGTACTTCTCTTTCTCTTTCTCTCTCTCTCTTCCTTCCTCCCTCTCCCCCTCTCTGTCTCTGTCTCATTGTCTCCTTGCTCCCTCCTTCTCTGAGTTCCTTTGATTTTTCCCACAGCTGATGATGAAGAATCCCACAGCACCGAGCCTGGGGTTCCATCCAGTGTGAAACGGAGCTCTATTAGTAGAGGCATCTCTCTGACATCCACCCTTGAAGAGCGGCATTTACCACTAGGTGACTCTAGAAATTTTCAGGAAGAAGAAGAGGAAGAGGACAACTTAGACAGATTCTTCTCCCATGGTAAGTGCCTTGGCCCAGTGGAGTCCAACTCAATAGAAATGAGGGCCACTAAAACCTATCCAAGGAACCCTGTGGGCCACACGTTGATTTAGTTTTAAAATATATCAATACTTGTGTTTCATTGAATTTTTATTTATTTTTGTTCAATATTTCCCATTTACATTTTTATCTGGTTCAGGCACCCTTGGGAGGGCCATGGATGTGGCATGTTTGCCCCTGTGCCCCAGCCCCTCAGGGCCAGTCTGGTCTAATCAGGAGCAGCCTGAGGCCTGACCATAGAATGGAGCAAGCTCATTTCTGGTGGTCTTTCCTTTCCCAGAGTTAGGCATAGCACCCTCCCTGCTTCTCTTTTATGCCTTGTCCATAACATTAAACAGGTCATCACCACCTGCTGTATTTTAATAGTAGATAAAATCTCAAGGAAAGCAAATCACCTTGGATCAGCATTTCTATTTTCCCTTCTACCATACTATAGGTTTTGGAACCAGAGACCTAGGTTCAAATCCCACCCCTGCTTACTACCTCTGTGACCTTTGGCAAGTCATGTCACTTCCCTGGCCTCAGTTTCCTCATCTATAAAAAACAAACAAAAAAGTGGGAGTTGGATTAGCTAGCCTCTGAAGTCCCTACACTCTACGTCTGCGATCCTAGGAGAAACAGAATAATCACAGTCATACCTTCCAATCCTTTCCTGCCTTCTCCCTCCTAAAATGAAAATCTTTGGTTGTCTCAAGCTCAATTGTATGTATTTATTTATTACAAGAATTTATTCTTTCTCTCATCCCCTGTTCTTCCCAGCTGAGCAATAACCAAAAGACGAAGTCCTCACAACACACCCACACTGCCTAGTGAAACAAGTTCCCTCACTGGCCACATCCCATTCTGAATTTTAAGTCCATCACTTCTATTGTCTTCAGCCCCCTGTACTGACCAAATCCTGTGCCTTCCTGCCTTTACAGTCTCTTAAAATTCAGACCCTCTGGTGTGTTTTCATTTAAACTTAATTGCTGTATTGAATTGCATTGTATAGGGAAAGACCAAAGCACATTCCATAGGGAATAATATATATTTGGATACACAAAAGACCAAAGTAAGATTCTATTTTGTTCAATTTAATCTAGCAAAAAAATTTCTAAGCAGCTTCAAAGCCCTGTGCTGAGTTGTAGGGGGGTACAAAGATGTAAAATGACAGACATCCTGCCCCCAGAAGCATGATGGCGATCGGATGGGGCTATGATTGCACACACATAAGTATTCCACAAGAGAGAAGGGGGCAAAGTCGGGATCAAAGATATGTGCCTTGGGAAAAATTGAAGCAGGAACCTTGCATTTGGGGGAAGGAGGCAGTCAAGGATTCTTCATGGAAGAGATGGGACTTGAAGGGAGAGGTGGCCAGAAGGCAGGAAGGAAGTGTGGAGGGCTTCCAGTGCTAGCCTAGGGAGTTCACCTTTCAGCCTTCTTCTAGGCAATAGGGAGCAGCTGAAGGTGTTTTTTAATGAGACAGTAATGCAGGATGTGATCTAGAAATGTTGTTTTGGCAGCTATGGAAAGGCTGGAGCGGAGAAGGGAGAGACTGGAAACAAGAGCAGGTACGCATCTTCTCAGTTCAGGCAAGAGGCAAAGGGGAAAGGTCGAGAGAGGTAGAAGATGAATCCAGTTTGGGATTTTCAAACTGTGAACTGAGTCCCTGGGTCCAGTGAGACGTGCGGGTGGATGTGTCCAACAGGGATGGGGTCTTTGGAAGGTGGAGGACACAAGGTGAGAATATGAGAGTAGAGGCAGAAGCTGGTGATGAGGACAGCATGCAAACCAGAGAAACAGCAAGAGCTGGGAGGGAGCCTCCTTGAGGTTCTGTTTCACCCCTTTCCCGTAGACTGCCCAGAATGCTACCGCGTCCCTTGTCCCAGAATGACGAGCAGTTCTGGACCAGGGTGGGAGAGGTCCTTTTAACACCTCTCAGAGAGGAGGAGGCCCATCCTAAGCAAAGGCTTGGAAAGTGAGCTTTAAGTTAGGAACTTCCCAGACAGGTTGTCAAAATATAAAGACTAATCCATTCATCGCGCTCCATAGATTGACAGATGACTTTAAATAGGCCATCTTGTGTGTCCTTTGCACTTTAGGAAATGTTAAGCCCTTGAAAAAAAGGTTAGAAACTGGAAACTAATTTGATGATATCTATAAGCAGTAACTCTGGTTTCTTCAAAAGTGCCTCCATTTCCATATCTCTGGTCACCTCTGCAGGATCCAGTCTTGCCCCCAGTCACCTACCCCTTACTCCTAGGTTGCAGTCACCCCCAGGCTATCCGGATGAGGAATCCTTGGTAAGGAAAAACCCTCTACTGGTACAGGTAAAGGTGTAGTCTTAGAAAGTTAGCTGGGACGCTGAGGTAATGTCACTTGCCCATCTCCATATTTATTATAATAGAAATCCTTTCAAAGTTACCTATTCAGGTAACTGACTAAAATAATCCTAGAGATTAAAATATAGGTTACCCCTTCTCATTCATATCCCTCCATGTAAATTCTATATAATTGTGTGTGTATGTGTTTTTAAGTAACTGAAAAACCACAAAGTACCAGTGAGACCCATTCCACCGATGAAGTTGGAGAAATCGATAATAACCCAGTGGGCAGATCCATAGCTCGGCACCTGGGTATTTCTACTTCTCCTGAAAGCCATGTAGCCAAGCATCGAAGAGGCATTGCCATCATCATACATGGATCACCATTGTCAGGTACACAGACAACCCTGTGAGAAACAACCAAGAGCAATGACTCCATTTCTTATCTGCTTAAAGAAACCGGTGCTGATAGGGCAAGTAAGTGGTTATTACTGTTTGTTCTTTGTGACATCATGGAGGGGGCGACATGCGAGTAAGTAACCCTCCCTGATTCCCAGCTGGGAACTTCAACCATCAGGAAAGGGATGTAAAAGTCAGGAGCCTGGGCCCCCCAGTGCAAGACCCCCCAACCATAACAGTGGGGCGTTTATCTGTTCTATGGGGTGGCACTCATAGGCTCTGAACCAGCCAGAGCCTGAAAGAAATCAAACTGCCATCACAAGACAGTTTGGTTTAGAAATTGAAAATCCATATTAGAGTTCTGCCCGGGTGAGGCATTCCTGAACTTCACCAGCACATACATCCTCATCTCTTTAATACCAAAGGCAAATTAGATTGGGGCTCATCTCTATCCTGCCTCTGTCTCCTCACCTAGTTGTGAACCTTGGACAAATCACTTTTCTGAGACTGCTTCCACATCCATAAAATGGGAATAAATATACCTGGCCTGCCTGCCTTAGATGGCGGTGGTGATTGTAGGGGTTCTGTTGAGATGAAGTAGGTCAAGTACTATGTGACCTTACAGTGCTATGTGCATTTCTTTTGAAATCACTATCTTTCACAGCGTAACTAATATGGTTTTGTACAGTTGCACATATATAACCTCCACCAAATTTCTTACCATGCAAGGAAGGGGTAGGTTAGGGAGATCGGGAGAGAATTTGGAACTCAAAATTTTTAAAAATGAATGTTAAAAATTGTTTTTACATGCAATTGGGAAAAAAATATTGGGGAAAAAAGAAGCTGATGAAAGCACAAAACTGATGAATTTCTAAGGAAAATGTTAGTGAAACCACAGTTTGTTTGTTTTTTTTAACTTCTCTCTAAGGAAGTTAGTTAGAGAACTGTAAATTCCTACCCAAAGGTAAATTCCTATTGTGGCAGGAAACCAACTCCACTTCATGTCTGTATGGTCATTTTCTTCTCAAAAGACTTCAGCAAAACTGTGAAACCCCTACATTATCCTCATGGGCATGTTTGTGGACTCTATACTTAAACAAGCCCTTGCAGAGACATCTCATTTGGTCCTTACAATTCCGCTGTAGGTAGAGCAAGTAGTAGGGTCGTCCCCATTCAATAATAATAATAGCTTACATTTATGTAGCACCTTTTCTGTGTTGAATACTGCGCTTAGCTCTTAACAATATTTAACATAAAGAAACCAATCAATGCAGGAGTTAAGCAAATTAAGTGATGTAACACCACTAGTCAGAACCAGGACCAGGACTTAAGTCTTCATCCCCCCAGGACCAGTGTCCTCTAGACACCATCATTTTGCCTCCTTGCACAGATATAGGTTAGAGTGAGGAATGGGGAGAACAAAATCACTTCAGGAAGAAGAAAGGACATTTCTAGAGTCCTCTCTTCTAGAAAGGTCCTTCTCCTTGGGATTGTAGAATGAGGTTGCAATAGACATAGAGGTCTTTCATCTTGGCAGCGTGTCAATATCTGGTATGGGATGACCTCAGTTCAATCCAAGATTTGCTACTTACTGCTCATGGCCTTGAGCAAACCACTTCTTCACTCTTGGCCTCAGTCTCCTTCATCTATAAAACGAGGGACTTGTGGTCTTCAGGATCATCCCTTCCAATTCTAAAACTTCTGACCCTCCTACAGGAAAGACCAATGCCAGCAATAACCTCGCCAAATACTATGGTGCCGCCTGCCTAACTCTCGATGCCATTGTGTTGGATGCTCTGTCAGATTCAAACAGCATTCCTGGACTCCGGGCCCGGGAGCTCTGCATGAGGGCGACCACTGAGCAGAGCATCCGGGATGCAGAAGAGTCAGTGAAGGATGCTGGTAAGTTCTCCTGAGAAATGGGCAGGGCTCCCTGGCTCAAGGTCCCCTGGTTCTTCTTCCCCCATATAGCCCTTGCTGAAGATGGAGATATTGTTACCCTAGCTGCCTGTGATAATGCCCAGGATTCAGGGGACAGTGTGTTGGAGTGCCGGGAAGGGGCTCCCAGAAGGATAAAATTCTCCTAGTACTTCTTTTAGAAAAAAGCAGACAAGATGTCTGGACATTCTCGAGAGCCAAAGAACAAGGGAGGGCCCAAAGAATTAGTATTACAGTGGAATGTTCTGCTCTCCTTCACCAGCATGAACAAGAAGCTGAAGTCCATTGGGAATGTTATTTCACATGTACCTTCTTCATAAAGCCTGCATTCCAAAAGCATGATCAAGTTCCCTAGCTTAGCTCACCCTGGAATCACCTCCAGATGAGTTTTATACCCAAAAGCTTTCTCCAAGCTCCAGGACCCAGTAAAGGGGGCTGTAATATGCTCAAAGTTATAAATTGGAGAGCAGGGAAGGAGAAGGGAACACTCATTTCCAACTGTATCATGCAGGGTGTCCCAAAAATCCTGGTGTGGCTTGAAGCCTTAGTAATTTCAAGAGTATAAATGCTACAAACTTAGAAAAGACAACTTTTGAAAGGTTCTTTATTTAACTTTTTAAAATACTGACATATTTCTCATTAAAGTTCAACATAACCACTGTCTCCTGCTATTTATCACTCAAGTAAATTTTGGAAATTGGTTTAAAAAAACACAATTTTCCTCCATTTCTACTTACTGAAAGGACTACATTTGTAATCCTAGCCTTAAGAGCATCCAAAGAATGAGGTTTTAATGCCTGCTTGACAGTTTTGATGGGAGCCCACAAGAAGTTTAATGGAGGCTGATGACCAAGGTAGCCACATAAGAACACACTAGTCCAATGCTCTGAGAAAGGGTCATCCAGAAACCATCCTATGCACACTGCAAAATGTCAGGGTGTTCCTTCTTGTTAAAATTAAAAATTTATTATTCAAAACTCACAAAACTAAATGAATATAAAATGAATAATTAAACTTTCAAGTGTTTTTTTAATCATTGCAATTTATACTTTGGACATTATTAAAATTTAAAACTGCACAAACACTTTAGGGAAAAGCTGTAGAAAGTTCTTGAAGTACTGTGGTTTTGTAGGTAGAGCAGGAAGATTGAGCACTTGGATTCTGGCCTCATCTTGGGTCATTCATTTGCATTCTTCTAACTACTTTCCCACTGTCATGAGTGCCAACAGGTCTTAACATTCCTTGATTTTTTTTTTAACAACATTAGATTCCAGCAAGGCTCCTCTGCTATCCTTTTATGACTTAATGAAAGTGTCTCTTCTCCTGCATTTTCTATTTCCTTGTAGCCATGATTACAGAGAGCTCATTAGCACAGACTTCTATAGGGCTGTCAAGAGTAAGCACTGAGAATTTGGCCAAGCATGTCTCAGAAGCAACTCTAGCATCCCCTGACACCCGAACAACCATCTCCAAGGGCTATCGGGGAAGCGTAGTTATGACCACCAAGACCAAGTCAGACAGCCATGGTTCTGGGTCCCAAAAACAACATCATCAGTTGCACCAGTCGGAAACATCAGGATCACAGGTAAACCTTAGCTCCCTTTGCTCGGGGTTCTCAATCCTCCCTCTCAGTAGTCCTGGCAATCAGGTAAATCCTTGTAGCTTCCTCCATAGCACAAGAGTTTAAGTCTCTTCTACCCCATGCACATCAGCAGATGACCCCAAGCCCTCCTTTCTGCCATCATGGTCCCTCGCTGCTGCCACACCCTTTGCTTCCTCAAGTGACTTGGTGAAGGATGGATTGTCTTTTATGCATTTGAGATGTAGCACCTGTGTGCTGTTGGAGTTTTCTGATTTTGAGGTAAAGGCAACTGCTCTGTTTACCTGTTTGTGTTCCTTTGTTAGCCCTTGAGCAAGTCCCAAGTGAATAAGAGAGGGTAGACCTGGAAGGTCTAGAAATAGGCCATTTTGAAGAGAAACCCCATTTTATTTAAGGATCAGTATCAAAGTATTTTCACATTCCTGTCTTTAGTTTTAAGTTGTCCGCAACTGGCATATCTTACCAATTGGGACTGATACCCACCTTTTTATCTAAATTAATTGTATACTAGATGCTCCTGTAAGTCTCCAGCAACATTCTGCAGCTATGTGGTCCCTGTGAAGAAAACACCAAAGGGCAGAGCATCAGGAATATTTGTTGCCTTGAGCTACCATGAGGATCATTGTTTCATTAGCATCCATTAGAACTCCTTTAGTGCTATGACTGACCTCACTCTCAGGAATCCCAGAGGAGCAAACGTCCAGGGACCTGCAGATGGCCAGCGTCTCTGACGGGACTGACCTCCCAGTTTTCTTCTTTCACAGATTCCATCCAGCCCACTGACCTATACGCCTGTTCAACTCCGGCTCGTGGGCAGCTCGAGTGAAGCAGATATTGGTCTCTTCAGCTGTGTGCTTCCTGAGGATTTACTGGTACAAATCATAGAAGAAAGGATTCAGGTCAGAAGCAGCTGCACTGTGGAGCAGGGCAAAGTCACAGTTGACCCCTAGACTTGGAGTCAGGAAGACCAGAGTTCAAACATGGTCTCAGACACTAGCTGGGTGATCACAGGCAAATCATTTAACCTTCTGTGCCTCAGCCTCTTCATCTTCATGCAGATAATAATAGCACCTCCCTCCCAGGGCTGTTGTGAGGATAACATGAGATAATATTTAAACAGCACATAGTAGGCACTTAATAAAAACTCATCTCCTTCCTTCCTTCCTTCATCCCTTCCTTCCTCCTTTCTTTTCTCCCTCTCCCTTTTCTTTGTTTCCTCCCTCTTTCTCTCCCTCTGTTCCTCTCTCCCTCCCTCCTTTCATTCCTCCTTTCCTTTTCTCTTTCCTTCCTTCTTTTTTTCCTTGCTTCCTCTTTCCTCCTTCCTTCCCTCCCATGTTAGCCTAGGTCACTATTTCCCAAACAGGATTGGAACTTCATGGCGTTTGAGTTGGAAGTTCTTGGCACTTGAGTACTTTGAAGACCACGTAGCACCAGGCAACAGCAGGTCTTCTGCTCCCCAAAACTCCAAGAATCCAGGTTTTGGTTCTCTGTTACCCTTTTCAGGTCCTGAACTTTCTAGGATCCCCAAATAACAATGATAACTCCTATCTAAACATCACTTTCTATTTCATCAAATGCTCTCCTCACAATTACGTTTGTAAGAAGGTAGCACAAATAGTAAGATTTTCATTTTAGAGAGTGACCCTCAGCAAAGGGCCAAGTGTCACATCTGTTAAGTGGCAGAATCTAGAGTTATGCCCAGACCCTGAGCCTCCAGCTTGCTTCCCATCAAACCATGCTGAAGCTAATGGGGAAGATGACAAGGGCTGTCTGGCCTTTTCACCCTGCAATAGCACCACAGCCCCTCAAGTGTTTTAAGGGGAATTTGTTGCAGAGCCACTCCAGGGAAATAGACAACCTGAGGGGTTGTGACATTACAAATTCAAAGAGTAATGTTTTAAAGTTAGAAAGATGGATTTATATTCCATTCAGTTCAACAAAAACACATTAAAACACCTCTTATATGCATTGTACTGGGGTTACAAAGATGAAAAGTAATACGATGCTTGCATTCAAGGAAATTACAATCCAATAGTTTTACTACTTTATGTCCAAGATGTTTATTACAAGGAAATAGACTATGATGAAGTTGCTGGGAGCTGAGACCTTGGAATGAGCAGTTCTGGCCAGGAGGGATCATCTCCAGTGGGTGTGAGTGGAGGGAGGAGAACAGACAGAGAAAGCAGCATGGAGGAGCAAATCCCCAAACTAGGACTTTGGAGTAAGAGGATTTCTAGACATGGAGGCAGGAAGAAAGTTCATTCTACAGAGGTCATTCATGGGAGAGAAGGGTGTGTACAGATGCCCAGAGGCCCTCCAAGTTTACTTTGGATTTATTTTGCATATATTTCTTATTCATCCAGGTGTATAGGCAAATATAAATTTTTTGAGGACAAGGACTGTTTTGTTTTTATATTGTCTTTATATTACCAACACCTAGCATGGTTCTTGCTTCATATTATAGCTGTTTAGTCAACTGGAATTAGAGACCAGGACAAGGTCTGGTCATGGCAAGCAGTCCAACAAAGCTTACTGTATGGTTCAAGTCACAGTTTAGTTCGTTTGTCATTACCATATGTGGGATAAAGACTGTAAAATGCAAAATGGCCCTCAATCCTAAGTCCTTTTCACTTCTGTAGTGAAGGTGGCAAAAAGTAGAAAGAGGTAAAGGCTGCTAAAAATCACAATTTGTTAGACCAGCTCTACACATTAACCTAACTGTTGGTTCTCTAAAAGGCAAAATCTTTGAGTGTGCCTAGGAAACACAAACTGCCTACGTTTGTACTTCTTGACATTTGTCATTTCCCCATTGGTGACATAGTAACATGGGAAAACATACCCCTATAAATGGTGACCCCTGGTCACTTATTTTGCCGTGCTTTTTGATTAAATGTCTTTTGTATTTAGTTGATGCACCTTTTCTGGTTGGTTTAGTAAAAGCAAACACATCAGTAGGGGCTTATGAGCTATGGATTTGAGTGGTTGCTGACCCACAAAATACCTAAAACATGGAGCTTTCCAAGGGTCTCCTAAAGCTTTCTATAAATTTATTTCCTTGGTCATTTCTCATCATCTTAGGAAGAGATGAATTTTTATTCTCTTTAGTTGCCACTTATAAAGTACATTAAGTATTTACTAGTGAAGACAGCTTCTAGGTGTTTTTTGGTCTCCTCATCATGGCAGCTGATAAAAACTGATACACTGATTTTTTTTAGGAAACTCAGATAGTTTTCCTAACTTACAAAATCGTAATAGCCCAAGTCAATGTCTATTCTTTTATTTGTAGAACTTGAGGTACTCCTCACATAGGGATGCCCAATTCAGTCAATCCATCCTAATAACATTGAAAGATGAAATCGGAGCAGTATGCAAACAGGAAATAAATGCGAAAGACCTGCCAAAATTTCTATAATAACCTCTATGCTCCATCAGTGACAGTGGAATCACCACTACATCATAGCCCACAACATGTTGTATGATGAAATAGAAATGACATTCAAGAAAACAAAGATAGAACTGAACCCTGCATCCACAGAGGAGGCCATGTTAATGGCAACATTTAAGGACTGAATCTCAAAGTATCTGAAAGAAGCAAGGATACCAAATACTCGGGAAACCTATTATGGGAGAGGAAAGATAAATGAGAACATTAGCAGTAAATATTGACCCACACTCCTACTTTGCTCTCTCTATATAAAATATTGATGAAAAGAATTTCTTTTTTTTAAAGTTTTCAATTTATTTATTTTTGGTTTTCAACATTCACTTCCTTAAGTTTTAAATTTTCTTCCCCTCCCCAAGATGTCATGCAATCTGATATGGGCTCCACACATACATTCCTATGAAACACATTTTTGCGTTAGTCATATTGCATGGAAGAATTATAATGAGGTGCAGAAACCATGAGAAAGGAAAAAATAAAACAAAAAAGAAAATAGTCTGCTTCCCTCTGCATTCCAACTTCATAATTCTTTCTCTTGATGTAGATGGCATTTTCCATCATGAGTCCTTTGGAATTGTTTTAGGTTCCTGCATTGCAGCGTTAAGTCTGTCAAAATCAATCATTGCAGACTGTAGCTGTTACCGTGTACAATGTTCTCCTGGTTCTGCCCACTTCACTCAGCATCAATTCATATAAATCTTTCCAGGTTTTTCTGAAGTCCTCCTGTTCATCATTTGTTATAGCACAATAGTATTGTATTACACTCACATACCACAACTTGTTCAGTCATTCCCCACTTGAGGGGCATCCCCTCAATTTCCAGTTCTTGGCTACCACAAAGAGAGCTGCTATAAATATTTTTGTACATGTGGGACCTTTTCCCATTTTTATGATCTCTTTGGGATGTAACCCCAGAAGTGATATTGCTGGGTCAAAGGGTATGTGCATTTTTATAAGCCTTTGGGCACAGTTCCAAATTGCCCTCCAGAATGGCTGGATCAGTTCACAGCTCCACCAACAATGAATTAGTGTTCCAGTTTTCCCACATCTTCTCCAACACTTATCATCTTCCTGTTTTGTCATGTTAGCCTATCTGATAGGCATGATGTGGCACCTCAGAGTTGCTTTGATTTGCATCTCTTTAATCAAAATGATTTAGAACATTCTTTCATATGACTATAGATAGCTTCGATTTTTTCCTCTGAAAACTGCCTGTTTATGGAAAGAATTTCTGCATACTTTCAGGGTATCTATGATGAAAGTATGAGCAGGGAACAGGCAGCCCTTTGCAAATAATAATTCTACTGCAGGCCACTTCTATACAGCCACCTAGTTGACAGAAAGGTGCAAAGAATGCAAGATGCCACTGACCTATTACTGGTTGATTGTGCCAAAGTAGGTGTCATTTTAAAGGATCTCCTCCAACAGAGTGTCTTTCTTGCATCCCCCTAGACCGTAATCCCCAGTCATCAAGCCTGTCATTTTCTGACCTGCTGTTATGTTCACCACAACCTTTCCTCCTACTACCCTCCCTCCTTTCCACCTCCTCTGTTTCCATTGACTCTGGAAAGCATAATAAATAGGCTGGCATACTGTTCCACTCCACCTCCCAGAGACTTCCCAGAACAAAATACCCAGTCCTGGTCATCACTGCCCTCCATATGTTTTTTCCCTCTATTTTTAGGGAGGCTCATAGAGACATGGCTCAAACTGTCTTTTTATTTAGGGAACAGGTTTAGGAAAGGTTTCATACAGGTGTATCATAAGCAATCTTTTTTTAAATGAAACACAGGATTCTAAAAGGCATATGTGAGGAGGAAGTACAAGGAGGACAGCAAATACAAAGGCACAAAGGTGGGAAATGAAGTGTCACAAGGAGCAACAAGTCCAGTTTGACTGGACTGTAGGGTACAGGAAGGAGAATAAAACATTAAGGCTGAAAAGGTCAGTTGGAGCCAGGTCTTGAAGGGCATATCTGACTGTCAAGGCAATAGGGAGCCATCAGTTTTGTGTGGGAGAGTGCTATGGTGAAACACTTTAGGAAATCATTTTGGCCATTGAATGTAGAGTGGACTAGAGGGGATGGGCTGGGAGAAAAGGACACCAACAGCAGAGGATTTATCTAACATGCTGGAAGGCCTTCCTCTGCCTCTTTTATCCTCTCAGTGCCTCTCTGGGGCCTCTCAACAGTGGTCCATTGTGCTCACATATATGAATAGCACCCCCTCTATTTCTGGTCATGCGTGACTGCAAATATCTTTAATGATATCCATTTTTTAATCTCCTTTTTAAGGATGACAACTAGTCCAACTGTATCTTCACTCCTCTCCAGAAAGCACCCTTGACTTTCCTGGACTTTCTCTACAATGCCCCAGCACCATATACCTTTTCTCTTTTCTCTCCCTCTCACCTCTTTCCACTCCCCTTTGTGTGCTGTCTTCCCCATTAGTATCTAAGCTCCTTGAGGACAGGGACTGTCTTTCTTTCTGACTTGACTTGACATCTGTCCCCAGAGCTTAGCACAGTGTCTCGCACATAGTAGGCCCTTAACTTCTACCACAGAAGTTATCCCTAGTAAGCATGGGAGGGTAACCTTCTTTTATCCATCATAATGCTTTCCATTGTCTTTTGGATCACTGGTCATTTGGATCCTTCTGAGATCCTGCTCTTCCATTATTTCCAGCCACTGAGCATCACCTTGAGAAGGCTGGGGTACAAGAAATGGGCCATGGTGACATGCAGTAGTTTGAGATCAGTAGGAAGTATTAAGCACTTTCCCAAATGCAGCCCCACCTAAAGGCTATATCCACAATAGCTGCATTACAGCTGTTTCTGTGACCAGAAAGACCCATGACTCCCTGTCCCACACAAACCTGATCTCTGGGTCCCAATTAGTTTCCAAGATGGGCTCACCTCTAATTCCCTACCACTGACCAAACTAAAGTGACAAACACATCTTAGTTAGGAAATTCAATCACTCCCTATCTGGGTTGAAGCCTACTTCCTGTTACACTAATTACAATAACCCCCCAAAATGTAATGATCAGTAGAATATTGGCAACATTTTTCTCGCACACAGCCATCCCTCATGTTGAGACAGTTTCATCTAGTCTCCCAGCAGCACATCTGCCCACCTCCCAGGCTGAAAGCTTCTAACAGTCTGAAAGTCAAAAATCTCTGACAAAATCTTTACCTGTAAGTGAATTCGACCATCAGGCCGTCTGGAACTATTTGCTTTCCAGCTCAAAGGTTTTATCCAAATGGAGCCCATTTAAATGTGGCAAGATGACCCTGCCGGTTCTCAGATGCACCTGGGCAGCAAATCAGTCTCTCCTTCTGATGGGTAGAAGGCAGTTCAGCAAGACCCTGCTATTCCCTACATTTAAAATCAGACAGAAACATTGGCCAACGTGTGCCAGCAACTTGCACTAATCTCCACAACTAATGTTACTGGATGCAGAGCCATCTCAGGCAGCAATATCAGTTTTATTTGTAGGACTTTAGTTAGACACTAAAGACTTCAGTCAGTCAGTCATTGTGATTTCAGTGGTATCATTGCTCTCTCCACCAGGGCAGACTGAGTCCCCTCCACACCTTAGTAATAACATGAGTTTCTGCGTATTAAAAACATTCATCAAAGGTTGTCAAACTCTTTTTACTTTTTGTGAACAGAAATGTATTTTCTCTCCTACCTACTGTACCCCACCCTTTTGGAAAAAGAAAAAGAAAAAATTCTTAAATAAGTTTAGTCAAACAAAATCACCCCATTGGCAATAGCAATAAGGTTGCATCCTTTTACAGCCCCCCAAAAGAAAAGAGGGTTATTGAAGCATTTTTAAGTGAACACTTAAATCCAATTCACTTGCAAGTCCTGGCATCATCTTCCTAGTATCATAGTCCTCTTCAAGAATGAAGGACAAACCACACACACACACACACATGCACACACACGCACACACATATGCACACATACACACGTGCACACAGATACACATGTACACACATACGCACACGCACACACACATACACACATACACAAATGAGCAGAAGAGGGCAAAGGAAACACACAAAAACAGGACAGTTTGAAAGTTCTAGGTTAAATGTATTCTATATTTAAAAGGGAAAATAGCCCACATATGTAGCAAATTCATCATTTCGAGTATAGTGCTCTATTCTGTCCTACTTCGTATATGGAAAGGCTAATTTTCTTTGGTGTTCAATTCAGAAGTTTAAAAAAATTAAAGATATGCATAGTCTTAGAGTTCTATGCTGAGCGAATACCCAGGGATCCATAGTCAGTATGTGCCAAAGGCAGGATTTTGTATTTCATTCCTCCTGGTGCCAAGGCCAGCTTTCTGTCTCTTGGGTAGACCGCAGAAGAGATATAACCACTGTATACAGAATTAGCTCATGACACAAAGGGCTGGAGGGGGGGAATCTCTGGGGTAATGTCTCTTGTCTCATGCTCCCATCCAAGCAATCAGGAACAACATATGCACAGTACCCCCCAGATACTGAGATTCACCATTTGTGAGCTAACAATTCACAGTATGGCAAAGGTTTTATTAGAGCAAAGAGGGGAAAAAACCCAGAAGTCTGTAAATGGATAAAGATGTATGCCCATTCCCAGAACCCCTTCGAATTCTGACTAGTTGAGGTCCTATGGCAAAACCCTTTTCACAAACTCAGCCATGTATTACCATCTCCTGAAGTGCGCCAAGTCACTCAAAATGGGTGATAAAGGCCTCTTGGAATCCCTGACTCTCTTCCAGGCTTGGTTCAGGGACTACTTCCCAAACAAGGAAACAGAACAAGCATTTGTTAAGCACCTAGTATGTGCCGGGGCCATCCATCTCTCCACCGTGCCAGCTGCTACTCTTTTCTGATTCCCCTGGTTACTAGTACTTCTCCCACCCTCCAACCTATGACTTTGTATGTATTTGTTATATATCTTGTATGTAGTGATCAGTGTGCTTGTTTTCTCTCCTTGGTAGAAGGACCGTGAGAGTCACTGAAGACAGGAATCGTTTTCATTTTTGTTCTCCTGTTCCTAGAACCTAGCACAGTAGCTGGCACGTGGTAGGTCCCTGAGAAATGCCTGTCAAATGCTGAATGTGCTTCTGACTTGTATTTTCAGCTCAGTGACTGCTATCGAGGCGTGGTGTTTGACGGCATAGAGACGGTCTTTGCCAGGAATACAGCTTGTGCTCTCCAGTGTCTGCTCAGAGCCATCAACAATCGGGAGCACATCTATTTTATCAACGTGGCTCAGGATTACAGCATCATGAAGGCTCGGGAGAAGGCCAAAGTGGAAAAGATGGGTAAGAACTTGGGACAAAAAAAATCATGGAATTTTCAAGACAGAAAAGTTTGTCTAGGCTACAAAAGCCTGAGCAAGATGGTAGGTTGCTCTCTTGCTCTCTCTGTCTCTCTCTATCTCTCTGTCTCCCTGTCTCTCTCTCTGTCTCTCGCTGTTTCCATCTCGCTCTCTCTCCACCTCCTTTCAGTACTCTTAACCTCCAATCAAAGGAATTCTGCTCCATGTAAAAAGTAATGAGAGCTAAAGCCTCAAGAGATAAAGACAGGATGGCCCCCACGTGAGGTGAGCCAGAGGACAAACCAAGTCTCAGGCTCATGCCCGGGCTGGTTCTGGGCATTTAACCTCTTTTTGCCTCAGTTTGCTCAGTTTTAAAATGAGGATAATAATTGCACCTACCTCTCAGATCAAATGAGACAATATCTGTAAAGTACTTAGCACAATGCCTGGCACACAGTAGGCACTATATGATTTATTGTAATTTATCGCTAATTATTATAGATAATGCTATTATCATAGAGCTTCCTCAGGGCAGAAGTCACAGGACCACATGATTTGAGAGTTGGAAGGGACCTTGGAGGTCATCTAGTCCAATCTAAACTCAAAAGGAATCCCCACTAAAATGGCCACATAGAATGTGGTACCTGAATGGGATGGAATATTACTGTGCTATTAGGAACATGGAAAATCTTAGGCAAAGTGAATTAAGCAGGACCAGAGAAATAATATATACAATAGCAGCCACAGAAATGGAAATAGCAAATTTTAAAAATGGACACTATACTCTGTGATTATGATGCCCAGGGTTGGCCTTGAAAAAGTGAAATGAGAATCTACCTCTCTCCCCTTTCTGCTGAGGTGGGGGCCTGCGGGTGTGGAATATTAAGCGCACTATTGACCTCAATTGATATATTGGTCAGTTGTATTGAACTTTTTTTCCTTTTCCATTCTTTATTAAAAGAGCTGGCTTTCTGGGTGGGGTTTGGGGAGGGGAATATATTGGGAAATGAAGGTGACATAAAAGCAGAAAGTATCCATTAAAAATTTTTAGGAGAACAGGCCATCCTCAGCGATGGTGTGTTGTACTTCTCACTCCACTTGCTGAGTAGATTTTAACAGAGGTTCTTTGTTGGGTGTTGGTTGGGATAGATGACTGCCAGTTATGAGCTTCTGGGACCCTGAGTCAAAAGAAAGTGGGTTTGAATCTAGGCTCTACCCTTAGACAAAAGTCACCAAACTTCTTTTATTTTTATTTTAAATTTTTCTTTGTAGTTGCCAGATATCATTCAGCAATGAACTCTTTCCTTTTGCAAATTAGAAAAGGAGGACTTAATATAAAGTTGTGAATCTCCCCCTGGACACAACATGTTAGTGATGGCTGTGTGTGTGTTTGTGTGTTTGGGGTGGTGTTTGTGTATCTCAAATTTAACACGGTAGTTCCAACATTACCCTTGCTTGCCTATGTCCTTTCTGAACTTCTTTCTGGTCTCTTCTTTTTATTTTTGTAAAGATTCATCAACATTCTTTCCTTTCTTTTCTTCTTCTTTTAATGTTACACTAACCCTCAAGTGCCTCCCTAGTTGTCTCCTCCTCTCCTAAAAACCTTTGGAGGGAGAGAGCAGTCCTGAAAAGGTAAATCCGCACTTTAACCAGGTCTGAAAATGTGTGTATCCCTTTGGGCACACCTAGTCCACCACCTCTCAGTTAAGAGGTGGGAAATGTGCTGCCTCATCCACCTTCTGGAACATGATTGGGCATTGCATCCATCACAGAGCTTAAGTTGTTCACAGTTGCTTTTCTTCATAGTCTTTGTCCAAAATGTGTTCACTTCACTCTACATCAGTTCATACAAGTCCTCCCAGGTGTCTCTGACTCTGTCCCTTTCAATATTTCTTAAAGTTCTATATTATCATATTAAGTCATTCATGCAGTCAAAAAAACATTAAATTAAGTATCTATTACATACCAGGCATTGCCCTAAATGCTGGGGATTCAAAGAAAGACCAAGACACTGCCCTCTCTCAAGGAGCTCACAGTCTAATGGAGGGGTTGGGGTCGAGGTGGGAAAGAGACAACAAGCAAGCAACCATGTACAGACAAGGTACAGACAGGATAAATTGAAGGTTATCAACAGAGGAAAAGCACTAGCTTAATTGAGGGGGATCAGGACAGGATTCCTGTACAAGATGGGATTTTATCTGCGATTCAAAGAAATCTCAGGAAGTCAGGAGGCAGAGATGAGGAAGGCGTATTCCAGGCATGAAGCTAATAATTCCAGGCTAATAACAACACCCGGAGTTGGGAACTTCTTGTCCACATATCACTGAATCACAGGTGTATGAAGACCAAGAAGCAGGAGGAAGCCAGGTTATAAAGGGCTCTGACTGGCAAACATTCAGAGCCTATGACACTTGCTCCCAGAGATCAGAGCCCCTGGAGTTTATTGACCGAGAAGGTGAGACCTGCTCTTTTAGGAAGACCATTTTTACAGCTGAGTAGAAGACAGACTAGAGTGGGGAGAGACTGGAAGCAGGCAGACCTTCTATCAGGCTATTGCAACCATCCAGGAGAGAGGTGATGAGGACCTTAACCAGAGAAGACAAAGGGGTATATCCAAGAGATGTTACACAGGGAGAATCAACAGGACTTGGCAACAGATTGAAAGGAAGGTTTCAGAGAGAGAGTGAAAAGTCAACCGTGGATTGTAAGTCTCAATGATTGAGTGATCCCCGTGACAGTAATAGAAAAATGAGGAAGCAAAAGAAGGCTAATATCCATATACTATAGTTTATTTTGCTATTCCCCAACTGATGATCCATTCCTTTGCAAAGACAAAAAGGGCTACTACAAATATTTTTTAATATATGGTTCCTTTCCTTCTTTCTTTAAATCTCTGGGCTAGGTCAAACAGTATTCCCACCACAGTGATTTTTTGGACATCATTCTAAATTGCTTTCCTCCACCTCCACCAACCATGCCTTAGTGTATCTAGCCTCCCATAGCCTGTCATCTTTGCTAGTCAGATGTGTGAGTTAGAACCTCAGAGGTGCTTTAATCTGAATTTACTTAGTAGTGATTTGAAACACTTTCCATTTGGTTGTGAAAATCTGCCTTTCTTTGTGTGGGGGGGGAGGATTTCCTGTTCAAATTCTTTCACCATTTATCTATTGGGGAATGGTTCTTATTCATAGATAATAATAATAGCCAACATTTATTAGTGCTTCACTTAATTTGATCCTTCCAACAATCCTGGGAAGAAGGTTCTGTTACTATCCTCATTTTACAGAAGATGAAACTGAGGCAAACGGAGATTAAGTGACTTGCCTGGGTTCACCCAGCTAGTGGGTATCTGAGGCAGTATTCTAATTCCAGCTTTCCTGACTCCAAATTCCATGCCATATCCACTGTGTTGTCTTGCTGTCTAGATGTGTTTAAATCAACTATGTGTGTGTGTGTATATAAACTATGTGTATATATACATATATATGTGTATATATATGTATATATACAAATATATATATATGTATGAGACATCAGACCTTTATCAAAAAATTTACTGCCAAGATTTTTCCTAGTTAACTTTTTGCATTCTGATTCTAAATGCATTGACTTTTCAGTTTTATGTAATCAAAACTGTCCATTTTCCCTCCTATGAATCTCTCTATTCCTTGTTTGCTCATGATCTCTTCCCTCATCCATAGATGTAAAGGGCATGTTTTCCTTTGATCCCCTGACTTGCTTATAATGTGACCTTTTATGTCTAGGTTGTGTGTCCATATGGAGCTTATGGTATGAGATATTGGTCTATATCTAATATCACTTAATTTCTTTGGACCTCATCTCTGAAATGAGGCAGGTTGACTAAAAACCTATGATTCTATGAAAAAATACCAAGTGCTGTGACATTTTTCTCTGGGTCAGAATTGGGGAACCCAAAAAGGCCCCATGAAAGAGATAGCATTTGAACTGTACCTTGAAAGGTAGGTAGGATTTCTGCAGGCAGAGACAACAGCATTGGCAACAATGCAGAGGTGGGAAAATATGGGATTTTTTCCAGAAAACATATAAGGCACTGATTGGCATAGTGGGAAGAGCCCTGGCTTTGCCCTCAGGGGCCTGGGTTGTTCAGATCTTGGATTTCTAAGATTGTATAGCTCTTGGCTCTGGAGTTGATAAACTTGCTGAATGTTATCCATTCTTCAGACCTGAGCCTGAATGACTGAAGATTCCTTGGGATACAGGAGAGACATCTGTTCAGCCAACAGATCTAGTTCTTTAGTTTGACAATTTCTACTGGGGTGGGGGGGAGTGAGGTGGGGGAGGCAGACAAGGGAGAGAGGAAGAAAGGGGAAGGAGGCTTGAGTCTGGAAGTTGGACAAAGATCAGAGGTCCTAACAGCAACATTGACTATTAGTGTAACATGCCCTTCCCCTAGCTGAGGGCTGAGGGCACTGCAGAAGAGACTCAGAGAACATTCCCCAGCCATCGGCCAGCCTTTCCCTGGATTCACAGTTTCCTCTCTCTTTCAACAGAGAAGGAGCACCAGGAGATGATTGCAAGAGAGAAAGCGCGTCTGCAAAAGATGGATGAGGAAGAGTATGACGCCCTCACAGAGGAAGAGAAAATGATGTTTGACCTAGAAGTTCTGCGGGCCATTCGGGAGCGAAAGAGAAGGTCTGTGACTGAGATGATGAGGCCAGGACAAGGGTGGCCCAATCAGAGTGCCCCTGCCTCCCCCATGGGGGTCCCTCTCTCTGCATTGACACCCTCCGCTGCCTCCCAGTCCAGCATTCTAAGGACCCCCTACACTCCCTTCCTCCCCTCCATCTCTCTCTCTCCTCCTTTCTCTTCTCTGCCTCCTTCACTTCTCAGGTCTCTTCTGCCAACTTTACACTATACCCTTCCTGCAGCCAGTAGCAAGAATGGACACAAGGGCAGAAGGACCCACAGCCCACAAGAACAGGCAAGGAGAAAGGACAGAAGGAACATGAGCCCCAAAGCTGGCTCTATGGTATTAATGCAAAGCTTGTGAAGGAAGGAGCCCCCTCTCCCAAACCTAGGGTTGCTGAAAGAGCCTGGATCATGAATGAAGGAATGAAAAGCATTATTAAATGTTTACTATGTGCTAAGCACTGTGTTGGGTCTTGATATGTCTCTCACTTCATCCTAGCTTTTGTCCCTGGCCAGTTGCCACAGGGTGGAATAATATCCAATAGCTATATTGGTGGAGAGCTTTCAAGGTTTGCAAACCACTTTATGAACATTATCTCATGTGATCCTTGCAGCTCACAGCTGGAGAAATGGAGAGTCACACAATAAGTATCTGAGACAGAATTCGAACTCCAGGTCCTGAGTTCAGATTCCTGGCTCCAGGTTCAACACTCTTTATACTGTACTGTCAAGCTGCTAAATATTTAAACCCTGAGAATCCCAGAGGAGTCTGTACTAGATTCTTGACCTGGCCTAACCACTCATCCCCTAAGGACCCTGGTGAATTTGGGGGCAGGTCTCTTGCTAAACTGAGGAGGAGGAGGAAGTGTAGAGAAAATTCCCTCCATCCATCGGTTGGCAACTGATCTGTGACTTCTGGTCTTGGAAAGTTGCCTGGGCCCCTGAGGAGTGGAGGGGTTTAGCCAATCAGAGAGGAGATTCTAAACTTGGGCTTTCTGATTCAGCACTCTAAGCACTATGTTCTTCTGTCCCCCATTCATCTTGTCTATATTTTTGTGGTCATGGGTTCTACTACTGGCTCCTTTCTTAGATTTTGTATCTTGTGCATTTGGGAGTGTTTTGGTGACCTTTTGTGATATCATACCTATACCATACTTAGTGTGGCAGATACAGGGTAATCATTTTTTCCTTCCCCCTTCCTCCACCTTTCCTTTTACAGTTGAGAGCCCTTTCGATTAGATTTGCAGGATATCAGTCAAATATATTCCTTTTTTAAAATAAATTTTTTCCAAATTACATGGAGAAACATTTTTTAAAATTTGGTTTATAAAATTTTGGTTCTCTTCCTCTTTTTCTCCATTCCCCCCTCGCTGAGATGGTAAACAGTCTGATATAGGTTCTACTTGTGCAGTCATTTAAAATATATGTTCCAAATAGTCATGTTATGAAAGAAAACATGGACCAAAAAAGAAAAACATCATGAAAAAGATAAAGTGAAAATAGTATGCTTCAATGTGCATTCACACTTCATTAGTTCTTTCTCTGGAGGTGGATGGCATTTTTCATCATCAGTCCTTTGGGACTGTTCTGGAGCATTGTATTGCTAACGGTAGCTAAGTCATTCACAGATGATCATCATACCATGCTGATGTTGCTGTGTTCAGTGTTCTGGTTCTGCTCACTTCACTCAGCATCAGTGCATCTAAGTCTTCCCAGATTTTCCTGAAATCACCTTGCTTATCATTTCTTATAGTACAATACTATTCCATCACAATCACATACCACAGCTTCTTCAGTTATTCCCCAATGGGAATAGCCTCAATTTCCAAATCTTTGTCCCCAGAAAAGAGCTGCTATAAATATTTTTGTACGTATAGGTCCTTTTCCTTTCTCTTTGATCCATTCTAGAGACAGACCTAGTAGCAGTTATTGTCCTTCATCTTTGAAGAGGACCAAAATGTAATCACCATTGTAAAGTGAAGTTTCAGTGTGGCTGACTGTGGCTGATCAGTCCAATACGAGCTCGGAATGCTCTCCCACAGGTTGGGCACAGATAGTCCATGTGAATATTTCAGGTGAATATCCCAAATTTGCACATCTTGCATTTACTTTGTGCTGTCTCAATTCTGCTTTGCTCAAAGACCACAGCACCCTTTATTATGTGGGCATGCCATGCTGAGTGGTCCTGTGCCAGTGTCTCCCATGTTGCACAGTCAAATCCAAAGTTCTTGAGAGAGACCTTGAGAGTGTCCTTGGATCACTTCTTCTGGCTACCATGTGATAGCCTGTCCCATGCGAGTTCTCCATAAAAATAGTCTTTTTGGCAAGCACAGATTTTGCCTTTGAACAACATGTCCAGCCCGTTAGAGTTGTGCTCTCTAAACCATAGTTTAAATACTTGGCAGTTCAGCTTGAGCAAGGACTTCAGTGTCTGGTACCTTATTCTGCCATGTGATCCTTAGAATCTTCCTAAGACAGTTCAAATGGAAGTGATTCAGTTTCCTGGCATGGCGCTAGTGAATTGTCCATGTTTCACAGGCATACAACAATGAGGTCAGCACAACAGCTCTGTAGAACTTCAATTTGGTAGTCAGCCTAATACCTCTTCTCTTCCGAACTTTTCTTCAGAGCCTCCCAAACACTGAACTGGCTCTGGCAATGGGTGTATCAACCTCATTGTCAATGTGTAGCGGGAAAGTACACTACCAAGGTAAGTGAACTTATCCACAGTATTCAAAACTTCTCCATTTTTTTTAAGCAATGGTTCCACATATAGATGGTTTGGTGGTGGCTGATAGAGCACCTGTGTTTTTTTGGTGTTAATTATTAGGCCAAAATTAGCACAGGCAGCAGAGAATTGATCCATACTTTGGAGCTTCAGAGGCTGCATTCAGTGCACAATCATCTGCAAACAGAAAATCATGCACCAACACTCCCTCCACTTTTTGTAACCTTTTCAAATCGAAGAACTTACCATCAGTACAGTAGTTGATTTTGATGCTGTGTTCATCCTCATTGAAAGCATTTGTCAACATGGCTGAAAACATGCTGAAAAGCATGGCAGCAAGCACACAGCCCTGTTTCACTCCATAGGTGACTGGGAAGGCACGAGAGCTTTGTCCATTATCCAGAACCTGGACAAACATGCCATCATGAAATTGACATAGAATATTGATGAACTTCTCTGGGCAACCAAATTTTGACATAATTTTCCATAAGCCCTCATGACTAACAGTATCAAAGGCCTTGGTCAGATCTGCAAATATTGTGTACAGACCTCTGTTCTGCTCCTGGCATTTCTCCTGGAATTGTTGGGCAGCAAACACCATATTGACTGTTCCTTGGCCCTTTCTGAAGCCACGCTGGCTCTCATGTATATGACCATTTTCTGGATGAAGGATCAGCCTATTAAGGAGTTCTCTAGCAAGAATTTTGCCAGCAATGACTAAGAGAGAGATCTCCCTGTGATTGTTGCAGGAGAACCTATTACCTTTACCCTTATAGAGATCTGCATCCTGAACCATCGTCAGTCATCTTGACTCTTCCCTGCCACTGGACTATGATGACTCTGGAGGAGAGAGTGAAGCTGACAACTTCGTGCAACTCTGCCTCATTTAAATCCAATTTACTCACGCATCAAAAGACATCACCCATATCATTTACCTATTATGCCTCAAAGTCCTGTGGCAATAGGCAAGTGATGAAGCAGCAGGTGGATACACTGGGAGCTGTAGTCACAACCCTGCACACAGGTGGCCCAGGCCGTAGGGTCGTTTCTCACTGGAAGCAGCAATGGGACTCAGCAGACCCTCCTGGTGTGAGGAAGGGGGCTAGAAAATGTGCCCTAAACATTGCCTGCTTACCCAACCCTGGTCTGGTCATCATGGCAGGCTGGGAATTCCAGTATGTGGCCAAAACATAAAAAAATGTACAAAAACATCTGCGAAGATGATTCCACTCACCATCGACATATGGAATGTGAGCACACTAATAGACAACACAAAATCCAGTAGACCTGAAAGAAGAACTGCTCTAGTTGCAAGAGAACTCAACAGGTTATCACATCTAAATAGCAGCCCTGAATGAAACAAGGTTGGCAAATGAAGGCCAGCTTACTGAAGTTGGAGCTTGATGCACATTTTTCTGGAGTGGGCACAGTGAAGGGGAGTGCCATGAAGCTGGCATGAGTTTTAGAATCAAAACCAGTCTAATCAGCAAGCTGGTATGGCTGCCAAAAGGAGTGAATGACATGCTCATGACAATGTGATTGCCACTCTCAGGAAAATGTCATGCCACCATCATGAGTGACTATGCTCCCACCATGACAAACCCTGATGAAGTCAAGGAAAAATTTTATGAAGACCCATATCATCAATGTGCCAAAAGAGGATAAGCTTATAATTCTGGATGACTTTAATGCTAGAATAGGCTCAAATTACCAGACTTAGCAAGGAGTCTTAGGGAGGAATGGAGTTGGAAATGGCAACAGCAGTGGTCATTTACTACTGAAAACTTGTGCATCACATGACCTCATCACCAACACTGTCTTCCATTTACCTAAACTCACTAAAGCTTCATGGATGCACCCTCGCAGCAAACACTGACATCTAATAGATTATGTCATTGTAAGGAGAAGAGACAGACAAGATGTGAGAGTGACAAAGGCAATATGTGGTGCAGAGTGCTGGACTAATCATAGACTTATCCTTTCCAAGCTAAATATTTGCATTCATCAAAAGTGAGCCCCCAAGGCAAAATGACTACCAGAAGAATTAATGTCAACAAATTAGAGCTCTTCTCTGAGGTGAACAGTTTGCCACTGACTTTGAGGGAAAGTTGAGCCAACACACAGTTGGCAGCAGTGGAGCAGAAAAGGAGTGGGCAGCTTTCAGAGATTTGGTGTACAGCACTGCATTTGCTCATCTTGGTCAGAACATTTGCAAACACCAAGACTGGTTTGATGAAAATGATGGGGAAATTCAAAAGCTGCTAAATAAAAAACAAGAACTCCACAAGATTTACCAGCAGGATAGTTCATCCACCTCTAAGAAAGCAGCATTTAATTCCATCAAAAGCAAAGTGCAAGCAAGTCTTAGAGAGATGCAGGATTTCTGACTCAGTAAGAAGGCAGATGAAATTCAGTTTTATGCTGATAGTAACAATCCAAAGCACTTTTATGATTCCCTGAAAGTTGTTTATGGACCAAAAACCTATGGTGCATCCCAACTACTCCGTGCTGATGTAGCCACATTGATTAGTGATAAAGACATGATCCTAGAGAGATGGACTGAACACTTCCATAGTGTTCTCAACAGACCATCATCAATCAATGCTGAGGCCATTGACCATTTACCTTATGTTGAAGTCAATCCCTCCTTAGCTGAACTTCCAACTGAAGAAGAGATTTTGAGGGCTATTAGGCTCCTTTCATGAGATTTACAAGGTAGGGGGACAATTGCTCACACAAAAGCTGACTGCAATTTTCCAGATTATATGGTGGGAAGAGGTTATTCCCCAGGAATTCAAGGATGCCTCCATTGTCCTAGTAGTGGAATTGCTGAATCAAAGGGCATTACAGTTTTATCAACTTTTGGGCATAGTTCCAAATTGCTCTCCAGAATGATTAGATCAGTTCACAGCTCTACCCACAGTGCCCAAACACATTCTTGCCTGCCTTTCTTAGGTATACTCCATCCTTGACCTGGAGTCTGCTATTTCTATCTGTTAAGCTGAGGTTCAGAAATCAAATCCCATTCTCAGACATCATCTTCTTAACCATCTGTTTGCAGTTTGCTGCCCAGATTTGCTGTCTTTTCTTCATTCTTTGCCTTCAGTGGGAAGCAGTGATTAAAATACCACCTGGTCTCTATGGCCTTAAATATTCAACAGTGTTTTCTAGGCTCCTTCTGGGAATTACGTTTGCTCCCACATAAATCACTGCAAGTGAGCAGTATTTATTTAAATGATTTCACAAGTAGGGAGATGTTCTGTTATCCCTTGAATCCAACCCCACCCCATCATCAAGGGCAACAGCTAACACATAGCAGTCTCAGTTAGTGCTCAGGCAGGATTCACTGGCCACAGCTACTCTTGCCTTCTTCCTTTGCCCTGTATTGGATGACCCTCCTAACAGCACCTGTGAGTGGACTTTATTCCCTTCATCTCCCTCTATCCCACTTGTACCCATCCCTGAATTCATCCAGCCTCTGTCTGAAGATCCCACATAAGCTGTAACCCACTGTAAATGGTCTCACTGTCTCAACTCACACACACCCTCACTCTCACTCCTCTCCCAATCTATTGTCATTAACAAAGTGATATTCCTGAAGTATAGCCCTGACCAGGTCACTCCCTTACTCAAAAAGCTGCTTTGACTTCCCCATTACTTTCATGGAAAAAATGCAAATTTCTCTGCTTGATTTTTAGAACTCTTTACAATCTGGCTTCAGGCTTAGTCATCACTACTCCCTGATGATTTTGCCAATCTGTTCCTCACCCTACATTCCATCCCCTTTCCATAGGCTGCCCCCCTTCCTGGAATTCAAGACCACCTTTCCTTGTTTTTGAAGTCTCTCCCTAGACTTCTCGAAAGTCTCATTCAAGCATTGTCTCTTACTCTGGGGGCTTCCCCAATCTCCACAACTGATTTCTTTTCTGCATATTTTGCATTTATACGTGTGCATGTTGTTCCTTTAACTAGAACCGAGGATCTTTGGAGGCAGGAAATGTTTCATTTTTGTTTTGGGATCCCTAACATCTAGCACAGTGCCTGACACCTAAAAGGCTCTTGAGATAGCCTTGTCTACCTTTGTACAGTTCTGGTAGAAATGTGTTCTTCACATCGAGCCTAAATCAGTCTCTGCAATTTATGCCTGTTGCATCTATCTCTGCCGGTTGGAAGCCAGTAGGACAAGTCTATTCCCTTGTCTACTTAGCAGCCTTTAAGATACTAGAAAATAATTATTAGGCATGCCTTCTCCCAAGTCTGTTCTTCAGACCCAGTCGTTTAGATCATGTTCTCCACCCCTCTCAACAATCTCACCACTCCCTTCCTATTTGTCTATATCTTCCATAAAAATGTGATCACTCAACCTTTTTCTCCTAAACTAAAAATACAGAAAGAAAAATCCAGCTAATTAAAAAGTTCTTAGTTAAGTTCTGGTGAACCTGGAGTCAGGTTCAGATTCAACTCCAGGCACTCACTAGCTATGTCACCCTGGTCAAGTTTCTTACCCACTTGGTGATTCAGTTTCCTCACCTGGAAAATGGGAATAATTACAGCACCAACTTCCCAGGGCTGTTGTGAGGATCCCATGAGATAACATTTGTAAAACCCTTCGCTCAGGGCCTCGCACATAGTAGGCACTTCACAAATGCTTATTTGTGATAATATATATTATGTAAGAAATAAGCAAATAATAATAAATGCTTCTTTCTTTCTTTCTCCCTCTTTCCTTCCATCCCACCTTCCTTCTTTCCTTCCTTCTCATTAAGGTTTAGGGGACTACTGATATTTAGAGTTTCCATTAAGCAAGGTCTCTCTCCTCACTGTGGCCAGAACATTCTGGATAAATGACCATGGGAAATAAACTAGGGATGAGATTAAAAAAGAAAGAAACTAGAGGTACTGGTTTGAAAGGCAGACCTTGTCATTCGTGTCCTGGGTCTACTGTGTGTATTAGCTAAATGACTATGGATGAGTCAAGCCTTTGAAGTACATTTCCCCATCTGTAAAATGGGCATACTGAGTAATTGCCCAGCTTACCTCACAGGGTTGTTGTAAGGAAAGCATTCTGGAAAGCCTTATATAAATAAGACCAATTATTCATAACTAAGTGTCCCTCTCCCCCAGGAAACAAGAGAAACTAGCTCGGGAACTTCAGGAAAAGAGAATGCAGCAGGAACTTGAACGACTACGTGAGGAGGAAGAGATGAGAAAGAGAAACAAAAGGAGGCAGCGAGAACCCATCAAAGAAGAGGTCCCGGCAAAGAAGCCCATTGGACCACGACAGGCATCACAGACCCAGGTAGCAGATATATAGGAAAGCCAGCAGCGGTCAGTGGACACAGCGCAGGTAGTAGACAGACAGCAGCAGGCAGTGGACAGACAGTGCAAGTAGCAGACAGCCAACATTGGACAGCGGACAGACAGAGCAGACAGCAGATAGACAGCAGCAGGCAATGGACAGACAGTGCAAGTAGCAGACAGCCAACATTGGACAGCGGACAGACAGAGCAGACAGCAGATAGACAGCAGCAGGCAATGGACAGACATGGCAGAGGACTCTCAGACTGGACTTGAGAAGCCTTAGTTCAAGTTCAGGCTATGGGACCCCTGGATGTTTTCCCACAAATCAAGCTCTCTGAGCTCTCCATTCTTCCTCTAGCCTCTTGGACAAGAAAAATATGTTTCTCAGGAAAATGTACCCTAAGCCTTAACTTACAAAATAAATGTGTTATTAAATATACATTTATTTGGGGCCACTGGGTGGTGCAGTGGATTGGGCAGCAGCCCTGGAGTCAGGAGGACTTGAGTTCAAATCCAGCCTCAGACACTTGACACTTACTAGCTGTGTGACCCTAGGCAAGTCACTTAACTCTGACTGCCTTGCCCCCTCCAAAAAAAATTTAAAAATAAAAAAAAATTACACACACATATTCAAGGAAAATACTGTATAGTGTTAGTTTATCCTTATAAGCAGAATGTATCAGTGTGCAAACTGTATGGGTCCACTCTGAAAATGCCCTCTCAGGTTGTAGCCAGGCCAGGCCAATAGATTACCACACATAGGGCAGCAATCAAGACCCACGGCCTGTCTCATAGACAAAGAGGTCTATACTAGGGGTGTATGAAGCTGAGGTCAGAGGCCAGAGGTCAGGACACCCATCAGGACATGGGCAAGATTTAGACCCCTCAGGGTTGGGGAATCTGCAGCTTCGAGGCCACATGTGACCTTCTAGGTCCTCTAGTCTGGCCTTTTGACTGAGTTCAGGTTTTACAGAACAAATCCTTTTATGAAGGGGATTTGTCCTGTGAAGTTTGGAGTCAATCAAAAGGCTGGACTTGAGGACCTAGAGGCACACGTGGCCTTGAGGCTACAGGTTGCCCACCCCTGGTAGAGGCTGAGTAAGTGAGGTAGAGACAAACTAGGTAAGAGGGAGGGCATAGGTAAGAGTAAATTCCAAGCATATAGGTCAGTATTTTAAAGTTCAAATTGGAAAAAAGAAAATGGTCAGAAAATACTGAGAAACAGAGAACAGTATCTAATGATTCAGAAAAAGCAGAGAAGTCCATGCAGCCAGGGGGTGATGGTCGAAACCAAAACAGGAGCTCTCACCTCCTCTGTGGTTTCCAGAGCTCTTTTGGGGGTGAGTATTATGGTTAGTCAGTATATATTTTACATCCTCAAAATGGCCCCCAGGCCCTGAAAATAAAATGGTCTTAGAGTTGCCCAAGGCTTCAGCTGGCTTTTAGACCACTCCCTTCCCACTTCCTAAGCTCTCTACCACAGGGATATCAAACAACTAGAAAGGACTCCTGCAGGCCACATATTGACTTAGAAAACCACAAATTAACCTTATCTAGGTTATATTATATTTTTACATATTTGGTTAAACACTTCTACCTTTATCCTACAATATTCCTGACATGGTTTTCCAGCCTCTCCTTCAACAAACTCCAAGGAGAACTCCTTTCTCCCAAGGCAGCCAATTCTATTTTTGGACTACTCATTTGGCATTTGCTAACTGTACAGTTATTTAAAGATTACTTTCATGCCTCTGTTCCGTAAGTCTTCTCCACACTTGGCTAACCATCCCCAGTTCCTTCAGCTAACTCAGTTCTCACCTTGCATAGTTTCCAATCCCCTCACCCATTCTCCTCTTCTCGACATGATTCAACTTGTCTCACTTTTTTTTAATTTTATTTTTGTTCTGGCACCTGTGAGTTCATTGGTATAAGACCTTACAATGTAGAAACCCTTTTCCCTGTTGATATAGATCAGCAGCTTGTCTAGAACTACAAGTCATAGGGAACTGTATGGGAACCCAAGAAGTTGGGAAAGTGGTTCTTGGTCACCCAGAATTCAGGCCTTGCTGACTCAAAGCCTAGCCCTCTCTCCACCATCTCACAATACCGTTCCAGCTGGTCGTTATGCCTTTTATAACAGTGTGCCCAAAAGTAGACCCAGGACGTGAGATGGAAACTGACTAGGACACACTTGACCTGTTCTGGACCCTCTGCTTTACTAATATCGCCCAAGTCCAATATGGCTTGTAGTCCACTAGAGTCCTTAAGGTTTTCTACCCCTCCACATTAACATTGCTTACACAGTTTGTTTTTTCACCCCAAGTACAGAACTTTCTATTAAACACTCTCTATTAAAACACAGCTTGTTTCCAGCTTTTGCCATCTTGGGTCAGATCGACAGAGGAAAGAAGAATGAAGGGGACACACCCAACATCCTCCCAAATTAATTTATCCTGCTGGCCATCAGTCCAACCACCACCGTTGGTTTAAGTCAGTTATTGTCCATTGGCCTGATTCTAGCTGGTGACTTAGTGAACTTTTAAGGTTCTGAAGGGAAGCCCACCATGGAAAGTTCTTGTTCATGTGCCTCTGCCCCCTTACTTACATATGGCCCAAGTCACCTATCTGCAAACACCTCGCACTCAGTGACTTTGCATTCGTCTTGTTATCTAGGGCGTTGCATGCTTAACAGAATCATGTAAGGTGTATAGTAACTCAAAACAGCAAAATATTCGTGCTTTAACTAAGCAGTTCTGCCCATTCAACCTAGAGAACTCCAATCATGGTTATGGACAGTAACAGGGTGGGCTGGAACCAGTTCAGCCTGGCTCTGGAGAGTCAATTGTTAAATTTCAGTGTGAGTATGCCTCAGAAATCAGCAAATACTACAAAGCAGGGCTTCACTGATTGTTTCACTGACTGTCTAGACTGAAAGGGTCTGAGATAATCATAAAGAGATTAAACATAAATGTATTATGCATCCATTTCTTTGCCCTTCAGTGGCACCATTTTATTCTGTTCCTCTAGAATCCTAGGAAATGCTCTGTGTAGCCAAATTCCTTCTTCTTTTCCATTCTGTTGACCCTTCTACTCCTCCCTGCCTCAGGGATTTATGCCGTCCAGATTAGCCTTCACTAAAGTGATTTACAGTGTGTTTTGTTTTTCTAGGGTACCAATGTAAATGCCAAAGCAGATATCAAGTCCGACGTAGGACTCGAAAGGAAGGTGTCAATGAGAGAACAAGCATCCACAGAGGACAGAAAGGAGGAGAAGAGGAAAAGGAGCAGACAACAACTGGGGGAAGCAGTGCCCCTACAGACCCTGTCAGAACATGTAGAAAGCGAAAGAGATTTATTGAGAGAGAGTGAGAAACAGCTGATTCATAAGTTCAAAGTCTATGAGATGACACTAAAGGAAATCCAACAAATCTTGATGTACTGGGACCGGAAGCAGGGCATCTGGATTCCCCATACTGGCACTGAAGATACCCAGCATGAGCCAGAAGACCAAAAGCAGGCCACTTCGGGGCGGAAGGGCCGCAAGGATCGTGAGAGGGAGCGGTTGGAAAGGCTGGAGAAGGAGAGGGCAGAGAAGGAGCGCCTGGAGAAGGAAAAGGCTGAGAAGGAGCGCCTGGAGAAGCTCAAGGCAATGGAAGACAAAAGTGATGGAGGAGAGGGAGAGGAAGAGGACCATGAAGGGAAAAAGGACTCTGGTGTGCCCATCCTGGAATTCCAGCCAACTGTCTCAGAGGAGTTTAACTGGAAGCAGATCCTAGAGACAGAAAAGCTGCCAAAAGTAGAACAGGTAAAAGTGCCTCACAAAGAGTAAGAAAGCCTTTCATTATGACTGGTATCCCAAAGATGGCCTGCTGGTCTACCACACTAACTAGGACACACTTGACCTGTTCTGGACCCTCTGCCCTACTAATATCACCCAAGCCATACATGGCTTGTAGCCCACTAGAGTCCTTAAGACTTTCTACCCATCTAGTCTATCAAGGCTGGTGCACCACAGAGATCCTTCTCACAAAATCTGGATGTAGACTTCTAGCTAGAACTACCCCACAGCAGTCTTCCTCCTTCCTTCACATGATTTATTTTATCTCTCTCTGGGGTTCCATTCATTCCCCTAAACATTCAGTAATGAGAACAGTGATAATTGTCGCAATCGTTTTCTATTTAGTGTAAATCTAGGTGGCCCGAAGAGCACCACAAATCAAAACAATTCCTGATCCATCAGAGGTTAAATTTGGGGAGAATCCTTGAAGTACAGTCTACAGACCAAATCCTGCCCTATGTCTATTTTTATATGATCCACAAGCTAAGAATGGTTTTTACATTTTTAAATAAAGTTTATGTTTAAAAATGTGAAAAAAATCACCATTCTTAGCTCCTAGGCCTTAAAAATAAAGCAAAAGGCAGGTACATGTATATGTATGTATGTATGTGTGTATATATATAAAATACACATATATGTGTGTGTGCATGCATATGTACATATACATAAACATGTATTGTGAGTAGCTACCTACTGGCCTCCTGCAAGATCACTTCTCAAAATAAAGCAAACTACCTGGTCCATAGAACCACAAGCCTCCAGGAGATCCTCAGTAACATTACTGATAACTGTTCTCAACAAGAGAATCTACAGACCTCTCTGTCATCAATATTGCACTGACAATATTATTGGTCCCTGAGACCAGTGGTGTCAAACTCAGAGACAGGGGCCAAGAAAATATATATAGGGCTCCTTATAGGTGCATATTGACTTTTAAAAAACCATATATATTAACACTATCTACATTTTACTGTATTTTAATTTATTTTGTTAAATATTTCCCAATTACATTTTAATATACTTTGGGCTGTACCTGTAATGATATTTAATACCTCTGCCTTAGACCATAAAACTTTGTATATTTATTCTAAGTTTCCTTATATTCACTGAGTCCTTCTCACTGACCCATATGAGATGGCTTTTGATAGAAAGATAATTGCTGCTGGTTTTCAGAACATCTATTCATTTATTACAGTCATTTTTAATAATATTTTTCCAATTACATGTAAAAACAATTTTTATCATTTGGAGGTTTTTTGAATTCCAATTTCTTTCCCTCTCTTCTTCCCCTTCCCCTGCCCCTAGTCCGCAAGCAGTTTGATATAGACTATTGCATATACAATCATGCAAAATATTTTCGAATTGGTCATGTTGTGAAAGAAAACACAGACTAAAAAAAACCCACAAAAAATAAATTGAAAAACAGTATGCTTTTATCTGCATTCAGACTCCCATCAGATCTTTCTCTGAAGGTGGATAGCAGTTTTCATCATAAGTCCTTCTTGGATCATTGTATTGATGAAAATAGCTAAGTCATTCATATTTAATCATCATACAATACTGCTGTTACTGTGTACAGCGTTCTCCTGGTTCTGCTTACTTCACTCAGCATCAGTTCATGTAAGTCCTTCCAAGTTTTTCTGAAATCTTCCTGCTCATCATTTCTTATAGTGCAATAGTATTCTATTCTGTTCATACACCACAACTTGTTCAGCCTTTCCCCAATGGGTGGGCATCCCCTCAATTTCCAATTCTTTGCCACTAAAAAAAGAGCTGCAATAAATATTTTTGTACAAATGGGTCCTTTTTCTTTGTTTTTTATCTCTTGGGATACAGACATATTAATAGTAGTATTATTGAGTCAAAGGGTAGGCACAGATGTAGAGCCTTTTAGGCATAGTTCCAAATTATTCTCCAGAGTGACTGAATCAGTTCAAAATTCCACCAGTGCATTACTGTCCCAATTTTCCCATATCCCCTTCAAAACTCATCAGTTTTCTTTTCTGCCATATTAGCCAATCTGAGAGGGGTGAAACAGTACCTCAGAGTTATTTTCATTTGCATTTCTCTAATTGGTAGGGATTTAGAGCATTTTTTCATATGACTATAGATAGCTTCGATATCTTCATCTTCATCAATTGAGGAATGACTTATATTCTTCTATATTTTATCCAGATCTTTATATATTTGAGAAAAGAGGTCATTATCAGAGACACTTGCTGTAAAAAAAAATTCCCATTTTTACAGTCATCTTTTAAAAGTTGAGTTTCTCTCCTAAGACTGATGAGTTTTCTCATTCCTATTTTCCCACTTTGCTAGGGGAAAGAGGCTGGATCTTTGATTCCATCAGTACAGGGAACTCCCAGATGAGGACATTCCCTTTACCAATGCAGGACAGACCTTTCGCTACAACTCAGAGAGATACCCTACATACTAACAACTTAGGTGACCTGTCCAGGGTCACATAACTAGTACATATCAGAGGTGGGACCTGCACCCAGGTGTTCCTGGCTTCAAAGCCAAGAAGGTATCAACTACATGATACTACCACCCCTTTGACTTGTTACTAATTAATTCTCCTTTGCCTCCCCTCCTTTCAATTTTCTACTACTTTTACAGTAAGAAAAAAATTATTGAAATCTGCTTTATAGCTTTTCAATGAAAAAAAAATTCTTAAGGCTCACCCGGTGCTATCTTCACAAGTTTATTCTCCTTCCTCTGAACTTCTCAAAGGCTGTTTGTACATTTCCTATGCACTTATGTGACAGTATAATTTTAGACTTATGTATCTGTACACATCTTCTCTTCCTACTAGATCATAAGGTACCTAAGAAAAGGATTAAGTTTTATTCACCTTCTTATCTCACTCAGTGACCAGATGAATGCCTTGTACAGAATAGGTCTCAATAGTGTTGAATGAATGAATGAAAAAGGCATTCCTTTAGAACAAAAGAATAATTTTTGTGGTAAAAAGAACACATTATGTAAGCACTCCACAAGTCACAAAATCTCCTTCTGTCTATAATGTCTTACCACCATCTTTGGCCAAGACAAATTCATTCTAGTGACTTGCCCAGTAACAAAGGAATCATATGTCTTTTTACCAGAGAAAAGACCCATAGAGTAAGTACATAGGGAAAGAAAGTTCTGGACAAAGACAAAGCTTTGACTCAATTGCAGCATTTTCTTTTAGATGATGGATGTCCTGGATGTTGGAGTCTTGGAGCTACCAATCCCACCTCCTGCATTATTCTCAATGATCCCATTCCCAGTGAAAAGGGTGCCTGTGATCACAACAGAAATTCTGAAGCACTTCACTTTTGTCATCCCACCCAATGAAGAAGCCACAACATCGGAGGAGAAAAAGGAAAATGGAAGTGAGCCTGACATTTCTACGAGTACCCCCACAGCAAAGGTAACAGATGGAATGTTCTCCTCTGCTCATGCAACCTTCAGATTGAGGGGATCCTAGTAGACCCTAGGGTAGGAATTATTGTGTTTGGGGCAAGCAACACACCTTCAATTGAGGGGCTTTTGAGATAATACTAGGTGGTGCAGGGTAGGGGGAGAGAGCAGGAGGAAACAGAGACCCTGGAACATCATAGAACACCACTAATGGAGAGTCACCTGCACCTTAGTGGGAGGGATGAGTACAACTGGGAGCTCCCTGTTTTAACTAATCCTTCCTGCTCAGTGTTGATTTCTATGGTTTCTATGCTACAAGAACTACAAATGCTGTCAGTCTTCCATTCATCCAGCGCCTGGTTACGGTTCTGCTCATGAAATATCAAAAAATACAGAAGAAACATGCCAAGCCAAAAAGGAGAGGAGATAAAAATTCTCACATGCACTTTGTTGGCATCTCCTTCCCCCCATCCCCCAGTACTGGAATTACCTGATAAGTCACTTAGCCTTTCTGGGTCCCAATGTATTTTTTTGGTATTATAGTACTTATCCAGAAGATATCGTGAAGGGAGCCGAGGAGTCTCAGCTCACATCCTGTCTGCTCAAGGAAGCCTTTTCCAACCCCTCTTAGTCCTAGGGCCTTCTCTCTGTTCATTATTTTCCATTTTTCCTCTTTGTAACTTGCTTGCATATGCTCATTTGCATGTTTTCCTTAGATTGTGAGCAGGTCTTTGAGGTCAGAAACTGCCCTTTGGCCTCTGACATCATAACTGATGTTTGATGGTTATTGACTGACTAACTTGACCGAGAAGAATCGGTTTGGTAGAGACTATTGGCTCCATTGTCACTGCTCTGGGGATATAGCAAAGACCTTTGAAACTCCCCAAAGAGAAGCCCAGGTGTGAAGGGAGACGTTCATGTCAGCCCTGGATCCTTTCCCATAATAACTGAATCACCCCTCTTAGGGCAATCTAGTGCTGTGGGGGATGCGGTATTATTATCTCCAGTTCACAGAGAAGAAAACAGATTCTGAGAGGTGCTTACCTCCAGTCCCCTAGATTAATAAGTGTGGGAAGCAGGATCAGAACCCAAGCTCCAGGCCCAGCACAGCCTTCACTTGGACGGGCCACCTCTCCAGGCCCAGTCCCTCTCTGAGCTCCAGCTCCAGACAGCATTGCTACTTCCCAGTTGGCTCTCGACTCTCTGATGGGTCTCCCTATGACCGTTCTTTGAGCATTTTCCTTAGTGGAAGTACACAGCAGGTGAGGCCTCCTCCAGGTTGCAGTGGCTGGACCTGTAAAGGCAGAGCCCTGCCCCTTTTCCCCACTCAGCCCAGGTGTGCAGAAGCTGCACACAGAGTGTTATTCCAAGGGATTTTGCATTTCACCTCTTTGTTTCTGTTTTCAATTACTCTTTTTCCTTTGAGACTCAAGATGACCAGGTCACACCAAGTAAGAGCCGATCCAAACTGAAAGACAAAGCCGAGTCAATCCGGGAATCTGTTAAGGAAAAGCGACGGATGGGTCTCCTCAGGAAGCTGCCCCAGGTCTTGCCCGTGGCCTCCATCACCCCCTTGACAGGCTTAGACCAGAGCACCTTCACCTCCCAGCAGATTCAGGATAAAATCATGAGGTAGGCCACCAAGCAAAGTAAACACTGGAACTACCAGAGCAGTAAGGTTCACCGCCCCTACACGTAGTGTAGCCGCACAGCTGGGCTGTAGGGGCCCCCTCAGAGGTACCGCAGGACCTGGGGTGATTCTAATATGGACAGTGGGAAGGGAAGGCGAGTGCCAGTCCCTTCCGCCTGTGCATCCTCCCCAGGGCCTTGTCCCGTGATTCCTAAAATCGTTTAACTCAGTTCAGCAAACACAGAGTGAGTACCTACAATTTGGGAGGCTCAGGGAAGTACAAAGAGAGTAACTAGTAACCACTGGGATTTCCTAACTCTTTGAGGTTGGCAAAATGATTGACAAATAACATCTCATTTGATCCTCACAACCTCAGGAGGCAGGAGCTACTATTATCCCCATTTTACAGACAAGGAAACTGAGGCAAACAGATTCACTGACCTGCCTGGGGTCATAGAGTTGGGATGTGAGCTCAGGTCTTCCTGACTCCAGCTCCGGCACTCTGCCCACTGCACCCCCAGCTGCCTACCTAGCACCTCTGTGGCTTTGGGCAAGTCCCAATTGGAGGTTTAGCTTCCATGCGTGGAAAATAGGCATAACAATACCTACAGTCCTCACTTTACAAGACTGCTATGAAAAAAACACTTTAGGAACCATCAAGCAATTTCTAAATGTCCATTGTTATCAGTATTATTCTGTAACACAGTTACCCTGTATCCATCCAACCATGTCATTGTACAACTCTACTGGTATTCAAGTTGAGTCTGGACCTTCTCACCCCATGTCAGACTCCACAGTTTCTTCCAGTTGTGTTTGGTCTCCTGCTACATCCAACCAACAAGGAAGAGATTCTAATATACTTGGTAATTTCCAGGTTGAACAATTTCCGTTGGATCGTCCCAGCCAACGGAGAGGTGACACTCCGAGTACACTTTGCCTCCAATGAGGTTGGGAACTTTGACCAGACTTTCAACTTTGAGGTCCTTGGAACTCGCCGCCAGTATCAGCTCTACTGCCGAGGAGTTTGCACATACCCTTCCATCTGCCGAGATGTCAGGTCAGGGAGGGATGCATGGGTAGAAGTCTGAACCCTGTTTCTCTGTACCTTCTCTACTGCCTTTCTTTTTGCATGGAGGGGAGGTCACAGTTAGATCATCCTGGCTGGCAGGAGAACCGCAGGAGGCAGATTTCCAGTTGTTGTTCAAGGAGTAAGATTAGAGGGAAGGTGATAGCATAAGGATTCTCAGATTTTTTTTTTTTAAGCCATGGGACTAGCATATGGATGGCCATCAGTAAAACCCAAAGTTCTTGGCTACTGGGCCTTCATCTCTTTATACCAGCAGGTGTCCTGAAGAGTACTTTTCCAAAGATGAACCTTGACAGTTATTACTTGTATATAAAACTATGCAGTAGATTGTTTAATGAGGTCGTCGAACAAATCAGCAACTAATTAAGATGCAAACCTCTTTTCTTAGCAAGAAGAGAAAACTGGACAGAAAAATAAAGTGGAGACCTTACCCCAAGAGCCATGTGGAAAAGATGTGCTGGTCAAGTGATTTTCACTTAGATGCCATTCCCTGAGACAGTGTTGTAGAAAGCCAGAGGACGCAGGAATCAGGATACTTGAACTCTAGTCCTGTCTTTTCTACTAAAGGGAAAGCATTCATGAAATGCCTACTATGTGCCAGGCCTGTGGTCCTAACCAGCCTAGGAGAGAGGCGCTATTACGATCCCTTTTTATGGCTGAAGAAATTGAAGCAGAAAGAGGTTATGTGACTTGCCCAGGGTCACCTAACTAGTAAGAGTCTGAGGCCAGATTTGAACTCAAGTTTTCCTGACTTCAGGCCTGGCACTCTATCCACTGAGCTACCTAGCTACCTATCTATGTGCAGGTATTTCATTTCTCCAGGCCTTATTTTCTTCCTCTATAAGGTGAATCTCTAGGTTTTGCTCAATGTCTAACATTCCCTGATTCTACTTTATTGTTAGAGTGGTGTTCCCTCATCGGAAAAAGGAGTCAAAACCTGAAGAGATCGTCTTTAAAAAATATATCATAAATCAGGAGATGTTTCACTTCGGACCACTGCTCTGTGGGAAATCAAGAGATAAGTAAGTGCCCACTGACCAAGAAGATCACAGGTATTTTCCGTCTCATTAACAACAGAGAGTTGTTTTATTTCCCGTCTGTAGTTTTTGGCTTTTCTCAAAGCCGATGTAGTTATTTCCCAATGTCCCCAAAGGCACATGAATATGGGTAGATGTCTGTGCGATGAGAAGTTTGTCTCACCATGTTCCTGGAATGTCCCTCCATGCTCCTAATAGCGAGGAGACCGTGTACGTGTGACTCCCCAGACTGATGTGTGTCTGATCCTGTCCTTTCCCACCAAGAGCACACACGCAGACTCCCCTTGTGCCGATTTACTCCAGGGCCTGTCACTGTTAGTGGTTCTCTCTTTGTATCACACACATTTTCTTGAAGCATTTCTGATAGCCGGGCAGTTGGCACTCATGGGGCTGATAAGCTGATGTTTCCTAGCTATGAAGCTTGCTTTCTGTTGGTGTGTCCCTATTAGCAATCCTGCCTGCCCCTAGCTGGAACAATCACAAGATATCCAAGGAGCCATAAGGCCTCCAGAGTAACTAAGGCCTGAAAATTTCCCTGTAATAATAGAGTAATTCTAGAAGGCAATGGAAATTCAACTTCCAGATCATTTGATTTAATTCAACAAATATGTTTGTTGTCTGACCAAACCTGTTGATCAATGCTCAAGGTTATAAATACCAGGTATAACTACACTAAAAAAAATTTCCTAAATAATATGTAGGAAAAGGGGAAATCCATAGCCCCACAATCCATTCCTACTAGCCCTGAAATGGCAGCCCCATTCAGTAGAGTTAGCCCCAAGCCTCTGCTTCCTGATCCCTAAGGTCCTGCAGGTCTCAAGATGGTGGAAGTGCCTGACCAATGAGCAGAGGTCCTGCCCCATGTGTCAGTGCTGAGCCATACTGAAGTCCTCTAGATCAGAGAGGACTCTCTAATGCCCAGGAAGTAGGGGAGACAAGTACTGACACAGTTGGGCTTGGTTTGGTCTGGTCTGGTTTTCAGAGTCTAGTTCTCAAAGGGTCAATGGATAGAGCGAATCCTGTGACTCTGGCCTATTAACTTGATCACCGTTTTAACCACTCCAGAAGCAGTCCTCCCTAAGTCCACCAAATGATGGTGACAGGTGAATGACTCAGGTAAAGGACTTGATGAAAGGATGTTTCTATTGGCCCATGAGTCCACTGAAGGCAGGTGAGACCAGTTCAGTCTTGGAGACATTAATAATTAAATGATCTTTCCAAGTGCACTTACCTAAAGAGTTTCCTGTTTGATAACAAGTGAATTTAGCTCTCTTCTAAGATGTCTGATTCAGTTTACCTACTAGCAACTACAGAAAATTACCAGCAAACATTTTGAACATAAGCTTGGGTATTTTAAAACATATCCATACATAAATGGGACTTAGAATGAAGTCCAACAGCAAGAAAAAAAATTAATTGCATCAATAGGGAAGCCCCTGTGATGCAGATGGAATCGAGGCTTACTTGATGAAGGCTGCACATACTCCTACACTGGTCTATGTTGCTTTCCTATCATTTAGTAAGACTGAGAAACCAAATTACCAGCAGACATTTGTTAAATGATCCTTTCAGTTCATCCAACAGATGTTAAGTACCAGCTGTTTACAAAGCACTGCGCCAGACATCAGGTTAATGAGTTACTGTGAAGATGAAGTCTCGTCTTGCAGACTAACTTGAGGATGAACCAGTCGCAGAAAGCCCTTTCCCTTCTATACCAAGGTTTCTTCATTTTCAGGTATAAGGCAGTCCAGTTCCCAGATAATATGGAGAAGCTAACAATCCTAAACAATTCCCCACTGACTGCAGAGGTGGCATTCTTTTTCCAGTATGATGTCAAAGCCAACACCTACATCCTGGACCCACCCACCATGACCCTTAAACCCAATGAGAAGCAGGTAGGAGAACATCAGGGGCAATGCCACTCTCATGACTGCTCTTGTGAAGCTGGAGGCCTGGCTTTCCTCAAGATGACTTCTCCCCTTACTCTTGTCCTCCTGGTCCCCTCAGGTGCTGTCCGTGTGGGCTTACCCGACAGCTGTGGGGGTATTCGATGACAGCATTGTCTGCTGTATCAAGGAGAACCCAGAGCCTGCCGTCTTCAAAATAACTTGCCAGGGAATCCGACCCGAGCTGGAACTGGACCACAAGCAGCTGCACTTTGAGAAGTTGCTGCTCCATAGGTCAGATAGCAAATCAGCCAGCCTCATTTATCTGGAATTCCCCACTCTCTGGAGTCACTGCCTCAGGGTTCCTAGATTTATCATTGACTCCCTCCCTAATGTATTAGAGATGTGCAACTCACTTGGAGAGCTACATGAGAGACGAGGCAATTCCAGTAACAGCTCAGTATATGCTGGGTAGCTGACCTCTGCACCTCCCCTCCTTCATCTGCTAAATGGGAATAATAACATCCCATGACATTTGTTTGGGGCTTTCAGTTTTATAAAGCCCTGTGAGCCTTGTCTAGCAAGTGTTATCAACCCCATTCTAGGGACGAAGGAACTGAGACTCAGGGAAAAAAAGATTCAGTAACACTGTCCAAGGTCAAATAGTGCAAGTGTCAGAGCCAAGATCTGAATTCAGGTCTTCTGATTCTAAGGCGAGACTTTTCTTGGGAGAAATAAATGAAATCACTTGGAAAGGTCAGGCACACGATGTGAATGGAAGACCTCAGTGGCACATGTTGCCTCAGTTTCCCTATCCATAAAGAGGAACTATTTGGTCCAGGATGCCCAGAAACTGATGACATTTTGAACAATATGAACGTGATTGGGGCAATGGATAAGATTGCAGGATCTTGGATTTAGAATGGGAAAGAGAATTCCCAGGCCATCGAGTCTACCCAGCTCCTAGGGGCTAAGTGACTTCACTAAATAAATGCGAGAGGCAGAATTGGACCCCAAAGTCAACACTCTTAACAGTCTACCACACTGCCTCCATCTCAGCCAATAAACATTGATTAAGCATCTACTATGTGTAAGGGAGGACAGCTAGGTGATACCATTGTGCACAGAGCACCAAGCCTGTAGTCAGGAAAACCTGAGTTCAAATCCAGACTCAGGCACTTACTGTCTGGTTGACCCTGAGTAAGTCACTTCACCCTGAGCTGGAGAAGGCAATGGCAAACCACTCCAGTGTCTCTGCCAAGAAGACGCTAAATGGGGTCACAAAGAGTCAGACACGACTGAAACAACCAAAACACAGCAATGTACAGGTCCTGAGGATACAAAAAAGGCCAAAACTATCCCCTGCTCTCAAGGGCCGTATGTCATAGTGTAATGGGGGAGGCTTAGACCTGTCAAGCAATTTACAGGCTAAACGGGCAACACTCCACAGAAGGAGGCACTACAGTGAGGAGAGGTTGGGGAGGGATCCCTGTAGAAGCTCATTTGCTCTTATTATTTTCTTTCCTGATCCCTAGTTGAGCTGGTCACTACAGGACTGGTCTCATGAAGTAGGCATTTTCCTGTGTGGTATCAGGCAGGCTCCCCTTTCCCCCTCCATCTATCACACTGCCTGAATGTCCACCATTAGGGTTTCAGCACCACAGACCTTAAAAGCTTCTCCTTCCTCAGCATACCCTTTTTGTTGTTCTTGGCTCAGTTGCGTTGGACTCTTCATGGGCCCATTTGGGATTTTCCAGGCAAAGGTACTGGAGTGCTTTGCCATTTCCTTCTCCAGTTCATTTTATAGATCTGGAAATTGAGTGAAGTGACTTACCCAGGGTCACCCAGCTAGTCTGTGAGGTGAGATATGAACTCAGGGAGATGAGTCTTCCTGACTCCAGACTGGTGCTCTAGCCACTGCTCCACTCAGCTGCCCATCAGCATCCCCTACTTAAGTGCAACAGCTTCCTCTCCCCATTCCTGGAGACTCAGGATTAGTTAACAGATAACTAAGAACAAGACTTAGAACTGGTGCTGGGGTGGGAGTGGGTGTGAGGGGAGAGAGATGCTGAAAGGGGAGGTTAGAAGGCCCCAGGCTTCCCATGGGCCGCCATTTTCACAGAGGAGTCGCCCTAAAGATTGGCCGTAGATACCGCAAATTCAATCTGCTCAAATAGAGCTCATGCTCACAACTTGTGTGTGGTACTTTATCTGCTCCCTGTCACACTCACCCCATCTAACCAATCCCTCACACAGCCTGATGACACAGCTACAGGCTTTCATCGCCATCTCCCTTGGACTACCGTAGCCTGGTCTTCCTGCCTCAAATCCCTCCCCACTCCAACTATCCCCTTCTCAGCCGCCAAAGTGACTTTCTCAAAGCAGATGCATGACCTGTGTGTGTCTGACCATGTTATCCCCTTGCTCTCCATGACCTCTAGGATTGACTATCACGTCCCCTGTTAGTGTTTAGAGCCCTCGCCACTCTGACTCCTTCCTTCCTGCCTTTGCCGTCTTTTTCCTCCCCTCTGCTCTGACCCGGCCACATTGACCTTCCTGATGTAGTTCACCCCAACACTCTCCTGATTCCCTTCCTTGTCACACCACCGCCCCTGCCTGGAGTGCTCTGCCTCTACTTCCTGGATCCCCTCACCCCTCAGTTCAATGCTACCTTCTCCAGGAGGTCTTTCTTGGCCCTGACTTTTCTCCCTCCTCAAAGACTTCTCTCTGGGACTACCACCCATGGACACTGCCTATAGCCCATTGGTTACATGCTCATTAGACTAGGATCCTCTGCAGAGCAGGGACAGCTTTTATATTCCCAGCACTTAGTACTGTATCTGACACATTATAAGCAATAAAGGTTCTTGACCTCAGCCTCAATAAAAATCCACCGTAAATAACACTGAGAAGCTGATGCACTTGAAATAAGCATCATTTGACCATGACAAGTCATCTTCTGGTCTCTGCAGGAAAGAATCCAAGATGATTCACTTACGGAATGTCACCCCACTGCCAGTGGCCTGGAGGATTGGTAGCCTGGAGCACCTGGGGGAAGATTTCAGTGTCTCTAGAGTACAAGGCCTCATTCAGCCTGGCGGAGAGTACTGCCTGCAAGTCCACTTCCAGCCCACCAAAGCCGTGAACATCAAGAAGGCAGTTCGCTTAGAGGTGAGGCCCAGTACCCCTCTGGCAGTTGATCCAACCCAGTAGCCTCTGAATTCCATTATTTCAAGGGTACACTTTGGTGCTCAAAACAAATTTCTTCAACTCTCAATTTTTAAAAAAATTTGCTTTGAAATTGCAAAAAGCCATTCCCCCTATCCTGTCCTCAAGTCCATGTTATGCAAAGGGTCACTTCTCTAAGAGCAAAGGCTAACTAGATGTGTGGTGTTAATAAATAATATATAATATAATAATAGCTAACATGTAGACAGGGTATCCCAAACCCTAATCCTAAATAGTAGCGTAAAACTGCACTAAGAGTTTTGAGATGCACTGATACATTTGTAAAATGTTTTGTATTATCTTTTTAAGCCTTATCACAACCCTACTAGGTAGCTATTCCTGGTATTTTTATGCCCATTTTACAGATAAAGAAACTGTGTGTCAGAGATTGATTGATTTGCCAAAGATCACCTATCTAGTAAATTTCAAAGGCAGTATTTGATCCCAAGTGTTTCTGACTCAAATCCAGAGCTCCAGACACAATGTCTTTCATGTGGTGAGCATGGATGTGGAAAGAAGGGGGTCATTGATTCATCCTGACACAGTGAAGGATGATCAGACACTATATGGATGGGAGAGCTGGGTAGAGTGCAATGGTTAGTACCTCTGGGAGGACATAGGAGGCTTAGTGGCATCTGTCCTTTTCCTTGATGTGATAATTCACAGCTATAGGGAAGTACTGAACAGTCAGCTACAGCAGAGAAATAAACAAAAGTTAGCCATGAGATCCAATGCATGACTAAGTTTGTATGAGCAGAGGAAAGAGAAAGGAAAGAGACAGAGAGAGGAAAGAGAGAGGCAGAGAGGAGAAAGGAGAGACAGAAACAGAGATGGAGAGATAGAAAAGAGACAGCGACAAAGAAATCAGAATATTTGTAGACTTGCTTGAAAATGATGCAAATAACCCTGTCCTCTAAAGGAAGAAGTCTAGAAGCAACCTGGAAACATGGGTCTTCCTTCTGGGGAATTGTAACTTTATCATTAAGTAGAGAATCTCTGCTCTTCTCTGAAAAGAAAGTAAAAAACATACAAACCAATCTGTGATGAGCCATGGACCAGATGAGATCTGGTGCTCAGATAGAAAGTTTCTTCTAGCTCAGAATCCTATGATGTATGACTCTACCCAATCTCCAGGATGTAGTGTCTAGGGTGCCTGACCTGAAGTGAGGAGATGCCTGGGTTTGAAGGATCTCTCTGACATTTAGTACTTGTATCTATCCCCTTGGGCAAGACTCTTTCAACTCTCTAAGTCTCAGGTAGAAATAATCAGACGTATCATCTACCACTTGGGGTATTTGTAAAGAAAGTGTTTTGTAAACCTGAAGGAGTTAAAAAATGTAGCACCCTCTCTGGGGCCGGTCCTCCAACTAACCTTCACACTTAACGTTTGAGTCCCCAAGAGAGGGCTGATTACTTCTTCTCTTGGGGTCCTAGGGGTAACCCTAGTCAAAAGCCCCAGTTTCTAGCACCATTACCCACAAGCCTCCACCAATATGCTTTCCATTTATATACCATTTCAATTCACTTTCAGGAAAGGAAACTTACAAGAAAGTAAGTAAAAAAACACTTGGTACAAAATATTCTTCCCAAAAAAACTCGGCTATACCCTCCCACCAGTACACACAGAGTCCAGGGGCCACATGGGCTTAAACTTAGAGTGTAATGATATTAAAGCACATATATAGGAAACCCATGTGGCCAAAAGGTAAAGTCACAACTCATCTTTACTGGAAGTCCTTTCTGGAGTCTGTAGTTGGCATTCTTCTGTGGTACGAGGGGTCACACTCATTAAAACCACTTCCTCCCTTGGATGGCTATCCTCTTTCCATATCTCTCTCTGCTCCCAGAGAGCTTCTGTTTGCCCTCGCTGTGTCTTTCCATTCTCATCTGCATGCCTTGTCACCTACAGGTCCCTCTTAAGTTATTGTGGTAGAAGGGTGAATATAGAGGAAGAAAAGCTGTTCTCAAACACACACACACACACACACACACACACACACACACACACACACACCACACCACATACACCCCACAAGAGAATTCCCTCTGAACTTAGAATCCAGCACCACTGGTCTGGTCCAGCAATTAATTATTTAGTAACATCAGAGTTCAAGAAGCTTGAGATGTTTAGCCCAGAAGAGAGAAAATGTGAGGGCTTGATTACTGTGTCCAAATATGGAAAATATGTCATATGGAAGAGGGGTTGTGCTTTTCTCTGAGTGGCTTAAGAGGGTTGAATTAAAACCAGTGGGAGGAAGCAGCCAGGAGACACATTTCCTTGAGTTCACCATAAGGAAAAGCTTTCCAATAAGTAATGCCATCTACCATTTCCAGAAGCTGTTATTGACAATAGTCAAACAGAGGCTGGATGGCCTCTGCTATCAGAGATGTTATCAAGGGGAGTCATAAAGGCTCAAGGGTAGAATTAAATTATCTTTGACTTCCTTTTCAACTCAGTGATGCTATCATCTAAAAATACAAATCATTCAGTTTTTCTACACTCTGTAGCCCCGCTTTTTATTTTGTATTTTGTAAAAGGAATATTTTCTAAAAGGAAATTATTAGCTTCAGTGTGACTTTATCTTTCTGTGCACTTCATTTATCCCTGCTATTTCTCTGAATTCTTCACATGAGTTATTGATATCTGACCCTTTTCCTTTTTTGCTTCAGGTGTGGGTCAATATACCCAGTCCTGAAAAGGCAGTCAGTCCCCCTCATGTAGAATGGTTTTAGGGGAGTGAAGAAGTCCATCACTCAGAGCCCCAGTGTCCTGATTCCTCTTTGCTTAGGAGAGTTCCTGAGGAGGCTTAGGTGGAGTTTGGCACCCAGTGGCACGGAGATGGGGCGTCAATGGCAGTAATACCAGAGAAGGGTGGTTAGCCATGAACCAGCCCTTAGTCAAGGAGATTTTCTTTCTGTGTCAGATTTTAGATGCAGATTATCTCATTGGAGTTGTCCAGATTGAAAACATCCAGATCTTTGCAGAATCGTATGACATTGCGCTGGACATCACTTTCCCCAAAGGTCTGTTCGTGCTTCAAGCCAAGGATATTTTATAACAAATCCAGGACTTGTATTTTGATTGTTCATATATCGTCTTTGTGGGGAGACTGTCTAATGGGGGTTAGTCCTTGGGGCTCTGCCTGCTGCCAGACTGCGTAGGGTCAGAATGACCATCACACACCGCCACGCGCTTCCAGAAGCTGGTTCACCATCAGCAGTCAGCACCCTCAGCTCAGATGCTGAGGCCTGGCCCCCTGACCAATCCCTTCTAACACAGATATTTGTTCATGATGGTCACTGCCATGGTTCTCTGTGTAGGAAACAATATTTTGAAAATAGCAATGCAAGAAGCCCATCCATTATAGGATATCATCCAAAACAGCAATGGTCACCACACCTCTGTGGATCCATTTCTCCAGCTTAAAGTCACAGGGTCAGCGTTATGGAAACCAAAGCTTCAGAGCCCTCCTCTGAACTATTATTTGATAGTGACTGCTTTCCCAGCCTTTTCAAACTCCCTCTTCTCTCAGCACCAAGTTCTTCAATAGCCTTTCATTCCTCTCCCCACCCCCCAACCCCGCACCAGTGCTCCCCTTCTTCTTAGTAGCTCTGCCTTTCCAGGCAAATCAAAGGAAGCACTCTCTCAGCCAGGCTTCGCATCATTAATATCAATAGGACCAAAGGAATTCAATGAAGGCTTGGGATATTAAAAAATGCAGAAGTCATCCCCCTGAACTCAAGGGAAATCAGAAAAGTAGACAGATGCAATGCAGATTCAGAAAAGAACTAGGAAAAGATTGAGGGTTTTTCCCAAAAGCATCTTTTAGAAATATTCTGAGATGTCACCTCAGAAGGTAAATCTACTGAATTTGATTTGTAGTCATCGTTTGTCAACTCAATACTTTAACAAAAGTATTTAAGCTGTCTCTCCTCTCTCCTTACCTCCCTCTTTCCCTCTCCTTCCCCCTTCTCTCTCTTTCTCTCTCATTCTCTCTCTCATTCTTTCTCTCGCTGTCTTTGCCTCTCTAATTCTCTGTCTCTGCCTTTGTCTGTCTCTCTGTCTCTGTCTGTCTGTCTCTCTCTCTATATATATATATATATACATATGTACATCCACACATATATATGTATGTATGTACGTATATGTCTCTGTCTCTCTTTCTCTCTCCATCCCTCTCCCCTTACCCCTTTGCCCTACATACCTGGCCCTCTGCAGGAAATGAAGGAACTTTAGATTTTGGTGTTATTCGTGTGATGGAAGAAGCTAAGCAGTTTCTGTCCTTGAAGAACAAAGGAAAATATGAAATTACATTCAGGTAATGTTTGAGTGATTGAGTTTGCTTGTTTATTTCTGATGTACTGCCTGTGGCAGAACCTGTGGCACAAGGATAGCATTATCCTTAGTCCTAAGAATAGTAAAATAATCCAGAAAACACAAGAAGGATCCCTGGTGTTTTTCTCTATGACCTCAAATCATTATATATAGGTATATAGGGGGGTGTGTATGTGCGTGTGTGTGTGTGCATACACACATAGAGAGACAGGTCTCAGTGCAAATAATGAATCCCCTTAAAGTGGTTGAATTATTTGAATTTGCAAAGAATATTTCCTCAACAAGAACAAGTTATCTCATTATAAATTCAAATAACACAAATTTGATTGCATATGATCACTTCAGGGGAATTCATTATTTAAACAAACCAGGACCTGGCTGAACCTCCAGTGTTCCACTCTAGTGAATGAAATGGCACCAAGGTTTCAATAAAAACCAGTCTTCAACCATCATGATCTACATGTTAAAAACTCCACAAAGTTGCGATGACTTAGAAACTGGCTCTTACCACAGCAGGGCTCGTGCCAGAACTGGATCTTGAATAAGATCACAGATCTCATCATTTTAGGTAGAGCTTTAAGGTTTGCAAAGGCACCTCACAAATACCATCTCATTTGTTCTTCACAACAGGAAGGTGCAATCATTATTCCCATTTCACAGATGAGGAAACTGAGGCAGCCAGAGGTTAAGTGACTTGCCCAGTGATGCTTTTTCTTATTCCAGGTCCAGCTGTCTTATTCACCACATAACTGCCTGGGGCAGGGGGGAGGGGGGGTCTAAATCTGAAAAGGATCTTAGAGGCTACTTAATTCAGGTCCCTGCTTAACTTTTAAGGATACTTGACCCAGGGAGATTGTGACTGAAATCAGAAGGCAGTGGCCTTAGAAGACAGGATTTGAACACAGATTCTCTGTCTCTTCTCATCATATCCCACCACCACCCCTAATTTATTCATTCCTGAATGTTATTTTTCTATATTATCGGTATCTTAGAAATAAATTATACAACTCAACAGATCAGCTCCAAGAGAGTTTTTAAAGTTTCTCTGATACCTTTTGTTTCTTTTTTATACCACAATCATTTCCTGATGAATTCATTCACTGCTGCTAATAGAGAAAAACAGTTATGCAAAATCAGCCTGTGTAGTCATTATGTTTGTCAGAGTATACAGCATTGGGCATGTATAGTTTTCCTCTGTCCCCCAACCTCTCTTGGTGACTTGCCCAGGATCTCATTGCTACTAAGTATCTGAGGTCAGTTTTGAACTCAGGTCCTCCTTACCCTGGGCCTGGTGCTCTGTCCACTGTACCACCTAGCTGCCCTGGTTGTTATCACTATAAATAATAATTCAGCTGTCTTTGAATGTCTAAATGATTTCTGCCTCTGTCCTTCAGCTTTATCCTGGAGCCCCTGCCTCCTCACTTACCCAGTGTGAACTCTATCATCTCCATCCAACCCAAGAAAGGATCACTGACCACAACTGATCGGCCCACCAACATACAAGTGGTCTTCCGTTCAAAAAAAGAAGTGAAAATTGAGAATAAACCCATCATACGCTGTCAGGTGAGCCAGCTGGAAGCTGTTCCTGTTCTTTGCACTGGTGCTGGGAGGTCTTCCTGGAGGAAGATCCCTCCAGCAAGTCTGAACCTAGATAAAATGAGTATTAGCAGCTGAATGAAATCTATCATTCAAAGGCAACTTCCATGTTTACCTCTATAACCCAGAATCATGGAATTTTTTAGTCAAAAGGGGTCTCTGGGACCTTCTAGGCATAGAGTTATGGGATCTGGGGGCCAGCAGAAACCTTAGGGGCCATCTTCTCCTAGAGTCAGAAGGAGTCTCTGAAGGCATCTATTATGCATGAATAATTCCCTCTAAAATGTACCTTGTAAGTTATTATCCAGGAGTGGACCAGCCTCCCTCTTATGGCACACTGATCTGTCAACAAGAATTTATTAAGCATCTACAATACGCCGGGCATTGGACTAGAAACTGGGGATTCAGAGACAGAAATGAAACAGTCCCTTCTTCTCAGAAGGGGAAGACAGGGATATATGTAAGACATACAAAAATCAAAAGGTAAATTAACAGGGGAAGCAATATCAACTGGGATTAGGGCAAAATGCTTCATGTAACAGCATTTAAACTGGGCTTTGAAGGACACTCAGAATTCCAAGAGGTGAAGGGGAGGGGCAAGAGTACTTTGTAGGCTTGTGTGACAGTCATTAAGAGAGTCCACAGAGAGACAGAAGAGGGAATGCCTGGGAGAGGAACAGCTGGAAGACCAGTGTAGGTGGCCTATAGAACCTACAGAGATAGGTTAGAGCCCAAGCTATAAGAGGATATAAATGTCAAGGAGAGGACTCCCACAAGTGTCTGGGAACCCCTGGAATTGATGGGGGAAGGGAGTGATGTGGGCAGAGCCATTCTTTAGAAGTATCAGTTTAGCAGCTGTGTGGAGGAAAAGTCAGAGAGGTGAGAGACCAAATGAGGATGTTAGAGACCAAACAGAAGCTGCTACAATCATCTGAGAGAGGGTGAGGGTAGGGACCATGTGAATGGGGTGAAGGGACTAGAGATGAGAGATATTGCAAAAGGAGAAGCAAGACTGTCAATCCTTTAGCTGTGGGGTGGGGCATGGGGAAGCCAGGGAAGTAAGGAGCAGAGAACGATTCCCAGGTTGTGACCCTGGGTCACTGGTAGAACAATAGCACCCTCAATAGTAATAGTGAATTTTGGAAGAAGGGTGGGGGTGGGGCAAAAAGTAACGAATTCTGTTTTAGACATTTGAGTTTGAAATGCCTGTATGACACTTAATTCCAAATGTTCAAAAACCAGTTCATGTTGGAAGACAGGAGCTCAGGAGAGAGACTTGGAGATATCTAATTCATATGTGTAAATATAATAATTAAATACATGGGAGTTGATTAGATCACCGAAAGAGAGTTTTAGAGTTAGAACAGAAGAGAAACCAGGACAGGTCCAGCAAAGGAAGTGAGAAAGAGAACAGGGTCATGAAAATCCAGAGAGGGCAGAGTAGCCAAGGAGAAAGGGTGATCAACAGCATCAAATGTTTGAGACGGAGCAAGGAGGATGAATGTTGAGAAAAGGCCATCAGATTTAGCAATTGTCTGTTAACTTTGGCAAGAGCAATTTCAGTTGAATATAGAGATCAGAAGTCATATGGAAAGGGGTTGAGAAATGAGTTAAGACCATTAATGCTCCACTGGTGGAGCTGGAAACTGGTCCAGCCATTCTGGAATGCAAGATGGGACTATACCCAGAAAGCTACAAAACTGAGTATGCCCTTTGACCCAGTGATACCACTACTGGGCCTTTGTCTCCAAAGAGATCAAAGAAAGAGGAAAAGAACACATGTACAAAAGTACGTATAACAGCTCTTTTTGTAATTTCAAAGACAGAAGTTAAGGAGGTGCTCACCTATTGGTGATGGCAAAACAAATCAAAGTCTATGACTGCGATGGAATGTTATTGTGACATAGGGAATGATGAAATTGACAATTTCAAAGGAAACTGGGAAGATTTCTATGAACTGATGCAGAGTAAAGCAAACAGAACCAGGAGAACAGTTTCTATAAAAATAACAATGATGAGCATGTCCATTGTGCTTTAAGGTTTACTTCACAAACATTAACTCATCCTCACAAAACTTTGAGACGTAGGCACCATTTTCCCTGTTTTACAGATGAGGAAACTGAGGCATACGGAGATTAATTGACCTGCCTCACAGCTAGGCTAGATTACAGATGTTTTCCCGACTCCAGGCCCAGCACTCTATGCACTATGACACCACCTCGCTGCTTCTTTAACAACATCTTAAAGAAAAATTTTGGAAGACTTTAGAATTCTGATCAGTGCAATGATAAACCAAGAGTCCAGAAAACAAAAGATGAAACATGCCACCCACTTTCTGCCAGAAAAATGTTAGACTTAAAATGTAAAATGAGAGATACATGTCCCTGGTTTTTTTTGGACTATATGTGTGTTATGAGTGGTTTATTGTGGTTTTTTTTTTTTAATTTGAGGAAGAGAAATGGAAGGAAGAGATAATATATGCTTATAAAAATAAATATTTTAAGAGAGAATTGAGTGAGAGGAAAGGAAGTGGAGACAATGAATGCTAAAAATCTTTTTCAAGAAATTGGCTCCTTTGTTGTTTAGTCATCTCAGTCATGTCTGACTCTATGTGACCCATTTGTGGAGTTCTCTTGGCAAAGATACTGGAATGGTTTCCCATGTCCTTATCCAGCTCAGAAACTGAGGCAAACCAGGTTAAGTGACTTGCCCAGGGTCACACAGCTAGGAAGTGTCTGAGGCCTGAACTCAGGGAGATTTGAACTCAGGGAGATGAGTCTTCCTGACTCCAGGACCAGCGCTCTATGCACTGTGCCACCTAACTGCCCAGTTGGCTCCTAGAAATATATCAAAACTGAGGACCAAAGAGGTTAATAAACTTTCCTAGAGCCAATAAGAGGCAGAATTTGGATTCAAAGTGAAACTAGGTTTCCTGAATTGTCTCTTTTTCCACCAGCCCCTCTTGCTTCTCCAGGGATTCTCCAGATTTAGATGTGGGCTAAAGTCTTCCTCAGCACTCCGAACTCTCTTTCTCCTTTTAGATTATTGAGCCCAACAACATGGATGAAGGAGAGATCATTGCCAGCATTCCAATTAAATTCTCAGTGAATGCAGTGTTCTCCAAGTATGCCATCAGCCCTGCTGCTGTCATCAATTTTGGAGCCATGGTTTGTGGGAGCCGGAAAACTTCCACCTTCATCATTGAAAACCAAGGTGTCTTGGACTTCAGATTCAACATCAGCAGATTGAACAGGGACGCTCCTCTCATTCACACACGGAAAATGTGAGAAAGAAACATCTGCTTGACCCCTTTCCTTCCCCAGAAGCTTGACTCCTCCCATTCTGCACTGTCAGGCTAGCATATCCAAAAGTCCTGGATTAGCCAATGCATGTGGTTTTGGTTTAAGATTATTTATTCTACCTTGTTTGTTTCTTCTTGAATGATGCAAGTTATATTGGTAACCAGGTAAACCCTGAGCTCTGTATGGTCTCCAAGATACCAAGCCAGGAACCATGAAACCACCACGATTGCTTTTTAAAGGAAAAGTAGCTAAGAAATACAGAATTAAGAAGGCACTAGGCCCCTGACTGTTTTTTAGTGTGGTCATCCATTCAGGTCTCTCAGGTACTAGTTCTCTCTCTCTCACAAAGTTAGGTCAGCAAAGCGCCGAACTCAGCCCCTTGCGCCAACAGCAAGACTTCATTTCCATTGAAACAATAACTCTAATAGATCGTTGTTGTGGTTGTTTAGCTGTATCAATTGTGTCCAACTCTCTGTGACCCCTTTTGGGGGAGTTTTCTTGGCAAAGATGCTGCAGTGGTTTGTTATTTCCCTCATTTTACAGATGAGAAAAATGAGCCAGACAGGGTTCAGTGACTTGACCAGGGTCACACAGCTACTAAGTGTCTGAGGCTGGATTTGAACTCAGGTCTTCCTGACTCCAGGTCCAGTGCTCTATCCATTGTGATGTCACTTAGCTGCCCCTGTCTTGCATTAGCCCACCCCTTATATATAAATCAAAGGCTTTATAACTGAAATGAGTCTTAGAAATTATCTATTCCAAGTGCCTATTTTTTTTTAGTGAGTTAAACAAGGTCACACAGGAAGTGAGCAGCAGAGGCAGGATTCACACCTGCATCCTCTAATTCCTCTTAAATTTTTTCCATTCTACCAACGCTGCCTTTTTTTCATCAAAATCCCATTTAATGAAAGTTAATTACCACGGAGTTTTACAGTGCCTAGTCAAAATTGGCTAGCCAATTATTAAACAGTTCGATGTGTTAGCTTTTCTGTTCTATTTGGACAGAGCAGACTGTGCTGGTTCTTAGGAGGATCTTCACTGTGAGTTATGAGGTAGCCCCAACGTCCCTGCCTTAGCCCAGCTCCCAGCACCTGTGGCCAGGGCTTCATTTGTGTTTGGGGCCTGGTGGATACATTCATGCACACTTCTTTTCTCAGAGGAATATTACACAATGCTAAGCATGTACGATCCAAGGAGAACATGAGCTTCTACAAGTTCTCCGCTACCAGAGGGCTCAAAGGCAACGAATCGATACAAAAAGAGACAAGCACATTGAACCAAGTGAGTCATTCGTTCCTCTTTTCCATGATTAGCCTGACCCTAGAGTCACATTCCAAATAACCCTCCAGTTAGCTCCCTCTTTCTCCAGGACTGCGGTTCAACCAGCCCCAGTGTGATAAAATCATGGTGAAATTTCTGAAAAATCCTATTGGCATATTAATGGACTGGAATAGTGCCATGATTTTGTTTAAAGTGGATTAAAATATTGTCCACCTCTTCATTTAAATTGCCACTACCAGGATTCTTTGGTAAATACCTCCCACTATTACCCTATTACTATAAGCATTTCTCTGCCCTTTTCCACCAATGCCTGCCATTTGCTTCACAGATATTATGCTCCCCACCATTTTCCCCCCAGATATTACCTCTTCTACAGTTTTTCCTTCTGTATGCACTGACACCCCTCAGGTCGGGGTAAAGTCAATCCAATTCAAGGTAAAGTGTACACATGTCCAGACTTCAGGACACCTATATTGTCCATGGGGCTCAGGCTCTGTGAGTCCAGTAGGGAAGACTGGCACTTAGGCCAGCGTGTACCACTGAAATCTACTTGAACATTTCAAATGGTTTCATTGATGACCATATTTCCTCCACTGATGCAACTCTTGACCATTCTTTAAAATTATGACCTGGTTTGCCTAATTAGGTCATTCTAATTGGTTAGAATTCATTAGCCCACTCTCTGGCCATACATCTCCATGCTGGGCCATGGACAACCTCCCATCCCAAGACTCACGCTTACAGCTTGGTGGCTACATATAAGCGTTTGCGTGTTGTCTCTCCCATTGGAGAGGGGACCTCCTTTTGGCCAAGACTGTCTCCTGCCTCTTTTTATATCTCTACTGCTTAGTGCAGCTCCTGGCCTACAGTAAGTGCTTAATAAGTTTCAATTGATTGACACCTGCCAGAATTTTTGTGTGACTCTGGAAAAAAACCTTCTAATGCCCAGCTTCCCTCACTCAGGGCCAGGGTAAATGCTTCAAAGAAGTAAGAGGAAGGAAGGGAAAGGAGTAAGCTTGTATAGAGTGCCTACTGTGTTCTAGATGCTTTTATAGAGTGCCTACTGTGTTCCAGACACTGTGCTAGATGCTTTTTACAAATATTTCATCTGATCTTCACAAAATCCCTGCTTGATATTATTATTACCCCTATTTTATTAAGGTTGAGGAAACTGAGGCAAAGAGCAGTTCAGTGACTTACACATAGCTAGTAAGTGTCTGAGGTCTTCCTGCCTCTAGGCCCAGTGCTATCTGTGGCACCAGCTGCCTCCACAAGAGACCCATTTGGATGTCGTGAGAAAAGAGCAAGTTCTCATTTCTCAGACTCTTCCTGCAGGCTCGCTTCACCCTCAACATGTTCACCATCTACCCCGGATTTGGATCCATCCCTCCTGGCGGGCAGCAGCAGATCACAGTGGATTGCCTTGCTGACCCAATTGGACGATGTGAGGAGTTTCTAGCCATTGAGATCTCAGACCGAGATCCCAAAGACCAACCCGGCGGCATTCAATACGCATTGTCAGCTGAAGCCTGTTTGCCAGGTATTGGAAACCAAAATCTTTGTCTTAAAAATCATTTCTCAACAAGCAAATGCCTATAGAAGTGTCCAGCATCTCTCTGAAACAAGGTTTATGCTGCATCCCTTGGCAGCTTGTTCATGCAAAAGAGTATGTTTGGCTGTTTTTCGTTTCCACTTTTGCATCTGTGATTTATAAAGCACCCCTGTGGAATATAAGCCGCATTAAAAACACCACCACTAGTGGGACTCTCAGTCTAAACAAGTAGTTTTGTCAGGTAGTCGCGGGATTATTTGGGAGTCAGTGACAGATCTCCTGGAGAGATGTAACCTACACAGGCTTCCCTACTGTCACTAGGATTTACCTGCACTTGAATTCAGTCCTGAGCGTTTAAAAGAACTGCCCAATTGCTTCACCTTCCTCTTGCCCTCCTCTCTCTTTCCCTAGCTTTCGTGATAGATGACATGGCCTCCATTTTCGAGGAGCATCTGTTATGTAACAATATTAACCTGTACCAGGTTCTGCAAACCACAGACAGTGGAGGAGTGTTCTTGGAGGATGAGAATAAATTTATATTCCGCAATGTCCTGGTGGGACACCAAGCCAAAGCCCGATTCAAGATCAGTAACGTAGGAAAGATTCCTTGCGATGTCAGTGTCTCCGTCAAGCCTACGTCCACCAAGGTGAGAGGAAGTCACTCTTTGAGGCCGTTGGTACACGGTAACCAGATTATAGCTCAGTAGAAAGCTGGGAGCAGACCTGGTAGGACACATGCATTTGTCTGACAGACATTTATTGTGCACCTGTGGTTTCTAAAGACATTGAAATAGGTACTAAAAGTCCAAAGATCAAGGCTTGGTGCAGTTGGAGTCCTGAGGGTGCTTACCCTTGAATTGTAGCATATGACAAGGTAGAGGGGAGAGAAGAAAAAATACAAACTACTCAAGAAAAATCGAAGAAGGGAGAAATCACTTTTAACTGAGGAGCAAGAGGGGGTGCCAGGAACACTTCATGGAAGAAGCATTCCCTGAATGGAGCCAAAGAAGGATTTCAGTAGAAGAGGTGATCCCACCCTCCTTTTGGGCCAAGTTAGAGGCATTCACTAGTTTTGTCCCTGGGGTGCTGAGTCACGATCTTTCCCTGCTGTGTGGCTGGAAATGTGATCTGTCTCTTCTTGGCACCTATGTAAATAAAAGTGCACAGGGGTTCCTAAAAAGAAGGAATAGGAAAGGATTTCAATTCAACAGACATTTATTGTGTGCAAAGGACTTCATTAGAAGCTGAGGATAGAAAGAATAAAATAAGACACATCCCGTAAGGAGCACTCTGAGCAAAGGAAGAGGAGGGACAGTGGGAAACGCCCGCAGTGTCCAGCTCTAGCTGTAGAATACATAGGTAGGGCGGTGGTATGGGTGTGCCCAGGAGCTAACGTGCCCACGTCACCATATCTCCCTAGGCTGTGGCTCGCATCACTGACATCTTTGAAGTGGAGCCCACCAAGATGTGCATTGCCAGCCGTTCCCAGGCTTTTGCTACCGTGACCTTCACTCCACAGACAATGCAGACCTATCAGTGTGTCTTCGAAGCCTCCTTAGATGGTTTGCCCAAGTAATTCTCCCCGAGGTCCTTTTCCTGAGGGAGGGGTGGGGATGGTGGTACCCCCATGTCATCATCCTCACTGCAAATTGGTGATTCTTTGCTCCCTGCAGCTTCCTCTCCAAGACTCGAAACCTCACATTTGATATCGTTGGGGAAGGAAATTTACCCAGAGTGACTGTTACTCGGCCCATTCTCTATAACAACAAGGGGAATCCTCTCCTCCTATTTAAGAGACTTCTGGTGGGCCAATCAGAGAAGCTCCCTCTCATCCTTAAGAACAATGGAACTATCCCTGCCCAGGTAAGCCCCCCCCCAGGAGAGAGATCCCTCTTGGGAGGAAGATTTTAAAAATGTGGAGGGAAGAATTAATTCAGATTCATAACTTTCTTCTCATAGCATCTCTCACTTTTCTCTAATGTGATCTGTAGATCTAAATAACTTCATTCATGTAGTAAATATTTACTCAATACCATTCTGAGTCATATGGAAGATACAAGGACATATAAAACAGTTCCTGTCCTCCAAGAGTTAACAAGCTGCATATCTAAGAAAACATTATATTCTAAGTGTTCAGAATGATAGAAGCAAAGAGCTTATAGGAACTCAAAGAACAGAGGCTTCTAGCTTGGGTGACTGGAAAAGTTTCCCAGAAAAGATAGCATTTGAACTGGGGCCTGAAAGATGGATTGAATATTACAAATGAGGAAATTGAGTCCCAGAAAGGCAGAATGTGATTTTCCCAGAGCCCAGTATATCACAGCTATTCAGTAAAATGTTATTGATACAGTCAATTATCCTGACAATTTTCCTAATATTGAACTAACCCTGCTTTCCTGGCATAAATCTCACTTGTTCATGGTGTATGACCCTTGTAATCTCCTTGCTAGTATTTTCTTTAAATTTCTTTAAAATTTTTACATAATATTCTTTAAGGAAATTGATTTACTTTCTCAGAAATTTTTGCTGTCCATAGTTTAGGTATCATTACCATATTTGTGTCACAGAAGGAATTTGGTAGGACTCTTTCTTTACCTGTTTTTTCAAATAGTTTGTATCATACTGAGATAAATTGTTCCTTAAATATTTGGTAGAATTCACTCATGACTGCACTTGGTCCTAGGGATTCTTTTCTCAGAGAACTCATTGATGTTTTCTTTAATTTCTGTTTCTAAGATAGGGTTGTTAAAGTTTGTTGTTAAAGTATTCTATTTTCTCTTTTGTTAATCTGGGCAGTTTATATTTTTGTAAATATTCACCCACTTTACTTAGTTTTATTGGCAAAATAACTCCTAATAATTGCTTTAATTTCATCTTGCTTTGGTGGTGAATTCACTCTTTTCATTTATGATACAAGTAATAGGTTTTCTTTTTTTAATCAAATTAATGTTTTATCTATTTTACTGGCTATTGTTGGGTTGGGTTTGGTTTTATAAAAACCAGCTCCTAGTTTTATTTATCAGCTCAATTTTTTCTTCAATTTTATTACTCTCTGATTTTCAGGATTCCTGGGGTTTTTTTTGCTTAATGGGGGGGTATTAATTTGTTTTATTTCTAGCTTTTAAAAAATTGCATGCCCAATTCATTGATCTGCTCTGTCTCTCTTTTATTGATGTATGTATTTAGAAATATAAATTTTCATTTAAATACTGCTTTGCCTATTTCTCACAAATTTTAGAATGTCTCATTGTCATTCTCTTTAATGTAATTATTGATGGTTTATATGATTGTTTCTTTGAACCTCTCATTCTTTGCGATTAGATTATTTAGTTTCCAATTCGTTTTTAATGTATGCTTTCACAGGCCTTTACTAATGGTAATTTTTTTCGAATTATGATCTGAAAATGGCACATTCAACATTTCTGATGTTTTGCATTTGGTTGTGAGGTTTTTATGCCTTAATATGTGGTCAATTTTTCCGAATATGCCATATCCAACTGAGAAAAAGATATATGCCTTTCTATTTCCATTCAGTCTTCTCCAGAGATCTTTCATATCTAACTTTTAAAAGATTCTACTCATCTCCTTGATGTCTTTCTTATTTATTTTATGGTTAGGTTTATCTAGCTCTGAGAGGGAAAAGTTAAGGCCATCTACTAGGATAGTTTTACTTCCTATTCCTTCCTGTAATCCATTTAACTTTTCCTTTAAGAATTAAATGTTGTGCCACTTGATGCATAAACAATGAAGTAATATCAAGATGTAACTTCCCTGCCTAACATTTTTATTAGGTCTGTTTTTTATTTTACGTTTTCTGAAATCATGACTGCTACCCCTGCCTTTTAGTACTTCAGCTGAAGCATAATGGGTTCTGCTCCAGCCCTTTATTTTTAATCTGTGTGCATCTTTCTGTTTCAAGCGAGTTTCTTGTAAACAATTTATTTTTGGATTCTGGTTTCTCATCCTTTCTTCAATCTACTTCCATTTTATGGGTCAGTTCATTCCATTCTTAGTTACAGTTACTAACTGTGCATTTCCTCTATCCTATTTTCTTCTGTTTGTCCTGTTCTCTGTCTTTTTATCCTGTCCCTCTTCCAAAGTCTGTTTTGCCTCTGACCATTGCCTTCTTTTATCTGCTCTCTCTTTTATCACTTTCCCCTTTCTCTTATTCCCTTCTCCGCCCCCCCCCCAACATACACACACTTCCCTATTGGATAAGATAGATTTCTATTGCCAATTGAGTATGTGTGTGTGTGTGTGTGCGCGCGTGTGTGTATTTTCCCTTTATGAACTAATTTCAATGTAAACATTATCGACACCACTCCACCATCATTTTCCCCTTACTGTAAAAACTCTCCTTTGCATGTCTCTTTTATGTGAGATAATTTTTCCCATTCTTCCTCTCCCTTCTCCCAGGGCATCCCACATTCTCACCTATCCATTTCTTTTTCACATTGTCCCAATGTAATGGACTCACCACCACACCCTCTTTCTATGTAGAATCCTTCTATCTGCACTAATAATCATAAAGTTCTTAGAAGATAAATGTATTATCTTACCATATTTAAAGGTAAACAGTTTAATCTTATTGACTTATGATTTCTCTTTCATGTTTACTTTTGTATGCTTCTCTGAGTCTTGTATTTGAAAGTCAAAGTCTCTATTTAATGCTACCTTTTCATCAGGAGTGCTTGAAAGTCCTCTATTTCATTGAATACCTATTTTTTTCCACTGAAGAATAATACTCAGTTTTTCTAAGTAGGTTATTCTTGGTTATAATCCCAGCTCTTTTGCCTTATGCAATATCATGTTGCAAGACCTCTGTTCCTTAATGTGGTAGCTGCTAAATCTTGTGTGATCTTGACTATGGCTCCATGGAATTTGAATGGTTTCTTTTCCTGGTGCTTGAAGCATTTTCTCTTTGACCTGGGAACTCTGGAATTTAACTATAATATTTCTAGGAGTTTTCCTTTTGGCATCAATTTGAGAACCCTCTGGTTCTGGGATATTGGTGTAGTTTTCTTTGATAAATTCTTGAAATATGATTCTAGACATTTTCTTTGATCATGACTTTCAGATAATATAATAATTCTTAAATTATTTCTCCTTGATCTATTTTCCAGGTCAGTTGAAAAATTTAACATTTTCTTCTATTTTTTATTCTTTTCTTTATTGTTTCTTGCTCACTCATGGAGTTATTTGTTTCCACTTTCCCAATTCTAATTTTTAAGGATTCACTTTCTTTAGTTAACTTTTGTAGCTCATTTTCCATTTGGCTAATTCTGCTTTTTAAGGGTGATTTTCATCAGTGAATTTTTGTATCCATTTTTCCTTTATGTCAATTTTGTTTTTAAAGTGTTCCTTTCTTCAATACTTTTTGCCAACCAAGCTATTTATTTTCTTTTCATAACTTTCAAAAATAGTCACAAAAGCAAAGCCCATCTTTTTGCCATTGCCTGAGTCAGTCATGACTTCAAAAACTTCAATGTTTCTATACTATTCAAAGTACTCTCTAATGATGGTCTCTCAAGTAATGGTCCTCAGTGTCTTTCTTAATGCCATCCACAAGTATCTTTCTCACAAACAAGTGGGCATCTAGTCTTTGATAATGCTTTCTGGGAAGAGAACTCTTTGGTTCACCAACTTTTCCATCATTTTTGTGAGGTCTTGTGGATGACTGCATTTGCCTCTTCCACTGTAGCATAGTTAACAAAACCCAAACCCCTGGTGTACTTGGTATTTGCATTCTTTGTTACCACACAGACTTTGAGTGTACCTATTGCTCAAAATGGTTTTTTAGCCTCTCACCTGTCATCTTAAAACTCATGCCTCCAATGAAGATCTTTGACAGCCACTTGGGCTCCTTAGGGAATTCTGACTTTGATGTGAGAGCAGAGACAGATGCTTCAGCAATCCTCCATCAGAAGAGTCTAGGATAGAAAGCTGGCCCAAATATTTTTAAACAAATTCACAACCCTGCATTAAGGGCTCCTGATTTAGATGACCTCTAAGTCCTCTTTCAGATTGTTTTAGGGATAGGGTATAAAGTATGTGTCAATGTATACATGCATACATGTATGTATATATGTGAGTATGTATGTATACATATATATATGCATATAGCATTTAGCTATGACATTTCCAGATACTGAGACAAATCTAAATCAGTTCCTCTATTCTGTAGAGGCTTAGCCCCAGTGAAAGACCTCTAAGCTATGTCCAGAGCCTAATCTCAATTCCTGATTTCTATTTTCCAGTTACATGTTGATTTGAGGGACCATACCAGAGTCTTCTCCCTGAAAGGCAGGCCCACCACCAACTATATCTACATAACAGAGGAGAACAATCCTGATGAAAAATGTGAGTAGAAGAGCCATGAGATGCGAAGGATGCTTAGGAGAGATTCAATTAAGACCCAGGAGTTTGTGTCCTTCCTCCCAAAAAGGCTCATTCTAACTGAGCTTCATTCCCAAGTGGGAGCTGCTCCCTTTGAAGTTCCCAATCCAACACAGAAACTTTTTTGATCATTGACTGTTCTTATCTCTGACCTGATTCTCTGCCTTCACATTCTCTACCTGGCAGCAAAGAAAGCTCATACCGCCTCCCTCATTGTTTATCCTGGAGAGACAGCCGAGTTTGATGTTCTTTTCAAACCAAGCAAGCCAGAGAAAGTGGTGGGCACCATCCATTTATCTGTGGTTAACAACCAGTATGAGGAGACCACCATTCAGATGCTGGGAGAGGGCTATGAGGATGATATAACCTTGGACAACATCCATGGACTTGCTACCACCTCCAAGACAGACATGATGGAAATCACTGAGGTTGCTGATGACAAAATGATGGAGGAATTGTTGGCATGTAAGAGAAAAGGGATAGAAAGGGAATATTAGCAAAGGTTGTCTGTTAAGCTATTTCAAGAACATTTTTGCAAATCATCTTGCCTCACTGTTGTCCACACCTATATTTCAGACTCACACACATATATACACACAGGCACATACACACACACACACACACACACACACACACACACATATACTACCAGCATCTTTCCTCTTCTATAACTTAGATTCTTGGAGAATTGCTGAGAATAATTAGAAGTTAAGTGACTTGCCAAGGGTCACACAGCTGGTATATGTCAAAGGTGAGACTTGAGCCTAGGACTCCCTGGCTTCAAGACTGGTATTGTATTCACTCAACCACCCTGCCCCTGGAGACCCTCCTAGCCTCTTTTAAATTCCCTTTACTGAAACCAGTCATTCTGCAGCTGAATAGTATACAGTCCTCTAGGAGATATAGTCCTGAGACTTTTCCCCAATGAATGAGACCCTTCTACTCTAGGAATTGTTGGAAATTAAGTCCTCCATGCTCATCCCCTTGGAATAAAAAAAATTAAATATCTTGGTTGCATGATTTGGTGTTATAGAGAGAAAATGATATACATACTGTTTCACGCCTGAGTCACAGCACAGGAATTTAGTATTGATTCCTTGTCAGTCCAAAATGCTGTATCATAATTTTCATTAATTACTCAGATATCTGGTCAGTCTCACTCAGAAAGTAGCTGAGGCATCCAGAGGCATGACACTCATCTTCCATTAGGCAGTAATCGGAGATGAAACCCAAGTCAGGATTCGTATTTCCTGACTTGGTGTAATATATATTCAACTCTTAGCTCCCCAAATCAATGAACAAAGGTCTGTATCTTTCCCATACATCTATAGACCTGAGGATCCAGATATGGTTGGGTTTGCTTGTTTCTTTGTTTGAGGGTTGGGGGAGGGCATCTAGGAAGGGACTAGAAATCTTTGCTTTGAATTTAGAGTTCTCTTTTAAGAGGCAAGGGAGTGACAGTCTGGAAGAATGACCATGGAGTCAGCTCCTCTGCCCTAGGAACCACTACTATGAGACAGTCATGGCAAGATACCAAAGCTATCCCTCCTTCTGTTCCCTAGCTGCCCGGGTGGATCACCTTCAGTTTGGAGACTGTCACGTTGGCAGCATCTACGAAGTAACCTTCACGATCACCAATCGCAGCCAAGCTAATGCTGTCAGGTTTGAGTGGCCTGTCATGCAACCCCTGTATTTCTCCCCACAGGTAAACACTTCCCCATTCCCTGGGCTCATTCAGACAGTCAGCACTGCTACTATGAGTCAGCTCAAACCTGGGCTGTTGTATAGTGGCTGTGAGGGTTAATTTGGTTTTCATCCCATTCCAACAAAAGGCAAAAGTCTTCTTGGGCATTGCCATCTAAACTAAGAGGCACCCAGTGACTGTACCAGGCAACTCAGAGGGAGCCTTCAAGAAACAATGTCTCGAAGGTTCCTCTCTTAGTCAAGGTGTTAGATGCAACAGAGCATATGCCATCGAGGACAGCATATTTCTTGAAATGGTTGTGGGCTTAGAATGGAAAAATCTCTTTTATCTCTCCTGAAGAATCAAATGATATCTGATAAGTGAAGAAGGTCCTAGGCCTTCCACCCTTAATATAACCCATACATTAAAACAAAAGTCAACATCACAGTTTCAGCATCCCACTACCTTGGGTGATTTTGTCTCTTCTTGTCAGAAAAAAAAAATTGTTTCTACTGCCTCAGCCTGTTATGAGCTCTGGAGTCTCAGGAAGAAAAAAGAGATGGTCTGACCCTGTGAACTCAAGAAAGACTCTACTTTTGACATGTAGGATCCTGCATTCCTATGTTTCTCACAGCCACAAGACCTTGGAGAAGGCCACGTAGTCTGAACTCAGAGACAAAAACGTGGGCATACTGAGATTACAAAATTGTCTCTGTTCTTATGCTCTCCATTCAAGCATACAATTCTAGCAAAGCCTAGTAATGAGGCAGAAAGATCATTTACATGTTCCTGTTTAATGGATTAACATTTAAGTCAAGACTCACTTTTCTCCCCAATACAGGGCTTGAAACAGCATGAATATTCCAGCAATTTTGACAAAGAAAGGCTAAGCCTGTAATGTGCTGTTTCTCTTTGGAGTCAGCAGACAGATATGTAGGTATAGATATGGACATAGACATAGATACAGATACACACACACATACATACATACATATATACATATATGTATGTGTAAATTTATTATTTTTAACATTCATTTTTAAATTTTGAGATCCAAATTCTCTCCCTCTCTCCAGCTGCTCCCCCATTGAGAAGGCAAGCATTATAATACCAATCATATGTGTGAAGTCATGCAAAACACATATCTATATTTGGCACATTGCAAAAAAAAAAGCATCAGATCTCTCGATGAAGGTAAAGAGCATTTTTCATCATGAGTCCTTCAGAATTAGCTTGGATCATTGTATTGATCAGAGTAGCTAAGTCTTTCACAGCTGAACATCATTAGAATATTGCTATTCCTGTGTACAATATTCTCTTGGTTCTGTTTGCTTCACTTTGCCTCCATTCATATAGATCTTCCCAAGTTTTTTCAGCAGACAAATATTAAGCACTTACTGTGTACCTGACACTGAACTAGATATTAAGGGTATAAAGACAAAAATTAAACCATGCCCGTCCTTAAGGAGGTTAACTTGGTATAAGGGAACACAGTGGGTACCCAATAAATAGGAATAAAACATTTTGAAAATAAATACAAGGCAATTTGGGCGGAAAAAATAAGAAAACTTACAGTGAGTTCTGAAGAAAGAAATAAGGGATTCCAAGAGTCAGAGGTGAGGCCAGACTACATTCCAGGCCCTGGGAATAGTCAATGCAAAGACTTGGCTTTGAGAGATGAAGTTACGTGGGAAAAATAGGAAGAAGACATGTGGCTGGATCATAGAGAGGTGGGAAGGAACTAAGAGAGAATAGTAACTCTGGGAAGGCAGATTGGGACCAGGCTGCGAAGAACTTTCAAAGTTGAAAAGATGAATAATTTCTATTTGATCCTGCAGATAATAGTGAGCCTTGTGTCTGTTGAGTAGGGGAGTGACACAATCTTAAGAAAAATCACTTTGGCTGTTGTGTAGAGGAGAGAGACTTAAGAGAGAGAGACCAGCTGGGAGTCTACTGTAAGAATCCAGGCTAGAGATGATGAGGGAGGGTCTGAATTGGAAGGATGGCTACATCAGGAGAGAAAACAAGACAGAAGGAGAGGGGCGGCAAAGGTAGAAACAAGATCTGGCAGAGGATCAGTGATGCAGCAAGAACGATGCTGAGGTCACGCACCTGGATTTCCATCATAGGAGAGGAAGATGGTAATGCCCTTGTCAGAAACACAGAAATTGAGGAGAAAGGTGGGGTTGGTGGGGGGTGATAAGTTCTGTGTTGGACTGGGATTTGAGTTCCTTGTGGGACAGTCAGTTCAAAATGTCCAGAAGACAGTTGGAAGTGTATAACTGAATGTCAGGAGAGACATAGGCTGGATATTTAGATCTGTAAGTCATCTACACAGAGCTGATTGTTGAACCCACATGAGATGAAAGGTCACCAAGGAAGAGGATAGAGACAGAGAAGAGAAGGGGGAGGAGGCCACAAGGTCAGTTGAAGCTTGCATGCCTCTACACAATGAGATCAAGCCTATGAGTAATCCCAGTACTTCCAGTTTGGGTGAGACTAGGAGACCCAGCCTTAAAAAATGAAAATGGAAAATAAATCATTGGAAACTTTGGAAAGAGCAGTCTCAACTGAGTGATGATGTTGGATGGGTTTTGTCCTCCATTCTCAAAGAGTCAAATGTACATTTGGCATTCAAACAACATGACCAGCCCATCAGAGTTGCATTCTCTGCAGTAGAGTTTGAATGCTTGGCAGTTTTGCTTGAGAAAGGACCTCAGTGTCTGGCCTTCCTGCCAAAATATTTCTAAGACAATCCAAATGGAAGTGATTCCATTTCCTGGCATGGCAGTGGTAGACTATACAGATTTCACAAGTGATGAGGTTAGAAACCAGACTGCAAAGGGTGGAGAAGCAAGTGAGAAGAGAGAAAGTAGAGGCAATGGATGAAAAAGGCTTTTTTCTTGACTTTTGATTGAAAAGGGGAGAAAAGAAATCAAGCAGTAACTTTAAGGGATGATCTAGTGATAGGTTTGTGGAGGATGGGGAGACTTGAATGGGTTTATAGGAATCAGGGAAGGAATCAACAAAGTACAGGGAAAGAATAACAAAAGGCAAGATTTTGGCTGAAGAAAATAGGAGGGGATGGGGTTAAGGATTGGCCTTGTAGGTCAGAATAGTCACCTCTTTGTCAGAGGCTGCAGTAAAGGAGGAAAGAGTAAAGGATGATGTCATGAAGATGAACAACAGCTGACCTCAGTAGAAAAGGGAGCTCAGATGATGCATAGTCTCTAGGCTTTCTTTGTCACTACAAGAAACTCATAGATCCCTTTGTGTCTGGAGGACTTGATTAAATCTGAACTCTAACTGTATCCAAGACCTAGAAGATCATTTTATAATAGAACCTGTCCTCTCTTCAATCCCTAGATATATAGGACATTGATAAACTTATTTCTGACTAAAAGACAAGGTATCTTTTCACCTACATGTCCAATGATAAATGATCTGGTTTCTATTACAGCCTTTTAGCTTCCTCTCTTCCTACCTGAGGAGGTCACAGTGAAGATTCAGTATGTGATTTCCTGCCATAATAATATCAGGTCTTTCCTTAGGCTGGCCACCTCCATGCTGGATGTGCCAAGGACATCACGGTGACTTTGAAATCTCGCTCAGCTGTCAGCCTCAAGAAAAGCTTGGTGAAGTGTAAACTTTCGAGAATAGTTTTCCAACAGCCTGTGGATCAGGTACCAGACTGGGACAACCACATGCGCACAGTCAAATGGGTAGATTCTGGGAAGAGTCCAAATAGCAACCTCCCTGCCAAAAAAAAAGTGAGTATATCCAATCCGTAATAACTAGGGTCAGTCAATCAACATTTACTGAGTTCTTACTATGTACCAGGAACTGTGCTAACATGGTTTGAAAGTTACCGAACTGAACTTTCAAACAGACAGCCTGTCAAAGGCCATTGGGCTGACTCTGAGAGGACTGATGCTGCCATCTCTGTACATTGTGGTGTCCTAGAAAGTCTCCTGATTGTACGTTAGGAGAGTCTTGGAGTTGAATCTTTCCTCTTCTTTGTAGTATCTTTGTGACCATGGCAAACCATCTAACTTCTCTGAGCATCAACATTTTCATCTGTAAAATGGGGTGAATGATCCATATGATACCTACCTTAGAAGGTAACTGGAAAGACCAAGTGAGGCAGTATATTTGAAATAACTACATAAGTGTTAGGTAGACAGGTGGTGCCGTAGATAGAGTACTGGACTTGAAGTCAGAAAGACCTGAGTTCGAATTTGGTCTTACTAGCTGTATGATCCTGGGTAAGTCAGTTAATCCTGTTTGCCTCAGTTTCCTTATCTGTAAAATGAGCTGGAGAAGGAAATGGTAGAGCCCTCCAGTATCTCTGCCAAGAAAGTCCCAAATGGGGTCACAGAGTTGGACACAACCACAAAAGATATGTTCAAGCTCCCACCTGTTACCTTTCCACCTTGATCTATGCCTCCTCCTAACTTCCCTATTTCTTCTGAGGACACCATTATAATTCTGGTTACCCAGGTTTGACCTAGGCCATCCCCTCACTCTTTTTTCATATTGAATCCCCATATCCAATCAGTTTCCAAGTGCCATAGGCTTTCTCTCCCCAGCACCTCTAATGTCCTTGTCCTCCTGTCCATTCATATGTCCACCCCAAACGCAAATCCAGATCCTTATCACCTCTCACCCGAACAACAGACTCCTGATGGGTTTGCCTGCATCCAGCCTCTCCCATCATATCCTCCATATTCCTGTCTCCTTGATATTCCTGCCACATAGATTGGATCATGTCATTCCTCAGCGCAAGAGGCTTCTGTAACTCTCTCTTGTCTCCAAGATAAAATGCAAAAGCATCTGTTTGGCTTCACAGTCTGATGCCAGCCTACCTTCCCAGACTTGTTACCTATTACTTCACCTCTTGGATTATTTATTCCAACCAGACTGACCTGACCATCTTTTCCCAACAGACAGCATTGCATTTCCCACTTTTTATGTGCTGCCCCACGCCTGGAAGCTCCTCCTCACCTCTACCTCAACCTGCCTCCAAGGACCCATTCAAACGTTCTCTTGCCAAAGGTCTTTCCTGATTCCTCAGATCGTTAACACTCCCTACTCCCCAACTCTGTGTAATCACTTTGGAGTTATTTTGTATTTGAACATTTGTGTACCTGCTGCTCCCCACCATCACCCATAGAATTCGAAACAACTTGAGGGCAAAATTGCCTTCACTTTTTGTCTTGGGATTCCCAGCATCTGTCACGGTACCTGACTCAGAATACGTATTATGTAATTGTTGATTTAATTTAAGTGAATTGAATTGAATCCAAAACTCTCTAGCCTCTTCACTGGAATTGAACCACAGAATACAGAGCCCTGGAATGGCAGTCCTGGAAGGGACCTTAGAGATCATTAGTTCAGTCTCTTTCTTATAGAGATGAAGAAGTATTACTTTGTCCATAAAGAGAGCCACGTCCTGGAGAAACCAGGATGGAACCCAGAGCTCTTGATTCCCAACCCAGATTCTTTCAACCAAAGGGCACTAACCTAATTCCTTTGCCCACTGACCTTTTACCAAGTTCTCAGCTGTAAAATGAGAGAAATAGACTATGTGACCCTAATGTCCCTTCTTCCTAGATTTCGTATGATTCTTTTGTTCTGTGAACATGGAAACGTCATTCCAAAGCTTTGGGTTGCACCTTCACCTTTTATTAAAATTATTCTTCTCTCTTCCTATGATTTATTTTAAATGTGCCCCAGTCATTTCCTCCAGATCTTGGGTAAAAGCATAAGGACCTCCTATTGGCATGATTGGTATGAATGGGGCTCATGGAGGCTTCTGGTATCCTGCTGTAATACAAGAGTATTGCATGATCCTGACAATGGTTTCTGCAGCTTCTGCTCTGACCCTGCTGCTTCGATTTCCAGGTGATAGAGACTGACCCTGAACCTGCACACACGGTGCTGGAAGAAAACTACCAAGAACTCGACCTTTATGTCAGCGCTGTGGTGGACTACTCCTCCTTTCGTGCCCAAGTGAAAGAAGTGCACTTTAAGGAAACACTGGTTTTCCAGACCCGAATCTTCGAGTGAGTCACAAAAAACCATGAATGTAGTGTAGCACACTGTTTATGGTCATTCTGCCTATGTTCCTTTCATGTGAGGGTCTTAGGTTTCTCAGCCAGGACCATGGAATCCATACGTATTAGAACTATATATAAATATCCATAAATATAAAACATTCATAAATATTAGAATTATTCATCTGGTCCCTTAGCAAGGGGAAGAGCATTTGCTTATCAAATCCCATGCAGAATTTTGCTCTGGGAGAAATTTGATCCCATGAGTTCAGATTCTGACTCTTGACAACTCAGACAGCAAAGTCTGACCTGTCAGTATGTGTCACTTGACAGCTTAATGGACATGATCCCAGGAGAGTCCCACAGTGGCCCCACAAGATAGCTATGGCAAGTATTTTCATCCTCATTTTGCAGTTAAAGAAACCAGAGTTTCAGGATATTAGATGTTATGCTGAAAGCTGTATAGGTAATAAGTGTTGAAGGAGAAATTCAAACCCAAACATCTCTTCACACTGTACAGCAAGAGCCCTTCCATTCAACTACACTAATTACAAGACACTGAACACCTGCAAAACGGGCATAATGAGTCTTTTCCTTCTGCCAAAGAGGCAAGCTTTAGAGACTAGTCATTCAAAATGGTCCCAGTCCTACTCATTAAAAGAGAGGATAGAGGCATCTGTCACATGCTTCTCAAATGTGAGCTTTGTCATACTTGCAGGTTTGATTTGATCAATACAGGACCTGTACAACTGGGATATACCTGGCTGCTGTCCTCAGATGAGCCAACAAAGGCTGTCAGCTTTGCTGATCCACAGAGCTCCACTTCTCAAGGTAAAACAGGGAAATATCACTACAGGGAATGTGGTGAACCAGTTGATGGGAGAATCACAAATTCTCTCCCTCAAGTTTTAGCCCCAAAAAGGGAAGAAGGAGGGAGGGAGGAGGAACCAACTGGGTGGATTCATGAGCAACTAGGGCCTGGCCATGTGGAGACCAATAACTCTTAAAAGATCTTAGAATCTCAAGAAGAAATGATTGTGTAATGTGCTGATCTGTAATTGTGATTGAGTGTAGAACATGCCAAGGCTGCAGGTCTCCATGCAAGAGGCATCAGAGACTGGTATTGGTATTATATCCTGCAGTTAATTTCTGAAAGATCATGAAATAAAACAAGGCAGCACCCTCATCACAAACCCCATTTCAGGAGTTTCCTCATCTTAGTTTTTAGGAACACTACTCTTGGCCAAGTCACAGCTCACTGTGGATCATATTCCCAACAGAGGTCACAGTGAGTGAGAACAGCTTCCCTATGTTACATGAGGAGAAATATGAATAGGATTATAATTCCCTCTATTTCAAGCTGTTAACTGAGACCTCACTGGGGAACTGGAATCTATCTCTGCTTGTAGGGTACAGCTGTGTAAATGGATGCATTCAGGTAGGAGCTATACTTTCTCTGGTCACTTTAAGAACTCACCACTCTTAGGGCCAAAATATGGTGGGACAGATGTTCAATCTCTCCTAGGTACCCACATTCATGCTATGATAAAACTGAATAGGATCCTAGAGATAATTTGTCTTAACCCTTCATTTTACATAGGAGGAAACTGAGGCTCATAGAAAAGGAAAGTGGCATATCTTGGGGCACACAGCTGATAAAGGGGAAACCCATGATTCAGATCTCAATTTCTTAACTAGGTCCAGAGCTTTTTCCTCTATAGAGTTGGACACTACAGGTCAAGGGTTAGTGAGTTGTGGGATCATGGGATCCTAGGCTGAGGACCTGAAGGAACCTCCAGAGACATCAAGCCCAGCCTCCACTTTACACAGCCCAGTCCAGAGAGGCTAACACGTGTTACCTGAAGGCACACCAGGTAGTAAGCAAAAAATTCAAGATGAATTCAAGTCTCAACTCCAGAGTCAGCACTTTTTCCAATGGATAGGAGGGAGAAATAGTCATATTCCACCCCTGCAGACTATTTATTGACCTAGAATAATTAAAATATACTCATCTTGTTTTGGTGCTCCTTGGCCCTGCCTAGTGTGAGGCAGCTTGCATGGTACCAAATCGCATCTCCTTGGGTTTAAGTATAAAATAAAGCTTTGGTTACTGGAGGATGGGGGAGTAAGGAGAGAGACAATATCAACCAGTACTTCTCATGGGCCATCACCAAGATTAATTGTAGACATCAGATTAATTAATTAAGAAATCAGTTGCCTCATCACGAAAGTGATCCTGGGTTCTCAAAGGTTATACCAGGGAAGTACAAATGGTAGCAAACATCCACCAATATGTAAGTCTAATTAAGCACAGTTACACTCATCACCAGCAGCCTGGCCACTCGGTGATGGACTGTCTGGTCATGGCAAACTCCCACACGATGCATCACATAAATGTGCTCATAAAAGGGCCTTCTGTTCATTAGTACATTCAACAAACACTTACCAAGCACCAATTACATACAAAATACTAGTCTAGAGGAGGGGAGGGCAAGGCTGAGGAGCATAAAGGTAAGGACTCATCTTCAAGAAATTCATCATTTAATTGGAGAGATACAACCTGTACACAACTAACTAGAGAAGCCAGGAGTGGTACCCCATGAATGGGAGAAATAAGAGCATAAATTTCTCAATGAGTGCTAAGCCTGAACTATACCCTTGGTCCATCAATTGTGACCTTGCAAAATTCTTTCATTTCCACTGAAAGAGTGAGAGTATTCAAAACTGACTTCTGATCTCTTGAATTTCGGGCCTTTGCCCTATCAACAGGGATGCATGGTGTCAGGAAATTCTGCTTTCCTGTTGACTGGTGTCTTCCACTTTGCTCTTGATCTTCATGTAAGCCAGCCTCTGATGTCCCGTTGGGTCATGACCAATGGCGTAGAAGTTCTGGCAGGTCCTATCAGACAGGAAAGGATTTCCCCACAGCCTGGCTGATGGATTACATGTTTTAGAGAGTCATTGTCAGGTTGACTACAGCACAGTGGAAATTTTGGACACATAACTCCCAGAAACCATTTACAAAGTCATAGGTAGCTTGTAGTCTAAGTCAATGGAGGGATGCTAGCAAGATTGTCAGTCTTGGAAGCATCCAAGTATTGACCTCTGAATTCCATCAGGTTGAGTCCTAAAGAGGCCAAAAAAAACCCCTAATCATTTAGACAGCAGTGATTCTCAAACTTTTCACTCCACGGAATGTTTTGGTCTAGCAAAAGGCATCAGAAATTGCCTGCCCTGTCCACTCCTTACTGCAAAAAAATAAGCACCATGTTTGCATTAATGAAAAGAAAATTCAAAACAATCTCTCTTTAAAATCCTTCCATACAAAGTCCATGCAAAGTCTATCAAGAAGTATTCATTAAGCCCCTCCTGTGCCTAGCACTGGGTACATAGCACTATGCTTGGTGCTAAATACACAATATGAAAGTGAGTCTTTGCCCTCAAGGGCCTTAGAGCCTACTGATTAGACTCTAATCTAAATCCTGTCCACTGAGATAACGTGTAAAGTGCTTTGCCAGTCATAAAGCACTATATAAATGCTAGGTATCATTACCATGCCAGTATTAGCTAGCAAGGACAAGACTCTCACAGGAGGAGAGGCCATGGATGTGTGGTGATCTGTAGCAGTTCATTCATGCATGCTGTCTTTGGGAAGAAAAGCAGGGGAGCCACTCTCTACATCTACTGTGTGCCAGACATCGCAGCTCAGGTATCATCTCCTACATGCAACTCTTCCTGATGCCCTCAACCACTGATGCCCTCCCTCTCAAACTAACTTTCATTTAACTGTATTGTATATATTTGTCAGGAAGACCTGAATTCAAATCCAGCCTCAGACACTTCCTAACTGTGTGACCCTAGGCAAGTCACTTAATTCCATTTGCCTCAGTTTCCTCATCTGTTAAATAAGCTGGAGAAGGAAATGGCAAACCACTCCAGTATCTTTGCCAAGGAAACCCCAAATGGGGTCACGGAGAGTTGGACACAACTGAAAACAACTAAATAACAACACAAACATATTTGCATTTATTCTCATCTATTTATGCTATATGTATTTATATTGTGTTTGTCTCCCCATTAGAATATGGACTTCTTTAGAATATGGATAATTTCCTTCTTTGTGCCTAGCATAGTATCTGGCTTACATTGCACTCAGTATGAACACAGATGGATGCATGGCATCCACCCACCACAGTGGGGCAACAAAGGATTTTTGTGGAAGATTGCTGGCACTGAAGAAACCAAGGACTGTAGTTATCTAGCACTCATCAGTACATGAGAGATGAACCTGGAGACACTCAAGGGGGCACCTCACACTTGGACCATTCCTGCCAAAGAGAAGCTATTCTCACCCATCAAAAAAAATCAAGACTTTTCTTTAGGGCACCTGGGGGGGGCCGGGTACCTATGGGGGAGAGAGGGCAGTCCTTGGCATCAGGAGATGCCAGCATTCAGCTCCTGACTCTTGGGCTTCTCATCGAGGTGGCCAGGGCTAGCAAGGCAGCGGACCTCCCCAGCCTTCACTTTCTTCATCTGTAGAATGCGGCCAATACCTCGAGTAATAAGAGTTAGTACTAGTGTTTACGTAAACCCTTTGGAGGTTTGTAGGGAGGTTCTACGTATGTTACGCCATTTGATCCTCAGGAGAATCTGTCAATAATAACTAATATTTATGAAGGCGTTTAAGGTTTGCAAAGCGCTCCACATGTTACCTCATCTGATCCTCACAGCCCTGTAATAGTAACTAATTGTAATTACAAAATGATAGCATTTTTGTGGCACCTACTGTGTGCCCAGCAGCATGCTAGGCGTGTCACAGATCCTATCTCATAGGATCCTCACCACAACCCTACAATTAACCTCCATTTTACAGAGGAGGGAACTGAGGCTACGTAAGATCCAACAACTTCTCAGGGTTACACAGTTAATAAGTGTCTGAGTCTGGATTTGAACCCAGATCTTCCTGATTCCAGTGCAGCTGCCTCCTTATTTACTGCAGAGCCTTTCCCAGCGAACCCTACTTGAACCTACTAGTACCCTCTCCATGATTTTATTCTCAATGTTTCTTAAACCATGTGTTGCAACCAACACCACATCAAGACCATGTATATCCAGAGTGATCTGGGCATTGTCTCCCCCATTAGAATGTGGGCCTCTCGATGCCCAGGACCACAATTCTTGCCTTTCTTTGTGTCCCAGCACTTGGTATAATACCTGGTACGTAGTAGGTGCTTTATAAATGTTACTTGACCAACCGCCTGCCTAAGGCTAAAATGAAATAATGTATGCAAGGTGTTTTGCAAGCCTTAGCAAGCTTTATAAATGGTAGATTATTTTTGTTTTGTTTTGTTTCCTGAAAATTAAATCAATGGTCTCGGAAGGTCATGGGTTTCCCTTCCCTAGAGGTCTTCAAGCAAAAATATCCCCTTCATCATATAAAGGTTGGACTCAATCAAGCAACATTTATTAAGCACTTACTGTATGCCAGGCACTGTGCTAAGTCCTGGGGATACAAAGGCAAAGACAGTCCCTGACCTCTGAGACCTTTTTCAACTCTGTGATACTGAATAAGTAAGCATCATTGTTTGCTCTGTATTCCTAGGCACTTTATTTGGCTCAGGCCGCAAGCAACAGTCCAGTCAAGGAACATTTCATGAGGGAAGCCCCACGGAGAGCATTTCATCCCATGTATACAGCAGCTCCTCCACCTACCCTTTCTCCATGGAGCCTGTCAGTGGCCTCATCCCAGTTGGGAAACATCAAAAAATCAAGGTTAAATTCTCTCCTCTGGAAGTTGGCGATTTTGAGAACAGCATATACTGCCAGTAAGAAAGCATTTCTCCAAAGCCCCATCTCTGGGGCAATATGTCCGAGCCAGTTGGCAATGGTTCCACTCATGCCCTTAGCTCCCCTGCCCACTTCCCAGTCTTCCCTGTCCCTCTCCCCATCTTCCACCCTGGTCATTCTCCCTTGGGAAGGGCTCTGTTGTACTGGGTTCATAGACTCCCTAGGGTCTCAGGGACAATGGCACTGGGGCACTTGGGCACATGGGTCCAGAATTTCCCTGCTCTTGGTCACAATCAGGCCGATGATGTCACTCGAAAATTTGTTCCGATAAAAATTTTAAGTCATTAAAAATGGTTTTCACTACTTGTCCCCTTCCCTTTCAGCATCTTTTTCCTTCTTTGAACACCTCTCTCTGCCCCCAGCCTTGCAGTGTTCTCAGTCTGCTTATACTGTCCTGTCAAATTACCTGGTAGTCATTAACAGCTTAGCGTGAGTTAAATTTAGCTCCTTTTTTTCCTTTTAAAAGAGGAAACAAGGGAAACAAATCTAAAAAAGTAAACCACTTTGAGGCAGGGGGGAAATAGAGTTCATCACAAAGATATGGGTGACTATGATGGAATTTTAAATATTCTATCATCTGGTTCTGGGAAATTATTTTGGACTGTGACCTTCCTACTACTCCTAGATCATGACAGGTGACTGCACACATAATTTATGTTTAAAGTTCTGGTGAATAAGCCCAGTTTAGTTTTGACTAAAAATTCTATTAATAACAGTTTTTATTTATCTATCACCTGCTTTCTGAGGGTTCCAAATATTTTAGCAGGTTTTTTTCATTTCTGTCATCTTGACTTATGAGTTCAGTAAGAGGTTCATAAAGTGGTTTCCATTGCTTTTGTCCCACAGAGAGGTGAATTCATAGGCTAAAGACCTGGAAAAGACTTGAGAGCTATTCTGTTCTAACTTCCTCATTTTACAGATAAGAATACTGAAGCTTGAAGAGATTAAGTGATAACAAATAATAGACTTAAATGACTCCAAATCCAGTGTTCTTCCCTCTGCATTGACCTGCCTGTGGTCACTATGCCAATCAAGAGGATGGCTGGGACTGGACAGTAGTTATCCTACACTTTAGCCACTAGCCCAGGCCATAGTTTTGTTCACCTGCAAAAGTGCCAGACCATTCACTGGGCCCCATTCTTTCTTACTGGACCCTGAATGATCTCTTTTCATTAATATAGACTTTCCCTATTCTTCTTAAAGGCTTGGAACTTCCTAGTTCCTGGAGATATTCTTAGAAAAATGATTACTGTGTATTTCAAGATTGTCAAAATTAGCTACTCCTGGCAACTCAGATGAGAACTTCCTTTTGGAAGATGGGAAGTTCCTCTGCTGAGACAGAAAAAAAAAGTTGTCCATAGCCCCAAGGAAGATAGAGAGAGTACCTGATACTTCAGGGAAGAGAAAGAAGGGCAGGCTCTGATCTCTATTCCAATACGCCTCCTCTCTCATTGCTTGTAAAAACTGGGTCAACACCAGATTAAACCTAGAGTATTAAACATTATTTTAAAGCTTAATAACATCAATAAAGACAAGTCAAAAAATAAGGAGAAATATCTTACATAAAATCCTTAGCATTCAACAAAATGAAATTAAACAGATGTGTAGATAACAAATTAGAAGTTCATTTACTGAGTGTCCCATTTCAAGAGCTTCTGAAATTGATTCATGTAACTGACATTTTTAAGCACCTACTTTATGCAGGGCATCATGCTAGGTGCCAAGGATAGAAACTCAAAAATGAAATAACTCAGCCCACAAAAAACTAAACGGGGGAAGAGGAGGGAAATGTGTATCTGTAGGTTAAAAATCATGAATTCTGTTTTGGATATATTAAGTTTGAAATATCTGCAAGACCCCCAGAAGGAGATGCCAAATAGGCAATTGAATATGTGTACTGAAGCTCTGGAGGGAGACTGGGGCTGGATCTGTAGACCCAGGAGTCATCTTCATAGAGGTGATAATTGTAACTGATGAGGTCACCAAGAGAGAACAGAGGGATAAAACAAGTTGGTCTCCAAATTAGGAAACTGGCATGAGTTCGGGAGACCAGGGGAAATATCTAAGACAGGAAATGTAGTAAATTATGTTTCTGATATGCTGAATTTGAGAAAGCTTTGGAAGATCCAGCTGGTCTCCAGCAGAGAGCATCCATATTATGGAAATAGAGATAAGGAGAGCAGTTAGAACTAGATATATAAAGTTTGGCATCCTCTTTATAGAGATAACAATTAAACTAATGGGAAGGAGAGGAGAGGAAAGGAGAGGAGAAGAGGAGAGAGAGAGACAGAGAGAGAGAGAGACAGAGAGAGAGAGAGAGGGAGAGAGAGAGAGGGAGAGAGAGAGGAGGAGGGAGAGAGAAAGAGAGAGGAGGATGGAGAGAGAAAGAGAGAGAGAGAGGAAGAGAGAAAGAGAGAGAGGAGGAGGAAGAAGAGAGAGAGAGAGAGGAAGAGAGAAAGGGAAGAGAGAGAGAATAAAAGGTCCAGAACAAAGCTAAATGAGCAGAAGGAAAGGTATAATCCAGACGAAGAATCAGCAAAGAAGGGCGCGTTAGACCTAGGAAGAGAACCAGAAGAGGGAAGTGTCCCAGCCAAGGGAGGAGAGAATATTCAGGAAGAGAGAGAGGGTAATTAGCAGTGTCATAAACTGCAGCAAAGTCAAAAGGATTGAGGACAGAGAGAAGGCCATTGACCTTAGTAGCTAGGTGGAACTAGGTTTGGAGGCATTAAGACCTGAGTTCAAATCCTGAACCAGAGATGGACTAGCAGTGTAACCTTGGGTCAGTCACTTAGCCTTTTTGAGACTGTTTCCTCAATCATAAAACGAGGAACAAAACAAGAACATCTCCTTCAGAAAGGTGTTATACGTATGACATGAGATAGCATCTATAAAGTGCTTTGCAAACCTTAAAATGTTATATAGATGCTAGCTACGATTATCTTTAGGATTATTGTAATCATCAGTATCATTATGATCATGTTAAAAGGTCATGGTGACCTTACAGAAAGCACTTTTGTTCAAACTTTGGGACCCGGAAACAGACTACAAGAGGTTTAGAAGCAAGGCGGATGCCACAAGTATAAATAGTCCTTTCTAGAAGTGTAGAAGTGAGAAGAGGTGTAGACGGATAGCTTGAGGGAATGACAAGGTCAAGTTAGGTTTTTTTAAAGGATACTTTCTAAGCAGTGGGGGAAAGACTAAATTTAGGAAAAGAACAAAGATGAGAGGGAGTGGGGAATGATCGATAGGACAAGTTCCTGAAGGAGATGGAAAATGAACAAATAGAGAGGTCAAGGAGAAAGCCTACCTCTTCACTCTCCACTGGAGCAAAGGAAAGAATATGGGATGATAGAGAATGAGTGAGGTATAGAGTGGAGGACAAAAAAGGGGGTCATGACAGAGGGCCTCTATTTCTTTTTAAGTAGGAGGTAAGCACTGAGAAAGGATTAAGGAAATGGTGCAGAAAGTCTGAAGCCAGAGAAGATTTGGAATAGCCATTGTGGAGAGAGTGATAATCACGAATGAAATAATAAGAGTATGTGCCAATGAATGCCCAGTGGAGATTAACATAAATTTGTAGTGAACCCAGTTGCATGACTTCCTCAACACATTCAGTAGTGAATGAGTTGGAATGGAGAAGGTGACTGGTGCAGTAGCCCAAACATGGTGTTTGAGAGGACATCAGTGAAATCATTGAAATCAGATCCCTACCTAAGTGTGAAGAAAGAGGTGAGGAGCAAAGAGAAGTCAGGTACAGAAGTCCTTGAGGAAGGAGAGAGTGACCTAAACGTCTTAGGGCTAATGACCATAACGAGGAGTGAATTGCAAAGGGAGTCAGATTGCTGAGTGATGGCAGTAAAGGGACAGTCTGAAATGGGAGAGGAGTGTGAAATGGGAGGGAATAACCACACTGCCTCCTCTCAGCTTAATGTTTGGGAAACATGAGAAAAGAAGCAACCAGTATTGGAAAGGTTGGCCAGAGGTCCAGTATCTTCTGGGAAGAGCCAGTTTTCCTATAATGCAGGTCAATGGAAAGAGTGTGCAGCGAAGAGACCCAAGGAGTTTAGGAACTACAGAGTAGGGATTCTAGAGCAGAAATGTTCTAGACAGTACAGAGGGTGAGATGGACTGTGGGAGGGGAGGGATGAAATGGAATCATGAGAGCATCAATGGATATTCCAATGTTTTGGACTTTGCCACCTTTCTTCTTCCTATAGTTGAATTCTTTCAATGACTTTGTCTCAAATTCAAAGATATCTTAAAGAAACAGAGTCCATACTGCCCTTCAAATTTTCTTTCCTCCTCTCCCCACCCCTTCTCTTCTCTTCTCTCTTTTTCTCTCTTTCTCTCTCTCTCTCTTTCTCTCTCTCTCTTTCTCTCTCTCTATATATAAACACATATGTGTGTATGTTATATATATGTATTATGTACATACACATACACATATCTATAACTGAACTGTAATTATGTAATTGAACATGTGTTCACAGGTCAGGATATATTCTTGCTTTGCAGCATATATTTCTATATTTCCTTTTATTTTCACATCTAACATTTCTAAGGCATCATGGCATTTGTTGTCATTTAGCTATTTTTCAGTCCTGTCCATTGCTTCATTATCCCATTTGGGTCTGTTTATAGTGGAGTGCTTTGCCATTTCCTTCTCCAGCTCATTTTACAGGTGAGGCAAACTGGATTAAATGACTTGCCCAGGGTCACATAACTAACAAGTGTCTGAGGCCAGGTTCAAACTCAGGAAGAGTTCTAATGCCAGGCCTAGCACTGTAATCACTGCATGACCTAACTGCCCCACAATAGCTCCATTCAATTAATATACAATAATTTATTCAGCCCTTCTTTATCTCAACATGTAGACTGGTTCCAATTTTTTTGTTTCTATGCATAAACCAATATTTCTGTAGATAGATCCTGAATGTTTTTCTAACTTTTAGAATTCTGATTTTTTTTTATTTTGCATTTCTAGTTGCTCTTCCATATGTACAATTCCATTTTCTGCTACTTTGGGTATTATTGAACATGCCTATAGATTTTCAAGGTTTTCTCCTATGTTCATTAGAATTATCATCATTATTTCCTTTCAGGCTCTTTAACACCTTCATTATGGCCTGAATTTAGCTCATAATTTTTAAAAGCCTTTCTTTTATTTGGCTGATGATTTTCTTATACTATAAATTCCTGTTTAATTACTTTACTGAGTCTCTTACCTATTTGAGGACATCTTTCATGGTTTTAACCTAAGCCATTTCTTTTTCATCTGCATTATTTCTCAAACTTCAACTGGTTCACTTGCTCTGAAGTATTTTTTTTTAATTTTGTCAGCTGTTTGTTTCTCAGATCATTTTCTATTTTGGTTGATTTTAATTTTCTTGTGTCAAACTAGGATTTTTCTAATCCCCTTCTCCTCCTGAATTTATCCAAATGACATTTCTTCTTCTTTTGCAAATAATAAGCCAGTGACATCACAAGTATTTCTGTATCAAATGGAGCCCTAAGCCATAAATAAACACCTAAGAAAGAAGATTTGAATTTTCAGACGAGAGAGATGACAGATGTGACCAGAGGGAAAAGGAGAGTGTGTGGAGGGCCCAAAGTCAAAGCAAGCTTTGTGGGGTTCTGGAAATGATCCAACCTAGAACTTGGCAGGTATGACTAGTTTGAGGCAGAGGTCTTTTAGGAGATAAATATGCATAGGGATGATGAAAAGAGTGGACCAGCCTCTTAGCTTCAGAAAGCCAGGGAGGTCTCCAAAGTCATGTCCCACCCCAGCTCTTCCCCGCGAGCTTTCTCTAAAAGATAACTGGAACAACATTCTCTGGTTCCTGGTAAGATGACTTTCCTTCTCCTCAGGATCCCTAACCTGGCTCCAGGAGCTCAAGGCCTAGTGGTGTCTGTGAAAGGGAGAAGCCTCTTGCCATACTGCCATTTTGATCTGAAGGAATCTGACTACATCAGCAGCCACAGGCGTAACCCAGAATTAAACGGACCAAATGGGGCACCTCTGGATCCCAACACAAGAGTGATTGAGTTTGCCTCCGTGGGTGTGGGATCAAAGAACATCCAGTGAGTTGATTTATTCATTCATTGATTGTGTCTATATAAGGCATTTCTTCCAAAGGGCTCAGTGGAAGGCCTCTCCTTCAAGGTATTGCCACAGTACATGAGGTTGGGTAGAAGTTAAAGCCTTCCTTATTTGGCTGTACAGAACCCTGGAGGGAGCTGAGTAGTAAAACTCCAAGTCTCTGACAGTCAGTCAATGAACATTTATTCAGTCTAACCATCTGCCAGGTGCTGATGAGACGAAGAAAGGTCAAAGACTATCCTTCCCCTTGAGAAGCTCCCAGTTTAACAGGGGACACAATGTACAAATAAATACGCCTAAAACAAGTGATAAGCAGGACAGATTGGACAGTGAGGTTTATTCTAATAAATCAAAAAACAGTGCCTCCTTAGACACTTCAGAGGCCCATGGAGACAAAAATGCAGCTCTGGCCTCAATGTTTTTCCAAAAACCAGAAGGCATCAAGCCGTGTTAGACTCTTAAGTGGACAGAATGTTCCTTTCCTCATAAACCCACCATTTAATTCTGGTCTGACTCCACTTCATCGGAACAGAAACTGGCTATTAAAATGACCAATGAATCCTTGACCTGTTCATTCTGAAGATTAAGTTCTCCTTTTCTCTTGTGCCCTCCCTTCTCCTGGCCAGGACCTTCACCATTATGAACCCTACCAACAGTCCCTATTCTTTTCAATGGGTCTCAGAAGAAGCCGAGAATCTCCAGAATCCTTCATCCTTTCTATGCCTGACAGAGGAAGGCATAATCCAACCAGAGAAAAAAGCTGAGGTGAGTGGGGATGGAGGTGCTATACTGAGTGCTCAGATTAAGCTAGGCTTCCCAATACATCTCATCTCTAAAGGCCTTCTTGGAGTAGGAGAGACTTCAGAGGAAAGTGAAGAGATTCATTCACTCATTCATTCATCCATCCATCCTTCCAGTGGATAAAACATACACATCAGGAAGTATTCAGTGTCCTCTTTCAAAGCTGTGCTAGGTACTAAGGAGTATACAAATTGGATACACTCTACCCTCACAGACCTTTTCATCTAATATCTTAAAGAGTTTTTTCCCAAAACATTAAAGCTATTCTCTGGATTAGTGTGGCTGCAACTACAAATAGTGATCTAAAAAATGGTGAAGCTAAAGAAATATCTCTGGGAGTCAAATGATTATCATGCTGGCACAACACCAGTACCTTGCACACTTAGTAACTCTTGTTTTGAATGGATAGACCAGGGATTCCAAATCTACCCTGGTTCAGTCTGGTGAAGCCCATGAGCCTTGCTCAGAATAGTGTTTTAAAATGCATAAATAAAACACATAGGATCACAAAGGTAACAAATTATATTAAAATAAAGGTGTTATTTTTTCCCATCCAAATTAACAGAAAATCCACTAAATCTATTCAGAGGTCCCTTGGGCATCTATGGATACTAAGTTCAGAATGCCAGGGATGGATGGATGGATGGATGGATGGATGGATGGATGGATGGATGGATGGATGGATGGATGGATGGATAGATGGATGGATGAATGGATGGATGGATGGATGGATGGATGGATGGATGGATGGATGAATGGATGGATGGATGGATGAGTGAAAATCAGAAGGGTACTGAACTAATTTCCCCCAAAGTCAGCTAGAATCAAATCCAAAGCATCTCTAAATGTTTGGGTCTATTTTTCAAGTGAATAATCCAATAGTGATGTTTTGGGGGTGATGGGAGGGGGTGTTGTTTTGGTTTTTTAGCTTCCAAGTCTGTCTTATAGTCAATACTCATAGGGTATACCGATGATGAGTATGGTGCCAATTCAGTTTTACTAGGAAGCAGCACCTTCTTAGGTGTCATAGTAGCTAAAGTGCTAGGCTTAGAGTCAAGAAGACAATCAAAATGTGGTGACATCAGATACCTACTAGCTTAAGTGACTGGGCAAGTCATTTAACATCTGTCTGTCTCAGTTGCTTTAACGATAAGAGGGGGTAATAACAGAACCTCCCTTCCAGGGATGTTTGAGGATCAAATGAGATATCATGTATAAAGTGCTTGGCACATAGTAGACACTTAAGAAAATATCGAGGGCAGCTAGCTAGATGGTGCAGTGGGTAGTTCTGGGCTCATCTTCCTAAATTCAAATCCAACTTCAGACACTTACTAGCTATGTGACCCTGGACAAGTCACTTCACCCTGTTTGCCTCAGTTTCCTCATCTAAAAAATGACCTGGAAAAGGAAATGGTAAACCACTCCAATACTTTTGCCAAGAAAACCCCAAATGGGGTCAGGATGAGTTAGACACAACTCAACAACAGTGGAAAATGTTGGTTTCCTTCTTTCCTTCTTCCACAATGCTGGCAGAGCTGTCAGAGAGCTGAAAAAGTCCAGTTACCCTGCCCCAGGGTCATGTTCGGTCATCACCAACAGAGTCTTTGAGAGAATATAGGCTGCCCTCCAGGACCTCTGTCCTTCAACAGCTCATGAGGCCCTGGTATTTCACTTAGTCTTATGAAATGTCTAACACAATGCTGCTTTCTACAGAGTCTTTTGGTGGTGGTGACATTCCTTTAGCAAGTGAGCAAACAAGGTCATTTAAAATGTACTGAAATCCCTAAGGACCCAGGGAGACTGTGAAATGGCAAGACCTCTTACTAGTTGTACTTACTTCTTTCTAGATCTCATTCCAGTTCACTCCTCATCATTTGGATGTCACAGAATCATTCTGGACTTTCCTAATCCCTGAGCACAACATCTTGGTCCCTTTCCTTCTGGTGGGCAAAGCCATGGACCCTTCGATATCTCTGGATGTCCCTCATCTCACCTTCAGCTCCATCCTGATGGGTAAGGACAGACTGAATCTAGAAATAGTGGCCTCTCTCCCCATCCGCCCAGAACCCCACTCCCTTTAGTTCAGTTCCAATTACGGAACCCTGGGATGGGACGGGCTATCCATCTCGTACCCTAAAAGAACACAGGCCATTACTGAAATCAAGCAATCTACCTTTTGCCTTTGCCCAGGACAGTGCCCAGCCTGTAACAGGAGCTTACTGAATGCTTGTTGACTAGTCAGTCTTCTGGGATCAGGTTCTCACCCACTGTGCCAGAAAGAAGCATGTTGTTTGCCTTGCACATGACCAGCCGCCCTTCTTCATTGGTCAAATGGTGACTTAGAGAGTCTTCCCCTAGGAGTCTGTAAACAATGCTTGATCTTATGTCAGGAGCAGATCTTATGTCAGGAAGTCCTGAATTCAAATCCCATCTTAGATACTAGCTGTATGACCCTTGACAAGTCATTTAACCACTTCCTGCCTCAGTCTCCTCAACTGTAAAGTGGAGATAATAATAGCACCTACCTACTTGGATTGTGAGGATCAAATGACATAACATTTGCAAAGCATTTGGCACAGTGCCTGGTACCTGACAGGTACTTGATCAGTTGTTTCCCTCCTACCATGCTCGCCCAGCCCTAAGATGGCTGTCACAATGGTGTATTTAGGCCACAAGGTCATTCTTCTTTTCCCCGCCTCTGGACCTGCTCTGTGTAGTGCTGCTCTAAAGCTTGCCATAGGACCAAATCCAAGCTTGGAAAAAAACCCCAGCAACCCAGGGTCCTGCTGGACAATCCCAGCGGATCATTCTGTACATCACGATTTTACACAGTAGCTTCCTTCATCAGCTCAGACTTTCACACACCTTGCTACTGAGGCAAGGCTTTTCCCCTTTCAGCATTTCTGTGTTTCATTCTACTGCCTTATTTACTGAAAGTCCCGTATAATCAGTCTTTATTTCTATGATAACTTACTTATAATTTTCATGTTGTTCATTTAATCTAAAAATTCACATTTAAGAAAGGTCATTGGAAAACACACCAAAAGAAACAGAGGGGAATTCAGAGGGAAGCACAAACAAGACAGGTTTTCTTTAATTTAATATTTCATTTTTCTCCAATTACATGTAAAAATAATTTTAACATTCATTTTTTAAAAAATGTTGAGTTCCAATTTCTCTCCCCCACTTCCTCCCTGTGTGTGTAGTCATAAAACATATTTCCATATTAGTTATGTTGTAAAAGAAAACAGACCAAAAAAAGAAAACATCATGAAAAAAATAAAGAAAATGAAAAATAGCATGCTTCAATCTGCATTCAGACTCCATCAGTTCTTTCTCTGGAAGGAGATAACATTTCTCATCATAAATCCTTCAGAAATTTCTTGGATCATTGCATTGCTGAGAATAGTCAAATTGATCACTATATTGCTGCTGCTATGTACAATGCTCTCTTGGCTCTGTTCGTTTCACTTTATATCAGTTCATGTAAATAAGTCCTTCCAAGTTTTTCTAAGAGCATTCTACTCATCATTTCTTATGCATAATAGCACCCCATCACAATTATCCACTACAACTTGTTTAGCCATTCGTCAATTTCCAATTCTTTGCCACCACAAAAAAAAAAAAAAAAACTACTATAAACATTTTTGTACATATAGGTCCTTTTTCCTTTTTGGTTTTTGTTTTTATGTCTTTGGGACACAGACTACTACTAATATTTCTAGGTTAAAGGGTATGCATGGTTTTATAACCCTTTGGGCATATCTCCAAATTGCTTTCCAAAAGGGTTGAATCAGTTCACAACTCCACTAACAGCATATTCATGTCTCAGAGTTCTCACATCTTCTGCAACATTTGTCATTTTCCTTTCCTATCATATTGGCCAATCTGATAGGTATGGAGTAGTAGCTCAAAGTTGTTTTAAGTTGCATTTCTCTAATCAATAGTGATTTAGAGCACTTTTTCATATGCCTGTAGATAGCTTCCATTACTTTATCTGAGAGCTATCTGTTCCTACCCTTTGACCATTTATCAATTTGGGAATGACTTGTATTCTTATAAATTTGACTCAGTTTTATATATATATATATATATATATATATATATATATATATATATATATATATATATATATATATATATATATATAAATGTGTGTGTGTGTACACATATATATTAGGACTTTATCAAAGAAATTTGTTATAAAGATTTTTTTAAAGTTATGATGACTGTGATTTTCTTCCACCCTATTTTCACTCCTGCTTATCCTACTGTCTTTCCTGTCATCCTGTCCATCTTCAAAAATGTTTTGCTAAGAACATTTTTATAATTTCTCAAATAAAGATCTCATATTGCAAATATATAAAGAACTTTGTCACATTTAAAATAATACAAGTCATTCCCCAATTGATAAATTGTTAAAGCATGTAGACAATTTTTTTATGAAGAGATGAAAACTGTATATAGTTATATAGAAAAATTAGTTATATTAGAGAAATGCACATTAAAACAACTTGGAAATATCATCTTATACTTAGCAGACTGGCTAAAATGATAGCAGGGGAAAGTGACAAATGTTGGAGGGAATATGTGAAAATTAAGACATCAATATACCGTTGATGAAACAGTGAACTGATCCAACCTTTTTGGAAAGCAATCTGGAATTATTCCCAAAGAGTTACAAAACTATGTATATCCTTTGGCCCAGCAATATCACTATTAGATCTGTTTCCCAAGGTGATTAAGAAAAAAGGAAAAGAACTTAATTTTCTAGGATATTTATAGCAACTCTCTTTGTGGAGACCAAGAACTGGAAATCGAGGGGATGCCCCTCATTTGGGGAATGGCTGGATAAGTTGTGGCATACGATTGTGATGGAATGGCACTGTGCTGGAAGTAACAATGAACTGGCTGATTTTAGAAAAAGACGGAAAGACTTGCATGAAATAATGAAGAACAAAATGAACAGAACCGAGAGAACATTATATACAGTAAAAACAATATTATTCTAAGAAAAACTTTGGATGACTAAGTCATTTTGAGTATTATACATATTCAAATCAACTACAAAGGACTCATGAAGGAAGATGCTATCCAGAGAAAGAGAACTCATAAATAGAAGTATGCATAATATGGTTTATATGTATATATACTATATATTATATATACACATATATCATATACATTTCTGTGTCTAATGGTAACCTTCTCTAGGGCAGTATGGGGAAGGAGGGAGAAAAAATAAAAGTTCACAGCAGAGAACAAAAGAAAGCTTAGACAGAAGCACAGAAAACAGGATAACTTTGAAAATGTTGTGTAGTGTTCGTTACATAGTTTATAAAAATAAAGTAAATTGTGTGAAATGAAAATTCATGGTTTTACATTGAGCCCTCTTTTTATGTTGTGCTGTGTACATGGAAATGTTTTCTTTTTTGTCTTTTTGCATTTAAGTTAATAATTTTTAAAAATTTTTAAGTGTTTTCCTTTTGACTACTGTCTCCCCCAATCTTCCCTCTCTTCTATCAGCTCCCTCTCCTTCTTTTATTCTCTTCTCCTTCTACTTTCCTGTAGGGTATATACCCAACTGAGTGTATATTGTTATTCCCTCCTTAAGCTAATTCAAATGAGAATAAGGTTCAAGAACTCCCCCTACCTTCATCATCTTCCCCTCCTCTTATTTACCCCACTGAATCCTTTATGATATCTCTTTCCTGTTTACCTTTTTATGCTTCTTTTGAGACTTGTATTTGAAAATCCATCTTCTATTCAGTTCTAGTTTTTTTTTTATCAGGGAGGCTTGAAAGTCCTTTATTTCATTGAATATTCATTTTTCCCTTTAAGGATTATGCTCAGGTTTTCTGTGTAGGTGATTCTTGATTGTAATCCTAGCTCCTTTGCCCTCTGGAATATCATATTCCAAACTTTCTTCTTAAATGTGGAAGCTGCTAAATCATGTGTGATCCTGACAGAAACTTCATAATATTTGAATTGTTTCTTTCTGGCTGCTTGAAATATTTTCTCCTTGAGCTGGGAGCTCTGGAATTTGGCTATAATATTCCTGGAAGTTTTCATTGTGAGATCTCTTTTAGAAGGTTATTGGTAGATTCTTTCAATTCCTATTTTACCCTTTGGTTCTAGAATATCAGGACAGTTTTTCTTGATAATTTCTTAAAAGATGATGTCTAGGCTCTTTTTGTGGTCATGGTTTCAACTAGTCCCATAATTCTTAAATTATCTCTCCTGGATCTATTTTCTTGGTCAGTTGTTTCTTCAATGAGATATTTCACATTTTCTTCTATTTTTTCATTCTTCCGATTTTGTTTTATTGTATCTTTGTGTCTTGTGGAGTCATGAGCTTTTACTTGCCCAATTCTAATTATTAAGGAATTATCTTCTTAAGTGAGTTTTTATAGCTCCTTTTTCATTTGGCCAATTCCACGTTTTAAGGAGTTCTTTTCTTTAGTGACTTCCTGTACAGCTTTTTCCATATGACCAATTTTGCTTTTTTAAGGAGTTCTTCTCTTTGGCAGATTTTTGGACCTTTTAACATTTGGCCTATTCTGGTTTTTAAGGTATTATTTTCTTCAGCACTTTTTGTGTTTCCTTTACCAAGCTGTAGGCTCTTTTTTCCATGATTTTCTTACATCACTCATTTCTTTTCCCAATTTTTCCTCTACCTCTCTTAGGTAATTTTGAGCTCTTCCAGGAATTCTTTTTGAGCCTAAGACCAATTCACATTTTTCTTTTGAGGCACTGGATGTAGCAGTTTTGACTTTGTTGTCTTCTTCTGAGATTGTATTTTGATCTTCCTGAGTCACCACAGTAACTGTCTATGGTCAGATTCCTTTGCTGTTGTTTGCTCATTTTCCTAGCCCATTTCTTGACTTATAACTTTATGTTAAAATTGGACGCTGTTCCAGGATGGAAGGGGCATTGTCTCAAACTTCAAATTTTTCATGTAGTTGCTTTCAGAGCTAGTTCTGGGGTTTGCAAGTTTTCAATTTTTCCAAGGTGGTATGATCTAAAGAGAGGTGTGTTTACTACTCTCCCATCCTGTGCTCTGGTTGATGAGCAATCACAAGCATTCTTTTCTGCCCTGGAATTTCCTCTGTGGCCACAAGCTCTTGTGTGCTAGTGTTCCTCCTAGCCCTGGGGCTGAGACACAGGACTATGACCCAGACCTGCATAGGGGCAATGGAATGGAGTCCTATACCCAATGCCAAGAAAGGGACTCTGGTCATCTCCATTCCTGTGTGCCACCACCCATAGAATCAGCAGTGATTCAATAGAGACTAATTGATGGAATATGACCTCCAACTTGTCTGGGTGTTTTCTTCTCAGGACATGAAGCTCGAGAGACAGTACACATGATTAACAATGAGGAGCAAGACTTTACTTTTGCATTTGAAGATAGTTCCTGCTTTTCTGAAGGCTACATCAATAGCCTGATTGTGAAGCCTATGGAAGGCATAATCCCAGCAATGTCCAGGTGAACAAGGGAGGAGGGGTAACTTCTATCTACTTACTATATAGCTCACCTTTGAAATGGTCAGATAATCAGGTTGAACCCTGCCAGGATTGTCACAGATTCTCACCTACCAGCTGGTCAGTCATTTTACTCCTTACATTGGTACAAATTCCCACTGGCAATGATCTTGTTTAGTTCAAAAAGAAGTCAAAGTGTGTGTGTATCTGTGTCTGTGTCTGTGCATCAGTGTGTGTGTGTGTGTGTGTGTTGTGGAGAGGGAGGAGGATTAATGATGGCTACAGTGCTGATAGCTCCTGTTATTTTAATAACAGAGTCAGTGTGGAGTCTTCTGGTTTGGGAGTCAGAAGCCATAGACTCTAATCCCAACTCAGCTGTCTCTGTGTGTGACCTTGGATACCTTCCTTTGTCCTCCTCTTTTGCCCTTAGCTTCCTCATCGAGTAATTTTACATTATGTGCAAGGTATAATGCTAAGTACAAAAGAAATAAAGATAAAAGCAAAACAGTCCCTGTCTATGATAATGACAATAAAAATGACAATATTTATGTAGCATTTGAAGGTTTTCAAAAGCACTTTAAATATATCCTCTTATTTGATCACCATAATAACTCCTTGATGTAGGTGCTATTGTCATTCCCATTTTACAACCCTGAGCTTACTTGCCCAGGGTTATACAGCTAGTAATTTGCGAGGAAGAATTTGAACTCAGGTCTCCTAAATATTCTATCCAATATACCACCAAGCCTGGGAGGATGGATGAGGAGAGGAGAAGGGATACAAATAAATATAATTCAAGGTAAAATTAAATCAAAAAGGAAAAGGATGCTAACCACTGGGAAGGAGCTGAACCAATCTGATTGGCAGCAATGAGGAGGGAGGACTTCCAGGTATAGGGGGCAAGCTTGTGCCAGTCAGCAGAAACAGGAAAGCTAAATTTCAGCACTGAGTTCAGGAAATAGCCATCAGTCCATGTTGCCTGGAGTGTCAAATCTGTAATATGAAACATAAAATAGGTGGGACACAAATTGTTGAGAAAGTCCAACCAAGTCAAGCTAAGGAGTTTAGACTTTATCCTAGATCCTACAGAGAGGGATCCAAGGATTCTAAATTAAACCATGACATGGTCAGAACTGTGCCTTAAAAAGATTATTTTGTAGAGATTTGAGAGATATCAGTGTCTCCCAAATGGAGATGGTATAAAAATATGGAACTTAAACCTATTGGATTAGATGAGATCACCAAGGGAAAGTGTATACTTATATGGGATTCCAAAAGCCTGAGTGAAGTTTTAAGTTATTAAACCTTAAAAGTGAACTGATACTTTTTAAAGACACCCTGTACATAACACACTTTCCCTTGATAATCTCATCTACACTTACAGGTTCGAGGTAGGGAAGAAAGGAAAGAGAAAGGGAGGGAAGGAAGAAAAAAAGAAGAAATGAAGGAAGGAAAGGGGGAGGGAAGGAGGAAGGATGGAAGGAAGGAACAAATGAATGAAGGATCCCTGAGGAGAACTATGCCAAGGGGACAGAAGAGGAATGATGATCCCACAAAAGAGACTGAGGAGTGGTCAAATAGGTAGGGGCTGAGCCAAGAGAAAACTGTGGAATGGAAGGTAAAGGAGGGGAAAAAGAGTGGAAAATATTAAAAGCTGAAGAGAGGTCGAAGAAGATGAAGACTGATGAAAAAATTCACAATTCAGAGATTGTTGGTAATCTGTTTCCATCTTGTGGTCAGGTTAGAAGTCAGAACAGTAGAGAGAAGGGAATAGATTAGAGACAGCACATGTAGACGATTCTTTCTAGGAGATTGGTAGAAGGTGTGGGGGAGGGAGGGCAAATGAAGATGGCAGCCTGAGAGGACAGAGGGTTCAATTAAAGTTTTTTTTTAGGGATGACCTGAATATATTTGTAGGCATTGGAGAAGAGGGCAGGGTATTGGAGCCAACTCCAACTAGCTCACAAGAACACATGTGAAATATTTATTGTGAGTATTTATACCTTGGAAATCTAGAAATGCTACATATCAGGGCTTAATTTACTGGTTTCCTTAAAAATTTTTCAAGATTTAAGAAAATGATGGATAAAATGTCAATAATGCAGATTAAACATAAAAGTGTGTTGAGTACAATTTTTCTGAAGTCACTTGTTAAATATTTACTAGCACACCCTTGGAAAGAATCCAGTCAATAATTAGGAAGAAGAGAGGGGTGGGAAACTATTGATGGGCTAAGCTCCCAGAGGGTATGGGAATGGACAAGATCAAGGTCACAAATGGAGGGACTGTCCTTGGCAGGCCAAAAGACCAGTCCTTCAGAGATCAAAGTAGAAGAAGTCTATGAATTCTGAGATATGAAGGAGGAGTAAGTAGGGAGCTTGTTATGGAGGACTGGGATTTCCTCTGGAGGACATCTGCTGAGAGAGATGGGTGTGAGAGTGGAGCTAAAGAAGAAGAAAGGTTTGGAATGGCTACTGGGAAGAGAGAGATGGAGAAAAGAAGAGCTCAAGAGTAAAGGTGAGCTTGTCAAGAACAGAAGTGGGTTCCAGAAGCAACAATGGGAAGGGAAGCCAGACTTCCATAAGGAGGTGGAATGAAAGGTCTTAACCAAGTCCATCTTCTTCTGCCTTCAAAAACAGTAAAGTTGGGGGGCGGAGCCAAGATGGCGGAGTAGAAGGATGCACGTTTACGAGCTCTGAAACCAAAGCCCATAGAATTAATGTAAAAAGAGACCCCCATAACTTCTGGGTCAATACAAGGTGTGCAGAAACGGAGTGGAAGAGATTTCCGTGCCAGAGAGCCCTGAAGAGCCGTCCCCGGGGTCCGTCGTGCCCCGGAAAGCAGACCCCACCCCAACGCTGCCCTGGCCGTGGCCCCAGAGAAGCTGACCCAAGCAGGCTTCAGGGATGGAAGCTCCGGCAGCCGGGAAAGGCCCTCCGCCCACAGAAGCTACAGGTCAGTGAGAAAGAAGGCTGGGCTAGAGGAGGGGAGCGGAGCGTCTCCGTGACTCGGGCCCCCTCGGGAGGAAGCGGCGGTGGCAGAGACGGGGGCAGGAAGTGGCGGAGGCAGAGGGGTGGGTGGCGGCTGAGGCGGCAGCAGCCCGAGACTCAGGAATCCCCCAGCAGCAGGCAGGACCTTCATTATGGAAGGTTTCTGCATAAAACCTGAGGGAGCTGAGCCTGGGAGACGGCCCTGCCCCCACCCTGCTCTATTACTGAAGGCCTCTGCATAAAGCCCCTGAAGGAACTGAGCCTGGGAGGCGGGCCCCCCACCCCCACCTGCTCCATTCCTGAAAGTCTCTGCATAAAGCCCTTGAGGGAACTTAGCTTGGGAGGCGGCCCTGCCTCCACCCCAGCGCCAGAACTAAAGCGTGCTGCGGAAAGCACATTTGAATCTCAGAGGCCAAGCACTAGCTGGGCGGATCCAGGCGGGGGTGGAAAGGAATCTCAGAAGTCAAGTAACTGGCTGGGAAAATGCCTAGAAAAGGGAAGAAAAATAAGACTATAGAGAGTCTTTTCCAACAAATGCAAATGATCCCGACCTTCGGATCTGATGATGAGGACATATTCCTGCCATCAGGGAAAGACATGGAGGGCGGGGCCTCAGTACTCCAGACACCCCAGGGGGTGGCGGCTGGGCTCAGGCCTTGGAAGAGCTCAAAAAGGATTTTGAAAAGCAAGTTAGACAGGTGGAGGAAAAACTGGGAAGAGAAATGAGAGAGATGCAAGAAAAGTATGAAAAACGGGTCAATACCTTGGTAAAGGAGACCCAAAAAAAATGCTGAGGAAATTAACACCTTGAAAAATAGGCTCACTCAATTGGCAAAAGAGGTTCAAAAAGCCAATGAGGAGAAGAATGCTTTCAAAAGCAGAATGAGCCAAATGGAAAAAGAGGCTCAAAAGCTCACTGAATTTAATAGTTCTCTCAAAATTAGAATGGAACAGATGGAGTCTAATGACTTTACGAGAAACTAAGAAATCACCAAACAAAACCAAAAGAACGAAAAAATGGAAGAGAATGTGAAATATCTCATGGGAAAAACAACTGACCTGGGAAATAGATCCAGGAGAGACAATTTAAAAATTATGGGACTACCTGAAAGTCATGATCAAAAAAAGAGCCTAGACATCATCTTCCATGAAATTATTAAGGAAAATTGCCCTGACATTCTAGAACCAGAGGGCAAAATAAGTATTGAAAGAATCCATCGATCACCACCTGAAAGAGATCCAGAAAGAGAAACTCCTAGGAGCATTGTGGCCAAATTCCAGAACTCCCAGCTCAAGGAAAAAATCTTGCAAGCAGCTAGAAAGAAACAATTCCAGTACTGTGGAAATACAATCAGGATAACTCAAGATCTAGCAGCTTCTACATTAAGGGATCAAAGGGCGTGGAATAGGATATTCCAGAAGTCAAAGGAACTAGGACTGAAACCAAGAATCACCTACCCAGCTAAACTGAGTATAATACTTCAAGGGAAAATATGGTCTTTCAATGAAACAGAGGACTTTCAATCATTCTTAATGAAAAGACCAGAGCTGAAAAGAAAATTTGACTTTCCAACACAAGAATGAGAAGAAGCATGAAAAAGGAAACAGCGAAGAGAAATCTTAAGGGACTTACCAGAAGTGAACTGTTTACATTCATACAGGGAAAGACAATATTTCTAACTCTTAAAACTTTTCAGTATCTGGGTAGTTGGTGGGACCACACATACACATGTACACGCATGCACACACATACACACATGCACACACATACAGAGATAGAGAGCACAGGTTGAACTGAATAGGATGGGACCATACCTTAAAAGAAATTAAGGTAAATGGTGAGAGAGAAATGTAGTGGGAAATGGAAGGGGGTAACTATATGTCATTTAAGAGGCAGGTAGGAGATTTTTTTAGTGGAGGGAAAAAGAGGAGGGCTGAGAAAAAAACAAAAAAACAAGAAGTTTACCCTCATCACATATGACTAAACGAAGGAGTGAAATGCACACTCATTTTGGTATGAAAACCTATCTTACAGTATAAGAAAGTGGGGGAGGAGACATTGCAAGGGGGGGATGAAGGAAGGGAGGGCAAAGGGAGGAGGGAGCAATTTGAAGTCAGCACTTGGGGAGGGACAGGATCAAAAGACAGAAGAGAAACAATGAGGGGCAGGTTAGGAGGGATGGTAATCCAGTTAGTCTTACACAACACGACTATCAGGGAGGTCATTTGCAAAACTATACAGATATGGCCTATATTGAATTGCCTGCCGTCCCAAAGGGAATGGGTGGGGAGGGAGGGATGGGGAGAATTTGGAACTCAAAGTTTTAGGAACAACTGTTTAGTATTGTTGTTGCAACTAGGAAAGAAGACATACAGTTAAGGAGGAATAGAAAGTCATCTGGCCCCACAGGAGAAAAGAGAAGATGGAAACAAGAGAAGGGAGGGATGACAGAAGAGAGGGCAGATTGGAGATAGGGAAAATTAGATTGCTTGGGGTATTGGGGTGGGGGAGGGGATAAAAGGGGAGAAAATTTGGAACCCAAAAATTTATGAAAATGAATGTAAAAAGTTAAATAAATTAATTAATTAAAAAAAAGAAAAAGAAACAGTAAAGTCATGTGTCAAATGAAGCAATGTGTCCAATGAAATCCCCATGGGTAGAAAAGCTGCAAAGGACTCCTTTGTTCTGCCTGCCCATTCACCCCCTCTGATCTCTACTGGCACTAAGCGTTCCTTCCTAAAGCCTAAAAATTCTACGGGGCTGCTCCGATCTCCTGTTTCTTATCCATACCCTTGAACCAGGGACTGTCTCAGGAGAGTTGCAGAAGAAAGAGAGATTTGGATGTAACAACACACTGAGCAAGCTTTATCAGCCCATTTTTTGGCATCAACTCTACCAGAACCCTCCCAATCTTCAGTAGGGGGATATTTATAAGCTAAGACTTTATAGAAGGGATTGGTGGAAACACTGAGGGAAGGAGTGAGCATAGTGCAATTAAGAGACACAATCAAATAACGAGAATGATTCTGTAATGATACCATCACAGGAAGAACTGAAACCAGCTCAGCCTGGCTTAGGAGAGTCTGCTGATAAATTATCAGGCTGAGCATTAATCCACTGGGAAATCAGTTTGTAAGTAGAACTTACAAATATTTGTAAATAGAACCCCAGAAGAAAGAATGGGTTGATCACAATGATGCCAAGAGTGTCTGGAAGGTTTAATTAAAAATGAAGGAAGAAAAGAAGAGTCAAATTAGAACTCAAGATGTAAAACTTGAAAGGATAGTCAATAGCATAGAACAGAATCTGGAGGACTTTAGCAAAATAATGGATTCTTTAGGGGAAAATAAAAAGAAAAAACAAAAAAATCAATGGTACATACAACAAGAAATATTAGGACATAGTCAAAAGATAGCAAAGTTAGAACTATACTGTCAAAAGGTATTCACCTGGAAAATGAGAGGAGAAAAGTCACTAAAATTCCCTCTACAATTTCCCATGAGTATTGGAGTCAAAGGACAAAATAAAAATAGAATTCACAACTGACTACCAGAAGGAAATCCCAAATTTAACACACTAAAAATGTGAATGTCAAACTTCAAGTCTCTCAGGTAAAAGAAAAAATACTGAAATTGGCCAGAAAAAGACAAGCCACATGATAATAGACCCAGTCAGAATCACAAGCGACTCTGCATCTGACACACACAAAAAAGGAGATGATTAGAATATGATATGCCAAAAAGGAATAAATCTGCATGCAAGAATAAGCTTATTTTTTAAAAACTGAGCATAATCTAATGAGAAAAAAGACTTAACAGAATCAGTGCCTTCAAGTATTCTGGTTGAAAGAGCAAAGAATCCTAGACAGAAAAACAAGTTTGAACAATTTGAAGGGACTAAGTGTTGATCATGTTTATGTTCTGAAATGGGGAAGAGAAAGTATTGTTCCTTTGAAATCCCAGACCAATGAGGGAATGATTGTCTCCCACACTTAGAACACTCTCCCTTCACTCTTCCTACTGAGCCCTCTGGCTTCCTTTAAATCCCAACTAAAATCCCCCCCTTTTTTTTACTGGAAGCCTTTCCCAATGTTCCTTAATTCTAGAGCCTTTCCTCTGTTAATCACTTCCTACTTATCCTATATTTACCTTATATATTTGTTCATATGTTTTCTCCTCCATTACACTGTAAGCTTCTTGATAGCAGAGAGCCTTCTTTTTGTATCTTTTTGCCTCTTTTGTGCGTTTGTCCTTCATTGCCAAAGAAGACCATGCCATCAGACAAACAATGACTTGACTTTGTTTTGAGTGAGGGAGGGCTATGCAGGTCACCAGCCTCACTTCTCCTCCAGAGCCATCTGAATCCAGTGACCAGATATTCATCAGGATGACTGGAGATGACCCAGGATGAGACAATTGGGGTTAAGTGACTTGCCCAAGGTCACACAGCTAGTGAGTGTCAAGTGTCTGAGGTGAGATTTGAACTCAGGTCCTCTTGACTCTTGCACTGGCACTCTATCCACTGCACCACCTAGCTGCCCTGCCTCTTTTGCCCTTTCTTGTATCTCTAGCACTTAGCACAGTAAGTGTCTAGTCCTTTCTTAATAATGTTTATTGATTGATTGAACCACAGAAAATAAGCTTAGAGCTTGGATGGGAGGAACGAAGAGAGGGATGAAAGGAGGGAGAGAAGGAATGAGGAAAGAAGTACAGTAAGAACTTACTATTTCTTGTTTGTGAGAAGATTGTTCAAATTTGAAGGTGGGAATCTTACTCATTTGAGCCAAGCAAGGGAAGATAAGACAGTAAAATAAATATGGGAAATGGCTTTGATCAGGGAGAGGAATGAGAAGAACTTGAAAAAGAGGTTAGAGTTGAAGAGGTGGTAGAGCCGAAAAAAATAAACTACAAGTATGAAAGCCTGATTAAAGGCAAAAGAGACAGAGAAACATGGAAACGTCCGGCAAAAATGGGTCTGAGCAAGCAGAAAAATAAGAGAGGAGAGAAATATAATTAGATTGTTCTAAACAATATAAGCCAAAGATATTTTATGTTGATACCATTCCCTTTTTCCTTCAATATTTTTCTCCTAAAGAGGGGAAAAGTGGGAAAAAGAAAAGAAATATGATATTTGAGATTTAGTGGAAGAAAAAAATAAACACAAGTGTGAAGGTGAATGGAAAGAATTGCCTACAAAATGGAAGAAAGCAGGAGAACAGATCAAAAAAAAAAAAGCCCAAAGATTTGTTTTTTACAGGAAGAACACTTAAAACATAAAGAGTTAAAAAGAGTATTTGGGGAAGAATGTATTATGCCTCAGCTGGATCCAAAAAAACAGTGGTGGTGATTCTGATTTCAGCAACTCAACTATAAAAAATAAATATGGGTAACAAATCAGCAGAAAAACTATATTATGTTTAATCTACATACTTAAAGAAAAAACTAATTTGATTACCAAAAGATCAATATGGTAAAGCAAAACCTGATTAAAATATCAACATGTTACTTTCAGGCTTAGAGAATCTAAAAAAAGAAATGAATAGTAAACCAGTGAAAGATCTAAATGGAATATTTACACATAGATAGCTTTTTCTAGAGCTTTGACCATGAAGAGAAAAGAATTATAGGCTGAAGGGGTGGTAATGAGTATTTGAATAAGTAAGCAGAGGCAAAGAGGAAACAAAATTATTGTTTTGATTTGAAAGAATTACTTTGATAATTCCTGAAAGTTAACAAAAAATTAATTGAAACAATAACTTCGGTAAAATTAGTTGCAAAATAAATGCACAAAATCATTAGCTTTCCTATGTAATAGTAAAAAATTAAAACCAGTGGGAGAAAATAGGAAAAAAAGAAATCCATTTCAAATAACTATAAAATCCATTTTTTTAAATATCTGGCAGCATATCTTCTAAGACATATAAGAAATATAAATATAATTATGAAAATAATTACCAAAATAAAGGAATACTTATTATAGAGTTATTATTTGTGAGTCATGCCAGTATTTTTTAAAACTTCCTAAATTAAATATTTTATATTATAACCAATCAAACTACCAGTGAATTACTTGGAAATAAACATGATAATAACAAAATTCATTTGGAGGAACAAAAGGTCAAGAATCTCTAGGGAAATAAATTTTTAAAAGAATGAGGATAAAGGGGGTCTGGCATTACTGGATTTCATATTACATTATAAAGCAATCATCATCAAAATTATTTAAAGCTCAGTAAAAATTAGAAAAGTAAAGAAAAAGAGCAAACTAAATAAGTGAGACCAAGAAGTATCATTAAGAATGGCAAATATATTATCTGATTAAAAACACAAACTCCAAAGGAAGAATTGCCTGTTCAACATTAACTGCTAGGAAAACTGAAACACAGTCTGGCAGATATTAGGTTTAGACCAGTATTTTACACCATATATCAAAATAATAAATGCCAAATCATTAAGTGATCTTAACAAAAAAGCCTACATCATAAAAAGGTAAGTGGTACTTTTAATGTCTAGGGGTTAAGGGAAGTTTTATAACCAAACATGGGATAGAGGTGATCACAAAAAACACAAAAATGTATCTAGCGTAAGAAGAGAAACCATAAAAGGGGACAGGAGATGGGAAATCTTTGCATCAAATAGTTCTGACAAAGGTCAGATATCAAAAATAAATAGGGAATTAATACAAAAGCCATCCCCCAATAGATATCGGTCATGGGATATAAACAGTTATCAAAAGGAAAAAAGCAAGTGGTCAACAGCCTTCTAAAATAAGACTCCAAACACTAAAGAAAAAAAAGAAATACAAATTAAAACAACTCTTAAGATTTCAGTCCAGACCCAACAAATGAGCAAAGTTAATAAAAGACTGAAATAGTATATATTAGAGAATCTCTGGGAAGGCAGGCACACTAATATTACACACTATTGGTGAAGTTGCGAATTAGTTCAGACATTTTAGAAAGCAAGAAATTTGGGACTATGCCAGAAGGTGATTGAACTATCTGCACCCTTTGACTCAGAAATCCAGCTCCTTGAAACATACCACAAGGAGGTCAGCCACAAAGCCAAACTTCCCATGTGTACTAAAATAGTCATAGCAGTATTTTTGGTGGTAGTAGGGAACTGAAGTGGGAATGGGAGACTGCAATGAACACCTATGAATTCAGCAATGACTAAACAAATTGTAGCATATGAACAGAATGGAATACTATTAACAAATAATGAACGTAAAACATTCAGAAATTTGGAAGACATACGAACTGATGAAGAGTTAAGTAAGCAGTACCTTGTGGTCACGATAAGGTAAAGGGAACAACTTACACAGATATCAGGACCCACACTTGACTCCAGAGACCTCAAGATGAAACATACTTCCCTCTTGGTAAAGAGCTGGTATACTGCAGGTACAAAAATTAGCATACACTAACTGACACGGTTGTCAGTATGTTGGCTTGTTTTACTTTAGGGGAGAAGTAACTGGAAAGTGACTGTAGTGTGAAAATGCATCAGTAAAATGTTTAAAAAAAAAAAAAGAGAAGGTAGAGAAGAAAAAGGACTGGCAAGAAATAGAATTAAATTGTATGAGGAGGAGAACATGTGACAGGTAGCTGGTGAAGAGGCTTTTTACCCCAAGTAAATATGATTTTGAATAGGGATCAAGAGATATGAATTTGTTTTCCATTTGCCTGGGGAAAGTACCAGTTAAATGTGACTTCCATCTCCAAGAATTCTGTGATGTTGGAGTGTGACACTGATTCAGGGGATCACTACCCAAATTCAGGAGAGCTAAGGTGGGAGAGGGTTGATGAGGAGTTCAGAACAGAGATTGGATTCCCCCAAAGCTAGATGAGATTTATACATACTACCAGCTCTCTCTAAGATGGCAGGGGATAAGGGAAAACATCACCCATGCGACACGTGGACTCTGCTCTTCCAGATCAAGCCTGGTGTCTGAGGCACAGGTTGAGGTGGCACTAGGCCTTTGTCTGGGATCCTAGTCTTTTCAGACCCAAGCCTGCCACCTCTAAAATCAACAGACTGGATTCTCCAATCTCCCCAATTTTCAGTGCCCTGGTTTATTCTTCTTTTCAGAGTTGAAACATTCCAACATATCTTCTCTCAGTTTTCCTATTCACTTTCATTATTTTCTTGATGTCTTTCTCCTTTTTGGATGCCAAATGCCCAAGCCAGACATATGATCACAACTTAGACTTTTTCTTGAGACAGCTGATTTACCCTGCTGCTTGGTTCCAACCTGGGATGTGATAGCAATGTATCTGCCAATTCTCACTGCTCAGGACTTCTGATATGTGGTCAAACTATTGGCCCAGTCAACCAACCTGCAAATTTGTTCTCCAACCAGGATACCCATCGATATTTTCTTCACCCCAAAGTGTGAAGGAGAAGTAGACTTTAATCTGATCTGCCACGTGAAAAAGAAAGCCCTACCTCTGTGCTTAAATGTCAAAGCTGAGGGCTACAATATGAAGGTGGAGATCAAGTGCAAAGAAAGTGATGGTTCTGTGATCGATTTGAGTCCTTTCCAGCCCAATGTCATCAGCTTCTATGAGGTAAGGAGGGGGGAATGAGGACATGGGAGCATCCCCATCACCCATTCCCATGGGAGATCTGCCAGACTCTCATGGTTGTCTGGAACAGGGATATTAACGAAATCAGTATGCTGTCTAAATACTTGAAGGTAGCTCAAAGGCAGTGTGCTTTCAGAAGGACCAAGCCTTTGGGGGGATGCCCAGCCCAAGTGCCTGAATCTGAAGAATTAACCTAGATCTACTAGATTATCAGCTAATTAACGCAGTATGATAAAGTTTATATTGCCATTTTCATAATTCTTCAGTGTCTCTGCTACAATATACTAAAAATGACCTGCCTCACTCTATTCAGTCATGTACATATACCACACGATCCTCAAGGGTCTCACCAAAAGCCTGAGTCGTGTGGCCACACCTCCCTGTATCCTGTGCTCCCAGAGAGCCTTGGGCTGATGCATCTCTCAAGTTCAGGAGTTCTGTATTACAGTGGGCTAAGCCAATCCAGTGTACCTACTAAGCTGGGCATTAATATGGTGAAGGCTGGGGAGTCAGAGGATCACTGGGTTGCCCAAGGAGAGGTGAGCCAGTTCAGGTCAGAAATAGAGCAGGTCAAAATTCCAGAATAGATCAGAGTGGGGTTAGATGGTGAGTAGTCCCTACACTTCCAACCAAGGAGGAAAGAAGGAAGGGAGGGAGGGGGAGTAGAAGAAAGGACAGAAGAAGAGCGGAAAGGAGAAAGGGAAAGGGATTGAGAAGCAAGAGAACTGGGTTCTGGTTACAACTCTGCTCCAAATTATTTGGGTGACTTGGGGAATTCTCTTGTCCACTCTGGGTCTTGCTTCTTCATCTCTAATGGGCCAGATTTTCATTATATAAACCTATGGGATTTCGAACTGGAAGGAAGGCTAGACGTTAGCTAATCGAGCTGCCTAATTTTCCAGAGAAGGAAACTGAGACAAGGCAGAGAGGCTAAATGCATTCTATCATAGAGACTGCTGTAAGTGGCCAAGCTAGGATGTGAACCCGGTTTTTTGTTTTATTCTAAACCCAGCATTGTGTGGTTTCTGTTCCACTCACCACTGACATTCTATAGTTGGAAGCAGAACTTCCCAGTCTATTTTTTCTTTTTGGTTGGAGCTATTCTCACATCATGCTAGTGTACAAAACACCTCTTTCCATGCCTTCAGCATTTCCCTCTCGGTGGTGATTGGCTCACATCCAGAGAATTAGAAAAGGCATATTCAGAGCTTAGCACTTGCCTTATACCCAAAGACTCCGGTTATTGGGAAAAGACCATGCTACTGAGAGTCTTATTTCCGAACTGGTTGGATTGTAATGATGATGACAACGATGATGAACATCTTGCCTTTATATGTGGGGCAGCTATGTGGCAGAGTGCTGGGTCTGGGGTCAGGAAGACCTGAGTTTAAATCAGGTCTCCAATGCTAACTAGCTATGTGACCTTGAGCAAGTCCCTTCTCCCTGTCTGTCTCAGCTTCCTTAGCTGTAAAATGATCTGGAGAAGGAAATGACAAACCACTCCAGTATCTTTGCCAAGAAAACTCCAGGTGGAGTCACAGAGAGACAGATGGGACTGAAAGCAGTTAAATACCAATAAAGCATTTATACAATGCCTACTACCTCTAGGTACTGTACTAAGTGCTATACAAACATGATTTCATTGGCTCTTCACAACAACCCTGAGAGGTAGGTACTGTAATTATCCCCATTTTATAAATGAGGAAACTGAGGCAGACAGAGGTTAAATGATTTGCCCAGGGTCAGAGCTAGTTAGTAATACCTGAGGTCAGATCTGAACTCAGGTCCAACACTCTACCTACTGCACCACCCAGCTGCCTTGTAAATGCAGAATAGCTAAAATTGACTATTTCTAATGCCTGAATGAAATAAAGCTGTACTAATGTCAGCATCCCTAGGGACCCCTGGCCACCAGAATGTGTGCCATTATCTTGGGAAGGCACATTGGAGAGGTACTTAGTTGGACAATACAATACATAGCTTCAATTCCCAAAAGAAACATTTGAACAAAACTGTTTCTCTCACCTTGTCCAGGGTATCTAACAACTGGTGCCCTGGAAGATACCAGAAGAAGATACCAGTAGCATGCTGCCTGCCTCCCTCCTAGATTCCCTGGGGCCAAAAGCCCCAAGTAAATGTGACAGTTAGTTGTCTTTGAACAAGACTCTTGTTCTCAGCCAGCTGCCATTTCTTGACTCTTTGGCATCAAGGCACTCAGCTGGTTACCTCTTCACTCAAGGTGGCCTCTCTTCTGTGTTCCAGGTAGAAATAAATGAATGTGTGCAGTGTGATTTCACCTTGATTAACACTGGTAAATTCAACTTCAGCGTCCTGTCGGAATTTGATGGTCCCAAAGCCCTGCAACAATATTTTACTTTCTCACCTACTGAGACAGTGGTTGAGGCCGGGCAGACTGTCCCAGCTTCCCTAGCTTTCTGTCCTCTAAAGAAGTGTTTTATAAAGGGTGTGGAACTCAGACTCAAGGTAAGACGATTTTCACTTCTCCAAGCTCTAAGTTGATTCAGCCCCTCCATCTCCAACTCAGTTGACACTTATCACAGTAGACAGAGTTGGAAGAGACCCTGGAAATCATCTATTCCAAGCCCCTCATTCTAAGGATGAGGTGGGATTTAAACTCATATGACTCCAGTGTTCTTTTCTACTGTTCCGCTCTGATTCTGTAATATACCAGCTTCTAGATGGATATGTCATGTTTCAGGATCTCCTGGAGTACTATCCAGGGGCAACTCCTGTCAATTCAGATCACTGTCAGCCTCTACATAAAACACCAGAGGTTACGTGTGGGCCGAGGCAAACGCTTGGATCTAGCATGAGTCATGCTAACAAGTGAAGATATAAACAGCAGGTTTAAAAATTCAATTCAGTAAACATTAAGCACCTACCATACGTGACACCCCCAACCAAGGTCCTACCCCCAATGCTTTGTTAAGGTATCATGATAACCCTGAGCAAGGATATATGCTGGTGGGACACACATTTTGGCAGATCCTGCCAAACTAAAACGTCTGCATTTGTGCCTGTCATCAGAAGGCCAGCTTACCCATGTTTGGAGAGCCTCATCCAGAAGGCTGACCATCAGGAAATGAAATATACGTATCTACAGTAAATTCATCTGTACACAGCATTGCTCAGAATGACATGTTGTGCTAGTTATATGTGTGTCTGAGTCCATCCCTATTTATTCTCTTTCTTATTTATTCTCTTTATACTCTTCCTTTTCTAACTTCCTTCTAATGTCACCTCCTCACAGATCACTTATGGTCCCACCTATACCTGCATACTCATGGGCTCATCAGTGACTCCCGCCATTCAGTTCTCCTTCACCAGTTACAACTTTGGGACCTGCTTTATCTACTTACCTGGGATGCCCTTGTACAAACAGATTCTTGTCGTCACGAACAATGAGGATAAGCCTATTAGGTAAGCAAGCTTCCCAGGGTGAACACGCATGGGTTATTTCTTTATTGGTCATATAGCCACTATTTAGATGAACATCTCGCAAGATTAGATGAAAAGAAAATATGTTGGGGGAAAATCTGGCATTTCGTGTTCTCTCCTATCACTCCCTATGTAGAATACTCATATAATGAATAGACATTATTATACAAACACACCTGAAAAGTGCTTTATAGACTTCTCATTTGAAAACTGAAGATAATAAAGAAAGGAAGCTGAAAGCTGAGGAACAATTTTGACAGCCAATGTCTCTGATAAAAACCTCATTTCTAAAAATATATAGAGAACTGAGTCAAATTTATAAGAATACAAGTCATGCTCCAGCTGATAAATGGTCAAAAGATATGAACAGGCAGTTTTCAGAGAAAGAAATTAAAGTTTGCTATGGTCATATGAAAAAATGCTCTAAATCACTGTTGATTAGAAAAATACAAATCTAAATGATCTGAAATACCACATCACAACCATCACATTGGCTAGCATGACAAGACAGGAAAATGGTAAATGTTGGAGAAGATGTGGGAAAATTGGAACACTAATGCATTGTTGGTGGAGTTGTGCATTGAGATCCAGACATTCTGAAGAGCAATTTGGAACTATGCCCAAAGGGCCACAAAAATGTGCATACCCTTTGACCCAGCAATACCACTTCTAGGACTGTATCCCCAAGAGATCATAAAAATGCAAAAGGGTCCCACATGTACAAAAATATTTATAGCAGCACTCTGTGGTGGCCAAAAACTGGAAATCAAGGGGATGCCCATCAATTGGGAAATGGCTGCATAAATTGTGGTATATGAATGTAATGGAATACTATTGTGCTATAAGAAATGATGAACAGGAAGACTTCAGAGAGGCCTGGAAAGACTTATATGAACTGATGCACTAATGCTAGGTGAAGGGAGCAGAATCAGGAGAACTTTGTACACAGCAGCAACCACAGTGTGAAAGGAATTTTTCTGGTGAATTTACTCCTTCGTTGCAATGCAAGGACGTAAAAAATTCCCAATGGTCTCTTAAGGAGACTTAAAGGTCTCCTTTAAGCAGACCCGGGCTCCCCAAGCAGGCAGGAGACCTTAAGGAGATTCTCAAAATGCCTTCCACATCCAGAGAAAGAATTATGGAATTCAATCACAGAATGAAGCAGATCATTTTCTTTAGTATTATGTTTTGGTTTGTTTTATGATTTTTCCCATTCATTTTAATTCTTCTATGCAACATGATTAAGGTGAAAATGTATTTAATAGGAATGTATGTATAGAACCTATATAAAATTGTATGCTGTCTTGGGGAGGCAGTGAGGAAGTAGGAGGGAAGGAGGGGGAAAAATATCTAAGATATATGGAAGTGATTGTAGAACACTGAAAACAAATAAAATAAAATAAATCAATAAATGTAATGGAATATTATTGCACTATAAGAAATGATGAATTAGGCAGACTTAAGAAAAACCTAGAAAAATTTATATGAACTGAATCAGAGTGAGAAGAACAGAACCAAGAGAACACTGTACACAGTAACAACCACATTGTACAATGATTTACTGACAGACTTAGCCCTTCTCAGCAATGCAAGGATCTAAGACAACTCCAAAAGACTAATGATGGAAAATACTGTCCACATCCAGAGGAAGAACTTTGGGGTCTGAATGCAGATGGAAACAGACTATTCGCTCTCCTTTTTTTTTGTTATTTTGTTTTGTTTCTTCTTTCTCCTGGTTCCTCCCATTAGTTCTAACTCTTCTTGACATCATGACTAATGTGAAAAACATGTTCAATATGAATGTATAAGTAGATTGCATATCTACTTATCATATCAGATTGCATACTGGCTTGGGGAGGAGGAAGAAAAGGGTGAGGGAGAAAAATTCAAAACTCAAAATATTATGGAAATGAATGTTAAAAACTAAAAATTAATTAATTAATTATATAAGAAAAGAAATGTTAGTCAAGACATACAGTCTAATGGTGGAAATAGATCATATGGATAAGATTACCTTCCAAGGTCTCCCTTCTAGATAGAGAATACTATGCTTGTATTAAGAATATTTCCCAGGGGGAGGAGCCAAGATGGCGGAGTAGAAAGACTCACTGTATGCTAGCTCTGAACCCACAGCCCATAAATTTCCTGTAAATAGAACTCCCCACAAATGCTGGAGCAATGGAAGCCGCGCAGCAATGCAGTGGAGATTTCCATTCCAGAGAGCCCTGAAAAACTGAGCCTAAAGGTCCATCATACACCAGAGGCGGAGCAGAGCCCCTGCCCTGGCCACGTGGCCCTGAGAGGAGCAGATCGGAGCAGGTTTCAGGGACAGAACCTCTGGTGGCCACGAAGGTCCCTCCACCCACAGGTGCTACAGGTCAGTGAGAGAGACTTCTGGGCTGGCCAAGAGGGGAGCGGTGTGTCTCCATAACTCAGGACCCCAGAGGAGGCAGCTGCAGAGACAAGGACAGCAGCAGACCCGGGCTCCCCAAGCAGGCAGGAGCTTCGCTCCATCACTAAAGGTCTCAGCATAAACCCCCTGAGGGAACTGAGCCAGGGAGGTGGCCCTGTCCCCACCTGAGCACCAGAACTTAAGCTCACATTGAATAGCAGCCACAACCACTGCTGAAAGCCCTGAGGCTGGGGAGCAGCATTTGAATCTCAGACCCCAAGCACTGGCTGGGTGGATCTAAGCAGGGGTGGAGAGGAATCTCAGAAGTCAAGTAACTGGCTGGGAAAATGCCCAGGAAAGGTAAGAAAAATAAGACCATAGAAGGCTACTTTCTTGGTGAACAGATGTTTCCACCTTTCATTTCTGATGAGGAGGAACAATGCTTACCATCAGGGAAAGACATAGAAGCCAAGGCCTCTGTACCCCAAACACCCGAAATAGATATCCAATGGGCTCAGGCCATGGAAGAGCTCAGAAAGGATTTTGAAAATCAAGTTAGACAGGTGGAGGAAAAACTGGGAAGTGAAATAAGAGAGATGCAATAAAAGCATGAAAAACGGGTCAATACCTTGCTAAAGGAGACCCAAAAAATGCTGAAGAAAATAACACCTTGAAAAATAGGCTCACTCAATTGGCAAAAGAGGTTCAAAAAGCCAGTGAGGAGAAGAATGCTTTCAAAAGCAGAATCAGCCAAATGGAAAAAGAGGTTCAAAAGCTCACTGAAGAAAATATTTCTCTCAAAATTAGAATGGAACAGATGGAGGCTAAGGACTTTACGAGAAACCAAGAAATCAAAAACAAAACCAAAAGAATGAAAAAATGGAAGAGAATGTGAAATATCTCATTGGAAAAACAACTGACCTGAAAAAGAGATCCAGGAGAAACAATTTAAAAATTATGGGACTACCTGAAAGCCATGATCAAAAAAGAGCCTAGACATCATCTTTCAGGAAATTATCAAGGAAAACTGCCCTGACATTCTAGAACCAGAGGGCAAAATAAGTATTCAAGGAATCCAGCGATCACCGCCTGAAAGAGATCCAAAAAGAGAAACTGCTAGGAACATTGTGGCCAAATTCCAGAATTCCCAGGTCAAGGAGAAAATATTGCAAGCAGCTAGAAAGAAACAATTCCAGTATTGTGGAAATACAATCAGGATAACTCAAGATCTAGCAGCTTCTACATTCAGGGATCGAAGGGTGTGGAATAGGATATTCCAGAAGTCAAAGGAACTAGGACTCAAACCAAGAATCACCTACCCAGCAAAACTGAGTATAATACTTCAGGGGAAAATATGGTCTTTCATTGAAATAGAGGACTTTCAAGCATTCATGATGAAAAGACCGGAACTGAAAAGAAAATTTGACTTTCAAATACAAGAATGAGAAGAAGCATGAAAAAGTAAACAGCAAAGAGAAGTCATAAGAGACTTACCAAAGGTGAACTGTTTACATTCCCACATGGAAAGACAATATTTGTAACTCTTAAAACTTTTCAGTATCTGGGTAGTTGGTGGGACCACACACACAGACAGAGACAGAGAGCACAGAGTGAATTGAATAGGATGGGACCATATCTTAAAAGAAATTAAGGTAAATGGTGAGAGAGAAATGTAGTGGGAGGAGAGAGGGTGAAAAGGGAATGGGGTTAATTATATCTCATTCAAGAGGCAAGCAGGAGACTTTTTAGTGGAGGGAAAAAAGAGGAGAGCTGAGAAAAAAACATGAAGTTTACCCTCATCACATTCGACTAAAGGAAGGAATAAAATGCACACTCATTTTGGTATGAAAACCTATCTTACAATACAGGAAAGTGGGGGAGAAGGAGATATTGCAAGGGGGGGGGGGATGATGGAAGGGAGGGCAAAGGGAGGAGGGAGCAATTTGAAGTCAACACTTGGGGAGGGACAGGATCAAAAGACAGAAGAGAAACAACGAGGGGCAGGTTAGGAGGGATGGTAATCCAGTTAGTCTTACACAACACGACTATCAGGGAGGTCATTTGCAAAACTACACAGATATGGCCTATATTGAACTGCCTGCCGTCCCAAAGGGAATGGGTGGGGAAGGAGGGATGGGGAGAATTTGGAACTCAAAGTTTTAGGAACAACTGTTTAGTATTGTTGTTGCAACTAGGAAAGAAGACATACAGTTAATGAGGAAGAGAAAGTCATCTGGCCCTACAGGAGAAAAGAGAAGATGGAGACAAGAGAAGGGAGGGATGACAGAAGAGAGGGCAGATTGGAGATAGGGAAAATTAGATTGCTTTGGGTATTGGGGTGGGGGGAGGGGACAAAAGGGGAGAAAATTTGGAACCCAAAAATTTGTGAAAATGAATGTAAAAAGTCAATCAAATAAATAAATAAATAAATAAATAACTAGGTAGATAAATAAATAAATAGAAACAAAAAAAAACAAAACAAGAAAATAAAGTAATAATAAAATCCAACCAACTAGAGCTGTCTTGTCATATCATGAAGCCCAGACCTTGGTAACCTCCAAGCTCTTCTTCCAGAGAAGTCAAGGATCAATGCAAAATAAATAGCTACCAGAGTCAGATGTGTAGAATCATAGTATCTATGAAAACAAAACCACGTTTTTCAAGAATGGAGGGCTAGGCCAGGATAGGTAAGGACCTGGGCCACCAGTAGAACCAAACCAACTGGTGGCAATGATCTCTCCGAGCTCCATGCTACTTTTCCAAGATGTAATCAGATCTTCCAAGGTATGATCAAGGCAGAAGACTTCTGGGAAGGATTGTTTTAGTTGTTTTCAACCTTTTAACAAAGGTCACTATTAGTCATTTTCAGTCATATCCAACTTTTTGTGATCCTTTTAGGGAATTTTCATGGCAAAGAAAATTATGACTTGCCATTTCCTTCTCTAGCTTTTTTTTTTACAGATGAGGAAACTGAGACAAATAAAGTTAAGTGACTTGCCTAGAGTCACAAGGCTTAGAAGTGTCTGTGGCCAGATTTAAACTCAGGTCTTCCTGACTCCAGGCTCAGCAGTCTATCCACTGTACCACCTACCTGGGAAGATATTACACACAATGGGACATGAAAGCCTGAACAAAAGTTCCATCTCTTCTTTACCTAGGCCAGAAGAAAGAAGATGAATCAAGGGTCCAGGCCAAACCTAATTCTAATTCTCTTTTTTTTTTTACATGTGAAGTCATATTAGACATGTTGCAGAAGAAAACACAAACAAAAAATAAAACAATAAAAATTTTAAAAGTTTGAAAAAGTATGCTCCAGTCTACTTTCAGAGTTCATTAGGTCTCTCTCTCTCTGGATGTAGAGAGGATTTTTCATCATGAGTCCTTTGGAGTCATCTTGGATCATTGTTGTGATGAGAGGAGAGATCACAGTTGATCATCCATCCTTACTGTACAGGACTACTGTCTCTCTTTCTGCTCACCTCACTTTGCATCAGTTCATATTAGTCTTCCCAGATTTTTCAGAAACCATCTTTCTGATCATTTCTTACAGCACAACAATATTCCATCACAATCACATACCACAGCTTATTCAGCCATTCCCTAATTGATGGGCATCCTCTCAGTTTCCAATTCTTTGCTACCCCAAAAAGTACTAGTATAAATATTTTTGTGCCTCTATGTCCTTTTCCTTTTTCTTTGATCTCTTTGGGGTATAGATCTAGTAGTGGTCTTGCTGGGTCAAAGGGTAGACACAGTTTCATCGCCCTTTGGGCATAGTTTCACATTACTCTCCAGAATGTTTGAAAAAATTCACAACTCCACTAACAATGCATGTGTCCACATCCCATCCAGTATTTATCATTTTCGTTTTCTGTCATGTTAGCCAATCTGATAGGAATGAGGTCATATCTCAAAGGTTTTCTTAATTTGCATTTCTCTAATCAGTTGTGATTTAGAACATTTAGAGTTTTCATTTCTTCTTCTGAAAAATGCCTGTTCATATTCTTTGACATTTATCAATTGGGGAATGGCTCTTATGTTTATAAATTTGGCTTATTTCCTTATGTATCTGAGGAATGAGACCCTTATGAGAGAAACTTGCTGTAAAAAAATTTTTCCCAACTTCCTGTTTTCCATCCAATTTGCACTACATTAGTTATGTTTGTGCAAATTTTTTTAATTTCATGTAGTCAAAATTATCTGCTTTACTTCCCATGATTCTCTCTATCTCTTGTTTGGTCATAAACTCTTCCCTTATCCATAGATATGACAGTTACATTTTTCCACACTTACCTGATTTATTTATGATATCCTTCTTTATGCTAAATTATTTATTCATTTTGACTTTATCTTGATATATGATGTGAGTTGTTGGCATATAATATAATTCCTTTTAGATTCATTGTTCTTCCTTCTGATTTTTCTCAGCTTGGATTGTTTGTATACGAACACAGCTCAACTGGAAGTGGAGTGGCAGGTTGATGTGATAAAGCCTGGAAAGAGTTTAGAAATTCCAATCACCTTCTATCCTCGAGAAGCTGTATCTTATAAGGAAATCGTTACCATTGAAATCAATGGCCTTGTACAGCAAAATATTGAGATCCATGGGAGAGGCACTGAGATGAAGGTAAGAAGTAGAAAATTGTTAGCCCATTTTTGTGTCCTGGAGCCCTTGAGTTGCCCAAAAAAGCCTCTGGACCTCTTTTCAGAATCATATTTTCAAATGCATAACATAGAAGACACAGGATCAGAAAGGAAGCCAGTTATATTGAAATAATGATCAAAAAAGACTTTTCAAAGTTCCCAAATGCCAGATGAAGAATCTCTTCCCTGTGGCCTTTTCTCACCTCTCCCCACCCTTCCCACTACATACCTCCCTTCCTCCTTGCGCCCTCATCTTGACTCCAATCCTACCTATCTTATTACTGTTCCCCACCCACACTAGCAGCTGCTAGAGTTACCTTATTTTAATAAAGGATGTTTGAAAATTATCTCAGGAATGAGACCTTTATGAGAGAAACTTGCTGTAAAAAAATTTTTCCCAACTTCCTGTTTTCCATCCAATTTGCACTACATTAGTTACATTTGTGCAAAATTTTTTAATTTCATGTAGTCAAAATTATCTACTTTACTTCTTGTGATCCTCTCTATCTCTTGTTTGGTCATAAACTCTTCCCTTATCCATACATATGACAGTAACAAGTTATTAAGAACCAAATGCATTTTAAATGGTGACATTTCAGCCCACCTGGACAGATGGTAATGATGGATTTGGGGATAAAGGGGACTTCCAGGAATCCCTCAGATTACAGTACAACACACAGGTAACTTACTCCTTTGCTAGACTAGGGGCACACATCTACAGGATATGCCTCTGGAATGTCAAAATGTTGGATGTGAAAGAATGACCCAGTGGGCAGGGTATTGGATCTGAAGTCAGGAAGACAGGGTTCCAATCCTGCCTCAGACACTTTATAGTTGTATGACTGAACAAGACACTTATCTCTTGTAAAATGAAACCATCAGATTCCCGCCACCACTTTAATCCTTCTTTCTGTTTGCATTTATTTCACCATTTTCTTTCTTCTTTTAACTCCCTCCCAATCGTTGATCTTCTCATTTGTTCATCCCTTCCTTCCTTCCCTCGATCCATGCCTCCCTAACTCCTGTCAGGCCTAGCCCCCTTTTACCTTCCAACTCCTTCCTCATCTCAAACACCTATCATCCTTTTTCCTTGTTGCTTTTCCCATAGATCTCAATCCTGGAACCTGAAAACAAGATTGTGAAGTTTGGAGCTTTGTTGCCAGGGCAGACGGTCAAAAGAACCACCACAATTATGAACAACAGCCTTATCCCAGTGACCTTTAACCTAACATCAATGTTCAATGTTATGGAACTCAATGACCCCAAGGTAAGGCATCCCAGAGCGCTCAGCTCAGTTTTCATCTCCTAAAGTGGGATGTCCCTCTGCCTCTAAGATGAGATCATGACCAGGGAAGCTTGGTACTTGGGTATTCCCTGTGTCATATCACACAAAACTCAGATAATAAAATCCCAAAGCAAAAGCCTGTTAATTCCTTGCTCGTCATTCATTTACAAGGCAACCTTACCAAGAGAAGCCACCAAAATATTCTCTCAAATGAATCTTTTTAAAGTGCTTTGGTTGTTGTTGTCCAGTGGTTTAGAAAAGTCATGTCTGACTCTTTGTGACCCCATTTGGGGTTTTCCTGGCAATGATGGTGGAGTAGTTTGCTATATCCTTCTCCAACTCATTTGATAAATGAAAAAACTGAGGCAAACAGGGTTAAGCAACTTGCCCAGGGTCACACAGCTAGGAAGAATCTGAGGCCATATTCAAATTCAAGGTCTTGATTATGGATGACTATAGGCCCAGCATTCTATCTGCTATACCACCTAGCTGCCCATTATGTGCTTAGTACATATATAATAAGCAAGGAAATCTAACTTACTGATTTCTAAGATCCTTTCCACCTCTGTGTCCTATGAATTTACAAACCTAGGCTTAATCAATGAAATGAGATGCTCCTAGGACACCCAGGACCCATTGTTGATGAACCATTAGCCCACTAGGCTAGTTAACATAGAGCTTGCTGGCTGCCAATCTAGTATCTGTCTTTTGGCCAATTCAGGTTGTGACCTTGACACCTTGTTCCAACATCACCCTGAAGCCCCAAGAAATCTGTAAAGTGGAGATTGTCTTCTCTCCACATAAACGTGTCCCTCAGTTTAATGAGGAGATACTCCTGGAGTATGTGGAGCTACTGCGTGCCCTCTTTCTCATCAATGGCTGCTGCCAGGCCCTGGAGATCGTCCTAGACCAGGAACACATCCCCTTTGGGGCTGTGGTCTATCAAGCTCATGCCACACGTCGGCTCCTCATGATGAACACTGGAGACATTGGGGCAAGGTAGGGTCTATGGCATCCGGGCTGTGCCTTGATGGCCTCCCAGCTTTGTCTGGAAAACATCCCTGCTACCAGAGCAGCCATCCCTATCCATCCCCATCTCTATGTCAGGTTTATTATGAGGCCTGAACTTCCCACAGGCATTCTCCCACCCCTCGTTGGGATGTGTCAGAAGTAATGCCAGTTAAGTTACTCCTCCATCCTTCGAATCCTCTCAAATCTCTCCTATTTGTCAGTCAACATGCATTGATCAAGCACTTGACCTAGTCTTTTTTCACTCATTTGGACATACGGAGAAATATGTCCTCCTATGGAGCCGTTGGACTACATTGGACTCGTCCTATCTAGGCTAAGGACCAAATTCTAGAGAAGACTGGATCGCAGAGCCTAAAGCCATCAGAAAGGTCTGTTGGCTTCCCAGCCAGCCAGTTCCCATGGATGTTCAGTGGGACTCTCACTAACCGGAATGGGAAATGTGACCCATGAGCGCCATGCTCTAACCCTAACTTTCCTTCCCACTCACTCCCTCTCAGTTCCATTCCCAGCTTCCCCGAAAAGGGTGCTTAGTGTCTGTATATACCTAACACCATAAGGATGTGGATGTGTACATATGTGCTTCTACTTTTACCTGCAGAGCCCAGCACAATGCTTGGTATACCGTAGACTCTTAATAATTACTTGATTGACTTGTGGATGCCTCTACGTAGAGATGAGTTGGGAAGATGATCCATACTAAGCCATTAGCAGGAGTTTTGTATCCTCATTTCTGGTGACATCAGAAATCCTCAATAACTCTCTCTACTGGAGAGAGTTACTGGAATTCATACAGATATATAGAGTGTTTGGTCTAGAAGAGACCTTAGAGATGTCTAGCCCAACCCTTTCACTGATGAGAAAATGGAGACCTCTAGAGGGTATGTGATTTTCCCATGGTCTCACAATCAATATATTAGGGGAAGAGACAGGACCAGCATCCAGGACTTCCTCCACTGCCCTTGTCTATCTCCTTCAAGTTTAGTATTGGAAGCCAGGATGAGGAATGAGATCCTTCCAGGTGCTAAATCCATCTGAAAAATTGGATCCCTCCTAGCCCTCACAGTTTTGTGAAAGGGGCATGAGCCCATTTTTAACAGATTTTAGACTGGCAAAGGAAGTGACTTATTGACTCAACATGAGCATCAAGCTTGGCTTCTATGCCCTTTGGCATTTCCCATTGGGTCCCAGGTACCAGCAGTTTTCATCTTATCTTTTCTGAGGATGGTGTCAGCTTGTCCTGCCTCCCAAGGGATCCAAACTTTGCAACTGAAGACTTAAAAAAATGATCCTTGGTCTTCAGCTTCAGGTACAAGTCAGTCAGTAAACTATCTCAATCTCTCTCTGTCTACTGGCAGCTCCCACCCTCCTACCTCAAAGATGCCCATGTTTCCTTCATCCTCAAAAAACCCTCACCTGGCCTACTACCCCCACTCACTATAGTCCTATATCTCTTCAGCTACATTCCTTGAAAATGTTATCTACAATAGGTGCCTCCACTTTCTCTCCTCCTATCTCTTCTTGACCCCATACAACCTGGTTTCCAACCTCACCAAAACTACTGTCTCCATCATGACCGTTGATCTCTTAACTGCCAAATCCAATGGTCTTTTCTCAGTCCTCTTTCTCCTCAACCTTTCTGCAGACTGTGACCCTGTTGATCACTCTCTCCTTCAGTCTTCTTGCGTTTCACTCCTCAACATGTAGCCAGTGACCTTGGCATCCTAGACGTTACACAATAAGACATTCCATTTGTCAGTTCCTGACGTTTTCTCTGGCTGTCCCCCCTGCCTGGAAGGCTCTGCCTCCTCATCACCAACTAGTGCCTTAGTAAATAAATACTGCCCCAATAAATGTGTGTTGACTGATGAACATTTATTAAGCATCTTCTCTGTGTCAGGCTCTGCTAAGCCCTGGGGATACAAAGAAAGGTAAAAGACAGTGCCTGCTCTCAAAGAGATCACAACCTAAGGGGGGAGACAACAAGCTGACACACGTACACAAACAAGGTATAGACAAAATAAATTGGGGGTAATTTCAGGGGAAGACACTAAGATGGAGGAGGACCCAAAAAGGCTTCCTGCAGGAGAGGGGACCACTGGATTTGGTAGAAAGCATGTGCACACCTTCACAATTCCCTTCTTTTTCTTTGTCCCTGAAAAGATTCCATTGGGATGTCAAGAAATTTGCACCAAATTTCTCCATTACCCCAGAAAAAGGCTACATCACCCCCGGAATGGAGGTTGCTTTTGAAGTGACCTATCGTCCTACTGAACTGGGCAAAGACAGCCTCTATAAAAACCTGCCCTGCAGCATCCAGGGGAGCAAACCTCTCCTGCTAACCCTGTCCGGAGTCTGCGTGAGTGTAACCGGAATAAAAGAGGTAAGCTTGTCCAAACCAGACAGAAAAGCCAAAACAAAGCAACATGATGAATGCAGCAGGAAGGATTCATGTTCTCATTGTGAGTACTTGGTAATATTCTGGCTAGGCACATAAACTTGAAATCCAGTTCAAATAATAGAGATAAAATATACCCATGTATATATACCCATGTACTTGTCCTCTGCTAAAGATCTCCCGAATTTCATTGTAGCATGCAGGTGACACTTGGCTCAAAGATACACTGGCTGAGCATATCCGTCAGGTCTCACCATACATACAAGAGAAGCATTGACTATCAACCTGCCAGTGCCCATCATTGGCAGGTAGTACTCACAACAAAAACTGGGATAGGCAAGAATAGTCCATCGTTGGAAGACTAGTTAAAACAGGATAACAAATTATTTGGTTGTAGTAACTGAAGACCACCTACTAAATCATAGAGAGATTGCAGTCACATCAAGGTGTGGAGAAGAGGATGTACCATGATAAAATCATAAATGCTTGAAGTGTTGAATCATGTATGCATATGCATAAAGATATAGAAATAGCTTTAGCTATAGAAGCACACACAGGAGAGACCTCATTAAAAAGCCTGGAGTCTAATAAGACCAAAGTGGGTAGACTTTCTCAAACTTTTTGTTCTCAGGACCCTTCTACACTCATAGAAATTATTGAGATTTTGCTTATGTAGGTTATGTTAAATTTGAAAATTAAGGTAAACTGAGAGATGCTGGTCTAAGCATAATCAATTTATTAGTTAGACTATCAGTAATCAATAAATTGGGTCTTTGATCTCTTTCAATGACCAAAGACCCCAAGGTAGGGCTTACCAGCCTTCATGTAGTTCTGGAGAGTTACAGTTTGACAGGTCGGGGAGACACTACAATTGATTACAGGGTGTAAATAGCATTATGGTGATGAGGATGACATGATTGGTTGGATATTGAGAATGAGAGGCTAGCAACAACCCCCTTCTTCCCCCTCTGTGACTAAGAAGTGTTCACTGTTTGATTCCAGCTGCAAGGTTAAAGATAGTGGACCAGACATCTTTGGATAACAAACCAGACATCCGTGAAGGATAGCTTGGTGGTAAAGATAAATAGACCAGACTCCTTCATGTCCACTCACCTCCTTCAAGGGTAACAGATTTCCTTGACACAAGAATAGATCAGCGATTAACAAGAGAACTGGATTTCTGAACTTACTACAAGCCAGCTGAATTTCTGAACTAAGTTGAGACAAAGAACAATGACTTAGGCAGTTGCAGGACAAAATCAATTAACTTTTAAGTAGGATCAACTTTAAAAAGACAGACTCAATCTGATTATTTCAGCTATACCTATCAATATTTACCATATTAGAAATTAAAACATATAAAGTTCATGTTTAATTCATTTATAAACCCATTACATGTTAGCATAGATAATATGTTCTGGTGAAAAATAGCTATAGCCTAAAGCAAAAAAAAATAGAAAAGTAGCATTTATTTTACATCTGTTTTTGCAAATATTTTAAATGTCTGGCTTAATAAAAGGCAGTTTGCTTCTCATATTTCTTCTACATTCAGTCTGTTCAGATTTATTATTTTGGGTGAACTGTTTGAAGAAAATCTAGCTTCACATGGATATGTAGTTGGAAAAGGGAGGAGTGTTTTAATGGGTAAACACTGCATGATAATATTATAAAAATTATTTTCACCTCATGCCTTCAAGCATCTTGTGGGTTCCCAGTGGTGCACGGATACCACTTTGAATTCTGCTGGTGTAGATTATAAAAATTATACTTTACAATGAAATGGATTTTCACGTCAGTGACAGACACCTCATATGGATCTCATCTCATGAGCATCCAAAGCACCAAGCGCAATAGGAGCAAAGGTGAAATGCTAGTTCCAGAAAGGCATTGCAGAAGGGGGGTTAGGGTGCTCCTGCCAACACTGCCCAATGGCTCCCCAGAAAACTCACAGAATTTCCAACAAAAATAGACGGAGAAATTGTTCCCCCTATTCTGACATCAGGCATTCTAAAGAAGAATAGGGAGAGAGATTAGACAAAGTGGGAAAAAGTGAAGATGGTTTTGAAAGATAGTGTTGAAAATCTCCAAATTCATCCCTTATACTTCTTTCAGGCCAAGGAGGTGAAATACCCTTCCAAGGACCCCTGATTGTTCCCCTTCTCCGTAATAAGAAAACTATCAAAAATGCTATTGTTTCCTTAAATCCTGGAGAGCACGTATAAACTAGACCAGAAAATCTGAAGGGCATTTTTCATTCTGGAAAATTGGCAGAATGCTCTCATAAGATAAGAACAAATGATTCTCATTTCTTTATGGCCTCTACATTAATGACACTTTCCTCGCAATTCTGAAATAGAGATATGCAAGTCTTTTTTACCTCTATTTTACAGATCAGGAAACTGAGACTCAGAGAAGTTAGAGCAGGTGGTGCCCAGGGTGACAAAGTGTCAGCCGGGCTGGAATCTGGTTTTCTAATTCCAAGATAGGGTTCCTCCTGGGACTCAGTGCAGAAACATGTATGACTGACAAGGCTGGAAAATCCATGCTGCCACCTTCTCGGCACTTTATTGGATCCATTCATGCTATGAAGTATTACTTGAGACTTTCCCCTATGGATTTGTGCCCATCCAACTGACCAACCAATGCTCAAACCTTACCTTTTTCAGGACATGTGGTAACTGAGCGATTTGCTGTTTGCATTATGGATTTTTGTTAGCACTTTCTAGTGGGTCCCCATTCCATAAAAGGTGAGGACTGTTCTCCCTTACATCCCCCAGCACACCCAAGCTAACGTTGGTACCTCTTTGTTCCAGACAGTGAATTTCAACTGCCAGGTGCGCTCCAAACACACCCAGACCATCATGCTGTCTAATCGCAGCAATCACACCTGGCATCTTCATCCCATCTTTGAAGGAGAGTACTGGGAAGGGGCAGAGTTTCTCATCCTGGAAGCCCATCAGCAAAATAGGCCCTATGAGATCACCTACAGGCCCCTCACCATGAATGCTGACGGTCGGAGGCACATGGTATGTGGCCTGATGCATTTACATCCTACTACCTGCACCCATTAGATTCTAAATTGCCTCTTCTTTGATTTGCCCCCCAAAATACCTGGAGAGAATTTTGTACCTAGTGAGCAGGCTCCCCATTACTGGGTTCTCTAGTGTGGTTAGGGCTAAGGGAAGCCTCGATGCCCTGTTGAGGTTTCCCAAAAAGCTAATTCTATTGAATACTCTTCTGATAATATTGCTGCTACTACTTTTTAGGGGACACTCTTCTTCCCACTGCCTGATGGGACAGGCTGGCTGTATATTCTTCAAGGGACGGCCGAGGCTCCCAAGGCAGTAGCCAATATCTACCGAGAAGTGCCAAGCAAAACGCCTTATGTTGAGCTATTGCCTGTTGAAAACTGGTTGAACAAACTGCAGAGGTGAGGCCTTGGGGTGGCATCCCTTGGGTTGCTCCACTGTGTTCTCCAGTCCATCAGAACCCCGAAAGCAGAGCCTGGGGTCCAAGAGTCACCCCCCTTAAGAATATCAGACACGCATAGGGAACAGCCACAGGTTAAGAAAAAAGATTGCATGTGTTAAATTCTCTGAAAAGGCTATCATTTACAGTTTTTGAAGGAGAAAATATAAACTTTAATAAACACAGGAAAAGCCAGTCAGATTATAATCCCAACAAGTATTTAAGGCTTGCAACATGCTTTATAAATATTAGCTCATTTTATCATCACAGCAATCCTGATAGGCAGGTACTTTTACTATCTCCATTTTACAGATGGGGAAAATGAGGCAGACAGTGGCTAAGTAATCACATAGCTAGTATCTGAGGCTGGAGTAATCCAGGTCTCACTGACTCCTGACCCAGGACTCTATCTACTATACCACCTACATCCCTCTCTTGTAATTAGAGATATTTTCATTAAGACATTTAAAATCCAGTCTTACACCCATGAAATTGGGGGAGGAGGGAAATAGCCCAAAATGACTAAATCCAGTGGTGGAAGGGCTGCAAGGGAATAAACACCCAGGTACATCGCTGGCAGGACTCTGGAACAGGGCATACGTCTTGGAGAGCGGTCTAGCAGTATACCAGAAAAAGCAAAATGCCAGGCATACACTTTGAAACCAACAACTCCCCCTGCTGGGACTTAACAGACTTTACTGCACAAAAATATTAATTGCCTCTTTATTTGTAGTAGCCTCCAAAAAAACCCACAATATGGGGTATGAATGAATAAAATGATACATTAGCATATTAATGTAACGGAATACCATAGTGTTATAAAAATAGTAATGCAGAAGAAAGCAAAAAAAAAAAAGGAAAAGCAAGGTCTGCCAAATAAGGGAACCTTATGCCTACTGGATCCCCTCATAGACAGAAAGCAGTGGACCTTTCCCAAGGACATCTAAGGTGTTTCTGCAGGGCTTCCAACATTATTTAATGCCATTCTGGGGTCACTGGGTGCTAAATGGCACTACAGTGGATAGAGTGCCAGGACTGAGTTCAAATCTGACCTCAAATGCTTCCTAGTGTGACCCTGGGACTTAGTCCTGTTTGCCTCAGTTTCCTCATCTGTAAAATGAGCTAAAAAAAATGGCAAACCACTCAAGTATCTCTGCTGAGAAAACCCTAAATTGGGGTCATGAACAGTCAGACATGACTGAAAGACGACTAAACAACAGTGTTTTCAGGCTGCCTGTGAGCAGAGAAGGGAGAGAACGCGGTGTGGCAGTGAGGCCGTGGAGTTTGGAGTCAGGAGGGCTGGGTTTCAGTCTTGGCATTGCTTTTACTGCTGAAGTGACCCTGAGCAAGTTAATCTCTCTGGGCCGGTAAAAGGGCCCATAGCTGCACTTCAGCTATGCTCCCTACTACCTAGGTAACACTGGGCAAATCCCTTCTCTTTTACGGGCTTCACTTTCCTTATACGTAAAATGGTGGATCAAGACCTTCCAGTCTTCCAAGGCTTCCAATGTCCATCCCCATTCTAGATCCTACACTCCTAACCCTTAATCTCAAACAAGTAACATGTTCTCCATCATCATCTTCACCACCGTCTAGATTCCGGGTTGTGGTGGACATGATTAAGCCAGAGAAACAGGACCTGAGCGTGACAATAAAAGGCCTTGATTACATCGATGTCCTGGCAGGATCCAAGAAAGACTACAAATTGAACTTTTTTTCTTTCAAGGAGGGGATATTCTCTGTAAAGGTATGCAGACCACCAGCACTGTCCAGAGACTCTGGTCATTGACTTTCTCTCACCCCTAACAGCCAAAGTCCATAGAAAGTCTGGAACTTCCTATCAAGGGAATTTAACACCTGTCAACTATTCCCTTGCAGTTTGAGGGTGCCATGAGGCAGCTGGTTCCAGGGGCCATCCGACAGTCATGTCAGCACACGTGGCCTGTATGCTAACTGGCTTCTGATATCTGCCACCACTTGCACCCAGACCTTAATTCCTTATAGGCAGGTTGGTCAGGCCCCATGCTCCATGCTTGGCCTGGGCCCAATTCGGTTCAATCCCAGCAGTAATTAAGCTCCTCTTGAGCCTACGTGACATCTTTCAGATGGCAAACAACTTCTCAGTTCATTTGTAGATGAAAATATGGTGAGATTTCCTCTCTTACCTCCACCACCTGAGGTCCTGATATGGGGAAAGTCACTCTAATTTGGGGGTGATTTGTTCTCCTAGGGCTTGACCCCATACCAAGCCTCTGGAAAATATCACTGTAAAGCTAGTCTTTGGAAGTGTTCGAAGGGAAACTCTTTGTTCAGGCTTTCATCCTTATCAATGAGGCAAAATGCAGGAAGAAGATAACTAAGAGGAGTTTATTAAATATGTCAAGGCAGCAATGGGCTGACAGGCTGATTACTAGAGATCAGTAAGGGTTTCAAGGTGGAGACAGCTTTTACTGATAGCCTTCATCATGAGACAGAGCTCATTCAGCTCATTCAGACAGGTCCATATAAGCAGAAGGGGGGTGGGCCATTGTGTCACCCTCTCCCCAGCTGAAGTATCACAAGAGAATGAGGTTATAGATAAGGGGAATGGGCCTCTCTGTACTGGCTAACAGGTAGGGAATGACCTGCTGTGTGCTGGAGAGCAGGCAATACAAAGGCGGCAGCCTAGATGACACCAAGCAGGACTCACAGCAGTGCAGTCACTGAGTCAGCCTAATGTTCAGGGGAACAGACAAGGGGTCATCCAGACTCACTGGAATTCAGACTAGGGGGTGCAGTCCGATCTCTGAGTATTAATGGGCTGCTTGATTATTCCTGTATGTCTCATTTTATGTGGGCTGCTGTCCCACGGTCCCCAGGCTGGAGTTCATAGAAACCCTCCGTCTGGCAGACTGTTTTCTGCCTGCTGTATCAGGCTTCAGCAAAGGGACTCTAACTGAGGATAGACATGCAAAGGCTACTCACACATTGCCATATAGACTTGCCTGGCATGAGAAGCCTATGCCAGCGCAAAAGGTTGGAACGTTATAAGTTTACCTCACTTTATGGAACAGATCTATTCCCAAAAATGTTGACTATAAAATAAGTTTTCATCATTTTAATTATAATTTTCCATTAACCTACATGGAGGGGAGGGGGACAGAGAAAAGCATTTATTAACCACCTACTATGTGCTGGGCACTGTGCTAAGTGTTTTACAAATATTATCTCAGTTGATTAGGAAACTGGGGGTGTATTCTCCAGGGAAGCATCTTATTTACCCAATCACCAGATTAATAAAAAATAGTAATTTAAAATGCATCAAAACTTTTAAAGTGTTAACTTTTCCATATTTATAGGAAAAGCAGGCTTTGAGTAAAAAACACAAATATCATTCAATATAAGTAATAATACAAAATATGATGCTAGGAACTGAAAATGCCATAGCAGAAATTGTGTTCTTTGAATGCTGGATAATCACAGGAGAGAGATTCCAGGGAGATGAGAAATGAGAGGCAGAGGAAACCTAAAACAGTCTTTAACCCACCTTTACCTCAAATGTGTAAAGTAAACACAGATTTCTCAGCAGGTTAAGGTTTAGCAGGTCTTCCCTACCAATGCCTCTGATTTGTCTACTTAACAAAGGGTTGAGGCTATATCAGCCTTCTGAAAGGTTTTGCTCTATTTTCACATGTGCAACTTTAAAAATGTTTTATGCTTAACAAACTTAGCTCCTTTCATTCGTGATCTTGAACAAAAAGATCTTTTCACAGACTGAGGTATCAATTATCATTAAGATAATTATTTCCCTAACTCACTATTTATGTCAGTTGAGATTTTCATCTATTGCATATCCTTTAAGTGGATAAAAGATAAAAAGATTGTATACAAGATGCGGGCGTCCACTCTGGGTATAGGTAGAGCAGAGCTGGTAGCGTCAGTTCTAGTCCACAGCCCAGTCTGAAGCTGGCAGTGGAATAACTCAGGCAGAAATCCCAAACTGAAGGGAGCCTTGCAGTTCTGTCTGTTGCTCTACCAGCAGAGCTTCCCAGCTGGCTGCTAGGGGCTGATTCCAACAGCAGTTTACTGGCCATCCTGACAGGGGCAATCTCATAGCCCGTTGTCGAGACCCAAATCGACATCGGGAACTTGCAGAGCTCATAAGAGGAGAGCAGCACTCAGACTTTGCCCCTGAATCAGACCATTTGGGGAGCACTAAGGCTTATACGTTCCCAACCTAAGCTATCTCTAAAATACAATATTTAATATCTTGAGGAATCAGCAGTAGGTCTCAAGCAGACACAAGCACAGCCCAGACATTCCATTCAAAAGTGAGGAGAGTCTAACCCTGATGTAAAATTTGAAGTCAGGAAGGAGGCTTTAAAAATAAGCAAATAATAATAATGATGAAAAGAACCCCACTATAAATAACTATTGAGGCTCAAAACACAAACCCAGAAGGTGATGACTCCAAAATATCCAAAAACAAAGCCTCAGAGGAAAACAGCTTGGGCACAAGCTCAACTAGAATTCCTGGAAGAGATGAAACAAGCATTTTTAAAAGAGTTAAAAATGATTACATAATTGGAAGGACAGTGCCAAAAGAAACAAATAGAAAGGAAATGAGAGCTATGGAAGAAAGAATTGGAAACCTTGGCACAAGAGGTACAAAAAGTTATCTAAGCAATACAGTCTCAAAAAATTAGAATGAACCAAACAAAAATTACTGGCTATGAGACAACAAGAAATATTAAAACTTAGATTTTTAAAAGTCACATTACATACATAAATAAATATGAATGAGAGGAACAAGGAAGAAAAATTTTTTGCAAGTATGTTTAGGGGAAACATGAGTAGATGAGGGATAGAGAAGATCATAAAAGAAAAATTAGCAATTTTAATTACATAAAATTGAATATTTTTTCACAAATAATATCGGTACAATAAAATTAGAAGGGAAGTGATTATTTGAGGAAAATCTTTGCAGCAAGTTTCTATAATAAAGATATGGCTCCTAAGATATATGAAGAACTCTCTTAGCTATATAAGAAAAAAAGCCATTCTTCAATATGTTAAGTCAAAAGATGTGAACAAAGCAATTTTCAAAGGCAGAAATACAGATGTTCAATATCACATGAAAAGCTATTACAAGTTACTAATAATTAATACACATTAAGTCATCTCCTAAGTTCTACCTCACCTATCAAATTGCCAAACATGACAAAAAGGAAAATAACCATTGTTGACAGGGATGCATAAAGGCAAGTGCACAATGCCATTCTGAAAAGCAAATTGGAACTAGCTTCCAGCAGTCATTAAACTTGATTAAATATACCCCTATTAGGCCTGAAACAAAGAACAAGGAAAGAAGTAAAAGATTCCTATATTACAAAAATATAGTAATTCCTTATTGTAGGAAAGGACTGGAAACAAGTTAATGACTTCACAAATTATGGTTTGATGGAATGTTATTGCACTGTAAGAAATGGTGAAAAAAGGATGGTTGCAGAAAAAAAAATTAGGAAAACTGATAGAGTAAAGTGAGCAGAATCCAGGGAACAATTCCTACAATAACAATGACCTTGTAAAGACAAACAATTTTAAAGACTTAAGAACTCTGATCAATGCAGTAAGCAGCCACAACTTTCCAAGGACTGATGGGGAAAGCCCACTACATGTCTTCTGCCAGAAAGGTGGTGGGTTTAGGAAGGACACAATGAGGCATACCATTTGGGGCATGGCAAATTTACAGATGTGTTTTGCTTGACTATGCTTATTGGTTACAAAAGATAGTAGTTTGTCTTTTCTGGGGAGGGATGGGGGGATGTTGAGAGGCCCCAAAAAAAGTTATTGATAATATTGCCAAAAAGGAAAGAAAAGAGGGTCATTGAAGTATCTTTTTAAATGCACAGAAGAGACAAGAAAAGATGTTTGGTGGAAAAACAGACATGCCAGTTGTTTCTGTTGGTTGGTTTTTAAGACTGGCTTCCCCTATCATTCCTAGGCTGGAAATGCAGGTCAACCTCAATTCTAATTGGCACAAGAGCTGTGTTTTTCTCTAATTCTGAACTGGGCCATTTGCCTGCCCTCAGACAACCTGGTAGCCCCTCACCCCAATAAAATTAACTTATGATTGTTTTAGTCTAGGGTATCTGCCCCAGTTCCATGTGGCTTCCTTTCTCTGTAAAACTGAAAAAAAGCTTTAAAATGTCATAAATTTCTCTAAGCTTCTCCCTCTACCCTTGATTGCCAAGCTAGGAGGGTAGTTTACCACCCAGTTGAATTAAGTGCATTCAGCTATCCACAGGTTTGCCCTCCACCTCATCTCAGTCCCCAACCCCACCCTATCTGCCACCTTCAACTCTCTACCACAAAACACAACAGGATGTAATAAGATCAACTTTTGTAGTAAACTATGGTTTAAAAATATAAATAACCAGTGAACAAAATTTAAAATGGAAAAGAAACACTTAGTAATGAACCATGCCACCTATTGCATATAACAATAAAATAGAAGAGAGAAGCAGAGGGTGACAGATTCTCCAATGTTCTGGTGATTTCTCTGAGTAATCACAATTCAATCACTTTTTGCTGGATTCTCAAAATTAGCCAAACTGTGATCTGAAGAAGGTTACAAGAGTTTTAGAACCAGTCTTTTGGAGAGCATTCTCCTCCTGCTGCTGTTAGGGCACTGCCAATCTCATTTTCCAACTCTTACCTCCTGAGTTTCTCCAGAGAGATTTAAAAGCCACCACTATTTAAAAAAAAAAAAAAAAACCCAAAATGCTCTGCCCTCAGGCTCCAGTCTTGTGATAACTCCCTCTCTTCCAGAGCCAGGAAGAAATATATCTCGCAGGGTCTTTACCAAATTAGGTCCCCTCAGAAGGCAGCCAGTCCAAGCCTTCCAGGAAGTATTATTACAATTATATACTTCTGTTTAAAAATAAAAACAAACTGTAATGGAAATGTGTGTTGCAGTCTCTGTCTCCTCCTCCCTCACTTCTCCTATCTTCTGTCTCTATCTCTCTGTCTCTCTCTCCCTCCTCCTCCTCCCTCCTTCTTTTCTCTGTATGTGTCCCTTTGAATTCAGAATGAAAAACTTTTTTTAAAAAATGTATTTTAACTAAAAAAAAATAAAGAATATATGATCCTTAAAAGTAGAGATTATTCCATTGTACTAGAACATAGGAGGTGCTTGATAAATGATGTTCATTGGGGAAAAAAAGAAAAAGAAATGACATACTCCTAAAAGTAGAGTGTTTTTGTACATATATGTCATATCCTCCTGCATCTGAGAGCAAGGTAGTGTAGTAGAAAGATCTCTATATTTGAAGTCAAAAGTTCTAGATTTGAGTCGTGGCCCTGATACTTACCACATACGTGACCTTGGAAAGTCCCATTCCCTTTCTGGCCCTTGGTACATGAAGGAGTTAGTCTGGATGTTGTTCTAAGGTCCCTTTCGGCTCTAAATCTATAACCTTTTGATTAGATGGCTACTAGATGTCCCTCCATCTTTAAATCCTATACTCTACTGACACCCATGGATTATAGAGAAGGAAAGAACTTTGTCTAACCCCACAAGACTGAGGAAGAAGAATGTCCACTGGGCTAGAGCTCCTTTTTGTAATTGAATTCATTCAAAGGTCACTCCTACACTCCAGGACAAAACTTGAATCTGAGATTGTCTTTGCCTCTGAAGGACACAAGGAAAAGTCTGGCATAAAAATGGCAACAGTTTAATCCATCTTTTAGAAAAAACTTTTTTGGTCCCTTGACATGATAAGGTAATTAATGATAATAATATTAATAACCCTGTGGTTTTTCCATGGCCTATCATTTGTGTTAAGTAGTCATCTGTCCTCTTTGGTTTTTCTCCATTTTTGAGAGAAAATATTTTTCCTTGCATAATGAAAGTGTGGACAATGTATTTCATTCTTTTCTACAAGCCCATTTGTAGATTTTACCTTGACATGAAAAGGCACTTAGGGTGAAGATGTACACAAGTACATTCGAGAAGCTAGAGCCTGCAAGCTAATAACTCAATTGAGGGGATTACCTTTGCTTGACTCTATATTGTTTTAAGTGTAGCTCACAAAGTCAATGATTTTATGTGATATTATGTTCCCTAAACAATACGCTGTGTGAAAGGAGCCAAAATAAATCATTTTTTTCTACTAAAAAAAAAAAAGACTTTCCACTACTTCCTCCCATTAGATGGTGTCTCAGTAGCCTAGTGGCTAGAGTACGAGACCTTGAGTCAGAAGACCTGAATTGCAATCCTGCTTCAGATGCTCACTAGCTATGTGACACTGGGCAAGTTTACTTTCCTGTAAAATGACGATAGTGATACTATCTACCTCACAAGATCAGATGAGAGTCAGATGAGACGTTCTATGGGAGTGCTATTTGTTATTATTAAACATTTGATTGATGCTTGATGCATTTTTATACATCCCTCTCCTTTTCCAGCAGCTAGATGGTGACACAGTACACAGAGAGCTAGACTCGGAGTCAGGAAGACTCATCTTCCTGAGTTCAAATCTGGCTTCAAACACTGACTAACTGTGTGACCTGCCTTAGTTTCCTCATCTGTAAAATGAGCTGGAGAAGGAAAGGGCAAATCACTCCAGTATCTTAGCCAAGAAAATCCCAAATGGGGTCCCAAAGACTCCGACACAGCTGAAAAGACCTAAACATGTTTCTCATGAATCTTCCCCTTACCCTCACCAAAGAACCTGTCATAAATAACACCCGAGTATACCTCAGCAAAACACACTGGCCACATAGGACACCTTGAGCCTTATCCTCCACCTAAAGCCCCACGACCTTCCTGAGGAGAGGAGAAGAGGGAGGGACATTTAAGTCTGTCCTCTCAAGTCACTTCAGTTTGGTTAGTCTCTTCTACACACACACACACACACACACACATGCATATACACATATACATGCACATACATGCACATGCATATATATACACAGACACATACACATACATGCACACATACATACACTTACACACACTTACAGATATACATACAGACACACACACACACAAATATATACTTTCCAGTGACTGATCTATTAATCAGATTTAAATATCGAACAGCCAGCATCTACCTGGCAAGTCTAACATTCAGGCCCTACCTCTTTTTTAACTGATCCATTTTATTTTACCACATCATAAAAAATCCCAATATACTCCCAATCAAATCCCCCCACTATGATATCCAAACCATGAAAAGCAAAACAGCCTAAAAGAAGGGCCATGATTTATCCTGCCTGCAATTGAATATTTTTTTAATTGAGCTTTGTCTTCATTGAAAGTGACCTTTACATAATTGCGTATTTGGTTCATTCTGCATCACTACAGTTCAACACAGACTTATTGGAGTCCTTCACATTCAGCCTTCTTTACATCACGGCATTACTCATAAACTATAATCTTTTTGGCCACTCTCCGTTGCTGGGCACATGATTTGCTTCCAACCTTTATAAATAGTGCTACCGTGCATATTTTTGTACAGCTCTGTGCATTCTGATTGTACATGACCTCACTGAGTTATGAACCCAAGAGAGTTATTGTTATTTCAAAGGATACGAATGTTTGGAACTTTTCTTACGTAATTCAAATGTGATTTCCAAAATAGTTGGTAGTTAGTATTTATAGAGTACTTTAAAGATGACAAAGTATTTTACAAAATATCATTGATCCTTACAACATCTCTGAGAGGTAGGGGTTATTTGTAGATAGGGAAGCTGAGGCAAACAAATTAATTCACTTGCCCAGGGCCACATAGATCGTGTCAGACCAAATTTGAACTCAGTGCTCTTGATGCTGACTCCATTTACTTCACCATCTACCTGCCTGTCTAGTTCTAACTTGCAGTGAATTATATGTCTGTGTTCCCAAATCCTACCAGCATTTAATTTTTCCATCTTATCAAGCCCTTTCAACTTCAACATAGAGAATATTAAAAGTGTTGGGCTCTCACAATTTCTCGGGCATTATTGGACCATGCACGTCCTCAGTAGGTACTACGTCAGATAGATTCTCCCTCTGATATCCCGACTCTATCACATCTCTTTTTTATAAGTTTTTATTGATATTTTCTGTTTCCTTCATCACCATAGTCCTAAGTATCCCTCCCCTTCTGTCTCCCAGTGAGCCATCCCATATGACAAATATTTTTTAGAAAAGAAAAAAAGTCAATGCAGCTGATCAATACATTGAAAAAGTCCAAAATTACGTGCAATGTGTAATACCTGTGAACCTCCCACCTTCTCAAAAGAATAGTTTCAGGGTAGCCTTTTATATGTCTTCATTCAAATCCTGGTTATCTTTATAGTTTTGTTACATTTCCTTTTGGTTTTTTGCTGTGTATTTCCATTTATATTGTTGCAGTCATTGTGTATATGCTTACTTCCTTCGGTATCAGTTCATGTAGATCTTTCCATGCTTCTCTGTATATCTAGACTACTTCACTTGGTGATCTCATCAGCTCCCACAGATTTAATTAATATTTCTATGCCAATGATTCTGCCCTAGCCTCTCTGCTAATCTCCAATCTTGCATCTCTAGCTGCCCTTCAGACATCTTGAGCTGGACATCTAGTAGATTTCATAAACTCAACATGTCCAAAACAGAACTCAATATCTTCCCCCTCAAACCTCTTGACTTCCTACCTTTCCTATTACTATAGAGAGCAATACCCTCCTTCTCTCCCTCAGGTTCACAACCTAGGAGCCTCCCTGACTCCTCATTATCTCTCACCCCCCATATCTAAGCTGTTGCCAAGGCCTATTGATTTCATTTTTGCAACATCTCTCGAATATATTCCCTTCTCTCCTCTGATACTACACTACCACTCCCCTGGCACAGGCCCTCGTCCCCTCACCCCTGGATGACTGCAATAACCTACTGGTGGATCTGCTTGCCTCAAGTCTCTCTCTCTCCACTCTATCCTTCAAACAACCATCAAAGTGATTTTCCCAAAGCACATTTCTGAGTATGTCACCCTACCAATACTCAGTAAACTCCAATGGCTCCCTATCACCTCCAAGATCAATATAAAATGCTCTGTTTGACATCCAATTCCTTTATAACCTACCCCCTACCACTGCCTTTACAGTCCTAGTGCCTTCCCTCTCTTAACTATCTCCTGTTTATCCAGTACATATAGCCTGTTTATCCAGTACATATAGCCTGTTTGTAAGTATTTGTTTTCTTATTGTATCCCCTAGTAGATTAGGAGTTCCTCAAGGACTGCCTTTTGCCTCTTTTTATATTCCAAGCCCTTAGTACAGTACCTGGCACTGTTTATTGACTTACTTAGACACCCACACATATGTAACATATATATATGCATGTATGTATGCATGCATGTGTACAAATGTTCTTCAAGCATGATTCCTAAAGCACGCCCACTCTTCCCACTGACTTCGTATGTATCAGTGGGAACATTTGTCCTGGGTTTATGTGGAAGATGCTCTTTTGTAACTCTTATTTCTATACTAATTTACTAAATGCCTTTGCTTTGGGAAAAAGAATAAGAAGAAAAGGTCTTGCCAGAGCAATTCGTTAGCCTCTGACAGCTGCTCTTAAAATGAGCATTCCCTCCATCCTTTCCATCCACACATCTGCATTTGGTTTTTTACCCCCTTTGGCACCGAAGACCCAGAAAATGCAGGGGAAGACAGCTAAGGGTTGAGCAGCAAAGGGTTATCTCTATGATCTCAATTCTCCCAGGGCTTCACATTCATTTCAGCCACAGTGAGCTAATGGTCCTCTGGGTCTAACCTGCTTGCTCTCCTACTCTGTCCCTGTGACCTCAGGTGATCTTCCGCAATGAAGTAAACAATGAGTACCTCTTCTACTTGGTGACTTTCAAGGTCCTCTCCTCAGGGATCATTAAGACAATCGAGATGAGCACCTTTGTTCGACAGAGCACCTCAGCCTCCATCAAAGTGGAAAACCCACTCCCGTACTCTGTCGTCTTCACCACAGACTGCCGAGTGCCCGATATCAGCGTACCCTCTCAGTTTGCAGTGCCACCCAATTCAGAGGTATGGAGCACAACTACATCTGATCTGGGGCTATTGGCATCTGGACTTTTTACGTGTGGCATTATCATTCTCTGATTGGTTAGAGTTTGGAGTGATTAGAAACGTGGTGAATTCATTTCCTTAGAGCAAATCTCTTTTGGTTTTTTCCTTCACAATTCTAGTCCTGTAGAAGTGGTTGAAGCTGCTTAATAATGACTGAATTAATCAAGAAAATGGACCAGATGTGAGGTTCTGACCACCTTTCGGGGAGGTGGGAGGAGTCTGTTTTTCTTTTAGTATCAATCATGAGTGATGTTCTAGGCATAGGCAAAGCCTCCACCAAGTTAAGCTTGGTGGCTTGCATTTGGAATATGCATTGGCCTGTAACTGCTAACTCTGGTCTCCAGCAGTATGGAAAAGGCAGAAGCGTTTTATTGAATAAAGAGCCCACAGATAGAGGAGCCCAAGATACTTCAGCTTGGAAAAGAAGGACCAAGTCACTGAGTCCCTAAGTCAGTCCCAAGCACATGCCCCAAGGAACAAGCAACTGCCACCCGCTTGAGGAAAGTCATGCACTCTGTGGGCCTTAGGGTTTTTTCCAACCCTCCAGTGAAGAAGTCTAGACTTCTCTGCTTGACCAGAACTTCTTTTTTCTCTATCAGGGTACAGTAACATTTGATTTCCAACCTCTGAAAGCTGGGGAGACTGTTGGGCGACTGAATCTACACCAGAGTGATCTGGGCACCTACCAGTATGAACTCAATCTTAAGGCCATCCCAGGCCGGCCTGAGAAACCAGTCTACTTCCAGGCTGCTCTGGGTAGCAGCCAGAGTGTTAATGCTAGGTTCATTAACTACACCCGTCAGAAGACAGAATATTCATGTAAGGTGAGTGACCTGGCCCACCTCCTTGGGGCCAGAAGCTCAGGCTCCAAAGGACACATTAAGGAGGGCACAGAAGCCCTAGGAAGCTAAAGTTCGAAGAAACTTGGGCTTCTCTTTTCACATAGGCACCTGTGGCAGATCAGAACTGAACTCGAAATTTCCGGGGTAGTTTAGCCTAGTGGCAAATTAGTGCCCAATCTATTGTCTCCTTCCATTTCCTGTCTGCCACTGGTCCGCTCAGCCTACCAACTGGGAAACACACACACACACACACACACACACACACACACACACCTCAGTTTTGTTGCTTCCTGCATGCTCAACGGGTCACTTAAGACTCATAAGGTGGAGAAAATGCCATGAGCCAAATCTACCCTTCCACAAACAAACTAAGCTTCATCTTTATCTACCAGTTTTTTGGTAAGTTAGCCATATTAGATTCAAGTTCACTGTCTAGAGAGTAAAATTCATTGATTCTGGATAGAAAAGCCTTTATAATATAAGTAAAAATAAATAAAATAAAAATAGCCACCCAACAGGGTAAATAATAAAATCAAACACCCAACGAGAAATCTCCAGCGTCACCTTCCGTTTCACTTCCTCCTAAGCCAGAGGGCTCCAACCCCAACAGAAATGGGAGCCTCTAACATACACAAAAAGAATCCTTGTGGGCTAGAGATTGACTTAAGAGAACCACATATTGAGAGTATCTATGTTTTATTGCATTTTTATTGATTTTGCTAAATACTTCCCAAAGTGTGTTATGGAGTAGGTCATATGTTTGGCCTCTCTACTCAGTCACATTTTGAAAGTGACTCATTGCATTTAAAACTCACAAGGTTGGAGACAACATCCACCAAAAACAAACACTGAACAAATTCAGAAGATGCCAAGTCACAAAGTAGTTTGCCCCTGCTTCCTTGTTCCCTTCCTTGTTCCCTCCCAGGAACTATGTAGGCTAATATTATTCTAAAGACAATTAGGCAGTGGATTTCTAGGAGGAGTCAGCTCTTAAAGAGATCTGGGATAATAGGATTAAAATGTGTTCTCTTGCATCTCAACTCACTAAGGGATCTCCAAGAATGGATATACTCCCCATATGATTTCCCTTTGTGTACTACGCTTTTCAGCCTAAATATTTGCCAAGACTTTCTCTCTGATTCTGGGTTTTCTGTATGCTCCCATTTCAGACTGACAACCAAGATTTCCATGTGGAGAAGCTCGTCTATGCACCCCCAGGAGCCCAAGGAGGCAGCGAAGTCAATGTAGAAGTCAACTTTGAACCTAGCCAGCTAGGTGAAATAAGGGGCATGCTCTATCTCTCCTCTGTCACGGGAGGGGAATATACTATCCCACTCATTGGACTGGCCCAGTACCCCAAACCCCAAGGTCCTATCCAGATCAGAGCAGGTTCCAGCACTATCATCCCCTTTAAAAATGTCTTCTACCATCAAATGTCCTATTCTTTCATTGTAGAGAGCTCAGCCTTCACTGTCAAAGCCATTGATACTGTGCGCTCGAAAAAAATCAACAACATTACTGTCTCCTTCGAAGGGAACACTTCAGGCCACAAAACTCCCATTACCTCCAAGCTCATTGTGTCCTGCCTCAATGCCACTGGCAATGAAGCAGGAATCAAGTGGATCTATTATCTGAAAGGGGTCACCCCATAGAATTAACCAGGAGTCAATTGCTTGTAAATTAAATCAAACCATTTTCCTTGGTCTTCTGGCATCATTGGTATTTTCTGAGCTCTGTAGTAAAGATCTTTTAGACCACTGCCCCAACCAAAGCCCATCCTCCACGTGGTTTCCTCTTCCTAAAGCCACAGGTTCTTGGCAGTTGAGAAAAACAGCAGAGAGATGAAACCCTCTTAAAATTTATCATCTGTTGGCCAAACTCACTGGATATTATATGTGTCAACCCTGTAGGGTTTTTCCTAACTAAGAATGATAGAAGTAGCCCCATTCTTCTTTGTAGTATACAAGTCCCTATCAAATATAGCATCTATTCATAGTCATATGAAGATCTATTTTGGTGGGTTTTTTATTTTAAATTTTAAATGATTTGGTTATTTATGAAATATATACTTTTCTACAGATTTCTGAAAATCCTCAAACCTAACTATCCAATAAAGATCTCAGTTATTAAGAAAACATTGTGTTATTACCTATAAGCCTCCACTCAGTCGTGTATCCCATCACTCAGCATCCCAAGTGACCACCTGCTGGTATCTGTATGCCTTCAGCCAATGCTATGTTTAGACACAGCATGAATCCAAAAAAATGATCATTTTATTAAAAGAGGGGCAAGCCAATGCCCAGCCTTCAAGCCAAGGTGTTTTGAGGGGAGAGAGGAATTGCTCTAAGGCATGCCCACCTGCTTGTCACCCTCACACTTGCTTTCCAGGTGTGGAGGCTCTCAGGACTCCAACTATCTCCGTCCTCATCACAGAGCATCCCTGGAAAATTCCATGGATCTAAATTGCTGCAAAGTAGATTCATTCCCTGTAAATCATGTAACTAAACCTGCTGTGTGGCCCAGGGGTGAGAGCTATGGAAATAGGGGAGCATGAAAGCTCTTCCTAGATCCTGGATTCCTGGATCCATCCATTGACCAACTGGACTTGGGTCTGGAGGTCTCATGGAAGCCCTGAGGGTTCCTCACCGCACACACTCGTGTAGTAGTAAAAGCCCTAAGGGAGAATGCCAGGAGCAAAGTGACTTCAAAGGTAAGAGCCTGTTATCTCCAGGAGGAAGGCCCAGGTGTCTCCTCCTCATCCTAGGTCACAAATCTCCTTTCAAAAGGACCACATACCAGTGCAATAGCTTGAATCTAGAACTGGTTTGCAGGAATAAAGAGCTAACATCAAAGTCAGAAACTTTTAGCTGTTATTCCAACATTGATAAGCTACAGAAGGATGCATATTATTTCGTGTTCTCTCAGACACACCTTAGATCTCCTCTGGGACCCAAAAGGATGATCACTGTAAAATATTCCATCTTTGGGGATTTTCCCAGCATACCCCCAAATGTACTTTTCTGTTGTTCCCCAAAAAATAAACTTTGAACTAAAGATGTTCAGGTAAGTCCTGAGCCCGGGGATGGCTTTACTTCATCCATAGCCAGAGACACAAACGATGAAGGTTGGGAACAGAGACTTCCAGGATGAAGAAGAAAGCCCTGGGCTTCTGTCAAACCAGCAGCTTTAACATCCCTTGTCAGAACCACAGCCCGGGAGTCAGCTAAGCCACGTTAAATATAATAATAACTTTAAGGTTTAAAAAGTGCTTCACAAATATCTCACCTGAGCCTCACAACAACCCTGTGAAGCAAGTACACTTATCATTCCCATTCTGCAGATGAGGAAACTCAGAAGAGGGTAACTGGGCCAGGGTCACACAGCAAACACCTGAGGCAGCGTTGGACTTCCAGACTCCGGGTCTGGCACCTTGTCCATTAGAATGTTTAGCTTCCTAAATGAACATAAAGGATGGGGTAGTTCGAGGAGGAAGCCAACAGGGCAGATCCCTGAGTTTAATTCCCAGCACCACAGCTGACCTATTTTGGAGGGGGCAGTTATATGGCACTTTGTAAGATTTCAAAGAGAAGGTAACTCTCGGTTCTAAGTACTATCATTACCCTATGGGCCTAAGAATTTAGGACTGGGTGAGCTAAGCAGCTAGGAGAGCACGACAAGAAGGAATTCTTTAATACGACTTCCTATGGAACCATGAACAACCTGGGTAACTTCTCTAGCTCTGAGCTCCCACCCAAAGATCTAGGAACTTCGGTGTCTGGCCCTGCCACCAAGCACAGTTATCAGCTTCCCTGTAAGCACACAGGCTCACAAAGTTCAAAAGAGGAACCGTTTTATTTACAAAATAATGAAACAGGTGATCCTGTTCTGTAATTCTGCCATTGTCCCTGATGTCCAGCAGATGGCGTTCATTCCTTCCCACCACTGGTCCATTCAGAAAGTGTCCCAAAGGCCGGGGAGAACACTCTCACAAACAGGTCTCTGTCTCCAATGACATTTAGGAGCCTAATGGTTCAGCACCTTTTATCTTCTCTCTCCCTCTAGCACCAAGCACTCCCCCACTTCTCTAGCTGTTCAGAGGTTGTTAAGTCCTGTCTGACTCTGTGACCCCATTTGGGGTTCTCTTGGCAAAGATACTGGCACAGTTGGTCATTGCCTTCTCCAGCTCATTTGGCAGATGAGGGAACTTAGGCAAACAGAGTTAAGTGACTTGCCCAGGGTCACGCAACTAGTGTCTGAGGCCAGATATGAACTCACAAAGATGAGTTCCTGAAACCCAAGCCCATGCTCTATCCACTGAGCCACCTACCTTCCTGAGAGTCCCTGGTTCAATTCCAACTCCCCTTTCTTCCCCCTGGGCATATTATTCAAATTACCCCAGGCTGCTTCCTGTAACTTCTAGAAAAGAGAGAGATGGAGCTTGTGAAAAAAGCTTTGTAGATCCAGCTACAGAAAATCTGACTTTCCTTGACATAATAACTGATACCTACAAAGTTTGCTAACGTTTGCAAAAGTACTCTCCATACATTATCATATTTGATCTCACAACCACCATGTGAGGTCAGTGCTATATTTTTTCCCATTTTACAGATAAGAACACATCTCAGATTAGATAATCATCATGATGTGGCTAGTACCAGAGGTAGGATCGAAAGCCAAGTCTTCCCTGATTATTAAGCCATCATTTTCATTATACCGTGATCCCGCTCACCACAGATGTCTCTCACTCCCCCATTCCCCTACATGATCCCCATCCTAAAGATGTAGGGGAAGAGAATTGGTCATGGGCCCCTCATCAAATGACCCTCCTCCACCCCTCCCCATCTACCTCATGAGTAGATGTAAGGAGCAAGGCACAGTGACTGTGGGATCTTAAACCCCTCACATTGGATTGCATTCATCGCTTGTGAACAACAAGAAACCTTGAAGGGTTCACATTCTGAATGACTTATTCATAGGTTGTCAAAGGTAAGAAACCGGAAGTGACCTCGACCCTTTAGAGAATTTAATGAAACAAAACAAAGTATTGTTAAGTGTCAAAAATCAGACATTGTTCCATGCGTTTTATATCTGCTTTACTCTGTGATTTTATTCGGCAACCATATTCTGTATTCTGGGTAACAAACCTAAACCCCTTCTCTCTCTCTCTCTCTCTCTCTCTCTCTCTCTCTCTCTCTCTCTCTCTCTCTTTCTCTCTCTCTCTGTCAATGAAGAAGCTCTTCAGTTCAAAAGTTCAGTCTCTTTCTATCTCCCCCCACCCCGTCTCTCTCTCCTCTCTATCTCTTTGTCTCTCCTCTCTGTCTCTCTCTGTCTCTGTGTGTGTCTCTCTGTGTGTGCCTCTCTCTCTGTCTCTCTCTCTGAAGTCAGATACCAAAGACTTAAGCTTTCCCACAATCACTATTAAGAAAAATTCTCATCTCAATCCTCTCATAAAACATAAAGCCTTTGTAAGGTGTGAGGAAAGAACATGATAACGTGCCCTAAAAATTGTGTGCTTGACCTACCCTCCCCCTAGCCTGCTTACTTCAGCAGGCAGGGATCCTACCCTGAAATCAAAACACAAAACAGTTCAAAACCTTTTCTGAAGATGCTTTCACTCACAATCACTCACGGTCAGACTGTGCATTAGCTTAAGGATAGCACAAAATCCAACAGACCTGAAAGACGTACAGCTCTTGGGAGAGAGCTCAGCAGGTATCACATCCAAGTAAAGGAAGGCTGGCAAATGAAGGCCAGCTTACCAAAGTCAAAGCTGGATACACATTTTTGCTAGAGTGGCTGCCAAGATGGGCAGCATTGTGAAGCTGGCATAGGTTTTGCCATGGAGACTAATCTAGTTGACAAACTAGTAGGCCTCCCAAAAGGAGTGAATGATAAGTGCGTGACGATGTGATTGCCACCTGCAGAAAAGGGCCAGGCCACCATCATCAGTGCCTATGCTCCCACCATGGTGACTCTGATTAGGACAAAGAAAAACTTTATGAAGACCTGGAGACTCTCATCAATGTGTCAAAAGAGGACAAGTTTATAACGCTGGGAGACTTTAATGCCAGAGTAGACACAGACTATCGACATGGCAGAGAGTCCTGGGGAGGAATGAAATCAGAAGCAGCAACCGTTAGTACTTAACACTTGTGCATTTCACGACCTTTTTATTCCCACCACTGTCTTCTGTTCACCTAAAAGTAATAAAACTTTGTGGATGTGCCCTCACAGCAAACACTGGCATTTAATTATCATGTAAGAGTAAGAGACAGACATGATGTGAGTGATGAAGGTGACATGCAGCAGGGAGGGCTGGATAGATCATAAATAGAGTTAACCTCTCCAAGCTAAATATTTGAATTCAACAAAAGCAGCAGGTAAGATGATTAGGTTTAGTGTCAACAGGTTAGTTCAGTTCTCTGTGCATGAACAGTTTGTTGCTAACTGGGAGGGAAAGCTGAGCCAACATTGGGTTGGCAACAGTGGAGCAGAAAAGGAGTGGGCAGCTTTCAGAGATTTGGTATACAGCTCTCCATTTACTCATCTGGGCCAGAACACTCACAAACATCAAGATTGGTTTGATGAAAATGATGGGGAAACTCAGAAGCTGATAAATGAAAAATGAGAATTCTGTAGGGTTTACCCTACAGAACAGGTAGTTTGTCCATCTCTAAGAAGCCAGCCTTTAACTCCACCAAAGTAAAGTGCAAGTGAAGCTTAGATAGATGCAGGATTCTTATGTCAGTAAGAAGGCAGATGAAATTCAGTTTTATGCTGATAGTAACGATCCAAAGTGCTTTGATGATGCCCGAAGACTATTTAGAGTCAAAGACCTATGGTACATGTCAACTATTCAGCACTGATGGAGCCACATTGATTATTGGTAAGGACATGGTCCTGGGTAGATGGGACTTCCATAGCATTCTCAACAGAACCATCAACAACCAATGCTGAAGCCACTGACCACATACCTCAGGTTGAAGTCAATTTCTCTTTAGCCAAACTTCAAACTGAAGAAAAGGTTCTGAATGCCATTAGGCGCCTCTTGTGTGGCAAAGCACTTGGTGCAGATACTATTCCAGCTGAAATTTATAAGGCAGGGGGTCCACCACTCATACAAATACTGGCTGAAATCTGGGTTACATGACAAGAGGAGGTTATTCCCCCCAGAGTTCAAGGATGTCTCTATTGTCCATCTCCTTAAAGGAAAAGGAAATAGATTGTGACAATCTATGACAATCACAGGGGGATCTTTCTCTTAGTCATTGCCAACAGATTTTTCCCAGAGTCCTACTTACTAGACTGTTTTAAAAGATAGTCATCTACCCAAGAACCAGTATGACTTCTGAAAAGGCCAAGGAACAGTCAATATAGTGTTTGCTGCCTGAAAACTCTAGGAGAAATGCCAAAACAGGATATAGGTCTGTACACAATACTCATCAATCTGTCCAAGGTCTTTGATACCATCAGTCATGAGTGCTTGTGAAAGATCATGGCAAAATTTGGCTGTCCAGAGAATTTTTCCAGTATTGTATTCCAGTTCCATGATGGCATGCTCAAGACAAGTTCTAGATAATGGACAATGCTCTCACACTTTCCTAGTCACCAAAGGAGTGAAGCAGTGCTTGCTCCCATGTTTTTTTAGCATAATGTTCTCAGCAATGTTATTAGATGTCTTCAATGACGACAAAAGTAACATCAAGGTCAGCTACAATACTGATGGTAAATTATTTAACTTGAAAAGACTACAAGCCATGACTAAAGTGGAGGGAGAGTTGGTGCATGACTTTTTGTTCCCAGATAATTGTGCACTCAATGAGGCTTCTGAGGCTAAGATGTAACAGACCATGGGTCAATTCTCTGCCACTTGTGCTAATTTTAGCCTAACAACACTAAGAAAACAGAGGTGCTCTACCAGCCAGCACTGCACTATCTATACATGGAACCATCTGTCACAGCAAATAGAGAAATTTTGAATGCTGTGGATAAATTCACTTACATTGGCAGTATACTTTCCAGGAATGCCCATATAGATGAAGAGGTTGACACATGCATTACCAGAGGTCACCCAGTGTTTTGGAGACTCTGAAGAATGGAAGAGAAGAAGTATTAGGCTACCTACCAGACTGAAGGTCTACAGAGCCATTGTGCTGACCTCATTGTTGTATGCCTGTGAAATCTGGACAGTATACTAGTACCATGCCAGGAAACTGAATCACTTCATTTGAACTGTCTTAGGAAGATTCTGAATATCACCTGGCAAGAGAAGGTACTGGACACTGAGGTCCTTTCTCAAGCTGAACTACCAAGCTTTCAAACTCTCCAATAGGCTGGCCAAGTTATTAATTGCTAAACCTAAAAGACTATTTTATGGAGAGCTCACAAAAAGCAAGAGCTCATACAGAAGTCAGAAGAAACAATACAGGGACAGTCTCAAGGTCTCTCTGAAGAGCTTTGGAATTAATTGTAAGACATGGGAGGCACAAGAACACCCAGCATGGCATGTCCTCATCAGAGAAGATGCTCAAAAGAAACACAAGATGCACAAATTTAGAGCCATCTTCACTCCAAATATTTATATGGACTATTTGTGCTTAACCTGTGGTAGAATCTTCTGAAGTCAGGTTAGTCTCATCAGCCACAGTCAGACACACTGTAACTTGACCCTCAACATAGTGATATCATCTTGGTCCTCTTCGAGCATGAAGGGCAACGAGTCAACCCATAAATGGCAGTTCTCTGCTCTTCTATCCTTTCCTTTCTTCCATGATGCCTTCTGTAACCCTCCTTCTATCCTTAGTAAACTTCCCTTCACATTAGACCTCTTATTCTCATGAGTGTTTCATCTTGGCACTCATGGAAACCTGAATTCCATCCTCCTCCTTGCCCCGCCTTCTAAGTGTATGAAGTTTTTAAAGAGGATAAGCGCCTCTGGTGGGAGGGCTGCTCATCCGCCTTTAGTGTCCAGCTGGCATTCAACTCCCACCTGGGACTCCAAGAAGCTGGACAATGCCAGCAGCCACACCGAGTAAACTGTCTTGACAGATGGGCTAAACCAGGTGGAGAGTAACCAAGGGGTCTCAAAACTGTCAGTGACTGTAAGGGGAGGCTATCTATCCCAAGAATGTGAATACTTCCCCAGATGACGACCAATGACCATGGAAGTGCTGGAAGCAGGCTCTGTGGAGCACTTTGAGCTTGGTTAGACATCAAAGATGCCAAGGTCAACGGATGCATCCCAGGCCATTGAGGTCATTATTTTTGTTTTGGCTTTAGACTTCAATGACTCTAGAAGAGAGAGTGAGGCTGACAACTTTGGCAACTCTACCTCACTTCAATCCAGTCAAGACATCACTCCATGATGTCATCTGTCCTCCTCTAAAACAAAAGACAAACAGCAGCAACAACCACTCTGCCCACCTCTCCCCACCAAGACCAGAAAACTGCATCTAGAATTGTCTTCAGTCCTGGATTGACCTTTTCTTATGACCGCAACAGAGTGGGCCGAGAGGAGGTCCGTTGCACTTTCAGACTCTTCCTCTGTTCCCATTAATCACTAACCTTTCCTCATTTTAAGTTTATTCCATATATATACATTTGCAGTGTCTGTCCAAGATTTCATTTGAACATCCACATACATGTGTGAAAAATATATGTGTGTGTGTGTATAAAACATACACATATATAGGTGAATGAGCTATATGGATTTATCAACCCAACTGCATATCATAGTTTGTAAATAGGCTTTCTCATCCACTTGGTTTTTTCTGTGTAGGTAGACCAAACTCTTTTGAGCGGCTATAGATGTCATTTAGGAGACTGTACAACAATCCAGGGCTTAGTTCCATCAGCACAATGTTATAGGCAGATAGTAGCTTCTGAAGGACCTCATCAATGGGTACTTTTTTGTAATAATAGTAGCTAACATTTACATAGCACTTTATGGTTTAAAAATAATTTCCCTGTTTTATCTCATTTGTTACAACAACCTTGGGAGATAGGCGCTATTATCATTCTCCTTTTGTAGCAGGGGAAACAGAAGCAAGCAGTGGTTAAATGACTTGCCCAAGATCACACAGCTGTGTTTGAGACAGGATTTGAACGAAAGTCTTCTTGCCTCCAGGCCCAGCAGTCTATCTGCTGCTTCACCAGCTGCCCACACGTACAAAAACGTTTATGGTAACTTTTTTTAAAAAAACTGGCAAAGAACTGTAGTCAAACAAGTTTCTATCAATTGGGGGTTGGCTAAACAAATTATTGTGTATGAATGGATGGAATACTATTGAGCTGTGGAAAGGCGAAAGGGTCAGTTTCAGAGAAACTGGGGAAGACCTTCATGAACGGATGCAGAGTGAAGTGCACAGAACCAGAAGGACCAAGACCCACAACCAGTAAGGGTGAAGCCACTTTAGAAAGACTTCAGAGCTCTGAAGGGCGCAATGACCCAGCACAAGTCCAGAGGACCCTCCAGCTGACAGAAGACACAGAATGGGAGGTTCCCCAGGGTCAGGGGGGCAGTGCCAGAACGTGTCTTGCCCAGTTTCGCAGAGTTTGGTTGTCCCTAGAGGGGGGTGGGGAGGGAGAGAACATACATGCTTGAAGAAATAAGGAAAACCACATAAAAGCCACAGGGAGCGGTCTGGAGTCAGGACCATGCAAGCGCAAGTCCAGCCTCAGACTTTTAGCAGCTGTGCCCTTGGGCAGTCGCTTCCCCTCCGCCTCGGTTTCCCCATCTGTAAAATGGGAAGAATGACAGCACCCAGCGTGGTGGTAAAGCGCTATAGAAGTGCTGGTTATTACATAAAAGGCCAAAGACTGCAGGAGTGGAGGGGAGGGGCTCAAAGCTCCCCTCCCAGCCCCTCCTCCCCCTCAGTATCACAACTTCACCGAGAGACAGCCACGTGCTGGAAATTGAAGGCTCCTCTCGCGGGGCAGAGGCTGCCCTCTGACGTCAGGGGGCGTGGCCTGGCATCGGCAGGGGCGGGCCTGAAGGGGCGGGGCCTCGAGCTGCGGAAAGCGGAAGCGGCCTGGGGCGGGTCATGTGACTCGAGTAACATGGCTTCCGCCCCGTAAGCCGCTTCCGAGCCGGAGCCTCGGGTGGGAACGGAGCTAGAGCCCTTGTAGCCGGGTCCCCGGGGCGCGCCAGCCGCCGAGTGCGCACGCGCGGGAGGCGGGCTCCGGGCCGGGCGGCGGCGCGGAGCCTCGTCCCCGCCGGTTCCCCGGGCTCCCGCCCGTCCTGCTCTCCCGCCCCTCCTCGCCCTCGCCGCCGTCATGAACGCGGAGAAGGACTTCGCGCCCCTCACGCCCAACATCGTGCGCGCCCTCAACGACAAGCTGTACGAGAAGAGAAAGGTGGCGGCGCTGGAGATCGAGAAGTAAGAGCCGGGGGGCGGGGCGGGGAGGGGGCGACCCGGGGGTCCTAGTGCGAGCCCCTCCTCACACGGCCGGGAAAGCCGGCGCTGGTGCGTTGTCGGTGGAGCGGAGCTGGGGGACAGCAGGGGCGCTGGTGCGTTGTCGGTGGAGCGGAGCTAGAGGAAGCAGGGGCGCTGGTGCGTTGTCGGTGGAGCGGAGCCGGGGGACAGCAGGGGCGCTGGTGCGTTGTCGGTGGAGCGGAGCTGGGGGACAGCAGGGGCGCTGGTGCGTGGTCGGTGGAGCGGAGCTGGGGGACAGCAGGGGCGCTGGTGCGTTGTCGGTGGAGCGGAGCTGGGGGACAGCAGGGGCGCTGGTGCGTGGTCGGTGGAGCGGAGCTGGGGGACAGCAGGGGCGCTGGTGCGTGGTCGGTGGAGCGGAGCTGGGGGACAGCAGGGGCGCTGGTGCGTGGTCGGTGGAGCGGAGCTGGGGGACAGCAGGGGCGCTGGTGCGTGGTCGGTGGAGCGGAGCTGGGGGACAGCAGGGGCGCTGGTGCGTTGTCGGTGGAGCGGAGCTGGGGGACAGCAGGGGCGCTGGTGCGTTGTCGGTGGAGCGGAGCTGGGGGACAGCAGGGGCGCTGGTGCGTTGTCGGTGGAGCGGAGCTGGGGGACAGCAGGGGCGCTGGTGCGTTGTCGGTGGAGCGGAGCTGGGGGACAGCAGGGGCGCTGGTGCGTTGTCGGTGGAGCGGAGCTGGGGGACAGCAGGGGCGCTGGTGCGTGGTCGGTGGAGCGGAGCTGGGGGACAGCAGGGGCGCTGGTGCGTGGTCGGTGGAGCGGAGCTGGGGGACAGCAGGGGCGCTGGTGCGTGGTCGGTGGAGCGGAGCTGGGGGACAGCAGGGGCGCTGGTGCGTGGTCGGTGGAGCGGAGCTGGGGGACAGCAGGGGCGCTGGTGCGTGGTCGGTGGAGCGGAGCTGGGGGACAGCAGGGGCGCTGGTGCGTTGTCGGTGGAGCGGAGCTGGGGGACAGCAGGGGCGCTGGTGCGTGGTCGGTGGAGCGGAGCTAGAGGAAAGCAGGGGCGCTGGTGCGTTGTCGGTGGAGCGGAGCTGGGGACAGCAGGGGCGCTGGTGCGTGGTCGGTGGAGCGGAGCTGGGGGACAGCAGGGGCGCTGGTGCGTTGTCGGTGGAGCGGAGCTGGGGGACAGCAGGGGCGCTGGTGCGTTGTCGGTGGAGCGGAGCTGGGGGACAGCAGGGGCGCTGGTGCGTTGTCGGTGGAGCGGAGCTGGGGGACAGCAGGGGCGCTGGTGCGTTGTTTGGTGGAGTGGAGAATTGGAGGATTCTCAAAAAGTCACCGGACTGGCACTTAACAGGAGGAAACTGAGACCAGAGAGAGGAAGGGACTTGTCCAAGCTCCAGTTAGTTCAGGGGGCCCTTGAGTTTTATAGATCTGAGCTTCATCAAACTTTGGAAGTTGGTAGTCAGCCCTTAATAAGTTCATGGTACACCCCGAGCAGGGTCTTTCTTTGCCAGATCGGAGAAGTGAGGCTTGTAGAGGTGGGTAATTTACCCCCAGGAACAAAGGAACTTGGGCCCTCAAGTCTTCCAAGCCCTGTCTTCTTTCCAGCCGGTTCATCCTGTCTCTTTTTGACTGTATGACCTGTCATTCTTTCCCTTTGACGGTTTTGCCATAGACGATGCCTTGTCCCTCCCAAACACTGTCCTAGAGTGCTGGTTTTAGGCAGCCGCTCTCCCTGCCATTGTTAAAAGGTAGTGGTGAACTATCCAAGGCCCAGACAAGTGGTAGCACTCTCAAGTGCTTAGCACAGTGGAGTGGGTGCTTAATAAAAGTTTACTCAATGAAGTCTGCAGAACCATTTCTTTTCTTTTACATGTAAGGAAATGAGGCTAAAGAGAGGCCAAACAGCTAATAAATGTCAGAGCCAAAATGTGAACTCAAGTTTCAACTCCTTTTGAACGTTAAAGTTATTAGTGACCAGGATGAGAAATCAATTCAGAAAACTGCCTTTTGTTTCTCTAAGTGAGGTGATTTGGACTTTAGTGCACTGATGTCTCCAAATTTCCAGTGAGTATTATCCACAGTCCTACTCCTGCCTCATAAATAGGGGATGGTGTTTGATGATAGAACTCTCAGGTGGAGATGCTGAGGGTTACCACATATTTATTTGGTATAGGCTTTTTAGCAGGGAGGCAGTTGTTGAACGAAGAAATAGTCTTCGTGGAATGAACTTCAGAAAGACAGACTTATGCTCTCTTGTGTGCTTGCTCACTTTACAGCTGGTTTCTATTTTGGTAAAAAGTGCCACTAAAGTATACTTTTTCTAATCACAATATCTTAAGACCCTTTAGCTTTTGTTCTCTACTTCAGCTTTATCATTTGATAACTCATTGTTGGAGGCCCAGAATAGAACCGTTCAACTTGGTGTGTTATTTCTACCTATGTTGTAAGGAATCTTTCTCTTCCCACTTTTGACATGTTCTCTAGCAGATGTTTCAGAAGTTGATTTTTCACACCTTCAGATGCTCTTGTACACTCCACATGATCCCGTAGGACTGCAAAGCCACAGATGAGTCAGAGCACAGCAATTACTCATTTATGTAGGATGAACAGATCAGCTAATAACTGAGTCTAAAAGGGAAAAGCATGGGCTTGTTAGGAAGCCTTTACCTTTAGGTTTACTGCTGCCCTCTGCAAACAAGATGGTAGACTCAGAGCTCCTAGGGATATGAAAGGTCCTCTGATCTCATCACCTCCTTTTATAAACACTGTTAGCAGAGGAGTTGGTATTCAGAATGGACTTGTGCTGGGAATCATCCCCATGTCAGCAAAGAAAATGAACCTGGTTCCCTGGGTAACAGGATCGGATGTCTTTGTGTGATTTCTTGTTTTTAAAGTGTTTGGGGCATTTGGTGCCATCTTTCCTACTGCATTGTGTTTCTTTGCCAAGTAGATTGTTACCCTGGAGTTACTGAGGCAGAGGAACATGGCGTCTGAGGTACCATTCAGGTAAATCATGAAAAGTGAGAAGGGTTTAATGGTGCTTTGAGCATCTCTGAGCAAGTACCAGCTAAACCTTTACACAGTTGTGAAACTCTAATAAAATTCAGCTTCTCCTATGAATAGCATTAGCTCTGCTGTTTTGAGGAATGGAGCAGCCTTTAGGGAATAAGAACCAAAGAATGGCCATAGGGGGCCAGTAAGTCCACCTGCCCCTGGCAGCATTTCTGATTACTTTCTAGCCCCATTTTGACAAAAATTGAGGGGAAGAACCTGAAACAGTGCATGGTAATATATAAGCAAGAAAGATGATCTTCCCCTGCCTGAGTAGGTGCTTAGGCAGGTAAACTACCTCCCCCTTAGAGGAAGTGACTTAGTATGGTGGAATGAGTGCTCGGCTTGTGTCCTCAAGAGACTCGAATTCAGATCCCAGCACCATCACTCTTTATTGTGTAACCTTGGGCAGTTTAGTCCACCTCCTTTGCCTCAGCTCTCTCATCCCATCTCTTGTGGGAATAAGAATGTGCCATACCTATCTCACAGACTGACAGGAAAATGGCTAATAACACATATAACTCTCAATAACTCATGCACAAATATGAGCTGATGTCCTGCAATCTAGAAACAAAGACTATTTTTTAACTCTGAGGTAATGAAACTGATTAACAGAATGTGGTAAATGCTCTGTAAATGTTGATGAGGCATCTGCTACGTTCAAGGTTGTTGTGTTGTCTTGGTTTCACTCTCCCTCAAAACCTTTCATCCAGGGGGTGAGGTTTTAGCATGTCTCTCTTGGATTTGATGGGAACACCACCTTTCATGGGATGATAGGAGATAGTCGTTTCATTAATTAGTCATTGTACTGGAAGAAATAAAACTTTTTCACTTGAATTTCTTGGCACCTGTCTACTCAGATATTTATTGAGTATCTCCTATGTCCAGAATGCTTTGAGGCACTATGGAGACTCTTATGAAGAGGACTTAATCCCTGCTTTCGAGAGCTGTACAATCTAGAAGGACGCAGAAGGTCTCTGTTTGCATAACCCTGACACCAGGGAATCCAGAAGGGTATGAGAGAGACACAAAGTAGTGTGGACTTGGCAGAAGGAGGAATCCCACCTTTGTGGAAAGTTCCCTTTATTCCTATGTTCTCCAGGGTTTTTTAATAGAAATGGGTGTTGTATTTTGTCGAAAGCTTTTTCTGCATCTATTGATAATCATATGATCTTTGTTAGTTTTGTTGTTGATGTGATCCATTATGCTAATAGTTTTCCTAATATTGAACTAGCCTTGCATTCCTGTTATGAATCCTTCCTGATCATAATGTATTTTTCTTGTGGTAAGATGCTGTATTCGTTTTACTAAAATCTTATTTAAAATTTTTGCATCTATATTCATTAGAGAAATTGGTCTATAATTTTCTTTCTCTGTTTTGTCTGTTCCTGGTTTAGGTATCAAAACCATAGAATCCCACATTTATGTAGCACATTGTAAGGTTTGCAGGTTGCGTTTTACAAATGATTGTGCTTGACCCTTATAACAGCCCTTTGAGTGATAGTGTGTTATCTTCATTTTGTAGAGGAAAAAAACTTAAGTTTCAGAGATCTTAAGTGATTTTCCATAGACTAGGTCAGACTCCCACTATCTCCAGCTACTAAGTCTGGAGTCTTTTCTGCTTTACTTTACTTGGAGAGCAGTAGATAGGGAAAGAAGTTCCATAGCCATTTTCCTGGAAAGGAAATAGTAGCCCAGAGTCCCAGTTTTGAACTGGTTGGTCACAAACCTGTCCCTGAGACCGTTACCAGTGACTTGGAGAAAATAGCCCATTTTCTTAATCCTGTAAGTTCTCAGGGCATCCTCCCCTAAAAGATGCCTTGTAGGACTTGTTGGTCCCCAGTGCTTTCACCCTCAGAATCCTGTGAAAGGCCTATCAGAGAACTTGCATTTGTGTCTTTTTTCGAGAAGTCCCTGATTCACAAGGACTCAGCAGGATCTCCTCTAGTTGAAGGGAAAGAACCAGAAAAGACTATTGAAGCCAGCTAGACTCACCCTCTCTTTGTATAGATGAGGGCCAGAGAAGGTCTAGTCACTTGCCTAACTAGAGCAAGACTCAGATCGGGCCTCTTTCCTTCATCGGGCTGCCCTGGGGGCTCACTAGCTCAGAGATCCAAAATGTCTGTTCTCTCCTCAGGCTCCAGCTTCTAGCCCCTCACCCCCACCTGTCGTCACAGTTTGTCAAATCTTTGCGTAGTGAGTGTTTAGTAAACGTGCTGTTTATTAACTTCTAGACCTTTGGAGCAGGGGTGCAAGAGGGGACAAAGTTTCTGGCTATTCCAGTTCATTCATTTGAACTTACCATTTGGACCTCCTAGCAAAGCAGGTGGTGAAGGTTGTCCCACATTCTCTTGGGAAGTCTCAATTAGAAATGATTGACTTTAGAAATCTGCTACAAACCTTGTTTAGGAAAGGGCTGTTTAAAGAATTGCACCTGAATCCCTGGACAACCAAGAGCAGCCGGAAGAGCAACAATCGAAACTGAGATCTGCCTAAAGAAGGCTGCTCCTGCAGTTTTTACCTTTACTGTGATGAGTGATGATGCGCTCCACAGGGCTTTGTGCTGTGCATATAAACTGTGGAATGTCACCTCCTTGAGGCCAGGGAATAGTTGTTGGTTTTGTCTTTATATCCCTGGGACTTAGCACGGTGTGTTTATTGCATTACAGCATCACCTTGCTTCTGGCCCTGTTTGAATGGGTCTCTGGTTACCTCGAAGGATCCTGGATTTCAGCCTGGGTCTGAAGGCCCAGATTAAAGCAGGCTCTGAATGGCCTTTTTATTGCTCTTCCTGATTGGTGAAACAGTTCATTAAAAATATACATAAAATTGACAATGTGAGGAAATTGGTAGGAACTACAGGATTGGTTATTTATAATATAGTTTTATCATTGAGGACAGTGAGTCCTAAACTTTTTGGTCTCAAGATTCCTTTATACTCTTAAAAATTATTGAGGACTTCAAAGAGCGTTTGTTTGTGTGAGTTATAGCTATTGAAATGATTTATAGATGAAAACTGATTTATAAAAATTTATTATTTTCAAAGAACAATAACAAACTCATTTCAATTACATCTTTGTGAAAATAACTTTTTTTCCAAAATAACAAAAAAAATTTGGTGAGAAAAGTGGCATTGTTTTATATATTTTTTGCAAACCTCTTTAATGTCTGGTTTAATAGAAGACATTCTGTCATTGTTGTATCTGCTATATTCAGTTTGTTGTGATATGGTGTTTTGGTTTGAAATATATGAAGATAATCCAATATTATACAGATGGGTACTGTAGTTGGAAAAGGGAGAGCATTTTAAATGGGCAGATAATGTCATCTTACATCTTAGACCCTTGAAGGAAAGGGAAGGGGCCCTGGGCCACATGTTGAGAACTTCCAGTTTCACGGTATGGTTCTCCAACTGTAATAAATCATTGGGAATGGCTCTATTGAACTATAGTGAAATTTGTAAGTGAGGTGGTTTAATTGGAGATAAAGACGGCTGAACCAGCAAATTATAGGATCTTAGAATTAAAAGAAGCCTTAGATTTATTCTCATCTCCTACTGTCCTCATGAATCTTGGCAAAGCCATCCATCAGTGCTCAAAGACCACTAGTGACCCCAGATTCAGATCCTCCTAATGGAGGGAGCCCCCTTCCCTTCCTGGAGATCATTCATTGGTTAGAAAATTAATCCTTATACTGAGTCAAAATCAACCTGTTACTTCTTCCTATTGGTCTCAGTTCTGCATGCTGGAACTGTCCCAACTAAATGTGATCCCTTCACACGGTAGCCCTTCATATGTATGAGAATGGCAGTCATGTTGCTCCTTCCCCCCCACAGCCTCAACTCTCAGCCCAAGCCTTTTCTTTTCTAACTTAAGTATCCCTGACTCCTTCAGCCATTTCTCTTATGACTTGCTTTCAAGTCTTCTCACTGTTCTTGCCACCTTTCTGTTGATGTAGGTCAGTGTATCAATGTACTTCTTACAATGTGTCACCCAGAATTGAACGATACGCTCCAGATGTTCTTTGACCGGCATAGAATAAATTGCAACTACTAATTTCCTTGTTCTGGATAATATCCTTTGATTCATATAGCTAGAAATGTCATGGGTATTTTTTTGGCAGCCACATTATATTGTTGACCTGCAGGTAGATTGTTAGGGTTACCGGGAAGGGTAACTTTTTTAAAAAGAAATATTGTTATTTCTTTTCTATTTTTTACTTATTCAGTTGATCTTTTTGCCTTAAGTTTCAGTTGATCTTTTTGCCTTAAGTATAGGACTTTATAAGTAAGCTCTAAATAAATTTTAGTTAGGTTCAGCTTTTCATGACCATTGTAATCCCATGATCCTAGCTATTAATTGTTCCTTCTGCTCTGTGTGAGCCTCAGGTAGGATAAGCATTCCATTCAGACCTTCTAAATATGTGATAAAATTGTTCAAGAGGAGATAGCTCTGCCATTCTGCTGGTAGTAGGGAGACCTACCTCTCGGCCACTTCCTGGATCTGGTTTTATTTTCTATACCTTCAGTATGAGTAGTCTCCCAAAACTCTGTCCTAAGCCCTCTTCTTCCTCTGCCTTCTTTCCCTTATGATGTTACTGTTTAGTGTTCAGTCGTGTCTGACTCTTTGTGCCTCCATGGACCATAGCATGTTAGGCCCTTCTGTCCCCTCCTCTCTTTTGAAGTCTGTCCAGACTCTTGTTCTTTGTTTTCATGATACTTTCTATCCATTTCATCCTCTGTATATCCCCTTCTGCTTTTGTCTTCAGTCTTTCCCAACATCAGGGTCTTTCCCTTATCTATACCTGTGGATTCAGGGTGTGTGTGTCTCTGTGTCTGTGTGTGTGTCTTGGTCACCTCTGTACAGTCCAACCCCATCTCCACTTGCCTGCTTGTCCTATAAGCCCCTTAGCACCTCACTCAAAGTAAGACTAAATTCATTACCTTGTCCCTTCTGCCTGATTTCCTTCCCTCTGCCGATGGTACCACTGGCTTCTTTCGTCACTCTATAGAATTCAGATGTCTTTGGTTACTATGGCTGATCCTTGCAGCCTTCTCAGTAGCTTTCACCCCTTCCAACTTCTCTTGGTCACCTTTTATCTGAACTAATGTAATAATCCTTAATTCGGAGCTTCTTTACCTGGGTCCATGAAACTTTAAAAAAACATTGTTTGATTAGTGTATTTCAGTATAGTTGGTTTCCTTTATAACCTCACCTGTTTTATTTATTTATTTATTTAGAAGCATTGTTCGGAGAAGGCATGAGGGTCCACCAGACTTCCCACAAAAGGGTGAAAAAGCCCTGTTGTGATTTCATTCCTTGACACCAGGTTTTCCCCCTTTCTAAAGTTTCTGACTTTAGCGATAGGCCAGAACTAAGGCCTAGGCTTGTGGCATTCCCCTGCTCAGAAACTTTCAGGGACCTCTGGGCTAAAACCTCAGCCTGACATTTGTAGCCTTGAGCAGTCTGGCCCCATCTTGCCTCATTTCACATTCATCCCCTCCCTAGACTGCACTTGAGGCAGATAGGTGGTACAGTGCACAGAGTGCTGGCCCTGGAGGGTGGTCAATCTGAAAGTTTGGTTAAGAAAAAGGCAAACAGACTAAATGCATATTGTTTATTCCCTTAAAGCTAGCAGTTACATGATCATAGATCCAGAAAAACTTCTGACTGACTGTTACAGGAATAACCAGGCTTAAATCCATTTAGGACAATCCAAGGTGGTCTGTGTCCTTCAGATTTATGGTCTCCATGAGTGATTAACTAGACCATGAGAAAGGAGTTTCTTAATTGCACAGGTTGTAAATACAATAAGACAACAGAGTTGACAAAGTTTCAGTTGAAATTATGACCCAGGATATCTGTGTTTTCTTTACCATTAACTTGCTATAACATTGTATATGTTCACAAAATATTAAGACATGGAAAAAGTCCCATTATTCAAGATAGTGTCTTGGGTTAAGGGTCTCATAAGGAATGCTATGTCAGCCCCATCTGACTTTGTTGACCTTGGAAGAGGTATTCTCAGAGTTTACTTCAGAGAACAAAGAGACTGTTAGGTCCAGGTTCTTCTTTATTCAAGCTCTAGCCCTTATTAAAGTCCAAAATTTATACTGAATGATTATCAAGGGAAAAGTCCCGAGTTCAAATCCCATCTCAAACAGTCAGACAAGAAGAGTTGGACATGACTGAAATAACTGACCAACAGAAAATAGGGATCATACTAACACCTCCTCTTCAGGGTCATTGTCAGGACAGTGAGATGCCATTTGCAATGCACTTAGCTCAGTGCCTGGCAAGTAAGAGACCTTAATTAAGTACTTCCTTCCTTCCCTTCCAGCCAAACAAGACCATTTGCTATTTTATGAACTGGGCATGTCATCTTTCCCCTCCATGCATTTGAACAAGTTGGCGCCTGCCTCTGGAGTGCACTCTTCTCATTTTTGCCTTCAAAATCCTTCTCTTCTGTCCAGGCTCCACTTAATTAGTGTTTATTGACCAACTGACTTTGCAGGAGAAACCTGTACGTTTATTTTTGCTATGTCTTTAAAGTAAGTATTCCTTTGTAAAAGCCAGTTGATGATGTGGTTAAATGGAAATAGGGGGTCTAGCCACTAACCTCCTGTCCCCTCCCTTCTAAAACTTCCTCAATCATTCTTGACTACTAGTGATGAGGTTCAGGGGTACTGAGGACCCCCAAATAACAACACACCAGGTCCTACTCGAATGAATTCAACACAAGCCTTCTTAAACCAAAGAAAAACAAAGTTTATTAAAGATTCGCCATACTGGGTTGACCCTTAAGGAGCCTAAAGCATTTGTAATGCTTGTGTTCACAAGTGAGCCAGATAGAATCTCAGCTAGACAGAGTCTGAGCTGGATTGAATCTGAGCACCTTCATGGAGGCAAGATGGAACTTAAATACAGAAATGACTGTAGGAGGGATCTGGGGGTGGTCTGGTAGTCTAGGGTGATGGGAGGAGGGGTTTAGGGAGGGTCTTGAGGAGAACTCCAAGAGTGGGTGACTGGTCAAGTGTTGGAAACAGCTGGAGGCAATCAGGAGATATCAGACAATGGCCTGGGCCTGAAGCAGGTGTCTCCAGGTAGTCTGGGGTCGCAGGGATGGTCTCCATAGATCAAACCCAGGGAGAATCCTGATGAGACTGGCTGGTAATAGGATCAAAAGGAGGAACATCAAAAGAATGCTAAATAAAAGATTGGGAGTATCTGGGCTGGGAGAAATGGAAGGGGAATCCAAGGAGCCCCCACCATCACCACCACCACCAAAGGCCAGACTTTCCTAGGGCCCTTCAGACTAATGGGACAAAAGCCCTCCCGATCCAAGGGAAAAAGGTCTTGGCTTGGGCTTGTACCTCATCACTAGGACCCTCTCCTCTTCAAATATTCCTAAAGTTCCTGTTCTGGATCTCATCTTTACCCTGTGCAGTGTACCCTCTAGTACACAGATCTTTGCTTGTGTTGTATGCTGCCACCATCCCCCCTCCCCTCTTAGCATACTACTTTGCACATAGTAGTGTTGACCTGCAAACTTGGTTAAAGAAAAGGCAACAGGCTAAAAGCATACATTTTATGATTTAATTAATTAAACAATTTCTTTTAAAGTAATGGTTACATAATATTATGGATCCAGAAATTATCTGACTACCTGGCACAGAAATCTTCTGGTTTAAATACATTTTACCAGAGAAAGGAACTCTCTTAGTTGAACAGATCGTAAATCTAGTGAGACAAGAGAATTAACAAAACAGTGTCAGTTGGATTTTATGATCCCAAGCTGCGTGAACTTCCTCTCTGTAGGAGATGTCTCTGTGACGCAAGATAAGGAGAAAATCCCACTGCTCTAGTGGCAGGCCTCCTGCCCTAAGCAGGGCCTTGAAATAGCAGACACAGGAAAGGATACCTTTAACAAAGGTTCAACTGAAATTGCTACCCAGGACATCTCTGTTTTTTTCTTATCACTGTGCCATAAAAGGGTCTCCTAAGGAAATTACTAAGTCAACCCCATTTGTTTCACTGAGACATTCTCTGAGTTTACTTAAGATAATAAAAGAGACTATTAGGTCCAGACTCTTCTTAATTCAGGCTTTGGCCCTTATTTAATTTATATTAAATATTATCAATAGGCACTTAATGAATATTTGTTGTTAAATCAAGTAATCAATACTCTGGGAATAGCCATTCAGCAGTTCTGAATTTACTTCATTCTGTTGTCATGCAGCATATATTTCACTATCCTGCGCATAAGACTATGATGATAGATTTGTTTACAATATACCAAATACATTGCTGAATTACACAAGAGCTATGTCGATATTTCCAATTTAAAAGTAGAATTGCCCTACCAAAAATGAAAATGAAATGACTTTGGCTTGATTTGCTATTAGAGGTGATGGTACCCAGTAGTCACTCTTTCTCTTTTTGAAGTCCTTTACATTCTGATTGCACCCTGCCTTGCCAGACTGAGTAATTCTTCCAGTGCCTCACCAAGTCCTCAAATTACTTTGTTTTTATTTATATATATTTTGTATATTTTTGTATGTGTACATATTTTTCCACCAGTTGAATGCATATTTCTGATGTTGTGTTAACCTCTTTCATTGGTAAAATGAGATACTGATGGTGAAATGAGACTAGATGTCCTCTGAGATCACTCCTAGTTCACGTTTTCTGATTTTGTGATACCATGGCCCTTGAAGGCAGGGACAGTTTCATTGACTTACTGGGGTCAGCAAACTCCTGCCTGTTTTTTGTATGACCAGCAAATTCAGAATGGTTTTTTTATTATAAAATACAATGAAATTTTAAAAGGTAAAAACAATTCTAAGCATAAAAATCATTTTTAACTTGAGAGCTGGCATTTGCTGACTCCTTCCCTGGCAACTAGGATAGTGCCTGGCATGTAATATGTACTCAATAAATACTCATTGATAATTGTTCACAGACTTTTTAATAATCAGGACTTGATGTTAAGGTCACTGGGATTTAGCTTGAAGAATTGTTTTCTTCCCCTTCCTGAAAAATGGTGCCATATTTGTCCATTTCTCATCACTGAGAACCTCTCTTGATTGCCACAGTTCCTCAAAGATTATCAATCAGCTACTGCTCTACAATCACAGTTGCGGGCTCTCTTAATACCCTGATGTATAATTAATTGATCTGGTTCAAGAGACATGGAGTCGTTCATACCATGTGGTTTGTTTTTTTTTTTTAAATCAATCATATACTTTTTCAATCAATAAAAATTTATTTAAAGAAAAGAAATGGCAAAATTAAAAATTCAGAAAACCACTAGAAACTTGTGTAATATGTATACCCTCACTCAGAGTCAATAGACATTTATAAAGCACCTTTTATTCACTCGCAAATCATGGTGTTGTCTAGGTGACATTGTAATCCTCTGAGAAGGAAGTACAAACTACAACCTGTGAGGAGGAGTAGCTGGCCCACTGAGGACCCAAGTAGCCACTTCCACTTGGGCAGTGCTCCCTCCCCTCCTTCCCTCCCTCCCCTCCTTCCCTCCTTCCCTCCTTCCCTCCCTCTCCTCCTCTCCCTCCCTCCCCTCCTCTCCCTCCCTCCTCTCCTTCCCTCCTCCCCCTCTTTTGATGTAGTAAATCATACCCTAAGCTGTGGATGCTCTGCCCAAAGGAATAAAAATTTTGATCACTGAAACCTCGTAAGATATCTTGGGTTTACGGGCTAGATTTCTTTTTTCTGGACCCTGCCTTGAACTCAAAGCGCTCTTGACTCTCATAAATTGGCCAACATTGGGTCCCAGCCCAGACTTCCCTGGGTCATTCCCTGGGTTCTAGTGGCTCAGAGCAAGTGTAAATAACATTTGTTTCCGGTTTGGCCAGAAGCTCCCTCTCAGGTTGGGGGGTGGGGGAGGTTAAGTAAAAGAAGGTATTCTTTGCTTCATCTTTACCTAGCCTCAGTGGCTCAATGGGCGTTGCCTCCGTCGAACTGAGCTCTGTTAAAGACCTTAGCTTCCAAAGTCCAAGCTCCTGCACAGCTTCTGGGCCATCTCCAGTCGTTCTGACCCAGATGGCTCCAGAGGACAAAGTGAGAGGCTGGTGATGTTGCACAGTCCTCGCCGACTTAAATCCAATTCCCTTGGGTATCATGGCATCACCTCCCTGAATTCATAGCCCTCCTTAACAAAAAAGGACAAACAAGCCCTGACCTCCAACCACAAGGAGCTCACACTTCTAAGGAAAAAATACATTAAAAAATGCTGAAAAAGGAACTAGGGTTTGGGAAATGGTGCCACCCCTCCTCCACCCTGGGGCCCTGCGATCACACCTTCCCTCCTGATTCTCTGGGGAATCTAGCCCTGAGGGGTTTGTTGGGGCTGGCCTTAGCTCAGGCTTCCAGTGGTTCTTCCTCCCATTGTTAGGTGGTCACTTCCTCAGCCTCTTTTCCATTTAAGTACTTATCATCAGTTGGCTTTTACTTTGACTTTTAACCTTTAAGATACAATAAAAATGTATAGACATTCCCTCAGAGTCAGTCATTTAATGAACATTTATTAAATACCTATGTGCCAGGCACTGTGCTAAGTAAAGGGGATATAAAGAGAGGTAAAAGGCGTCCTGCTTTCAAGTATCTCATGGTCTAACAGAGGATGCAACATACAAACAACTGTGTACAGACAAACAGTAGAGAGGATAGATCAGAGATGGTCACAGAGGGAAAGTGCTAGAATAATAGTGATCCAAAAAGGCTTCCTGTAGAAAGTGGGGCTTTAGGGTTTTAAGGAAGGCAGGGGGAGAATGAAGAATTCCAGGCACCAGGGACAGCCAGTGTCACTGGGTCAGGCATGTGGCGGAAGAAGCCAGGAAAGGAGTGGGAGTGGGGATGGAGAACAGGTTTTGGAAGACTTTGAACAGCAGCGGATTTTGTGTGTGATCCTGGAGGTGACAGGAGCCATCGGAGCTTTCCGAGTAAGGGGCAGCTGAGGGGAGGGTGGGCTGGCCCCCCAGCAGCCTGCTGCCCCCTAAGTCCAGAGTGGGGTGGTGGCAGTTGTCAGAGGAGAGAAGGGGTCATGCATGGGAGCTGTTACAAAGGACTCAGTCTTAGAAACAGTAAACTCCTGTCCTCACATCTCCAGTGCTTAGAGTTCCTGGCATGTAGTAGGTCAGCATGCTTGTGGCCTGCCTGCTGGTTGCCTTCATTTGTATTTCTCTGTTAATGACTTGGAACGTTTTTTCATATGATTGCTGATATTTTTGACCATTTATCAATAGCTGAATGACTCCTTCTAATACATTTTGATCAGCTATATGCACATATAATTTATATATTTGTATGTATATTTAAAAAAGAGACCTTGATTAGGAAACTTGCTTCAAAAATTTTTCTCCATGAAATGTTTTCTTCTTATTTTAAGTGCATTGGTTTTGTTTGTGCAAAAAACTTTCCATTTTACGTGACCAAAATTGTTTTTGTCTTCTGTGATCCTCCCTAAACTGACTTTGAGCATTGTCTTATATCCTTACTCTTTTGTCCTAACAGCTCCTCCTGCAGAAGTTTATAAAATAAAATGAGAGTGCTTCTAGATTTTCCTGTAGAACCACAGTTGGCTTTTACTGAGGCAGCCTTTAGACTAATGTCACATAAAGTGTTCAGTCCCCTCAGGCATTCTGTCCTGCTGCCTAAATGATGGACAGGCCAGTTACTTGGCTTCTGTGACTCTTGTTTCCTCTCCTGTGAAGTTAGGACAGCAGTGATGGGCCCTGTACTACTAAGATATGTCTGAGAGAACATTTGAGATTCTTTGTGCAGCTGCCTTGCCCAGACGTGGTTAAGAGGGTTTGTGTTCACTGTTGACCTGCTGCCTGTCAGCAGATAAACAAAACATTCTGTTGTGGTACTTCTTAAAAAGTGGCATCTCAGAAATGCTTGTTCTTTCTTGTGTTAGGAGGGTCCGCCTTAAGGACAGCTAGGTGGTGCAGTGGATAGAGCACCAGTGCAGGAGTCAGGAGGACCTGAGTTCAAATGTCACCTCAAACACTTGACACTCACTAGCCCTGTGACCTTAGGCAAGTCACTTAACCCCAGTTGCCTCATCCTGGGTCATCTCCAGTCATCCTGATGAATATCTGGTCACTGGATTCAGATGGCTCTGGAGGAATAGTGAGGCTGGTGACCTGCACAGCCCTCCCTGACTCCAAAAAAAAAAAAAAGGTCAAGTGCAAATCATGTCATTATTTCTCTGATGGCATGGTCTTCTTCGGCAATGAAGGATGAACACACAGGAGGGTTCCCCCTTACAGGCTGGATGATCGCTTGGTGATATGTTGTTAAGGAGATTTTGAAGGTGGGAGTTGTATATGGATTAACTCAGAAGTTCCTTCCAACATAGCGATTCTTTGCTCCAGTGATAGTACTTTAGAAGTGTTCCCCCCACTGCACTGATACTTTGTTCTGCGACTTCCTAAGACACTTCTTATGTAATATCGCCTAGTCTGTCACTGAACCTGGTCCATACAGTGAACTGTCTCTGATGGTACTTAGTAAGGAAATGTTGATTTAATTTAGGCCAGTCCAGTCTAAGATTTCTCCCCAGCAAGTCAAAAAGAAACAGTCTGAAGGATGAACCTAGAGAACTTGGAGTCACATTTCAGCTCCAGTAGTGAGTGACTAACCTTGTCTGGGCCTGTTCCATGAATTGGGAATGCTGAATCACTGTCTGATGGGTACATGTTTGAGAGAGTCGAGAGCAGAACTGGAGCCATTTCCTCATTAGTATACTTCCCTCCAGCTCTTCCCCTTCCTTGTCCCCTCCTCTCCACCTTTGCTGGAATTCTGTGACCAGGAGGTAGATGGTGCTCTGACAGCTGTGTTTAATGCTCCCTGGCTGGATATGGCTATTTTAATGTGTGTGGCTTAAGTAGTGCTGTGTGTGTGTGTGCACGCATGTGTGTGTGTGCATGCATGCGTGTGTGTATACAAAATGCTAATTTGGTATTAAGTTTATAGATTCAGAGCATGAAGGAAACTCAGAGGCCTTCAGGTCTAATCCCCTTATTTCACAGATGAGGAAACTGAGGTGTAAGTGGCAGAGCTGGGATTCCAGAGGCAGTGCTCTCCACTACACCAAGGGAGTGCCATTTCCTTTACCTCATCCTCCCCCTTCCTCCCAATTTCTCCTCAAATAAACTGAGCCAAGGGGCTTGTGGAGCCAGATGTGGCATTGATTAGCCAGGCGGACCAGACCATGTGGTGCACACTCTGTGGTGGTGACAGCATCCGGAGTCTGGTCCCTTGTGATGTTTGCTGGCTTGCTGTCACCTCCTTTTCCAATTTTCATGGATTCAGCCAATCACACATGTACTGAAGACCTGCTATGTGCCTGCTACTGTCAGAATACAAAGGACTATAGGACTGGGGACTAGTCCAACCTAATTTGGGAGGTAACAGAATGTGCATGCAAAATCCCAGGTCCACTGGATGGGCAGTTGGGAGAGCAGATCCAGCTGGAGTAAGAGGTCAGCCTTAAAGGGGGTATCAAGCTGATGTGGGTGGGAGGAAGAGGCCAGAGCACCCAAGGTGGGGAGGTCCCTGAGAAGAGGGAAAGAGGCAGGGAAGGCGAGGCACCCCATCTGGCCAGCGGGAAACTGAAAAGCTAAAACTTGAAGAGTGGGGTAGGAAAAAGTGACCTGTATTTGGAGATGGAGGACCCGTGTCCCTTTACCTCTCAGCCTCTGTTTACTTGTCTGTGAAGTTCAGATCTTTAAGGCCCCCTTCTGCTCTGAATCCTGATCCTCTCTGCTTTAGACTATTGCTTCCTTTTTTCTCAAAAACACCCAGCAGCCGGGCTCTGTATCCATGAGGAAGCCCCTCTATAGGCTGGCCCTTGACCCTCCCCTAGGCTCCAGAGCAGCCTATTGGGGCGCAAGAGCAAAATCTCTCCATCCCTGCCCCTTTCCTGATCAGAGCACTGCTGGCCTTCCAGTCCCTCACTCATTCTTTGTTATTCCTTCTCCCTCCCTCCCCAGGCCTTGTCATTTCTACCTCTGTGTCATCTTTTCTTGCCATTCTTTTTCTCTTCTCACAGCCATCACTCTAGTTCATGTCCCTTCGTGGCCACCCAGCAGGACTCTTGCAGTTGCTGTTAAATGACTGTCCACCTCCAGCCCCTTCCCATTCCACTCCAGTCCCCACTGAGCTGTCATATTGATATCCCTAAAAGCCTATGGCCAACCATCAATCCCCTGTGCAGGACACTTGAGCAGCTCTCTGTTTTCTCTCAGGGAAAAAGCCAACACCTCCCTTTGGCATTTAAAGCCCTTTACACTGTGGCTCCTGCCTTGCACCTTAAGGTGCACTGATTGCGCCTTAGGCTTCCTTGTATACTCTGCTCCAGCCAAACAGGCCTGCTTTGTACAGGGAAGAGGCTAGCCTATGTAGCAGAAGAGCTTACTTAGCTGGGTGTTCTCTGTGCTAATGAGATCACAAGTCTGGAGCCTACCCTCACATGCATGTGCTGTGTTCCCCCACTAGAACATAAGCTTCTTGAGGGTGGAAACAGTTTAGTTTTTGTCTTTGTAGCTCCATTGGCAAACACATAGTACCTGGCACAGAAGGGATGCTTCAGAAATGTTGTATTGATAAATTCAGTCAGCTGACTAAGGGCATTGGGCACTTGGGGGAATCCTTTCTCTTCCCCCTTACTTAGAGTCAGCAAAACCAAAAAGGAGTTTGCTTCAGCAGACTTGAACCTGTCCAGTATTAGCCTGCCCTGCTTTGCTTTAGAGAAACTGGAGACAGAGTAGAAGATGATTCAAAAAGGCAGCTGGATCAAGCTTGGACTTAGCAGACTTCCTGAAAGACCTTTGTTTCTGTGGTGACCCCCATGGGCAGCAGGGCATGGCTCCCATTTGATGGCTGTGTAGAAGACACTAGAGGCCCAGAAATAGTCTCACTTCTTAACTAGGGTCTTTCTTCTACCTGAGCCTTCCCTAAGATGTGGGGCTGCTCTTATTGCCCTGCTCCAGCTTGCCCTTCCTTGACTGACCAGGAGGTGAAGCTGCAGTGTTTGCCTGGGCGCTGGGGGGAAGGGCCAGAGGGGCCTGGATAATAGGAGTATGGAGTGCCAGAGTACGGCTCAGAGCCCACCAAGGGGCTGGTGAACAGGACGTTTTCCCCTGATCCCCACCAGTCAAGGACTTGGTGTTGCTGTAGCTCCCAAGGAACTGATCTTTTTTGTCAAAGGACATTTACCACTCAAGGTAGAAAACAAGCCAGAAAATAATTTTGTTTTCTCAGTATTTTGTTCAGAACTAAACATCAGGTTCATCCTGTTAGGGTTTCTTTAAAAGAAAAGAAAAAGACTTGCTACTGCATTGGCCGGGAATCGAACCCGGGCCTCCCGCGTGGCAGGCGAGAATTCTACCACTGAACCACCAATGCTCCAGCTGTCAGCAGCTGTACTAGCAGCTCTTTAGAGCAGCCGCCTCAAGGCCCCCTTGTGTGTGTGCTGTACACAGCATTCTTGTCCAGCTGCCACATCAGCAGTAAAGAGCAGGCCTGAGGCTGAGGGGGCCAAGTGTGTTTGTACATTAGAACTTCCTGATGTGTTGGGACAGAAACCAGAGGTAGACGTGTTCTTCCCCCTGGGCTAAAAGAAAAATATGAAGACTTGGGTGTTTTTCCTGCCTCTCATGTTCAGTACCATGAATTTGACAAGTCTGTCTGTGCACTCTTCACTTTCTGAATTGGTTCCCAGTCCGGTGACAGGAGGAGGAGTGTGGCTGGCATTCCTTTAGATGCTAAAGATGTGAGTGTAGCTGTGGAATGGGTACTATTTCTTCCATAGGGGGTGTGTTTATATACTCACAGATCTGAAGAGTGGAGTGACTCAAAAGAGGCCCTTGTGTTTTAAAGGAGCAGCAGAAGGAGGGAATAAAGGGAAAAGACTGTTGCATTGGCCGGGAATCGAACCCGGGCCTCCCGCGTGGCAGGCGAGAATTCTACCACTGAACCACCAATGCTGTGCAAAGCAGCATCTGCAATGCCTTCTCAACTCCTGCGCTGCTAACCCCAGGGTTTCTCATTTGACTGATCTGTCCGGTCAGGGGAGTAGGAGAAGTTGAAAGACGAGTTTATAAGGTGAACCTGCTCATGCTCAGCTTGGATTGAAAATCTTCCTGTGTTGCTATGGAAATTAACCAGATTCCAACATAAGACTTCTGAAAGTTCTCTCCACTGTTCACTCCACTGAGGGGAGGTCTGTAAAGACTGCCAGGAATTTGAGAGCACTGGTGAATGCTTGGACCCCTGGGAAGGGAAAGGGCCTCCAAAGTCTGTAATTAGGGAGGTCCTCTAGCTAGGTTATTCCCTGGGGTTTAGGGCTCTCTGCAGTTTGACCTGACTTAGCTTTGGGTTTGAGTTGTGTGAATAAGCTGGAGAGAAGTAGGTTTGCTTCTGTGAGTAGATGGTGCCAAAAGATAACTGGATGTGCTCATGTAGGCATGGCTGAGGGGATGGCTTTGACCCCCTTCTGTTAATGTTTATTACCAAGCAGAGCCTGCCTCATTCTGATCACAGACTCTGCCTCAGAAGTAAACTGACTACGGTGTTCAGTAAGGTGGGAATTTAAACATGCACATTCCTGAGCTGATGGACTTTAAGGAACTCAGTCCTCCCACTCCAGGAAGTAAGACAGATAGCAGGTGCTCTCAGATTTCATTCATTCAGTGAATATATATTAAATGCCCACACACAGGAGTTAACAAAAACACAAAAGGCATAGGCCCTGCCTTCAAAGAGCTTACATTAATTATATTGGGGGAAACACACACACATATTCTGAGGATTGTCATGAATAACTGGAGGGGGGGAGGTGCAGGGATATGGATAGGCTTCACCTAGGAGGTGGCACCCAAGCTAAAATTCTAGGAACTAACCTTGAAGAACACCAAGGACCTCTGGGGGACATGGAAACAGGAAAGAGAGAATAGCCCTGAGGCCCGTTTGTCTGGAAAAGAGAATGGAGGAAGAAGGATGATGTGTAAAAGCCTGGAAAGGTGGTGGAAGCCGTACTGGGAAGGACTGGGAAAGCTGTGCAGAGGAGTTGGTGCTTTTCTCCAGAGGTGGAGGGAGCTGGGCAGGGCATGGTAAGGACAGTGTCTTAGGAATGTCAGTTTCACAGGGAGATGAATTAGGAGGCTGCTGTCACAAGTGATGGGGGCTTTCATGTGCTCACGTGAGTGGACAGAAGGGAACTGATGGGAGATGTAGTTGGAAGATCAGAGCCACAAAACTTGGAGGTTGGCTGGCTGTGAGGCTAAGGGAGAGGAGTTCTTGAGAAAGGTTCTAAGATTACAAACCTGATCATTCTCTCAACAGAAGTAGGGAGACATGTTGAGTTAACAGTCCAACAACACATCCAGCTGCAAGTGGGTATTGGTGATGTGGAGCTGGAGTTCAGGGGAGAGTCATTCTAGCTCAGTGTAGAGACAGAGGCTGCTTGTGGATCCAGATCTGGGGGGCATCTGCATAGGAACCACTAGTTGAATTCATGGGAGTTGCTGAGATCAGGAGAGCATGTACAGATGCCATCCTCCTCCTGAAGGAAAGGTGATGGACTCAGGGTAGAGCGCAGGTAGATAGATGATAGATAGAGTAGATGGATAGATACACACTTCATATTTGTGACATGGCCTACACAGGACTATACATATTTGCACTGGGTTTTGGTTTTCTTGCTTTCTCAGGGAGAAATAATTCAGAACTAAAAATAAAAGAAAATTGAATTTTTTTTTAAATGGAGAGAGCATGCAGAGAGAAGGCTGATCTAAATGGAGCCCTGGATTATTTCATTTTACATTAAAGGAAACTGATACAAGATGGGGAAATGGCCAGAAAACTGGGAAAGAACCTGGACTTGCTAACTCCCAATTCCCCTTTCTAAACTCATCATCCTTCTCCTTTCGCTCTCCTAACCCAGAGTTTGGAAGTTCAGCATTGCAGTCCTGCTCCTGACTGTTTGGATTTTGTGTTGAACCAGAGCAGGCTGGCTTTGGATCCACTGCCTTGAATGTCCTGTGAGGGTGGATTTGGAGGCTTTGGAAGTTCAGCATCGCAGTCCTGCTCCTGACTATTTGGATTTTGTGTTGAACCAGAGCAGGCTGGCTTTGAATCCACTGCCTTGAATGTCCTGTGAGGGTGGATTTGGAGGCTTTTGTGACTTCGTGCAGAATCTGGGCTAGGGGTGGGGTGGTGAGGAGAAAATCATAGGCATGACCAGTTCAGACTGTGATGGCAGGCCCTGTTCCAGGCTGACTTTTCCTCTGCTACCCCTCTCTCTCCTCTGTCCCTAGGCTGGTTCGAGAGTTTGTAGCCCAGAATAACACAATACAAGTTAAGCATGTGATCCAGATTCTGTCCCAGGAATTTGCTCTCTCTCAGCACCCTCACAGCCGAAAAGGAGGTCTTATAGGGCTAGCAGCCTGCTCCATTGCATTGGGCAAGGTAAGTCTAGGGAGTCTTCCAAATATCCCCTGAGAAATGCAAAGTGCCGATTTTTCTGCAGACCTAGCTATATTATCTACGTATTAGGACCATCAGGCATGGCTTAATCCCCATGCCCAGCCCATAGTCAATCCTAGGAGGCAGGTGTGCTATCTTGCAGACCCTAAACCAGATCCTTAAGTTCTCCCCTTAGTTTTGTTCCTGAGAACTCATGTAACAAGTGGGAGCCAAATGTAGATCTGTGGGAATTGGGGTGCTTACTCATTCTTCGTTTTCTCGATCCCTCTTTCACCCACCAGGACTCAGGATTGTACCTGAAGGAGCTGATTGAGCCAGTGCTAACATGCTTCAATGATGCTGATAGCCGGCTGCGCTACTACGCCTGTGAGGCCCTGTACAATATTGTCAAGGTGGCCCGGGGCTCTGTCCTGCCCCATTTTGATGTGCTTTTTGATGGGCTCAGCAAGGTAAAGATTTCCCTTTCCTGTGGAGCTGGGACTTCTCACTTGTGCTCTTGTGAAGGCCTGCTTTCTGTATGAAACCTTTGACCTCTCCTAATCACATGCTAGGGGCAGCAGGTGACAGGGTGGATAGAGTGCCAAGCCTGGAGTCAGGAAAACCTGAGATCAAATACAAATGTGACCCTGGGCAAGTCATTGAAACCCTGTGGCCTTATTTTCCTCATGTGTAAAATCAGCTGGAGAAGGAAATGCAAACCCCTCTAGTGTCTTTGCCAAGAAAACCCCCAAATGGGGTCATGAGAAGTCAGACACAACTGAAAGTGACTGTACAAATCACATGGTAGCCCCCCAGTCCTCCTTCATATGCCTTTCTTGGCAAGTCTAGGGGCCTGCTGTGTTGCAGCTGCTGCAGCCTTCACACAGCCCTGTGGAGGCATTGGAGCCTAGCTCTGGCCCACTTTCCCAGGATTAGATGTTTTGGGGAAGGGAAGGGGTAGGATGGGGAAAGGCATGATATTAAATTTTGAAGTCTGGGGAGGAAGGAAAAGTGTCTGCACATAGCAGTAACTCTCAGTCCCTGAAGAACGTTGTTCTCAGTCCCTGAACAACCCTGAAGAGGTTGTTCAGCTGGGCCTCAGCTCCTTGCTGAGGTTTCACTTCGTCTAACCCAGCTTCTTCTGCCCATCCCCAGGTTCTTTAGCCTTGGGTTCCAAAAATAAGAGACTCTTGAGTTTGCTGATGAGAACAAAAGCCACATTAGCCACTTTTCATTGCCTTCTGCGTGTACGGGATTTTTGAGGTGCTAAAACTTCTCGCATTTCCTTGCCTTCCAGTTGGCCGCTGATCCAGATCCCAATGTCAAAAGTGGTTCTGAGCTCCTGGACCGTCTCTTGAAGGTATTCATCGTGGTGATCGTTCGCATTTGTGCACTGCTGCTGCCTCTTTCCCACGTGAAGCTCTTTGGCTTTGACATTCGCTCATGCTGTGTTCTTCAGATCCCACTCCCTCATCTTCAATAAGTTGAATGGTTTTCTTCCTCTCCTGCTCTGCCTTCCTTGTGGCATACATTCACTTTCCTCTCAGCTCTTTCTAGGGAAACAACATGCTAGTTTTATTGAATGCAAATCCTTCCTTGGTCTTCAAGGGTTTGCTGTTTCCTTGAATCATGTACTTTGAGGTTCCATCGCTCCTTCTGCATTGACCTCTTGGAATCTCCTATCCTTACTTAGTTCCCTTCCCTTTCCCTCTTCTTTATCTGTTAGGTTTAGGCAACTCATCTTTCCCAGAATCATAACTCAGCATCAGCTAGTCCTCTGTTCTACTGACAGAATGCCTGGGTCACTGAGTGTTCTGGGAAGAATGTGGAGAAGTAGGCTGATGTCTTATTTGAGTTCTGCTTTGGTCTACAGGACATCGTGACCGAAAACAACAAGTTTGACCTAGTGAGCTTCATCCCCTTGCTGCGGGAGAGGATTTACTCCAACAATCAGTATGCCCGGCAGTTCATCATCTCCTGGGTAAGTGTAGTCACTCTGTGCTGGCTTCCACCAGTGACTGGCGGCGTGGCCTCATGCACTCATTGGCAGGGTGACTCTGGGAAGGCAACTTTTTTTAGTTCTTTGGAGATCATGACTCTTCCATTTGCTTTCTTTTGGCTCAGATCCTGGTCCTCGAGTCTGTGCCTGATATTAACCTGTTAGATTACCTTCCTGAGATCCTTGACGGGCTCTTCCCCATCCTGGGAGACAACAGCAAAGAAATACGGAAAATGTGAGTCCAGTGTGTGACTAGTCCAGCGGATGTCCTTGTGCTCATGCATATGGAAGAAGCGGGAGAAGAGCAGCCCGTTGTCAGTAGGGCTTCCTCCTGACTTTAACAATTGTTACACAGAGTAAATAGGACAGATATGACCTTCTGTTCTCTAGAAATTCTGACTGGGTCATCTATTCTCTAAAAGAGATCCTTGACTTACTCAGTTTGGAAGAGGTCTGAATGGTCATCTAGCTCATCCACCTTATTTTCCAGCTGAGGAGACTTAGGCTGGAGAAGGTTGAGTGATTATCCAAGATCCCACAGTTTGCCGTCAAATTAGAATCTCGCCCTGGTCTCCCTGTATCCTGCCATCACCGCTGCACTTGCCACAGGAAAACAAAGCCAGGAGTAGGTGTGGCTGGCACATAACTTTTCTTTCTCTCCTCTTGGTAGGTGTGAGGTAGCTCTCGGAGAATTCTTAAAAGAAATTAAAAAGAATCCCTCCAGTGTCAAGTTTGCTGAAATGGCCAACACGCTGGTGATTCACTGCCAGGACTCAGGTGAGTGTTGGAGGGTTGCAGCTTTGCAGCTCCAGGCCCTTCTCAGGTCTTGGTCCTTTGTAACTGTTTCTCTTTAACCTCTGGGGCTCTGGAAAGGCTGTTGGTCACCTCAGAGGGGGAGAGTCTATCACTGTTGTGGCAACCATGATGGGCCTGGTAGCCTGTGCTGGGGAGGAATTAGAGACTAGCCCATTTGTCCCTTCCTGGTGACATGTGCAGCAGGGACACAAAGTTCCAGGATTGCTGTTGTCACCTGAGAACACAGCACAGGTTGCTCCTGGGTTTCCAGGATGAGGTGGAGTCTTCTCATTCAGGTCAGGAAGAACCCTGACTCCTGGCGTTAGTTTTCCCCTCACCCTTTGTCCATGGACTCAACGTGCCCCTGATGCCTTTTCTTTCAGATGATCTGATTCAGCTCACAGCTATGTGTTGGATGAGGGAATTCATCCAGCTGGCTGGCCGGGTGATGTTGCCCTACTCCTCAGGGATCCTGACAGCTGTTTTGCCCTGCCTGGCCTATGATGACCGAAAGAAAAGTATCCTTAGCCCTTGGGCGGTAGAGATAAGACCAATCCCAAGAGGGGCTGAGAAGTTGGGGGATTCTTGGAGAACTTTTCACTAACTCCAGACCACCCCTTCTGTCTGAGATCAGTGAGTGACTAAATTTGAGAGTCTTTGTTGTCTCTGCTTAGTAGAAACCTCCTGGGTGCTCTCCTTGGGATCCAAGACATTGAAATCAGTGTCACCCATTGTTGGGGATCTAAGCACTAAGCCAGTTAGTGTAAGCCGGCGCTGGAAGAGGGTGTTGGCAGAAGAAACCAGAACCATCCGGAGGAGGCAGGGATTGAGCCGACCACACGGGAAAATGAGTCAGGTAGTGTTAGCCTGTTGTTCAGTCTGTGTTGTAGCCTTCATGTATGAAGGAGAACCCCAAGTTCATGTGATCAGGGGGTTCAGCCCCCTCATACTACAGATAAGGAGGTTGGGACTTAGATGAGGTTACACAAGGTAGAGGGAGAGCCCAGCTTCTCTCTTCTTCCCACTGGGCTATGCTGCCCCTTACATCAGTTCAATCAGGCATCAAGGAGATGGCCAATGTGTGCAACCAGAGCTTGATGAAACTGGTCACACCTGAGGATGATGAGCCAGATGAACCAAGACCCAGAGCCCTGGGACACCCAGAGACCAGCCCAGATGAGTCATTAGCCAAGCAGGAGGTGACTGCCAATGGTGAGTGTCCTGGGGAACTAAGCTCCCCGGGGCTTGGTGATTGGAGTGACTGCAGTCTCTGTCTGTGCCCTTCTGTCCGTTCATGACCTCTCACATGGACTGTGGCCAAGCCTCCTCCTTGGTCTCCCTACCTCCAGTCTCTTCTCTTTCCATTCCATCCTCCCTGAATCTAGAATAGACCTAAAGCTCAGATCTGACCCATTACTCTCTTGATCAGAAAACTCCAGTGGCTCCCTCTTCTCTCTGCGCCCATATGCACACTCCTTTGTCCTCAGAAATCTGAACATTACTCTCCTTCATGCACGAGCCCTACAATCCTGCCAAATCAGCCTTCTCCCTGTTTCTCATACGTCTCCCACTTCCATGTCTTTGCACAAACTGTCCCCCCTGTTCCTGGAGCACCACTTCCTCCATCCTCATTTTCACTCTTGTGATCCTTGGTTTTCTTCAAGGCTCAGCCCAAGGGCTACCATCTCTGTATCTGCAGCTTTTCCTGACAGCCCCATCCCCCACTGGCCAGTGCCTACCAGGGCATAATTTCTTTGGGCTTATTTGGCATGTATCTTGCATTTATGTATTTCAACTTCTTGTCTCTTTTGAGGACAAGGCCTATTTCATGTTTGCCTTTGTGTGCTCAGCACCTTAAGTACATAGTAGGTGCCTAATAAGTAATTGTTATTGATTCCTGGGATAGGCTATACCCACCAGGGCCAGATCTGCTCTAGGCTAGTGACCTATAACTGCCCCATTCAGCTTTAGTTCCTGGCTTCCTTCTAGAAGGCAGCCCCTAAAGCCCCTGAGCATTTGCCTGAGAGGTGGCTCTTGCAGGAGAGCAGGAGAAGTGTCTGTGCCAGAGTAGCCCCTCATATCTGGGAACGCCCACAGCTTCTACAGGCCTGGTCAGGGAAAGCAGCTTACAAGAGCTGTAGGCCTGCTCCTGAGCCATTCTCAGTTGCCTTGGCCATCCCTGCCTGGCCTGGGACTCTCCTTGTAAACTTAGCTGTCTTTTCTCATTTATACATGTGGCATCAAATTGATTTTTGTGCCAATTTGCCTAGACCACTAGAAGGTGTGAAGAGCTTAACAGTTTCATAATATTGGATTAGTATTGTTCCTTATGGTGAAGGGTTACCTGTTAACTTTGGGGCCCTGGAACTCTTTGGGACTCTTCTTAAAACCAGGAACCAGAGAATGAATTCCTATGTAGCTTCCCAGTGTCCTCAAAGCTGAGCAGACTACCCAGGGGACCTGCAGGGATTGCCTATTTTAGAATGAGTTTATATCTGTTCTCAGACTCTTTATTTTTAACGTAATTGGAAAATCAGAGTTGCATGTAGTCTCAGACGGACCTGATATGTGGCACTGAACAGAACAGAGCACAGGAGGCCTCTAAGTGTCATGTTACAGTGACGCTGTCAGCCACTGGGAGTTGAGCTGAACGAAACAGCTGGAGGCAGATCTGAGCACAGCTGGAGCATTGGTGGTTCAGTGGTAGAATTCTCGCCTGCCACGCGGGAGGCCCGGGTTCGATTCCCGGCCAATGCAACAGCAAACTTTTGAAAGAATTTTTAGAAATCTGGTGTCTTTTCTCTCTCTCTGTCTCTCAATCTGTCATTAATGTGGCATTCTATAGATATTTTCTGTTGGTGATCTGAGGAGAGTTTGTTTTTTTTTTTTATTGGGGGAGGATCTTGGGGATCTTACATTTTTCTTGTACAGCTTCAGCCACATAGTGGCTTTGTCTGGCTACCCCATAGGCTGAGAGTTAGTTAGCTCCCCTTCTCCCAGGGGGAGCCCTTTCCCACCTTGTTCTATTTATGTGGCTGGGTCAAACTCAGAGGGAAGAAATTTCTCTGAATGAGAGGAGTAAACTTGCATGAGAGGAGTGAGACATGGCAGCTGGGAGCAGGCCTCTTCACAGCTGGAGCATTGGTGGTTCAGTGGTAGAATTCTCGCCTGCCACGCGGGAGGCCCGGGTTCGATTCCCGGCCAATGCAGCTAATTTATTTTTTAAAAGAAATTCCTCCACATTCTTCAAGCAGCTGCATTCCAACCAAAGCATTACCCTAACCACACAAGCCAAACAGTTTGAGTTCTTGGTTTAATGCCCTATAAATGATGTTATGGCAGCTAGGAGCTCAGTTCCTAGTTATTCCTGGGTGTGGCTCATCTGTGAGCTCTCAGCCCAGTGTGGTAACTGCTTTGAAGCTTTCACTTACCAAAGCTGCTTGGGAGATATCACACATGTATAGTAGGCTCTGAGGGCTAGTTGAATTAATGAATTGAGGCTGAGGGAAGGATGTTGACCTGAAAAAAAAAAATAGAACAGTCTTAGATCCTCCAGTTTCTTTGTGGTACTTGAGTTATTGAATAAAATAGTCATTCCAGTGAAGAAGCCTTGCCACTGAGTCAGAAATCTTGCTGGAGTTTCTCTTTGTTGACTAAACTGTCCTTTTGAAAGTTGAGTTCCCAAACTGTAGCCTCATAAGACTGAGAGAGACCAAGTTGCTCTAGCAAAGTAGAGGAAGACCCATCCCGACTGCTCCAATCCTTCCTGCTTATGTAAAGAACTCAAACCTAGGATCCTAGGATCGCACTACCACGCAGGAGGCCTGGGCATTTAAGGCCATTCTGAGTGTGCTTACGCACAGAGAACCACAGAGACAAGGATTTATTTTTTTCTCCTTTATACTTTCAGGGAACTCAGTCCTAATGGAAGTTAGGGATAAGTCCTGTGACAGCACACACTCTTATAATAACATTTTCTACTAAAAAAAAACCAAAAAAACACATCCTATCCAATACATCTGAAGACATATTTGGTACATTTGAATTCTCATCTAGCCCCCAAATACGGGCATTCCCTTAATTAAAGTTCACTGTAATTAGTTTCCATTTATGTCAGAGAGTAGCCCAATACGTCACCTGTCTTTCTTTAGACAGGTCAAGCACTACTAGCACCCAGTTCTTCCCCGCTTTCTGCTTTGTAAAGTATTGTCATCCTGAATTTCAGCGAGAGTCCTAAAGAGGGCTCTCCAGTTCCTCATGACCTAAAAAGTCTTAACCATGTGACAAAGGGGAGAAGATGCTAGGATTTCTAACACTTTGAGTGTTGAAAATCAGTTGTGGATGAGGGTTAGATTTGAGCTAGCTGGCAGACAGAGGGGGAATTGAGGGCCATAAACTGTGTAGGGAATCCATCCTTCAGAGACCACAAGGCCCCCTTTGAAACTGTTCAAGACTACTCAGTGCTTGGCCTGACCCCAGCCTGGAGACAATACTGTGACCCCAGCTTGAAACATTGCCCTGGTATCGCCACTGGAATCACAGCCGCCTGTCTGCTTCCACCTTTCTGTAAAGACACTCATGAGCTCGGTATGTCTTTGGACCATGCTCCTTATTGCTGAGGGATCATTTGCCTTCAAGCTAATGGGTCTGTTCCTGTCCCTGTTTCCAGGCTGCATAGATGCTTCTTGTGACTCCAGCTTCAGTGTCTTCACTCCAGCTAGGTAAGTCATTTATGCCTCCAGAAGGTCTTTGCAAGAAGAAGAGGGTCTGGGAAGAGAACCCAGAACCACAGTCATCAGGGCATTCATTAGGAACTGGGGGGTCAGAAGAGGAGTGGAGGAGGGTATGCTTTGCACGAGAAGGTTTGTAGAAAGTGGGATGAAGTATCACAGAATTCTAGATGTAGGGCAGGAAAAGAACTTAGAGGCCATTAAGTCATGGCCCCTCCCCCATATGCCTTGTTTTGCAGATAAGTTAATGGGCCAAAGGCTGTGCTAAACTTCCACTGCGCCATGTGTCCTGAAGGAAGGTCCCAAAGTGCCTTCAGTGTGGGGGGCACCAAAGGGACACACCAGACCAAGTGGAGGTGGTGGGTCAGAGGTTGCAGAAACTCAGGTCTTTTAATGTTCCTCAATGGCCATCCACGTTGCCTGTGCCTAAAAAGAATCTTGGGTAGAGGCTAGTGCAGTGTGGAGGGATTGCCACATGGTGGCGGGATCGCCACTGTGTTTCCTCTGGGCTCCCTCCCGTTGGGAATGGCTTGAAGCAAATGTGTGGTTTTTTTTCCTTTGAGAAATATATGGAATTTACTGGGGTGTGAGAGGCCCGTTGAGGGGTCGTTCCACTGCCATCCCACCCCAGGCAGACTATAGGGTCAGCTGGATCCATAGAAACCATGAGTTTAGGGAAATCTGACAACCTTAGGAGTGGCATTTTCTTATGTGGAGTGAACAAGAGCTTTGCAAGAGACTTTTCATTCTCCCGCTGGGCATTGGCTCTCTCCTGCAGAAGTCGTATAATGAGGAGAGGATTTCCCTCCCCCACTCCTATTATGTGTCCCAAATTGACTAGTTAGGCCCATAAACTCCAGCAAAGTAAGGTCCAGTGTCAGACCGACACCAGAGACCACTTGACTTTCCCTGCCATTTGTATTGAAAGTTCTTCCGCAGGCCGAGGCCCTAGCTCCTGAGCTGTCCGCTCTCCAGCATTGGTCTCACTTCTCCACATGTAGAGCTTTCGTCCGTAGTGGTGTAGGACGAATGGCTTTTTGTAGCCATACAGACTGAAGATGCCTTCCCCTGACTTGCTGTCACGAAGGTCTCCCATGCTTTGGTTGGCTAGCTGAGGGTGATTGGTTCAGTTCAAAAATCATTTTAGACAGTTGGTATGCAAAGAAAATAGTCTGGCCCCACAAAGACCTTACGTTTTATTAGGCGATACTGGGCATCCACAAGTATAGGATGAGGAAAATTGAAGGAGAGAACAGAGCAGTGGCAGGAAGAAGACCCTGAGCAGAGCCTTGAAGGAGCAGCTGAGGAGGACTTGTGTAGATGCCCAGGGATGGGCAGTGCAGTGTGATTCTTGTGGTCCAGTTAGCTGGTAGCTAGAGCTCCCGAAGAGGAGGAATGCGAAAGAAGACTTGGGAAGAGAGGGGGAGCCCGACTGAGGGAGGTCTTCAGGACCAGCCAAGGACATTGGCATGTGGTCCACGAAGCAATGGGGATCTCCTGGAAGCTTTCAGCTCAGGAGAGTGAGGCACCATAACCTGTGCCTTGAGGAAATTATTTGGGCATGAAAGTGAAGAAAGGATTGAAAAGAGAAGAGACTAGAAGCAGGGAAACCAGCTACTCCCATTAGCACAAAACTACAGTTTCTCCATTGGAAGAGACCTCAGCACTCATCTCCCCCAGCTCATAGGAGGGCAGAGTCTTAGCAAATTGGTATTTTTCAGGCTCTGAATAGCTGAAAAATCATTCCTAAAATTTCTGAGTTGCTTGATTGTTCATTAAACCTCCACAGTTGCCTCAGTCTCCATGCTAACAAACACAGTCATTTTACTTGGCAGGAAAGCATCTTGTTTGGTTTAGCTTCCTCTTAACTGGTTACCTCCAAATTGGTGTGGATGGCAGAGTATGCTTTCCTTCTCTTCCCTTCCCTGGATCTAGAGTGTCCTGACTTTTTATTTTGACTCCAGTGTCACTAGCCAGAAAAATGAGAGTTCAGAACTTAAGTAGGAAGAAGGGCCTGAGAAGTTGGGGGATTTGGGCTTTGCCAGAGCCAGAAGCTTGTTTTATGTGCCCTGGTGATTAAGGGGCAGGCACCTTCCATGGAGCAGAGGGTAAAGAGGCAGATTCTCTTAAGCAGTTTGTGCACATCTTTGTGGGGAGCTTGGGATTGTCGATGCCACTTCATTCTCAAGCTCTTGGCCCAGGTTGGTAGACAAGTTGTAAAGACTCAGTAAAAATTCATTTGTGCTAATAAATCTAAAGCATGTGATAGCCATTCACTGACCCCCACAGTTACTCCCACAGAGGCTCAGACTTTCCTGAATCAGGTCTAGAAAAAAAGACATTTTAAGCCAGGAGTGAACCAGAGTGGCCTGCCCCTCTGACTGGCCAAAATCCCAGAAGGCAGGGTAGACCAATGGCTCAAAAATAGGTCAGCCGAACTGCGTGCAAGATTTAGGATCCGATCTGTTCACTCTGCAGAAACTGAGCCCTTGCTACTGGGCAGCTGCTGCTGCTGGGCAGCCCATGCATGGAAGTGGCCATCCCAAAGGCACCTGCACCCTTCCACATCTTCACCTGACCCCACTCCTGCAGGGCAGCATCCCTACTGCCCTCAACCTGGGGCCAGCTGCCTTCGTCCCTGGGGAGCCTAATGAAAAGAGACGCAGGAAGAAGTGACTCCTGGACTGGCTGAGGGAAGGCCACTGTGAGGTCTCAAAGAGGCATGCATACACTTGTGGGGATACATTGCTCTGGCCTGGCATTTTCAGGAAAGGTAATAGGGTACATGTGAGCCATACATTGTCCTACACAGGCCAGCCAAGCTTCCCAAATGAAGAAGCAGAGATGAACAGTAAGAAGTGATGACCAGAGCATGTGCTTTGTATGTACTTAGCATGAAGGGCACCTGAACACTTTTTTCCTGTGCTAAATGAAGATGTCATTTCCACCAGTCACCAAGAGCTAGCTTTTCATCCTAGTCATTGACTAAGTCTCCTAGACCTGGTGTCTCAAGGTCTGTACTGAGAGCTCTATGACGCAGTGTGTACTTAGCTTGGAGGGGATGGGAATTATCAGGGGTTGTTTTTACCCTAGGTGACTTTCTTTGCAATTTCTAGCAGAAGAGTGTTTCTGATCTGCCCTCTTCGTAGTACCCTATAGGACTGGCTATGTAGGAGCACTGTATATTTAACAGCAGCTATACTGCAAGAAGGCAAAATAGAGGGAATCCCCTTGGTATGTCTCTTCTTATCCTGCTTCAGGTTGGGACACCAAGCTGATAGTCACTGTTCTCCTATATGTGCTCTGACATACAGGAATGGGGGCCCTTCACTTTGCAGGTCCAAGGCAGAGTAGCTCCTGGCATCCTGCTATCTGTAATTCAGATATTGATGAAAACAAGGTTTCCACTACATTAGGGCAGTTCTGTCTGCTGAGAACTGAATTGTTTTACTACTCACTAGATGTGCATAAAGTGCTACAGAGAACATCTGAACATCCGTACCTTTCTCCCGTGCTTGGGAGACCAAGTAGTCAAGCTCTTGTGCCTTGACAGTTAACAAAACAGAAGGACCAAACTGGATCACCCACACCCATAAGCAAAGTGCTGGATCAGGTGCTCAGGAAAGCCACACAGCAGTTTCTGGTGTTGTGTACTGGCCCACAGGCCCCAGGAGGCTTTCAGGATAACAGGATTCTGCTGGCAGTAAGAAAAAGACTTAATGGGAAGTACCTAAGAGCCACAGAAGGGACAAGGAATTGTTTGCTTAGACCAGCCAAGTTGGAGACTTGGTCACAGCTTCAGGATGTCATGAAGATAAACTCTGCCTGAGGAGGAGGAGAGAGAAACTGAAATCAGAATAAAATCCAAGAAATTGAGTCCCATTACAAAGAAGGAAGTTTACCCATCCCAAGGATAGAGCCTGGAAACTGGAGCCTTGGCACAAACTTTCTACTGTGGAATCTGATGAGAGAGGCCAACCAGCTTTATGCCCATGTCTGTGATGTGAGGCTACCAAGGCATTTGGAGACTTTGGACCCTTAGACACACACTAGTACCAGCCAGAAGTAATACTTGGGAAGACCGTCTCCATTGGGACAGAATTTCATTGCAAGAGTAAGAGCCCAATTCAGGTGCCCCACTTTCTATTCTATACTGCAGATCACATACTCAAATTATCATGTGACTATAAGAGAAATGAGGGGGCCTGCCTTTGCCCCTGTAATGGGCATCGTGGGGAGCATAGAATCGTATTAGCCAGCAATTCCATTTGAAAATCACACAGAGTGAGAGTGTGCCCTTTAGGAATTCACATCAAATGAGCTTCAGAGAGGCTTTGGGCAAATTAAAAAGGCATAGCTGCTGAGTTCCTGGTATATGTGAATAATTCAGCATCTTAGAAATACCACTTTCTGCAGGCAGCCATCTTAACTGCCATGTATGGGTCCATAGGAAATGCCACATCGTGGCGGGGGTGAGGTATTTGTGAAGTCACCTTGCTAGTAGATGCCATGTTGAGATTACAGATAATAGCCTCTGCCACCAAAGCCTGTAATTGGAGTCATGGCTCTGAAAGCAGAGCTCCAGATTATTACTAAAAGTGCTGAGATATCAGAAGACCCATGTTCATATCTCAATTCCAAAACTTCATAACTCAATTTCTCTTTGCCTCACCTTGCTCGGCTTTAAAATAGAAGCAATGATATTTATATGGTCACCTTATAAAGTTGTTGTGAAAAAAGTACTTTGTCAACCTGAAAGTGCTATAGAAGTTTAAACTATTGAGTAGTATTACTGTTGATGGGAAGCCTCCTCTCTGGCAGGGAGGAAGTGTGTTGCCCTGAATCTCAAGAAAAACCAAGAATTTCTGCCCCTGGGGGTGCTGAGCAGAGGCTTTTGTTCATCTGCCTCTGCATCAGAAAAAAGCATGCAGGGTCATGTAGGATCATCACACGACTTGATGGAACGGGCCAGAGGTATTTTGAAGCCCTTAATCCTCACTTTCTTGATGCTGTTCCATTGCTGGACTCCCTGCAATCTGGAATGAAGTGACTTGTAGCAGCTGAACAACTCTCTGACCCACTGTTGAGTGGAGAGTGGAGGCTTTTTGAATGGTACGTGGAAGGTTTCATCTGGCTGATGCTCTCTGACCCATTGTTGAGTGGAGAGTGGAGGCTTTTTGAATGGTATGTGGAAGGTTTCATCTGGCTGATGCTAGGCAGAAGTCCCTGCGGCCCATTGCCGGGCCCTTCTTTTCTGAATGTGTGATAGAGGAGCTGCTGGGAATTGGCAGTGGACAGATGAGGACTGAAAAGGGACATCCACGTGAAACACGATGATGTGGTGCTGCTGCTCATTTGCTGAGTCCTCTGGGTGGCTGGAGCATGGGCTTCCCTTTGTGTCTCTTAGGGGCCAGCTTTGATTTGGATGACTGGGATTCACTTCTGTCCCTCTGCTCTTGTATGCAGCACTGAAGGGTTACCAGTGACACTGAACCTCGATGAGATCATGCAGGTGCTAAACTGCCACCTGCATGACCCTGCCATTGGGATGATGACCAGGATCGCTGTCCTCAAGTGGCTCTACCATTTGTATATCAAGACTCCTCGGAAGGTAAGCCGGTTACCTCCCAGACTAGTGGGATGATAACAACTAGAGCTTTTTCCTAATATATGTCAAGTGGCATTTTCGCCCCCTTCACCAGTTGTTCAGGGGTGCAAGATACTGGCGAGCAAAGGAGTGATGTGTGCTCAGAAGGAGGGTGGTTGGAAGTAAGGAGGAGGAGAGCCTGCTGCCTGGTGGCACTTCAGAATTAGCCCTGGGGTGGGGGAGGGAGATGATTTCCAAGTTGGCCTGTACTCTGGGGAGAGAGCTAACTTTGCAAGGCTGCATTGCCTTCCTTTCTCCACCCTTCATTGTTATGTTTTCTATTTTTTCAAATATATTCATTTTCTGTTTGGAAATGTAAACTCAGTGTAATTTTGATACTAAAAAACTGTTCATTAAATAAGATTTTAAAATCTGGTGGAGTTTAAGACTTCTCTGAAAGTTAAACTCTTAAGAGCTCTCAGGTGCTTATCAAACAAAAATGCGCTACAGATCACAACCAAAAACTTCTACACATTCAGTGGACACTTTAAAATATTAAAATTGAAAATGTGTTGTTGAGTTAGGTAGTGAAGGCAGGGTTGGTAGTTCTTCCTCCTTTCAAAAGAAGGTATATTTCAATAAAATAAGTCACTATTTTGTGTTAGGGGCAACAGGTGGCCCAGGGGGTAGAGTGCTGGGCCTGGAGTCAGGAAGACCTGAGTTCCTGTCCAGACACACATACACATACACACACAAGTCACTTAACCTTTGTTTGTCTTGGGTTAATGACAGCTCCTACCTTGCAGAGTTGTGAGCATCAAATGAGGTAATATTTTTGAAGAGCACTTAGCACACAGTAGGTGCTACATAAACACTTATTCCTCTTTCCATTCTTTTAAGTCATTCAAAAACATTTAAGTGGCTGCTGTGTGCCAAGTACTTGAGAAAACTGGAAGCACATGTCATTGGGATCTTTTAAAAGTGATAAATATGCCCTTGGAAAGATGTGCTACTTGCCAGGTCATTTTTAGCCATACATCAAACATGACTTCACAAACAATTCTAAAATCTTAAAATAAAAAACTCCAAATACCATATATGTATGATTTATAGTGTTATTTAGTGCAGCTAAATGAGAAGGAAATTTTATGCAACTTGTATAAGTTCTACCAAAAGTTAAGCCAATATGATTTATCTCCAGATTGCACTGGCAAATTTACTTGTATGCTATTTTTGGTAAGATACATTATTGAAGAGTAATATTTTTGGTTAAATAATAAAATATAGATCACCATTTTGTACTGTTAACCTTAATATATTTTAGCATTACACCAAAATGTGATCTATTGCCTAGACAATTTTGTTACACTACAAAAAAATTACAGATGTATAATTTCTTTATACCACAATGAGGTTTTACCCTACTTTTCCTAAGCTGACTACAGTCATTAGGAATTATAGCACTTTGCTTCTGTAAAAATCCTTTTCCTCTTCATAAAACTGAGATAAAAGACTTCTAAAGTAATAAAACTGGAATTACTCTTTTGCATATGTTAAACTTCAGGGAAATTAGGAACATGTTTTGTTTTGTTTTTTTCCAGATGTTCCGACATACAGATAACCTTTTTCCCATCCTACTTCGGACCTTGTCAGATGAATCAGATGAGGTAAGGTGACTTAAATAAGTTATATCACTAGTTCTTGATCTTACTTGTCTTTTAATATGGAGTCTTGGGATTAAGAGAAAGCTAATATGTCCCTTTTAAGAAAAAAATTAACCTTTATTGATACTGTTTTTTAATATTATCTAACATTTCCCACTGTCTGTTCCTTTGCAGAGAACCATCCCTTATAATAAAGGGAAAAAATAAAGAAAACATTTTTAGTAATGAAACAATTGAGTGTCCTGTGCCATAGAAATAAATAGTGACTTGCTGGTGGAGGACCCACTTCTCTCAGGCCTTTTCTGAACTTTTCTTAGGGTAGTATGTGAGTGAGGAAGACCTCCTGGAAAAGAGCTCTCACATGACTGTCTGTCTCTAGAGGGGGCTTAGGGGCTTAGGATATTTTGGCTTAAGCCTTCCTTTGCCTAGTGTCTTAGACTTGCTAGCTCATGGGGAAGAAATCAAAACAGTCTTGATAATAAGTACCTTTGTATGGAACAGGGTAATCATTTGAATTCAAGTCTAAGCTCATTTTGGGCAGGGATCATCTCATATCTGCAGTGCCTGACACATAGATGATCTGTAAATACTTGTTGATAATTAGATGAACGGGAGAAACAGTAGCCACACTACTTCTTGAGCTCTTGCTGATGGCTGTGTATGCCAGAATTGGGTTGGGGAAGTCTTTTATTTGGGCTGGTTTTGCCTTTCTCGGAAGGGAGCAAGGGTTTAGATAAGAGTGCACCTTCTGATGGGCTGGATTCTGTACAAGTTTTCTGCTGACCTCCAGTTTCCTGTCTTTAACTGCCTCTTAGGCACTGAGTGCCTCAAAACTAACCTCTCTTTCCCCCCAAAATCTCCCCTCTTACTGTTGAGGGCACAACTAAGATGTCAACCTCAGCTCCCCTCTCTTACCCCTCCATATCCAAGCTGTTACCAAGTTCCCAGCAGCACCTGTATATGCACCCATTTCTCCAACACTCTTCCATACCAGTACAGGCTCTCCTTCCTTCCTTAGCCTGGATGATTGCAGTATTGGGGCAGGGGGGCGGGGGGGGGGGGGGGGGGGGGGGGGGGGGGGGGCGGGGGGGGCGGGGGAGGTGTCTACCTGCCTCAAGCCTCCCACTCTCTAGCCCATCCTTAGCTGCAAAGTCAGTCTTCTTAAGGCTAAGATCTCCTTGTGTTAGACTGTTTAATAAACATTGCTGCCTCCCAGTTCACTTTCAGAATCAAGTATCAAATACTTAGTTTGGCAAGCCCTTCCTAACTGGGCTGCTTCCTCCTTCTTCAGTCTCCTCACTGCCCTCCCTGTGTTCTCCAGCGCAGCCTCAGGCATGTGGGCACTGTTCCTGGCTCTGCACAGCCTAGAACTCTCTCCTTCCTGGTCTCTGCCCTTTGGCTTCTTGTAAGTCTTAACAAGAAACCTTTCACAGTCCTGAATCTCCATGCCTTACTTCTAAGAATATTGAGAATATTCTGCATATACAACTGTTTGCATATTGTCGTTCCCTCCACCCTGCCTCCATTTAGAGTAGAAACCTCTTGAAAGCAGGGCATAGTTCTGTGTGGGGTTGCCTTTCTTGTACCTCCAGCACTTAGCACTGTGCCTGACACATAGTAGGTACTGAATAAATACTTGATGACTTTTCAGTATCTCATTGGGACTAGTGGAATTAGCCTTGCCTTCTCTCCCTCTCCAAACTGAAATGTTCTTGCCCTCTCTTCTTGGCTTAAAGACATCTGTGGAACATAGTGCCCTGCACGTCCATGGATATTGGGGGCATCTGGGCACTTAAAAGGAAAAGCCACATGAAACATACCCACTAGCCCAGGCCCTATGTGAGTCTGGGAGGTGGGAGGGCTGGCCTAGGCCAGGGGAACTTACAGATTCCCATGGAGGGAGGTGCCAGGCTCATCCCCAGATTTTCCACAGGCCTTCATGGTTAAGCCTGATTTTCCTTACCTGGAGCTCCATTGAGAAGGACAGATTCCCAAGTGGGTGAATGCTTTTACCTCTCTACCCTGTCACTGGTGATCATTCAGGTTCGAAGGGTCCAAAACCAAATGATAGGAGGACAAGCGGGATGCGTGCTCAGTTTGCAGTCAGAGGTCTTGGGTTTCAGTCCTGGCTCTGTCACTTACAACCCATGTGACTTTGGGCAAGTCACTCAGTATCTCCGGGCCTCAGTGTCTTTATCTGTAAAATAGTTGGATTAGCCAGTGCTTCTTAAACTGTGAGTACTGTGGACCCGCTCGAGGCCATGACCCACAGCTGAAGAAGCGCTGAAGGGGTCACAAGTGGAAAATGTGTAAGAAGCCCTGGATGAGACAAATACAAAGGTTTTTTCCTACTCAAAGTCTCTGATCTTGGCTCTCTCCCTTCCCCCACTTCCTCTCAAACCTTTCACTGTATGCAGCCTGCAAGTCCCAGATAGAGGGCCTGTCAGACTGAAATGACTCATAATACAGTCAGGTCCCTCATTTAAATACAAAAAGGAAAAGAATATTGCTGATTGATTCCTTTCCTAGCACTCCAATGGAAACAGCTGAGTTTTCAGAGTCTTTTAAATTGGGTTTTTAATCCCATCCAGCTTTCTCTCCCTTGAAATTGGTTTTTTGTGTGTGTTTGAGGGGTTCAAGAGGAGATTCAGTACATTAAACAGCTTTCTCAGATTGCTTCCATGGAAATTTGTTTGCTGAAATTGCAAGTGTTTTCAAGGCTTTGGGGCCTATCTCTTGGTGCCCTGGCGCAGAAGGAATTGAAGGCTTCTCTCTAGGGTGATTGTGCAGGACAGAGACAGAGGGGAAGAGAAAGAATGGGGTAATGGGGGAGAGGGGCCAAGCTCCTCTTGGTATTTAAGTCCCTTGATAACCAGAGGAGAGCCTTGGCACAACTAGGTGCTAGATGTTCTTCCTGTAACTTGTCCTGTCTGGCCTTATTTAGTTTTTCTATCTTTCCAAACTCGTGATAAGTGTAGCTTTGAGCTGAGGGGGAACTTGACTGATCTATTCAATCCGTCTGCACTGAGGTAGGACCCCCTCAGCTATCCCAAATTTCCAAGTGTCTCCATTTTGGAAAGGAGCCATGGAAGCGTCTTTCATCTACAACAAGCTTTGATGAATGACTCACTATGTGCCAGTCACTGTGCCTCGTAAAAAGGGTACAACAGAGGGTGAAACAGTCTCTGCCCTTAATGAGCTTATATTCTAATGGAGGAGACATACGTGCCTTTTTAAACATGTACAGAATATACACAAAAAGAATACAGGAGTAATAGGGAGGGAGGTCGGTGGCTGGAGGAGTCAGGAAATACTTCAGCTAGCAGAGGGTCTTGAGCTGTCTCGAAATAAACCCGGTATTCCAGAAGGTACAAATAGTAGGCCATGGGAGTTAGGAAGGAGTAGAAACATTTTATGTGAGGAACAGGAAGTAGGCCAAAATGACTAGGCTATGACTGAGCAAGGGCAGGATGTGTGTGTAGGCTGGAAAGGCTGTGGGGTTTATAGTCTGTGCTAAAGGCAATAGAGAGTCCCTAGAGTTTGAGGAGGCTGGTGACATGATCAGACCTAACCTTGAGGAAAGTCACTTCAGCAGCTTTAAAGGGGATTGGCTGGACTTTATTTTATCTCCTCCGGCCCTTCCTCAGAGGTGAGAGAAGGTGACTGGCTGCCATTTGTTCAGGTTTTTACAAGCTGAACTAAGCTTCCTTTCATCTTTTCTTCCTGGTTAAATTGCTCCAATTTCAGTAATCTTTCAGGAAAATGTTTTTTGGACTTATTTTCCAAGCATTTAGTCCCATTGCTGAAAGTTTATCCATATTCTCTTGATCTAACTGAAATTTTAGAGACCAGAATTACACTTGAGTTAGGGCTGGACCTTTGATTTGTGCATAAATTTTATTTTAATATAATCAAAATTATGTTTTGCATTTCATAATTCTCTCTCTCTCTCTTGTTTGAGCACAAATTCTTCCCTTTTCCATAGATCTGATAGATAAACTATTCCCTGCTCTCCTAATTTGCTTATGGTTACACCCTTTATGTCTAAATCATGTACCCGTTTTGACCTTATCTTGGTATATGTTGTGAGATATTGATCTGCACCTAGTTTCTGCCATACTATTTTCTGGTTTCTGAGCAGTTTTTGTTATATGTTGGGTTCTTTTCCCAGAAGCTGGAGTTTTGGAGTTTTATCAAATAGTAGATTACGGTAGTCATTTACTGTTGTGTCTATTGTATACAAGAATCTTTTTCACTGATCTGCTGCTCAGTGTCTTAGCCAGTATCACTGCCGCGCTATAACATAGTTTACACCTGGTGTGGCTTGGCCACCTTCATTTGTATTTTTTTTTCATTCCCTTGATATTCTTGGTCTTTGGTTCTTCTAGATGAATTTCATTATTTTTTGTAGGTCTGTAAAATAAATTTTGGTAGTTTGACTGATATGGCACTGAGTAAATAAATTTAGGTAGATTTGTCATTTTTATTATATTAGCTCAGCCTACCTATGAACAATTGATGTTTTTCCAATTGTTTAAATCTGACTTCATTTATGTGAAAAGCATTTTGTAATTGTGTTCCTATGGTTCCTGAGTTTGTCTTGGCAGGTAGATTCTCAAGTATTTTACATTGTCTGCAGTTATTTTACATGGAATTTCTCTTTCTAACTCTTGGTGCTGGGCTTTATTGATAATATGTACAAGTAATTTTTGTGAATTTATTTTATATCTTGTGATTCTGCTGAAGTTGTTAGTGATTTCAAGTAGTTTCTAGTTGATTCTCTGAGTATACCATCATATCATGTGCAGAGTTGATAGTTTTATTTCTTTTGTGTCTGTTCTGATTCCTTCAATTTCCTTTTCTTAATCCTAAAGCTAACATTTCTAGTACATTATTTAATTAGAGGGGTGATGATGGGCATTTTTGTTTCCACCCCAATCTTATTAGAAATATCTTATTAGAAATACTTCTAGCTTGTACCCTGTACATAAAATGCTTGCTGATGGTTTTAGATAGCTACTACTTATCATTTTAAGGAAAGCTCCATTTATTCCTATGCTCTCCACTGTTTTTATTAGGAATGGGTGTTGTATTTTGTCAAAAGTTTTTTCTGGGTCTATTGAGATACTCATGATTTCTGTTGGGTTTGTACTGATATGGTCATATAGGCTGATAGTTTTCCTAATGTTGAACCAGAGGCTAAACCATTGAAAGAGGGTTTTTATCCTCAGGGTGGTGCTGGTGAGGAGAAGCAGAGATTTGAGTCTGAACATGGAAAAAGTGACACAGAGGTCGAATGGGCGCCACACAGGTCTTAGAGAGCAAGGGTCCCATGGGGAGCAGCGCCGTTTTTGAGCCCCTGACGTTCATCGTCTTCTCACTTCTCCATTTTTTTTGTTCATCAGAGCAGAGTGAAGCGTTCTTTTGGGTCTAACCTTCCCCAGTGTTCTCAGCTTCTTTTTTTTCCCTCTTCTGGGTGAGTGGCTCTTTTTCCACAGTCACCTTCCCTCAGTCTTCATCTGAAAAATCTCCTCTGTCAAAAAGAATTGGCAGGTGTCCGGTGAACATTCTTGGCCTTTCGTACACCCTCCTATCTGTGACGGAGCCACTGGCTATTTTACTTTTTAATTTTTTATCCATTTTGAACATAAAGACCCAAAAAAAAACATTTCCATGTATACAGCACAACACTAAAAGAGGATTTAATATAAAACTATGATTTCCATTTCACAGTTCACTTTTTTAAATAAATGATACTACACCACATATCATTTTCAAAGCTGCAGTGCTTTTCTGTGCTTCCTACTAAGTTTTTTTTTGTTCTCTGCTGTGCACTTTTTGTTTTTTTTCTCTCTCCCTCCCCATCCTACCCTACCTTCCATTAGATACAAAACTGTCTATGTGTGTGTGTGTGTACACATACATATACATATGTAAAGCCATGCTTCTGTTTGTCCTTTCTTTCTTTGAAAGTTGATAGCATCTTCCCTCAAAGTCTTTTGTGATTTATCTGAGTATTTATAACACTCAGAATGATCTGGTTTAATAACGTGTGTAGCATTCTCTTGGTTCTGTTTGTCTCACTCTTCATTATTTCATGCAACTCTTTTCATGTTTTTCTAAAATCACCCAGCTCATCATTTCTTATAGCGCAATAGTAAGTCACAGTCATATACCTCAACTTGTTTAGCCGTGCCCCAATTGATGGGCATCCCCTTAGTTTCCAGTTTTTTGCTGCCCCAAAGAGAGCTGCTGTAAATATTTTACAACATATAAATTCTTTTTCTTTTTACCTAATCACTTTGGGAAACAGACCTAATAGTAGTATTGCCGGGTCAAAGGTTACATACTAATAATTTAATAACTCTTTGGGCAGAATTCCAGGTTGCTCTCCAAAATGGTTGGATCAGTTTACAGTTACACCAGTGAGGAATTGGTGTCCCAATTTTCTACATCCACTCCAACATTTGTTGGTTTTGTCTTCTATCATTTTAGCCATTCTGATAGGTGTAGGATATTATCTTAAAGTTGTTTTAATTTGTATTTCTCTAGTCAATAATGATTTAGAGCATTTTTTCATATGAATTTGTGTGGTTTTGATCATCAAAAAAACTGTCCATTCATATCCTTTGATCATTTATCAATCAGGGAATGACTCATATTGTTAAGAATTTGACAAAGTTCTTTATGTATTTGAGATATAAGACCCTTGTCCGAGAGTCTAACTATAAAAATTTTTTTTCCCAGTTTTCTACTTTCCTCTAATCTGGGCTACATTGGTTTTATTTGTACAAAACCTTTTTAATTTAATGTGATAGAAATTATTCATTTTATACCTCACAGTGCTATCTCTTATTTATTCATAAATTGTTCTCCTGTCTATAAGTCTGATAATTAACACATTCATGTATCCATTTTGACCGTATTTTGGTAAATGATATAAGATATTGATCTAAGCCCAATTTCTACAAGACTGCTGTCCAGCTTTCCTAACAATTTTTCCTGAATAGTGACTTTTTATCCCAAAAGCTTAAATCTTTGCATTTGTCAGACACAAGGTTACTATAATCATTGGCTACTGTGTATTGTGTGTCTGCTCTGTTCTGTTGATTTACATTTCTATTTCTTAGCTAGTACCAGATAGTTTTAATAATTACTATATTATAATATAAAGATCTGGTACTGCTAAACTTCCTTCCTTTACTTTTTTTCATTAATTCCTTTGATAATCCTGACTTTTTGTTCTCTCAAATGAATTTTGTTATTATTTTTCTAGCTCAGTAAAACAATTTTTTTGGTAATTTAAGTAGGATGTCATTGAATAAATAGATTAGGTAAAATTGTGGTTTTTATTATATTGGCTATGCCTACCTATGATGAACAATTAATATTTCTCTAGTTATTTAAATCTGACTTTATATAAAAAGTGTTTTATAATTATGTCCATGTACTTCCTGGGTTTGTTTTGGTAGGTATGCTCCCAGATACTTTATATTATCTACAATTATTTTAAATAGGACATCTCTTACCATCAATTCTTGCAGTATTTTATTGATGATATATGGAAATGCTAAGGATTTATGTGGCATTATTTTATGTCTTGCTACTTTGCTGAAATTGTTGTTTCCACTCACTTTTTAGTTGAATCTTTAGAATTTTCCAAGTATATCATTCATATCATCTGCAAAAAGAGGAGTTTTATTACCTCATTACTCATTCTGATTTCCTTCAGTTTCTTTTTCTTACTGCTATCATTTCAAATACAATGTTGAATAATGTTGTTGCTAATGGGCATTTTTGTTTCACTCCTGATCTTATTAGAAAGGCTTCTAGGTTATCCTCATTACAAATAGTGCTTGCTGATGGTTTTAGATAAATGCTTTTTATCGATTTAAGGAAAAAATCCTTAATTACGTATGCTTTAAGTGTTTTTAATAGGAATGACGTATTACATCAAAAGCTTTTTCTGTATCTATTTGTATTATATGATTTTTGTTACTCTCGTTATTGATATAATCAATTATGTTAATAGTTTTCTTTATGTTAAACCATTCCTGGTATAAATTCTGTGTGCTCCAAATGTATAATCTTTGTGATATATTGTTGTAGTCTCCTACTTAGTATTTTATTTAGGATTTTTGTATCCATAGTCATTAATGAAGTTGGTCTATAATTTTCTTTCTCTCTTTTTACTCTTTCTGATTTAGGTATCAGTACCATATTTGTTTAATGAAATGGGCTTGGTAGGACGCCTACTGTTGCAAATAATTTATTTAATATTTGAATTAGTTGATCTTTAAATGTTTGGTAGAATTCCCTTGTAAATCCATCTGGTCCTGATGATTCTTTCTTTTTTTTAAAGAGTATTTTATTTTTTCCAATTACATATAAAGATAATTTTTAACATTCATTTTTTAAAAATTTGAGTTTAAAAATTTTTGACTCATCTGATTCTGAGAGGGGAGGCTTAAAGTCCCCCATTGTTATAGAATTATTCTTTTTCCATCTGTAATTCATTTAACTTTTCCTTTAAAAATTTAGATGCTATAGCATTTGGTGCATATAGATTTACTACTGATAATGCTTCATTTTCTTTAGTCCTTTTATCATAATGTTTCCCTGCTTATCTCTTTTAATTAAATCTGTTTTAGCTTTAACTTTGTTAAATGTCTGAGATCATGATTGCAACCCCTGCTTTTTTTTTATTATCCTAGCTGAAGCATAATAAATTCTACTCCAGCCTTTATTTTAACTCCCTGTGTATCTCTCATTTTAAAATGTGCTTCTTGTAAAATATTGTCTGATTCTAATTTTTACTCCATTCTCCTATCCATTTCCATTTTATGGGTGCATTCATCCCTTTTACATTAAGAGTTATAATTACTAGTTGTATATTTCCCTACATCCTATTTTTCCTCACTGTTATCTTTCTCACCCTCTCTTTTCACTGTATCCTTCTTCAGATATCTAATTTACTTCTAGTCTCTACCTCTCTGATCTCTACCCTTTTTAAAAATACCTCCCTTATCCTCTCCCCTTGCCCTTCTATTCCTTAATCTACCTACCCTCCAGAATCTCTCACTTATACGTCCCTCTCACTCTCTTATTTCTTTATAAATTCGAAAGATTTTTATACCCTTCTGGATGTATATATTTTTCCTTCTTTAGCTCAGTTCTAATGAGAATAAAGTTCCAGCATTACCAGCCCTCCACCTCTGCCTTCTTCCATTGTAACCATTCTTCCATTCATCCCTTATTTGTGTGAGATACTTGCTCCATTTTACCTCTCCCTGCTCAATTTTATTTTTTAGAATCGTCCCATTATACTCAACCTCAAGCCTTTTATCTATGTATGTATTACCCAAGTAATGATAACATTCCAAAAGAGTACAGGTAACATTTTCCCATATAAGATGTAAAAAGTTTGGCCTTGTTGCGTGCATTATAGATGGTCTTTAATTATAATTGGATTTATGTTTCTGCTGGATCTTATGTCAAATTTTCCATTGAGTTCTGATCATTTTGTTACAAATACTTGAATGCTATTCAGTTCATTAAATGTTCTCTTTTTTCCCTTCAGGATCATACTTAGCTTTGCTGAGCAAGTTATTCTTGGTTGCAAACCCAGATCCTTGCTCTTTGAAATATAGTGTTTCAAGCCCTTCTGTCTTTTATGTAAGAGCTGCTGGGTCCTATGTTACCTTGACTGCAGTTCTACAGTGTTTCTTCCTTGGTGCTTGTGGCGTTTATGTTACCTTGACTGTAGTTCTACAGTGTTTCTTCCTTGGTGCTTGTGGTGTTTATGTTACCTTGACTGTAGTTCTACAGTGTTTCTTCCTTGGTGCTTGTGGTGTTTATGTTACCTTGACTGCAGCTCTGCAGTGTTTCTTCCTTGGTGCTCGTGGCGTTTTCTGCTTGGCCTGGGAGCTTTGGGACTTGGCTGTGATGTTCCCAGTTTTCATCTCAGGATCTCCTTCAGATGGTGGCAGACTTTTTTGTTTGTTTCTGTTTTACCTTTTTGTTTTAGGACTTGGGGGAAGTTTTCCTTAAAATAGTTTTTGTTATAAAGTATCTAGACTCTTATTTCGATCCTAATTTTCAGCCAGTGTGACAATTCTTGTATTATCTCTCCTCAGTCTCATCTCCACATTAATTGTTGTTCGTTTTTCTTTTTCTTTTTGCTTTAAATGTTATTTTTCCTCAATCACATATCAAGAAAATTACAAGATTTTGAGTTCGAAATTTTTCTTCCTTCCTCTCCTCCCCTATTCTGAAAATGGTAGGCAGCTTGAAATAGTTTACACATGTGCTATCGTGCAAAACGTATTTCCATATTCATCATAGTTGTGAAAGATGAAACATGTCAAAAGGGGGAAAAACCTCAAAAAAAGAATAAAGTGAAAAAAGATGCTTTGATCTACCTTCAAAGTCCATCAATTCTTTTTCTGTATGTGGATAGCATTTTCCTTCATGAGTCCTTTTACTTATCTTGGATCATTGTGTTACTGTGAAGAGCTGAGTCATTCATAATTGATCATCACGTAGTGTTATTGGTACTGTGTACTATGTTTTCCTGGTTCTGTTCGTTTCACTTCCCGTCAGTTTTGTAAAGGTCTTTTCAGGTTTTTAGGAAATCTGCCTGTTCATCATTTCTTATTGCACAATAGTATTCCATTATATTCATATACCACAGTTTGTTCTGCCATTCCCCAATTGATGGGCATCCCCTCAATTTTCAATATTTTGCTACCACAGAAAGAGTTGCTATAAATATTTTTGCACACATAGGTCCTTTTCCTTTTTTTATAATCTCTTTGGAGAATAAAGACCTAGTAGTGGTTATTACTGGATCAAAGGGTATATATATAGTTTGGTTACCCTTTGGGCATGGTTCCAAATTGCTCTCCAGGATGGTTGGAACTGTTCACAACTTTACCAATAGTGCATTGGTGTCCCAGTTTTCCCACATCCTCTCCAACGTTTGTCATTTTCCCTTTTTGTCACATTAGCTAATCTGATTGATGTAAGGTTATAAGTGTAAAGTTAGAGTTATTTTAATTTACATTTCTCCAATCAAATGTGAATTAGAGCATTTCTTCATATGTTTATAGATATCTTTGATTTCTTCATCTTAAAATGATCCTTTGACCATTTATCAGTTGGGGAATGACTTGTATTCTTACAAATTTGACTCAGCTTTCTATATATTTGAGAAATGAGACCTTTATCAGAGACACTTGCTATTAACATTGTTTCCAAACTTTCTTCTTTCCTTCTAAGTTTGGTTGCATTGGTTTTGTTTGTACAAAAGCCTTTCAATTTAGTATGACCAGAATTATCTATTCTACATTTTGTAATGCTCTCTGTCTCTTGTTTAGTCATGAATATCACCCCCTCCATGGATCTGACAAGTAGACTATACTGTTCTAATTTGATTACTTCATTGTCTATGGTACCTTTTAGCAAGATGTAGTTTCTGTCCTTATCTCTTTCAGTTAGGTCTGGTTTTGCTTTTACTTTGTCTAAGATCAGGATTGCTACCCCTGCTTTTTTTTAATTTTTTTTTTTTACACTTCAGCTGAAGCATAATAGATTCTGTTCCAGCCCCTTACTTTACTGTGTGTGTATTTCTGCTTCAAGTTTTATATAAGCAACATATTGTAGAATTCTGGTTTTTGATCCACTGTACTATCCTCAGTTGTTTTTAAAATGAGTTTTTCACATTCTCTTCTATTGTTCATTCTCTTGATTTTGTTTTCTTATTTCTTGGTGTCTTATAATGTCATGAGCTTCCCCTTGCCCAGTTCTAGTTTTTGAGGAGTTAATTTTTTTCTTAAGTTTTTGGATCTTTTTCCAATTTGTTGATTTTATTTTCATAATTTTCTTAGATCACTCTTATTTTTTCCCATAACCTCTCTAATTATTAAAGTCCTTTTTAAGCTCTTCCAAGAACTCTTTTTTTACTTGTGACCATTTGACATTTTTCCTTGAAGTAGGAGTGACTTTTTTAACTTCACTATCCTCCACTAACCCAGATCTTTTTCCTCTCCATAGTCTGTGGCTGGATTCTTTCTCCTTTGCTTTCTCATTTTTTTAGTGGCTTATTATTGTAGCCAGGTTCTAGTCCCTAGGTGTGGGGAGGGTGATGCTTCAGGCTTTTCCATACTGTTGTTTTCTGAGCACCGTCTGGGGATCCTGCCAGGCTCCCTCTCTGCCCCTGAACAAGGACCCCAAGTCACATTGTCACCACCAAGACTCTTGTTCCCTGAGATCTTCCCCATGACTGTAAGCTTCAGCTCACCCCTGTGCCCTGGAACGAAAATCCAGGTACTCTGCTCTCTGACAGATGCCTACCGTCAACAAAGCCTGCTCTCCTCTGCTACCGCACTCCCTGAGTCTGGGCTTATTCCTCCTCACCCACTGCTTCAGCTGAACTGTGGTTGATTTGCCACTCAGAATTCACTTTGAGGTGATGTTCTACCTTGTTTGTAGGAGAATTTTGGAGAGCCCAGTATTTTCTGTCTTATTCTGCCATCCTCCCAGAATCTTCTCCCAGTGGCCTGTTTTAAAGTGAAAAGGTGATTTAAATTTCAGTAGTATCAAAGAATACGGGCAGCTGCTGGAGGGGAAGCTTGTGTTTGGGAACTAGTCTTGCTTTTCTACCCACCCAAAGATACCTGTCATTGGCTGCCTAGTTGAATAGGAGTCTAGTGGCTTTGCACATATTTGGTGCTTCATATCAGTATAGCATTAATGGAATTAGTACATGTGCTGGATTGTTGCTATAAAAGTGTGAGTTGCTGGAAGTCAGGACCTGTGCCTTTTGTACAGTTCTAAACCCTGAAGGGAGTTAATGATGAGGCTGGAAGAGGCCTCTGGACACCTCTTGAACCCCCTGGCTTCCACTGTCTCAGATCTTAGGATCTTAGAGTTGGAAAGGACCTGAGAAAGTCACCTGGTCTAAATTCCCACCATCTTAGGAATTCCCTCAATAACATCCCTGGCAGCTGCTGGTCATCACTTTTCCTTCACAGCTTCACTATATTAGTAACTCCTTGCAGTCAGGAAGGTCTAATGCACATCTGTCCTAAATCCTCCTGCCCTAACAGCCCATTTCCACTAATTCCAACAATAACCGGGAAGTGAGCCAGGCACTGCTATCTCAACTGTCTGTGGAGAACAGACAATCTTATAGAATCTGTGCATAGCAGATAGAGTGAATTTGGATTTAGTCTCCCCTTTCACAGAAAAATTGGTGAGGGTCAGAGTGTGCAGGGACCTCAATTACCAGCTTCCCCACCCTTTGTTCTCTCCATCACCCCATCAGACCTTCCCCTTCAGTTTCCTGTGTGCCTTTTAATCAGAGCTGCTGACTCTACCAGCCCAGGCAGCTCACACACAGTGTGAACTGTACTCTCTGGTCCACCTGCAGAACTGAGCAGCCTGCAGTTCCCAGCCTTGCTTAGCAGCAGCTCACTTCTCATGTAGGCCTTCATTGCGCACTTCCTCCTGCTGAGGGTGCTCAGCTAGTTAGGAGCGTTGCATACTGAAAAGAGGGAAAGAAGAGAGAGCTCTGACCTTCCACAATCCCCCCAAACCCCTGACTTCCTCTTGTCACACTTCTTTTTTTAATTCAAAAATGAAACTTGAGAATTCCACCTCAAGCCGACTTGGCAGATCAGAAAAGAGATTGCCCTGCTATACCTTGTTATGCAGTGAAGCCAAGAAAACCTGTAAGCCATGCTGTTAGGTAGGCTCCCAAACTCTTAGAAACCCCATTAAGGACAGGATCCTGAAAGAACCACAAATGGCTAAAATAGAGGTCGTGGCTTTTTATTTATGAAGTGTATGAAGACCATAAAACTGCCACAATATGATAAACATATATTAAGCACCTGCTGTGTGCAGGCACTGTGCTAAAAACTGGGGATACAAAAGAGAAAATGATAGGCCCTGCCGCCTAGGAGCTGACTCCTAGACAATACACAAGTTAAAGCGGAAGGAGGCCAGGACCAGAGGGTGTCCCAAGCAGGGGCGGGATGAAGATGTCAGTAGAATCAAAACCAAGCAGAGCACCTGGTAGTAAATGGAAAGATGTCTGGCATTTGGCGCTCTCTATAAAGGGAGGCTTTTGCTCCTCTCTCCAGCCCTCCGGTCAGGGGCAGAAACAGCTAAGGGACTGATGAGGTGGGAGTAACAAAGCTGAGTCTCCTCCATGATGAGCTTCCTACCTAAGGTCACAGTCTTCATGCCAAAAATTACTCAAAGCCAGTATCTAAAAGGAAAGACATATTGTAGGGTCCTGGGAGATACTTGTGGAATTAATTTGGTGTCAGATTATAGCTCCCAGGTCCTTAGCCAGAAGGGCGGCCCCTCTCTTTGAGGAATAGTTTGCTTCTGGGAGGCAGGATTTTTTTTTTCTTGATTCATTGGTCTGGATTCCCTGGGGAAATGGAACAGAAAAATGAAAAAGGGAATAGAATCTTGCTCACAAGGAAAAGGCCAGTAATGCCACACTGTGCTGCCAGGTGCCAGGGAAGGAGAGATATGGACCAAGAATTCACTAAAAAGAAAACAAACAGCCTTGTTGGTTAGAGTACAAAAATATCCGTAATCCCAAACTCTTAGAATCCTCATCAAGGACAGGAGCCTAAAAGAACTACAAATGGCTAGATTATGAAAATATATATGGCCACAAATTATAGATTATGAAAATATCCGTAACACTGTCAGCACTCTTGAAGACCTTGTAAGACTTGAGGAGTAAGGATCACGTCTCTTTTCATTTGCCTCGGGAGTCAGGTCCCATTTTCTCAACTCAGAATCTTTTACTTCCCTTGCTCATCTTTTATCAGCTGCACAAATGGCCCCTCAAAAACCAAATCCCTATTCTTGTTTCAGGGTGGGTAAACTTATGGCTAGGACATGTTAGAAGGTTAGCTGTCCAGAACCAGGCTACATCCTCTGTTGTATGCCTACATGCGACCAACGTAAGGCATCGTAGTTAATGCATCTGAAGATGTGTTTACATACAGGTGCTTATAGCAGAGAGAAGTAGTCTTTACCATATTTACCAAGAGAAGTATAATAGCTGCAGGGGGTGGGGAACCTAGCCCAGCTTGGGGGAGTCCCTTACCCAACATTGAAGTCACTCCAGGGCCCTTTTTTGTTCCTGTCTAAGGTACCCTAAATCTGGCTTCCCTTGCTCGTTCCTCAGTAGGAAAGGCACTGTCTTGGGCCTCAGGAAGAAGCTCCTGAGACTCTATTGTGCCTCCATGGCCTTGTTAGTGTTTTCTGGGTAGCCCTCTTTTTACCATTCCTCCCCATGACAGGGCAAGATCAGTAATTTTGAATGCACAGAGCTTGTCTATTTGGGGGCCAGCAGCCTTCCTGTCTTCTTTCATCCTCTTTCTCCTCATTTAGGGTGTTGGTGTAGGGCTGCATAGTTTTAACTTTGGGGTGGAATAACAAGTGTGTCTTTCATAAAATATCTTCAGGAAAACCCAGTGCCCCTGGTGTGTATATGGGGCTCTGGGCTGTCACTTGTCCGTCACCCATCCCTTCTGTGCTTCCCTAGTCACTGATCCTGCCCCCTGCTTTTCATGGAATCTTTTCTACCTCCCTAGAACACAGTTCTCCCTTGCTGGGGTTTCTCTCCATTCTCCCTCCAATATATATTCTAAATGTCTACTCACTCTTTTCTCCCCTCACCCCCACCGCCTTCAGATCTTCCAGATTCCTTTAGACTCAGCTGAAGTGAAGGCATGTAACAGCTCATATTCAATGCTTTTGAGGTATTATCAGCCCCATTTTCTGGATGAGATAGCAGACTCCGCAGAGTTCCCAGGTCACCAAGCTAGTCAGAGGCAAGAAGCAAATGCAGCTCTTCCATACTCCGGGCCCAGGTTCTCTCACCTGGCCCATACCGCCTTTTCTGGACGACTCTGGAGAGCTAAGAGGATGGCACTCTGTAGCCGAGAACTTCCTGCCCTCTGTCTCCACAGACAATGAAGGGGGCACTGGGAAGTCACCGCTGCCTCAGTCATGGGAAGAGAAATCGGGGACTTTGACTTCATTAAATGAGGAATACACATTTACTTTCACAACATGTCTCTATTGGGGTCCTGCCAGAAAGCTGGACACATTTGTTCATTCTTGGCTTTCCCTGAAACTTCCTTTGCGGGGTTCTGTTTTTCCCCTTCCATTGCATTCTGAAAGAAATTCAGAAAAGGGAATGAGGGTTAGAGGGAAGGGAGGGAGGAGGAAAAAGAAAGCCAGTAAGCAAGAGAAGAAAACTATATTCCAGTCACAGCCCAGTAGCCTTCCTTCCAGTGAATAGCCTGAGCCCCTTTGCCTGGGATGTGCTCAGATTCCCAACCACCCTGGGGGTCAGGGAGGCAAGCATCTGACAGGCAGTCACCACCAGGGGGCCAGAGAGGACTTCTGTCCCTGGAGTCAGACCCGAAAATAGGGTGTGCAAGTCCATGTTCATGAGACCTCCAGGTCCTCTGACATTAGGTTTTTCCTGTGGTGTTTTCATATCTTGATTCCAAATATGAGTGGCAGTCACATTTCATTATCGGTTGGGCCAGTCCTGATGCTTTCATCCCCAATCCACAGGTGGTGAGAGGATAAGATCCAGAGTGTTATCTTGAGTTTTATTTATTTTGACTAATGTAGGACAGGTTTGTGGATGGCTGAGCTACTGACCCTGCTCTACAAATGTAATAAATTCCTGCCACATGCACACAAAGAGAAGTTAGATGTGCACCTTGCTCATAGTTGGTGGAAAGGGTAAGACTGCGCATATGCAAATAACTAACAAAAATGGGGAATGAGTGGGAAAGCAAGAGCAGCAAGCATTTATAAAGCACTGCAGGGTTTGCAGAGCACCACATTAGGGATCATTTGATCCTAACCACAACCCTCAGAGATAGATGCTATTTACAGATGAGGAAACTGAGTCTGAGAGTCCTGCAGCTTGTGTCTGAAGCAGGATTTTTAAAGGCAGGTCTTCTGACTCCATGTTCAAGATTCTATCTCTTGGGCCACCTGGCTGTCCCTAATGTTCTTCAAGGTTTGAGGACAAAAGATTTTAGAACTAGAATAATAAAGACTTCATGGAAAGTGCAGGCATTACAGATGTAAGGAGCAGCATGGACAGAGCTACAGCAGGACACATCTCTCTCTGTGGGAGCTACCCACTAGGTCCATTTTGCTATTTACAAAGTACTTGAAAAAGATGAGGGTGAGATGACGAAGGGCAGCACGAGATGATGGCAGGCCTTGACTCCCAGGCTAAAGAGCATGATATCTGAGATCTAGATTTAGAAGGGACCTTGAAGGCTCTCTCATCCCCCTCATTTTACACATGAGGAAACTGAGACCCAGGCAGCTTCACTGTTTGCACAGGGATGACATGTCACAGGCAGAATTAAAGCCCAGGTCCTCCAGCTCCAGAACAGTGCTCTTCCTCTTGACCCAAGCTGCCTTCAACCACTCCATTGAAGGTTTTCAGCCAAGGACTGTCCTGGGGGATTCTCAGACCGGAAGCATTATGAACTGTCAACCAGAGAGGCCAGAGCCTGACTGCACCAACGGACATGGGGGGCAGAGGGGCAAGGTGGCCTACACCTTTCCTGGCCTCAAGTGAGGGAGAAACAATCATAGCAGACTCTAGAAGTGATGCTTGAGAGAACCCTCTTTCCTCATGCTAAAGGCATGAATTTTCGGGGGGGTCAGAAGACTGCCAGACCTCAAAGCTCACTCTCAGGGTTGCCATGTGATCAGCATCTGGAGGCAGAAGGACCCCACATCTCAGTGTCAGAAATCTCTCCCAAACAGTGGATCCATCTTTGCTCCGGTCGAGGCCATGATTTGGCAGGTGACCAGAACTTGGTCCCCTAAAATAGAACCATTACAGCTGACTCAAAATAAGAATTGAACAGTAGCAATGTTCTTTCTGAATCTTCGGCCTGAGGAGCTGCCATGTTTCCAGAGCCCTTCCAATGACTATCCAGCAGCACCAGCCGCTTTGATTACTGCTGTCTTCTCAGCCTTTCCATCTGTCTGCAGCCCGTAGCACCCTACTCACATTTTCCCTTGCTGTCCTATAAGTTGCTCTGTGTGCGTGCTTGTGGTTTCTTTTCAGAAACCAGAATTTCTTCCAAGTTGTATATTGGGTTTTTTTTTTCCTTTCTCTTGAGATGGCTAAAAGCCGAATTGGCATGAATTTCTTGGGCAACTTCCTGCTGTGGATAGAGCCAGGCTGCTCCCTGGCCCCAGTGCCTGGGAACCACACATGGCCGACCAGGAGAAGCCCTCCTGGCTGAAGCAGCAGCACGACCTGGGGCATCCTGCTCAGCACCCACGCCTATCTGAGAGCAGGTTCTCCCCCAGTAGACACCACCCCAGCCAAAGCAGATGAGGCCAGAGTTTGGCTAAGAGCCCACTTTCCTCAGGATTGTGTACGGACATTACCACGGCATTTGGATCCCACAGAGCCCAGAGTCTTGTATTCTTTCCTGGTAACCATGTGATGGGTGCCCAGGAGACAGAATGGCCTCTCCACTCAGCCAGCTGCCTAGTAACCTATATATAGCTGGTGTTATGTACACAGCTATACGCTGCAGTTGGCACAGCAGACCTCTTCCCCATTTGTTTCCTGCACACACAGTGAATTGATAATCCTATGAGTATACCCCCCCTAGTTCCCAGAGTAATAGCCTGGGATGATGCAAATAAGCAGTGCCCTGAACCAGCAGGAAAAGACCTGAGGGAGGCAAGAGGCAGAGCGGTGTGATCTGGGTTACATGCGGCTTTAAACACAGCCTGCTTTCCTTTTTTTCTTCTTCCTTTCTGAAGATAGATGGTTGCTAGTATGGCCCCCAGAGTCCTGTGTTTACTCCTTCCATCATTAGTTAACAGGCATTGCATAACAAATATTAAGTGCCCATTACATGTGTGGTGCTCAAGAAAGGCTTTCAGAAGTGAATTTTGAGCAAAAACAACCCTAGGATCCACATCTCAGCATGTATTTGCAGTTAGACACAAGCGAATTAAAGCATAATAAATGAATAAGACCTCTTAGCCTGAGGCCTTTTGACTTCGGTTTTGAACTATTTTGATATAAGTATATTTCAATATAATGGATTTCCTTTGTAAACCTGTCTTTTATGCATTTAAAAACTTTCTTCTCAGAGGGCTCCATCAACTTATCCAGACTATTGTCAGAGGGGTCCATGATACAGAAAAAAGGTTGAGAATCCCTATGGTATTGTGTCTTCCTGGATTTGAAACAAAATCATTTCCACCTAAACCCAAGAAATCTAGCCCCTTTATCCCCTGAAATCTAGACTTTTTCTTTGTGGGGTTTTGTCCCTTAGCATGAATGGGAATAGAAGCTCTTGAGTGGATGCTTGGGCTGGGTTGCTGGGACCCAGATTGTATGCACAAGGTTTTCTGAGCATCGTCCTTCCTGGCTGCCCTGATGGATGGTGAGGGCCTGGGGGTCTGATTTCTGCCATCTGTGATGACCTGTTTGTTTTGGGTAACCAGGGCCGAGGCCTCCAGCCCTGGTACCAGATGGGAATGCATTCCTTCAGAGCCTTCTCAGGAGGGCAGGCACTCCAAGCTGGTTTTTCCTTGACTCGGGGTCTTTCCTGGGAAAGAAAAGAGTCTCTCCTCCTTTGAGGACAGTTGTGGGAAGAGCAGGGTACCCAGATATCTTTAGGATAAGCTTCCCAGCTGCCTGGATTATTCCTATCCTTATTAAACTACAGAAATTACCTTTTGCAGTCAGAGACTTCAGAGAGAGAGCTCTCTGTGTCCTAATCCACCCAGAGGATTGACTGTGATTTCCTCTGCAGCATTTGTGTTCTCTAACTACTGTGGTGCTAAGTGGCCCAGCTTGACTTAAGTGATGTGACTTCCCCTGGATCTGAGAGCGGCTCCGATCTCCTGTCCGACCACTCCTGGAATCCTCTGGGAATTGGCACCAAGTAGGACTTAACCTCCAACCTTAGCCTGACAGTCCTTCCTTCGATCTGACCCCAAAGACATCTCTCAGTACGCTCCTAAGTCATCATCTTGGCCAGACCCAACAGGCACAGTTCATTGTCAAGTGAGCTAACTTCCAGAGTAAAGAGGCAGCTAGCTCTTCCATAGGCCCATGAAACTGGATGGTAAGCTGTAGGACCTGAGCAGCTTGCTAGTATTGAACTTGATCATTGGGAAGTTGGAAGGGAAGTCATTGATTGCAGCAGCAATCTGTAAATCCTTTGGTGGAATTTTTAAAGAGATAAGAGAATGGGAGTGGAGGAGGACCAGGACCCTTTGTCTCTCTCACTTCCTCTTTCTCAAACTGATAGGTCAGTTTTCAGGTATTTATTAAGAACCTACTGTGTGCCTATCTGTGGCTTCATTTCTTAAGGTCTGTCTGGGGCCTCCTCACCTGCTGGTTTGGCAGTGGAAGATGGTTCAGCATGTCCCCAGAGGCGTAAGTAGTCCCATCTTGGTTATGGAGGAGGAACGGCAGAGCGAAACACCCAGACTGATAGATGTATCCTTGGAAATCAGGGTTCATCTCTTGGGAGGGCCTATAAGGGATTAGAGAAGTAACCTAGCTCACTTTGCCCCACTTTGACTTAGAGAGGAGCGTTTGCTTTGGTCAGCTGGTCCTAGAGCCTACTTTGCTCCCTAAGCCATGGGAAGGCAAGAAGGCCAAGAAGTCTTTGCCCCTTCCTCCCCTCTGTAAGCCATTCCCCAGCTGCTTTGTCAAATGTTTCTAGTACCCAGTTGTCAGTGGTCCTTTAACTGTGCTAATGGCCACCCCACTTTGGAATGGAGGCACCCTCTGATGTGCCTTTCTAACACCCGGCCTGTTTCCATGGCAATGGCAGGCACTCCTGCTACTGCAGAATATTGCTTTCTTGTAACCTTCCTCCCTTTCCCTCGTTCACACACAAAAAGAAAGCACAAGTGTTTTATATTCATTTTGCAAACGGCTGTGCAATGCATACTAATTGTCTGGCTTGCTCCTGACTTCCCAGGGCCTTATCCAATTCCAAGAGCCAAGGCCTTGCAGGAAAACCCCAGCCAGGAAGGAAGACAGCCCAGCCAGCCCAAGAGAAATGGGCAGGCCTCATTTTTCTGGAGGTGGGAGATTGGAACAAAAGGAGTCTGATATGATTCTGTAGGCCCTTAGAGGACCTTTTATGTTTGCCTCCTTGCCTCAGGGATGTCCCTTCATGTGTACCCAGGGACTGTTCCACCTCTGAGGTTTAGAGATCCTAAAAGCCCCAGAGATAAGTCTGAAACTCCACCTGAAAGGGTGGCCCCTTTGCCATTGCAGCCCTAACTCTGTGATTCAGAGGCCCCAAAGTAAGTGGGGTCTATCCTAGTTCTTCCAGTGCCTTTGATCTCTGAACTCTCTATTTGTCATTCTTCCCAAAGCTAGGGAGGCCTAGATGGAGGAAGTGACTTGCCAGAGACAGAGGCTGACACTAAGTTAGGATTGGAACCCAAGACTCCGGAATGTTCTGTTGCACTGATCTCTCTAAGCAGATCCCCACGTCTTCCACACTGGCCTTCAGCCAGACTAAGGCTGGGGATGACCTTTCTCTGAGTTCTCTTCTGAGAAGCAGCTTTGCTTCGGCCAGGTGCACATGAGATAAGACAGATGATCTTTTGCCAGCCTTCAGGTACCATCCTGATGGCTTTGGAGTTTTATATATAAGGAGCTTCACTGAGGTTACTTTAGAACCCAAAAGCTAAATTTTGTACTTTGAGTAACCAGAATTGAATTTGCATTAATTTGCTTCTTGGTGTTAAACGTCTTAAAATAAGAGAATTGAATATCTGAATTGTGCCACTCCTCTGTCTCCTCTAGGTCTACCTTTGTGGTCCTGGAGGGGAGAAGGGATAGGATCACACAGACTCAGCTCTTGAGAGAAACGGGCACTCTCCCTGCTCAGGCCTGCTTTGGACAGGGAGTCACAGGCTTGGGCGCTAGACATACAAGAGGCATCAGAGCAGCTTTTAATCTGAGACTGATGCATGTCAAAAGTAGGTGCCTAACAAAGGAGCATGAGAAATCAGCCCTGCCCATCTGGGCACACGGACATCCTCTCCATCCTCAGAGAGTTTGGTGGCCATTGCAGAGAACCAGGCATCTGGTTCATGGGAAACATTTATTAAGTGCCTATAGTGCCTTGTAGCTAGGCTAAGCTCGCAAGTGTCAGTGCCCCCCCTACAAATGCCAAACATCCCTGGGCATCACTTGAGCTCATCTTCCCAACCAGCTGTTGCTGGTTGAGTTTGAGTTTACTGACTCCTTTTTCTTCATGACTGTGTTTGCTCTATTTGCCTGATGGCCTCGGTTCCTCCCTCTTCAAGGTGAACTAGAGGTAGCCCTTAGAGATAGAAAGTCATGTGGCTTGTGCCTCATTGATTGGCCTTGGATAAGTCATATTCCCTCCTGATACCAGAGTTGTCTTCCTTTATAAAATGAGGGAGGGAGAAGTATGTTTGCTCAGTAGGAGAACATAGTTCTCGCGGCCCGGGGTCATGTCCCAAGTAGTCAGGGAGCTTGGAGGCAGTCATTAGCATGGCGGTAGCATCCTCTATGATGGCTTGCTCTCTGATTCCTTCCAGAGCCCTTTTCATCCCTTCCATTCCTTTTTCTTCCGTTGCTGGAACACAGAGCATTTGGTCTGCAGGCTGCTTTTCCTATTGGAGAGCTGCAGGCAATTATTTCCCATGTTTGTGAACACAGGGACCTCTCCTGTTTCTCAGAGCCCTTGTTTTGCCAGTTTGCTGACCTCTGATCTCCAAGAGCTCTGAAACACTTTGCCGTGGCATTTGGCTGCCGCTTTGCCCTCTGGTCGTGTTCGGCTGTTAGTCTATGTTTGTGTTGCTAGGTACCCCACACCCACATGTGTACAGAATGAAGGGATACTGGGTTTTCTTTTCATCCATTTCATCCTAAATTCATTTACTGAAAACAATAAAATTCTGAACTCATCAAAGGACAGTTAGGTGTTGTGGTGTAGGTCAACAGTAAGTGGATTTTAGGAATGAGACAAAGGTAATTATATAATTGGTTAGAGCTCAGGGAAAGTAAGCGTATTAGTTCTGTGTCCAGACTATGTGGGATGAAGGAACCCTCCCTCCTCTTCTGATCAGACTAGGAAGGCTTCACAGAAGCACTGAAATTTCAGGAGTTACTGTTGTGATAGGAGGAATCACTTAGTAACTTGTTGAAAAATGGACATTTAAAGCACCCTGTGCTGCTTTGGAGAAGGCTTGAATGCATGAACAGAAGAGTAGACTTTGAAGAGGTCAGACAGCCCTTCAAAAGGAGATGTAAGGGAGGATCCTAGGCTTGAGAATGGGATCAGGCTTGCAGGAGTGGAGGCCTAGCAGGAGCTGTGCCATACCAGGAGGGCAGTCATTCAGAAAAAAAGAGGCATCAAGATGCAGCAGTGTGAGTGTGCAGACTGGCAACTGAGCCCTCTGAGAGAATGTGTGCAAGCTTTGAGGCAGGATGGCGGAGAAAAAATAGGCAGTTCCATCTTGGAGTGAAGGGACACTTTCTGACATGCCCTAGAGACAATGGGTAGTGCTGGTGCTCCTGCCAGCCTCAACAGAAAACCCAGCAGCAGATAGATGGGCAGGGGCTTGGTCCCCTCTGTAATCACTAGTAACAGCCACAGTCATAGTGCCCTGTGTGTCCTGTATAGTGGGAAGAGCCAGAGACCAGGAGCAGGGCTTGTTTCAGGGGGAGGGGAGTAGTAGGGATGTGCCAATACTCAGACAAGTGTAGTGAGGTGACCCTGTGCTGGTCGTTGATGAGGATGGCTGCCATCACTGGGGTTGTTGGGAAGGTAAGATAGTGTTTATTCCTAACTCCACTCTGGCCTGGTCTCTATCCTGAGCCATCTGAACTGCGACTCTCCTTTTTCTGGGGAAGTGACTGCCCTCAGCACAAACCAGTGGAAGGCATAGAGACAGGCTTGTCACCAAAACACTGCCTGGCCACAGGGGAGTGAAGTTTTGGGCCCAAACCACTCCTGAAATATTAAGAAGTAGAAAGTAGAAGAGGTGTGACTTTTGGTAGAATTGGAGGCAGTGTTCACATCAGGGAAATCACAGAGCTTCTGAATTGTTGTAACACAAAGGAGATCTCAGGCTCCCCCATGCTCCCCAGGCCAGGATGGGCCGTGATTGCTTGACATCATTTTATCAGTATTGTGGCATGTCTTAAACAAGAGGGGAAACTGAGCGAGGGGGGGCAATGCCACATAGCACCACACAGGGCTTACCATGTGCCCAAGGAGAGACGCCATAATGAACACGAGGAGTGAGTTGTACACGTCTCAGAGGGCTAGTACCTGGTGTCTGAGACCCCGGGTCACTGATTGGTCCCCTTTCTTCTAGGGCTCCATGAGTCTTACCCAGGGACTTAATTCTCATAGACAAAGACGGCAAGTGAGTTACGGTTTGGTTAGCAGTCTTCAAATCTCAAGATTCCCCCTTCACAAATCACACTGGTTTTCTTACTGTCAGCTCTCACATTGCGTTTACATAGTGTTTCAAAGTACTTTCCCTTTGCTGGTCTTAGATGTTCTCTCAAACAACCAAATTTGCTGTCTTTGTTCCCCCTTCCCACATCTTGAAATCTGATTCTTCATGTTACCTAGCGTGTTCTTCCATATTCAGAGCCAGGCCTTCAGGTTATGAAGGGGAAAGGCTCACTGTAGAAGTTTCTCCTCAGCTCATGTGTGGTGGGTCTTGTCCTGTCCTCTAGTTCTCATTCCCTGCTACTCTGTTTCTTTCCCCTAAGGTTATCCTGAAGGACTTGGAGGTTTTGGCAGAAATTGCATCATCCCCAGCAGGCCAAACAGAAGGTCCCGGCCCCTTTGACAGCCCCAACCTTCGGGTCAACCACTCGGATCTGCAGGCACCCACCTCTGGCAGAACCAGTCTTCTGGGCCCCCCTGGTAAGCATTGCCCTTGAGTTGTCAGGCTAGAAGAAGCTGCTGCCATGCCTATCTAGCCATGAGGGCCTTGACAAGGCAGGTAACCTTTTTTCCCTCCAGAAGCAGGATAGTTTACTGGACTATATCATTCCTTAGCCCTGGAGCTCAGCCAGGGTCTGAGAATAGAGTTTCTCAGGCCTAAGTGATCAGTAAGTTTCCTGTCAACGATTTCTTTCCACTCACCCCACCCCCCCCCACCCTCCCCCAAAGGTCTGCAAATGTACAGAGACTTATTCCTTTGCACTCTGATCTCACCTCAAGTGGTAGGAGATGAGGAAAAGAATTTCTCCCTTCATACCTGCCTTCCTCTACACCTGGATCAACCACTTATATTGGCACTCAGTAACATTCCCAAACTATAAAACCAATGGGCTTAGCATAGCTTTTACCCTGGGACAGGGCTCTGGATCCTGAACCTGACTTCTAAATGCTCCACACCAGCTCAGGACATGGGCCCTCTGGATAGAGCACTTGCCCCTAAAAGTTGAAGGGGCAAAGCCTCCTGTGTCCTTTGCCAGGGGCCCTCAGGTGCACAATGACCAGGCTGACAGCTCCTTTTTCATTAAAATCTAAAAATAGTGGACAGCATGGCAGGCAGCCCAGACAGGAGATAGGGATGATTCAGACAGGATGCTTGAGAACAAACCAGGCTTTGGGGTGGGAGGCAGGGGGGCAGAGCCGACTTGGGCTTGTGCCTCATTTTCCCGTGCTTCACCTCACATCTCCTTTCCAGTTTACAGGCTTATTGTTTTGTTTCTCTTTTTTTAAATATGTTTTATTTTAAATTTTATTCTCAAGTGAAGATGAAGGCGCATACACGGTGAATTGGGTTTTAAATGATTCTGTGTGTCCATAAACTTGGACTGTTGAGCCCCTAGGCTGGCTCTCTATTCCACCCACTGAAGAAGAAGAGAGCTTGGCCTTCCCCTGTGCCCTCCCGTCTTCCCCTGTGGCACTGCTCCCTGAGGCCAGAGTGGATGGGGCTGGGTTTTTGCTTCTGCTTTCTTTGCTCTGCTTTGTTTCACCTAAAGCTTCCTGTCCTTTAGATTCTCCAGATGTCTCATGTCTTAGCGTGCAGCATTCATTAGCCGCAGTCTGTTCAGCCATTCCCCAGATGATGGGCACCTTCTTTGTTTCCTCTCTTCTGCTATTATGTGTGTGTTGCTAGGAATGTTTTTATACAGGTTGGGCTGTTTCTCTGTCAGTGACTTGCTTGGGGAATAATCCCAGGAATGGAATCCCAAGCTCGGCATCCTTTTGTAGCTTTCCCAGAAGGATGGACCAGTGTCCTAGGGCTCCTGCTGGAGTGTGTTTAGAGCATGCCTGGTTTGCCCTGCCCGCACCATCATCAGTTTTTCTCTTTCATTATCCTGCCAAATGGATGCTTGTTAGGTGAACTCTCCCAGTTATTTTAATTTATATTTCTTGAATTATTGAGATCTTGAACATTTTTTTTTGCATGTTGTCGATAATTTGTTTCTTTCCACCAGTGTGTTCTCCGACCACTTTTGTCCTTGGCCTATCAGGAGAAATAGCTTGACCCTGGGGAGATGACCTGATGTAATGCCAGGGGTATCTTTGGTGCTTCCCTTGGGGTGGCTCCATCTAATGGGGGAGCAGTTGTCCACATCCTTGGACATTGCTTCCATTCTCCTTTCCGAAAGCAGTGACCTTTGTTTGTCATCTCCTGTTCTTTATGGTGATGGCTGACTAGTGACCTCAACCCTGCTCTGCATTTCAGTGACTGCAGCAGCAGCAATAGCCTCACCATTCCAGCCCCTGGCTGATCCAAGCTCAGGAGGCCTGCAGTGATACATCCTGGGCATGTGATTGTGGACAGATCCAGTTAACCACTCTGAGCCTCAGTTTCTTCTTTTGTAAAATGGGGGGGGGGAATAATGTCTGTTCTACCTGCCTCACAGGGAAACCGAGGAAAATAGGCCCCCAAAGTGCTCTGCAAACATAAGCTGGGATCCCCTTCCCTCAGAGGTCCTGTGCTTCATTGGCTGTGAAAGGGGTCTGTGGGGGCAGGGGATCTGTGATGGAAGGAAATGAAAAGATGTGGAGTTTACTCCAAATAAATTGGCCTGTTTCTTTTTGCAGAAGAGGGTATGGTTGAACCCTCTTCCTCATCATTTACATTCTAGATGTATTCAGTGCCTGGCTGCAGACTCTCAGTAAAGATGGAAAAGAAAAGGAGAAGGGGCCTTCCAGCTTCACCCTGACTTCTCTTTCCCATTTTCCCCAGGATACAGTTGTTTCCGTGCCTTTGAACTGGGCTTCCTTTAGGCATTCTGTAGCTACAGTCAGGAATGCACCATCCCGCTTCCTGAGTCCTTGCTCAGGTTTGCTTCAAGTGTGACAGACCCTTTCTTCCCTTCCTTTCAGTCTTCTCCCCCACTCCTCATCCCCAGCAAGGATAAGAGCTGGGTTCTCTCTTAGCCTCACAACTTAAGAGCCAGATTTAAGCCTGTGATGGATGGAGCAATTTGTGGAACAGTTCTTAAAAGAGAAGAGTGCATCGTCCTGGGGCGTTGAGATCTGGCAGACTTCATCTTCTTCATAGTGGGAAGGACCGGAGAGAGAAGAGAGGTTAAGATTGAGAACAGCTTGTGAGTGGGGAGGGGCAGCAGCCAGGAGAACACATCCTGTGGGGAGGAGGCCAGCGGAAGAGGCGAGTGCTTCAGCGTCAACACCTCATGTCTCCTGGTGCCAGAAGTATTTATCATATTCCCTGATTCTCAGAGTTACTGAAATAAAAAGTTATTTGAGGCAGAGCAGTCAGGGAGAGTGCCAGTCTCAAGGCAGAGCTGAATGCTAAGGCTCCTCTGTGATCCCCAGGATCCTGGTCTCCACATCTTCAGAGACCCCTTCCACAAAGGAGACAGAATCCATGAAGTGAGGGTGATCCTTTAAAGCAGAGCTCTGCGTATGTCACAGGGCTCACTGACACAGTTTTTCTTTAGAGTGAGGTTGTTTACCAGCAGAGGGCCTGAGGGGCAATGACATGTCTGGATTTTTGAGTTGTCCCAGCTACATGGGGCAAAGATGGGGCGAATACTCTTGGGATGAGTGGGGACTGGTGAGGCCTTAGGGCTGGGTCCTCATTGTTTGGAAGAGTGAGGCTGCTTGGAGTAGGTTATCTTGCTTGGAGTAGGTTATCTTGGGGGATCTGAACCATCTACCTTTGACAGAGATGCTTCTGAAACATGAATGACTGGAGTCAAGATGGAGGCAAAGCAGGGGAACTCTCTCTCCAGGGCTGTTGGCCTGGCAAAGACCAGTGTATACTTTATTCCAAATTTGCAGGAATAGTGAAATAGACTGATCAGGAGGCATCCTAGTTTGAAAAGAATTCTAGACAGACAGCTGTTCACCAAACTGTACTTTCCTTGACTCTCCTTGACTCTGCTTGCCTAAGAATATAGGGAATACTGAGAGAAAGACAAAGGCCACATGAGGCAATATCAGAATAGACAAAGACCCTGGTCCTGGACCTAGGCCTCGCCTTTGTGGCCTTTTCTGTGGCAGGTGAGGAGCCTCCGTTTTAGTTGGGAGGACATGCCAATGTCTGAGGAGGTTTGGGGTGACTGCGGAAAGCAGACCATCAATCATGGTTCCCCTCTGGGTGGCTCCTTCTGTTTATTTCTCGGACTCTTGAAACATGGTGAGGGGGAGGGGCTGTCTTTTCTGCATCTTGTTCTTACTGCATACATAAACCAGAGGCCACAAGGCCAGACCCTCTTCCTGTTTAGGGAATGGCTTCCCTCCCATTCTCAGGAGCGTAGCTTTTACAACTCAGCAGTCTAAACTTGCCTTTGTTGCTTCTCTTTATGGGTTTAATTCTCTCCCCTTCCTCCTTCACACACACAAAGAGATTTTTTTTTAAAGCATAGGAGATAGGGCATCTAGGGAGAGCCATAAGATTTTATAGGAAATGCTTCCAGATGCATCTGAAAGCCAAAGCCCTTGGGGACGTAGATACAGGGAGAAGAAGTAGAAAATTACAGCATGGAAGAAAGGCCAGTGCTTCCCTGACCTCAACAAGGCCCTGTGTGATTCTGGGAGCCACCCCAGGGCCTTTGCACACTCAGGCAACGTCCCGGTTTGTCCCTCTTCCTTTGCACTCCTTACCCCTATTACTCGGTCTTGTCTATTGGAGACACTTCTGTCTATCGAATCCCAGGCCGGGCAAGAGAGCAGTTTGTGGGGCCAATGAGAGATGCTGGCGTGACTGCCAAAGATAGTGACAGAGGCCATATGCTGCTTCTCACGAAGACTCCGGGGCGGACGTCCTGGTGTTTCTGGAGGCGTTTCTAGCTCCCAAGTGTGGTGGCCCAGAATGAGGAAAGCCTCTCAGGTCTGGTGCAAGTCTGCCTCTTACTGTGCTTTTTCTCCTCCCCTTCACCATTTGGTTACTAGAGGGTAAGAAAGCCTTGCTAAGCCCTTAGGAGGAGGCAGTATTATTCCTTGTGGGATAATTTCTCAGTCGCCTCAAAGAGCCACAGCCAAAGTGTAGAATCTCTTTGATCAGAAGACTTTTTTTCAGCTTGTCCTTCCTCAGTTACACCAAATGACCCTGGACACTTCTCTGCTATAGGAAAAGTGGATGGCTGGGGCACCTGGAGAGATGCAGATTAGCAGGACTCTACAGTTTCGGCCTGCCAACATGGAGCAAAAAGAGGTCATGTCAGGGCTGGTCCTCCACTTGGTATTCTGTACCACTGGCCTTTCCCTTCCTGCCACAGAACTATTCCTCCTGGGAGGTGGGTGTTGCTCTTGGTGCCAGACCTCCACCTATCCCCAGACACTGAGCCACCCAAAGGGAGTTGGGGAAGCATCCTTCCTCCCCAGCTGTCTTCTCAGCCCTTTGTAGCTTCCTCCTGAGTACATGGTGCTGAAGCAGCATCAGCCGTCCTCCTTCCCATTACTGCTCTTGGGTGCCAGCCCTCCTTCCTTGCAACAGCAGTTTTCTCAGGGCGGACAGGTGGGTTTCCATTTTCTTTAGTCATTATCAGCTAGAAATTCTATTACCCATTGACTTATTTGGCTGCAGCCAAAAATCCATGCTAGATTAGGTGGGACGTTCCCTCCACTGGAGTGTCTCTGTGGGGTGACTAGTGTGAAGGGGATAAATCTCTAGAGCCTACCCCATCTTTATCTTAAGCTCCCTTCTATCTGTAGTTGGTGTCGGGGGTTGGGGGGAGCATTGACCCTGCTGCTTATCAAATCATTAAAGAACTCATTTTCTTCCTGATTTGTCCCAGCCATTTAGTGACTCACAGTGGGTCGGGGCCAAGAACTGGTAATCAGAGACTGATACAAGGATCAGGGCCCAGAAAGGAGGAGTTAATGCTTAAGTTTATAGACTTTAAGAATTAAGCATATTTAGGAATAAAAAACATTGCAGCAGTCAGAATGTGCTGTGGATACTGTTGGGAATTGCTGCTGCATGTCAATGCATTTCTTCCCCTTCCGTGAATCTGACACATTCCTTTCCCAGGTCAGGCAGCAGTTGATCTACTCCATTCTGAACAGACCACCAGGTTTGGGTTCTTTCCCCACTGACCTTGCTGCTGAGACTTCCAGGCTGCCTGTCCCAGCAGGGGCAGTGGGTGGAGTGGAGGGCCATCCTGAGTTAGAACTGAGCTCAGTGGCTGACATTTTTACATCTGGTTTGAGTGAACTCTAACTTGCATTGTGTATAAAGAACAGGGCTATTTTTATCCTGACATGTGAGGTTCCTGCATGTCATATCCACAAAACTGAAATCCAAAACATCCCCAAGAAGGTTGTTTGTGAGACATTCTGCAGATTCTCATGTCGCCACATCAGGTTTCACTTAGCAACATCTGCAGAACCTGGCTCCACAGCCGCTGACTAAAGGAGAGCTCCCGACTGCATCTGTCTGGCCCTCTACTCTGCAGCCCAGTCACGTGAGCTGTTTGACAGGGCTTCCCATCCTGCCCAAACTGAAAATGGGAGATGGAGAGGAAGCAGCTCATTAGGAGCACTTGGTGTTCTCCCACATTGGCAGCCTGCACGATATGCTGGCCTTCCCGGGTTTGCTGCTCTTTCACAGTAAAAACATTTCCAAACTTCTGTTTCTCTACTTTATACACACCCTCCTTGTATTTAAACTCTAGCTCTGAGGATGGCTCCCAACCCACTGACCTGTTCTCCTCCATACTCACTTGCCACCATCTCTGAACAAGGCGATTCAGTGTATCATAGAGTAGCCCATGGCTAGGTTTGGCTTTTGTCAAGAGTCCTCCAAAGCAAGCATTTCCCTTCTGTCCAAGCTCTGAGTACATATTGAGGCAGGAGAGTTGGATTTTAGAGACCTGGAGAAACTAGCTGGAGGGGAATATGCCAGAGATTCCTTACAGCTCCTGAGCTGTCTTTAATTCTTTAATGTGTTACATCGTGCTGATATTCTTTCTCTCTCCCTCCCCCTCTCTCCTCTTTCCTCTCTCCTCACTCTCTCATGTTTTTGTAGCCCTGACTATGAAAAATCCTTTTTTCTTAGGTTTGATTAGAGAGAGGATTCTTCTTTAACAGGAGGCTCCCTTACCCGGAGTTGAGAGAGCCTGGGAAATGATGAGGCAAGCTTCCCTTTTCTCCCTCTCCTTCTTCCCAACTTTGCATTCCATCCGCTACTGACTTTTCCCCACATTTACTGGGGGATGTCTGCTTTTCCTAATATTCTTAACAGTGCACTTTGAGTCTTGGCAAAGGCTGGTGTTTATGAGGGCAAACTGGGCTTTTGCTCAGCCTTCTTCCACTCCATGCTGAGCACAGGAACAGCTCCCCATCTGCTGCCTCAGCCTTCAAACCTCCTAGTTATCTGATTCCTTTTAAGCTTGTTTGTGAACTCCTGGCTCCGAAACCAGAATTCCTGCGTCCTACCTGAAACCCAGAAAGGGTACCTTTCCTTGGAGCAGAATGTCTAGTCAGCTTTTCCCTTGTTGGATTTTCCCAGGGATCTCCAGAGTTTTCCAGAACCTTCTGCTCAGTCCCTGAGAGACTTACAGCTACATGGCCTTCAGAAGACATAGTTTAGATGAGAGAGCAGGAGTTCTGACCTGGATTCTGATTGGGAAAAGCCCAGGGAGAGTTCCTACTGATGTCCAACCTTGCATTGCCACTGGAGAGAGGAACTGCATGTGGGAGACATTTTGTAGTCTGGCTAGTGTATGAACCATGACTCCAGTGCTTTCTTGAAAAGAAATGCAATGTGAGAATTTGAATCATCTGAAGTTTTCTAACATATTTTGGCCTTCCTTTCTCTCATTCCTTGAAATCTTGGCCTTCCTTTATCACACTCGTTGGTCATATAGCTCACGACAGCCTTGATAGTCAGGCTGACGAGTATGGGAACAGTATAGCCCAGGGAGAGGTGAGTGTCTAAAAGATTTCAGAAGTCATAGTTTCTATCCTAAAAAGGTCCAATTGCTTCTCTCTAGCCAGTCTAGTTTACCTGTAAGCAGACTGAGTTCTCCTACTTAAAGGAGCTCACAGAATCTGAGAATAAACACAGACTCTTGGTATGCATCCACAAGTCATCCCTTCTCCAGCCACAGCCCCCAGTGAGCTCAGAGATATGGGTGCTCACTTTCGGTCCTGTCTTGGAAGTTTCCCAAGTTAAATTTCAGATGTCCTTCTGACATTCAATCCAGGGTCTACAAACTCAGTAAGTTCAGTAAATCTTGACTAAGCACCTACTGTGGGATACAAGGATCAAAACGAAACTGTCTGCCCTCAAGAAGCTTACAATTTACTAAGGGATAGGCCAGTAGAGAGTGACGGGAAAAGGAGAGACCAGACCAAGTGCACAAGAGTATTTGAGGAATGGGAACGACTCTAAGAAGTGGGTGAATTTGGGAAAGGTGTTTCAGGGGTGGGAGCACCTGAGCTGAACCTTCAACTGATGTTTTTAAAGGCAAGAAAGAAAAGGGAGTAGTAGATTCCAGGCATGGAGTTGGGAAATGAAACATCAAGTTCCTAAAGAATGGCTAAGCACAGGAGTCGTGGTCCATTTTTGGCTGAAATATTGACCAAGTGAAGGAAAGTCATGTGAAATGGGTTAGCCAAAGGAGGTTGGAGCCTGATTGTGAGAGATTTCAAATGCCAAGCTTTAGGAGATTTTGTCCTCGGAACAGGCGAGAGCAACTATTATTTTAGCAGGAAATGAGACTACCAGATCTGTGTCATAGAAAGCCAGTTACGGCATCTATGTGAAGGATGGGTTAGAGATGTAAGAAACTAGAGGCAGAGGAAACCAAAGGAGAAGTAGCTATGAGAGTTCAAGAAAGGTGCTGTGGGCCTCTACTAGGCTGAGGCTGTGTGGATAGAAAGGGAGTGCTGGAACAAGATTGGAAGGGATGCTTGGAAGGACTTGACGATTGGTTAGAAATAGGGACTGAGGGAGAAAGAAGAGCCAAAGTGACTCAGGTCGTGAGCCTCTGTGGCCGAGAGAATGGTGGCTTTCTCCATAGAAATAAGGTCGTTTAGAAGGGTTAAAATTGTAAGTTCAGTTATGGACGTATTGAGTTTGAGGTACTGACAATACACTGAGGGTCCAGCGCAGAAATTCCAGCAGTATCTATAGACCCTTATTGAGTAATGGTAGCAGTCAACACTAAGGGAATGGTCAGAGAGAGAACACCTAGTCCAGTCCTTCCTTCTGTGTATGGTTCTGTGTCTTGATCACTGATGAGACGGAGGTCCTAGAGGTTCTTTAACATTCATTGTTAAATTGTGTCATTGAAAATAAAATGCCAGCGGTAGCTGTAAGATTTGATGGTTTTCAAGGCCATGAAATCGTCAGGATTAATGAGAACCTAGGCCTTGATAGAGGTGGTCCATGAGGTTGGTGGTAGTGGCTGTTTTTCTTCGTTTTCGAAGAGGACCATGACATCAGGGAGGTGATGCCATGACATGCATGTGAGTTAGATTTAAGGAAGGTAGGACTGTGCAAAGTCACCAGCCTCACTTTCTCCTCCGGAGCATGTGGGACCAGTGTGTGGTAAGATAAATCAGGATGACTAGAGAGGGCCCTCAGTGAGCTCGGAATGCTCTCTTGAAAAATAAAATGAGTCCTAGCCATTCCCATCACCTCAAAGTATTGAACCATAATATCTTCTCTGTTGGTCCTGAAGTAGTCATCATGTCCTCAGTTGGTTGCTCCAGTATATGTCACTGTAGGGATGAATGAAAATGGAGCATTTTGGCAGTTTCTTGAATTAGAGGTGTCAATCAGTCTCCTGGCTCAGAGCATAGTCCAACAGCTTGGTTACCAAGTAAGAGTTTGAGAAGTTCATTGTCATGAAAAATTTGTTGAGAACAGTGGTGTTGACTCCTCCTGCCAGGTCTTTCTGCGAACATTTGGCTTGCAGTCCTGTCTCCCCAGCAGTAATTCTGCCAGTGGTGGAAGGCATCACAAGCACTAGCCGGAAGATGGTGGTACTGGTGTGGGGGCTCCTCAGCCCACTCTCCTGCCTGGGCCCAGGCTCGGAGCGCTTAGTAGAATTATTTGTACTGCGCTTCTACATGGAAAATAGAGTGAGCAAAAAGAAGACAAACCAGCTCGATGTGGACTGTAAGCATCAGGACTTGGAGACTTGAATTGCAGTAATAGTAATGACAGCTGACATTTACATAGCACTTTGAGCTTCATGAAGGACTTTATGTACCCTCTCATTGGTGCCTCATAACAGCCCTGTAAAGTAGGTAATATACGTACTGTCCCTGCTTTTACAGATGGGAAAACTGTGGCTGAGAGGTTGTGACTTGCCCATAGTCTCACAGCTCTTAAGTAGCATCTCTTCCTAATGCACCTCTGTCACGGAGGAGTCGGTCTCTGCAGAGGAGAAATCCTTCTTTGGCTAACACCCAGGTGGGTCCCATTTCTTTTTGGAGTCTCTGCATACCTTTGGTGATCATGGGCCTGAAATTGTATGTGAGGAGATCAGATTACTAGAAAGAACCCAGCAGAATGCCTTCAGAGCTGGTTGTTTTTACATCTTCTTATATATAGTATGGGTGTTTGTATGTATATGAATATATGTGCATATGCATGCCAGAAAACATACTTTTTTAATTGTACAGACCACATCTTATTAAATTGGCAGCATGAAGGTAGGGAAAGCTAAAGGATAAATGAGAAATTGGGCTACATTAGAGTAGCTGTATCCTAGGGAGTTCCCTTGTAATATATCAGCCTCACCTAAGTCCTGAGTGTTGGGTTAATTCCCTGTATGAATGTGGCACTTGATACTAACCCATGGGCAAGTGAATGAATAATGTTTGCTCCGCTAGTCACCTAGTACTTAATAGACCTCAGGTTTTCTCAGTAGGGACCCCAGAAGGAGGTCTGCTCATGTCTCCCTAAAACTTGGACTGGGGAACGTACTCAAAGGCATCCTTGAGATGTCTCCCAAGGAACCTGGAGACCCTGAGGAAGACTTTTCTTAGGGTTAACATCAGGACAAATTCCTTTACTAAATACATCTAACTTTTTCCTCATAGGGAACTTTGAGAGGAAGTAAATAAAATCAAAAGCCTGCCAAGAAAATGGCTTCCAGAAGATAGATTTTTGTAGGTGCTGATGAAATAAACTGGAGTAGGCTCTTCAGGGATACACAGCGGGACCACTTTGCATGTTTCTGAGATCTGTCCCCTTCTGTCTTCTCCCATGGCTACCTATGTCCTCACCTTCTCTTGTCTATGCTGATGCATCAGCCTCCCAACTAGACTCCAGGCTTCCTTCCACATTATTTTCCATCTCGCTGCCAACATAGCCTTCAGAAAGCCCATATGATCTTTTGCCTGACCTGCTTGAGAAACACTTGGTGCCTCCCTCTTGCCTTTATGATGCCAACTTCTCAGCTCGGCCCTCCCTGCTGCTCTAATCTCATTGCACACCAAGGCCCCTTCACTCACTCTTCATTCTCAGCAGACTGAAATGCTGCCTCTTCACATTCACTGCTGCATTTCCCATCTTGCTGCCTCTGAACAGGTTGGCCCCTACGCCTGGACTGCATTCAGTCCTCACCTCTACCTCGTGGAATCTGGAGCTTTCTTCAGGGCTTCTCCAGGGCTTAGCTCAGGTGCTGCCTGCACGAAGTCTATCCTCCTTCCTGGGTTGTTTCTATGCACATATCTCTTTAAGTGCTGTCTTCTCCCTGTCCCTAGCACAATAGAAGATGCTCAAAGGCAGGGACTTTCTGGTTTTGTCTTGGTAGCCCCTGTATTTAGTGGAGCAGCTGGTGCCTCATTAAGGCATGTTGTCTTTTTAGATTGTAACACTCAGTTGGTGGTCATGCACATTCCTTATGTATGATGCAGAGATAAAATCCCAGCAGTATGGAGCCTCCAGGGTAGAAGAGTTTTATGGTAAAAAAAAAAGTCAAAGTGTAGATTCTACTGGGCCTGTATGAGTGTGGCTTTGGTTATCATTGATTATACTGGGAAATGAGCCCCATCCCCACGTCAGAAATACAACCTCACTTCCAACTCCAGACTTATTTGTGTTCCTTTGGCCTTGGGCCCTCTGTTTTCTCTTCATTTCCTATCTGCCAAATTACCTCTGTCTCATCATTCTAAAACCCAGTCAGAGCATTTCACTTGTGGGACTTGAGGGAGTGTAGCATAAAACACTGGGTTAAGGGAAAATAACAGCCCTGTCTTTCACACATTTATGCTCCATATCCACATTTATTGGAAAGATGAGGAGCCCTGAGCGAGGGGGATGTCACACAGATAGATGAAGGTTAAGCTTCTAGAGGACCAGTATGCCAAGATCTTACATGCTCTATTTCACAGGATCCATCTAATGGTAAACATTACAGTGCTGTTTGTTACAACAAGAACTCGATTACATGGAGTCCTGGGCTCATTGCTTTGCAGACAAGGTTCTGTACACAGGTTGGCAAGATTTGAGCTTCACTTTAATTTCATCTGGCCCACAGGGCAAGCAAATAGGATGGCAAAGACACAGCAGGCCTTTAAAAGTTTGTAGGTAACATACTCTGACAGGGCACCAGTGGAGCTGTACCTCCATGCCCCATCACATTAAAACTACTTACTCAGTCCCTGCTCTGTGCCCTGCATTGTGCCAAGTACCGAGGACGTAAGACCAAAGTGAAAAAACACCTACTCAAAATGAGCTCGCATTGTAATGGAGGAAACAAGAAGTACATGTGAAAATCTGGATGTCCTGCATACATACAAAGGGAGGATGTTGGTGGCTGAGGCTCCTGGGAATAACTTCATGCAGAAGATGATGCCTGAGCTCCATTTTAATGGGAAGAGAGGCAGTATAAGGGAGAGGTAAGCAGGCATTCCAGGCATGGGAGATAGCCAGTGCAAAGACCCCAAGAGCAAGAGAGAGACTCTTGAGTCAGAAACAGAGAGAACCTCAGTTTGAGTGCAAAAGAAAGAGCACTGTTGAGGAGATTGGAAAGCTAACTTAGGCCAGGTTTTATAGGGCTATCAACTAAGCAGAGCAGTTTCTGTTTTATCCTAGAGAGTAGAAAGCCAGTAGAATTGGTGGCTTAAGGGACTCCTATGGTCAGATCTATATTTAGGGAAAATTCTTCGACACCTTTGTGTAAGTTCGTCTGACTGGGAAGACCCTTGAGGGAGGCAGACCCATTAGGAGGCTGTTGAGCTAATGAGGGCCTGGACTGAAATGGTAACTGTATGAATGGAGAGAAGGGAATCAGATATAGGGTGTGAATGTCAAGATTTGGCAGCTGACTGGTTACGTGGTGAGAGGAGGACTGAGGAACCCAAAGATGGAGTCAAGATGATGATCCTGAAACTGACAGGAATAGAAAAGGGCCGAGCAGGAGAGATGTTGAGCCTGAGATGTCTCTGGGACATCCAGTTTGAAGTGTTTAGTAGACAACTGAGGATAGAGGATTGACACTGAAGGGAGAGAAGAAGAATCCTGTGCATAAAAGGGGTGGCTAACCCCACAGAGCTGATGAGTTTATAGAGAAGAGGACAGCCCAGGACAGCAACACAAACACCCATGTGTTAAGGTATGTGAAAGAGATGTGATGAGCCAACAAGATGAGGGGCTTTCAGGGAAGTAGGAGGAGAGAGAGTCCAGGAGGGTGGTCAGCAATGCTAGGTGCCACAGGGGCAAACAAGCATTAGGACTGATAGAGACCGTTGGTTATCACTTCAGAGCTCAGTCACTGGTGACTTTGGAGAGAACCATTTCAGCCAAGCAAGGAGATAGGAAGGCAGGCTGCAGAGGTGAGCGACTGAGAGGCAGCAGGCATAACAGCCTTTCCAAGGGGTCTGGCCAGGTGAGGGCCTCTACAGTGCCCAGGGGAAAGAAGTAAGGATGCTCCGTCATCGAGTAGAAAGGAGAAACAGGGTTTTCGGCTTCCTTGTTTGGTCTTGAAGCTGTCTTCCAGCTCCATACCGATGATCCCATGAGCTCAGATGATTTCAAGGAGGCCAGCATTGGGGAAAAGATCTTGCCAATATTTACAGATTTATAAAATCAAATTGTCCTTTAATTCTTCTTTCTTTGAAAGTAGCATTAGTAAATGAGTTGCCTCTCTTAAGTTTGGCAGACATTGAAATTAATGGGTCTTACCTGTCTTTCCTTCTTCTCTCCCTCAATTAACTCTAGTAGAGAATTGAATTACTTTTTGTTTAATATTGTTTGCTAAAAGAAGTTTTGTGTTTTAAAAGTAAGCAATTGCATGGAACATATTGTATTTCTCTAAGAACAAACTCAGCTGGAATTTCTGCCCAGGGTCTTTGACTTCCTTCTGCAGACTATTGGTTTTCCACAGAAGAGGTCTTCTACCCTGCCATAGATGTGTAGACGTTTGCTTGCCTTTAGGGTGTTTAAGTTTGTTTGGATTCCATGCGGGTTCTAGCCCCCTGTGCGTCTCAGCCAGTCTGACCAGCAGCGCTGTTTCCTCTTTCCAGGTACCAGAGGTTTGGAATGTTCGCCTTCCTCTCCCACCATGAATTCTTACTTTTACAAGTTCATGATCAACTTGCTGAAGAGGTTCAGCAGTGAGCGCAAACTCCTGGAGGTCCGAGGAGCGTTCATCATCAGGTTAGCCTCCGCCTTCTTCCTCACCAAGTTCCTGCTTTTCTTCTTAAAATGACGCCATGTGCCAGAATCGCCACTTTTCTTGTTCCCTCCCATCAACCCATTCTCTTTCTGTTTGTCCTTAAAGAGAACTCAGAATTTCTTTGGCTCCACCTTGAACATCATACCACGTTTCTGGTATTGCCTTTACAAGGCAAGTCAAGGTTGATGTTTCAAAACATAGAGATTCATTTTTTACATGTTGAGAGACCATATTTTCCCCTGAGGTTAAATATCCTCTTATTAAGCTTTGTTGTCAGATCCTATTTGGTGGGGGAAACAAATGAGCCAGATGGAGCATGAAATGAGGCTGAGCTTTAGGGAGTCAGCCTGCTGAGCCTGGTGGTTTGTCTGGGGTCAGAGGCAGCATTGCCTGGACCAGGCTGTCCTGTTGAGATGAATCTGCTGGCCCCGCCTCATCTGTGGTATGTGGGGACCAGCCTGACCTGTGGGCTCCAACTCTGTGATCTGAAGGGGCGTTGTTGGGCCGGAGCCTTTGTTTCCCACTTGACTCTAGAATGGGGTCACTGGCAAAATGGCCTGTGACAGCTGGCACAGTGTCACCTTCAGGCCCATTGAATCTAGGGCACAGAAGCAAATTCTGATGGAGTCACTTAGGGGTGGGTCTCTGGAGAGGCCATGCTGCCCCTGGGTCCTGTCAAGAATGGAAAATTTTATCTGCTGCTTATCTCACGGGACTCACCATCTAAATGAAAATTTGGGAAGGCTTTCCACGATGTAGGGTTCACTGCTGAATGTGAGATTCTGTAGAGGCAGTGCTGCCAGGTAACCCCAGAAGGCCGAAAGCAGGACAACCCTGAGGGAGGGAGCTCCAGTGACAGCCCATCCCAGCCCTGACAAGGCTTTGGAGAACATCTCCAGTTCGTTCAGCTCTCCTTTTCAAGGAATAAAAAGATAGGGAGGTGACTGGAAAAAATAAATCTCATTTCCTCTTGCATGTGAGGCAGTCAGCTTTGATAATCCACTCAGCGTGGAAGGGAGGCAGGGTACCTGGTGCATAGAATGGACCAGAGCCTGAGGGTCTGTGCTGAGTCTCATCTATATCTCTTGTTAGCCAAGGGACCTTGGACAGGTCCCACAGAGCCTCCTTTTCCTTTCCAGGCCCTGTTCCTGTCCCTAATGCCTGCCTGCCCTTCCTCCCAGTGGTACTTTAAGGAACAAACGGGACAGTTTCCCTGAAAAGGTTATGGCGACTGGGACTCCTTATTGATAGGATAGTAAGAGAGGGGCCCAGCCCTATAAAAAGAGGCTTGGACAGAATCTCTGAGCAATAGCAGGGCTGTTGGAGTGTTCCTTTTCTTCTTGGGTGTGGGTTCCTTGAGGTAGGTGAGAAGGGTGCGGTTTGTTCAGCACACATTGATTGAGCACCTTCCAGGTGCCAGGTCCTGTGCCAGGTGCTAAGGTACCTCAGCCATCTTGGACACATCCTCATTCACATGAGGGTGTTTGGCTTCATTTGATGCTTAGGTATTTCAGCTATCAAGGGACAAATGACAAGCCCATTTTGTAGCAAGAGAGACAATCCACAGAGACCTTCTGTCTTCTGATTCCTAGGTCAGTTCAAGCTTGCTCCCTAGCACTGGCCCAACCTTGTGCCCAGAGGACCAGGGCCTTACATGCCATTCTGGCTCCCCATGGACAGCCTAGCTGCCCATGGTACCTGATAACTACAGAGGTAATTCAGTCTTGAATTGAATCTGGCACAAGCTCCCAGCTACTTCACCCTCAAACAGCATAACCCCCAGCCTCTCATTTGGGATTCACAAAATCTACCTTTAGACAGCATGCCATGACATGGTGGATATCAAGCCTCAAGTCCTGCCTCTGATCAAATCCCTGTAGTTTCAGTGTTTTAGGTAGCTCACCAAGGCTCCTAAGTTTTAGAAAAGGGAGTGATGATCTGCATTGGTCGCAGGAATTTCCTCACCTGGGAGCTCCCTATACTAGAGAAATTCCAGCCTGAGTCAAACCTTGTCTGGTCTCCTTGCTGATCTCCTGTTTGGGGTTCTTCAGTACATTTGTTGATGCCCTTTCAGACACCCCAGCTCCCACTTCATTGGCCCCTTCAGCTCACTTTGCCTCCATGCTCACTCTACATCAGCCACCCACAGCACTCACCCCAACCTTCACAGTGTCCCTTCTCTGATTTTCTTGCTCTCCTTCAGTTTTTCTGTCCCGCTCCTCCTAAACCTACTCTTTGTCTCCGAGGTGATCTCCAATCCCTCGATGACTCCCGTTCTTCCAGTCATCTGTGCTCTGACTTCCTTGTGTTAACCAACCCATTGTACTCCAGGCTGGAGCCCCTCACCTCCTTCTCCTTCGAAGGGTAATCCTTGATTCTCCGCCACTCCCTCCCTCATCTTCTGCTTGCACTCCCAGGCTCTTCCGTTGTTGCAGAGAAATCCTTTGGTTCTTTGACTCCCATCATCAATTGTCCTCTTCTCTCCTTAAGTCCCCAACATTATCCCTGCCCCCTTCTCTCTAGGCAGATGTCCTTACCTCCTGCTTTAATAAGAAAAGCAAATCATTCAGTCAGCAGACATTCATTAAATGCTTGCCGTATTAAAAAGCACCTACTGTGTCCCAGGTACTTTGCTAAGTGCTGGGGTTACAGTCAAGAAAGCCTTTGAGGGGCTCACGGTGTGTGGGGGAGAACACAAGAGAACAAGTATGCACAGACAGGCTTTATATAAGGTAAATGGGAAGGAATTCAAAGATGGAAGACCCTGAAATTGAGGGGTTGGAGGCAGCTTCCTGTAGAAGATAGGAATTTAGCTGGCACTTGAAGGAAGCCAGTAGGTAGAGATGAAGAGAGAGCATTCCAGGCTTGGAGGAGAGCCAGAGAGAATGCCAGGAGCTGAGAGGTGGAAGTTCTTTGCTTGGAGCAACCAGGAGGCCAGGGCCACTGCATCGAAGAATATATGGCAAGAAGTAAGGTCTAAGAAGACTGCAGAAGTGGAAGACTTGGTATGAAAGGCTTTGAGTGCCGAACCAGAGCATTTGTGTTTGGTCCTGGAGGTGATGGGGACCCACCGCAGGTCACCGAATAGAGGGGTGACCTGGTGAGACCTGCACTTTGGTATAATCCCTTTGGTGGTAGAATGGAAGGCAGACAGGAGGCAGGCAGACAGCCCTCCACAGCCCATCCAACCTGAACTACCCCTAGCAGGCTGTTGCAGTCATCCAGAGCTGAGGTGATGCAGGCCTGCCCCAGTGTGGGGCCGGTGTCAGAGGGAAAAAGGGGACGTATTGGAAAGGCGCTGCAGAGGTGAAATCAGCAGGCCTCGGAAACAGATTAAACTGAGAGGTGGGGGCGGGACAGCAAGGAGTCCAGGATAACCTCAGTGCATAATGAGCACTCATCCCCTGACTCTGTGCCCTACACCCTTCTTTATCTTCACCTGCCTTCTCTTCCTTTATTCCAGCTCCTTGGGGAGAGGTGACCCTTCTCTTTTTGAAGACCATCCCCTCTCCTTGTACCCTTGGTGCTTGGCCCACCAGTTGTCCTTGCCCTGGAATCTTCAGTCTCTGTCTCGCTGGCTCCTTCCTCACAGCCTACACATCTCAGGTTTATATAATCTTGACCCTGAATGTATCTTCTTGTATTTCATCCCCACAGGTGGCTTTTCACTCCCAAGGTCCTCAAAAGAATCGTCTGTACTCACAGCCTCTATTCCTTTATGTTCCACTCACTTAAATACTTGCAATCTGGTTTCTAGCCCTACTACAGCATTAAAAACTGCCCTTCCCAAGATTCCCAATGATTTCTTATCTCCAACTCCACTGACCTTTTCTCCTCCTGGACCCTCTGCAGCCTAAGTGCCCTCTCCTGTGGTGACTTCCCTCGAACTGTTCTGTCCTATCTGACTGTCCCTTCCTCTAGATCATAACCTACCTGATGCCCCCCCACCTCCCCAGTCCTCTGTCCTTCTGTCTCTCTCCATGTGCTCCCTTAGGGATCTCACCTGCTCTCATGGATTCAAATTTGTTTTATATCTGTGCAGATGGCTCCAAAACCCATGTGTCCAGCCCTGCTCTTTCTCCTGAACTCTAGCCACACATCGTTAATTCTGTGCAGCTTCTTGCCCCCATGACTGCTCTTAGGCTTCTTATCACGTCACAAATGGAACCCTTCACTTTCCCCTCTAGACCAGTCCCTCTTCTTTTTTTTAATTAATTTATTTTTAGTTTTCAGCATTCACTTCCTTAAGTTTTAAATTTTCTCTCTCCTCCCCAAGACAGCATGCAATCTGATATGGCTCTACACATACATTTCTATTAAACACAGTTTCACATTATTCATGTGGCATGGAAGAATTATAACCAATGGGAGAAACCATGAGAAAGAAAATAAAACAAAAAAGAAAATTGTCTGCTTCGCTCTGCGTTCTGACTCCATAGTTCTTCCTCTGGATGTGGATGGCCTTTACCATCATGAGTCCTTTGGAAATGTTTTAGGTCTTTGCATTGCTGAGAAGGGCCAAGTCTATCGAAGTCAGTCATCTCATTATTTCTCTGAACGATGTTTTCCTGGTTCTGCTCACTTCCCTCAGCATCAGTTCATATAAGTCTGTCCAGGTTTTTCCGAAGTCTGCCTGTTCATCATTTCTTATAGCACAACGAACTCATCCAAGTATCAGTTGCTGCACCTGGTCAGTTATGTTTCCATATCTCTAAGTCTCCTTCTCTCCATTCTCCTTTACTGTCACCCACCCCACCCCCCCACTCTGTCATACCCTTATCACCTCTAACCTAAAGGACTCTTGGGATAGCCTCCCCTTTGCCTCCTGATTTCCAGTCTCTCCATCCTTCACACAACACCCCAGAACTTCCCAAGTCACTGTACTGCTCAGAAGCCTTCAGTGTCTCCCTACTGCCTCCTCCTCTGCTGATGTTGAAGGCTCTCTACATCTCTGTTTGTCTGGCCTTGTTTCATATCCTGTCCTTATGTTCTTCTCTGGAGCTATCTCCCTCTTCCATGTAGTCATACCAGCTTCTCCAAACTCCTCTGCTTCTCTAAGCTGAAGACTTAGCAAGTCAGAAGTACATGTTTTAGTACTAGGAAGAAAGGAAGGAGACCAGGACTCTCTCCCTACCATTTTGCTTCTGCATAGATAATAAATTAAGGTGTGAACCGAAGTAGTCTCCAGAATGGAGAGTCTGGGTGTTGGAAGGGACCCCAGAGCCTTCTCCTGAACAAGCTTCTCCTCCCTGTGGAGCATTCGAACAGCTTGTCTTTTAGCCTGTGCTTTGAGATCTCACTACCTGCTGAGGCAAGGCCTTCTGTTGTTGAAGAAGTTTCTTCCTGCGCCACTCCTGAATCTGCCCTTTGGCAGCAGGCAGCCACAGCACCTGGGTGTGCTTCCTGGAGCACAGATGAGTCAAGCTGAGGCCTCATCCACAGCACCACCTTTCATGTACTTGACTGCATCTCTCACACCTCACCTTCTCTACCTCAGGGTGAACAGCCTCAAGTATTTCAGTTTTCAAGTTTGGTCATCCCAAGGCACCTCCTCATCCACCTATCCCAGGCACTCTCCTGTTTGTCTGCCCCTTCTCTGAATTGTTGTTTCCAGAAGTGAATGACGTTTGCCATGCAGTGTGACTGGGGCAGAGTACAGCCAGGCCTCCGGTTCCCTGGTCCTGGGCACCGTCTCAGGTGTCCTTCATCTGATTTTGCTGTGGTAAAAGCAGTTCATGATGTTGGACTGTCTGGGCCACCTCATCACCACGCTCCTTACTTCATATACTGTCTCTTTATGGAGCACAGACCTCTTCCTCCCCCCGCCCCCTGCTGCTGTGTGGAGCCCAGCTTCTCTAGTGGAATTGAGTCCAGCCTTTCTCCGGCAGTGCTTACCACCCCAGTACACACATTTTCCCAGAGTGGCCTCTGCCCACAGCAGCACCCAGGAGACAGAAGCACAGCTCTTACTACCAGTGCCACCCACCTCTGTGCCCAAAAGCCAGCCAGTTTCATGCCAGTTATTTCAAGGACGCCAGTCAGCTCAAAGAGAAACATCTGGATTCTATCTGAATTCTCCTGGGGGGCAGCATGACTAGTAGATTTAATGTTGGACTTAGAGCAAGGAAAGCCTGGTTTCACCTCTCATCTCCAGCCCTCACATGCTAGTTGTGTGACACTGGGCAGATTATTTCACCTAACTGGGGCTCAGTTTCATCCTCTGTAAAATGAGGGTATTGCATTAAATAGCCTCTGAAGTTTCTTACAGCCCTAAATCTATGATGATACAGCCCTTCAAAACTGTTTTTTTTACAGGGCAAGACCCTACAAGAAATATTTTAATATAAAAATGAACCTGAGCAGTGAGGAGTAGAACTGTGGGCCTTCTCTTCTTCTTTGTTTCTGGCTCTCTTTTTCTGATCACAGATGAAGGGGCAAAAATGACCTCCACATGGAGATGCCTGAGATGAGCCCTTTCCAACCCAATAAAACATTCAGCACATAATTTATTAACCCTGTCCCTCAGCATATCTCTCTGTCATCATTAAGCATATCACACATTAGTGCCCTATAAGAAGCAAGGGAAGAGAAACCCCAGTGAGAAAGAAAAGTCTTCAGGTATGGAATCTTTAGCAAGCCTGCTGCATTACAGTGGTCCTGTGTAGCCATGGGCTTCTTGGCAGTAGGAGGTGAGACAACCCAGAGTCGAGAAAAGGAAGTGGGGAGCTTTCTAGAAGACCAGGAACTTGGAGGTGGTTTCTTGGTACGTGTGGAAAGCTTGTTTCTCAAGATAGAGCATGAATGTTTACCTTCTTTGGACCTGGGGTTCTCAGGGCAGTGCCTGAAACACATTAGCACTTGGGGACCGTGGGGGAAATTAGTTCACCTAGAGAAGAGGAAGGCCCATGACTCATGTGGCCCCATCCATACAGTCCACTGTCTTGTGAAAATAGTTCCAATTCATATCAGTATTAGAGAGGCTCTATGTAGTCCAATACCCTTCATCCGTCACTCAGCCTTCCCTTAGGAATTAATAGCAATTAATTAGTTTTATATATATATACATATACATATATTATGTTAAGAATTAATAGAAATTAATAATTTCCCTTAGAAAAATAATAGGCATTATCTAGGTTCTAGCTTCCCCCCTAGCCACAGGGAAGGATGCAGACTTCTCTGTGTGACTCAACTTTCTCTGGCTTCCTCTCAATTGTGGAGCGATGTGATACAGAGCCAGCGAGGACTCTTGTGCAGGAGAGACCTGTGTGCTGCTGGGCCTAGTCAGACTCCCACTGTAGCCTACAAGGGTGGGGAACCTTCTAGGTCCTTGGGTGCAGTGGCCTTTAACTGATTCCAAGTTTGACAGAACATATCCTTTTATTAAGAGGATTTGTTTTGTGAAGTTCAGATTGGGTCATAGGGCTGCACTTGAGGACCTAGAGGGCCACACATGGCCTTGAGGCTGCAGGGTCCTCACCCCTGCGGCTAAACCATACCCCGAGCCTTCCTGGGACTTGTAGTTTTATCTTTTCCTTTCATATTCTCTTGATTCTTGGAATGGGAGGGTCTACCTCCCTGGACACCAGGATCAGGTCAGCAGTCTCATCCCCCATCCTATGAGACCTTAGGGTCTTGATTGTAGACCCTAGAGAGGGGGACTGGCTGATGATTAAACCTCATGACACCAGGCTGTCTGCCCCTAATCACAAGACAAGTGCAGGCAGGGCATGGGGTTTCAGACAGTCCTGCTGAACAGTCCTCTGTCCACCCTAAAACAACAACACAGGGAGGTGGGCGTGTGGGTAAGCTCCCTCCCTCAGCTCCTTCCCACCCTACATGCTAATGTAGGCAGAACAAACACGGGGCTTATTTTCACGTGGACTCAGCAAAAAAGGCAGGAGGGGGTGGAAAGCAGCCTCTGATCAAGTGTGATATGAACTCAGGCATAATCCAAACAGCTGTGATCTTGACAAGGGAGGCTTCTGTGCTGGGGCGTGATCAAGTCTGCCCCAGCAGCCCTCTGGCCAGCTGCCCTTTGGCTTTAATGAACTGCATTTTCCCCTCCCTCTGTTGCCTTGCAAGGAAGAATGACCAGAACATGCTTTTTCTTTTGATTTGGGGGGTTCTCACCTCCATAATGCTTTTTTGACTAGTGTAACCAAGCATTGAACTCTGAAGACTTTGACCAGTTAGGCCTCAGTCCACTTTGTAAGCTCTGGAGCTCCCTTCTGATGGGAAAGAGAATTCCTGAAGCCCTTGGTCTCTTTACTAGAAACAGACCTTTAAAGTAGATGGGGAATTTCTTAGAGGAGAACCTCAGCCACTGAAGAAAGGTGAGAGATGGGTGTACGAGGAGGATCCTCCTTGCCTTCAGTTAGATAATAATGGCCCCCTTTTTCTCTCAGCTGTTTCAGGTTAGAGAGGAGAGTGCTGCAGGTAACCCACCTTTCCCTTCTCTCTCTTTCTATCTTCTCTGTGTACTAAAGCATGGCCTGTCAGTGACTTAGGAGCACAAGCTGCTTCTCAGTAAAGCAGGCTTACTTCAAAACCTTTTGTGTCTGACCTTCCGGGTGTGTGGGTGTGTGCGTGTGTAGAAAGTACAATAACGAAGCAATGATTAGCAGCCCCTAGAATCTGCATTTATTTCCAATTGTAGATATGGCCCACAAAAAACCCTTCCTTCACCCAATCATTGGGAATTTCCAGTCTGCTGGATTCTGCAAACGCCAGAGTCTTGTTTAGTCAGGGCACAAGGATGCATGCCCTTTTAATCACTGCTGTCCTTATTCCCCATCAGGCCTCCCAGACCTCTGCATTTGTCGACAGGATCAGCTACCCCTTCCTTTGCCCTGTCTTGTACCTACACACTCATTCCTTTTCCTAAATAATTTCTCTGTAAGTCATTCTATGAAGAATGAAGCTCCCTTTCCCACAGCTACCCCCCCAAACTTAGCCAGTCTGTCTTAGCCCAGTTAAATGACATTCTTTTTAAAATCACACTTTGCCTCCAGCCCTCAGCCAGATCCTAGAATTTGAAGGACACATGAACTTCAAGTACTTAGTTCTTATCTGCCGCTTTCAGCTTCGATGGATTTCATTCATTTTATTGGAATAAAAATCAAGTGCAAAAATAAGGAAGATCCAACTCAGACCCAAATAGAGAAGCCCGGACTGCTAAAGGATTTTGCTTTTGCCAGCTTTTTCAGGTCTCCTCTGAGGCCCTGGCACAGGGGGAAGGTGTAGAGGGGGAATAGTTTGCAGAGATTTTGTAGTGCCTTGGCACCCCTCCAGCAGCTGGTCTCCATGGGAATTCGCCTTCTGAAATCCACCATCATCACTTGGCCCGCTAGGCAGAATGTGGTATCCAAAGTCATTTTGCACATGCTGCTGCCTTCTGAGCTCTTAAGTAGAGAGTGCTAGGAGTGTGTAAGGGGCAGGTAGACTGGGGTGGAATCAGAAAAAACATGAGGAAGGAAGAGTTTTTCCAGTGAGAAAGACATTCTTAATAGATATAATCGGAAGATGGACCCCTAGAGAGTCTCATCTAACCTTGTTTTATTCTTTGTATGACTTTACTTGTTGGCACTCCACTCAGCATCTTAGAAACCCCTCAAGGAGAATGGAAAAGGCCATCAGAAGGGCCAGAGATGTCCGTAAGACTCCAGAGCAGCCCTTCAGATGCAGAGAAGTTAGGCTTTGATGTCCTGGTAAGACAAAGCTAGGAGCTGGTCTCTTTATATGTCCTCCCCACACTGTCTCCAGTTGAGTTCACTGTCCTACATGTTGGAGCTGCACGGGGACACAGATTACATCAAACTGCCTATAAGAACTTGATGTAGTTTCTTCAGGAAAATGGAAACCACATGTGATTGGCCTCCTCAGAATGGCCCGGGATTAATTAAGTTCTTGTGTATGTGTGTGCGTGAGTGTGTAGGTGACAGAACAGAGAGAATGAGGAGAAGAGGAAATGCTGCCTGCTCGGGCCTTTGCACAGAATTCCTCCAAAGGACATTCCCCCCGTTTTTCAAACATCCTCCTGGATCCCCCTCAGGAAGCATGTCCGAGGATCCTGGACTCTTGTGTCCGGACACTTTCTGGACTTTAGAATACGCAGAGCGGGTCTGGCAATATTGTGCCGCTGTTGAGCACAAATCAGGCATCCTACCTCCAGCTGCCCTGAACCCCAGCCTCCTCTCTGCTCTCTTCACATCTCTCTGTTAGAGCTGAAAAAAGAACTAAGGAAGTAGGGGAACCTTCCTCCTCCTGTCCTCACTCCACCCAGAGCTGTTGTCCAGTTTAAGTCCCAATACTGCGAGTGTCTCCAGGTGCATCCCCTGCTTCGTTCTCCTTCTGAAGCCAAAACGCATCAGGAATGTTTAGCTCCCTCTACCCCTATCTCTTGGAACAGCCAGGGTAGCCACAGGGTGCACATCAAGGACTCATTTTCAGAAAGTGAGAGCCTGAACCTTTGTCTGAAGTTTGTGTCTTTGTTTCCATAGGGAGTCTGCAGTGCATTCCAGGTCTATTTACCTGTTTATTACAGTTTACCTAAGGGTTCCAGAAAACTTGGCAGGTTTCATTAGAAACTCAGGTGGTTTGATCAGTTGAAATGTTACAGAGAGCTCATATGGATCATAGCTTGGCATCTTTTTTTGAAAATAACAGAAGAACCCTTTAAAAGTAATTTCTTCCATATTCTGGAACCCCTACCCCCCAGTTATTGGATAAGACTGTATCCAATCCATTGTAAATATATTTAGGTATCTTGATTTTTAAAAGTTTTTAATGCTATAGGCTATGGAGATAATTTTCAAAATTGAAGTCTAGAATTTAATGGTTCTTACTCTCCAATAAAGTTCTTTTCTCCTATTTAAGCTTTTGCTTTATCTTCATTGAAGAAATAACAGTTTTTAGGGAAAGGTCAAATAAAGGTACCTGTTCCCTGGATCCCTCTCAGGAAGCATGCCCGAGGATCCTGGAGTCTTGCGTCTGGACACTTTCTGGATTTTAAAAGACACAGAGTGGGTTTGGCAATATTGTGCCATTGTTGAGCTCCTAAACACTTGGAGCGATTTTGGCTTGGAGGAGCCTGGTTACAGGGGGAGGTGAGCCTTCAATTTGGGTCTCTGTGGAAGATCATAATCACTTGGGAAGCAGCTGGTTGGGTCTGTGTGTAGGGAAGTGCTCTGAGCAGTCCAGATACCTATTTTTAACCCATACTGTAATGGGTCCTTCTGAGCTCTTAGTTTCCAAGGTGAATTAATGGACTTTAAAAAAAAAAATTCGTGGCTCTGTCTCCCAGAAGTGTATATGGCTTGTTTGGAAAGGGGAAAGATGGGGGGGAGGGGTCAGGAAATGTTTCATGTTTGTGGGAGTAGGGTGAGATTATTACTAAAGAATATCATTTTCTTCCAGTCCCTTCATTTCAGTGTGAGAGTGGGTGTGATCAACAGCATTCCTAGTGTATTTAAACTGCCTCAGAATCTGTGTTGAGGCCCTTAGGCCTGGAGGACTCTGGGCTTGATGTCACTGTCAAGGACTGACTTTGAGGGATCACAGACCAAGCCATTTTTCTTCAGTGCTTTTGAGCTAATTGGTCTTTCATGTTTAGATGAGTAAAAGTCCTTAGCTGAGTTGTTGATTGCATAAAGGAGGAAACCATGTATTGGGTCAGAGGGAAATGAGATGCTGCCCCTTTGGCATCACTTCCAGGAAAGCCAACCCAAAGAACGGCCAGTCCCAGAGCAGGCATACGAGATCAGGAGATCCCTGGAAGTGATAAAATGTCCCAGGCACAGGTAGATAAAGTTGATAGTTGTGCATGTTGATATTTAGGACCCATAGAGTAAGCAGTGTGGAATGCTGTCCTGGTAAAATGGCTCTCTCAAGGCAGCGGGGAAGCACCAGCTCTTAACCAGAGATTATTGAGAGATTTGTCCAGATTGGAGCCTTCCTAGTCATATGCACCACAGTTGATCTCTCTCTTTTTTCTATACCAGGGAATATATAATTCCTGCCTTTGATGACTTGTGCCACCCATCTGAGGGCAAGTCTAGCGGTGCTTTTTCTGTCTCTCCCCTACCTTGCCCATCGGTCACCCTGTCTTACCTCCTCGCCATTTATAGAAATTCTCATATCACTGGAACCAAATGATGGTTTGCTACCCAGTGTGCTGCTTGATCAGACGCTCCCCTGAGCCTTGCTCACTCAGTGCAGTTGTCAACTTTTCTCTTGGCTCCTGCCCTTTTCCCTGTTCCCTCTGAACTCCGAGGACCTACTTACTCTCTGGAGCATACGTGTTGAAGTCTTTCTTGTTGTTCGCTCTGCCATTCATCTCTTTTTACCTCCCTTTGGTATCTGATTTCCCAGATTCAAGCTTTTGTGCAGCTTCTGCCTCTCCCTCCCTGAAGGAGTTACGTGCTTGCCCTCCCCCTCACTCCCAGTCACAGTTCAGGCTCTTCCCCAATTTCATTTGGCCAGTTTCCTGTACTTGAGTCCATCTAAGCCTCCTTGCTTTCCTAGTAAGCTGCTCCCTTCTGTACTGTGGAAATGGAACACCCATCTCTTTCACCCTTGTCATTGCTCCCTGCTAATGCTCTTTCCTCCTCCAGCCCTTCACAAAGGCAGAGGAATCCATGGCATCATTCTCAAATCCCAGCCCTTGCTGTTGCTGCATGGAGAAGCAAGCCGAGACTGGCTTCCAGCCAGTACTTCAGACGTGGTTGTCTACCTCAGCCCTGTAATAACGGATTTATTTTTATTTACTTCAGATTCTTTGTGGCCCATAATCACCAGTTCTTGGTCTTCTTTCTTCTCCTTCTGGTTAGGAGAGTGCTGGTCACTTACCCTGAATGTGATGCTTGAGTGGGCTGCTGCCTCAGCTGTTCCAGCTGCTCTGGAGTTTGTTTCTTTAAGCAACACCAGAAACCTTCTCTCTAGAAATGGACATTCAGATTCCCTCACCACATCATCACCCTTCACGTATGTAGACAGAGCAAGAGAGGAGTCTGTCCAAGGTCAAGTAGTGGGGCAGCTGTGTATTATAACTGAGATTAGAAGCCAGGCCTCCTCTGCCTAGGCCTGTGCTGCCGCCTGTCTGGTCACTCATCTTCGGCCTTCCAGGTGATCCTTATGGTGGGAGAATATGTGGCCCTATAGCCACATGGTGACCTGGGTGCTGCTCATTGGATCAGTGTGCATCAGTGCGCTCTGATGTAGTAGCTACCATCGCTTCCCTGCAAAACATGTTCACAATAGGCTTGGCTAATGGAGTTATGGGCAGAAAAAAATACGCAAATAAAGGCCACATTAGTAAAATAATGACCCGCTCCATAGTGTAGACAGGGCAGGTAACAATGCTTTGGAATCTTCAGGTAAAGCAGCTTTGTGCAGGGATAGAATAAACCGTCTCTGTTTCCTTCCATCATCATTCCATGCCATTCAACCAAAAGAATAAATGATTCTTTTCTAACATTTAATTTATGATAGGCTGAAACTGAGAAGGCAAATGTCTTCATGTGATTTACGACGTGCCGCCTTTTCTGTTACCCTTCTCTCGGCTGGACTTGGGCAGTCACAAAATGGCAGACACCTGGAGGTAGCCACGAAAAGCCTGTGGTGTTCGGCTTGAATTCCAAATTCAGTGGAGGGCTTTTCCATCAGCATTGATGGACAAAGTGAAATAGGGCCAAGTGTGGCCTCCAGGCTTAGGTGGATTCTGAATATGAGTGAGGGGAGTACTGGAACACAGAAGAATGAAAATTGATCAGACCTTTTGTAATGTGTGAGCCCCTACTGCTTCCACTCTTCCAGGGCCCTGGGTTTGATGCTCTCTCAAAGTAGCAGTTGGTGTTCCATCCCCTCTCCTTCTCCCCCCAGCTAGTCACTGCAGCTGTAACTAAGTCAGAGATTGGCATTTAAAGACCGCCTGATGCAGTTTAAAATCAAAACAATCTTTAGAGCCTCAGTGCATTTGTGATGTGGATTAAAAATGTTTACAGGTTTTGGTTTTTAATAATACTTCAGTCCTTCCTCTCATCAACATGCTCAGATAGCATGCCATAGAAATTGGTTCTAGAATCTCTCTTTGCCCACGAATTCTTACCCTTGCTGGCAGAATTCTCCAGAATCACAATTTCTCCCTCATTTCTAACACTTCTTTTATCTTTCCTCTTCCAACCCCCTTGTTTTCATAATGAAAAGAAACTGAATGAGTTGCAATAAGGAACTTGGTTGCTTCCTTGGAAAATTAGGCCACAGCTGTCAGGCCAAACAAATGCAGATATATCTCTGAGGATGGAGATGCCCGGAGCAACTGCTCAGCCCCCTCTACCACCGCCCTTTTTAAATATAGGTACCCAGGGGCAGAGAAGAAAGCAGAATGTTGAGGGAATGGGAGCGTAGCAAGAGGTAATTGATTCATCTGTAGGGAGAGAGTATCTGGAGCATGACATCCCTGCTACTGCTGACATGGGGAATTCCAAGCCACCATGTATTAAGGGCCAGAGAATGTGTGACTGTCGTTATCTAGCTGAAATAGAAGAGCTAATGTGTGTCTATCTTAGGGCTCCATTTGATGTTGCCACCGGAAACAGGGCCTGGGTTTCTGTACTGGAGGGGGGTGTTTCTTAGCTTCCCCAGACTGAGGTCTGGCAGGGGGCTGTGCCCAGCCCGGAAGCATCAGAACCACCCTGCTGAACATTTTCAGTACTTTTAGCCCAAGAGGAAAGTAGTCCCTTGGGGCTGACCAAGGGGAGGATAGAGGAACCCAGGCGTTGCTTAACTGTTCACATTCCCCATCTCTGTCCAGAGCTGCTCTGAAGCTGCAGGAGCTCATTTTAGCCTGTAACATGCCAAAGGCCTTGAGAACCTGGGCAGGAGGCTGGTCTGGCAGTGAATCCTGGTCTGGTGGCTGCAGAGTTCCATAGTTGAAGTTTGTAGAGGCTTTCTGCCTGGTCACAGTGGAAGCAGTTCATCTGGACTTTGTGAAATATTCTTCTGCCCTCTGACTTTTGTAACTTGTCTTTGTTTTCTCCAGGTATTAATTTAACTGACCTCTATTCATTTCTCTGTCAGTCCTAAAGCTGAAAGTATCCCTCCTGAGGTCACTTGTCCTTCTCTTCAGGTGAGCTGTATACCAGCCAAATCCAACCCAAGACAAACAGCGCATCCTCTGCCAACTTCTCTGTCCCAGGAGGTCCCTAACTTTCTCTCTGACCATTGCCAGGTCTTTAGTTAAACCAGTTCATCACATCTGACTCAGTTGCACAGCTTTCCCCTCCAAGATTTCCCTTATGCCCAGGGAGTAGTGATCAGTTTTCTAGCCCTTTGCTGTATAACCCTACATGATCATGTATCTCCTGGTCACCTGAGCTTCTTCAGGGAAATCTTTGTTTAGAGAAACCCCTACGGGGAGAGGTGTGAAACGGAGAGACAGTAATCCTTCATGTGCTTCCATCCCATGACTCTCTTCCCCAACTCCCACTTTCCTGTTCTGCAAAATGATGTTTAAAATAACAGGCAAAGCTTACCCAGCTGTCTGCTGCCTACTGCCCACCCAAGGTCATGTTCTGTTCCTGGGTACCCTGTGACAGACTCAAGGAGAGTGGACTCCTTCTATTACCCATCTCCTGGTTTGCAGGACAGCTTGACTCCATAGATAAGTATCTCTAATTATAGCTTAGAGGAGGTCAGAGTTTTCATTTCATTTCTGTGATGTTTGCTAAAAAGTTCAATCTCTATTCTCATACCCAACAGCCAGGCCCAGTCTCGAGGTGCCAGTTAATGGGTTTCCAAGGGAAAAAAGACAGGTTGAAGAACTGCTGAGAAGTCACGCATGTCAGGGGGATAAGGAAGGAAGGCAGAATTTGGTAATCAGAGGGCAAGAAGGGAAAATCTGAACAGACTAGAAGCAGATGCGAGAACCCATCGATGGCAGAACGATCACATCTGACTTGAGCAATCAGTTCAGTTGTCAGTGGAGGGCAGGGCCTACAGTGGGCCTCCATTAAGTCCTCCATCTTTATGCTTAAGAGCATGTCATGCTCTGCAATGACTGCCCCTTCTTCTTCTCCTCCCCACTCCCCTTCCCTCCCTTCCCTCTTCCCCTTCCTCCTCCAGCACAAGAAGAGTAACCAAGCATAGAGGGCTTTACAGTGAGCACTTAGAATAAGGTGCAGGACCTCACCAAGCCTCCCCAGTCATCCTCTGTGCCAGCACTCCTATCTCACCCACCCCAAGCTTTCTTGACTCATGCAGAACTATTCTAATTGAGGAGACAGAGACTACATCTCCATTGAGAATACTTCCATCCTTGTCCTGTGATTCCACGTTAGTAAGAAAGCCTCCATCTGTAGTATGCAGTCATCCTCCCCTCCCCTCACCTCCCTTGGAGGCGGGCCCTTTTCTGCCTGTATCATGCTAATCACTTCTTGCAAGCAGGCCGACTTTGTAGGAGGCTTGCCTGGTTTCGAATGAAACAGACGGCTTTTAAGCAAGGAGCCACAATCACTAAAAATATCTTTTCCCTGCTGTTGTTCCTTTCGTTTGTAAAATGCATGTTTCCATTGTTAAATCGACTGCAACACCCACTTGGCATCAGGGAAACTCTTGTTATAATTGGCCAACAAAGGCTCCAGTTTGGGCAGCCCCACCTCAGAGGACCCACATGTCCCTGCTCTGCCTTTAAGCAAATTTCTATGAGCCCGTCCAAAATAACTGAGTGGATAGGATTCTGAAGGCTCTTATTAAGGTGGTAGATGAGTTTTTCCCCTTCTCTTTTGTTGACACCTCTAGTTAAAAAAAATAAAGCAATTAGAAAGCCATCAATGGAAGGAGTAGCCCTGTGAGTGGTGTCCTGCGTCTTCTGTTCTCAGTTCCAGTGGTAGGACGGTGTTTCTCTTGTGCCAGAGAATATTTCGGGGGTTTCCCCTGGAGAGGCTAAAAGCTCCTGTGCTTGGTGTGACTGAGACCTGGATATCTTCAGCTGTGGCAGCAGAGTAGCTCTTGCACGGTCACCAGTTTCCATTCTCATGCCTATGACACACTGAAGGCTGCTTACATGAGAAGGAAGTATATGAATGAAACCCTGGATTGCAGAATTCTCTCCCAGGATGTTTAGTCATGGTAGGACTTCTAAAACTTCTCCAGAAAAGAAAGAAAAACCATACTACCAAAGTCACCCTGAAGTTTTGGTAAGAAGAGTTGAGCAGGTTCCTTGCCCTGGGTCCTCCCAGCTTCCCAGGCCTGTCAGAGTCACATCTTTTTCTCATCCTCCAGCTGACCTCAACTAGGCAGCTCTGTTACTTGCTCTTTGTTGCCAACATTAGGCATTAGTGTTGAACTCCACATTCTTTTTTTCTGGAGTTTATCTTAGTCTTTTAAATGAACACTTGTAAAGAGCTATAAAAAGCCCTCAGTTCAGATAATTTCAGAAAGTCCTTAGACTGAGATGTCTGTGATCATTGGGAAACTTGTCAACTTCTATGGGGACCTCAGACCTCAGAATAGGAAGAAGTAACCCCCTACAGCCAAAGTACCTTCTTCAGTGGGTACAGCATAATCTACCTTCATCTCCCACAGCCAAGTGTAGTGACAGGGAGCCAAACCTAGAACTATTAGAGCTTCAGAGAGAAGGGCTGTCTGGGGCTGACTTCAAACTCAGTCACCAGCATGTTGCGAGAAGCAGGCCCTCTGTGGTAATCAAGAGCAGCATCCTTCCCAGGAGGCTCATGCATTTGGACTGGGGTACCAGTGCAGCCCAAGGGGAGGAGCTTTCAAAGTGTTGACATGACTCATTGTGGTATGATGGATGAAGGCTTAGCTTTTGAACCAGAAGGGCCAGAGCCTTGTCCCAATTCTTCCTGAATCAGATTCCTTCCTGTCTTTGTGTGCAGTAGGACGACTAATAATCCTCATATCACAAAGAATGCTCTTGTGTGCTGGGAGGCTGATCTTTTCACACAATGATTTTTTCCACCAAGCTCTCTGCTGGGCCCTGGGAACCCAAGTCCAAAAACTAAATTGTCCCTGCCCCCTCAAGGAGACTGCACTGTATACATAGATGAGTGAATACAAAACAGATACAAATGAAAGTCAGTGTATTGCAGGGGGACTATTAGCAACTAAGAGGATAATGAGAGTTTTTCTAGAGGCAAAGGCATTTGAGCTTCTAGGGGTTCCAAAAGCAGAGCTAGAGAGGAAATGCATTCTAGGCATGGTGAACACACAGGAGATAGGAAGCCTAAACAGAAAACAGCTGGAATATAGGCGGAAGAGAAATCACGCGGAACAAGTTTAGAAAGGTAGGCCAGGGCCAGATGGGGAAGTCTTTGGATTACCAATCGAAGGAGTTTCTGTGTCATTTTAGGGAGGAGAGAAAGCCATTAGAAATTTTTGAGCAGGGGAGCATTTGGTCAGGCCTGTTTTTGGAATGTCACTTCGGTAGCTGTGTGGTATTTAGACTGAAAAGGTGAGAGGCTTGAAGCAGAAAGGTCAGTTAGAGGGTTCTAGCTGGAGTCCAGGGGAGAAAGGATAAGGACCTGGACTGGGGAGATATTCCCTTGAGCAGAGAAAAGGGAGATGTTGTGGAGGAAGCCTTGATAAGATTGCTAAGGTCTGGGAGCAATCAGAGTAAGTGTGGGAAAGGGAATAGTAGAGGATCTCTCCAAGAGAGGACTGGAAGACCAAGGGGTGCCTGCAACAAAAATAGGGATGTGGGGGAGAGATATGGGGAGAGGGCACAGGGATCTGTGGCCAAAAAACAAACAATGCCTCCCTGACTGGGGGTGGAAATACGAAATGTAGAGTATAGCACTATTGTTAATAAAAGCTGATGTCCCTAGTCATTGGGTAATTTTGTGGATGACCTTGAAGGCACCCAGAAATGCAGAGCACCTTATTCATAACATATCCCTGAGCTGTCTAAGACCCTGGCTTCTGGCATCAACCACAAGACTGTTAGAGTGAGTCAGTCAGCAGGCATTCATTATGCACTTACTATACCGGGCACTATACCGGGCACCAGAAGCACAAAAGCAAGAGCAAAGGTTAAAGCAGTCCCTTCCCTCAGGAAGCTTCTCTTGAGAGGGACAGCACCCATGCATGCCCATTCACATGTATACGTGTTTGCATATAAAGACTACATACACATTGAGTGCCTAGTACTCTGAACATAAGCCTAGTACATAACAGCTGGGGTTGAAGGACATCGTATAGAAAGTGATGTTTGAGGAGAGTCTTAAAAGAAACCAGAGATTCTGAAGGCTGGAGCAGGGGAAGGACTTTCTAAAACACACAGGTGGGAGACATAGGGTTGTGTGCAGGTTTTTCAGTAGGACAGTATGGCTAGATTGCAGAATTTGAGGAAGGAAGTCATGTGTAAGAAGTCTGGAAAGGAGATTTAATGCCAAACAGTAGAGTTGATATTTGATCCTAGATATAATCGAGATCCACTGGAATTTACTGAGAAGACTATGACCAGCACCACGCTTTAGAAGAATGTGTAAAAAGTGAATTCAATTGGGAAAAGCTTGAAGCAGGAAAACCAAAGAGCCTTGAAGCTATTACGTTAATTTAGGTGAGTGGGGAGCGATTGAGTGAGTAAAGAGGAAGACATATGAGAGAGATGTCATGGAGTTAGAAACGATGAGATTTAGTGACTTGATTATATGGGGTTAAGGAGAGTAACACTGAAGTTTGGAACCTGAGTGATCAGAACAGTGGTAGTACCCTTGTAGAAATAGGGGGGTTTGGATATGGCCTAGTTTGGAGGGGAAAGGTGAAGAGTTGTTTTGGACACATTGAACTGGATGTGCCAGTGGGGACATCCAGTTGGAATTGTCCAATAGGCATGTTGCAGAACTGGAGCATGAGAGGGAGAGAGAGAGAGAGAGAAGGGGGCTGGATATGTATGTTTGGGAGCACTCTGCAGAAGGAGGCTGATAAGGACATTAGGAGAGACATTGTGTCAGGAGGAGAGAAATGAGGATCCAAGACAGAGCCTTGAGGGTTAGGGAGCATAAACGAAATGTTGAACCAGCAAAGGTAACTAAGACACAGTGGCCAGATGGGTAGAAGAACCCAACAAGTCACAGAAGCCTGGAGAGGAGAAGGTGATCCGCACTCCAGAGCTGCAGAGGTCAGAGAGTGGGGCAGCTGAGGAGAGGCCATTCAGTCAGGCAGCAACTTGGGAGAGAGCAGCTCCAGGCCTGGAAGTTGGAAGCCACCTTTTCTGGAGTGAAAACACTGAACGTAGTTGGCTTCTTTCTGAGAAAAGGCAGAGAAATCTAGGACAATGATTAGCAGAGATGTAGGACCTCGTGCTTTTTTTTAGGGTGACAGGGATTTGGTGATATTTGTAGACAGCAAAGAAGGAACCAGTAAAGGGAGAGAAACTGAAGAGTAGAGAGAAGAAGGGATGATGATGAGAGCAGTCTGATGGAGAAAAGGAGGAGAACAAAGGTCCGAAGTTGGCCCTGGGAAGAAAGATGGCCACCTCTTCCTAAACTTTAATAAAAGGGGAAATGGAGGGGAAAGGAGTACTTGGGGGAAGACCTTGCTTTGGGGGAGAGTTTTGTTTGTTTTTTTTCAGTTAAGTATGAGGTGCAGACTTCAGGTCTTCAGAGAAGGCAAAGAGAAAAGCTATTGGAAACTTGAGGAAAGAATCTTTGGACCGGCAGTTGAGGAGAGTGAAATAGAGAGTTAATTAAAAGAAGAAAAGGATTCCTTTGTTGCAGTGAGGGCCCATTAAGATTACATAGCACAAATTTGTGGGATTACAGTGGATCTGGTCAAATTAGTTATCACAGATTTGATGTGTAAGCACAGTTTCAAGACTTTGTACAGCTTCATTCAATAACAGGATTAGCAACAGAAAAATTGGATGGAGCAGTCATCCATGGTTGGAATTTGGTAAAGCACTGGATAGAATGCCAGGCCTGGAGTCAGGAAGTCCGGCCCCAGACACTTAACTAGCTGTGTGACCCTGGGCAAGTCACTTCACTCTGTTTGCCTCAGTTCCTCCTCTGTCAAGTGAACTGGAGAAGGAAATGGCCAACCACGCCAGTGTCTTTGCCAAGAAAACCCTGACAAGGAATCAGATACGATTGCCCCCTCCATCGTCCCCACCCTTCTATCGGTCTCCCAGCTGCTCCGTACCCAGATCTCTCCCAGCCTTAAAAAGGCCTGACAGGATGCGTGCCTGCATCCATCCCTACAGTTGGGTTGCTCAGCTCTCCTCTCCCTTTGGTGAAGGCAGTCTGGCTTGGGACCCCATCATTCAACTGAAACTCCTCTCTTCAGAGTTACTATTTATCAACTAGTTGCCAAATCTAATGACCTTTTTTCAATCCCAATTCTTCTCGACCTCTCCAGCCTTTGACTCTCTTGATCACACTGTTTTCCTTCTTCCTCTTTTCTCTCTAGATTTCTGTAACACTGCTTTCTTCCGGCCCTCCTGCCTGCCTGTGTGATTGTTCCTTCTCAGTCAGCTTTCCTGCATCCTCATCCAAATCTCACCCACCAAAGGTCTGTCCTGGGCGCTCCTCTCTACACCTTCTGTACTGTTTCACTAGGTGATCTCATCAACTCCCATGGATTCAGTGATTATCTCTATGCTGAGGATTTTCATCTCTTTTTATCCAGCCCTGACCTCTCTCTCCTCCACACTCAATATCTCTAGGTGCCAGTTAGATATGTCAAACATCAGCACATCCGAAACTGAACTTAGTGTATTTCCTCCAAAAGCCTCCCCACTTTCTAACTTCCCCATTGCTTTTGAGAATACAACTCTCCTAGCTGCCCAGGCTTACAACCTCATTGTCCTCAACTCCTCACTCTTTCTCATCTCCCACTCCAATACCTAGTCTGTTGCAAGGTCCTGTCAGTTCTACCTTAATGACTTACATACACTCCCCTGCTCTCTGAGCCAGCGAGCCCCCACCCCCCTCATGCAGGCACTCATCCCCTCTTATCTACACTACTGCAGTAGCTGGGGACTGACAACTGGAGAGGGATTTGTCTGCCTTAAGTCTCTCACCACTGTAGTTCATCCTCAACTCAAGCTGTCAAAGTGACCTGACCACGTCAGGCCACCTCACTCCCACTTAAATTCCACTGGTTCCCTGTCACCTCCCAGAGGCAGCTAGGTACCAGAGTGGAGGGTGGTGCCTGGAGGTGGGAAGATGAGTGCAAGTGTAGTGTCAGACCTCAGTAGTAGTGTGGCACCTGGTGAGTCACTTGACCTGCTCCCTTGGTTTCCTCAGCTGTAAAGTGGGGATGAATGGTTGTTGTGAAGATTGGATGAGCTGATGTTTGTAAAGTGCCCAGCAGAATGCCTGACACATAGTAGGCACTCAATAAATGCTTCTTCCCTTCCCCTTTCCTCATTCTAAGATCAAATACAAAATCTGCTTTCTCTGATCCAGTCACATTCTTCCTTGATGTTTCTTGAACATCTTGGTGCTCTGTTGGCTACTCCCTGTGCTTGAAATGTTCTCCCTCTTTATTTCCACTTCTTGGCTTCCTTCTCCTTAACTTCCTGTCTTCTACATGAAGCCCTTCCTGATGTTCTGGAATGGTGGTGTTTTCCAAGGTATCCTGTATATGTATCCCGTTTGTATGTGGTGGTTGTTCATGTTGTCTGCCTTATCAGATTGAGCTCTTTGAGAGCAGGGGCTGTTTTTTGCTTTTCTCTCTATCCCAATGCTTAATACAGTGCTTGGCACATAGTAGGTGCTTATTTGTCAAGCCCGGGCAGGGAGGAGAGTTTAGCCAAAGACTAAGGAAGAGCTTAGCAAAATACTCGGGAATGTAGAGATTGTAGTTGAGATTAAGTTTGGAAGGAGTGAAGCCTAGGGAGAGACAGAATAACAGGAGATTGAGATTGGAGACAGGAATTCCAGGGTTCTTGATCACAGAAGTGGGCACTTGTGAGTGGTGCCAAGATCAGGATGTGAATAACCATCTCTGATGGGAGCAGAGACGTAAGTTATGGGAATGGACTGATTGAGGAACCTCAGGAGGAAACGTGATCTCCATCTATTTAAAGGCATGGAAAGAGAGCAGCACTTCAGAGGGAGGGCAATGCTGTTTCATAGTTCATAGGGTACTTTCTCTGAAGTGTACCAAAATCTGGGAAGGCCAGCTGTTCCCTAGCCAAGGGGAACCGCAGCCTTCAAGCCTTGGAGAGGCAGTGTAATTTTGTGGGTTCTATTTAGGGATCTACTATCAGTGATCACAGGACCTTGGGGTAGTTGCTTCCTCATAATATTTTCCCGTTGCCAAACAGGGAGATTCTGGGGTTATTAGGAATTAGACATGATGGTCTTCGTAACTATAGCTCTGGATTCATGGTAGTTATTTTAGCGAGGTCATTCTTGGCAGCCTGCCACTGAATTAAAACCCCACTTCACCAGGCCATAGGAAATCAGTGAGGCCAGCTAACCCACCCGCCTCTGCGATGGGAACTTGCTGTTAGAATCTCTGACTTTAATGGATTCTGCCCATCTCTTCTGCACACCTGACTCTCACAGAGAACAAGGTTGAGGGAACTCTTTCCATCCTGTTCTGTAGAAAGCATATTGTCCCTTTAGCAGACCAGGGCCCATGGAAAAACAGGGATTAGTGGAAGTGTCAAAACCCTTCTGCCCTTCCAAGACGTTCTCCTCCACCCAGTTTGATACACAACAGCCTTTGAAGTGTGGCCTCGAAAAACTTTTGTTGTTGAGTCCTTTAAGTCATGCCTGATTCTTCATGACTCCATTTTGGATTTTCTCGGCAAAGATACTGGAGTGGTTTGCCTTTTCCTCCTCCAGCTCATTTTATAGATGAAGAACTGAGGCAGACAGGGCTAAGTGGCCCAGGGTCAGACTGCTCATAAGTGTCTGGGACCAGATCTGAACTCATGAAGATGATTGAGTCCTCCTGATTCCAAGTCCAGTGCTTTGTGTACTGTGACACCACCTAACTGCCCCTCTGAAAATGTGGAAGGTGCAACAGCTAGCTCACAGCTTAGCTGGTCATCTTCCCATTGCCACAGCTAACATGGGATCCGGGAGATCCTGGAAAAAATAAACTCTTCTTTCCTCTACTTCAGTAGTAGAACACTTGCTTCTCCAGCTAAAGGTGGTGCCTATGCTAAGGATGCAGTAACTATGAGTAACTCGGGGTCTCCTGAGAGAAACCTGTCTCCATGGGGAAAAGGTTCATTGAAATCCTTATTCCAAGAGGAGACATTGAGAGAGTTGAAATAAAAGTTGGTATTAAAAAGGAATTTTAGTTGAATAAAGGTTTTTGACAAGTTCCTATTGTGGATATCATACAGTAAGGATGTGGGAATATCTGGTCAGCTCATCACCACAGACAGCAGGACTTCCCTTTGGCCTAACATTTTTAGTTTTCATTTGCCAATTGTCCATATGGCTGAGGCTCAGATGCTGAGAAGCCTAGGACTTACTGATCAAAGAATAAATAAAGACATTGCGTATGATGGCTAATTCAGGAGCCCAAGGACATTGTAGACCTCTGGCCCCTTCCTCACGGCTCCATTACCTAGTTTTACTTCTCCTGCTCTGTCTCCTCGTCCTTTGTTTCTTATTTTTGTTCTCCTGACATTACCTCCTTCCCCAGGAATTTAAGAGTTCTTCTCCTTGGCTTCTCAGTCTTTCCATGTACCTTTCCCAGTCTTCTTCTTTACCTTCTGTTGGCCCCCCAGGCCTCCAGTTGGACAGCATCCCTTTCTTTACAGTCTTTTTCATCAACTGCTTCCCTTGTAAAGCTGTATCCAGGTTCATTTTATCCCACCTTGTTGCACAGTGGAGGCCATATCCTTCTCTGTGGTCCGTGTAGACAGTTGCCTGTGGGTGAAATAACTGTCAATTAATATCTCAGGGGATTGACCTTGGAGACCCATCTGCAAAGGGGCTCTGACTGTGACACGATCTAGGAAGCAGAGATCTCAAACGTATGAGGAACCAAAATCTACTTTATCTCCTTTTTATATGGCAGTTTCAAGTTCATAAAGTCCCGGACTGCTCTGATCAATTTCCAATTCAAATTGTCTTAATTGAGTGCTTTTAATATACTCAGCACTTGACACAGTAGGAAATACAGAAGTTCCTGCCCTTGACTTATAATCAAAATCTCCTTCAGGAGACAAGACCAACATCAATGAAACTGTTAACTGACAGTACAAAGCAGGATATAATTAAATGCCAAAGTGAATACCACCATAGGGGGAGCTGAGAACAAAGTTAGCAGTGGAGACTGGGTGAAAGATCAACTCAGGCAGGATCTTGTCAAATGTTTGGCTGGGGAGGGAGCTAGTGGGAGAGCATTCCAAAGAGGAAGCATTGTGAGGCAGGAGAGGTAGAAAGGATACACACACACACACACACACACACACACACACACACACATCCTGTACAAGGCTAGTCTTTTCATGTAAATGTGTATATATAGGGATATGTGTGCATCTTTTTGTGTATATATACATACATTTACATCCACACACGTACATAGGAAATAGGAGGAAATAAGGAACTTGAACTTTATTCTGAGGGAAATGGGAAGCTTAATGTGACTGAGAGTGGATAATAATATACACCTTGTGCATCCCCAGACCTGTGAGCTTCTTGAGGGACTGTCTTTCTCTTCTTTGTATCCCCAGCCCTTAGCACCATGTCTGACACGTAGCAGGATTTTAACAAATGCTTACTGAATGAATGAACAAATGTTGGGGAAGGAGAGGTGTCTAAACTTTATGTCAACAAGAACATTGGATTAAAAGTCGCAGAACCTGGGTTCACATCCCTGCTTTGGGGCTTCCTAATAGCATGGCCTTGGACAACTCAGTTTCTTTGTGCCTGTTCATCTCCAAAGAGAACAAATTGGTTTGGATGACCTGTAAGACCCCTTCGATTTCTATCTTGCCATTTCTTTGCCTGTTAGCACAGTCCTTAAACTGAAATACCCTCCTGGCATTTGGGTCAACCCAAGCAGATTGGATGCTTGCTGTGGCAGCCAGGATTAGACTGTTTGCTTTTTCCATGAGGACTCATGTCATTCAGTAAACATGTATTAAGCACCTACTAGAGAAAAGAATAGCTAGCATTTATATAATGCTATGAGATTTGCAAAATACAAGTATTCAGTTTATCCTCACAATAGCCCTAAGAAATAGGTGCGGTATTATCCCCATTATACAGAGGAGGAAACTGAGGCAGACAGGTTAAGTGATTTGCCCAGAGTTACACAGCTAGGAAGTGTCTAAGGTTGGATTTGAACTCATCTTCCTCATTCCAGGTCTAGAACTCTGTCTATTAAACCACCTAGCTGTCTCTGCTATGTTTGTTCTGTGCAGTTTGGATTCAAAGAGCCACACTTGAGGACCTAGACGGTCGCATGTGGCCTCAAGATCACAGGTTCCCCCCTGTTCCAGACACTATGCTAAGTGCTGGGGATACAAGACAAAAGGCAGCCTCTGCTCTCGGGGCGCTCACAGTCTAGTGGGGGAGACAATATGAGAATAGATCCATTGGGATGATCAGTGGAGGGAAGGCATCAACATTAAAGGAATCCCAAGAGACTTCCCATAGAAGATGGGGTCTTACTGGACACTTGAGGAGTGCTGGGAGGCAGAGGGAGTTCCAGGCACAGAGGACAATGAGAGAACTTGTCTAGAGCCAGGAGGTGGAATGTCTAATGCTAGGATCGGTAAGGCCACTGTCACTAAAATCCAGAGTCTGGGGAGACTGGAAAGGGAGGGCTTTGAACACTAAACGAAGGGTAGAGGGGAGCCAAAGGGGATAGATGGCCGGTGCGGGGGAGTGACATTGTCACACTTGTGAGAATGCAAGATGGAACGCAGTGAGGTGGTATTTGGGACAGGAAGACCAAACAGCAGACTGTTGCCATCATCCAGTCATGAGGTGATGAAGACCTGCCCCATCGTGATGATCTTATCAGCCCCTGTAGATTTAATTACCTTCTCAATGCTGACAATTCTCAGATCTCTCTAGTCTCCCTTCTGACCTTCCCTGCTGCATCCCCAGCTGCTTCTCAATATCTTGAACTAGACGTCTAGCAGATAACTGAAACTCTGTCAGTCCAAAACAGAACTCATTATCCTTCCACATAAACCCTCTGTTACTACCACCTCTCCTTTTACTGTAGGGAGTAACACCATCTTCTCAGTCCCAGGCTTCCAACCTAGGAGTCATCCTGGATTCCTCAGTGTCTCTTCATATCCCCGCCCCCCCACCCCTTATATCCAAGCTGTTGCCACTGGCCTGTCAATGTCATCTTTGCATCATCTCTTAAGCACTCGCCCTTCTCTCCTCTGACACCATTCCCACTCTGGTGCAGACCATCATGTCACTCCAGGACTGTTGCAATAGCTGCTGGGAGGGGGAGGCTCTGCCCATCTCAGGTCTCTCCCCATTCCAATCCATCCTCCATTCAGGCATCAAAATGATTTTCCTAAAACTCACATCACATCATGTCACACACACCCCAGTAAACTGATGGCTGGCTGCTGCTTCAAGATCAAACACACAATGCTCTGTTTAATTTTCCAAGGTCTTCATAACCTCGTCCCTCTTTTTACATATTAATCCCTGACACATACTTTTCGATCCAATGACATTGGCTTCCTTGCTATTCTATAAACAAAACACTATATCTCTTGGCTCCATATATTTTCTCTGTCTGACCTCCATGCCTGGAATGCTCTCCCTCCTCGTCTCCATCTGGTACCTTCCCTGGTTTCCTTTAAGTCCCTTGTAAGATAACATCTTCTACAGGAAACCTTTCTCAACCTTTCTTAATTCTGGTGCCTCTTCCCTCTTTTTTGTAGATTTTTTTTCTCAATTACATGTAAAAAGTTTTTAACATTTGTTTTTTAAAATTGTTAAGTTTCTAGTTTTCTCCTTTTCCCTCTCCCCTCCCTGAGATGGCATGCAATTTGATATAGGTTATACATGTGTGCAGTCATTTCCATATTAGTCATGTGGTGAAAAAAAACAAAAAAAATGCGAAAAAATAAAGTTAAAATAGTATGCTTTGATATGCATTCAGACTTCATCAGTTCTTTCTCTGGAGGTGGATAGCATTTTCGAATGTTAAGTCATTCAGAATTGTGTTGAAGTGTATTGCTGAGAATAGCTAAGTCATTAACAGTTGATCATAATTCTTCCATGCCACATGACTGATGTGAAAATGTGAAAATATTGCTGTTACTCTATACAGTGTTCCCCTGGTTCTTCTCATTTCACTTTGCATCAGTTAATGTAAGTCCTTCCAGGTTTTTCTGAAAGCATCCTGCTCATCATTTCTTATAGCACAATAGTATTTCATTACATTTATATACCACAACTTGTTCAGCCGTTTCCCAACTGATGGATATCCCCTTAATTTCCAATTCTTTGTCACAATGGAAAGAGCTGCTATAATACTCCTTCTAGGGCTGTATCCCAAAGAGATCATGAAAATGGGCAAAGGACCCACATGTACAAAAATACTTACAGCAGCTCTTTTTGTGGTGGCCAAAAATTGGAAATTGAGGGGATGCCCATCAAGTGGGGAATGGCTGAATAAGTTGTGGTATACAAATGTAATGAAATATTACTGTGCTATTGATGTATGTGTGTTCGTCCTTCATTGCCAAAGAAGACCATGCCATCAGAGAAATAATGACATGACTTGCATTTGACTTTGTTTTGAGTGAGGGAGGGCTGTGCAGGTCACCAGCCTCACTTCTCCAGAGCCATCTGAATCCAGTTACCAGATATCAGGATGATTGGAGATTGGAGATGACCCAAGATGAGGCAGTTGGGGTTAAGTGACTTGCCCAAGGTCACACAGCTAGTGAGTGTCAAGTGAGATTTGAACTCAGGTCCTCCTGACTCCTGCACTGGTGCTGTATCCACTGGACCACCTAGCTGCCCCTTATTGTGCTATAAGAAATGATGAACATCCAGACTTTAGAAAGTCCTGGAAAGACTTGTATGAATTGATATTGAGTGAAGGGAGCAGAACTAGAACACTGTACACAGGAATAACCACAGTGTGCGATAACTGACCTTGATAGACTTAGCCCTTCTCAGCAATGCAAGGACCTAAAACAATTCCAAAGGACTCATGATGGAAAATGCCATCCACATCCAGACAAAAAAACTATGGAGTTGGAATGCATAGTGAAGCAGACTATTTTCTTTTTTTTGTTGTTTTATTTTGTTTTGTTTTTTCTTTCTCATGGTTTCTCTACTTCATTATAATTCTTCCATGCCCCATGACTGATGTGAAAATGTGTTTAATAAGAATGTTTGTATAGAGCCCATATCAGATTGCATGCTGTCTTGGGGAGGGAGAGGAGAGAAAATTTAAAACTTATGGAAGTGAAAGTTGAAAACCAAAAATAGATTGGAACAAAAAAGAGCTGCTATAAATATTTTTGGTACATATAGGTCCTTTTCCTTTTTTTTAATCTCTTTGGGATCTACACCTCGCAGTGGTATTGCTTGCTCAGAGGGTATGCACAGTTTCATAGCCCTTTGGGTGTAGTTCCAAATTGCTCTCCAGAGTGGTTGGATCAGTTCACAACTCTACCATTTGTCATTTTCCTTGTCTGTCATCTTAGCCAATCTGATAAGTGTAAGGGGGTACCTCAGAGTTGTTTTGTTTTGATTGTTCTAATGAATAGTGATTTAGAGAATTTTTTCATATTTCTATAGATAACTTTGATTTCTTCATCTGAAAACTGCCTATTTTCATCTTTTGATCATTTGTCGTTGTGTTTGTCCTTTGTTTTCGAAAAGGAGCATGATCTTAAGATGAAGACATGATCTGCAGTTGATTTGGATTTGAGTGAAGAAAGGGTGTCAACTGAGGAATGACCCATATTATAAATTTGACTCTCTTCTCTATGTATTTGAAAAATGAGACCTTTATCAGAGAAACTTGCTATAAAAAAAAATGCCAGTTTTCTCCTTTTTTTTCTAATCTTGGTTGCATTGATTTTAATTGTGCAAAACCTTTTTAATTTAATGTAAACAAATTTTTTGTCATATATTTTTCCCTTACCCATAGATCTAATAGGCAAACTATTCTGTGCTTCCCTGATATGCTTATGGTATTGCCTTTTATTTCTCTATCATATGCCTATTTTGACTTTATCTTGGTATATGGTGTGAGATACTGGTTTATACCTAGTTTCTGCCAAAGTGCTTTCCAGTTTTCCCAACAGTTTTTGTCAAATAGTAGCTCTTGTCCCAAAAGCTTAGATCTGTGTGTTTATCAGTCATTAGATTATTATGGTCATTGCTTATTGCATATTGTTTACCCAGTCTGTTCTGCTCATCCACCACTCTCTATTTCTTTACTAGTACCTGAAAATGTTTTGATGATTGTTGCTTTATAATTAGGTTTGAGATCTGGTCCAACTAGGCTACCTTCCTAAACTTTTTTCATTAAGTTTGTTGTTATTTTTCCTAGCTCTAAAAAACAATTTTTGGTAGTTTGATTTGATGGCACTGAATAAATAAAACTATTTAAGTAGATTTGTCACTTTTGTTATATTGGCTTCACCTACCCATGAACAATTAATACTTTCCAGTTATTCAGATCTAACTTTATTAGCATAAAAAGTGTTTTGTGTTGTGTTCATATCCCCCTTTCTTAATTATTCTAGTTTATCCTGTGCATAGCTTGTTTGTACATATTTGCTTGTTGCCTTCCCTCCCAGCACTCAGCACAGTATCTAGCATATAGTAGGCCCTAAATAAATGTTTATTGACTGACTGCATGAAGTGTCAGAGGAGAGAAGCGGGGGCATATGTGAGATATGTTACTGAGGTAAATTGACCGGCCCTGGCACCAGATTGTTGTGGGAAAGGGGGTGGAGAATGAGAAAGGTGGAGTCAAGAATGACTCCAGAACTTGGGCGACTAGAAGGATGGGGTAACCTCAACAGTAATGAGTAAGTTTGGAAGAGGATAGGGTTTTGGAGGAAAGAATAAGTTCAGTTTTATACATGTTGAAGTTCAGATATCTGCAGAACACCCAGTTTGAGATGTCCAGTAGGCAGTTAGAGATGTAAATTTGGAAGTTAGAGCTGCGTGAGTAGATCTGAGAACCCGCTACATAGAGACGATTACCAAGTCCATGAGAGCTGATGAGTTCACCAAGGGAAGTAGCACAGAGGAAGAAGAAAGGAAAAGAGGTTAGAGCCAGGCCAGAGCACTAGAAGAGATTGCCTTTGGCAGGCAGGACTCAAACGAAGAGCAGCAAAGAGTAGTGTCCCAGGACCCTGGTGAGAAGAGACACTGGAGTTGAGGGGGACTCACACTGTCTGGGGCTGCAGGGAGACCAAGAGGAGCCTTGAGAAGGCTTGAGGAAAGGTCTCTAAGGGATGACCAGTCACTGGAGAGCAGCTTCTGGTGAAAGGTCAGAGTTTAAGAGAGGGTGAGAGGAAGAGAAGTGAAGGTGCCTTTATAGATGTCCTCAGGACATCAGCACCAAAGGAAGGAGAGATGGGAAACAGTGGCCAACAGGGACAAATGGGTTAAGATAAGGGAGACTGAGATGTGCTGGCAGATGGTAGAGAAGTGAGCAGCAGCAGAAAAGGAGAGATAGCAGATAAATGAGAGTGGAGTGTTAGAGGGGCAGGCTGCTGGAGAAATTGGGATGGAGTGGAATCACTTGTACTGCAGATGCAGAGGCTCGCCTTGGCATAGAGCAGGACCACTAGTTCACGTGATACAGAGGTGAAGAACAGGGTAGTGGCAGAAAGCATCTGCATGATGGGGATGGGAAAGGAAGAGGAGCTCTCAGGAAGGGGGCTACATTTTTTCCAATGTGCCTGGAGTTCTAGGTTAGTCTTGAGGTGGACTTCTGCTCCAAACCTCCAGCCCCCAGACCCTCACTGGAATGGCCAGCAAGGATGACTGGGCAAGGGGCCAAGAGGAGGAAACAGCTTGTGACTGTCTCTGATCACCATTAGTATGGCAGCATTTCATTTAGGCGACTCTGGGAAAAAATGACTGGTCATTGCAGACCGAGGGGCCTTTCTTCCCTTTTCTTCACCCTATATTGCATCACATGCCACTCCCTCAATCCTTTTCTTGCAAAGTGCAGAAAGACCCAGAAAAATAAGACTCCGTCTACCCTCTCTGCCCCCCTGAAACTTTGAAGCGTATCAGCCACATCGACTGCATTAAGCACAATGAATTTTTAAAGCATGAGCTGGCAACATTGCTCTGCCTGCCTTAGTTGAGGATTGATTGAAAGAAAAGGGATTTACAGTTTTCATACTTTGGAGGGGAAGAGGAGTAAAAGTGGGAGAAGAAAAGGTGGCTAAAGCTTTTTAGCTTTCTGAACTTCAGATGTGGGGCCTTCCTTTCCTCCCTGCCCTAATTTTATCCTTTTTCTGAAAGCTGCTTCCTCTTTAAATTCCTAAAGGATAACAGCTGTTGAGCAGGGATGAAGGAGGTGAAGATGGCAGGGGAGAGGAGGGGAGGGCTTCCCTCTTCCGGTCTGGGTTGCTTAGAGTCTTTTGCATTTTCCAGCTTCGGTATTAGGTTGTTCTTTGAATTTATTGCATATAAGACAACAGGTGCCTGCTTGAAAATAGTTCACATCACATTGGCCTTGTGGTACTAAAATAGACATGTACCTCCAGGAGTGGCTCATTGAGAGAAGTCGGAGCCTTGACTGTCCTCTCCGCCATGGAGATCTAGCATGGAAAGGAACAAGAGCATCGAGTGGTTGGGCAAGAAATGGGGAAGGGTTCAGTTTTTCCCTCAAGGTGTCATGGAAAGAGATCCCCTAACCCGGCAAAGGGTGGTTGGGGCTTCCTGGGGATTGGCTCCATTCTCAAGTTCCCATTTCCATCCAACCCAAACTAAATACTTGCCTGCTGAATCACCAGACTGCAGTAATACTTCTGGAGACATCCGAGGCCACCCTCACAATCCGGGATCAGATTTAGCAATCAAGGATAGAGGCATTGGTGGTCATCAAGGTGGTAAGTAAGGATGGCCTACCTAAGAGACTGGATGGGACAGTTGCTGTAGAAGTAGAAATGGCAAGGTTTGTCAGCCGATTGACTGCAGAAAGCAAAGGCGATTCAGAATGGAAGGGTAGTGATGAGGCTGTCATCACAGAAAACTAAGAATAGTGCCTCCTTTGACAGAAGAAGGAAGGATGGGGCAGGGCAGTGACAGTTTCTTCTTTGGACATGCTGAGCTGGGATGTCCTGTGTGAGTGAAAGAACCAGCTGCAGAGTTGTTGTAGAGAATGTGCCAATGGTTCAGGGGAGGCAGTTGGGTTGTATTTCAGGACCAGAATGGTGGGGTGCTCAAAACAAGGAGAACATGAATAGTTCAGAAGAGTTGCAGAAACAGCCTTTTCTGGAAAGCAGCCCAAGGACACTGGCTCTTCACGCTGACTCAGTAGGTCCATTTGCCCTGCTCTAGTGAAATGGAAGGGACAAATGAAATTATCCAGATCCCATAGTTAATTATGTGGCCCACTGTTACCCAAAGCCCAAACCAGATTTTGGAAAAGAAAGTCACAATTGATTCAGCTTTGGGAGTTGAGAAGGAACACTAAAGGAACCGCAGCCAACTTAGAAGGCTGGTGCTGGTATTTTATTCTTTGTTTTCTATGTTAGTCATAGGGTTAACCTTGAAATTCAAGTGACAGAGTAAAAACAGATGGTAGTTAAAAGGAGGCAGCAGGAGGAGTCAGGTGTTTCCAGGTTCACACACCCTTCCCTGGGTGCTGATACCTTCCAGAGTGGAGCTAAAGCATTGATGCCCCATTTGGAGAGCTAGCCTGGGGCCTGGGCTCTGGGCTCATCCCTTCCTATTGGTACAGTGTGCAGCAAGTCTGAAAGGGGCCAGAAAGAAGATGGATCAGGATGCCTTGTGTCTTTCATTATATTCATGGCGAGTCTACATCAAACTTTCTCTAGGGCGCCCTCTCCTCTGGTTTGGATGGGGTGTGTCGTAAGTTGCCAAAAAACAGTTTTCACCAAAGTCTGGCATTTCCACTGAAGATGGTGAAATGCTGCTGGATTCCCAGCTTTTCCCCACCCTTCCCATGCTCTCCACAAGGTCTGCACAAACGTCCCTTCTGTGTGTCAGATACATCATCTGCTTCTGGGTTTTATCACTTGTTGGGAAAGGCCTCTTTGGCCAGAGTTGGGGGAGGAGAAGAAGATTGAAAGTTGGCTGGTTGATTCTAAACAAATTTAGATTAGCTCCATTTCCAAATCCAACATCCGTGGTCTGGTCTTAATGCTATGACAATAACAAGAAACCTGGAAGAGCCATTGAATTCTGTCCTTACTTGGTGATAGAAGCTAGAGAAGAAATCCTAGAGACATGCAGCGTGCTGCTCGGCCCCCTCAGTCAGACCAGACTGTCCCAGATCCTGTCTTGGGGCAGGGGTGAAAAGGGATTGGGGGGAGGCTTTTTATCTGCCCCATGGTCACAGGGGAGCCCTCCAGATGCCAGAGACATAAAGACTGGAATCTATTCCAGTAATGACAGTGGCACAGCACGTTATTGTCTAGGCCAAGCTTCGGTCATGTCCACACCAACACAAGTGAGGCCGACTGCCTTGGTTCCCAGCTGTGCCCACGCCCAGCCCCATTCCCCATTGTCCCCTCCCCTGTTCTTCATTCTCCTCATCTCTTCTCACAGCTCTTCCTGGTCGGCTCCTTTGCTGCTGGGCTGGGGCCACTCCTTGGGAGGCTCCTCCTTTCAGCCTGGTTCTTTTTGCCTAGCCCAGAGGATTACCATGGCAGCCCTGGGCAGAGGAAGTTGCCTGTGCAGCATGTTGTCCCAAGGGTAGCACTAGGACTCATTAGCCATTCTGAGAGAGAGTACCTCTGTGGGGTTGTTACCATCCACAAGAATGCCATGTCAAGTGCTGGAGAAAGTTAAGAGTATTAGGGCAGAAAGTAGGGAGAGATCAGACTGCCTGGAGGGCCTCTAGGTGGCTAAGCCTGGAGTCAGAAAGACTTGAATTCAAATCCAACATCAAACCTTTACTAGCTGTGTGACCCTGGGCAAGTCTTTAACCTGTTTCTGCCTCAGTTTCCTCCACTGTAAAACGGAAACAGTTACAGCTCCTACCTCTGAGGCTCAGATGAGATAATATTTGTAAAGCATAGTGCCTCACACGTAGTAGGCACTTAATCAATGCTTGTTTCCTTCCTTCCTGCAGGAATCAGAAGTAGTCTGTATATTCAGACAGCTTTCTGCTGATCAAAATGTGGCTTTGCCGGCATGTTTGGGGCAGATGAGGCTTGGAGCCCCCTGGTCCTATCAGGCCCATCTGCTTTCCCTTCTGGATGACTAGGCCTGGGAACAGGGAGCAAAGAGAAGCAGAGAGAACTTCTCTCACCTCTTGAGGCAAAGTCTACAGGAGCTCAAGCATTTGAACTTCTCATTGCTTCATCATCTCTCAGCCATGTTCATTTTCCCCTTTTCGGTGCCATCTTTTGATAGGTCTATGACTACATGCCAATCCAGGGCTCTTTGGGAGAAAGTCTGAGTGAGCTGATAAAACTCCCTAAGGGCTGTCTGGGTAGACTTGGAGGTAGGCAAGGAAGCCCACCTGGCTGTTTCTTCCTTCTGCTTTTTGCTGCTCGCTCTTTTAGAAGAGCACTCAGTAAAGAAGGCCTGGAGAAAGTACTGCCAAAAAGAGCAGGTGGTTGGATCTTTTCATGTGGCAGGCAGCCTTGGCCAGGCTGATGCTCTGAAATGTCATTGGGATACATCTTCACCCCAGGGCTACGCAGGCCTGTCCTACAAGGCCAGTTGGGAAGGATGGAGACATAGGGAGACTCCTAGGGACTTTCTACCGCATAGGGCCTCACTGTCAGACACCTCTCTGCGATCCTCCACTCTTTCACTCCCTCACCCCCAATGTCAGAAACAGTACATAGAACTCTAGCAGCAGGCCAGGCCAATGACAGGAGAGACCCCCAGGCCAACGCAGCCACAGTGGACTGCAGGGGGGATCCTATCAGCGTCTTGAGGTCTCTGTGAAAAGGGGACAATAAGGGACCTCCTGCCAAGGCAACCCGTGGACCAGGGCACTGTGCCATCTGAGACATCTGGGCCGAAGGTGCCCTGCCATGTCTCCATTTGTTACAGGGTCACACTGATATCCTTGTTACACTCTTAGATATGTACACACACATATCTGAGTTCTGCACATACACACACTCACCAGCCTTAATGCTCAGCCACTTCTATGGCATAAAGCAAGCGGAGAACGAATCCCAAGAATAGTAATTGTCCCTCTATCTTTTGTGTCCCCACCAGAATTTCCTGCATTGTTCTCCATACTTCATACCTTGTCCTGAAGAACTTCCCAGACCTCTGTTTAGTGAAGAGTATGTACACACACACACACACACACACACACACACACACACACACACTCTCTCTCTCTCTATTTTAAAATACAGGTAAATGTTTAATGATAGCCATCTATATTCCATTATTAATCCTCTGCTTGCAGAACCTGGCAGAGCATCTCAAGCCGGGCTTCTGCTTGGGGAGATGATGATACAGCAATCCTAAGATCTGTTCCTCCCCCATAGTACATGAAAACAGTACCCTTTTCTCTGATCTCAGATCTCATTTCTCAAGCTCTTTGGAGTACCCCCCCCCCAGCCTGTATTTCTGTATACTTTCTCACCTGTCTTCCCTCCCTTTGTCTAGTCTGCTTGATGTATGTCATTGTTCCAGCTGTAGGTTCCATGCTATTTCCATTCCATGGTCAGAAAGGTGGTGCTGTCTCTCCAACTCCATCAGAACTGCCCCCACTGAGCCCCATTCCCAAGAACTAGAGCTCCAACTCCACCCAACATAGGAAGTTCCAGGAAAATTCAACCCCAACTAGGAGGCCATGAGCATGCACAGCTCTGAGCTGAGGTACCAGGGAGCTTCATGAGCTGCCAAATCCTTCCAGCAAACTCTGCCCTCCAAGGCACTACCCCCATGAAACCAGAAGAATTTTTCAATCTGTATATCAACATGGCAGCCATATCTTCTTTCAGCAGTCAGCAGCAAACAAAGGGAACTGATTGGTATCCTGAGAATTCTAATAACCAGTTTGGTGGAGGGAGGAGGTAAAAGATAGGAAAGCCATGTGATTTGGCCTCTGGCCCTTACCAGCTGTGGATGGCTGCTTCTTTCTTCCTTCTTCTCCTTCCCTGTTGTGGTTTTCTAATAAGTGGAGCACATAGAGGGAGAATCCTTTCTAGAAGGCTTGATGTGTGATGAATTGTTGTAACTTTTTACAGGATCTTAAGGAAACAAAATCCCCTAGGATGAATGGGCATTTTGTGCTCTTGCTGGGTACCTTGTCTGTCCAGAGAAGCATTGAGAATGCTGAGGACGGCCCAACTTTGTACTTGGCTTAACCAGAGAATGATCAGTGAGCACCTTGTTGTATCCCAAACTCTGCCATCTTGGAATAGGAATTGGAGCTAGGTTTTGGCCCTCCTCTGAGGCCCAGCCAGCCCTGTCCCTTGCTCTTCACACTCAGAGCTCATCTCCAAACTCCCTGACTGTCTCCCATGTTTGGAATGCTCTGCCTCCTCATTTCCTTCTCTTGGTTTCCTTCAAGTCCCACCTTCTGCAAGAGTCTTTCCTCAGTCCCTCAATGCCAAGGCCTTCCCACCAAGACTATCTCCAATGTTTCTTGTTTATATCTTGTGTGCATATTGCCTCCCCCTTTACATTGTGAGCTCCTTGACAGTAGGGACTGTTTGGATTGGGGAGGGGGGCATTCTTTGTATCCCCCAGCATTTAGCACAGTGCCTGCTACATAGTAGGGCCTTCCTAAGTGCTTATTGATCTGACTTGACCACAGATAGATGGGCTAAATGAGACCCTGAATGAGAGGTCATTTGTCTTTGGGTGATTTTCTTTCTGGAGAGGGTTGAGGAAAGAGAGGGAAGCCTGCTAAGAATGGCTCAGTGGACTTCCTTGTAGGTGTTAGGCTGTTGTAAGGCCAATTCTTGCTTTCCATCATGGTTTCTAGATTTGCTGGTAACAGGCCTAGAGCAAGGAGAGGTCTTCTCTCAGCCCATCACCAGGGTCCAGAGTATATCCTCTTCTCCCTGATCACTCTGACCAGCTCCTCCTAGTTTCTTCCTGGGCTTCCTCTGTGGTCCAGCCTATCCTGAGCCCTGCTTGATTGAATTGAGTTGTAAGGAACCTGAGATATCCTCTAGGCCAAGCTTCTCCTCAAAGTAAGAATTCCCTCTCCAGCATCTCTGAGAGATAGTCATTGAACTCGTTAAATGCGTCGATCGTATGCTTATCCCCGGCACTTAATGGGAACCCTTCTGATACATGCTCTCACATACACAGCCCAGCTGCTACAGGCATCCCGTATGGTGGGTATGGGATTGAAGGATGGCATGCTGGGCATCTCCTACCTTAGTGACAGCTTCAGCTGTTGGATCTTACCACAGAAGCACTGGCAGCTGCCGTTCACATGTGTTTGACCAGTTGTCCACTCTGAGCTCTGTCCCCCATTCCTCTTTAGTTTGGTCCTGTAATCCCCCAGGCAGAACTCTACAGAGAATGGAGCTCATCGTTTACTCCCTTAAAGGTCGGAGGAAGCTTCAGGATGAAATCAAAATGCCTTTCTGCACTGACCTCAGTCTTTTTGCCGTGGTGCCCTGGTTAACTCCTGATCACTTTTAATCTCTGCTTCTGACATCCATCTGCTTTCTCACTTCATTAACAGCAAATATTTATGCAGCAGCTACTATGTGTAAGACACTCCACTAGGAGCCAAGCATGCAAAGATAAAAACAAACCAGTCTCTGCCCTCAAGGAGGGATTGAGAAAGCCCAAGAGGTGGGGAAGAGGAGCATGGCCAGCTCTCTGTAGGAGTTTGGCTGTGGAAGAGAGTAGAGCCACAGAAAAATCACTTGACTGAAAGCCTGGGTCGGGGGTGCGGTTGGCGGGGAGTGGTTTAAGTAAGAGGGAGCCCAGGGAAGGAACCAGTGGAAAAGGCGATTCAGAATGAGAGGAGGGAGTGATCCAGGAGAGGAGCTCCCAGAGAACAGCAGCCTGGGGGTTGGGAGGCACTTGGCTTGGCCTCAAGAAGATCCAGCTCTTCATCATGGCAAGCGGAAAGGAGACTGGGAGGGGAAAGGAATGTGAGGAGAAAGGGACGCTCTGGGCAGCTTTGGTTTTCTCTCAGTAAAGGGATGAGATACATCCAGAAGAAAACCCACTCCTGTGTCAGTGCTCATCTCTCCTGATCTCTGGTACCAAAGCCCACCAGACCTCAGCTTGTGTCCACAGCACTTCCTGTGGAGTAAGCATTCTGCTCTCTCTGATGTCTAGAGGTGCCTGTGACCCTGACCTGCACTTGTCGCCGTTCAGGAGTACTGTCTTGGTCTTTAATGGTAGTGGGGAGGAGTAGTTACTAATTATAATGAACCTTCTGAGTTTGGGAGTCCTGATAACTCAAACCTTTTTGTTTTTCTGCTTGTACCTTTGATCTCCTAGCACTTAAGGAGAATTGTTGGGGTTGGGTGGGGGTAGGCATTGTGCTTGTAGCAGACTCTCAGAGCCTCTTCGGGTGGCGAACTCCAAGCACTTCATCAGATTTTCTGTGTTTGGTTTCTTCCGCCTTCTGCTGGATCTGTAGCAGAGGATTGGGGTGGGATTGAGGCAGCCTGTCTGATGTTTGCTGCTTGGTGGTTTGCATCCTGGGGATGTTACCCTATTTCTCCATTACCAAATGCTCTAGGATTTTCCTAATGCCACCAAAAACAAAAACACTTTAGTTAATCAAAACCAGGCTGGCAACAAGGCCAAGGCTTGTATTCATCTGGGGATTTTGGCGGAGTTGGAGGCTCCTCAGCAGCGTGATGGAGCCTGTTTGGGAGTAACGGTTTCTCCACTTCTCATGTTGTGAAGATAGGGAGAGAGAAGCCCCCAAAGGTGTCATTGTCCACTACAGGGCCGCCATGCTTCAGAGGCAGCTTTGGCTCAATCCTTCCTGCCCCATTTCCAACAAGCCTCTTTGCTCAGAGCTGAATTTTAGTCTGGCCCTCTTAATAAAGGGATTTGTTCTGTGATGTTTGGATTCAGTCAAAGGGCTGCACTTGAGGACCCAGAGGGTGCAAGACTGCAGGATCCCCAGCCCTGGACTAGAGGTCTAGACTTCTCTAGGGAACCTGGGTGTTAGACCCCAATCTGGAAACGTAGAGTGCTGGGCAGGGCCATTAAAAGGTACTCACTCCCATGTGCTAGTAAGTAGAGCAAATTGGGAGGGGAAGGAGAAAGCCCTTACCAGCTACTTCCTGAGCCTTGTTTCTACTACAGTTTCTCTTTTTCAGGGACTTTGGGAAAGTTCCTTCTGTAAGCTCCTTGAAGGCAGGGACCCCATCTTTCTTATATCACACTGATTTAACATGGTTCCTAGTAAATGTCCAATAAATGCTTGTTGATCTGTTGACTTTTTTAATGTTATGTTTTATTAGAAATAGCATTAAGCACAATACAGATAATGATATGTGCTTGAAAATGACTTGCATTTAAAATTGCCCTAACTCTTTTAATTTCTCCCCCAGGATTCTCTGGACATTCTCCCTCCTTTTTTCTCATGTGATCAGTTAGACACTCTATTCTTTGCTCTTTGTTTTACTTGGTTTTGCTTTTACTTACCTCAGCAGGGTCTTTCCAGATTTCTTTATGATCTGCATACTAGTTCATCTTTACATTTTTCCCCTCCCTTCTTTTTCTAAAGGGCACAGAGATCAGTTATTCTGTAGTTTGTCTTCTGTGATGTCTCCTTTGGACACCTACCTTCTCCACATGCCTTTTCTAGTATTTCTTTTCTCTAATAGTTACCTGACCAGTACTGGATTAGCTTCCTATCTTTAGCCCCATCCATTGCTCCCTGCCATGCAAAAACCACTGTTTCCTACTCCTTCGCACTTCAGGCATTGGGAGTTGTCTGACTTCTTTCTCTCTGCTCCCTAGTGGCCAAGCAAGTAAGCAGGAAAGACAACTTCTGAGAGTCCCTCTGGAGATTGAGTCTCAGCCACCTGTTTGCTTCTCAGTTTTTGACAGAGAACATGTCTTGTTAAAGAGTCTAACACAATCTCTTAGAGCTGTAACCCCAGCAAGTCTTTTCCTTTTAGCCTTTTGGGGCTGTTGAGAGTGAATGAGGTCAGGATGTGGATCTGTAGCAAAGGTGAGATTTGTTGGAAGGAATGGAGTCCAGCCTCTTTCTGCATCTTTGCTTGTTGAGACAAGCCCCTTTCTGTTGGCACAAGGCGCTGAGTCATGTTAATGCTGGCTCCGCAGAACTGGAATGGTGAAAGCCTGGCTAGGGAGGCTCCTCTGCTGACCCTCCCACCCCTGGTCTCTGGCCAATGAGTGAAGAGCCCTCAGGGATGATGCATGTGGATGCCCAGGGGACCTGGGGACTCTCTCTCCCCTCTTCTCCCCTAACCCCTAGTGTTTTATTCTGTCTCACACAGGCAGCTGTGTTTGCTGTTGAATGCCGAAAACATCTTCCACTCTATGGCCGACATCCTTCTTCGAGAAGAAGACCTCAAATTTGCCTCAACGATGGTTCACACCCTCAACACTATCTTACTGACCTCCACTGAGCTCTTCCAGCTAAGAAATCAGCTCAAAGATCTGAAGACTCTGGTACTTAATCCTGAGACAAAGCAACAAGTCTCTTCCCTTTGCCATGAAGTGTAGAATATAGTCTTGCAAATAAGTACAGAAACTTTCTGGCCTAGCCACTCCTCTTATCCCTCATGCCCTTCCTGCCTCTGAAGCCCAGAAGCACCAGAATTTAAAAGAATAGACATTCAGAGTTTCATTACTAACTTAGATAAGCAGCTGAATGCTCCTGTCTCAGGAGCTCATCACCCCTTGATTTCCAAATTTGTTTTTTTTTCCCCAAGACATCTGCTTATAGGAGACCTCATGATCCCTGCCTTATATCCATGGGCCATTCCAGCCCTGGAAACCTCACATGTCCCACTCTCCCCATCCCATCCCTCAGTTAAAAAAAAAAAAAGACCCCCATCATTTTTTTCCCCTTGGCCAGGTTGATAAAGAATCTAAACAGCAGTGCAGTGTTCTTTGAGGTCCCTGTGTCTAGTCAAGAGACTTGGGGAGAACTTTGCTTCCTTAAGAGGAGAAGAATTCTAGGGTCCATGACTAGTCTAATTTGATGCCCATCTACCATGTCTGAGGACAGGGCCTAGGAAGCTGCCTGTCAGTGCCAAGCCTTTAGAACACTTGAATGTGTGAGAGGGAGGATGTCCGAGGCAGGAAAGGGTATGGTGGGGGGAGGCCTGGTTGATTTTCATAAACTCTAGGACCCTTGCCTGTCCCCCCTCATCCCTCTTTCTCCTCTGCAGCTGCACACATCTGTATGCAGGAACGGCTGCATATTGTTGGAGTATTGTGTTGCCTTTCTGTCTCCAAGGACAAATTGGGTTCCATCTGATGACTGTGAGTCAGAGTGGTTGGAGAGGCAGGAAGGAGACTTCGGATTGGCCCAACTAGAACCACAGCTTTCTACCACAGACTTTCTTTGGAAGAGTTTAGAGTCCCGTAAAGAGCCCGGTGTCTCTCATCCCAGTCTTAGCAGAGAGGAAGAAGCCAAAAATTGTGAATTAGGAGAGAATAGGATCTGGAGGTCGTTAATTTGGGGATTAAAAAGTAGCATGGACACCCAGAGAGGTCAGGTCTTCAGGATGGACCCAGAGTCCTAAGCACACAAAGCTGGCACAAGGCACGAGAGAGGGAGGGGCAGCAGAGGCGCAACAATAGACCCTGGTGAGGGTAACCACAAGCCTAATGGCTAGAACTGGAACCCAGATCCCCCAGGTCATCTGAGCTCAGTTCCAGATGTTGGCTGACCTCAGGGACCTCTCTCCTTCTTTCTTAACCTTGTCTCTTCCTTTCCAAATAGCAAGTTTCGAGTTTCGCAGGACATGCCTCGCACAGGCTTCTTAGGGATAAACAAGTCCGTATCTGTAAACTGCTCTGGACTTCTTGGAAGGAGCCGTCATCACTGTGGTTATTTCCAGACACTTGCAAATTCCTCAAGAATTTTCCCTTGGGGCATAAATTCCCTTCAGCTTAGGCTCAGCCTTTGGGTGACCCTCGCCATGGGGTTGGGGGACCTGAGAAACAGTAGGAAGAACTGGCATGGTGGTGGATGCCTAGGAGAAGACCAGGGTGGGATGCTGCAGGAGAAAGTGAAGTGTAGCGCCCCTCCCCCTCCCCTCCTCCCAGCCCAGCTCCTGGAGCCAGCTGGGTTCCCAGACCACAGGGTCCAGGGCAACCAATTAGCATAGTTTTGCTGAAGGCCAAAGAGCCAACACAAATGAGAGGTCTTCCTTCCCGCCTGGCCTCAGCCACCAGTGATTTAGTTCTTGTTTCTTTGGGGCAGAGCAGTGATGGGGCAGGGCCTGAGAAAGCGCTTCTCCTCCCTGCCACCCCAGCCTCACTGGCCCCTCACCTGCAGTGCCTCGCTCCAGCCCACTCCTTGCTCTCCCATCTCATAGGAAAGCCAGAGCTTATTTTGCTGCCTCTACCGTTCCTGGTGCCACAACCCAGTCACAACAGTGTCCCTCTGCTTCCTTACCCAAAACTACCGGCACGCCTACGACCTCATCCAGAAGTTGTATCCTTTTTCGCAGCTATTGGTGCTCAGGGTGGGTGCACAGGGCCACATGCCCTGCACAGAGACACCGAGCAGTGGGAGTCTTGAAGCAACAGAGGGTGGGGAGCTGGCAGAGGGGGAATGTGGTGGAAGGGGGAGGCTGAAGTGATGTTCCTGGGACTGCTTTGGGTTAGGGCAGAACTTGGTCCTTGGGGAAGAGACAGGAAGGACTCTCTTCCTAGTCTGTGGGTTGAGCTCAGCAGAGGTCTGCATGGCCTTCCCTCTCCAGCCTCTGCCACCCTGAAGACCAGTGGCAGGTCCAGCCCTAAGGCACCTTGATGGTGGTGACAGCTCTTCAGGTTTCTGTTATTTACCTGCTCGAGCTCCCAGTGTAGAACCTCCCACTGCTGTCAGAGCTAGAGGTCTTCTTGCTCTCTCGACATCCTCTATCTCACTGAGGCTGCAAGGGATTAAGGCCATGTCAAAACATGATAGGCCAGAGAAGAGAGAGCTGGGGAAGTGGAAACAGTTCTCTTATAAGGAGGGAAATCTTGGCCTGCTTCTCATTAGGAGCAGCAGAGACTAAATGGAAAAAAAATTCCATTCCCATTTATGTTGAACCTGGCTCTACACATGGGAACCGAGCCCAGAGGGGAAGTGTGAGCCGAGGAGCCTGGTGAGCCAGGTGGTTTTCCCAGGTTCCCTCCTCACTTCCCTCCAGCAGGGGAATATCAGGAGAGAGGGTGGCTGGTGGGCATGGCCCACAGAATTTTTCCAGTAAAGTACCTTTCTGATTAAGATCCTCTTTCCTTGACTAAATATCCAGTGGTGATCTTGAGGTTACTGTGGATTTTCTCACTGAAGTGGACAAACTTGTGCAACTGATCGAGTGTCCCATTTTCACATGTAAGAGCATTGGAGGAGTGTGTGTATGCGTGTGTGCTGAGGTGCCTTGCTGCAGGGCCCCACTTTCTTCCCCAACCAATTGCTCCAGCTCTACAAGTAAATAGAGCAGAAGTTATGTGTCCTTCTGCCAGGGGCCAGCCAGGACCTTTGTAGAGCCTCTGATTGTGTATGTAGCAGAGCATGTTGTCCTAACCAAGAAGAGCTGAAGGGGTCTGAGAAGAGGGTTGGAGCTTGGGGCTGGAGCAGGACATTGGGGTGGGAAGAGAAAACAGTCTGGGAAGCCTTTTGTTTAGAGAGAAGAGGAAACAGTGAGATGACAGGGAAAAGATGTGAGGCCCAGGGAAAATGGGCATGCCCCAAACTTGCCTTCTGTGTGTGTGATGATCACTTACACCCAGCTCGGTTTTGAAGGTATGACTGTATTTCATGGACAGTGATCATTTTAGTCATTCCCCTCCCCGCCAGCTGTACAATGGACATAGTAAAGAAGTCTCTGCGTCTCCTCTCAGCTCGGTCCTAGCCCAGCCCTCTAAGCTTTGGAGAACTTCCCCAGCCCTTTCACTGACATTCTGCATTTCTTGATACAAACAAGGCCTCTTTCAAGTACCTTCCCATCTCCTAGTGTCCTATCTGTTTGTATAAGAGCCCTGAACTGTCTGTCCTGTTGGTGGCCAGAGAATGGAGTCCTTATCACCTTAAAGCAAAAAGAGGAAGTACTGTCCTCTGGAAGCAGAGCAGAAATAATTATACTTATAACACATAGGCTGAGGGAGAGTGGCAGCCAGTGGGGAGAGCAGTCTGGCTTAGAAACACTCACACCTCCCATGCCTCTGAAGAGACACTGCTCTGAAACATATGTGTTTACAGCATGGCTAGACCCACATGCCATGGAGCAGTTGGGGAACAGGCCCGTGCAGGTTGCCTTTCCCACCAAACAATCCTGGTCTCTACCTCCAGCCAGTGTAGATGGCTACCTTCTGTGTCTCACAGACTCCCCCTGCCTCATCCCTGGACAGTGAGGCTGAGCTTGGAGCAGGGGAGATGTTCCTGCAACTCATCTCAAGCTCATGTGGCTGACTTGCATCATCAGTAGGCCAGCACGGAGATCAGTGCCATGGAAACAGAGACCCTGTTTCCCAGAAGGAATGCGTTAACAAGAGTCTCTCCCAAGGGGCTTACTCTTCTCTTCCCTTCCAGCCTTCCTTTGCCAAGGCTCAGGTTTGATCCAGTCCTCCTCACCTTAAGCACCTGGCCCCATAGATCTGAACTGACACCCAGCACCACTGCCCTCCAAAACTAGGGCTAAGTGAGCCCTGTCCTCGTGGGGTTCCCCGTCTGGATGGACAAAGAGGACGTACAAAGAGTGTGCTTATTGTTGTCTCTTAATTAAGTGCCATATGCTTGCTAGAAGCAGAAACTGGTTGAACAGGTGTTTTAAAAAAAACTTACAGGTAAGTGGTTATTTTCTCTGAATTGACCCCAGAGGAGACAAGTCTAAGCACTCCATTGCTTTGATGAAGGAAGAATCCTGAGGTTGAGCTCTCTGGAACCATTGTTAAGACTTGTAGCCTTAATCCAGCTAGGCCAAGTAGATGGTTTAAAGAACCCTTTCTCCTGCTGGTACATGCAGCCCCCCCCCAAGCTCCAGAGCATGAACCGAACCACCCCACCATGAGAGCACAAGATAGAACAGTCAGGTCATCCTCTTAGAACATGGTGGTGAGTGCAGCTCAGGCTCTTTAGAGTTTATCCATCGGTTCGTTCCTGCCCACTCCCACCAATAAAAAGAGAATTCCCTGTCATTCATATAACTAGCCTTTTGTAGGCCATTTTCCCCATTCTGGCCTAGCATTCCCCAGAGGCAAAATCTTGGATTTTCACTGATCTAGCTGCTGTCAGGGGAATAATTGCGGTGCTACTACAAGTAGAGGATTGTGGGCTCCCCTCAGAGAAAAGATGAGGGAAATATGGTTTTGCAGAGCAAGAAGCAAAATCAGATTTGTTCATCCAGCTTAAAGCTAAAGTGTCCTCTTATAAAAAGGACGGTCAGCCTTAGCTTGCCTTAGACTCTCTTCTTTCAAGGTGAGGAGAAGCTCTCTGCCTTCAGAAGTTGCCCTGGGCTGAGGCCCCAGCGGCCCCAGACTTTTGGGAGATTGTCATCCTCTCTTCCTGGGGTGACCCCAAAAGCCCAGATACGGCATTGCTAATGTAGATCTCATGGACATTATTTTCCATGTGCTTCCTGCCCTTCTTTAGAAACAGACCCAGATGAGCATCATGTTCATCTCCAGTCTCCCTCACCCTCCCTCCATTGGCAGAGGGGGAATTTCCCAACCTGGGAAGTCTAGAGAGGCAGCATATTGGAGTATGATTCCAGTCTGATCTCCAGAAGCATCCGCCAGCCAGCTTCCTCTCCACTTAGAAGCCAGATGCTCTCGCACACACTCTCTGTGTATGTGTGTGTGCATGTGTGTGTGTGTGTGTGTGTGTGTGTGTTTAGCCAAATATGAAAGCATTTTTCCATTCTGTCCTCCCTTCAAGCTGTCGTAATCCACTGCATTTCTCCCCAGATCACCCTATTTATAGCTCTGCTGTGCTGGCACGTGCAGAAGCAGACACAGGAATCTGGTACAAGCATTAGACCCTCTCATGAGGGAGGTGCCCACCTGGGAAAGGGGGGATGAACAAGCAGATGAAGGGGGTCCTGTGCTGGGCTGCTGGGGAGCCAAGGGCAAGCTAGGGACCAGCTCCCCTTCTCTGCTCTGGGGTCTCAAGGCAAGCTCAGACTTCTGGCTATTTCTGTAAAACATCAGATAGTCAAAGGAAAATAGCTTTGAAGACCATGGCTGCTGTTCCTGAGGGTGAGGGCCTAAGACTGGAAAGATGAGAATCTGGGATGGAAAGAAGATAAAATCTCCCCTTGACCCTGTGTCTACTACATACAGCAAGGAGATTCTCTTGTCCAGGCAGGACCAAGCCCAAGAATGGTGATGTGGCAAGCCTTGGCAAACAAGAATACCCTCATCCTACTGTCCCCAAGGGCATAAGGGAATGGGAGCATCATGAAGGGAAGATATGTGTATGTGTGTGACAGGTAGGGGTACTGTTCTCCCAACGAGAGAAGCCTGGCTTCATATGGGACAGAGGAGGTGGAGTTCAGCGCAGAAAATGACCTGCTTTGTTGTGGGATGGCTCCTGGTTGTCTTCCTCTGCTGCTGGCCAGAGGGGCTTTGACCCAAGGCCTGGACAGAGAAGGGGATTGGGGAGCAGGGTGCCAATCCAGAGCCAGGGAGTAGGGACAGAGTTTGCCGTGACAGCCTTTCTCATCACCCTCTTCGTCTCTCCTCAGATCTGCGCCTGCAGCTACTGGACGTGAAGAACAACCCCTACCTGATCAAGGCCTTGTACGGCCTGCTCATGCTTCTCCCTCAGAGCAGTGCCTTCCAACTCCTCTCCCACCGCCTGCAGTGTGTGCCCAACCCAGAGCTCATGCAGACTGAGTAAGTCCCATCCCCCACAGGGCCTTCCGCCCCATCAAGGTCTGCTTACAGGATGTCCCAGCCCAACACCATCGCCAGTCCTCCAAGAGGAGAGAACACTCAAAGCCAGTCCTAGAGACACACACTGAGCGATTAAACTATAGCTGAGTCTTCCTTCTCTTGCTGCAGCGGGATTGCTTCAGGGCACAGTGTCACCCCCAGCCCATGCAGGTAACCAGACCCGGGGGTTCTGTGCCAGGCTGCTAAGAGGGATCTGTGAGCCATGTGGTAGGTGGACGCACATCCTCCTGGAATGGAAGTAGCCAGAAGCCATCGGTGATAGCAGATTAACACCTCCTGGGTCTGCTTTTCTGAAACAATTCAGAGCAAGCTTTTGATGTACTCCAGGTTGTGATGTGATCCAAAAAAGGCAAAAGTTATCATAGAGTTAGTGAAAGAGGGAAGTTGGAAGAGAAATGTAGGCAGTACCAGCAGTGCCAGCCAGAGAAAAGGATGTCCAGAAAGGAATAGATAGGCTTCACTCCTTATAGGCATCTTCCCAGCCCCCTGATTCCAAAGACAGGCCAATAAGCCTTCAGACCTTTGGTTTCCTGAGCTCCAGCCCTTGAATACAGAGAAGGCTGAGCCTTGAGCCATTGACCTTCCTTCCAAGACAGTGGGATGGAAGGAGGAGAGAAAAGGTTGGCTTCGTGGGGGACCAAGGAACATGTTTTGGAAGCTACTGAGGGGCCCACAAGGGTTGTTGACTGTTTGCCAGCTGTTGGCTGAGTGTGAGCACACGTCCCAGAAGGCAGCTGGCTTGGGGTAGCCATACTCTGGGAAGAACTGTTCTTGTGCGGGAGGCCCAGCCTATCACCAGGCACACCTAACAGGGCTCCCTCACTCTGGCAGCCTCTGGAGAGCTGGACCTTTGCCCCAGCAATGGGGGAGGGGAGGCTCCCACCAAGAGTCCATCCCTGGCCAGGCCCTAGGAGCCTGTTGGGTTTTGTCTATATTTGGTAACCCTTGGAGGGCTCTGCCTCATCCACAGGCATTTGGCATCTGAGATGGAAAATTTCACTTGTCAGGTCACCATGGAAACAAGCAGAGCCAGGGAGAAGATTTACACTGAATGGAGGGAGCCCAGCTTGAATCAGATGCCCCCATTTGTTTGGAATCCCTCTCTCCCCACACCCCACCCCACCCCGGGTTGTATGATGATTGGGCCAACCTTGCTGCAGCCACAAGGGCCAATTGGCCGGGGGCGGGGAGGGGGAGCTCCTTGAAACAGCCTGCGCTCTGGTTCTGGGAAGAGTGACTTCCCCCTGCCAGCTCATCTGACCTGTTCTGACTGTCCTTCACCCTCCCACCTTACTAGAAACAGTGCTAGCCCAGACCTCTACCTTTTGAGATTTCTTTGGCCTCTTTGCCATCCCACGCCTTGCTTTCTCCAGATAGGAATGGGGATGACTGTGCTTTCTCTGTCTGAGCACTGCTGGGGGGTGACAAGACTCAGCTGGAGAGCTGCATGTGCCCTTGGATTCAGGACCCGAGGAAGGCATGCCTTGGACTTTTTTCCTTTCCCTGGTTTAGGTCCCAGCCCAACCCAACTCTTTCCCACCCCTTTTCCTAGATAGAGTTCAAGGGCACTACTGTGACTTGCCAGTCCTCCTCTCTCCCACACATGGGCCATCCATTGCAGGCTGGCCTGCTGAGCTCTCCTGCAGCAGTATGGGTCCCCAGCCCACCTTCACCCCCAGCAAAGCAGGGAGCCCTCACAGAGAGCTGGAAGATGGTTCAGTTGGACTTTCTGCTGACCAGGTTTCTACTTCCCTTGCCTCAGAGGCCTGGTTTGGCCCACTCGTCCAGTCCTCCCAATGTAGCAGAGGACTTGGTCTCTGCTTCTGGAAAAGAGAGGTGAGATTGCGTGGTTGAGAACAATACTATAGGCGAGCCAGAGAGAGAGAGAGAGAGAGCACCCTCCCCTTGCTCCACCTGCCACTGCCTGGCCAGCAGAGCTGTCAGCCTGAGGTCTGATTAGCAGTGACCTACATTCCATTACCCCCACCCCCCAGGGGAGAGCAGCTGTGGGGCCTACTCATTGTCCCACCACCTCTGCTTGGCTGTGTCATACCCGGGGCAAAAGACACTGGGAGAGATTTAGTGACGGCAGGAGTCCCTGGAAAGGGTTGCTTACCCTGCTCAAACTCTGTACCTCTGACTGACTTCAACATAGACCAGTGAGACTACCCAAGGTTCCCTGCTTAGGGGGAAAGCACCCACATTTTCTAGGGACCACTTGGGGAGGCTGTTTCTGTCCTCGGGGATGCTAGCTGTCCTAAGATCCTGGGATCCAAGAAAGGCTGGCCCTTGGCGATCTGGTGTTGGCTACCCCAGGATGTCCCCCATTCCTCACCTCCTTCCGTTCAGTTATTTTTACAAATTCTGGCCCTAGGTCAGGTTGAAAGGGAAAGGTCCCAGGTTAAGATTCAGAGCAGTAGGTATTGCCTAATGCAGATCTGAGAACAGAGCTCCTGGGAGCAACTGTCTGAGGTGGGGGGAGAGGTCAGAGGATGAGTCAAGGCAGGAGGAAAGTGTTAGTCATCTCTGTTGTGCCAGGCATTGAGCTGCGTGCCACAGATACTAAGACAGGCCGAATGATGGTCCCTACTGTCCAAGCACTGCCGAGGTACCTGAGACATGACAAAGCGGCACAAGGTCCAGACAGGCTCAAGACAAGGTAGACCCTTCCAGGGCACCAGAAGAGCCTTCTTGTAGAAGGGCTTGAGGGAAGCAGGAGATGAAGATGAGAGAGTGCTCTAGGCTTGGGGCACAGCCAGGGGAAGTACCCAGAGTCAGGAGATGGCCAGTGTACCTGGATGGTGAGGTCTGTGTGGGCACAGCTGGTAATTCCTCTATTCCCCGTTCCTGTCTCTGGCTTAGCGACAGTGCTTCTGGTCTTCGTGTCTGAGAGTGCGTTCTGCCAATACACTTACCGTTTTAGGTCACCCAGGCCTAGAGGTAAGTTGGCTCTTGGACATGGGGAATGTCCAACCCTAGGCTCTGCTGAGGAGCTTCCAGGAAGAGAAGTGTCCCCTAGAACTTTCCCAGTGCCCAGAGGCAGAGCAGTCCTGATCTAGAAAGCTGGTGGTTTATTACCAACTACAAGAAGAACTTGGATTTCCGTCACAATTGAGCTTTCTCTGAAATATTGGCCTGGGAGTCAGAAGGCCTGCCTTCTGGTTCTGGCCTCCCTGTTTCTTTTCTCTGTAAGACACAGATGTCATTGGCCTGGAAGCTAAGCTCTCTGAGCCTTTCCACAGCTACTCCCGTGGTCACAAAGTGCCTAGGAAAGTGGCCTCTGCAAAAAGAGAAGGGGGATGGGGCAGAGGTTAAAGAGGGGTCTCAGCAGCAGCTGGGAAGGGGTAGACAGGAGGGCTGAAGTTGCTGAACTAGGGTGGAGCAGGCTGTCTTTGAAGGCCCTGACTGGCAGGCAGCTGGGCAGCCGTGTCAGGTTGCCCAGGGAATGGGACCTTAGCATGTGGGAACAAACAGCTGAGTTGGTTTTCAGAAACACTTGCTGATCCTTGATGCCATTTTTTTGGGAGTGGCATTGTCACCCTTCAGGAACAGGCCCTGAGACCACAGTTCTCCCCACCTCCTCCCAAAGAGCCTCTCCCCGGCGAGGCCAGAGGGAAGGCTTGGGTGGAGGAGAGACCTTGTGATCCCCATCCGAGTCTTCTGTGAGGAGTAGCAGTTTCCTCCTGGGAAAGTAGTCCCCTCACTCCTGCCTTCCCAGCTGAGGCCAGGATCAGCCTTCCCAGGAAAGAAGTCTTGCCAACAGGGCTCCTCCCCCAGCTCCGCACTCCTCATCATGACTCTTAGCTTAAGCCCACCCCTGGGAAGAAGAGCATTCTCTGTGCTCCATCCAATCCACACTGAAAATAAACCTATCAAAACAGCCCCCCAGAGGCCAGTGCAAGCAGCCTTTGCCAGGTCTAGGGTTCCGAGCAGCACTGGGCAGGGGAAAGTGGATCCAGCTGGCCACCATCCATCTTCTCCCCACCCCCAGGCCTGACCGCATTTGTGCACAAGGCCTGGCATTAGCTCATCATGTGCTCCTGTCTCCCTGGGAACCCCTAATCTTGTTTCCTTCTGGACATGAAGTCCTCAGGTTGCTAGGGGCAGGATTCAGGTGCCTTTAGGTGCCTGTGTGTTGTTGGGTATGTGTAAGCATGCCGTGTGTAAGGATATGGAGACAGCCAGGCAACCAGAATGGAAGAAAGCTGGAGTTGGAGCTAGGAAGACCCTACCTGAGCTGTGGGATCCTGGACCAGTCACTTAACCTTGGTCTGCCTTAGTTTCCATCTGTAGAATGGGGATAATCACCTACCTGCCAGAGTTCTCAAAACGAGATACCATGTTGAGTGCTGTGTAAACTTTAAAATGCTACGTAATGCTGGCTTTCCCCACCAGAAAGAGCATCGGGATTTGGGGCATCATCCCTCTCAGGCTTGAAGTAACCCGCTCAAGATTCCCCAGACTGTATGTGGTCGGGGGCAGCACATCTGTGGGAATTTTCAAGATCTTACCCTCTCTCAAGAACAAGGGACAGCTGCAGGCTGCTGAGGTTTCAGGCGTGAAGGCTGACCTGTCTGTGGTGTCAGGCATCTTGGGAAATGCAGAAGGGGCTCAGCTTTGGCCCAGGCTTGATTCTCCCAGAGGACCTTTCAGTGACAGGCCCATCTGGACACTGCCTGATGGCCTGATCTCCTGTGGCCAGCCCCGCCAACTCCAGAAAGGGATCCCCACCCAGAGTGTGGATTGAACCTGGAAGCTACAGGCCTGCTGTTTTCTCAATGCTCATGCAGCAGCATCTGTACCACCTGGCATCGGCTCCTCCACACGAAGTCAAAGAAGTTGGGAGTGATCCTGTACCTGAGCCGTCCAGTGCCCAGCTTCTCTTGGGTGGTCTTACTTAGCACTGCTCTGTCTTCGAAGGTGGAAGCAGTCAGCACATCCTTGACATGTTCTGTCTAGAAGTGGAGCCATGGAGCCGAGGAGTCAGGGAGGGGACAGAATTCTGTGAGGAAGTGAGGGCCGAGGGGGCAATGGAGAGGTTAGTGTGCAGCAAGCTCAAGAGCTCCAGACAGTCTGGGCTTCGGCCGAGTTCCCACCCAGCTGTGACTGGGCTGCCCTAACCTTAGCATCTCCAGCCTTTTCCCAAGGCCTTACCCTGACCCACTAGAGGGCTAAGCCTTTTCCCTCCAACATATCACCCACCCAGCCCACCCTGTCCTGGAGCCCGAGCTGGCTCCAACTCCAAAGTCATTCTGGTCCCCCTCCCTCCAGGGAGAAACTCGTAAACAGGAAACGCTTCCCCATGATATGTGCTCTGGGCTCTGTCTCTAGTCCTATCCCCACTGTGAAACCAGGAGCCACATGGGTGGGTGCCAGTACCAAGATGGACAGTCCAAGGCATCCACCAGTAGGCATCAGCATTGCTCTGGCCTCTAGGGTAATGTATACAAGTCAAGGGTGTTCTCTAGTCTTTCTGACCTGTCACAGTTTTATCTGTGTGGGTATTCCTTCCTCCTACAGATCGTAGCCCCTCTTCAAGTTAGTAAATCAGCTGTAAAAATTGCTGTAACAAAAATCTTCTCTCACCCCAGGACCTAGGAGGTGATGAGCCTGGCCCAACTTGACAAGGTTGGTCCTTGGGCAAATCTTTCCCCCTGCTCATGTTAGAAGCCTTTCTGGCTATCACTGCTGTGACCAGGGTCACTGCCCCCCACACATACACACACCATGATGAACAGTAAGGTCTTTGTCACTGCCTCTAACAAGAGCGTCGTGCACAGAGCACTGGGCCTGGAGGCCAGTAGACTCATCCTTCCTGTGTTCTAATCCAGCCTCAGACACTACTAGCTGTGTGGCCCTGGGCAAGTCACTTCACCCTGCTGGCCTTAGTTTCCTCATCTCCTGTATAGGCTGGAGGAAAAAAAAACCCACTCTAGTATCTTCACCAAGAAAACCTCAAATGGCATCACAAAGAGTTGGAAACAACTGAAATGACTGAACAGCAAGGACCACCAGAGTTGTAGGCACTGACTCCCTGTTTTGGTTAATGTCTTTTTTCTTACATTCATTTCTTAATATACCTGTCCTCTTCTCATCTCCATCAAGCCTGCTCTTTTAACAAAGCAAATACAGTGCAGCAGAGCAGTCCACCATGTCCAGCAGGTGACAATGTATGCAGTGTTCCACACCCAGAGTCACCCACCTCTGCAGTGAAGGAAGGTTTTTTAAGTTCTTCTCCAAGGTCCTAGCTTGATCATTATAAGTGCGTAGCTTCAGAGCATTGTGTGCAATTTGTTTTTCACACATTTGTTGTTGAACACCAGGGGAAGAAAAGCCAGGCTGCTCTCTCCCTTTTGTAGCAGTTTTTAATATCAGTTTACCCTGTAGGCAGGAGATAGTGTGCCTGAACCTCACTTGCTGACTTCTTCATTACTGGCGCTCCACATTCTGAGATTGTCCCTGGGGCTCAGCTTCCTGTCGTCTGGCCAGGTTTGCTCAGTGACTAATGACATTCTCTCTTCTCAGGGATAGTATGAAGACAACCCCAAGCTCCCGGAAGGCAGATTCCTCCAGCATTGACTATGTGGAACTCCTACAGCACTTTGAGAGGGTCCAGAACAAGCATCTGGAGATGAGACACCAGCGAAGTGGGCGTGGGGACCAGCTAGACCGCAGGATCGTCCTTTGAGCCCTCAGCATGCACAGCTCGGAGGCAGAGGCTGCTGCGGTGATCCTATGACCATGTGGCCTTCACAAAGTCCTCTGCAGGACTCTAACAGGGAAGAGGGTGGGTGGTGAGTGGCTGCCCTCCACTCTACCTAGGCACGCACCACAGCCAAATAGGAAGCTCGTCCAAGGGCAGAGGAAGAAAGTCTGCTGCCTGGTACAGCCCACCCACCCCTACATCCCATGCCCAGGGGTAGCCAACGCTGGCTGCTGCCCCCCGGTCTGTGCTACAGCAGCAGCAGCAGCTCTCGCTAGGATGGCCTGAGAGTCGTCTTGAGATACGCCCCTCTGCCTCCCCCATAATCAGCCTCTTTTTTAACAAGCCCCTTTCATTTGGATCGGGAGCAGAATGCAGTTGTTCCCTCCCCAGCCCAGCTTTCTTGACATGTAGGTGTATCTGTACACATGTGTGTATATATATATATATATATATATATGTTCTGGCTCTTAATCTCATCTCCACCTGGATCACAGAGGTTTGTATGGAATGATGGAGATCTCCCACATAACAATAAAGGAATGATGGTAACTTCAATCATCTCCCTACATCTGGTCTACCCTTTCTCTTTTCTCCCCTTTGGAAGGTCCCTTATTAACCCCATATGTTCTTTAAGGATCTCTTGTCATGTTGGCCATGACTCCATGGCATCAAACCAGGAGGTGCCTGAGGAGTCTGGTGGCCGGGATTTCTACTGTGCTGGTGGCCATTTTGTGTTGTCTTCTTCCCACCCACCCCACCCCCCCAACAATTCTGAACTAACCTTGCACAGAGAGAATCTAGCCCAGCAAGGAGCTCCTTGGACCTGAAAGGGGTTTAAAACACTAGTTATCCTCCTTAGAGTCTCATTTCAAAGGCCTCTTAATTATCAGCAGTCAGTTTTTATTTTAAAAATTTTTTAAAAGCTATGTACAGCCTGTAAAATTAGAATGTGATTTTTTTTTCTCAGCAGCAGGATGGCTATGGTATCTGGGGACCAAGGGGAAGGCCCCTCTGGGAGAGCCTCGTCAAACCTCCCAGGGCTCCGAGGAGCAAGGGAGACAGAGCCCCCGGAGATGGGGACAACCAAGGCAGAGAGGGTCACACAAGAGTAGAGCTGGGATAGAGGGTGAGTGCCCTAACTGCCTCCTGTCCTTGCAGTTCCTTGCTGCATCAAGGGCAATCTATCCCCATCATCACTTGGTACTACTAGGCATTGACTTAGTTCGCTCTACGTTAGCCAACTTCATTTTGGACCAAAAGTTCAGAGTGATTCTGTCTGGGTTGGTCAACAAGACATTAAGTCCCTACTATGTGCCAGACACTGAGGATAGAGATCAGACCTGTGATTTTGTTAGGGAACTCCCATATAAGGAAGTGCCCTCCACCATTGCAGGTCACATCTTTTCTATAACTTTAGAGACTTAGATCTCAGGGTTGAAAGACTGGACGCAACCAGGCTGTCCCAGAAGGCAGAACCTCCTTTGTCTCCAAAGCCTGCTCTCTCCAGTGTTTCGTCTCACTATGCCAAAAACCGGCCATACAAGACAGAAGTGAAATGGCCCCTGGCTTGCAGGACCTTACATGGTGGGGGGAAGACTACAGACGGGAATATCCAAAATGTGCAAGGGGGTTACCCCGAGAAAACGCTCTCCAGGACTTGGGGAATAGGAAAAAATTCCGTGTAGAAGATAGTTCTTGGTAGCTGGACAGGCCATGCGAAGAGCTGGAAAGTCTTGGGAGGACCAGCAAGGAGGCCAGTTTGGCTGGGAAGGTAGCTTGTGAAGGGTTACAAAGGGCAAACTGTTCATCTGATCCTAGAAGCAGGAGGGGGGCACGGGGCGGGGCACTGGATCGGAACTGAGTAGAGATGTGATATGTGACCAATGACAATCTAGCGTCGGGAACTTGAGCTTGATTGGCTAAACTAGCACCAAAGACCCCATGATGCCTTTCCTTCACCAAGGTTTCTCACTGGAGAAGGTTGCTCACGAGGAGCATAATGCCCATTTGCCTTCTAAGTCATCGAGCAGGCTGGTGTCCTTACCTTTGCCCGTATTTCAATCTCCAACCTTAGCATAGTAGTTGGAACATCTAATAAATGCACTCAAGCTCCCTGATAATCCTCCACCAGCCCCTAAATGGGCCAACAGGAAGGGGCGTGCATGACTGGTGACTGAAGACCTCCCCCAGCCAGGCTGCATGAGGGGCAGGGAGAGGTGCCCTGCTCTCCGAGGATTCCCGGGGAGGGACCTCACGGGTTCATCTGGTATCTCTGTGTGCGCCTGAGCCTGAGTCTTCGTGGAAGGAATGAAAGATGCGACTCCTCCCCTCGCCCGTGACATACCTGCCTACCTCTGTAACCCGCGAGCTTCCTGGAAGGAATGTTCGGGGTTTGTTTTGTGTGGTGGTGCCCCCTAAACCCAGCTCCTCAATCAGGGTGGCAAATAGATGAGAGCTTTCTGCCTTCAACGTACGGGATCGGTGTCCCCCACCATCCGGACGACTGGGGGCGAAGGGGTTGGGGGTGAGTGGTCCTGCCTGGGGCTCTCACGACGATCCATCCATGCCCGGTCCCAGTCTCCCTCTGGGTCCCTTTTGTGCCACCCCGCACCCCGGGCGCTGGGGCACAGAGCTCACCAAACCAGTAAGGCAGCCCAGGGGCTCGGATTTCAAAGTCCTCGTTCCTGCTGGTGAATGGGCCTGCGCCGAGCCCGGCCTTTCCCACCGCCGCCCCCTCCCCTCGGCTCGGCTCGGCTCGGCCCGGCCCCCCTCCTCTCCTCCCTCCGCCCGCCGGGTCCCTCCCCCTCTCCCCGCGCCCATGTGACGCCGGAGCCTCCTGGGCTCGGATTACCGCCCCGCTCGTTCCCCGCCAGTCCCCGGGATCGCCGCGCCGCGCTGTCCTGCGCCCCCGCCAGCTCCCTGCGCCCTCGGCTGCGGGGGAACGGACGCGGGCCGCTGCGGGCCCTCCATCCCGGGGCGGCGCGGGGAGGCCGGGGCCACGAGCGGAGCGGAGCCCGCCGGCCGCGGGACATGGCTGCGGAGGGCCGGCGGCTGCGCGCGTCCCGGGCCCGGGGGGCGGCCGGCCGCTGAACCCCCCGAGCGGGGCCAGAGGCGGGGGCTCCGGAGGCCCGGGCCGGCGGCAGCAGCCCCGGGACGGGCACGGCTTTGTGTTCCCGCTCCCTCGAGGATTCGCAGCGCCCGGCAGCCGCGCCCCCGGCCCGTCGGCCAGTCCCGGACCCCGCGCCCCGGCCGGCATGGAGACGGCGGAGAAAGAGTGCGGGGCCCTGGGGGGCCTCTTCCAGGCCATCGTCAATGACATGAAGGTAACGGGAGAGGGGGCCGCCCCCTCGCTGCCCACCGCGCAGCTCACGGCCCGGGGAGCCTGCGGACCCCCGCCCGTCCCCCCGTCCGTCAGTCCGTCCGCTTGGATCCATGTGCTCTCGGGGGCTGTGTCTGTAGGCACTTGGGAGGAACCTGTGTGCCCTGTGTGTGCGTGTGTGTGTATGTGTGTGCGTGTGTGTGCGTGTCTGTGTGTGTGTGTGTCTGTGTGCGCGCTCTCGCGGGTGAGCGCGCCGTGGCCGTGGGCCGGGCCCCGGCCCCTGTCCCTGTCGCCTGGCTTGGGGAGACGCTGGGGGAGCAGGGGCGGACGGTCCGGGGCTCAGCCTTTGCCTGCTGGACAGAGCCCCCGGGACGTTAAAGCCGCTCCCCCTACCTCCGGAAAAAACGCTGAGGCGGGGCTGGGGCGGGGGTACGGGGAGGGGGGCACTGAGACCTCAGCTCTCTCGGGGGTGGGGACCCCCGCCTCCAGACGGGGCTTCATCGTTACTCGGGGACCCGGCGGGCCGGAAGGGAGCGGGCAAGTCTCTGCGCCGCCCTTTAAATGCCTGGGCTCGGGCTGCTGGAGGCTGGGTGCCTCCTCCTTTCCCCTCTCCCTCTTCCCCCATCCCCCCGATCCTCCCTCCCTCCTTCCCCCTTCCCCCCTCTCCTCCCCCTGGCTCCTTGCTGCAGCCCCGGAGCCCAGACAATGCTGTCATTGCCAAGGCCAGGGGGGAAAAAATAATAAAGCCGGGAGAGAGGACTTAACTCCTTCCCCACCGGTCTGCACCTCTCCGAATACCCAGGGACCGGGGTCCTGCCCGACCAAAGCCATAGCACATGGATCCCGCTGACCCGAAGGGTCAGGACTGGTTGGGGTGACTCCGGGGCTTCCCCCTCCCCCCAGAGCCGGGGGAAGGTGGGGGAGGGGCGGCCAAACCCACCGTTTCCCAGGCTCGTCCCGGGGTTTGGGGGCAGGGAAGGAGCTGGTGGACTCCACAGGGACTGCAAAACCCCCTGCCTGTCATGTCCCCTGGCCTAGGAAGGAAGACCTAAGGAGCAGCCCATTCCCTGCCCCGCGGATGTTACTCCTTTTATCTCAGGTTTTTAAAATGTCAGCCTCACACCTTCCCCCCTCCTCTTTCACCTGAGACCTAGCCCTATGCCCCCCCACCAAAGTCGGGAAGAAGGAAGAGACTATCTCTTTTTTCCACCTTCGGAGATATGGAGGCCTGGGAACAAGTTCAAGGTCGCCAGGGGGTGTTGGCTGAGTTTAGTCACCTGCTCTGCAGACTAACACCCCTCCCCATATTTCCCGGAGCCCCTCTGCCTTGGAATTGCAGCGTGGGAGGATAGAGAGAACTGACTGTAAGCCTACTGACCCTTCTCTCCCAATCAGGGCTACCACTACCTGGGGTACTAGTCCCGAGGCCTCAAGGAAACCAAAAGAAAGGGAGAGACCTTTGGGGATGGAGCAGCCTCAGAGGGCAGAGGGCAGGGTAGAGAAGTCGGGAATTGGTTGGGGAGGATACAGAAGGAAGGGATCTGAGAGTAGAGAATGGCTTAGACAGGGGGCTTGGGGTGACTGGGGGTAGAGTTCAATTTAGGAGATACCATCTGTCCAGAAATTGGACTTAGATGTTCTAGAGTTCAGCCTTTGAAACTACATGATACAGGCTCCTCTAACAAAGGGCCCAGGACAATTCTTCCACTTAGACCCCTCTCCTAAAGAAGAGAGGAGGAGGGGTCAGCCTTGGTTTGTTTTCTGATTTAGTGAAACGGGGCAGAAGCAAGGGCTGGCATTAGAACCCAGAATGTCTCACTGTGGGACTACATTAAGGGCATGTAACACATCCCTGTAACATACTACATATTAACTACCTACATCATATAAATGTCTACTAACTACATATACAGAGGGAAAGAGAGCTCAGGAAGGACCCATCCAGCATCAGCAAGGTGCTAGGACAGGCAAAGCTAGTCCCAGCAGAAGGCAGAATGAGAGCTGCTCACATCACTGGAGTTCTCCAAGTCAGCTCAGCTCCCCCCTGGGAGCCCCATCACTAGACTCTCTACCACTCTGGAGGCCAGGGGGCATGCAGGGTACAGCTATACCACTCTGGAGGCCAGGGGGCATGCAGGGTACAGCTAGGACCCTGGTACAAGGAGCTGGAGAGATGAATGTGGCAGGCTGCCCCATGGCAGCACTGGTTGTACCACCACCCTCTCTCACCCCCCTGCCACTCTGGGACTGTTTTCCTACTTAGATTCGGTGGGGGTGGAGAGGGAGGGTTCTACATGTGATTGGCTCCTAGGAGCACCCCCAGCCTGGACCTGATGTTCAAATAGCAACAAAAGGCTGAGAAAAAAGAGTGAAAAATGTACTTGGCAGAACTAGAAAAGGTGGTCAAACCCCATCTCCCCCCGCCATCCCCCAGCCCACTAGTCAGTACCCTCTGGACTCAGTTGGTCATAGGCTATTGATCTTATGTCTGCACACTGGTCCTACTTCAATGGGACAAGCACTGGATTTGGAGTCAGTAGACCTGGGATCAAATCTTAGTTCTCTTACTTGCCTGGGTGACCTTCCCCTCTCTGGGACTCAGTTTCCTTCTCTGCAAAAATGAGAAATTTAATTAGTTGATCTTTAAGGTCCCTTCCAACGCTACATCTTGTGAACCCATCAGCATTGCTCAGTTATTTATTTACTGTACATATCTTTCCTCTGATGTCCCAACCTAGGGCCTGGGATTTAATCAATATAGGAAATTCCCTGTGGGGAAACTGTTACCACCGTAGACTGAAAATCAGCACCTGTTCTACAGTCTATAGTTATGGAGAGTTGCTAGGGACAATGAGAAGTTCAGTGACTTAGCTAGGGTCATATAGCCAGTAGGTGTCAAACTTGAACTCAAGTCTTCCGAAGTTCCCACCCATCTGAAGCCAGCTTTAAGGTTTATTTCTATATTATGTCAAAAAAAATTCAAATGTTTGTCGAGTCGGAATTTCCCACCTACGGTGACCCCTTTTCTAAGACCTCTGCACGTAGTAGTCCCTGACAATTCCCTAGCCTCTGACTCCTAGCACCAGTTTCCAGGTCCCCAGGCATTTCAGGTGCCTGTAGAAGCTAAGCCATACATAAGCAGTACTAATGTTCCCCCCCTTCCTTTTCCCTCCCCCCTCCCCCATTTCTGTTTTGGAGGGAAAAAAAGCAGTGGAAAGGCCACCAGATCTGGGTTTGGTCAATTCATTCCTGGGTGACCTTGAGTGATAAACTGGTCCCTCGGTTTCCTCATCTGTAAAATAAAGGAATTGAACAAAAGCACATCACGAGATCCCTTCCCGGTTACCAAAAGTTTGGGAGGTCTAAGGAGGTCCAGTTCTTCAAAGCTGCTCCCCCAGCAGATGCATGCTTCCCAAGACTTTGCTGGAGTTGTAGCTTCTCCTTGCCCCTTTCCTCCCCTATATTTTCCCTTTTCTGCCTCACAAACAAAAGATACAGAGACAGCTTTCATTCAGGCAAACCTTAGTCTCCTTTCGCCCTCATGTATAGGGGTGAAAGTATGGACACAGATCCTTGGAGCACTCCCCAGGCTTAGATTACTGTCCTGATTTACCTTACTGCTGTGGGAACAAGATCACAAGCTCATAGATTTCAATCTGGAAAGGAACTTAGAGATCAATCCCTGTTTTTTCCCTTTTATTTACAGATAAAGAATCTGAGAGGTTAGGGGAGTTCCCAGGGTCACACAGCTAAGAAGTATCTGAGCCAGGATTTGAACGTGTTTTCCTGACTCCAAATCGAGCATTCTCCCTCTTACCCCATGCTACCTGTCAACAGCTGAGTCCTTGCTTCTTTGTAGATGGAATGTGTCTGGATTTATAGGAATTTGGATTTAGATAAGGACACACTAGCTCAAAAAGGTTAAATGATTTGCCCAGTGTCATGCAGATGGTGAGAACCGTGAGCATCTCAGAACTTTCTGGCTATCTGATCTGAGACACTTGAACAGGATGCCAAGAGATTAGATATCAAGCCTGAGAATTTCATGGCTGGAAGCATTTTATAAGTGAGGAAAACGAGATCCAGAGATGGAAAACCAGTTACCCAAGCAGGTAGTTATAGAGGCAGAACCACGGCTGGATGCCTTTTCTCCTGACCTCCCCAGGCCAGGGAGTCCAGGGGATTTCATCACACTGTGGCTGCTGGCTCCTAACCTCAAATGCAAAGATTGTGTAAAATTGTCTAACTCCTTGAGACCTGAAGGATGAGGAAAGATCCCAGGGAACTGAGGAGACCCGAGAGACCTAAATTTGTGGGACCCTAGAGCCCAGGGTCTGATTCCAGTTTCTGGTACCTGTCCCTGACATCACTCCCGGAGCTGGCTGTGGAAACCTGGGCACCTGTCATCAGAAGCTGGAGGAGTTTGGAGAAGTCTGTTGGACCACCCACCCTTAACCCCACCTTTGCCCAGATTCCCATCCCTACTCTCCGCCTCAGGCCTCCCCATGTGGAGGGTGATAACTTGGGCTCTTCCCAATTTTGGAAACATCAAACTTGAGAGCAGCAGGGTGCATCCAGGGCTGGGGAGGATGTAACTTTTCTTCCATTACCCCTCTCCCCATGTCACAAACTGTGAAAGGCAGTGTTCTAGGGCAGAGAAGGGAATGATACAGTGATGCCCAACAGTGTTTTCTTTGCAGCCCACATGGAGATCATGCCAGGATAGGAGGCTCATGGAGGTTCCCCATCTCTAGGGCCCCTGACCTTCTCTCTCTTCATTCCCCCCTTCTACACCTGCTTTCTGCCTGCCGCAAAGACGCCCAAATCTGCAAAGCCACAAATATGAGGTATAGCCATGTCCTGAGAACCCAGGAATAAGACAAGCAAAGCTATCAAACCCACAAGAATTATTATTAATATAATAATAAAGATGGCTGACATTGATGTAATGCTTTGACAGAGTGCTGCCATCTCACTGATCCTTACAGACTATTGGCATACCCATTTTAAAGACAAGACAATCAAGACTTAGAAAGGTTGCTAGTAAGTGCTTGAGTCAGGTTTTGAATCTAGGTCTTTCTGACTCCAAGTCCAGCAATCTCTGCACAGTGCCACCTAGTTCTGTGTTCTGCTGCTCTGCCTCCAGTCAAAGCTGGTTCAAATGAGAAAATCTTTCTGAAGTGCTTAGCACAGTGTGCAGCAAATAGTAGACACTTCCCCCCCCACAACCCTCAACTCCCCAGGGAATCCTGGCTCCTCCCACGTACTTTGGCTTCACCCTTCCAGTTTCTGCTTTGATTTTCCCATCTCACAATTCTAGCCTTCCTTGGGAAGTACTTGGGGGCATCCCTGCCACCCAGTGCAGGAAGTGGGTATCCTGACAGGGTTTATACCCTGAGATCGTGGTTGCCCTTAAAGAGGAGAGGCCCTCAGGGAGCAGGAGGAAGCAATGGGGGCTAAGCAATTGCAGGTCTGGGCCAGCCTCTCTTTAAAGCCTTTAGGGTCTTACCTAGAGGTTGGTACTCAGGGAAACTATAGGACAGGAGGGGGTTTAGATGTGCCAAGTAGCCTAGAGCAAGCTCTGTCTACATCACTGGCCTAATGTCTGCTGAACTGGGCACTCAAAGATGGGCAGGAGTCTCAGGTTCCCTCAGTCCTGAGACCTTCTAGCCTTGTCAGGAGATCCCTCCCAGCCCCTCAAGCCCTCATCTTTCCAACTTTATCCTTTGCTGCCATGAGTTGGTCACTTTGTGGGTTCACCTCCCTGCCCATCCAGGCCCTTGGTCAACAGCCCAGGCCTTAAAGGATGTTCCCTCACCAGGAACTCTTCATAGAGTTCTAGGGACCCACTGAGTTCTGTTCTAGACTTGTATCAATGGTAACCAGCAAGCACCTCTGCTCACCCCCGGAGAGGCAGACAGCCATATGGTGGTGTTACAGAGAGAATTAGAGGCAATAAGACCTGAGTTCAAATTCTGACTCTTCTACTTAGAACTGGATGATTCTTACTTAACATCTAACTGAAACATCACTTTCTCCATCTGTAAAATGGAAATTAAAAATCCTATTTCAGAGGACTAGGAGACTCAAACAAGATAGTGTGCAGAAAGAGTTTTGCAAACTTTAAATGTGTGTGTGTCATATATGGGAGGAGTCCCAAAAGTCTTAATCCAGTTGTAAGCCTACGCAATTCAGATGAGCATCTTTTCTGCAGCCCAGAGTCTTCGAGAGTTTACCTGGGACGCTGAGAGGTTCAGTGAGTTGTTCGGGATCACACAACCAGCACAGGCCAATCTTGAGCCTAGGGCTTCTTGACTCTGAAACCAGACCAGACATTTCATTTCTATATGTAATACGTGCCTAGCTTAGTGTTTCTCTGTTTTCAGTCATTTCCAACTCCTCATGACCCCATTTGGGATTTTCTTGGCAGAGATACAAGATTGGTTTGCCATTTCCTTCTCCAGCTCATTTTATAGATGAGGAAACTGAGGCAAGTAAGGTTAAGTGACTTGCCCAGAGTCACATAGCTGGTAAATATATGAGACTAGATCTGAACTCAGTAAGAGGAGTCTTCCTGACTTCAGGCCCAGCACTCTATCCACTATGCCACATAGCTGCCCCTTTGCCTAGCTTACTGTCTGGCAGAGAGAAAGGGGGAGAGGAAGAAAGATAGACTCTCACTCTTTCTCTCTCTCTCTCTCTCTCTCTCTCTCTCTCTCTCTCTCTCTCTCTCTCTCTCTCTCTCTCTCTCTCTCTCTCTCTTCCCCTTTAGTCTACCTCATCTCTCTTAATAGGAATTTTAATACAGGATGACCCCCCCAAATTTTAATGGGTTTTTAAGCTATTGGAGATATATATAAGATACATTTATATAAACGCACACACACACACACACACACACACGCCCCTATTAAAAAAGATGAGCCAGACCGGGCTAGGAGCACTTGAGCTGGATGCCCAGGTGCTAGGATCTGGGTTCTACCACAGATTCTTAGCCTTTTCCATGTCTCAGTAATCCACTTCTGGACCACAGAAATCTTTTCTACCTCCAGCAGTGGCCTTGGGGTGAAGGAAAGCTGGGTTTGGGACTAGTCTCTGATACATGACCTCCAACCTCCAGGCCAGGGCCATTCTCTGAGACTATATACCCTGAAGCCAAGCATGCAGTCTGCCTTAGTGGAGGTAGTGTCCACAATGGGAGTTCCCTACACTAATTGAAGTCCTAGGCAAAGACCCTCTTCCTCCTCACCACAAATGGTAGTTAGAGTGACAGCAATGATCACAGCAGCTGCAGTAAAAAGAGCCAACTTTATAGAGGGTTTTAAGATTTTCAAGAGACTTTCCCAGAAGCTGACAGACTTGGTGTCTAGTCCCTCAAACAAATCACTTTTCTCTCCCTGGGCCTCAGTTTCCTTCTCCTAACTGAAAGGGTTTGACTGGGAGAACTTAAAAGTCTCTTTTCCCATTGACGTGCTTGATTCCATTAAGTTCACAGCTGCCTTAGAGATTCTGAGCTCTCCACTGGGCTTTCCATCTCTCCTGCCCTTCAGAGGGCATGGCTTGGCCTGGCACCCCTTGCCCCACACCATCCTGTCCTGAAGGGCCACAGCCCACCAGCCCTGCCCCCACAGGAACCAGAGCAAGGTTGGGCCTCCAGAATGGAGATAGGTGGGCCTCCAGAGTAGGAGTGGGCCTCCAGAACAGGGAAGGGCCTCCAGAGTGGGGATGGGTTTCAGTAGCTAAGAAATGGCTACAACTAGTCCTTCCAGGTCCAGGGATCCTTCTCCTTCCTAGGCTCAGGAACTGACTCCTTGTGCCAATAGGAGGCAATTTTCATGGCCCTGGATTGGAGTTGGAGCCCTGTAGGATCAGGGTGAGGGGGTGGGAGCCCTGTGGGATCAGGGTGAGGGAGTGGGAGACCTTTCCACCCACAGCTGCTGGCCACTCCCTGCCCGAGGATTATGTCTCAGAGTTTCTCAAATATTTGCCTTCCCTCTCCTGGGACCTTCAGGCTCGGTTTGGGGGCTGCTTGGTGGGGGGGAAATGGAATTCTTCTGTTCCCTATGGCTTATTTTGTCTTCCCTTCCCATCCCACCCCCTCAGTGCCCTTCCCTTTCAATTTCCTGTACCCCAGCCTCGAGCAGAGAGGCCTCAAGTCCAATCTCCTTGGGCCTGGGGATCCACATTAGGTCAGAGGAGCTTGAAAGCCCTCGGAGCTCAGACTCTCTTTTCCTATGTTCTTTGTTTTTATACTAAAAAAATGGCTTGAGGAGGGATGACACTGAAGACAAGTCTCCCTGAAGCTTGACCAGAAGACTCCTGAGGAAAGTGGGAACAGAAGCCAGGAAGCTTCTAGAAGTTTGAAGCGCTGAGGGAGTCAGTAGAGCACATGGAATGACAAAGAGCTGAGTTCAACTCCTGCCTCAGACATTTACTAACTGCCAAGCCCGTTCTGAACTCTCTCAGACTCAGTTTCCTCACCTGTAAAAGTGGGATAATAATAGCACCTCGCTCCAGGGAGTATTGGGGGGCTCAGATGGGGCATGCTGTAGAGAGCCCTTTGCTAGCCTCAAAGGGTCAGCCAGAATTCATGGGGAGTTTCCCTTTCTCCCGTGAGCCTGTTTGAACTTTCTTTTCCCCCTTCCTGTGGGGCCTCCCCAGATGGGAGGCTGGCCAAGCCCTTCCCCCAACACCAGGTGTTCTCTCTCTCTCTCTCTCTCTCTCTCTCTCTCTCTCTCTCTCTCTCTCTCTCTCTCTCTCCCTCTCTCTCTCTGTCTCTCTGCTCTCTCTCTCTGTCTCTCTCCCTCTCTCTCTGTCTCTTTCTCTCTGCTCTCTCTCTGTCTCTCTTTGTATCTCTCTGTCTCTCTGTCTCTGTCTTTCTGCTCTCTCTGTCTCTCTCTCTCTTTGTCTCTCTCTGCTATCTCTCTCTGTCTGTCTCTGTCTCTGCTCTCTCTCTGTCTCTCTCTCTCCCTGCTCTCTCTCTCTGTCCCTCTCTCTATCTCTGTGTCTCTCTCTCTCTCTGTCTCTCTCTCTCTATCTCTCTGTCTCTCTCTCCCTCTCTCTCTGTCTCTGTCTGTCTCTCTCTCTCTCTCTGTCTCTCTATCTCTATCTCTCTCTCCCCCTCTTTCCCTCTCTCTCCCCCTCCCTCTCCCTGTCTCTATCTCTCTCTCCCCCTCCTTCCCTCTCTCTCCCCCTCCCTCTCCCTGTCTCTGGAGCCTCACTCTTGCTGCAGGAGAGGGCCTAGGGTAAGGAGGGAACTCTGAGCATCTGCCTCTGCCTCAGCACTGGCCTCCTCTAGTTCTGCCTCTAGTTCAAGTCTGGGCTTTCCCTGTGGAAAGTGAGCCCCTTCCCAGCCCTTGGGCAGGAAAGCCCCTATCTGGGGCTCAGGTCTAGTTGAGCCTTTTCTAGAGGGATGGGTATTGCAGGGGGCTTGGCTCAGCGCCGACCTAGCCACATTTGTTCCCTTTGCTCCAGCCTTCCTCATCCGAGGGCAGTGTGTGTCAAGCGAGGGGTTCGCCTGTAAAAGGCTGTCATAAAGACGCCTTTGAGCAACCCAGGCAGGGGTGGGGGTGGGAGGTGTGGGCCAGAAAAGGCTCTTAAGAAAACCAACCAACTTGTTTTGCTCAAAGCTAAACACAACAACTCCAATTTGGGCCTTGGGGGGAAGTGTCAGCCTCCCCTCACTGGACCCAGACGGGAAACTCCTTCCTCCTCTTCGGGCCAGGCCAGGATAAAGGCCATACTGTTTCCCCCCTCCTTCCTCCTCACCATAGGGAAGAGAAAAGTACTTCTGTCCCCAGTACAAGTGCCTCATTCAGGGCCTGGGTGGCTGGCTGTCCCCCTAAAGCCAGCAGGGCCCAGCACAGCCACCATGACCATTCCAATCTCAGAGCCATCCTGGCCCCAGGATGGGCATGGCCTGGTCAGCTCACATCAGAGTCACCAGCCACAAACCCTGTCTTAAGGTGGGAAGTAGAGGGGGCATATAAAGGGCAGTGAAGGGGAGCATCTCAGAGCAGCACCAAGCATCCTTCATGGAAACCCTTGAGACCCAAAGGTAGTCAGCCCCCCCAGTCAGCTGTGGGAGAGGGGCTATCTCATTGTGCAGGGGTAAAGTAGAGAATATCCTTAGTGTGGGGACATGGACTCTACCACCGCCATCTAGTGGCAATTGCTGTGTGACCCAGAGCTAATGAACGTCCCTTTCGGTGCCTTGGTGTCCCTCTTTGTTTATACGTATCTACATTACATATGGATTCAAGGTCCATCTTAGGGACATCTTATGTTCTTCTCTTGGGTCAAATTTTGGGTTTCTGGGACCCACTGTAAGCCAAACAGGCCACATAGACATGTAGCTTAAGGCTTCTTGGAAGGTAACCCTTGATTCTTTAAAGAGATGGTGGTCAATGGGTATGAAATGCTAAATACAATGTCAGACTTTTTCTCATATGTTAGTTTTGCTAAACATCCTTTAATTCTTTGTTGGAAAGGATAGCTGTCTATGAGGGAAAATGAGGAGGAATTCATTAAGAAATGTAGGTGACAAAACAAAAAAATTAACAAACATTTTTTAAATTACTTTGAACGCAAATGTAGTTGTGGGGTTTCAAGTATCCTCTCCCCTTCTTAGTTCATACCTGCCCATTACTTTGAGAATAGTAACAGTGGAAAGCCTGGATTGGGTTGTCCTTTGGACAGGGATGGCCATTCATAATTCTCCATCTCCCCTGAGGGTAGAGCTGGAGGAATGGGGATGAAACACCCACCTGGCCATTTAGGTTAGACAATGGGGTGAATTTCTTGGCTTGAGTCCTCTCAGGCTGAATTCTGTTGTGCTCATAGCCAAGACTTCCCTCCCCTAAGGCATTACCCAATGCAAGGACAGTGGGTAAAGTCTGGGAAACTGGTCTTCTGGGTCCCTCTTATCTGCTCTGCCAACACCCTGCTCTAGGTGACACCATGGAAAGAGTGAAAAGACCTAGTTTCAAATCATAGTTTTGACTTGTCATGTTGGGCAAGTGCCTCCATTTCTCTGGGCCTCAGATTCCTCATCTGTAAAATGAGGGCATTGAACTAAGATGCTCTCTAAGGTCCTTAGAGCTATAAATCTATGATCCCAACAATTTTTGGACCCTTCTTCCCCCATCCCACCTCTGCCTTGTATTCTGCCAATACAAGGTCAATAAGAATATAGTCCCAAGGCAGGTAACTGCTGCTCCCAACCCAGCACACCTCTTCATTCACCTTCCCCAGCCATCTCCTCACCTACCTCTTCTCCCCCACCCCAGCAACAGCTGCTGTCATGGAGAAAGCCATGAGAATTCTGGGTCTCTTGTGATTCATGGGGTGCTAAGGGAAGGGGGGTGCCATATGCCTTTGCCAGGGACCCAGAAAGAGAGGATGAGCTGTTAGCCTTCTCCAGACCCAAGGGCTCTGAGCAGGCCCTGGGGTCTCCCAAGCTCTGCTCTTCCAGAGGGTGCAGGACAAAGTTTCCACCTCCATTTATGCTGCATTGTAAGAAATGCTCCATCCACCAAAGCCCTCCACTGATTCCCTGTCCTGGCTTGCTTGACCTCAGAGGTTACAAGATCTGAGAGCTCTTACCTAGCTTTAAAGGTTGGAGTAGAACATGAGCTTCCTGAGGGCAGGAACCATTTTGATTTTTGTCTTTGCATCCCCAGTGCTAAGCATAAAGTAGGCACCTAATAAATGCTGGTTCATTGAAGTAGGTCCCAGAGAAGGACCACATACACTTGTGTTGTACCATGACCAGCCTTGCTCATTTCAGAGAGGATCATCACCAGGCTGGCATGGGCATCCATCTTGGGCCACAGCAGCTCTTAAAGACTGTTTACTAAGTTATAAAGAGGTTCGGTCTGCCTCAGGAGGAGTAACCATGCCCACAGAATTTTGACAGGTCCTTGGATTGTCGGAGGATGGGAAAGGCCCAGTCTACTCTGTTTTCTCTTCTTTGGCAGATAACAAATGACAACAGATAGAATGGGCTGAATTTTGGAGAGCAATTGCCGTTCACTATTGTTTATGTCACCGACCTTTTTGTCTCTTCTCTCTTGCTCCTTACAGAGCTCCTATCCCATCTGGGAAGACTTCAATTCCAAGGCCACTAAGTTACACTCTCAGCTCAGGTGAGGCAGTACAGCAGCTCCTCAGTGGCATGGAGTTGGGGGGGTGCCCTAAAGAGGCCATCTGTGAGACCCCGATAGGCAGCCCAAGTTCATCATGTTGCCCTCTCCCTCTTCTGGTGCTCAGCTGGCATGGGCCAGGTGGACCAGGAGAACAGAGGCAGCCTGGGGTTTCCTGAGTCTTGTCCCCTTGGGAGGGGTCTGGAGCTCAGACTCCTGACTTTGATCAGGGTGGGTTGTAAGACGATCAGCTATTCCAATGACTCTGCTGTCCTCCTGTCTCTCTCAGGACCACAGTCCTGGCTGCAGTTGCTTTCCTGGATGCCTTCCAGAAAGTGGCTGATATGGCCACCAACACCCGAGGTACGAGGCTGGAAATGGGAATAAGGAGGGCAGAGAAGTGGGAGCCAGAGAATAGAACAGGGACAGGTGATGCAGAAAGCAACAGGGACATGGGATATCATACCCAGTGGAAGAGGTCTAAGAACCGGGGTGAGGTTCTCAGACTTCCTCTGCATTGTTAGGCAAGTTGCTTGACTTTTCTGGGCCTCCTTTACCCACCATTCGATGAGATGAGGATAACTATTATTCTTCATCCCTAATGATATATACCAAGGGCAAGTGGTCCACCCTGTCTAAAGAGCAAACAGCACCATGGACAATTCCAGCTTCAGGTCTAAGATGGAATGGACCCTTTTTGGAGCTGTCTGTCCCTTGTCCTAACAAAAAGACTCAAGGTGAAAGGGGGCTTGTGGTCTGGAGAGTTCCGTCCCACGATTGCCTTGGGTGCTGATCTCAGCAAAGACTGTAGAGGCTCTGGGTTCTGAGGATAACTGCAGACAGATGTGACCAGTAATTGCAGATAGGGACAGCCTGGTGCAGGGAAAGGCGCGCTAGATTTGGATTCAGAAAGCCTGGATTCAAAACCTGCTTCTGCCACTTACTTCCTGACCTTGGGTAAGTCAATTGACTTTTGTGGGTCTCAGTTTCCTAATCTGTAAAATAAGCGGGTTGGACTAGATGGTCTCTATGGTCTCCTCCCACTCTAAACCTATGATCCCATGAACTGAAGAGGGAGAAGGGACTCCCAGTTCATTGGCTAACCAGTTAATCAATTAAAAAATACTTAGTTAATAATCCTGTTAATAAATTAAATTACCTAATTTTAATTTAATATAAAATCAAACAAGTATTTATTGATGAATAAATTAATAATTTTAATTAATTAGATATTAAATAAGTTAATAGTCTATTTCTGAGCTTCGTAGATTGCCTCTACAAAGAAGCTTAAGACCTGGGCCCCTGTGCTTAAGGAGTTCCCTCCCTGAGGAAATTATAACCCTTAGCTTAAGGCAGTAAGGGTTCAAAGTCTGGTGAACAATTCCTTCAGATTAAGGGGGCCCTAGAAGACTTCATGGCAGCCTGTGGCACTGAAGATCGGATAAGAGGGATGTTGGACCGGCCCCTTTTCTCTGCATCTCAGCAGCTTTCCAGAGGGTTGGTGATGATGGGCTTAGCACATGACATTAACAATGCCCCATTAAATCCACTCATTCATTCAGCAAGCATTTATTAAGTACCTACTATGTGCACTGGGGATACAAAACCAAAAATGAAACAGACCTGAACCTCAGAAAGCTTAAATTCTACCAAGAGGAAGCAACATGCATTTGTGTGACTAAATATAAAATATGTACCACGTTAATGTCAGGGAGGGTGGCCATACCAACTGAGGGGAGTGTAGGACGTAGCATTTGAGCTGAGAATTGAAGAGAGCCAGGACCTTCAAGAGATAGATGGAGGGAAGGCATTCCAGGCATGGGGCACAGCCCATGTAAAAGCATGGAGTTGTGCAGGAATGGTTTGGCTGGAATGTAGGGTATATAAAGGACTGTAAAGTGTAAGGGACACCCACTAAGGCACTGGGTGGTCAAGGAAGAGTAAACACTGCTCCCCTTGAAAAGAGAGGGATTATAGGGTTGGCACATAGCTCTCCCCAAAGGAGCTGGTGGGACAAAACTCCAGGGATGAAGAATGACCAACCCTTGGCTTTGAACAGGGTGGGAGCCAGCAGGGATAGCCAGCTACACACAGTGTTCCCACCCCACCTCTATCTGCCCCCTCTTCCCTTCCTGCTGACTCTGGGACAGTAAGCTCATTATGCCCTGCAGCCTTCCACACAGAGTCCACTGTCAGACTGGGCAGAGTCTCTAGTCTAGTTGGTGGGCAGTGAGACAAGACATCACCTCCCTGAGTCAGGGAGGTGGAGGCGGTGGTGGTGGAGGTGGGTGAGGACCTCCAGGAGCCCTGGGAAGACAGCTAGCTGTGGTCAAAGACTTGGACATCCAGGGAGGATACCAGTCAACATTCAACATTTACCAAAGGCAAAAATATTTGAGTCAGGCAATAGGTTCAACGTATTGTGAGAAGAGACATGAACTCCCAATGACATCATCCTCTGCAGAGAAGAATTCTGCATCTTTGGGGCAGGGGCAGCAGGAAGGGGGCTGTACCTGATCTGACTGACTTGGGCCCTGCAGGTCACAGGGGCTAAACATTGGTGCCCATTTGAACAAGAATTCCTATCCCCCCCCACTAAAGGACCTAAAGCAAAACTAATTGGGGCAAGTTACTCTCTATACCACTCTGGTAACCCTCTGACTCCTATTTCTGACCCCTGTGGTCCCGACCCCTTTGCCTCTTTTGGAACCTCTAAGAGAGGCTGATGATCGGGAGAGGGGTTTGAGGAAGGGTTGGAAGGAACAGTTCTGCCCACAGGCACACAAGCCCAGCGTCTCTCCCCTTGGTTCCTCCCAAGTGGCAGTGGACAGAGGGATCTTGGGCTTAGCTGAAGAGAATCAGTTTCAGAGTTGGATGAAATGTTGGACTTGGAATCAAGAAGACCTGGGTTAAAATCCTGCCTCTGATCCTAATTGTGTGACTTGGGAGCAAGCCATTTAACATTTCTGGGCCTCAGTTTCCTCATGTACAAAATAAGGAGTCTGGACCTAGTGACCTCTAAGATGTCATCTAGCTCTAGATTATTGTCTAAAGACCTCGGAATCCCCAGTAAAAATACCTAACAAATATCTATCCAGCCTCTGCCCAAAGACTTCCAAGAAGGAAGAAGTCACCACCTCTGGGGCATTCCATCCCCCATCCTGCCTTGGGACTGCTCTGAGAATTAGGAAATTTTTTCTGACATCAAGACAAAATTGACGTCTTTGCAGTCTCCTTCCATTGTCCCTGGTTCTGCCCTCCAGACCAAACAGCACAAGCCTAGTTTGTTGTCCTCAGGATGGCCCTTCAAATACATGAACATGACCATTCTTCCCAAGTCTTGTGTTTTTTGGCCTGAGCACCATGGAGAAAGTGGTAGTCCTGGGCACCAGAACCAGCGTAAAATCTCTGTGCCCACAAGCACCCAGCTTTGGGAAGTTTGGAAGGGCTTGCAACCTGGAGAGCAGACTAGTGGGAAAGGAAAAATGTGTACCTATATCCAAGACCTGGGTAATGGCGAAGGCTAGCCCGTATGGGGAGGACATTGGTATGACTCCATCTTGGATTATTCCAGATTCTGCCTCTGGTCCATTTTTGCTCCTCTAGTGGTGTGAGGGCTCAACCATTCTCTTTTTTTCTCATTTAGATTTTTAATTAACATAATAATAGCACTTATAAGGCATTTGAAAGTTTGCAGTGCATTTTACAAATATTATTTCATTTGATTTTCAAAGCAACCCTGGGAGGTAGGTGCTATTCTTATCCCCATTTTATGGATGAGAAAAATGAGGCTGAGAGACTTGCTAGGACTCACCCAGATATTAAGGATGTGGGGCTGGATTTGAACTCCAGTATTCCTGACTCCAGATCCAGAACTCGCTCCACTGTACTGCCTGGCTACCTCATCTGAATTTTCTTTCCCTCACACTACCTTCTCCCAGTGAATAAGAAAAAGAAAACTCCTGTAGTAAATATACATGGTCAGGCGAAGCAAATGCCCGCATTGATCCTGACCAAAAATGTGCGTCTCATCCTACATGTTGAGTCCATCCTTTCTATGTCAGGAGTTGGGGGCAGGCTGCATCCTTGGTCCTGTGGGGTCCTGGCTGGAGTTCTCAAGGCTTTCAGACTTGTTTGCCCTCACAGTGTTTCCGTTATGGCATAAATTGTTCACTTAGCTCTCACTTCATAGGTTCATAAAAGTCTTCCCAGGTTTCTCTGAAATTATTCCCTTCTTCATTATCTCCTATAGTACAATACTATTCCATTATGTTCCTCAAGAGAGGAACACCCTCTAAGTTTCCAGCTAAAAAACAATTCCACCAGTCTGTCTTTTCTCTAATGGTGTTCCCCTGGGGTAACATTGGAGGTTCTACCCAAATGCCTATCAGCCCCATGGTAGGGGAAATTCTGGGGATGCTTTCTTGATGCCAAGGCTCAGAAACAGCTAGGGGCACTGAAGGGTGCCATCCAGGGTTGCCACTCTTATCCCTGGCAAGCCTATATTTAGCATTAGAGCCTGTGGAGATAATCAAAGATAGGTCAATATTTTTCAAGGCTTACCACCAGTTTTCCTAAAGGGAGAGAGATAGCCCCTGGCATGTGGCAGTGTGAGTCCTGGCCACTGTACTCTGGGTGGAGGTAGGGAGTGGTAAAGGGGAATGCCAGCTGTCCAAATCATGTAGCTCAAAGTGTACCCTGCCACTTGGACCTCTGTCCATCCTTCCTTGAAGCTTGGAGCTTCCAGACACGTTAGGAATGTGCCCCTGGTCAAGCCCTTGGGAGCAGCTAACATCCAAGACCCTAGCCCCGTGGGTCCAGTGTCCACTTTCATTCAGGAATATGGTATTTATTCAATTCCACTGAGTTCAGCAAATATTTATTAACCATCTTCTGTATGCAGAGCCATGGGCTCAGGGCTGAGAGAGACATGAAATATAAAAAAGCTATAGTCCATCTCTCTTGGAGTTTACTGTGAATAGATTTACAAAGCCCTTTCCATACATTATTTCATATGATCCAGCCCTGGTAGAGGGTGGTGAGGGTGGTATTTTTCTTATCCCCATTTTACAGATGAGAAAACTGAGACTGAGGGAGGGTAGGTGACTTGCCCAAGGTCACACAGCTCGTATGCATGATAGGCAGGATTCAAACTCAGGTTTTCCTATACTATTTTGCTAGGAGAGTACTTGAAATATGCAAGGCACTGTGTTTAGTGTTGAAGGAAGGGGATGGCATACAGAGGAGTCTCTGCCCTGTCAGAGCTCAGATGTTCATTAGGGAGATGCCATATGAGATAAAAGGTGGAAACACACTGAATTCAGAACAGAGGACATGAGTTCCTGGACAAAACTCAGGAAGTTACTCTCCTTCACTGTGCCTCAGTTTCCTTCTCTAATAAAAATGAGTATCTCCAGGGTCCCCACTAATTTTAAATCCCCTGATCCGATGATGCAGACGCTAAGAACTCCAGTGGTGATACTTAGACTGGACCTTGGGCAGATGTGATTTGATTGACTAAGGAAGAGAGGGCATTCTCAACACTGACAATGGTAGTGATCTAAGTGATAGAGGTGAGTGTGAACGTGGCTCCAGGAAGAGGATCTCCCATTTCACAACCACTGGGATAACGAGATATTTCCAGCCCCAGGACTTTGTGGGACTGGAACTGGGGGAGTAGAAGGAGTCCTGGGGGAGTCAGGAGAGGAGTTCACTTTTCAAACTGGCTCATCTTGTAACCTTGGACAAATGATCCTCTCTGGGTCACAGTTTCTTCCTTTATTAAAAAACGAGGTTGGACTTTTTAACTCCTTCCTATGAGATTTCTTACCAGCTTTTGCATTCTATGTGTCTATGGAAACCCTCAAGTACTACATGTGAGACTCGAGCAGTGAGCCTTCCCTCTTTTTCCTTCCTACTCATTGTTCCTCTTCCCCAGCGAGGCTTAGGTGGGGCCAGGTGGTCTTCAGAGGCTTGAGGACAACATGGCAGCCTCATGGGAGCAGACTAGGAAGATATTCAGGGAGATGGACAAGAAATAGGGAGATGTCCAAGTTGAAGAGGAGGGTGCTGGCTGGTCCCCAGTGCTGGACATTTCTGTGAGCAAACATCACCCTCTGGTGGCCTTCAGGAGGAATGTCAGAGACTCAAAGTCCCAGGCAGTGGCAGCTGCAACCCAGGCCCTCCCCCAATCCCACCCTCCTTGAATGCCCTCCTGGCGTCCCTGGAGCCAGATCTGTCCCGTGACAGCCTCTCAGCATGGAGGGAACTCTTGTTTTTCCAGGGGCCACAAGAGACATTGGCTCAGCCCTTACCCGGATGTGCATGCGTCACCGGAGCATTGAGACCAAGCTTCGGCAGTTTACCAAGTGAGTAGGGTTGGCAGGGGCTGAGGCCAGGGCTGGGACCCACACGAAGCCCAGGGAGGCCTTCTCACCCTGATTCTTCCAAATTTTGCGGGGTAGGGACCCAAACTCACTCACAGTTAACCTTGTCCATCCCTAAAACCCCTCCCTTTCCCCCAAGGGGTACACACCACTTGGTCACAGCCAATGGGATATTTGCATTTCTAATCTTCCTTTGGTCCTTGCAGTGCCCTGTTGGAAAGCCTCATCAACCCCCTTCAAGAGAGGATTGAGGACTGGAAGAAAACCGCCAACCAGCTAGACAAAGACCATGCAAAAGGTGCTTAGGAAGGGAGGGAAGAAGCTGGGGAGGGGCCAGGAGGCTTTGGTTTTTGGGGCCACATCTCAGTAGCCTCCATGACATGTCTTACTTTTATTCCTCACTTTTCATTTAGAATACAAAAGGGCTCGCCATGAGATTAAGAAGAAATCATCAGACACATTAAAGCTACAGAAGAAAGCCCGAAAAGGTAGGGGCCCCAACCCTAGGAAAAGTGTTCTAGTTACAGACACTGGGAGGGACATGTTGGATGCTCTGTAGGTCTGACGATCTATGTAGCCAAGAGCCTAAGGGTGGGCAGCATCTCCTCCATCCCTGGTGAGGGGGACAGTGTCAGGGCTTGTTGGCATGGTATAGCAGGCAGACCCCATGGGAGCCCTCACATCATCTGGCTTTCCGCCAGGGCAGCTCCCAGTGCTTTTCGTTGTTCCAAGAAGGAAAGAGGCCAAAGAGGTGGGCCCTTGGTCTTTTGTAAAACCAGCTTACCAGGGTTCATCCCAGCTGGTATCTTAAGGAGGGATCTCAGGTTGGCTTTAGGGAAGTCTCAAGTTGTAGAGCTCTAACACACACACACACAACATAAGCCCCCCTAGAAACTGCCCACCTCATCTTCGAGACCACTTCCACCTCACAAAGGGAATTGTTAAGAGGGAGCCCAGGGCGGGACGAGGGGGCCAAGCTACCTCCCCTCAAAATGAGAGAAATAACTCTCTGTCCATCAGCTGTCTTTCACACATTCTCTCTTTCTCTCTGTCTCTCTCTTTCTCTCTTCTCTTCTTTCTTCTCCCTCCCACATCCTTCCTGTAGAGCTACTTGGTAAGTCAAACGTCGTCATCGCCGCTGCCGTCTGTTCCTGCTGGCCTCCCTGGCCCTTCCTCAGGCCCTCCTTTCCCAGTCTTTCATCTGGCTTTAATGTCTGTGTTACATTTCTCTGTTTCATATCACTCCAAGGGGACTTGGAATGAACCTTTCCAGACCATAGTATCAAGGAAGCCAAGTCATCCTGGAGTGATCAGGGTGGGAAGGCAGTAGGTCTGGCCCTTGTTGGTCTCTTCCATCTGGTTATATGAGTCCTCCCTTCTCTGGTTTCCCAGTGGGTTTGATCTCCAGGAGCTATTATTGCCCCACCCCCAACTGCACCACTCCCCAGGAGGATTTGGAGAGAGGGAGGCATGATCCCATCTTCCTGGGTATGAGAAAATGACCAATCTGAGTCAGAATGCTATCAACCCAACCTACTGCCATCTGGAAACTGGCAAAAGGAGCCATTGTAGGATCTGAACTCAGATCTGATCTGGCCATAAGGTCAGGAACTGTCCCCTCCCTACTCTGGCAGGCTGCCTCACAGCTAGTGACATGGGGTTCATTACATGTCTCCCTCCCCCTGCTAACATCCTGTCTCCCTTTTCCCTGCATCTCATCTTCTGTCCCTCGTACACACTCTCTTTCCTTCATTCTCTCATTTTCTTTCTTTCTTTCCCTCTCTTGCCACACTTGTTCCTGGGGGAGGCAGTCATCTGGGGTGAGCCCTGGGGCTAATGCTGAGACCAATTTGTGTGGGCTTGGGCCAGCCCCCTTCTTCTTGGACCCCACTTCCTGCTGTCTCCATCAGGAGCTAAGGGAGTGGGGCAGCTCAAGTCTTTCAATAGGTTCTTGTCCCTTGCTGGCCAGGAGGGCTAAAAAGTGAGGAGGTGCCCCCTCCTCATAGCATGGCCCTAAGGTCATCATATCTCTGCTGGCCTTTATCATAGTAGATAACCAGAATGGGAAAACATTTCCCAGTCTGTTCTTGGAGCCCACAAAGCCCATAGCTATGTGCTTTGAACCACCGTCAGGCTCAGCATTTGCCTTGTCCCATCCTCGTCTGTCCACTCCAACTGCATACTGGGAAACTGTCTTGTGGCCACCTCTCTCCTGCTCATATGGTCTTCTTGGTAGACCAGCCCTGGGGTGGGGGGGATGGAGAGTGAAAGGTTCCTATCCTTGGAACCTGAATCAGACAAGGCCCTAAGCGATAGCTAGAGGGCTCTGAAAATCCAGTCCCTCTGCACCTGGCCACCTTTCTCTTTACCACTGAGCAACAGTTCCCAACATGCATTGCTTCTATTCTCAGCTGAGTGGGTGAGCCACATATTGTGTGCTTGGGTCTTCGGTCTCCACCTGCCATGTTGCTGCCTCAGTGTAGGGCATCTCTGGCTTGTGCTCACACAGATGACCTTTCCCTGTACACCTGAGACCTCAGATGGCTTTGCAGCTTTGGCTCTGGCTTTCGGCATCCTCTGTACTTGTGTGTTTTTGTGTGCCTTCTCTGCCCTCCCTGTCTGGGACAAGCTCTCCACTTCCACCCCTGCTGCATGGGTTGCTGTATATTCTACCCTAGAACGAGACTCTACCAGGCCCTGGGCTCGTCCCATCATGTGGGTCCATGCTTTCCCTCCAGCCTCCACCCCTGCACCTATGGAAAGCCCCCACTGCAGGCAGAAACTTTGCCTTACCAGTCAGGACTGGTACTTTCTGTACCCTTCCTCAGACTTGGGAGGCGTGAGAAGGCTGGGTAAAGGGGAGGCATCTCTGTGGCTGGGCCTTCTCCCAGAGAGGAGCCAGGCTTGGCCCACTTGGGGAGAAGGGGTGGCCTCCCCATCTGGGCATCTCCTCCTGTCCTCCACAGGGAAAGGGGACCTGCAGCCACAGCTGGACAATGCCCTCCAGGATGTAAATGACATGTACCTGCTCTTGGAGGAGACAGAGAAGCAAGCCGTGCGCCGGGCCCTGATTGAGGAGAGGGGTCGATTCTGCACCTTCATCACCTTCCTACAGCCTGTTGTGGTATGCACTACCGAGGGTAGGCTTTGGGGCAGGGGAGGAAAGAAAAATCCATGGGAGGAGTGAGAGTGTATTCTAAGATCCCTCCTCAAAACCTTCTCCTTAAAGCCTGGGCACAGAACTCTTCCCCACCATTGGGCATTTCCTTTCTGGTATGATTATAGAACGAGGGGTTCTGAGGAACTTAGCACTCTAGTGAATATAAGCTTCTGACTTGAATTGCACCGTTCCTTTCCTTTGTCTCTACAGCTCCTGGCTGGGAACTTAGACCAAGATAGCAAGGGCTAGATTAATTCATGTTGATTAGAGAGCTGCCATGTAGGGCACACCCAGACAACCATTTCCCAAGGATCTGAATACAGCACACTTATGGCAAAACCAGCTGTGAGCTCATGTGTTTTGAGTAGTTCAGGAGCCATTTCAGGATGTAGGTTAGGAGTTCTTAAACTTTAATGTGTCATGGATCCCTTTGACAACAGATGGAGGAAACCTGTGGACCCTTTGTCAGAATCACATTTTTAATTGAATAAAATAAAATACATAGAATTACAAAAGAAACCAATTAATATTGAAATGCAGTTACCAGAACATTTTCTTTTTACAAAAACAAACTCATGGACCACCCAGGCTAAGAACCCCTCTTGTAGGACATTAGGAGTTCTTAGTTCTGGACATTGATGTAAAGTTGTCCAGGGCTGCCAATGAAAGTTGGATCCTTTGAACATTCTGGTTTGGATTCATGGCAGACCAGAGAAGGAGCATGGTGTAGTGGATGGAGAGCTGGCCTCAGGCCCAGGAAGACCTGTGTTCAGGCTCAGCTGCTTGGTGTCTTAGACATGGATTTGAAGGTCAGGAACTGATGTTAGTGGTTCCTTCATCAATGAAGTCACAAGTCTAGTCCAAAACAAAGTCAAGGTTCCCATGTGTCCCTCTTAGCTCTATCTACCTACACACAGCACAAAGGAAATTGAGGGAGCTGCACTGTGAGCCTCAGTTTCTCTCATTATGTGAAATAGAGAATTGGCCATTTTACTGTTTTCTATCATGGACATAACTGTAGTCCAATCAAAATATAAAAGACAAGCCAAGACACTCCTGGAATCCATGGAAAACCCATTAGAAGTTCATTCTAAAAGTATAGACACCCAGCCCAGATAATTCCAGGGGCCCTCAGTGTCTCTAAAACTCTGAGTTTTGGGGGAAGGAGAGGAAACAGAATGCCAGGCCTCAGTACAATCTATCAACCTTGCACCATGAAGGAATCAGACTGGACCTAGGAGAGGGGTGCTCTGTCCCCTCTGTATTGGAATGCTGAAAGACAGAGCTCCCCTGAGGGCATGTATGATGATGACATTTGCTGACCTTCCTCCCTACCCAGAATGGAGAGATCACCATGTTGGGGGAGATCACCCACCTGCAAGGCATCATCGATGACCTGGTGGTGCTGACGGCCGAGCCCCACAAACTGCCCCCAGCTAGTGAGCAGGTGAGCGCTCTTTGGGGAGTGGGGGTGGCAGGTGGCCTGCACAGTGGCAAGAGGGGGTGGAGGGAAGACAGCTGGGAAAGATGTCTGGGAAGGACAGAGAAAGCCAGGCAGAGTATGGGTAAGGAGAAAGACAGAGTTTGCCCAGAGTGGCACTCTTAACTCTGGCCTGGGGGAGACAAGTTGCAGGTCCATTAAGGAAGGCTAATGTACAGCATGGTCAAAAATGAGCCCCCCAAGCTGCAGATATTCCAGGAGTTCAGAAAAGCATTGTGTGTATGACCATGGGGACAGAGAATGGGGAAAGACAAATCCCCAGAGCCTTGAGGCAACATGGACCTATAGTCTGGAGAAATCTGAGTTCAAAACTCACTTATGACATTTACTATGCCATATGACCACAGGTAGTACACATTCCATGTCTCTGAACCTCAAGTTTTCCTATGTGGAAAATGGAGCTTAATAATCCTCAAACCTACTCCTCTGGGTAATTGTGAGGGTCCAATGTGTGTAAAGTACTTTTGTGAGCCTTAAAGTGCTTTTATTTCAATATTTTCATGTACTAGAAAATGAGCTGTCCTTAAAGTCAGGCAGATCTGGATTCAAGTACCAACTCTGACAAATATTGTCTGTGTGACCCCAGGCAAGTCACTTGATGCCAGAGTTCAAAGCCACTCTCTAAGATCAATGGTTCTCAAAGTATAGTCTAGGGGATCCCTCTCCTCAAGGGTTCCTGTGATCCTTTCAGGGAGTATGCAGGATCAAAATTATTTTCATAATGATATCAAGATGTTTTCATTTCTAACATAGTAGATATGACTAATATAAATATAAGCTTTCTGGAGTCCTCAGTAATTTTTAAGAGTGTGAAAGGGTCCTGAGACCAAGAAGTTGTAGAGAAGGTGCTGGTCTACATTAGTACAGGGAATATTCTCTATGCTAATGAAATCGCTAGGTCCACTCTTTAGGGCTATTGTTATTATTACAGTGATAAAGCATGGTGGGGTTGCTCATAAAGTGGAAACACGGAAACAGGGTGAAGTGGGGATACTGAGTCATTCCACAGGGGGAGCTGCTCCTCCCTGTCTAGGGCCCAACCTGGAGAACTAAGACCAACCCCCTTCCACTAGATATAAGGAGCAATACAGATGCACTAAGGGCTGGAGGAATCCAACATCAAACTGTCCAAAAGAGTCTTCCTGGGATCCAAGGGATCCTGAAAAAGGCATGGGAGGTGGGATCTTTGACTTCCTAAATCACTGACAGCAGCTGCCCTGGTGGTGAAAGAGGCCTGCCTGGCTCTGGTGACCCTGGTCTCTGCCCCTCATTCAGGTGATCAAAGATCTGAAGGGCTCTGACTACAGCTGGTCATATCAGACTCCGCCATCTTCCCCCAGTAGCTCTGGCTCCAGAAAGTCCAGCATGTGTAGGTAAGTGTGTTTAACCAATGGTAGCTCTGGCCTCTGAGGCTTGGGGGGACAAGGGTTAGGGGGGCACAACTGTGAATTTTGAGGGCTTGACCCCACTTGGCTTTTCAATTGAAGCTTGCCCTAAATCAATTAATTTCCTTTGAGGCTCTACAAGGCACCTATGTTTACCAGGCAGAGGTTAAAGTGACTTGTCCACGGTCATCCAGCTAATAAGCATGAAAGGCAGGACTTGAACTTAGGGTTTCCTAAGGCCAGTGCTTGCTTTCTCCCCTGTGCCAGCTGCCTCTGGGACAGAGGACCAGTTTGAGAGTCAGGTGATAATGGCATTCGTCCAAATGTGCACAGACATATCTGGGTAATTGGTTGATTCCACTCCTTGCTTGGTGTCCTTACTTGAGTTTTGTATCCTTCCCCTGCCCAATCTTTTTTGAATTGGGATTGTAGAGGGAGCAGAAGGGGTCAGATTGATCGAACTTGGGCAGAACACCTGGTCCTGGCCCAGGGCCCCACAGAGTAAGACCCCTGGGAGTGACCTGCCCAATCCTTTCCCAGATTCTCCCCTCCATTCCCTCCCTGTCCTTGACAGTTCCGTGGCTCAGCTCCTCCTGTGTATGATGCCTGTGTCTCGGAACCTGTTGTCTTACACTGTCTTTTCCTTCCTTTGCCTCCCCCTCTCTCCTCCCCACCTTGGATTCTCCCTGGTCCTCCCTCCCTTGACCCCCATTGCCATTCTCCCCCCCTTTATTCCTTCCCCACCACACTTTTTCCCTCCCCCTCCCCTGCCATCCCCCTTCCCAGCAGTGGTAACAGTACAAAGGGTGGCGCCCCATGGCCTGGCGGGTCCCAAACATACTCACCCAGTTCCACCTATCGCTACCGCAGCCTGGCGCAGCCAGTTAACACCAGTACCCGCCTCTCCAGTGTCTCCTCCCATGACTCTGGCTTCATCTCCCAGGATGCCACATACTCCAAACCTCCATCACCAATGCCCTCGGACATCACCAGCCAGGTAAGGAGTGTTGAATTGGGAGGGCCAGGGCAGGGATGGGGCAAGTGGGGGAAGATCTGCCTCTCCTCTTATTTAGAGAAAGAGATCCCTGTAAAATTTCGGCTCTGCCTATTCACCAGCTGGGTGACTTAGGCACCTGTGACCCCCTCTAAAATTGAAAGTCCTTTTCAAACCCCTTTAGGCCTTCATTTTCTTATGTGTAGAGTGAAGGGGTTGGTCTAAAGTTCCTTCTAAATTTACCATGCTAAAATCGCTGCTGGGGAAAAGGTGCCAGCCTGAGATGTAATCCCAAAAGGATACAGGCTCCTCCTGGTGGCCAGTAGGATAACTGGTTCCCCAACCTTGACCACCTAGTCCATATAGATGTACCTTGAATTGGAGGCAAATGAATACTTTTGGCCCTGGGGCAGAGAAAACTTTGGTCAAGAAAGACAGCAAATCCAGGTCAAAGAGTTCTGGACTACAGAAAGCAAAAACAAAACTTAGGAAACAGTCTGGAAGATGGACGAGGGGGAGGAGAAATTAAGCTGATGCAGACTCCTGGAATCCTGAGAACCAATGCCATTGTAGGACGCCTTCTCCAGATGCTCCTCTCTGTGTCCGAAGATGGTGGTAGCAGTGGTCACAGCTAGCCCTTCCATGGGAGGCATGAGTTTAGGCCCTGCTAAGGAGAGAAGGCAGGCCAAGGGGAGGTCAACCTTTTTCTTCACCCATAGGCCATTGAGGGAGTCTCTGGAAAGACCAAAGCTGGGATGAACCAGGATCTACTGTTCCCAGGGACTCTCTTCTGCTTGCATGTTCTAGTTCTTGGCTAGGCTTAAATTAACCCTTTGCTGGCACTCAAACTGTCTCTACCTCAGAATGTGTTGATAACTCAGCAAAGTGGTCAAGTGGGGCAAAGGGAGCTGTTCTGTGTGTGTTTTTCGGGGAGAAGGGGAATCCTGGACAAGAGACAAAGCACTCAACTCTACATAGTCCTTATGAAATGCTAAAGCTTGACCCAAAGCCCAAATCTCTGGGCAGTGCTCTCCATTAAGGGCCCCTGTGCCTATGGGCCTACCCAGGATGCTTTGAGAGGTCAGGACAGAAAGACAGATACATAACTTCTTCCTATCCTCCTCTCAGAGACAGGGGTTCCCACCCACTGAGGTCTCCCACACAAGAGCAATGCCTGTCCTTTTCCGGCAAGTTCAGGGGTCCTGACCCTCCTGACGAAGAGGAACTCCAGCTCCTCAGGATGCAGAAGGACATAGCTGATGCTGGAATCTTTTTTGCTTGCCTATATCTATCTGTTAGCAGAGTTGTGGTTTATTTTTTTCAGTTAGGGAGGTGGATATGAGGGAGGTATACACTTTTTAATTAAAAAAAAATCAGTAAAGTAAAAGTTACATTTTTAAAAGATTAGAGGATGATGAATAATTTAAAGTGTCACAGGATAGGGGGGAGCCAATTAAGATAAGAGGACTCATACATATATTGTGTGGGTGTGCATAAAAGAGGCTCTGGGCCAGGGAGTGTATCTGCAGCATACATAAATTTAGAAAGAAGGGTATCTGTGACATCAGGGGTGAGTGCTTACTTGGGGATGGGTTCTTCTGGGCTGTGTTCTGTGTGTACATGGTGCTTGAGCTGTTCGGTTCACATGTGTATATGCATGCATGTGAGTGTGCATGTGTGTGTGTGTGTCTGTATATGTGACTTTCCCTCCTTGGGATAGTGTGTGTCAGGTGGAGTTTTTTGCTGTGGACTGTGGTCATGGCCCTGGAGCTCTGGGGGAAACACATCTGTGTGTATGTGTGTGTGCGTGTGTGTCTGTATATGTGACTTTCCCTCCTTGGGATAGTGTGTGTCAGGTGGAGTTTTTTGCTGTGGACTGTGGTCATGGCCCTGGAGCTCTGGGGGAAACACATCTGTGTGTATGTGTGTGTGCGTGTGTGTGTGCATGTGTGTGATCACGTGCTTGTCCCTGCTACCGCATGCCCTCACCCTAACCAGGTTTATTCTCTCCTCCTCCACTCTGCTGCCCTCCTCCTTCCTCTGCTCCGCTCTGCTCCTCTTGCTCTCCGCGTGTGTCTGTGGCGGATCGCTCCCGCTGGCTGCACCACAGAAGTCCTCCAGCTCGGCATCCTCTGAGGCTTCGGAAACCTGCCAGTCGGTTAGCGAGTGCAGCTCCCCCACCTCGGTCAGTGTTGCCTCCAAGGACAGGCAGGGCATGGGAAGGGAAAGGAAGGGCAGGAGAAGTCTGGAGCATCAGCGCTTCTATCCTCCCAGTGCTGCTCCTGGAGTAGATGCTCAGGGAAAGCTGTGTCCTCTTCCCCTCTTGCACTTAGATCAGCCCTCTTCCCCAGGGGTCAGTGGGACATAATGGGCAGGGAGGGCAGCCCCTTACCTCAACCAGGATGTGGTTACTGCATGCCATTCCCTCCATGCCTTCCCTCTCACTGCCATTAACCTATACTCAGGTCCTGCCCTGGGCTGCCTGGGGCCTACTTGTCCCATATCTCTCCCCTTCCCCTCTCCTGCCTATGTCTCAATTCATTGCTTTTTAGCCAGTTCTAGAAAGTTCTCCCCTGTTGCCAGGCCTTGTGAGAACTGAAACAGGAGGTGAGAATGAGCTAGGGAAATGGACAGGGAGGTGTTGAACTCCTAAGGAAACCCATGTCCCCAGTTCCTCTGGAACGGTCTCCCTCAGTAGCTCACCCCACTTCATCCCCCATCCTCTACATCAGCTGCAGGACAGGTGAACTGGATTCATCTTCCATATGGCCCAGCTTGGGGGATAAGGAGATCAGGCTGTGGTCCCTATACAGACTACTTGGACTTCCACCAGCTGACTGCCCTCTTCTTTTTGGTGATAGAGGATTGGTGGTGTGAGCTGTGTACTCTCACTTTCACCTCCTCAGCCCAAAAACAGGAAAGTTTTTTGGAGGGTTGGGGAGGGATTGGCAGTTTGAAAGTGGGTCATTCCCAGGGCCAGCACAGATGGAGGTTCTTTCTTGGAGCAAGTAGGGGAATAGCCAGCTTTGCCATGCCATGCCATCTTCTTGTTCTGACCTTGATCCTGCTGGTATAAGCCTGCCCACCTTCCTGTCACCCAATCTATATCTGTTCTCCCCACCTTCAGGATTGGTCCAAGGCTGGCCCATATGACCAGTCAGTGGCAACCACTCTACAGCGGAGGAAGGACCGAGTAGAGCATCTGAGGGAAGCAGAAGTGGGCCCAGGCAGCGGGAGCTATCCCAGCATTACTGGAGAAGAGACACCTCGACCCAGGATGTCCCCTGCAACCATTGCAGCCAAGGTATATCATCCCCTTAGGGGACAACATTGTGGAGGTGCCCTGAGACCAACACTGGACAGGCTTGGGAGCCAGGAGTCATCCTATACACAGCTTCTCCCTGGCTCCCCTTTCCTTTGCCCTGATCTAAGTGACTGGTACATGAGGGTCAGAGGTATGGGAAGTGCCACTCGGTAAGAACGTCCAGATACTTGGCTAAGGATAACCAAGCAGTGTGAGCAAGACATAAGAGATGGGAGTTTAGCAAGAGGACAATTTGAAGCAGTGATGGAAAAAGAAAGGGCACAGGATCAAAGTTCTTCTTTTTTTCAATTATAAAACATTTTTCCTCCCTTCTACCTCCTCCTTCCCTCTCCTCTCCCCCCAAAAAACTCACCCTCAAAACTAATAAGCAGAGTCAAACAAACTAATTCCAACACTGGCCATGTGCAAGAAAGGTGTATCTCAATCTCCACCTTGGTCCTTCTGTCAGGAGGTGGGTAGAAAGCTTCTTCATTGGTTCCGTGGAATCATGGTTGATCATTACATGGATTAGAATTTGTTGGGTTTTTGAAATGGTACATTTCATAGTGTTGATGTTAAAGTATAAATTGTTCTCCTGGTTCTTCTCACTTGACTCTGCATCAGTTCATACAAGTCTTCCCAAGTTTCTCTGAAACCATCCCCTATATCAATTCTTACAGCATAATAGTATTCCATTATATTCATTTGACCAAATCTGTTCAGTCATTCTTCAACTGATCAATACTCCCCCAAAGTTTTAAATGCCTGGATTTGGTCCCTTTAGAGGAACAGAGCAAAAAAATTACCTCATTGGAACTAAGGAGAAATATTTTAATTTGTGAGACAAAGGAGGGGGGGACACACTGTGGGGGAAAGCGAGGGGGAGGGACCATGCCATCAAGTGTGGATGCAGACCCTGTGACCAGAGTGTAGGAGGTAGGGGTGGGGTATAGACACAACCAGGGTTAGGGATATGATACCTACAGGTTGGCCCACCTTTTAGTTTTTGTGTTTGTCTTGACAGGCTCACCTTGACTCCATCTTTTCTACTCTTTTCAGCATGGTGAAGAGGTCTCTCCTGCCGCCAGTGACCTGGCCATGGTGCTGACGAGGGGCCTGAGCCTTGAGCACCAGAAGAGCAGTCGGGACTCCCTGCAATATTCAAGTGGCTATAGCACACAAACAACCACCCCCTCCTGCTCCGAGGACACCATCCCTTCTCAAGGTACTGCTCTGGGGCCATCGATGGGACTCTTAGAGCAGCAGGCATGTAGTAGCTAATAACAGGCACCATTTATCTAGCCCATTCAAGTTTGTTAAGTGCTTCATAAACATTGTCACATTCCATCTTCATGACAACCATGGGAAGTACATGCTATTATTAATTCTCATTTTACTGATGGGTAAACTGAAGCTGAGGGGGTTAAGTGACTTTGCCAGGGTCAGACAGCTACTAAGAGCCTGAGGATGGATTCAGGAAATGGAAGAAACATTGTATTTGATGGCAGAAGATATTAGGATCATAGACTTAGGAATGATACAGGTTATGTAGTCCCAATGCCCTCATTTTATAGATGAGATCTGTAGAATTGAGTAAGCCAGTCAAAAACCATTTATTCAACACCTGTGTGCCAGATACCTTGGTAAGCACTGGAGATACAAAGAAAAGAAAAGCTGTCTCTGCCTTCAAGGAGAAGACATTTTTTTAGTTTTTTCTCATAATTACTTTTTAATTTTAAATTTAAATACAAAATGAGAAAAGAAAAAAAAGCATTGCCATGTACACAGCTGACCATAAGAGAGGATTCATTATAAAATAATACGTTTTTGTTTCAAGAAAACCTGTATCATAAATACTACACATGGTTTTCAGAACTGCCCGTCTTTGCTTCTTTGTTGATTTTCTTTCATTTTGCGCTATGCATTTTTTACTTTATCTTTCCCTCCTCCCCTGCTAAAGAAGGCTACAATTAGGCATGGATAGATATACATATACATAGATATCTGTAAACGTGCACATATATAGTCATATACACTCATACACATATATGTAAGACAATACTGTGTTTATTTCTACCTTTCATCTGTTTCTCTGAAGGTAGATGGCATCTTTCTTCCTAAGTCCAAGCCTTTCCATGTTTTTCTAAATCATTTCCTACACCACAGCAATATTTCAACCCAATCACTTCTTACCTGAGAGATCATCTATGAAAGTTTTTTTCCCTATTTTCTGTATTCCTTCTATTCTTGGCTATATAAATTTTATTTATACAAGAAAAATTTAATATAAAATAATCTAAATTATCCTTTAATGTTTCCATAAAGCTTTCCCTTATAATATAGTTTAAGGTCTGATGCTAAGGAACAAATGTTCTAAAGGGAGTGATTTCCCCAAAGTTACAAAAGAAGCAAATGGTAGCCAAGGGCTTTGACTCCAAATCTAGTATATGTTCCACTATCCCCCTGGATTCAAATCTTGGTTCTGCTGTGACTTCAGGCAAGTTATTTGGTCTCAGTTTCTACATCTATAAAATGAGAGGCCCAGACTAGTAATAAGCTTTAAAATCTCTTCCAGTGTCAAATTCATAATCATATAAGGCAGAGGTTCTGAACTCTTTTTTATGTGTGCCGCAGATCCTTTGGCAATCTGGTGAAGTCTATGGACGCCTTCTCAGACTAATGTTTTTAAATACATTAAACAGGATTACTGAGGAAAATTATTATATTAAAAGGTAGTTATCAGAATTTTCTTAAAACAAATTCATGACCCCCAGATTAAAATATTTGGAGATGTTACCTTCTAAAGTGCAAACCCAAATAACAGATGGGGGAGAGGAATCAGTATCACGATGTGGATAGGATGTGATTCACAAGGTTCTTCTTGCTCTATCCATTCCCATGTGTTCTCTGCATAAGAAAAGCTTGGAATTCAGCTTTGTTTGCGGGTGAGGAGTTCTAAAGAATGCAGGGAGAAGCAGGTGAAGCACTGTCTCTCATATATTTATAGAACCCTTAAGTGGGAAGGAGGTGAAAAAATTCCTAGCCGCTGGCCCTACCCATAACACAGCATCTAATGCTGAAAAAATGTAAGACTTTTCCTAATATGTGCTGGAATGGGTGGAGAGGAAGCAATGAGGGAGTAGAGAGAAGGGGCTTTGTATATCTTCAGCACCTGGGACAGCAACTGCCTTCAGGTGTGTGTGCTCATGAATCATGATGCTGTCTTTCATGGGTGCCCCAGGTTCAGACTATGACTCCTACTCTGTGAACGGGGACGTGGAAGTCGAGGGGCAGAGTGAGTTCGACAAGTCTTCCACCATCCCCCGAAACAGCAACATTGCCCAGAATTACCGCCGGATGATCCAGACCAAGCGACCCGCCTCCACAGCTGGACTGCCAACAGGCATGGCCCTGCCTTCAGGAGCCCCGCCAGGTGTAGCCACCATCCGCCGCACACCCTCTACTAAGCCTTCGGTGCGCCGCACTCTCTCCAATGCTGGTCCCATCCCCATTCGCCCACCTATTGTTCCAGTGAAGACCCCCACGGTGCCCGATTCACCTGGTTACACAGGCCCCACCCGGGTGGGCAGCGAGGAGTGCGTCTTCTATGCTGATGACGCTTCTTCACCCCATGCACCTGATTTTGCTAAGGCCTCCCCCAAACGTCTGAGTCTCCCCAACACTGCGTGGGGCAGCACCTCACTGGAGGTGGCCAGCTACCCAGGAGCGGGACAGTCTCTCACAGCTGAGGAGGCTGAGGAGGAGCAGCAGCTAGCAGCCAATCGCCATAGCCTGGTGGAGAAGATTGGGGAGCTGGTGGCAGGAGCCCATGCTCTGGGAGAGGGGCAGTTTCCCTTTCCCACTACCCTATCCAGCGCCTCAGGGGAAGAGACGCCTATCCCACCCCCTGCTGCTTCGAGTGACCCTCCAGCTGAAGACATGCTGGTGGCCATTCGGCGTGGGGTGCGACTTCGAAGGACCATCACCAATGACAGATCTGCCCCCCGCATCTTGTGATGTTGCTGCCACCTCCCCGGCATCCCAAGTAAGGGAGCCATCAGGGTCTGAGCAGCTGGGGCCACATGAGAGAGGAGTTAGGAGAGAAAAACGATTGGGAGCCACATTAAATACAAAAGAAAAACTAAAGGAGAGAAAAAGAAAAGTTTTAAAAAAAATACAAGGCAAAGCCACTTTATGGATAGAGACACAGAACTTAGATTTAAAAATTTAAACAAGAAAAACCTTCTTTAACAAACCTTGGAAAGGTGGAGCCAATAGGCCTTGAACTCTCTTCTGGAGTCTCTTTCATACTTTGTCTCACCCCACTCTGGTCCTTTCTCTTCTCCTCATCTCCTTGCCACCCCTTGCCTTCTGCACATCTTGCCCCTCCCTAGTGAGCGGTGGGGAAAGGTGTCCCTGGCCAGCCATGAGTCAGGGAAGAGGCCCAGCCAGGCCTGAGATCCATAGCTCCACAGTTCCCCCAACACTAACACACGTGCACACACAGCCTCCTATAAAACAAGGACATGACCCATGGTCTTTTCTCAAACTCCGTTCCGTTCATCATCTCGTCCTCCAGCTGGGGCACTGGTACCTAGTCTGAGCCGCTGCTTGGTTCCTCCCTATCTTGTTCTTGACTTGCTCCTTGTTTTTTCCCTTCTTTCTCAATGTCTCTGCTCTCTGAATTAGCCATGATGGCAGGAAAGGGGGAACGCAAGGCCAGCAGTGCTTCAGAGAGACACGGGGCCCAACATGGCCAGGGACCACCAGGAGGCTTCAGGGCCTCACTTCGGAGTCACCAGGAGTCAACTGCTGCCTTGGCCTCTGTAGTGATAGGCAATATGGCCTCAGGAACAGGATCCCCTGGCACCAGGTATGTCAGAGGCGTGAGTAACCAGAAGCAGTCCTTGGACTGGCAGGGTCCTTTCTGGTCTATGCCTTCCTACCACTCATCAGATGTCTTGATGGACAGTTAGTTATTTCAGGTGGGGAAGGTGGGAGACTTGTAGGAGCTGAGGAAAACACTGGGAAAAGGAAAGCAATGTCCAGAGCGCTATGGAGAAACTCGGTCCATGGAAGTGGTTGGCAGTGTCTCTAAGGGAACCGGGTCTAATTTGAGCACCTTGTGACAGTAACTCTGGTGGCACTTTTGGGTCAGTTTCAGCCATCCTGTCACCCCAACCCAAGATTTGGGGTCAGGGGCTAGAGCTGTATAGAGGGTATGTGTGTAGGGAGGGGGTGGGGGTTATTTTGTTAATATAATAATAAAGTGAAGGCGATTATACCTGGGTGAAGATTGTATGTGTGAATGGGAGGTGTGACTGTGTGAGTGTGTGTTGTGTAAAAGTTGTATCTCTGCAGGTGAGTGTGTGTGTGTGTGTGTGTGTGTGTGTGCTGTGCACACGTGTGGCAGAAGCAGCTGAATTGTAGCCGTATGGGCCTTTGGCAGGAAAAGGGAAGTTGTATTTGTTGTTTAAAAGCCATGGAGTGGCTAATATTCTCTCCAGTGTCTGGAGTTTGGCCCAAATGATCGGAAGGGCCCGGGGGTCTAAGCTATAGACCCTTCGTGGCCCATGGCAGGGTTAGGGCGGTGAGGAAGGCAGGAGACAAAGGTGGGGTGATTATTGAAGATTGGCTTTGACCCTCTGTTGCCAGAGGAGATGCCATCCATGAAGACCCCACTGGCAGGCTCCAGCCTTCTAAGCCTGCGCCAGGAAGCAGCAGGGTAGTAGGGTGGGGGTGGCCTTGTCTGCCCCCATACAGTGCCAAAATATGTACCCTACTCTAGGGCAGAGGCCATGGAGAGAGTGGCTCCGGAAGCTTCCGCCTCTCCTCCCTCCCTTTGTTCCACCACTCCATGGTCTAAACAGGGTAAAAAGCATGTGAGATTAAGGTGAGAGGAGTGAGTCCTGTACCCAAGAGGACTCAGGCTGCAGGCCCATCACTGTCACCACCAGCTCCCAGAGACAGGGTGGTCAGTGAGCTTGGGAAAGCTGGTTTTTCCTTGTCTATACTGGTTAGGAATCCGTCTGAGCCTCCCTCCTCCACTGCCCTTTGCATTAGGAACCCAAAGACATCTTTCTTGTGCCATAAGATAAAGGGGTCTCTGGATTCATGGCAGGAAAACCAAATTCACCTGAATTCCCTCCCCTTTTCCGTTGGGCACTTCAAAGGATATTATCTATGTTGGGGGCACATTTTCTCAGGCTTCAGGGATGTCCTTTAAGCTTAGTCTCAAAAGCCACCTGAAGCTTTTCTGAGTTAGAAAGCATGAGGGCAGAGAGGGAGGCTGTACCAGGCTCAGCTCATGGGAGAGCACTGAGGTTGGAGATCGAGTGGTGGTGATGCTGAGTAGCATGTGAGGATGGCGAAGGGAGAGAGAGCAAAAGTTGCTCCTTGGGGCAGAGTGGCCAGTTCAGAAAGCATTGGGCAGGAGTTTGTTAGGCAGCTGGCATGATGGGCCATGTAAGCTGATGGTTTGCAGTGGTGTGGGTGTGGGGCGTGCTGAGGGTTCACAGCCAGTGAGTGTGATTGGGGTGGGAAGGGGTGGGCTGGTGTGTGTGCTGGGGGAGGGAGGGTGTAGAAGAGCAGTTTTTTGGTGTAAAATGATGGGAAGTGTAAGGGGTTCCTCTTCCTCTGTGCCTTCCCTTTTTCCCCTTACTCCTTTATATGCCAGGAAAGTCATTTGACTGCTTTTCAGGGACTTTGAGGGGCCTGTTTGGTCAGAGGATCCTTGCTATAGCCTGTGCAAAGGCCTGGCCCCAGCTCCAAACTATGTGTCCAAACATGCCGGAGTCCAAACACTCTGACCCACTGCCAGTGAGCATGTGTGGGTGTCAAGTTTTCCACTCTCACCCATTCCCCCATTTGACCAATAGAGTTAGGGGTGGCTCACTCCATGGCTGTGGGGCAGAATTATCCACTGGGGGGATTCCAGCTCTGACCTTGGCCTTGATTACTTTTCTATCATGGGTTCCCTCTTTGGGGTGTTCCATGCAAACAGAGAAAAAATATACCTATGGCCACCCCATTGCTTTTCTCCAAAATGTCCAGGAACACTCTTGTCCCTTGGTTAGGGACAACGGGAGCCTTCTGTAAGGCTTCAGGTGAGGGCTCTACTGGGAGGGCTGGCAAGATACTTAGAATGAATGCTCTTTCCTCATTTCACCTCCTAAGATAACCCTTCTCTTTCTCTTGCTCTTTGGCCTGCTTCAATCAGGAATAAGAAATACTCTTTCTTCCAGAAGGAAAAGGCCCCCATCACCCTCTGCATGCCATGCTTTCCTGAATCATTGAGATAAGATAAGCTAGAGGAGAAGGTGATGTGAGGGAAGGAGGAGGGGCAGGAGAGAATCAGGAAAGTCACAGGGCCTTTGAAGAAGCCCCCAGTACTCCTCCCTAGGCTGAGCCCATCATATCCCCATTCCCCTGGAAGCACCCCTGGTGTTGTATATAAAGCTCCAATTCTGCCCTTTTTTGTGGGCCCTAACCCAGCCCTGTCCTGTCATTAGTAATTAGTCATAACCACATAGGCCCTGGCCCGCCACCCTTCTCTGACTGGAGCCAACAATACCACCACATAGACAATTTTTTTTTTTTTAGTTTGGGGATTTGTTTGTTTTTATTTTTTCATTTTGTACAGAAAAATCCCTTTCAAAAGTGTCTTTCGACTGACGTAACTTTTCTGGTGCTGTTGTTAACCTCTTTCTTTTTTTAATTTATTTTCCCTTTTGCCCCATACTCTTGTCTTCCCTTTGGCTCCCCTTTCCTCACCTGCTCCCCAACCCCTCTACCTGGCCATTGTTCCTTTTCTTTTCGTTGGTTTGTTTGTTGGACTTTGGATAAATTATCCTCTTTCCCTCCTGCCCCACCATGATCCAGCCCTTGAGTTGAATAGTCACTGCTACAAGTAACAAACGCACTGTGAACACTCCAGTATTAATAAAAGCTGTACTGTAATGAATGATGCCTCTTCGAGACTCCTGCCTGGCTTCCTCTTACTCAGCTGCTCTCGCCTCCACCCATCCCTTTTCTTCCCTCTGCCTTACTCCATCCTGCGCCTTCCTCTAGGTAGATGGACACTTGCTCGATCCTGACTTCTTGGTATTATGCTCTCCGCTCCCATGAAAGGTATAGTGTCAGCTCACGGTGGGAACTACAAGAATCTAAAGCACCCAGCTAGAAAACAATTAGCTGTCCAGAAAAGGAATGGGTTATCTCAGAGGACTGCAACACCACCGATTGGGTGGTCATGAAAGGCCCTGAATCTGGCTAAGGCTGTTACCACTCATGCCAGTTCTCACCCAGCATTACCAGTTGCTGCTTTTATGAAAAAGGTATAGCTAGATTTGGTGGGATGGGGGATCATCCTGGCTCTCTGCAATATCCAAAGGCATCTGGAGCAGATAAAGCATTTATTCAGTATTTACTATGTGCCAGACACATTGGAACATTGGGAATATATGTATGTATACATCACACACACACACACATACAGATGCGTGCGCGCGCAAACCAAGAAACAAGATAGCTTCTGACCTTGAGGATTTTACATTCTAATGGGAGACTACATAAAGGGGTACTAGAAAGGGGTGAGGAGAATATTAGTACAGAGTCCTGGAGAGGAAGGAGCCTTGTGGCTTTGTTCCTGGCTAGATAAGACAAAAATCTGGGGGGTACAGGTGGAGCCAGGAGGAGGAGCCCAGGAGTGAAGCCCTGGAATTTCTAGAAGAGCATGATCAGGATGCTGAAAGGACTTTCAGTCCATGCCATATAAGATCAGTAGAAGGAACTAGAAAATGTTTAGCTTGGAGGGAAAAAACAACAACTTGGCATTGAGGGCCTGGGGGAGGGAGGAGAGAGAAGTTATAAAGACTCTCACAGACATCTTCAGGTATTTGGAAAGGTGTCTGCTGGAAAAAGGAATAGGCATCCTCTGCTTAGCCCCAGAGAATGGAAGAAGGAACATTCAATTAGTGACTGCAGAGAGGCAGATGTTGGGTGTCTGTCCTCTTGAGCTGTCCCCAAATGGAGTGGGCCCCAGAGCAGTGGATGAGAAGGGAACTTCTTTCCTTGATCTCCTTGACAAAGGGACACAAAGACACACAGCTTGTCAATCAGATAATAGGTATTAAGTGTCGGCTATGTGCCAGGCATTGTGTTAAGTACTGGGGATACAAAAAGGGGCAAAAGGCAGTCGCTCCCCTCAAGGAACTCACCATCTAATAATAGGAGACACAAGAAGCAAACAAATATGTACAAACAAGCTACGGACAGGAGAAATAGAGAAAGGAGCTAAAATGAAAAGAAGTTGGAAAGGCTTCCTGTAGAAGGTGGGAGTCTAGCTGGGACTTGAAGGAAGCCAGGGAAGGTAGCAGGTGGAGACCAGGAGGGAGAGCACTCTAGGAATGGGATCATCCAAAGAAAATGCCCAGAGCTGAGGAAGGGAGTGTTTTGTTCATGGAACAGCAAAGAGGTCAATGTCACTGCAGAGAAAGGTGTATCAAGGAGTGATGACTAAGAAGACTGGAAAGGCAGAAGGTGGCTAGGTCATGAAAGGCTTTGAATGCCAGAGGATTTTGCATTTGTTCTTAGAAGTGACCAGGAGCCACTGGAGTTTATTGAGTGACAGGGGAGATGAGCTGTGCTTTAGAAAAATTAGTTTGGTGGCTGAATAGTGAACAGATTGGAGTGGGGGAAAGATGTGAGGTAACAGTCCCATTCATAGTTATTGTAATAATCCAGGCATGAAGAGATGAGAGCCTGCACCAGAGTGGAGGCAGCATCAGAGGAGATAAATGGGAATATTTGAGAGATGATGCAAAGGTGAAATTGACAGACTTTGGCAACAGATTGGATATTGATGGGTGGTGAGGGGAAGAGGTGGTGAGGAGCCCATGATGACTCCTAGGTTGTGAGCTTGAGGGACTGGGAGCATGGTACTGCCCTCAACAGTAATAGGGAAATTAGATGAGTTGTTACAGACATACTGAGCTTAAGATATCCATTGGACATCCAGCTTGAGATGTCTAAAAATCCGTAAGAGATGTGAGATTCAGCAGAATGGAGCAAGATAGGTAGATTAGAGAATCGTCAGCATAAATGGTAATTAAATCCACTGGAGTTGATGAGATCACCATGTAAAGCAGTGTGGAGGGAGAAGGGAAAAGGACCTAGGATAGAATCCTGCAGGATGGCTACAGTTAGAAGGTGTGATCTGCAGTAGGATCTCAGAAGAGGTCAGGAGAGAAGAAAGCACCAAGGAAGAGAGTGATTACCAGTGTCAAAGGCTGAAGAGAAAGGTCAAAGAGAATAAGGATTTGGAAATTAGGAGATAATTGGTAACTGGAGAGAGGAGCTCTGGGGGAATGATAAGGTTGGAAGCTAGACTGTAAGGGGTTAAGAGTGAGAGGAAGGGGAGGCACCTCTTGCAGATGGCCTTTTTGAGGAGTTTAGCTACAAAGGTTAGAAGAGAAAGGGGGAGAAAGTTAGCAAGGATGGAAGGATTCAAGATGGGGGAGACACGGATATGTTTGTAGGCAGTAGAGAGGGGAGATTGAAAATAAGTGAGGATGGCAAAGGAGAGGGGAAAAAAGTCACAGGTAGAGGCCATTTCATCATATGACACAGGGGTGGACAACGGCAGGAGACTTGAGTGATGGGACATGAGAAGGCTCAAGCAAATGGCCTCCATTTTTTCTATAAAACATGAGGCAGGGTTCTCAGCTAAGAGAGTGGGGGAAGGGAATGTCTGGGGGGTTTGAGAAGGGAAGAGCTTAGATGAGATCATATCTGCCACACGGATATGCCACCCAGTGCCTGGCACAGAGCAGGCACCTTTGTAAACACCTGTTCCTTTTGTTGTTTGCTTGGCAGCCTTGTTTCGGCTCTGCTGAGGTTTTTCACCTCTGCAGGGAGAGGTTCTCATCCCTCTAAGGACGTGTGGATCAGGCTTTCCCCTCCAAATGTAAACACTTGGGCAAATGGATTGACTTCCAAAGGGATACCAAGGGTGTAACACCCACGCCAGCAGAGGAAACTCAAAACCCCAAGCAGCTGGATATGACCTGACAGAACTACTCCCCTCCCCCAGTGGTAGGTGAAGTTTAGCCTCCAGGAAGGCTCCCAGGCCCCCTCCTGAGTTAGTCTGCACCTGCCATGAGCATCATCTTGTCCTACTTGAAAGTTGGGGCAGGGGAATATGAAAAACTTTGGGGAGGGACAGGGGTCAGACCTTGGTAGGTAGAGGAAACATAGTATCATGGAAAGAACTCTGGATCTGGATTCAAAATTCCACCTGTCATTTTAACAACCTGTGTGGTCTGGGGGAAACACTTATAGCTTTCTAGGCCTCAGTTTCCCCATGTGCAAAATAAAAGGAGTTATACTAGATGATTCTGCCAGCTCCAAATATCTCTGATCCTATAAAAGGGCACTAAAGGAAAAACCCTCCTTTCCTGCCTGGCGGCTCGAAGTCTGGCAGAAGTCGATGGGACACAACTAAAAGAGGTCCAGAGGGACAGCACTGCACCCCCCACTCAGCTGCCTCATTTGGGTAAACAAAGTCACAAATCAATAAAATGAAAAACAAGTATTTAATAGAAAAAAAATTAAAGAAATGGAAAAGAATCAGCATGGCAAGACACGGCATTTTAATGCACCCCATTCCTCCTCCCCAGTCCCCAGGCTGTTGTCTCCAGTGGGGGCAGCCCCTTGCTCCAATCCCTAACCCCTACCCTCCCCCCCAGACACACACCACAATATGGCCACCTCAGAGCCCCGGGAAGATCTCAAAGGCCAAGGGAAGCAGCAGCCCCAGAAGCCAAGGAAACACTCCTCTCTGGGCCTCCTGGGAGCAGTCCTCAGGGCATGGGAGTCCTCAAAAAGCAGGGCCCTCAGTTTTTCTCCCTTCCCAAAAGAACTCCACCACCACCCCCCAACCCAGGTCCAAGGGCTTTCAGTGGGCCCCAAGCAAACTGTCCCAATGAGCTTCTCCACAAGCCTCTGAGAGGAGTCCTTCTAACCTCAGAACACTAGCACTCCCTTCATTCTATAGAATGTAGAGAGATCCTCCCAACTGCACAGCAGGGTCTTCCCCAGCAGTAGGGAGGCTCCCCAACCTCGAATTCTTCCCCTTCTCAGGCACCTCCCTGCTCTCATGAAATAGCACCCCAGGCCACCAGCTCAGAACATGCTGGTGGATCTTCCTTCCCTCTTAGCAACAGCTCTAAATTTCCCATGTTCCTTGACCCTGAGGAGCTCAAAGCACTAAAACATCCCCCTTCCTGCTTTTGGCCTCTGCCCTTGGAAGGGAGGCAGATGGCAGGGATGAATCTGACTTTTACTGAACCTGAAGGCACAGACTCAAATGGTAATTAATCTGGTTGCTCCCCTATCAGCCACTCCTCAGCTATATTAGCACTGACCACACATTCTGCCCCACCTCCACTGACTCAGCTCTCTTGGTACTGAGGAGCCCCTCACCTCTGCATTCTGCACTGGCAGGGGCCTGAGATCTGTTTCCCTACCATGAAGACAAGGACTAAAGCAGACAAGTGGGACAGGCCCATTCCATAGGTGGAGCCCTCTGCCCTGCTTACTGGAGCCCATGGGAAAGGGCTGAGGCCTGCCCACACCAACTCCAGTTGCTACAGGCTTCTGAGGCAAAAGGAAAAAAGAGAGAGAGAGACTAGGCTTGTGGGGATAAGTGAGTGAGAAGACAGCTGAGCTCATCTCTGGCACAAGACCTCCTCAGAAGGAAGAGGGTCTCCTTCTCTGAGCTGCTCCACAAGGGACTATTCCCAGGATGGGAATGGAGGTTGGGGGAATCCGAGGGCCTCCCTCCCAAATGCTGAGGTGAGAATTGCAGGTCTGAGACACTTGAGAGTCTAGGCTCAAGTGGTCCCACTGGGCTCCCAGAGCAGAGTCAAGGCTAGAAGGACTTGCTCAGGGTATAAAGCGCTCTTCCCCCATCTTAGCCTTCCCTGAAGGGGCAGCCTCCACCTGGGGGGGCCTCAGCTCTCTCTCCAAGACTAGGGATGTTTGGGCTTGTGAAGGATGGTAGAGCAGAGTGGCTGGGCCAGCACACTGGGGAGGGGGGTGGTGGCTGTGAGGCTGAGCTTGGGGGACCACGCAGTCTTCCCAGTTGCGAATGTTGCTCCCTTTACCTGTGAGAGAAGACAGAAATCAGGGAACCATGGTCCAAATCCCACTTCTCTCATTATGTATCTGCTCTAGACAAGTTACCTAACCTCAAAGAAGACCTCCACTGTCTCTTCCAGCCCTAGGTCTATGAGCCTATGATCTCTTGGGGCCTCAGTTTCATCTCTAGAATGATGGAGAGTATCATTAGATGATCTCCTTCTCAAAATCTACCCTCCAAGGAAAGCCACCGTCTCATTTCAAGTCTGTAAAAAGATGCCACTAGAATTAAAGGAATCTGTTCAAAATGTTGTGAATCTCTCCCAGGTGAGTACTACCTCTTAAGACATACATGGGAGAGTCAGAGAATTTTAAAAGGTGAAAGAGTAGCTAAACAATGCCTAAAAAGAAATGTTTATTAATGATGATGATGATGATACATAGGGCTGCAAAAGCTTAACACATGGTATGTCACTATGATCATCCAACCTCTTCCAATGAGGAAGGTCTACCACCTCAAGGCAGACCACTGTACTTAGGAACAGCTCCATGTTAGAAAGCTCTTCCAAACATCAAACCTAAATCATCCACTTTCTGGCTTCCACCCATTGTGCCTCAGTTGGCCCTCTGGAGCAAAAAAAAAAAAAGAAAAGCTCAAGTCTAACCCCAACATGAAAACCCTTCATAAACCAGAAGATATTGACCAGGTCCTCTGCCCTGAGTCTCCTTTTCTCCAAGCTAAACACTTCTAGTTCCCCAGGGTGTGTGTTTGTCCTTCGTTGCCAAAGAAGACCATGCCATCAGAGAAATAATGATATGACTTGCACTTGACTTTGTTTTGAATGAGGGAGGGCTGTGCAGGTCAGCAGCCTCACTTCTCCTCCAGAGCTATCTGAATCCAGTGATCAGATATTCATCAGGATGACTGGAGATGACCCAGGATGGGGCAGCTGGGGTTAAGTGACTTGCCCAAGGTTACATAGCTAGTGAGTGTCAAGTGTCTGAGGTGAGATTTGAACTCAGGTCCTCCTGACTCGTGCACTAGTGCTCTATCCACTGCATCACCTAGCTGCCCCAGAAAAGCACAGGACACATATTACATGTGGCATGTGGTACAGGAGAGGTGGGACATGTGTCAGCACTAAATAAACCTTGAACCAGGTCCTGAGGGCTCCCTCAGCACCTTGAAGCGACCCATCCTCCTCCTCCCTCTCACTCGTCCAGTCTCCCCCTGCCATCCTTACAGCATAAGCAGTAGAGTAGGTCCATAACTTTGTAGCAGTTGTCAAGAAGTGCCTTTGGCTTCACCAACTTTCGATCCCGGCCTGAATTTGCAAGAGTCAAGATTGTCTCCACCTGTGGGTCCACCTGCAGGTCCTAGAAGATAAACACTGAACCATCAAGACCTCTGTGTGAGATGGGAGCACCCCAGGGGCACCATGGTCCTTGGTGCTGGTCTTGACCATGCCTGCATTTGGTTCTGGGCACCTTGCTTAAAAATCAGTACCTAGGAGGGTAGCATAGCCAGAGGAGATGAAAGGACTTGAAAACATCAGACAGCAGAAGGGACTGGGATATTTAACCTAAAGACCAGCAGATCCACTGCCCCAAAGGGCATAATCTTCTGATACTTAAAAGGCCCATGAGGAAGAATCCCAGAAGCAGATGTCAAGGACCATTTAGTCCAAACCCTACCCTATCACAAGCTTGGAAGGAGGTAGAATCGGTAGATTAAAAATGGCAGAGGAGCAGGCAGCTTTGAAACCAAGTGTCCACCAACAACTCCTCCATACAGCAAACCCAACGGCTGCTCATTCAGTCACTGCTCAAAGGTCTCAAATGACAGGAAGCCCACTACTTTCCAAGGCGGAACATTCCACTCTGGGATAGCTCCAATGTTTAGTCAGTTTTTTCCTTACATCCAGTCTAGATTTTGCTTTGCAACCTCCACCCACTGTCCTCTAGGGCCAAGAAGAGTAGATCTGATGCCCATTCCATGTGGCAGCCCTTCAAATGGCTTATCTTGGAGAGAGCCACTCTTTCCTTCTCCAGAAAAAACATTCCCAATCCCTTCAATCAGTCCTACTATAGTAAGAACCTTCCTCTAGCATGGCCTACTGCCATCTTTGTAGCCCTCCTCTGAACACTCTCCAGTTTAATCTTTGTAGCCCTCCTCTGAACACTCTCCAGTTTATCAGTGCCCTTCTCAAAAAGAAACTCAGTACTTCATATGTCTGGCACACAGGAGGTGTTTAAATGCTTATTTCCTGACAGATATGGTTGGACCAGACAGCAGAACTGTTGCCTCTCTCCCCTAGACACTAAACCTCTCTTAATGGCACCCCTTTCCCTCAACCCTCTGGCAAAAAGGAGAGGAAGACAAACTAGTGGGGGAGTAATTTACCATTGCAATTTCCCGGGCATAGATCAGAAGTTCATATATTTCCTTAATATAATTCCAGGATGGGTGATTTTCCAATAGGACGTTCTGGATGACCTCCATAGTGTTACAATTCAGCGAGGCCCACAGGTACCGCAGATTTGGCTGACTCACCTCTGCCTGTTGCTGCAATGAACCAAGGGAAACACAGTAAAAAGCCTGAAAATTTATGAGTATTATGGAAACATGAGTTATTAGTGTTATCATCATTATCACAAATATAACTTGGCTTAGATCATGCCCCTCCAAACAATCACCTACTAAGTGCCAAGCTTCCCCTCCAGACAATGAAGAGAAAGGAGGGGGAGAGGGAGGGCAGGAAGGAAAGCAAAAGAAATCAACCCAGGCTGCCTGGCTGCACCTGGATTAATATCTAGCTGGTATAGATGTGTTATCTGATGTGGCTAACAAATTACATGAATATTATTTGTAGGTTGGAGATGAGGGGAAAGGTAGAGAGTTCCACTTGGGGCAGTTTCTGAATATAGGCCAGAGCCTACCCATTGGACTACCACTGAGCCTATTAAGAATGTTCACAAGAAGAGGTGCCTCTGGGAGGTAGTATGATTGATAATCCCTTTTCAACATTGCTTCCAGCTGAACTTTAATCCTGCATCCACACCAAACCTTGATTCGCTAAAACTGACACAGGCCTGCCCAGCCCCACCCAACGCTCTCAGATCTGGGTACAGGGAGCAGACCACAAGAGTCCAAGTATCACCAGCATACCTTTCTACCTATGTAGGACGTTTTCCTAGACATTTTCTAAGATTTCCACAAACTCATCCTCCCAAAGCAGAGAGACATGAGTAAAAGGCACATGTGCCTGGATGTGGAGGTTGTTAATTAAATATTTATTGAACTGAATTAGAAAGAAACCAGAAGAAATCCAAAGTACTTAAATCTAATGTTGTTCTAAAGGATCTGTGCACTGCTAAGGGGTGTTTAATATTTCCCAACATTACCTTCCTTGTTTGACTTCCAAAGATTGATGTAAGTGTCCATGATTTCTGTTTTGTTACAGAAAAGCACACTTACCTTTTACAAGACACAAAGTTTACCTTCCTTCCATTCTAAGGGTCCATTCTAACTGCAAGTTATCCACACCTGGGCAAAGTGTGATGCCTCTGACCCATGGGAACATCCCATCCCCTAACAAAATGAGGAGGACCTGATAAACACTTTCCAAAGGGCTCCTAGGGCCACCTTTCAAGGGGCAGAGTTGCTGAAAGAACTCCTATTGCAGGGCCATTGTCAAGGGGCAATGACTGGGCTACAGGAACTTATGCAGGGATACTGAAAATGCAGCAAGGCACATAACAGAATCTCTCCTGATATCTTTGGGGACAATAGGTTGGTTATCATTTGCTGAAATTAGAACTGGATGCATCACGAGATACACACAGCAGTGATGAATGGGTCAAGGTCAAACAAGAGGGTGGTCTTTAGGGGAAGCTTCCGTTAATCTGTCCTTGTCCTTGTGCAGTTCAACACGATAGTCCGTAACTTGTATGAAGAAAAAGATATCACAATGATTAAATTAGTTCATCACACAAGACTGGGAAGCATAGCTAACAACGAATGACAATCAGCATTCAAAAAGATCTTGATAAAGATGGGTCCAATCTGAATAGAAGACGTGTATTGGGGATAAATATAAAGTCTATCTGCTGGGTTCAAAATTCAATTGCATAGGGACAGGATAGGGGTTGTGATGAGGAAATTTTTGCCATCACTGGAGTCTGGTTGTGGGATCAGAGAACTACTAGACATCCCCACTGGCAGATTTTCAGATACCCTGGAGAAAATCAATGTGAATGGGCTCATGGGAAAGGGAGTTTCTTACCAGCCTCGTGATGTTGGCCAATCTGAGCACTCCCTCGTAGGGCACGCTGATCCTGTAATCAATGGGGAAATAGTGTTTCTGCAGACACAAGGAAGAAATACAAGATGAGAGGCATTCACAAGCCTACTATGTGCTAGGGCACTTTCTAGGGACTAGGGACTATTTTTTTTAATACAGGGTGGTGATTTCATTGACATAGGTAAGAAATTTTAACTTCTATAGGTATAAAATAGCTACTTCTCTGCAGTTCAAATAATTTTTGAAAAATTCAATTAATTTTTTTTCAATTAACAAAAATCTATGTTGTTTCTTCAACCCCTGTCCCGGTGGGGAAAAAAAAGAAAGTCAAAGTTCTTGTGACACCTATGTATAGTCAAGCCAGACAAAGTCAGGCATGAGCCATGTCCCACAGCATATGATCCCTGACTTAAGCATCCAAAGAGAGGTGCATGGCACATTTCATCACAGGTCCTCTAAAGACATGGTCGGCCCTTGGCACCAATCTTTCAAAGTTGTGTCTCTGCTATTGTCGTTTTGTATAGAAGTTCACATCATTCTGGACACTCCATGGGTCATACAATTGGTACATGTCAAGGGCAGGAATGGTCCAGAGGCCAACTCTCTTTTCATCTGCCTCTTTAGACGCAGGGGCTACAAAGACAAAAATGAAAAGACCCCTGCCGTCCAGGACTTACTTCTTTTGGAGACAAACAGTATTTATAACACTAAGTAAATACAAACTATATATAAAATACAGAGAAAGTAATTTTGTGGAAGGAGGATGGAGAAAAAAGGTACTTTTCAGGACCTAAGCACAGTTTTATAGACTGTAGCCAGAAATCATATGCAAATATATTAAATAGATAGTAGATAAGGCACCCACTATATGCAGGCATGATATTAGGGGTCAAAAATAAATAAAAAGATGAAATAAATTTTAAAAATGAAATAATTCTTACTCCCAAAAAGCTGACAAAAGACAACAGTTTTGCTGAATTTTGAAGGAGATTCTTGGAGGGAGAAATGAGACACAGCCTGGGTCAAGGCCCAAGACCATGGATGGAGGGTCACATGTGACGAACAGAAAGAAGACAAATCTGGCTGAGTCTTAGACAGTGTAAGAGGAACCCTGAAGAGGGTAAGCTGGGGCCAGGTGGGGAAGGGTTAACCAACCAAGAAATTTGTATTTGATCCTAGAGGTAATAGGGAGCCAGCAGAGTTTGCCAAGCAGGAGAATGCTAAACCTTTCAGAAAATCACTTTGGCAATTTTGTGGTGGATAGATTAAAGAGGGCAAGGACATGAGGCAACACAGCCAATCTGGAGGCCACTGCAAGAGTCCAGGTGAGAGGCGATGGGGGCTTCAACGAAGACAGTGGCCATGAAAGTCGAGCAAAGGGGATGGTGCGCAAGATGATGTGGAGACAGAAATGATAAGAGGAGCTAAGTTGGGTGGATAAGTGGGGTAAAGGAGAGTGAAGAGTTTGGAAGGACTGAGGAACTAGAAGGATGCCCAGGTGCCCTCAAAAAAAAGGGGAAGTTCAGAAGAGGATTGTGTTTGGAGGAGAAAGACAATGGGTCCTGTTCTTGGCCATGTTGAATTGAAATACCTACAGGACCTCTCATTTGAAATGTCCAATGGTCTGTTTGGAGATCAAGGACTAGAGATCGGGAGAGACTCAGGCTGGGAGTCATCCTCATAGAGAGCATAACGGGAGCTGAAAAGTTCATCCAGTGAAAGAGTAGAGAATGAGAAAAAGAGGCCAGTACGGGGTTGGGGCATATCTAGAGTTATGTTCTATGAAATGAATAATGATATAGCAAAATAAGTGGCAAGGAAAGGGAAGAGAAGGAAAGGATGGAAGGAGGGAGGGAGGAATTGGAAGAAAGGGAGGAAGGGAAAAAAGGAAGGAAGGAAGGAAGGAAGGAAGGAAGGAAGGAAGGAAGGAAGGAAGGAAGGAAGGAAGGAAGGAAGGAAAGGATTTATTAAGCACCTACTATGTGTCAGGCATTGGGCTAAGCACTTTAAATTTAATTATCTCATTTGATAGGTAGAGAATTAAGAGAGAGCAAGGTCACAACAACCTAGAAAAGAGAGAGAGAGAGTATCCAGGAGAAGGTGGTCAATGCTGCAGAGAAATTAAGAAGGATAAGGATTGAGAAAAGGCTGTAAGAGTTAGCAATTAAGAAACCTTGGTTACAGCTGGTTCAGTTGAGGTTAGAAGCCATATTACAAAAGGCTGGGAAGCAAGAAGACAAGACTTGGAAGGAATGAGAGAAGCCAGTTTTTTCTAGGAGTCTGACTGAGGAAAGGAGGTAAGATATAAAACTATATCTTGAGGGCAGAGTAGAGTCTGGTGAGGTTTGGGGTTTTGTTTTGGGGGCATGTTTGTAGGTAGCAGGGAAGGAGCCAGTAGATAATTCAAGATCTATTCTTGAGCAGAGACTCAAGACTACAGAGAGGAAGGTAATTTGCCAGAACACGGGAGGAGATGGGACAGCTAAATACATGTAGAAGGGTTGGTCTTGAAGGGGAGAAAGGCTAACTGTCTGTCATACAAATAAATGAAAAGAAGATGCAAGATGATGTCAAGGGGTTGTGAAATCTAAAGAGAGAAAGAGGAAACTTGTGACTAATGGCTTATTTTCTCAGGAAAGCATCAAGCAGGTCTTCGGCTTCCAAAATGACTTGAGGAGAGAAGGTTTGGATCAGATATTGGGAGGAGTGAGCTAGAGAATGAAGGAGACTGGAGTAAAAAGTTTGGTTACCTTGCTCCGGTGAGGGCCTAGATGGCATCAGATAACATACACTGTTAGTGGACCTTGTCAGTCCAGCTGTGTGACTCCCTTCAGCAACATGTGAGCAGGAGCAGATCAGGCAGGTGGTGAGAGACACCCAGAGGTAGGTTTGTGGAAGCATGAAAAATATGGAACAAAAACGCAGTGGGATCCGAGAGCAGAGGGCTGTGGACATATGACCTGGTCAACAAAGGTTCAAGTTTGAAAAGGGAGGAGAGTAAAGCCATGGCAAGGGTGATGGGTGGTGATGGTGAAGACCAAAAATAATAGCTTTGTAAGACAAATGAGACATAGGGAGAGTTGGAATGATGGGAGATTAAGAACAGATAAAGAAATTTCAGAGTTCTCGAAGTGGAGGATGATGAGGTGAAGGGTGTGGCCATCATTTGACCTAGACCAATAGATAACAGCCAGCAGGAGTTGGATTGGGGGATAAATGTGGACAGAGAGAACCTCAAAGGAGGAGGGGCTGATGGATGGACAACAGCAGCACAGGGAGAGGATGGAAGTAGCAGTGGCGAGCAAGGAGTATTCTAACAAGGAGTAGGGTGTTGGCAAGACAAGAGGAAAACTGATACTGGAAAGGATGTCTGGATACTGGATATTGGAAAGGATCTGGCATAATTGGGGTAGGGGGGGAGAAGCAGAGGGGAGGCTAGGGCTCTAAGAATACCAGAAGAAGCCCAAAAGGAAGAGAAGGTTCTTAGATATTTGCATCCTAGCATGATACAGTGAACAGAGACCTGGCCTCAGGTCCAGAAAGACCTGAATTCAAATCCTGCCTCTGACACATTTAAAATTGTGAACCTGGACAAGTCACCTACTTCCTCAATGTTCAAGACAGCTCTGTCAGACCTGAAGTCAAAGAGAAGATGCCAGCATGCATTAGTAGTAGAGTTTTCTCACCAGAGAGTACCCAGGCATTCACAGATCCAATCCTTATTCCTATCCATATACTCCACGAGTGACAGTGAAGAGTTACATGTGTATCCCATGAGAAGCAACAAGCTATATTGGATGGAAGGTTGGCTCTGGGGTCGGAAAGACCTTGGTTTAAGTCTCATCTCTGATACATAATGCCTGGGGTAAGTCACAACCTCCCAATCCCCCAGGCAGCTCTAAGTCACCCACAAATCTGCGCGTAATTCTCCAAAGATGACCAAACAGACTAGTTTCTGGAATCTTCAGCATTCTTGCAGAGATCCAGAAAAGCAGCAAAGAGGCTTCCTGGAGTCAAGTTTTGAATCACAAAGTAAGTGGGATAGTATAGCCTAGCAACTAGAACAGCCCACCTATACCTCCATTAAGGATTCTTAGCAAGAATAACACTAGGTGTGAAAACACCACCAGGTGTGAAAACACCACAAGGGAACCAGCTGCTACAGTAACTATAAAAGAGTATAGCCCTATTCCGTTTTAGCTTTTGTTTCCTTGGAATAGTTTTTGTTACATAGTTAATATATCTTTGTCTCACTGCCAAGAGGCTGGGGAGGAGAATTCCAGGATGGCCAGCGGGGCAGGGAAGGAAACCGGAGTTTCCAGCCTCTGGTTGTTTTTGTGTGAGCACAAATAATTCCAAGACTGGGTCTGCCTTACTACATCCATGGGGGCCAGCTCCCACTGCCTTGACCTGTCTCTGGCCACTGGACCCAGATAGTCCTGGAGGAGAAAGTGAGGCTGGTGACTTTGCACAGCCCTCCCTCACTTAAATCCAATTCACGTGCAAGTCCTGGCATCATCTTCCTGATGTCATTGTCCTCTTCAAGAATAAAGACCAAACAATAACAATTATCTCTCTATTGGAAGAGCCAGAAGGAAGACCCAGGGATGGACAGCTCAGGGTGATGACTGCGTGCAGATGCCTGCTCCACCAGTCAAGTCAGGGCCCTTGGTGCCTGGGGAGCTGCCTGCAGAGAGAACAGGTTGGACCCACAGACTCACCATATACCGGAGCCGATTCTTGTACTGCAGCTTGTCTCGGAGGCTCCCAGTGATGGCACACGCTTTGGTCTGGGCCTCCAGGCCCTCACTCACCGCAACAGTGCCAAGGTAAAAACAGAGAACTGAAAATCACAAACACAAGGGCACTCAGAGGAAGGTCAGTCCCTTCAAACGTCTGCTCTGCTTCCAGATGCTCCTGGCAATGAAGAAGGTCTTGGGGAGGGTCTCTGGGATCCAGTCTCAACCAGAATACAGAGAGCAATAACTATAAACAATAATGATCATTTACATTCAGCTATTCCACCTACATGGGAGGTGAAGCCCAGTGGATAGAGCATTGGGCCTGGAGTTAGGAAGACCCAGGTTAAAATCGGCCTCAGACATTTCCTAGCTGTGTGATCCTGGGTGAGCCATTTAATCTCTGTTTGCCTTAGTAACTGTAAAATAAGGAAAATAACAGCACCTTTCTCCCTGAGTGGTGAGAGTCCAATGAGATAATATTTGTAAAGCACTTAGCACAGAGCTTGGCACATAGTAGGTGCTTTATAAATGCTTCTTCCCTTCTTCACCATTGTCTTGTTTGAGCTTTCACCAGTTGTATAAGGTAGACACTACAAGTCTTATTCTCTCGCTTTAGAGGGGAAGACTCAGGGGAATTAAGAGACTTAATGGTCCTACATCTAGCAAGTGTCAGAAGTGAGATTTGAACCCTGGTCTTAATGTGCCCAGGCCAGCACTTTTTTCAGTATAGCTGAAGTGCTGGGGACACACACACTCATCAAGGCAGTCATCAGCTGCTTCTAGACCATAGGTCCTGGCAGGTCTGTCTCTCTAAAGATGGCTTTGTCTAGTTCCTGGCTACCAAGGCAAATCACATCAGGCGCAGCTGTGTAAAGTCTACACTACCTTCCTTCCCCACGTACTCTTTAACTTATGGGTTTGTGGGGTAGAAACTCAGGTTTAAGGAGGATCGCTATTATTCTCATCCACACAGTAGTACATCTACTCTACTCCAGCATAGGAAGTGGGACAGATCCCTTCCAAGGACCAGACTCTTAGGAATTTTGCCTCCAGGCTGGATATGATCACTTTTCAAGTCTGGGCAGGATGGGAGTCGGCAGAAGGAAAGTCTAGCTTCAGCCCTACCATGACCTGTTGGCTTGCCCATGGCCGTTCCCTTTTTTGTCGTGTGGCTCATTTTCCATCTAAGGAAGCCTGTGAGAAGAATCTCTGAAACCTAAGATTTCACAAGGTTGACTCTCTGGTACTCTGAGGGCCCTCTTGGCAGGGCTGGTCCTCAGCAAAATGAGACAAAGTCTTTGTGTTTACAGGAATTTTTTCACCCATCCCTGTTCTTCCCTGTCCCCAGGGGCCTAATTGGCAAACTTCCCACTAAGGTGTTAGCAAATAATGACCTCTCAGCAATACCTGTGTTTTAATTGTGGGGGGGTGGGGGGGGGTGCCATGCAGCAGGTGTGGTTAGAAAGGTTCATTCAAAGGAATGAATCTAATGGGAAAATGTTCAGCACCAGAACAGGACTGTGTGGGATGGGGAAAGGTGCCATATCCAGTGCTTTTCAAATCATCACTCATGTAACCCACCCCACCTAGGGCAGCTAAGTGGCACAGCAGATAGAGCACTGGGCTTGAAATCAGGAAGACTCATCTTCCTAAGTTCAAATCTGACCTCAGACACTTACTTAGCTGTGCGACCCTGGGAAAGTCGCTTAACCCTGTTTCAGTCGCCTCATCTGGAGGAAAGGAAATTGCAAACCATTTAAGTATCTTTGCCAGAAAAAACCCAAATGGGGTCACAAAGAGTTGGACACAACTCAATGACTAACCCAGATATCTACTGCAGGTTTGTCCCTACCTTTCATCATTTTATGCCATTTCTGGAACCTCTTTTTTATTTCTATTCACAGACTTTTGCCCCAGATTCGCTCCCAAATTTAATAGTATTTATCAATATCTGCCTTCCTTCCAAGAAACTTTTCTCCCTCTATCTGCCCCGAGTGCCTACTCTTTGCCACCTCCACCCCACTGAATTCTAAACATCTTCCTTTTGATAGCAACCTCCCTCCCTAGGTACAAGGTTTGGAGGCCCCTTCTCCCCACCTTTGAGTCACCCAGACTGAGGGCTACACCACTACCCCTCACTACCACTCCCCCCCAAACTCTCTGCAATTACCCTGTGTTTACCTGGCAGATATTTTGAAATTATTTATCTGTGTATATATTTCCCCCAACAGAATATAAACTCTCTGTCCTTGTATTCCCAGCACCTGGCATACAGCAAGTGTAGAATCAATATTTGTTGAATGAATTTATGAAAATTAATACCCTGGGGGACCCTTAGAAGGACAAATCCTATAAGCTATCAGAGCTAGCCCTCTTAAAGTTCCACACCAATATGAGACTTATTGCTATAAGACACTGACTTGTCACCCCACCCCTCTCTTCTCCAATATGCTAATGAATAGTAATAATAGGTAGTTTTTATATAACATTTTAAGGTTCATAAAATGCTTTACATCCATTATGTCATTTGACCCTTGCGGTCCTATGAAATCTATACTATTATCCCCATTTTAGAGATGAGGAAAGTGAGGCTGACAGATGTTGAGTGATAACTTGCCCAGAGTCATGCTACTAACTAATATCTAAAGGAGGATTTGAACTCAAGTCTTCCTGAGTTCAAGTCCAACATTTTACTCCACCACACCATGTGGAGGTGTTTAAGGAACCACTGCCAATGGCTTTGGTTGGGGTTTTTTGGAGGGTTTGTTTTGTTTTGTTTTTCAAAGTGTAGTCTGCCAAACCTTGCAAACTTCTCAAGCTTTACCACTGGGGGTCATTACAAGTCCAAGAAACACTTCCTGTATTAAGTGAGAGGGATGTGATTTCCCAAGCTTTTCTGAAGCTAGCTAAAAAATCCTTTCCAAACTGAATGGAAGCAGCTGGGTGGCTCCCTCAGCCTCACCCCCACTGCTAAGAGATAGATATAATCTACTTTTTCCCATTCATTTTCCCGGACAGTCAGTCAACAAGAACCTACTATGCACTGGGCACTGTGCTGAGCACAGGGGATTCAAAAAAAGGAAAAGCAAAGTTCCTGCCCTCAAGGAGCTCATAGTCTAATGGGGAGACAATGTGAAAACAAGCTACATATGGGATAACGTGGAAATAATCCATAGAAGAAAGGCACTAAGATGAGGGAGAACCAGGCAAAGGTGGGATTTTAGCTAGGACCTGAAAACCAGGGAAACCAAGAGATAGAGATGAGGAGGGAAAGTGATCCAGATAGAGAAGATACCTTGAGTTAGGAGATGGAATGTTAGGTTCAAGGAAGAGCAAAAGAGGCCAATGTCTCAGGTAAGTTAAAGGAAAGGAAAACTGGAAAGGTGGGAAGGGGTCAGAAGTCAAAAGGATGATATCTATGGGTCCTAGAGTCATCAGAGGAGGCTTCTGGGAGAAGACTCTATTTGAATGGGGCCTTGGAGAATGTGTACAATTTGGCTAGGCAATGAGGAGGATAATCAGGAGACCCAGGGGTCTGGTCCCATCTCTACCCCTAACTCATTAGAAAGTTATTTCACTTCTCCAGGCCTCAGTTTCCTCCTATGTAATAATAACTACTGACATTTATATGGCCTTTTCACAATAACCCTGTGTATGGAGTATTACTATAATCTTCATTTTGCAAATGAGGAAAACAGGATCAGAGAAGTTAAACGACATGCCTACATCACATAGTATTAGACAAGATTCGAACCCACATCTCCGTGCCTCCAAGGCCAGAGCATTATCTACCATGTAGTTCGACCTAATCTAACTGAAGAAGCCCCCAAAGAGGAGATTTCCTCTAAGGTCTCTCCTACTTCCAACGGTCTTGTGATTCTACTCAAGCCCCCATGAATTTGTCCCTTCTCTGAACTCCTATGTCTACATCATGGGACCTTTCCATCTGACTTGCAGCTGAACCTTCCTCTGTGTTATCTTCCCCAGGCTTTATTTGTCTTGTTTTTCCATCTGCATCTCCAGTGCCAGAAAAAGCACTTAACAAATGCTTTATTCATTCATATCACACAGTCCAGAATTTAGAATATGGGGCTGATTGATGATTACTGATAAAAGTTTGAGACACAATTTGTTTCTCCTTATCACAAGTCCCAGGCAGGCAGATTTCCTCCCATCCCTTCATCTGTGCCTTCCATCCTGTTTCAATACACTTCCTGCCTTTCCCTTTATCTATATTCTCCTTCTCCCTTAAAGCACAGATCATTTAATGCTCTTAATTTAAAATAAGAAGTTTTCAATCTGTCATATTTTTCCCAATCTACTATTTTGCTCTTTAATTTATCAGTTTATTATCCAAAAAGTCTAATTTTAATGTAATCAAGAACAGAAAAATATCAACTCTTCTTTTAACTGGGATAAATGGGATAAATAAATTCCATTTTTTCTCAGAATTTTTCTTTTTTTTTTAATGTTTAAGTCCCTCATTCAGCTGGAATTCAGCAAGATGTACGGTGTTGGTCCAAAGCCTTTTCCTACCAAGCTCTCAATTTTCTCAAGTTTATTTATAAAATGATTAATTCTTTCCCTAATTTTTATTTTCTAAAAGTTTGTCAGTGATCTTTTGACTTTATCATCTTACCTTTTAAAGTTATTCCAATAAATAACAAATGACCCCCTTTCTTCAAAAATATGAGTTCCAAAGAGCAGCAGCCGTGATTGTGAATGGCTCCACCCTCCCTCACCCCCAGCGCCCTGCAGGGCTCCAGTCACCAGCTGACACTATAGGCTCCTACATATGAACATTTCCCAGAAACTAGGGCAGATAGCCCGTCACTCTCAGGCTTTCATATATGTAATGCTGCCTCGAAGCCACTGAAATGCCAGCAGATCCATTGGGCAGGTACAGAAAACACAATTGCTAATTAGAGATCTGTTCCTACATGGTCATTGCCTTAAGAAATAAAAAGGGAAATGACAAGTCATGGGCAGGATGGCTGCTGCTCTGGCCCCCAGTCTCATTATCTGGAGCTAGGAAACCAAAGCTGATGTCTAAGGCACTGAACCCTGCCCCCGCCTCTCTAAATCCTGACCTCTCAGCTTCCCTGCCCTGGTGGAGGGGGAGCCCTCCTGCTTCACATCCAACCCCCAATTTAAGAGAAGTCAAACTGCAGGCACCAGGCTGGAAAGGCAGCTGGCATTCACTATTGCTATTCTAGACTGGAGGGAGGAGGGTTCTAGACTCACAATTTCATCAACAAGGGGAATTCCTGTTCTCAAAATCCCCTCCCCTTAGGTGGAGTAGCAACTGCTTTGTAACCTATAGTCTGAGAAAAAATTTTTTTGAGGGGGGCACTACTGAGAGACTCCTGGTCATACACAATAATACACACCAAGGGCTGCCCTGGAACCCAAGTGTTTCTGCCTCCAAGCCTGCTGCTATATCCACTACGCCAATACTGCCATCGGGTAAAAAGAGATTCTGGCTAAAATGGGATGCCCAGTCACTTTGGGCCTGAAGCGTCACTGCCTAGGCATTCAGAGAGACTCTTTGGAAAGGTTCAGGAGCGATAGGAAAGTCAGTTTCACTGTGGTTATCACTGTTATTGCTTCTCTGGCTTAGTGAAGTTTCGAACAGATAAGGTCCTGGGACAAGCTGCTGTCCCCAGAGTCTTCTTGATTTATCCTTGTCATTTTTTTATTCTATTTATCATCACCAAAGCTAAAAATGACCTTCACGCTGAACAATACATACAGGCATCACTGCTATGTCCTATTTCTGTCCTCCTTCATGGTGGAAAAGAAACAATGTGCTGTGTCCTAAATATGCCAGAATGTCTTCATGACAGCCTGTGCCTTCCCCAAAGAGTTCATGAAATATTGGAATACTTTTCAAAAAAAAAAAAATGGGCATTTGGGAAGGGTAAGGGGAGGGGCAATGCTAGATAATCATTCTCTTTTCTCTTTTTAAAGATAATCATTTTCAAAAGAGATATCCCCAACCTTACAGTAACCCTCAAGGAAACTAGAAATACTCTTCCCTGCCTACCTCATTCCCTTATTTTTCTCTCCACTGCTACAAATAGAAGGCAGATGCTGCTTCCTGATCTCACTGAATCCTTTCCAGCCATCCCCAAGCATCATCCCAGGAAGTGCCCCACCCCCACTGCTAACCCTTTCCCCACCCCCACCAACAAACATGAGGCTCAGGCAGAAAGTACACAGGCTCCCCAGGCAGGGCCAAGGGTTAGGTATCTCAACTTCACATATGTTTTAAAAAAAAAAAAAAGACCAACAACAACCCCAGAGTGCTACGGTTACCATGGTTACCACTAGCCCCCGGCTTAACCAGAATTTTGGCTGGCTCCAGGCCCAGGCCATCCTACTCACAAAGTCTTAGGTATCCACCACGGGGCATGTTGGTCAGCTGGGTCCAGGCAGTGAGCGAAGGCAGCCTCTCCCCCCAGTGGCCAGAATGCCAAGAAGAAAAGGGCTTAGCTTACATGGCTACAATCTCCCCATGGGCAGGCACAAAGCCCTTGCTGAGAGAGAGGGGCAAAATCCAGATAACGGCCCCAACCAATGTCAGGGGGCAGAAGTAGAGGGAGTGAGGGGGAATGTCGTGGGCCTGCTGTGACCTTCTTCTACCCTGATCTCCTCCTCTGTGTGGGCTGCCCTTGGCCCCAGATGCACATCCTATCCTTCAGCCTTCCTTAGCAGGAAAGGCCAACCCCAGCCAGGCAAACTGGAGTTCTGCTTCAGGAGAGAAGACAGGATCCCTCCAAACTCCCAGAGTCCAATCAAAATCTGGTGGTAGTTTTAGGTTTCTCCTTTTACGGCTGCTCAGTGTTAAGCCTGTTCCTGGGAAGAGAAAAGAGGAAAGAAACATGTTATATAAGAACAGTTGGCCTGTCAGGGCAACTATATCCATTAAACATCTAATATTTGCAGGGCACATTGCTAAGTGTTCTAGGATGGTAACAAGAAGGGGAAGGAGAATTTGTTCTGTGGCTACTATGTGCCAGGCATTGTGCTAGCTGCTTTACAAATATCTCATTTAACCCTTATACCAACCCTGCAAGGATAGATGCTATTATTTTCTCCAATTTACAATTCAAGCAACTGAGGAAAATGGAGTTAAGTGACTTGCTCAGGGTCACAGAGCTAATAAGTATCTGAACTCGGGTCATCCTGCTCAGGCCCAGCAGCCTACATAGGTCTTTTTTTTTTTAAATATAAATTTATTTATTTAACTTTTTACATTCATTTTCACAAAATTTTGGGTTCTAAATTTTCTCCCCATTTATCCCCTCCCCCCAGCCCAACACACTGAGCATTCTAATTTTCCCTATCACCAATCTTCCCTCTCTTCTATCATCCCTCCCTTCTCTTGTCCCCATCTTCTCCTTTGTCCTGTAGGGCCAGATGACTTTCTATTCCCCATTAACTGTATTTCTTATTTCCTAGTAGCAAGAACAATACTCAACAGTTGTTCCTAAAACTTTGAGTTCCAAATTCTCCCCATCCCTCCCTCCCCACCCATTCCCTTTGGGAAGGCAGGCAATTCAATATAGGCCATATCTGTGTAGTTTTGCAAATGACTTCGATAACAGTCGTGTTCTATAAGACTAACTGTATTTCCCTCCATCTTATTCTGCCCCCAATTTGTTTCTATTCTGTCTTTTGATCCTGTCCCTCCCCAAAAGTGTTGATTTCAAATTGCTCCCTTCTCCCATTGCCCTCCCTTCCATCATCCCTCCCTCCCTGCTTATCTCCTTCTCCCCCACTTTCCTGTACTGTAAGATAGGTTTTCATACCAAAATGAGTATGCATTTTACTCCTTCCTTTAGTCGAATGTGATGAGGGTAAACTTCATGTTTTTTTCTCAGCTCTCCTCTTTTTCCCTCCACTAAAAAGTCTCCTGCTTGCCTCTTGAATGAGATATAATTACCCCATTCCATTTCACCCTCTCTCCTCCCACTACATTTCTCTCTCACCATTTACCTTAATTTCTTTTAAGATATGGTCCCATCCTATTCAATTCACTCTGTGCTCTCTGTCTCTGTGTATGCGTGCATGTGTGTATGTGTGTGTGCATGCACGCATGTACGTGTGTGTGTGTGTGTGTGTACATCTGTGTGTGGTCCCACCAACTACCCAGATACTGAAACATTTTAAGAGTTACAAATATTGTCTTCCCATGTAGGAATGTAAACAGTTCACCTTTGGTAAGTCCCTTATGACTTCTCTTTGCTGTTTACTTTTTCATGCTTCTTCTCATTCTTGTGTTTGAAAGTCAAATTTTCTTTTCAGCTCTGGTCTTTTCATCAAGAATGATTGAAAGTCCTCTGTTTCATTGAAAGACCATATTTTCCCCTGAAGTATTATACTCAGTTTAGCTGGGTAGGTGATTCTTGGTTTCAGTCCTAGTTCCTTTGACTTCTGGAATATCCTATTCCATACCCTTCGATCCCTTAATGTAGAAGCTGCTAGATCTTGAGTTATCCTGATTGTATTTCCACAATACTGGAATTGTTCCTTTCTATCTGCTTGCAATATTTTCTCCTTGACCTGGGAATTCTGGAATTTGGCCACAATGTTCCTAGGAGTTTCTCTTTTTGGATCTCTTTCAGGCGGTGATCGATGGATTCCTTCAATACTTATTTTGCCCTCTGGTTGTAGAATATCAGGGCAGTTTTCCTTGATAATTTCATGGAAGATGATGTCTAGGCTCTTTTTTTTGGTCATGGCTTTCAGGTAGTCCCATAATTTTTAAATTGTCTGTCCTGGATCTATTTTCCAGGTCTGTTGTTTTTCCCATGAGATATTTCACATTCTCTTCCATTTTTTCATTCTTTTGGTTTTGTTTTATGATTTCTTGGTTTCTCAGAAAGTCATTAGACTCCATCTGTTCCATTCTAATCTTGAGAGAACTATTTTCTTCAGTGAGCTTTTGAACCTCTTTTTCCATTTGGCTAATTTTGCTTTTGAAAGCATTCTTCTCCTCATTGGCTTTTTGAACCTCTTTTGCCAATTGAGTTATCCTATTTTTCAAGGTGTTATTTTCTTCAGCATTTTTTGGGTCTCCTTTAGCAAGGTATTGATCCGTTTTTCATGCTTTTCTTGCATCTCTCTCATTTCTCTTCCCAGTTTTTCCTCCACCTGTCTAACTTAATTTTCAAAATCCTTTTTGAGCTCTTCCATGACCTGAGCCCACTGGACATCCACCTTGGATGTCTGGGATAGAGAGGCCCTGACCTCCACGTCTTTCCCTGATGGCAAGCATTGTACTTCTTCATCAGAAATGAAAGGAGGAAGGAACATCTCTTCCCCAAGAAAGTAGCTCTCTATGGTCTTATTTTTCTTCCTTTTTCTGGGCATTTTCCCAGCCAGTTACTTGACTTCTAAGATTCCTCTCCACCCCTGCCTACATCCGCCCAGCTAGTGCTTGGGGTCTGAGATTCAAATGCTGTTTCCCAGCCTCAGGGCTTTCCGCAGCAGGAGTGGCTGTTATTCAATGTGAGCTTAAGTTCTGGTGTTTGTGTGGGGGCAGGGCCGCCTCCCAGGCTCAGTTCCCTCAGGGGCTTTATGCAGAGACCTTCAGTAATGGAGCTCCTTCCTGCTTGGTGAGTCCCAGGCCACCACTGCCTCTGCCGCTGCCTCTGCCACTACCTCCCAAGGGGGCCCAAGTCACGGAGACACCCCGCTCCCCTCTTGGCCAGCCCAGAAGTCTCTCTCATTGACCTGGAGTGCCTGTGGGTGGAGGGACCTTCCTGGCTACGGGAAATTCCATCCCTGAAGCCTGCTTAGATCTGTTTCTCTGGGGCCATGCAGCCAGGGCAGCTCAGGGGTGAGCTTCACTGTCCAGAGCATGACAGACCCCTGTAGACAGTTTTCCAGAGCTCTCTGGAATGGAAATCTCTTCCACTTCGTTGGTGCACGGCTTGCAGTACTCCAGAATTTGTGGGGAGTTCTTTTTACAGGAAATTCATGGGCTGTGTATTCAGAGCTAGCATACGTGAGTCTTTCTACTCCACCATCTTGGCTCCTCCCTCCCCATATAGGTCTTATTGCCCAGGTCCTACAGCTATCCCATCCGCTGCCTCTTGGGAAAAAGAGAGAGGAAACCAAGATGAGATATGTTTGGGATTTCTTCTGTGAAGTTTGGATTTAGTCAAAGGGCTGCACTTGAGGACCTAGAAGGCCACCTGTGGTCCCCACCCCTGTCTCTGACACCTGCTGCCTGTATGACTCTGAGCATGTGACTTAATTCTTCTCAGCCTCAGTTTCCTATAATATGTGATAATAACAGCTGGCATTGATTAGCCCTTTGTATGCAAATTATTTTAACAAATATAATCTTATTGGATACTCTCAACAACTCTGGGAAGTAGATGCTATTATCATCCCCAGTCTTATAGATGAAACTGAGGGTAATAAATTAAAGTGATTTACCCAGGTCCTACAGCTATTGTATACAGAAAGATTTGAACTCAGATCTTCTAGCACTATGTCTACTATTTCACTCAGCTTCCTTTAAAATGAGGGGGTTGAACTCAATAATGACCTCTAAGGTTCACTCTAAAAAGATAGTCCTGATATTGTTTGTTAAGTCATCATTTTTCAGTTGTGTCTGACTCTCTGTGACCCCATTTGGGATTTTCTTGGCAAAGATACTGAAGTGGTTTGCCATTCCCTTCTCCAGCTTATTTTCCAGATGAGGAAACTGAGGCCAACAGGGTGAAGTGACTTGCCCAGGGTCACATAGCTAGTACGTGTCTGAGGTCAGATTTGAATGCAGGAAGATGAGTCTTCCTGACTCCAGGTCAGACAGTCTATCCACTGTACCATCTCCCTGAGTGAACCTAATGAGGGCTATTAAGAATGTATTTGCCTAAATATTAAGTTTACACCAACACCTTATACCATATATCGCAATAAGCTCAAATCAGACACATGACCTGAATATTAAAGGTCATACCATGAAACAAATGAGAAAAGAACCCAATGAGATCCCTTTCGCAGCTGTGATGAGGAGGCAAACAAAGGGTAGAAACAATCACAAAAGATGAAACAGGGAACTTCAGTCATATGGAATTGAAAAGCCTTTACAAAAATGGCAGATCAGAGGTGATCCAGCTGAACTCTCTCAACAGCCCCCTCCAAACAACTACAAAATAATGTCTCAAATCTTCTCCAAGGGTCAGAATGAGACCTATTTCCAGCCTAAGAAAACTTTGGTGGTTAGAAGAAGTTTGTAACATCTGTCTGGAGCCCCCACACTGGGATAACAGGTGTAGGAGCAACAGCAACAGCTGTGGGAACTCTCAGCCCAGACATGTAAGAGCTTTGCTGGCACTGACTGGCAACTCTATTGCCCACATGCATATCTGAGTCCCAGTTGCAGGGTGAAAGGGAACACTGGGGGGGGTAGTCACAAGAGAGCCCTAGTCACAGTTGCAAGGCAAAGAGAATGCCAGTACTTGTGACTGCAGGAAAGCAGTGGCCTTTCCTGAGTAAAGACCAGAGTGTAGACCAGGAAAATAGCAACTATACTTCTCCCAAGATCCCATCACCTCAGAAGCATCAAAAACTTGCAGACCCCCAGGACTAGCTCTGAAAACAACAATACAAAAAAACCTAAAGCTTCAAATAGTGCATCCTCACCACTCCCCCTAGCTGCATAGAGCCCAACTTTAACATATAATTCAAAGTAAAAAATGGACTGAAAAAAAATGAGCAAACAACTAAAAAATAACTTGACCATGTGGCAAGGAAGACCAAGACATGACATAGAAGAAGATAATAATATGAAAACTGCTATGAACAAAGCCTCAAAGAAAAATGCTAATTGGACCCAAACCCAACAAGAATTCCTCAAAAAGTTACAAAAAGAAGAGTGGTAGAGGAAAAATTGTGGAAAGTAATAAGAGAGATGCAAGAAAATTAAGAAAAATAATTAACAGTTTGGTAAAAGAGGCACAAAATTTCACTGAAGAAAAGAACTCCTTAAAAAGCAGAATTGGCCAACTGTAAAAAAGAGATCCAAAATCTCACTGATTTCTTAAAAATTAGAATTGCCAACTGGAAGTTCATGACTCCATGCAACATGAAGAAATAACAAAACAGAGTCAAAAGAATGAAAAAATAGACCTGTGAAATATCTTATTCAAAAACAATTGACTTGGAAAATAGATCAAGGAGAGATAATTTAAGAATTAAAGGACTACCTGAAAGCAAAGAAAGAGCCTAGACATCATGTTTCAAGAAATTATCAAGGAAAACTGCCCCAATATTTTAGATCCAGAGGGCAAAATAGGAATTGAAATAACCTACCAATTATCTCCTAAAAGACATTCCAAAATGAAAACTCCCAGCAATATCATAGTCAAATTCCAAAACTCCCAGGTCAAAGAGAAAATAATACTTTAAAATAATACTTTAAGCAGCCAGAAAGAAACAATTCAAAAGCATAGAGTCCAGGTACACAAGATTTAGCAGCTTCTACATTAAAGGTGCAGAAGGCTCAGAATATGATATTCTAGGAAGTAAAGGAGCTAGGATTACAACCAAGAATCACCAAGCAAAACTGAGTCTATTCCTTCAGAAGAAAAAAATGGATATTTAATGAAATAGAAGACTTTCAAGCATTCCTGATGAAAAGACTAGAGAGAGCTGGATAGAAATTTTAACATTCATGCACAAGACTCAAGAAAAGCATGAAAAGGTAAACATCAAAGAGTAATCATAAGGGTATCAATAAAGTTAATTTATTTACATTCCTATATGGGAAGATGATACATGTAACTCCTAAGAACTTTATCATTAGGATACTTAGAAGAGTTTCCACACAGAGAGGGTATAGATGTGAGTCGATTATGTTGGAATGATATCCAAAAAAATGAAGGTGTGAAAAAGGGGGATACACCGGAAGAAGGGAGAAGCAGAACAGGGAAAATTTTCCCATATAAAATAGGTGCACAAAAAAGAGCTTTTATAGTGGAAGGAAAAATGGAAGGGGGAGGGAGAGTAATATTTGAACCTCAAGGAACTTCTTACCTGAATTGGTTCAAAGAAGGAAGAACAAAAATGCACACTCAGTTGTGTATAGAAATATAACTTACCTAATAGGAAAATAGAAAAGAAAGGGGATAAGACACACACAAAAGTGAGCAGAACCAGGAGAACATTGCACACAATGACAACAATGTTGTGGGATGATCAACTATGATAGATTTAGCTCTTCTCAGCATTACAATGATCCAAGACAATTCCAAAAGACTCACAATGGAAAACACTGTCCACATCCAGAGAAAAACTATGGAGTCTGAATACAGATCAAAGGATGCTATTTTCACTTTTTTTGTTTTTCTTTCTAGTGGTTTCTCCCTTTTCTTCTGATTCTTCTTTCACAGCACAACTAACGTGGAAATGCGTATGACATGATTGCACATGTACAGCCTATATCAGTTTGTTTGTTGTCCTGGCAGGGAGGAGAGAAAGGAGAGAGGGAGAAAAGTCTTATAAAAGAATGGATGTTGATAGCTATCTCTGAGTGTAGTTGGAAAAAATAAAATGCTATTTAAAAAAATAAAATAGAATACTGAAGAGTCCACCTAACAAGACACACCCAGGACTTATATGAACAAAATTACAAAACACTTTTTACACAAATAAAGATAAATCTAAACAATTTGAGAAACATTCATTGTTCATGGGTGGGTTGAGTCAGTATAATAAAATAATCATTCTATTCAAATTTTCAAAAAAGTTACAGAGTTGTTTTTTTTTAAAAAAAAAAGGTTTAGTGCAGGATCTATTATGCTTCAGCTGAACTAAAAAAAAGATGGGAGTAGCAATCATGATTTCAGACAAAGCAAAGGCAAAAATAAATCTAATTAAAAGGCATAATCAGGGAAACTACATTTTACTAAAAAGGTACCATAAAATGGAGTCATTCAAAAATATTTTCCAGCAAGTTTTTCTGTTAAAGTCTTAATTTCTCAAACATATACCAAGTATAAAAGAACTGAGTCACTTTTATAAAAATAGGTGCCATTTGCCAATTGATAAATGATTAAAGGATAAAACGGTCAACAGGCCGTTTTCAGGAAAGAAATCAAAGTTACCTACAGTCATGTGAAAAATATCCTAAATCACTATTCATTAGAGAAAGGCAAATTAAAATAACTCTGAGGTACCACCTCCCACCTATCACAAATGACAGATACTAAAGGGTATATGGAAAAATAGGTATAATAACAAATTGTTGGCAGAGTTGTGAAATGGTCCAACCATGGTGGAGAACAATTTGGAACTAGGCCCAAAGGGCTATATAACTGTGCATATCCCAGTAATACCATTAATAGGCTATATCAAAAAGAGAGCAAAGAAAAAAAGGACCTATATGTACAAAAATATTTATAGCAGCTCATTTTCTGATGACAAAGTATTGAAAATTGAGGGAATGCTCATTAATTGTGGAATGGCCAAACAAGTTGTTACATATGATAGTGATGGAGTATTATTACACTATAAGAAATGACAAAGTGGGATGGTTTCAGAAAAAACATGGCAAGACCTAGATAAACTGATGCAAAGAAAAATGAGAAGACTCAGGAGATCATTTTACACAATAACATCAGTGTCATAACGATAATCAACTGTAAAAAAAAAATCTTGGCTACTCTGATCAATAAATGATCTAAGACAATTCCAAAAAATTCGTGATGAAAAAAATGCTCTCCACTTCCAGAGAGAGAACTGATGAATTCTGAGTGCAAATTAAAGTATAATTTTCTTACTTTATTTTTCTGCTTTTTAAAAATAAAAATATGGTTACTATGGAAATATGGTTTGCACAATTTATATGTATACTTGATAACCTATTGGTTGGTTGGTCAGGGAGTGGGAAGGAGGGAAGGAATTAGGAACTCAAAATTTTAAAAGAAAAGAATGTTTAAAATAAATAATAAATTGAAGGTGTCGTTTAAAAATAAATGAAAGAATGAAATGAAAGCTTTTTCACTAACAAAATCAATGCAACTAGGCTAAGAAGAGGAGTTGATTCAGAGAAAAAAAAATTTCTTCCATAAATATCTCTGTTAAGGATCTGCTATCCAAATATATAAAATACTAACAAATATATAAGACCACAACCAAAGACCAAAGGGTATGAACTGTTCTCAAAAGAGGATCTACAAACTCTTAACAATTTGAAAGACTTCCAAATTGCTAATAACTGAAGCAATAACAACGAACACACCCAGTAAACTGGTCAAAAAAAGGCCAAAGACAGTAATAGTCAATGTTGGAGGAGTTGCATAAAAATAAGCACACTCTTGGTGGAGCTGTGAATTGATCTAACCAATCTGGAAGACAATTCAGAATTATGCTAAGAAAGTGATGAAAATCCATCCCATTTGGCCCAGGCTTCCACCCCACTCCTAGGTATATTCCCCCAAAGAGGTTAAAGACAGAAAGAAAAGTCCCCACAATATTCACAATAACATTTTTGTGGTAGTAAAGAGCAGGAAACAAAGTAAATTTCTACCAACTAGCAAATGACCAAAACAAATTGAATAACATGAATTTAATGGAATATTAGTATCCTCTAAGAAAAAAAATGAATGTAAAAATTTAGAAAAGCATGGGAAGACTTACATATAAATAAGTTCAAAGTAAAGCAAGCAGAGCTAGGAAAATACTATTCACTATGACAACAGTGTAAATAGAAACAAACAAACAGACCCTTGAAACTGAACATTGTGTAATTATAGTGACCTTGCATGGCCCCAAAGAAGAAACAAGAAAATGCTCCTCACTTCCTACATTACAGAGATGGCATTAACTATGGATGTAAAATATCCCGTGCATGTACTACCAGACAATCGATATAGTGATTAGGTTTGCTGAATTCCTCCCCATACCCTCCTTTTCCTTTTTTCCGCTATAAGGAATATTTTACAGAATAGGGGAAGGGGAAAGAGAAGAAACATATTCAGAAATGAAAATGATATTAAAATAACGAACATTATTTAAGATTTTCTAAAGAATGTATTTGCTTTATTTCCTGAAACTAATTTTTAAAAACCTTTAAATTGAAAGCAAAGAGAGAAGGAAAAACCTGCCTGTGAATATTTAAAGCCCATTCTCCATCTTCCACTGACCATACCCTTATTCTCATCCCATTCAACCAGGGATGTGTGTATGAATTTTTCACAAGGGGAAGAAATACCTATGACACACTTTCAGGTTGAATTTAAATTTTTACCATTTTCTTGATCAGTTTCTTAAGTCAAAACAATCAACAAAACAATAAATCGAGCGCTGATTTTTAGCATTTACTGATTTCCAAAGTATAAAAGATGCAAATTTAACAATCAGCTCTGGATTATCAAGCTGCCTTCAGCACACCACTGTGGCCTCCATTCCAACCCTCTCCTTGCCTAATATCCCACTCTAAGACCACCGACTACTTCCACGTGCTCTCTGGAATGATGCTTTTCTTTCATCTTTTCTTTTCCGTTGGCTCCCTCCTAATGATACAGCCTCTTTGGCCAGAACTCTTTACACTTTTATTCATTCCCCGTTCCCCATCCACACCCCCTTACTCACTGGTCAAAGTGAGGCGGTTCGAATCATCTTTGCTCCCTACTTCTAAGCTTACTTTCAACCTCTCCTCTTCTGAGGTTCACTCACTCCATATCTACCACCGAATCACAATTCTGGTAGCTGTTGTCTACTGGTCTCTCTGATATTCCCCTTCTTTCCTCAATGAGTTGAGTACTTGGCTCACAGCCTTTCCCTCCTCTCCCACTCTTGCCCTCGTACTAAATGACTTCAACCCTCCTATCAATAATTCTTTAAAAACCCTAACCTTCCAGTTCCTCAAGTTATTCATTTCCCATGACCTACCCTTTCACTCCACCTCAGCTACACACATAGTCACAGCCTTAGATATGGTCATATTTTTTATCTTGTCATCACCCACAAATACATCAATTCCATGTTTATGACCTCTGAAATGTCTTTACCTCATGCCATTCTGCTTAGTTCACCCCTCCCTCCACCTTACAATCCCAGATCCTCACCTCATCCTCAAAAAACCTCCAATCCTTTACCTCTTAATTCTTTCTTAAGTCACTACTGCTGTATCTGCTACACTCTCCTCACTTCCTCATTTTTTTTATTATTTATTCTTTTTTTTAATTCTCACTTCCTTGTCTTGACCCCTGAGAGGTCAACTCAACATACTCTACTGTTTTTGAGCCCCTTGTCCCCTTATCCTATCATTAATTTTGTCCTGTCAACCCTCAAGCCAGGATTATTCCCATCATCCATGGTCTCTACCCTTACTGAAACGTCACCAAAATAAGCTAGAGAAGAACATGAAACCACGCTGACTGAATCCACCATTAATGTGTCGTATATAATCGCAAATGGGCCCTCATTGAAGCAAAGTAATCCTCTTATCCTTCCCTAAATGGCTCAGTATCTCACCACAAACTTTTTCATCCCTCCTCACACTTTCTACAGCTCCTCCCCCTGCCCTCTCAGCTAAGAACATTGTCTAATACTTCACAATGAAAATTTAGACTATTCAATAATATTTCTTCTCTCCTCCATCTCTAACTGCCTATTAGACATTTCAAACTGGATGCCCTCTAATTATCTTAAACTTATTATGTCCAAAGCTGAACCCTCTTTCCCCTAAAATGTTTTCTTCTTCCAAACTTTCTTATTTACTATTGAGGGCACTACCATCCTCCCAGTCATCCAGGCTCAATATCTGAGTCCTTGACACTTGACCCTCCCTCTCCCCTCACCAATATCCAATCTGTTGCCAAGGCTAATTGATATTATGTTAGTGACATCTCTTGCATATACTCAGTCTTCTCCTCTGACATTCCTGGTGCAGGCTCTCATCACCTCATCCTCTAACTACTGCAATAGACAGATGGTAAGTATCCCTGCCTCAAGTCTGTCCCCACTTTAATCTATTATCCATTCAGCTGGCAAAATTATCTTCTAAAGTGCAGGTCTGACCATGTAACTCACACACACACACACACACACACACACAATTCAATAAATTCCCATGGCTCCCTATTAGCTTCAGATAATATGGAATATTGATATAGAACAGTAATAGAAAATAGAAAATCCTTTAATTGACCTTTAAAACTCTTCATAACGTTCTCCTCTTCACCCCACCCACCTTTCCAATTTTCTTATGCTTTCTTCCTTCCCCAGTGACACTGACTTTGCTGTTCCCAATTCCACCTCCCACCTCTAAGACTTTTCACTGGCAATCCCCCATGGCTGGGATTCTCTCCCTCCTCATTTCTGCCTCTTGGCTTCTTTCAAATCCCAGCTAGAATCCCACTTTCTACAAGAAGCTCTTCCTGATCCCCATTAATTAATGCTAATACCATCTAATTATATCCCACTTTTCCTGTAGAGATCTTGTTTAAACATAGTTGTTTACATGTTACCTCCCCCATTACACTAGGAACTCCCTGAGAACAGGAGTTATCTTGTCTTCTTTTGTAATCCCAAAGTTTATCACAGTAACTGGTACATAGCAGGTGCTTAATACACATTTATTTACTGACTGATCAAGTTAGCTATCATGGAGTATAGAAAAATTACAAGAGAGACCTTCAGAAGTTTACAAAAAGGCAACATCCAAGTGAAAAATCAATAATAAAGTCCAAAGCCTCAGATGTCTTTACAAAAATGCACAGATTTTCGGGACAGGGGGAGAAACCAAGGCGAACCCCAGCTCTTTTCACAATAAGGCAACGTTGACATCATGGTTATTATTGAGACTTTATGGGATGAGACTATGACTGCAATATGGTACTGAAATGATATCTCCTTCAAAAGAAACAGTATAGATAAAAAAGAAGCATACTATCATTATACTTGTGTAAGGAAATCCAGGAACCAGGTTGGGGGGATGGGGAGTGTCATTGTGTGGACAATATCTGAGTGAAGATCAACAGAGGTGGAAAGACAAATTATATTGTCATAGGAGTTTATTACAGACCTCTTGCCCTTACCTTCTGAAAAGAAGAATGAGAAGTTTGATAAACAGATCACAAAGAAACCTGCCACCTAGGCATGATAATAGCAGTAATGGGGAAGTCCAATAAGCTGAATATCCTCTGGAGCTCTGTCTCTTCTTCAATGATTATTTCATCCTTCCAAAGAAGGAGAAACCAACAATGGAAAATTTTCTTCTGCATCTAATTCTTGCACATAAGCAGTAACTGATTGATGAAGTGGAAATTATCACAGTATCAGAGATATAGCACTAGAAGGGACCTCCCAGGCCATCTAGTCCAAAGCATTAAGTTTAAGATGAGAAAACTGAGGCCTGGGAAGGTTTACTAACTTGCCCAAGGTCATAGAGGTAGTAAACATCACAGGCAGGATTCTAATTCAGATCTTCTTGCTTTGGAGTCAATATTTTTTCCACTATAGCATACTGCCTCCCGAATATAAATACATTAAATAAATAAATCCCTATCTCGAGTCACAGAAGACTCAGATGCCTCAATTGAATCAATCAGAGCAAAAGAGGAACTAAGGAATTTTCCTACAAACTATAACAATGTGTGAATATGAGTTAATTTAAAAGTATTATAGGGCCATAAATCTTGCAAGAAAGCAGATGGTGTGACTCAAGAAACATCTTGTGATCGAGTGAATCAGTTAAACCTCTAGGTCTATGAATGAGTATGGAAGTCAGTTAAGTTGTAAACCAGTCTAGCTGCATATAAGTCCAAGTTCAAGATCAGAAGTTTCCAGAATTGAAACCTAGCCCCTGAAATTTCAATCTCTCTGTCTCTCTGTCTCTGTCTCTGTCTCTCTTCCCCATCTGTCTCCAATGTACCCCACTGGCTATGCCATGAGAGAGACTAGGGAAGTAGTAGATAGTATATCCATCAGAATCAGATGGATATACTGAGGACAAATGGGTTTGAAAAGATGGTCACTTGTAGAGAGTGACAGCTTCAAGGAGCAAACTTGTTGCACCAACAGAAGAATGGCAGTTTTGTACTTAAGAAAAGATTTCCAGGCCACAAAAACCTAGAGTTATGAGTCAACTCTACCACCTATATGTATTCTACGTATGTTCTTCTCTACCACTGTACTCTAAGCTTGAGCCTATCCTCAGGATCTTCATGTATATTCATATGCTTTGTATCAAATGTTCTTATTATACCACCTTAATAAATGTATTTGCTAAAAACTAATTAAATCTACTGGCTGATGGTCAAAGAGAAGTACACCAGTGGGGGCTTATGCATGACAGTACTACTAGAACCTGGACTTTCTGCATTACTCCCTGGAAACCTGGGAATAAGAAAGAATCTCCCTCTGGAGTCCACAAACCATAAATGGAAATGCAAATTGAGGGAAATATCCCAGAGGGAGTTTTCTTCAAATGTCACAGCAAAGGCATGGAAAATTTGAGAGGAAGTAATGACTCTGTTTGAAATTTTATGATAAAGAGCCTAGCTTTGAGAAAAGCAGATTTCAAAGAGTTTAGAGAAGGAATGGTTAGAATCCTGTAAACTAAAATTCTACAGGGGAAAGCAATTCAGAAGTGATTAAAAATTATCAAGAATGAAATTCTCACGATACTAGGAGAAAAAATTCTGACAAGGAGGGAGAGAGCTGTCTAAAGAGAGTGAAGTAAACACACAGTGTAGTTTACCAAACAATTTCAATTTTTGAAAGGCAGGTACAAAAGAAGGGGGCGGGGTTAGAAGCACTGAGATAAAGGGGAGGAGGGTTGAAACTGGAGTCAAAGTACTTGGGTTCAAATCCTGCCTCTCCATCTGCATGATCTTGGGCAAATTCCCCATGAGCTCCTTGAGAATAGGGACTGGTGGTTTGGTATGGTTTTGAGGACTGGGGTTTTTTTCTTGGCTTTTCTTTATATCCCCAATGCTTATCAGAAGACCTGTCATATAATAGGTGCTTAACAGATGCTAGCTGACCGACTTAACCTCTCTGAGTCTCAGTTTTTTCATCTACAGAATGGAAGGGTTGGTCTAGATATCCTATAAGGTAATGTTTACCTCTAAACCCAACTTCCTATGACAAGGTAACAGAAGAGAAAAACAAAATGTGGCAAGAATAGTGTTGTCATTCAGTTTTTTTAGTCCCATCCAACTCTTTGTGATCCCATTTGGAGTTTTCTTGGCAAAGATACTAGAATGGTTTGCCATTTCCTTCTCCAGTTCATTTTACAGATAAGGAAACTGAGGCTAATAATCATCTGAGGCCAAAAATAGCATCAGGGCACTAATGCAGAGAAAGAACTGAGATTAGTGAGGAAAATTAGGGATAACAATAAGGTTTTTAAAAGTTATATTGCGGGGAAGGAGGGAAGAAGGACTAGGACCAGATGATGATATTGAAAGACACAGACAAGACACTTGACCCTCATTTTGCTTGCATTTTCTCAGAAAGGGAGAATTATTGCATGGGGCAAAAAACAGATTGTAAGGAAGAAAATGATGAGAGAGTATTGATCTAGTCACCCTTAGTCACCTGGGTCAGATGAATTATATTCTAGGGCACTAGAAAAAATAACTGGCAGATATGACTGATGAACCATTGACAGGAATCTTTGAAAATTCATGGAGAACTAGAGAGATCAAGCGAAGGGTTTACATTCTGATATTAAATAAAAGGGGGAGAAGGAATGAAAAGGGAATTGAATCTGCAAACTAAGCCAGTAAACTTGACTTTGGTTCCAGGCAAATTTCCAGAATGTATTATTAAAGGGATAATTGGCAAACATCTAGAAAAAAGGGGTGATCACGAAGAGCCAGCTTGGCTTCATCAAAAACAAGTCCCTCCAGTCTAACATCATTTTCTTTTCTGACATGGTGACTAGACAGACAGATCTGGCCATGATGTGGAAAGAGTTTACCTATTACCAGCACAGCATTTGGTTAAATCACTCATGCTAGTTTTGTGGACAAGACTGACAGATGAGGACAAGACAATAGCATTGGTAGATGATTTGGGGTCTGGTGGATTGACTGACCACAAAGAATAGTATGGAATGATTGCAAGGCACTTGGAAAGAAGTCGATCTCTAGTGAGATGTCCCAAGCATCTGTGGTTGGCCCTGGGATATTTAGCATTTTAGTGGTGACTTGGATAAAGGAATAAATGTTGTTGCTGCTGTCTTTCATTCTCAAAGAGGACCAATGACACGAGGAAGGTGATGCCATAATTTGCACATGAATGAGATTGAAGTGAGAGAGGAGTGTGCAAAGTCACTGTCCTCACTTTCCTCTTCAGAGCCATCTGGGTCCAGTGGCCAGGGATAGATCAGGAGAGCTGGAGATGGCTCCCAAAGGCATAAATGACATGGTGGTCAAATTGGCAGATGGCACAGGTGGGAGAGAAAGATGACTTACTGGATCTCAGAGTAAAGATCTAAAAAGATCTTGACAGCCTACAACTGAACTGGGTTGAATTTAAGATGAATAAAGATAAGGTAAGGGTAGCCAGGTCATCTGTAGAGTAATGGACCTGGAGACAGAAAGACCTGAGTGGAAATCCAGCCTCAGCTACTTACTAGCTATGTGCCTCTGGGCAAGTCACTTCACCCTGTTTACCTCAGTTCCCTCATCTGTAAAATGAACTGGAGAAGTAAAAGGCAAACCACTCCAGTATGTCTGCCAATAAAACCCCAAATGGGGTCACAGAATCAGACATGACTGAAAATGACTGAACAACAGTAAATAGAGAATGAACTAAAAAGGGCTAAATGCAGGGAAACTCACTAGGAGGCCATTGTAACAGTTCCAGGTGATGAGGGCCTGAACTAGGGTAGTGACCATGTGAATGAATCAGTCCATAAAGGACACCAGCGTTCACTTGAACAGCACATTCAAGAAGCCTTTGGCGTCTCTTGGCTAGTGCCCAGTAATATCTCCCAGGAAACAGAGCAAAGATGGGGACCTGGATTCCAGAAGGAAATATGCAATAGACAAAAATGCATCTGTTGCTCCCACCTTCAATATGCCCACGGTTGAAACAAGAAAGAGAACACTACAGGATGTAAAATGGATAATTTTGATTACATCAGACTAAAAACTTCTACACAAACAAAACTAATGCAGATAAGATTAGAAGGAAAGGAGGAAACAAAGAAAATAAGTTTGATAAAGGTTTCTTTTCTCAAATATATAGAGAACAGAGCCAAATTTATAAGAATATGTATCATTCCCCAATTGATAAATGGTCAAAGGATATGAACACTTTTCAGAAGAAAACAAAGCTATCTAACAGTCATATGAAAAAATTCTCTAAATCATATTAATTAGAGAAATGCAAATTAAAACTACTCTGAGTACCACTTCACCACCCATCAGGTTAGCTAATATGATAGATAAGAAAAATGATCAATGATGGAGGAAATTTGAAAAAACGGGGACACTAACACAGTATTGGTGGAGTTGTGAATTGATCCAACCATTCTGGAGAACAATTTGGAACTATGTCCAAGGGACTACAAAACTGTGTATACCCTTTGGTCCAACTAGTAGGTGTGTACTCCAAAAAGATCAAGGAAAAGGACAAAAATGTAGCAGCTCTTTCTGTGGTGGCAGAGAATTAGAAATTGAAGGGATATCAACTAGTGAATGACTGAACAAGTTGTGGTATATGGTTGTGATGAAGTACTATTGTGCTATAAGAAGTAACAAGCAGGATGCTTTCAGAAAAGCTGGATAAAGACATAAATGAACTGATGCAAAGTGAAATGAGCAGACCCAAAGAACATTGTACACAGTAAGAGCAACATTGTACACAGTAACAGCAATATTGTACGATGATCAATTGTAACTAACTTAGCTGTTCTCAGCAAATGTTATCCACCTCCAGAGAAAGAAAAGGAGTCCGAATGCAGATTGAACCGTAATTTTTTTACCTTCTTAGTTTTTTTGTAGTCTGCAGTTACTGTTGCAGTTAATATGGCTAATATGGAGATGTTAACATGACTGCAGGTATAGAATCTATATCAAATTGTTTGCCTTCTCAAGGAGGGGGAAGGGGAAGGAGGAAGATAATTTGGAACACAAATTTTAAAAAAAGAATGCTAAAAATTTTTGTTTATATGGAATTTAGAAAAATAAAATGATTAAATTTAAAAATAAATGATATATGCCTATGGTGTCTTAGCAGTTGAAATAACCCTCTTTATACCCAACAGTGGCAGAGGTATTGCTGACAGGTTTATATGAGCAGTGCATGGGTCCCTAGGAGCTCTCAGTATCATGTCTAAGGACCATTTCTCTATAAAGATAGGGAACCTGTGGCCTGGAGGCCATATATGGCCCTCTGGGTCCTCAAGTACAGCCCTTTGATAGATTCAGTTCAGTCAAAGGGCCACACTTGAAGACCTAGAGACCCACATGTGACCTTGAGGCTGCAGGTTTCCCACCCCTGCCTAGGATTTTATTGTAGCTACAGTAGTTGTGAGCCCCAAGAGTTCAAGGCCACTCAACTGACAGAGAGGGTTCTGAGTAGAAATTCTAACTGTGTAATTCTGGGCTTATCATTGCCCTTGTCTTTTCCTACATGTGGGACTTTATTCAAAGGACAGGGGAGCTGAATGATTTAAAAGCACTCATCAGATTTCATTTCTTCCGTACAATGTCTTAACAAGCTCCAATTTCGATCAGAGCACTCTTCTCACAACCAAGGCAGGTAGTTACAGGGATTATCAGTGTCATTTGATGGCTGAGGAAACAGAGGTTTAGAGAAGGGAAATGATCAGATCGTAGACACATCCCTGGGTGGAACAGGTCTTCAGCTCTGTAGAACTGCAAGTCACTTTTGTGCTCTTTTATTTGACTAGTTCAGACTACCCTGTCATGCTGGTTGGATACAGCTCACTCTCTACTCTCTCACACCCATCGTTTCATCTGAACACACCTGTAACTGTACCAGGAAGGTGTGATTATCCTCATCCCAGGGACAAGAAAACTCAAGCTGAAAGGCTTCCCCAGGTCATAAGTCTAACCACTGGCCATGCTAGGCCTAGAACTCAGGACTTATGGCCACATTCAATGACTCTCCTACAATCCCACCCTGTCTCTTCAAAACAGTTTTGCCAATACTTTGTTAATAGGCCCTTGTCTACCTTCATTCAATTCAAAAAAACATGTAAATTCCTATTTCATGCAAAGCATCTTGCTACATACTGGAGCTACCCTTTTTTCCTCTAACCCATCCCATTTCTTCTCCCTACCCCCCAAAAAATGTCCCTACCCTTGAGGAGCTTATATGCCACTGAAGGGAAATGTTCACAAGTAAGCAAATACAACATAAAAACAAAGTTAAATTCAAGAAAGAGAGAGTGTTCATAACCAGGGAAAAGGGTGAGGAAAAGGGAGCAGTAAAGAGCTCACAGCATCTGAGCTGGGCTTCAAAGGAAGCTAAAGTTTCTATGCAGCAACTGGGATCCATTGAACATTTTTTTTAGTTGGGGAGAGGGATGTGTTTATGAAATGATCAGATCTGGGTTTTAGGAATATCATCAGTTTGGCAGTTGGAAGGGTGGAGGGGTGCTAGCAGGGAGAGGGAATAAACTGCCCATTCAGGAACAGTCTATGTCTGTGCCAGGCATTGTGTTAGGCATTAGGAAGGCTATGACATTTACCTCCTGCTGGGAGGACAAGTACACAGATAACTGTAATACTAGCCAGAATGTGGCAAAAGGAGGCTGGGGCAAAGGGGATGAGAACAGAGGGGGGCAGAATCACAGAGAGGGGATTAAATGAAGAAATCCAATTAACCAGAACATTATTTTCCAGTCATGCCGATTGGCAGTTACAGTGGCTGCATTTGTAAAATATGCCAGAGGCATCTCCTTCCAAACACAGAACTCTTCTAAACTGTGGTGTCTGGTACAATCCTTCCCAGGGCGATGGCAATACTGTGAGGACCTCTTGTTTCGTAGACCCAGCCAGCTTGTAATTATTGGTGGCAAAGAGAGGACAGGGTCACTGCAAGCCACAGATGAGCCAAAAGAAATACTGCAGCATCCTTCCCAACCCGATCTTTTAGTAGAGGAGCTGAAATATAAGAAAAGTGTCTCTCCTCAGTTCAATGTCCCTACATCTGTCTTCGCTCACTGGTGAAGTTATTGCTTTTTATTCATTTTTTCAGTTGTGTCTGACTCTCTGTGACCCCATTTGGGATTTTCTTGGCAAAGATACTGGAGTGGTTTGTGTTTCACAGATAACACACAGGAGGCACTGGAGGTCTCGGGCTCCAGCCTCTAATAGGTTCGCCCTTGATCTGGTCAGATGGGCGGACAGCTTTAGAGCGGTTAATGATCAGCTTGATTCTAGTCTACTCTTCTCAAATGGTTGCTGGGAGAACCAGCTCCTTCAGTATTCCCTAATCACCCTTCTCGAAGGGGCCAGGGAGAAGTGGGGGGGCAGCTACCCTAAGTCTCGATGGGGTGAATCGAGACAGGCACACTTCATGCACTCCACTAACTCCCCTCAAGCCTTTATGGGGTCCAGCTGAGGCACACACAGATTCCACTATGGATTCCCCATGGCTTCCCTCACATGTTCCCTGTAGTTTCCCCATGGATTCCCCCCTCACTGACCAGGTCCACCTGTTTTTATAAGGCAGTCAGACAAAGAAAGCACATAGCCAACAGGTTAACTTTAGCAATATCATCATTCTGCACAAATGTAGCAAATATCAATTACGTTGCCCCTTATCTCACAATGCAGCCTCAGTAGAACTGTCACTATGATCCTAAAAACTACTATTTAAGATCCTTGAGACTATTCTGGGAGTTATTATCTAACACCTGGAAACTAGACATTCCTATGGCCATGGATCCTGAGAAACTAAACTCTAAATGGATAACAAAATCCTCCTTACATACAGTTTGCTATTTCCTTCTTCTCATTCTATAGATTAAGAAACTGAAGCTAACAGAGTTAAGTGACTTGCCCAGGGTCACATAGCTAGAAAGTGTCTGAGGTCAGATTTGAACTCAGGAAGATGAGTCTTCCTGATTCCAGGCCCAGCTCTACCCACTGAGCCACCACTGCCACTCATTGGTAGACGTGATCATGGTGGCGGATAGGCCAAAAAGGATGGGCAGGAATAACCACTGCTTGTCAAGTAGGTTCATAGTTTAACACTAAAAGGGAACTCAGAGACCTTCATTTTAGTCCCATCCCTTCATCTTACAGTTGAGGCCTAGGGAGGATAAATGACTTGCCCATGGTTAGTGAGCATCAGAGGCAGTATTTGAACCCAGGACCTCAGACTCAATCGCTGTTCTCCTGTTCCACGCAGCCTCCAAACTTCCTTTGCTGAAGTATCCATGATACTTACTGAAAAACACCTAGGAAGACCCAGTAGCCAGCCTCTTGGAGGCATCACTGAAAAGATTGACTGAGAACCAAGAGACCTGGTTTGCAGGCCCAGGTCTGTCCGAAATGCAGGCTCAGACACCTGGGGCAAATCGCTCGACCTCTGTCTCAGTTTTATCTGTAAAATGGGATAATTAACTGCACTATACCTACCTATGCCAGGATTGTGGTGAGGATCTAATGGGGCAGTAATCACAAAGCCCTTAGCACAGTGCCTGGCACATATTAACATGTAAACGTTAGCAATTGTTTATTCTTATTCTTATTACTTTTTCTTAGCATTACCTGGTTTATTCAGGTGCTAACTGTCCAGGCTGTGAATCTTCCGGGGCCATTGATTCTCCTTCCTTAGTCCTACCATGCTTGTGATTCCCAATGACAATGACCCACTGATGTTCACAGGACAATTAACCATTTGCAAAGTTCATTACACATTCTACCAATGATCAATGCCAGCCACCATGCAAGGGGAGGGAGCAGGGAACTTGGAATCACAGGACCCAAGTTCTAATCCTGGGTCACCTTGGGTAAATCCCTTGGGGCCTCTGTGAGGAGTAGATGAATGCTTTAATGAACATAAAGTGATCTGTAACCATATTATGCTATAGAAGTGCTAAAGAATGATTGGTATTTGGGTTTTCACCTATTTAATACAATACAATTCATTCCAACACAAAATTACCAAGCATCCATCTATATACGATTACAATCATTTGTAGCAAAGTCTACCCTGAATTCTCCAAAATCTAGACTCTTCAGGGCCAATCCTGCCAGAAATTCCTTTTCCATTGTCTCCTTTGGCTTTTGTCCCTGGGTGAGGAGCTTTGAAAGGGATTCATTCAACAGCTGTGCAAGGGACAAAACAACACTGCCCCTCCCCCATTTCCTACATAACAGCACCAGGCTGCTTTGTTTTGTCCAGGTCACACGAAACCCTGTCTTCCTTTCTCACCCAGACAACTTTCATCTATAAATCTCCCTTGAAGGTGGCCGCTGCTGAGCCCCCAGTACATCCTGACACCGCTGTGTCCCAGTGGGAAGGTCCTAACACTAGATCCATGGGCCATTTCCTGCTTATCGCCTTGTTTTTCCTTGAATACTTTTTTCTGTTATCCACCTTGAATACATTTTACCAGGGGGTTCTGGTTTGTTTGTTTGATTGATTTTTTTAAAACTGTGCTGAACTGGATGGATTATGTATGCGTAGCTATAGGGATCATACTGAACTTGCACCCCCAAGCTGGGACAAACACTCATTCCTTACTAATACTGACTTGGAGTTCAGCGGGCAAAGTATAGAGCACTCAGTCGGCAAGCATTTATGCAATGCCTACTATGTTTAAGGCACTGTGTTTACAAAAAAATTTTTTAGAAAGCATCTCTGCCCTTGAGGAGGAGACTACAATGGATAAATTTACAGTCAGTCTAGAGGGGATGGGGGGGCACCTTCGACCAAGCACATTGGAGCCACGAAGCATTGCTAAACAAGGCATGTTCCTTTCTTTTTCCCTTCTTTTTTTTTTTTTTAACGGAATATCTAACACAGAGACCAAGCTCCATAATGTGCCTTAAACTTTGGCCAGGTCAAAGTTCACTGGAGGAAAGTATAAGTCATGATAAGATAGAGGAAACCAGAGTACAGCTTGTGATCAGAAATAGCAGCTCTTAATACTTCCAGTCTTCAACATCCTTCTCCCACCCCCTTCCTACTTCATACTCTACTGTGGAAATGGAATAGACGGGATGGGGGAAGGAAAGAAAGAGGTAAAAATGTTCCAAGACCAAAGGAAGATAGAGGGGACATCCTTTGGTAATATATACATTGGTGAGTTCATAGAGAGTAGCAAATTAGCCTTCCACATAGTTCATACAGTTCCCAGATCACTATTTATGGCAGAACATTTTGACGACAAAATGCTACACAAATTCCATCAGAATGGAAGCTATCTGAGGACAGGAACTGTTTCCTTTTGGTTGTATGTGTATCCCCAGCCTTTAGCACAATGCCCGGCACACAGTAAACCCTTGATAAATTCTTGTTGAATTGAGAAATGCTAAATTATCACAAACATACTCAGTCAGCTCAGTCTCTAAAGCTCCACAGAACCACTCCTATCAGATAGCCTTGAATATTCCATCAAAACCAGCCCCACCCCACTCCCATCTCAATTCCTCTCCTCTGGAGAAAGCTGGGATCAGAGTATCCTAGAAGATCCAGTGCAGGCAGGCAGCTACTGAGAGAAAGTTTGCCAGCCTGTGCCCCATAACAGCTGCAGCAAAACATTAAAAGCAAAAAGCAAAAAAAGATTACTTCTGATGTTAGCCAGGGCTCTTGGAGGTGACTCCAATCAGTTCCTGTCCATACCTCCCACACCACGTGGCCCACAAAGGCCCATCATGAAACTAAGTACTTTCCAAGCAGCTGAAGGGAACTGTTCTACAAATCAGTTCCTCTCCAGCTGAGTCCCTGTCTCCTCTCCTGAGCTAGTAAAGGTTTAGTCTGCAGAAGATTATCTAATGCTTAACCAGACAAACAAGTTGGCACACTTCAAGCGGTAATGGAGTCATTTCCAGGAATTGAGGCAATAGGAGGCAGGGTTTGTAGCACCCAAAGCATGCTCTTTTCCCAAGGCTGGGAGTTAATTAATTCCAGATAGACCTGTTAGAGGATATTTGCTGCTTGCTCATTCCAACCAGAATAAGTTTAAACGCTGACCCAGGAAACAGCATGCTTAAAGGACCATACTGGGCACCTAAGGGATTTCAAGATAATCTTTTCCCTTTCCCTCCTCCCAATTTCTTCCTCCTACTTTCCAATCCCCTGCAGGAGTTCAAGACTGACAAAACAGCTCTCCGGTCCCGTAGTCCCTGAGTCTGAGCATGACCTACTTCAAGGATCCAGATGATCTGTAGGGGAAAATCCAGGGTTGTGTCCTCCTAGAATAAATACCAGTGTCACTGAACCATTTCTGTTTCTGCTTGTCTGCCTAGTTTTTACTCTTGGACCTGAAAGGAAACACTTTCTTACACTACCAAGATATTTGCTCTGGCAATTTCAATCCATCAATAAACATTTATTAAGGGCCTGCTATGTTCCAAGCATTCTGCTAAATTCTGGGGATACAAAAAGTTTCAAAAAGAGGCCAGGCTCTGTCCTCAAGAACTTGTAATAATCTAATGTTGCTCTTTTGACAGCTTAGGTCTGAAAAATGTTGAGTAGCCAGTTTTGTTGAATGTGTTCTCCCCCTAAATATGTCTTACTTTGAGCCCTGAGTCTATCACCTCTCTGTTGGGAAGCGGGAAGCATGTTTTACGAGGGATCCTCTAGAACTGTGTTTGGGTATGGTTTTGATCAGAGTTCTTAATGCCTTCTGAGATGTTCACCTTTACAATGTTGCCATTACTGCATAAAATGTTCTCCGGCTTCTGTATCAATTCGTTTAAGTTCCTTGGTTTCCCTGAAAGTGTCTCCATCATTTCATCATGATGTTCCATTATGTTCATATGGTATAATTTGGCAGCTAGGTGGCACAGTGGAGAGAGTGCTGGACCTGGAGTCAAGAAGATCTAAATTCAAATCCTACACCTCTGACACTCATTGACTGTATGACCCTGGGCAAGTCATTTAACCTCTCTATGCCTCAGTTTCTTCACCTGCAAAATGAAGAAAAACTGTAAGAGACAGTATTACATGGTAAGTGTATTTGTGACATCAGAGGATAAAGGTCATTACCAACTGGGAAAGATCAGGGAAAGGGCCTTCTAGAACTTCTAATCCAACGCCAATTTAACGTCTGAATTGAGTTTTAAAGGAAGTCAACAGGGAACAAGAAGAGGGAGTAGTTCTGGGCCAAAAGGAGAAAGCAAACAAAGGCACTGAGGCAGGGGACATACAGCATATTCAGGAGAATGGAACTAGTTTGGATGGAAGGGATTTAGAGATGCTCTAATCCAATACCATCATTTTACAGAGGGGGAAACTGAGGCCAGAGGTTGGGTTAAATGACTAGACCAAGCTCAGAGAACAAGGCAGTGTCAGAGCCAGGAGTAAAACCCAAGACTTCTGCCTCCCCAACTAGAGCTCTTATCATGCCACACTCCTTCAACTCTTCCTTTACCTCAGTTTCCTCTTCGTTTAGACGGAGCCACCTCCCTTACTGGAATGTGGCTAGAAACAAACATGAAATAAAAGCAACAGTCAAAACTGTCTAGATAAAAGATGCTTTACAAATGTGAGGCCCTGGAGATCATCAACAAACAGATATGCATATGGCACATTAAAGTTGGCAAAATGTTTCACTTAGCCCCTACCACAACCCTTTGTGATAGGTATTATAGGTCCAATTATCTCCATTTTATGGATGAGGAAACTGAGGCTCCTAGATGTTAAGCATCATGGCCAAGATCATAGAACTGGTAAGAGTTGAAAGCAAGATTTGAACCCACATCTTCTTGACTCCCTGGGAGAGAACACCAAAATAGTGAAGCAAGAAGGGATTTATTTGGTCAGTACAGATTCCACTGGGGCTTTCCCACACCAACCTAAATTCCACTGGGGGTGGGGGGTGAGGGATAGGATTCCAGACCTCCTCTGGACACAAGTAGAGACACATAGCCATCGTCCTATTTGGAGAGATAATCGAGCCTTTTGTCTCTTGTTTTCCAGCAGCTGGCACAGAACAGATGTTCAAGAACCTATCTTCATTGGTCGTTAACTCTTGATTGACTAGAGAAAATGTACTTTCAGTAGACCTGTTCCATGAATCAGCAATTCTAGCAGGCTAAAGATCTCAACCCTTTTTGGTGTACCGTTGTACCTGACTCTCAGCCACCCCAGAAAAGACATTGAGGTTTTCTTTATAGATATACTGAAGTGGTTTCCTGTTGCCTTCTTCAGCTTGGTTTACATATGAGGAAACTGAAGCAAACAGGGTTAAGTGAGTTGCCCAGGGTCACACTATTACATGTCAGTCTACTCTATCCAAACTGGTCTAACAGCTGTTCCCTGAACTCAGTGTTCCATCTCCCACGTTTGGGCATTCAGATGTGCTATTTCCCATCCTTCAAATGCATTCTCCCTTCATCACTATTTCTCAGGATCTTTAGGTCTTCCTTCAGATCCCTGTTGAGACATCAACTCCTCCATGAAGCCCTCCCTGATCTCCCATTCTCTCCTATTCAGGTTATTTTATATTTACTTCATGGCATAAATGATTTACAAATATTTAGTATATATTTCTCTGTGTGTGAGCGTCTGCCTCTCTCTGACAGACTAACTTTAAAAGTCATCCCTCTCACTGTGTGTCATAATCTCAATAACACATATTCTTGGCTTTCTCTCATGTGAATGGTTAGGCCAAATTCTTCTGACTATGTCTCTCTACCAAGAAACTCTACAATGTTGCAAAGCTTGATATAATTAATCAACATTTCTGAAGTACTTACTATGTACCAGGCAGTACAATACAGACAAAAGACAGCCCCTGACCTCAAGGAGTTTATACTCTAACTATGCCATTGATAAATAGGACGATTTGGAGAACCTCACCATCTCTAGGAAATCTTTTCCCAGCATGGTTTCTGTTTTATTGAGCCTTCGTTACCAATCCTTGAAAAGCATATGAAAGCTGACATTTATGATTAGAGGGCTGTCCCTATTCTATCTTTTCAAAGAATCTTGAATCATTTTTATGTATAAATGACAAACAGTACAAATGATAAGAGTAAGGCTGAGGTGATGCAGTGGATAGAGGCCTGGAGTCAGAAAGATCTGAGTTCAAATTTGACCTCAAACATTTACACTAGCAGCATGACCCTAGGCAAATCACCTAACACTGTTTGGCTCATCTAAAAAATGAGCTGGAGAAGGAAATGGAAAACCACTCCAGGATCTTTGCCAAGAAAACCTCAAATGGGAGCAAAGAGAGCTGGACACGACTGCAAAACAACTGAACAAATGCTTGTTACATTACACTAAATTCTCTTTCCCCCAAAGAAGGAGGAATCTGGTCCAGCATCACTGTTATTTCTCACTAGTTCAATTTAAATTGCTAGTTCAGTTTAATTAAATGTAATAAACACTCATTAAATACCTACACTGTGCTTTTCTGGGCCTCAGTTTACTTCTATATAAAATCAGGGGGGTTGACTAAGTGACCTCTAAGGTTGCTACCAGCTCTGAATCTTATGACTTTCCTTGGAGCCAGATGTTACCAAATTCAGATAAGACCTGGTTGATGCCTCAAACAACATTTGACCCCCATGCCCCACCCATTGCCTCAATTACTTGATCAGAGATGACCCTGTGTACTTCCACCTCAGTGCTCAAACTTGCTCTCTCTGAGTTCCAGGCTCCAAGGATGAAAAAGCATGGGGTCTACAAGAGCCCTCTGGCAGCTGCTTGAAGTACATGAAGTGGTCAACCACCATCTTCCATGAATGTTTGGCACTCAGTACCCCAGAGGTTCTTCTTGGGGTAGAAACAACACTCAAACATGCTGATAAGCTACAAGTGATAGACCATGAGTATTAATGTATGTACCCACACACATAGAGGAACCTTATTATAATAATAACACTGTATTGTGGTATTATATCATTATATGACCTGTAATATAAATAATTATTATTTATTATACAAAGTGTCCTTAAAGTCTTAGTGTAGTTGTAAACTATTAATAGTTAAAACTATTAAGATTTTTATTATCATATTATATGATAACATAATATCATAACATAATATCACATATCCTCTATTATCACATATTATCATATATGACATGGTATTATAACAGATTTACATATTATAATGTAATTTGTATATTATAATTTGTATTGTAATGTGTATATTATAATGTAATTATAATGTAATCTCTATATTAAAATGTAATTATAATAATAACCTTGTGCCACAAATCTTGAAGGTAGTATTATAGACTCTCTCCTCACCTCCACATCTTACAATCCCTAGCTTCTTTCAAGGCTGAGTTCAGGTGTCTCCTCTTACACAGGCATATCCTGATCTAAATTTTATGAAGACCTAGAGACCCTCATCATCAATGTGCTGAAAGATGACAAGCTAATAATTCTGGGTGACTTTAAGCCAGAGTAGACATAGTCTATCAAATTTGGCAGAGTCCTTGGAAGTAATGGAATGAGGAACAAGGACAGTCACTTACTCTGAAGACTTGTGCTTCACATGACCTTCTCATCACCAACACTGTCTTCCATTTACCTAAATGCAAGAAAATTTTGTGGATGCAGACTCACATCAAATATTGGCATTTAATAGAATATGTCATTGTAAGGAGAAAAGACAACACAGGACACGAGAGTGAAAAAGGTGATGTGTGGCATAGAGTGCTGGACTGATCATAGACTTATCCTCTCCAAGCTAAATAAAAGTGACAGACCCGAGGCAAAACAACTCCCAGAAGACAATGTCAATAGAGTACAGTGCTTCTCTAAGTGTGAACAGTTCATTGCTAACTTGGAGGAAAAGTTGAACCAATACACAGTTGGCAAAAATGGGGGAGAAAAGGAGTGGTCAGCTTTCAGAAATTCGGTGTACAGTACCATTCGGCTCAGCTGGTCTAGAATATTCACAAGCATCAAGACTGATTTGACAAAAATGATGAGGAAATTCAGAAGCTGTTAAACAAAAAACAAGGTTTTACCAACAAGATAGTTCATCTATCTCTAAAAAGGCAGCATTTAATTCCTTCAAAAGTAAAATGCAAATACTGCTATTAAGTCTGTATCCCAAGGAGATCAAAAAAAATGGAAAAGGACCTACATGTGCAATATCATTCATAGCAGCCCTTTTCATTGTGACATAATATTGGAAACTGAGGAGATGCCCATCAAGTGGGGAAATGGCTGAAGAAGCTGTGATACATGAATGTAATGGAATACTATTGTGCATAAGAAATGACGAGCATGCAGATTTCAGAAAAACCTGGAAAGACTTGCATGAGCTGTTGTAAATTGAAATGAGCAGAACAAGAAAAACACAGTACATAGTATCAGCAACATTGCGTGATGGCCAACTATGAATGGCAAAGCTATCCTCAGCAACACAATGATCCAAGACAAAGTATAAATGACTCACAAAGGAAAATGCTATCCATATTCTGATAAAGAACTGATGATCAAAGCATATTTTCTTCACTTTATTCTTTTTCATTTTTTTCTTTTCATCCATTTCTTCTTTCTCAACTGTGACTAATATGGAAATATATTTTACATGAAAGTCCATGTATATCAAATATCCTACCTATATAGAATTGCCTACCATTTTTGGAAGAATGGGGGATGGAAGGAAGGAGGGAGAAATATTTGGAACTCAAAATCTTGTAAAAATGAATGCTAAGAATTGTCTTGATATGTAATTGGAAAAAATAAAATACGATTTAAAAAAAAGTAAAGTACAAGTAAAGATTAGAGAGATGCAGGATTCTTGACTCAGTAAGAAGGCAGATGAAATTCAGCTTTACACTGATAGTAACAACCCAAAATGTTTTTATGATGCCATGAGGACTATTTATGAGCCAAAGAACTATGGTGAATCTTGACTACTCAGTGCTGATGGCACTACATTGCTTAGTGATAAGGACATGATCTTGGCGAGATGGGCTGAACACTTCCATAGTGTTCTCAACAGGGTATCATCAATCAATGTTGAAGCCATTGACTACATTCTGAAGCCAAGACTGAAGTCAATCCCTCTCTAGCCAAACTTCCAACTGAAGAAGAGGTTTTGAATGCCATGAGGCTCCTCTCTGGTGGCAAAGCACCTGATACCGATTCTATTCTGGCTGAGATTTACAGGGCAGGGGATCCACTACAGATACAAAAACTGACTGAAATTTTCTAGGTTATATGGCAAGAGTACGGTTATCCCATAGGAGTTCAAGGATGCCTCCATCCCTGTAGAGGTAAAGGAAATAGATTATCCTGTGATCCTGCACCTGGAAGATGGTCATCTACCTGAGAGCCAGTGTGGCTTCAGAAAGAGCCTAGGAACAGTCAATATGGTGATTCCTGCCCAACAACTCCAGGAGAAAAGCCAGGAGCAGAACAGAGGTCTGCACACAACATTTGTAGATCCGACCAAGGCCTTTGATGTTGTCAACCATGAGGGTTTGTGGAAAATTATGGCAAAATTTGGTTGCCCAAAGAAGGTCATCAGTATTGTACATCATTTTCATGAAAGAATGCTTGCCTAGATTCTGGATAATGGCTAATGCTTTCTCACTTTCCCAGTTACCATTGGAGTGAAGTAGTGCTTGCTCCCATGCTTTTTAGCACGATATTTTCAGCAACGTTGTCAGATACCTTCAACAAGGGTGAAAACAGCATCAAGGTCAGCTACCACCTAATGGTAAATTATTTAGCTTGAAAAATCTGCAAACCGAGACTAAAGTACAGGGAGAGTTGGTGCTTGACTTTTTATCATATATTCAATGATCATACATTCAAAGCAGCCTCTGAGGCTGAATCACTTCTCTACCACTTAGGTTAATTTTGACCTGACAACACCAAGAAAACAGAGGTTCTCCGCTAGCCAGCATTGCATCATTCATAAAAGGAACCATCAGTTACAGCAAATGGAGAAGTTTTGAATGTTGTGGGTAAGTTCACTTATCTTGATAGTGTACTTTCCAAGGGTGCACACATTGAAAATGAGGTTGATGCACACATTTCCAGAGCTAGCTCAGTGTTTAGGAGGCTCCAAAGAAAGGTTTGGGAGAGAAGACGTATTAGACTGACTACCAAACTGAAGGTATGTAGAGCCATTGTGCTGACCTCATTGTTACATGCCTGTGAAACATGAACAGTAAATCAGTGCCATACCAGGAAACTGAATCACTTCCATTTGAACTGTCTTAGGAAGATTCTAAAGATCACCTGGCAGGATAAGGTACCAGACACTAAAGTCCTTGCTCGAGCTGAACTGCCCAGCATTCAGCGCTCAACTCTGATGGTCTGGCCACGTTGTTCGAATTCCAAATGTACATTTGCCTAAAAGATTATTTTATGGAGAACTCACACAAGGAAGGCACACATGTGGGGTCTGAGGAAGTGATGCAAGGACACTCTCAAGATCTCTCTGAAGAACTTTGAAATTGTGTGACATGGGAGACACTGGCACAGGACCACTCAGCATGGTGTACCCTCATCAGAGAAGGTGTTGTGCTTTATGAACAAAGCAGAATTACAGTAGCTCAAAGACAACACGAGATGCACAAATTTAGAGACATCTCCACTCCCAACAACCATGTGGACTATTTGCCCCTGACCTGTGGTAGAACCTTTCAAGTTCTTATTGGTCTGATCAGCCACAGTCGGACACACTGTACCTTGACCCTGACATAGTGACGTCATGTTGATCCTCTTCTAGCATCAAGAACAACAACCTACCAACGAATTCTGACATAGATGCTTGCTCCTCTACTCCATGTCCCCATCCCCCAGTTACTGGTGCTTTTTCCTCCCCCTAGCTTACTTCGTTTTTACTTTGTATGTGGGTTACATTTACCTGTATATGTATGTGTTGTTTATTCTCAACAGAAGGCAAGTTCCTTGAAGGTAGGAACTGGTGGGGTTTTTTTTTTTAAATCTTTGTGTCCCCAGCACTTGTCAGACCCTGGCACACGGTAGGGGCTTAGTAAGCAATCACTGAATGAATGAATTACTATATAAGAAGGCCCCTAGGTCAGGGGCTTTAACTTTGGGTTACACCATACTGCCACAGAGATGCAGGATCCAGAAAAGGTTAACCTCTACCCTGGTAAATATTTCTTTCTGGATCATGAGCTTCATTCCCACATCAGGTTTTACTCTGGTAAAAAATTATTTATTTTCTTTTTTCCAGAAATTCAGGTAATTAACCATTCAGTTCAAATAAGCATTTGTTAAAAACACCTATATGTAAGGTGATGTACTAGGTATAAAGAGATATTTTGTTGTAAGAGGCAACATGAAAACAAATAAGCAGATTCAAGATAGTCTGAGGAGAGAGATGGAATTAACAATTAGGAAGATGGATCATTCAGCCAATCAACATGTGCTAAATTCCTACAGGGCAGCTAGATGGAGATATAGTGCTTAGAGAGCTCCAGGGCTGATGTCTGGAAGGCATCTTCAAATCTGGCCTTAAATACTTATTCTCTGTGTGACCTTGGGCAAGTCACTTCACCCTGTTTGCCTCGGTTTCCTCAAAAATGGCAAACTACTCCAGTATTTTTGCCAAGAAAACCCCAAATAGAATCACAGAATCGGGCACAACAGAAAAATGACTGAACCATAACTCTATGCTAAGCAACGAAGATACAAAGAAAGGCAAAAAACTGTTCCTGTCCCCAAAGAGCTCCCAGTCTAACAGGCTTCTGTGAAGGACGTAGCATCGAAGGAAGATGCTAAAGAGTCTAGCTGGAACACACCATTCATAAAGGGGAGCAACATCAAGGAAATCTAGAAAAGCCGACTGAAACCCAATTGGGAAAGGGTTTTCATACATACCACTGCTATTTCTGCAGAGGATCGCAAAGCAGATCAGTAAAACACTGGTGAGAGCAAAGGAAGCTCAGAGATCCAACACAAACAGAAGACTCACTCTGGAAGGAAGGAAGAAAAGAAAGTGTGAGAAAGAGGGGGAAGGGAAGAAGGAAGGGGAGAGGATGGAAGGAAAGAGAAAGGAAGAAAGAAAGAGAAAGAAAATGAAACACACAGCAGCAACATACAACAGAAGCTAGGGCTTGGAAAAGGGCTAGGAAAAAGTGGCTGCATAGAGGGTGGTGAGTCCTAACCCCAAATCTCCACTCTCACTGTGGTGATGACCTTGTGCAAGGGACTTTGACAAGAAATTGTTGTACGGTCGTTTTCAGTTGTATCCAACTCTTCATGGTTTTCTTGGCAGAGATACTGGAATAGTTTGCCATTGCCTTCTCCAGCTCTTTTTACAGATGAGGAAACTGAGGCAAACAGGGTTAAGTAACTAGCCCAGGGTCTAGTGTCTGAGGCCAGATTTGAACTCATGAGTCTTCCTTATTCCAAGTCCAATGCTCAGTCCACTGTACCACCTAGCTACCCTCTGCCAATAAATTAGGAGTAAATCAAAAGTAAATGAGTTATAATCTGCAAAGATGAAGGAATTGTCTACACCAAATAACAGAGCCTGAAGATACTGAAGATACTTAAGATATACAGTCACGCGCATCCACACACTCTTTCTCAATAAACTCCAATGGCTCCTTATTACCTCTAGAAGCAGACATAAAAATCCCCTGTTTGGCACTCAGAAGTCTCTTACAACCTCCTCTCCCCATCTTTCCTCTCTTTTGGGTGTGTGTATTCATCCTTCATTGCCAAAGAAGACCAGGCCATCAGAGAAATGATGACATAACTTGCACTTGATTTTGTTTTGAATGAGGGAGGGCTGTGCAGGTCACCAGCCTCACCTCTCCTCCAGAGCCATCTGAATCCAGTGACCAGATATTCATCAGGATGACTGGAGATGACCCAGGATGAGGCAATTGGAGTTAAGTGACTTGCCCAAGGTCACACAGCTTGTGAGTGTCAAGTGTCTGAGGTGAGATTTGAACTCAGGTCCTCCTGACTCCTGCACTGGTGCTCTATCCACTGCACCACCTACCTGCCCCTACTACTGATTAGAAGCATTCATATGAGATCTTTAAGTATGCTGCTTTATCTTACAAAGAACAAGTCCATCATGATGGATCAACTCTGGTTCTACAGAGAAATATTTAAGTCAAAGGACATTTTCATTACTTGGGATGTAGGCTGGCATTTTTCTTTTTCAGGGCATAAGGTTTTGTAATCAGGTATAAAAATAAAACAAATTCAGCCTCTTTTCACAGTTATGCCAAACCCCACAATAAAAGCAGGCCTTTCCTAATAGCCTTGGTTTTCCCCTTTTGAAGGAAATTCTGACCCAGAACTCCTAATGTTGGTTTTGCAACCCTGCAGAGTATCTTAAATTTTCTCAAAGAGCATTAAGAAATTCTCAAGAAATTCTATAAACAAAACTAGTTGTGACTCACTGTCCTATAAAATATGTACCATAGAGCACTTTTCAGAGGTTTGGAATTTTTTTACAATTTTATTTTCTCTCTGGATTATCCAAATATCAGGGGCATGTCACTAGTCCAGAAATGTTAGGCCCAATCCCACAGGAATTTCCTTGGCTCAGCTCCTTAAGTCACAATAGGCAGTGGTTTCCTAGTTGATGCCTAGAGATTTAATCCCCAACGAGGATAATTAATTGAAAGAATTCTGCCTTCATGGATATGGAAAAATAGGGACACTAATATACTGTTAGTGGAGTTGTAAACTGGTCCAAACAATCTGGAGAAAAATTTGGAACTATGCTCAAAGGGCTATATGCATACCCTTTGACTCAGCAATACTACTACTACTACTACTACTAGTAGACTACTACTAGTCTGCACCCCAAAGAGATCAAAGAAACAGGAAAAGGGCATAGATGTACAATAAATATTTATAGCAGCTCTTTTGGTGGTAAAAAGAATTGGAAACTGAGGGGATGCCCATCAACTGGGGAATGGCTGAAAAAGTTGGGGTATATGATTGTAATGGAATACTACTGTGCTCTAAGAAATGATTAGCAGTATGCTTTCAGAAAAACCTGGAAGAAATTACATGAACTGAGCGAAGGGAGCAAAACCAGCACATTGTACATAGTAATAGCAACACTGTATGATGGATGATCAACTGTGAAAGACTCAGCTGCTCTGATCAAGCCAACGATCCTTGAGAATTCCAAGGGACCCATGATGAAAAATGCTATCCCCCTCCACAGAGAGAACTGATAAACTCTGAGTAAAGAGTGAAACATTTTTTCACTGTCTTTATGTTTCTTGTTTTTCAATGTTTGCCTTTGTTTTGTTTTGTTTTGCAACATGACTAATATGGAAATGCTTTACATGACATCACATTACTTGCCTTCTAAATGGGAGGAGAAGGGGCAGGAGAAAGAGAATATGGAATTCAAAAAAATTTTAATGAATATTAAAAATAGGCAGACAGATGAAGAGTTCTGCCTTTATATCCAGTGACACATATAAGTCCCAAATAACGTAAATAATGAATCCCCTATAATGTTTACATTATTTGAATGAGTGCAGCATATTTCTACTGGGCTAGAACCACTATCATGTTTTATATAATTATAACTTTAGAATAATGTGAATTTAAATACATGCCACCATTTCAGGAGATTCATCTTTCACCTAATTTGGAGCTACCTGTATTTCCTCTAGAGCATGTGATCTCCAGAAAAAAAGCCCCAAAACAAACTATTCTGCTTTCTTTCCATCAGGTAGCAGAAATAAACAAAGCCAGGTGTCAAGAAAGGTAATTTGTCCTGTCCAGGCAAGTCTGCTCCAACCCCTGCTTCTGGCTGAGGTTTCCAACAAATCACCTCCTGAGGCCAAGAGGGGACTGTAGGCCCAGAAATTATATTCAGTAAGACTAACTTTGGATCCAGTCCCACCATAGTTAGCCTCTCTCTAATTCATATTCAAGGAGCACTTAACATGTATAGGGAATTTTATAACTCTTGCTAAAGCTCACTGACATTTGTGCAAGCCCCTGAGGACCGACTTCACCATTATCTATATCTTACAACAGCATCTACTTATTAGTAGTATCAGTAGCTTCTGAGCATACTAAACAGTTCTTGGCATACTTGGCTGACAGCTGATAATCATAGCAACAGTAACAGTAGTCATAAATAATAGTAGTAAGATTATCAGTGAAAAGTAGTAAGCTACAGTAATGGTAGTAATAATAGTAGCTGTGGTAATAATTATTAATAGTAATATTCTAATAATGATTCTTTTCAAGGTACTCTTCCAGCTTGCCTGAAGCAATAAATAACAATAATAGTGGATATTTACAAAGCACTTGAAAATCTGCAAAGGGCCTTACATACATTATTTCATTTGCTCCCCAAGACAGACACAATAGGAATGGTTATTCATGATTTATAGAGTCAATCAATCACCAAGCAATTATAAAGTGTCTACTCGGTGCTAGGCATTGGGCTAAGCTCTGGGAAAATTGAAAGAGAATGCAAAAAAAGTCCAGTGCTAGAGGGGGAGACAGTATATATATATATATATATATATATATATATATATATATATATATATATATATATATATATATACATATACATACATACAGATTTAATAGAAGGCAGTCTTTGAAGAAAGGCCCTAACAGCTCAGGGGACTGGGAAGGGCTTCTGCCCTCCTTAAATCATCGTGTTTTTTTTAATTTGACATTTTTATTCTGAATTTAAACACCAAAAAATGGGGGGAGCATTTCCAAATACACAGCTGAACCCAGAGGGTGCGTATGAAGCCATGAATCTCCATGTCATACCGCTTACTTTTTTTAAGTACATAATAAATTACCCTGCCTGGATGTTTCTTTCTCAACTTCCTTCTGTTTTCTTGCATGCATTAAAAAAAATGCTTCAATAGCTGTTTTTTATTTGGAATTACTACTGCTAACCCTCCTCCACCCTCCCAACAGCCCTCCAAAAGGAAAGAAACTTTTGGGAACAAGTAAGCAGAGTCAAGCAAAAGAAATTCCCATATTGGCCAAGCCTCTTTTTGTTCCCAGTCAAGAGTCGGATAACACGCTTCATCCTAGGTCTTCTGAAGACATGGCTGGTCATTGTGTTGATCAGAGCTCTTGAGTCTTTTCAAGTTTTTGTTCTACACAATGCTGCTGTCCTTGGATAAATTGTTCTCCTTGTCCACTCCTCATCAGTCCCCATGACCCAGGATTCTCGGCAATCATCTCTTGGGTCATCTCTTATGGTGTAATATTACTTGATTATATTTCTATTGTGTTTAGCTATTCCCAGATTGATGAGCAAGATCCGCTCCCCACCCTGCCCCACCCCCAAGATGTTAGTTTTTTTCTTCCCCCACTCCAAACTTCACTCCCCTACTCAAGACAAGGAATACTGGTTTGCTTGTTCTCTAATGTGTTATCTTTCCCCCTAATACCCTACCACTTGCTTCTCCATTGAGTCTGAAGTATTTCAATCTCCCGCTGCTTTGTGTCTTCACCATTCTTTTGATCATCTCAGAGAAGCCAGAGGCACATTCAGTGCCTGCTCCTCCCACCTCTTCCAACTTGAAGGTATCCACTCTTCTCAAGTGTGAGAAATAGCAAGTGTATTCCTTTTACCCTTCCTTCTCTTTCCCTACTTAAACCACTCAGAACAGGATCAGTTCATTCTAGGTCTGAACTAATCTTAAAGGAAGTCAAGCAGTGTCAGGGTAAATAGTCAAGAAGAAAGCATTTCAGGCATGGGGAAAGTCATAGAGACATAGAAGTTGAGATGAAAAGGGGGCCCTGGGAAGGGATGTTACAGGCTTTAAATGCCAAACAGAAGATTTTATATTAGATTTTAGAAATAATAGGGAGCCTGAAGTGTACTGAATGGGAGAGAAGAGAGAGAGAGTAAGCAGGAGGAGAAGTGACATGATGGGGCCTATAAGCTGTGTCTGACTTTGTGACCCCCGTTGGGGTTTTCTTGGCAGAGATACTGGAGGAGTTTGTCATTTCCTTCTGAAGCTCATTTTACAGATGGGAAAACTGAGGCCAACAGGGTGAAGTGACTTGCCCAGGGTCACAGGAAGTTTTGAGATCAGATTTGAACTCAGGAAGATAAGTCTTCTGACCCCAGACCCAACACTCTATCTACTAGTCTCAATTGGGTCTATATTCTAGGTAAATCACTGACAGCTATGTGGAGGATGATTTGGAATGAGGAGAGACACAAGACAGGGAGCTCAATTAGAAACCTGCTGTAAAAGTCCAGGTAAGAGGTGAAATGGGTCTGAACCAGGGTGATGGCTATGTGAGTAGCCTCATTGATCAGGGTCCAGGGTGCTCAGCTCCCTGAGAAAGTGATACAGGAATTCAAAACATACAAAACCAAAGGGGCAGGGGAAGAGGAAGTATAAAAACCACAAGACTATGCATTTTGAGCTTGAAGAGAATGACAAAAACTCATCTTGTCCTATCTCATGTTACAGATAAGAAAAGGAGGAAGGAACCCTGGTCTTCCGGCTCCAAATTCAGCTTGCTCTCCACTGCCCTACACTGCTCCAATCACCACTCTCTTCCTTTTATTTAAAAAAAAAAATGTATTTTGCAAAACTGTTCCTTTCTTACATGTAAGTTCAAACTACATATGCAGTTTTCCCCTCCTTCTTAGCTAAGTGGTATGATAGGACCTGGAATTAAGAAGATCTGAGTTCAAATGTGACCTCAGATATCTACTATGTGACCATGGGCAAGTCACTTAACCCTGTTTGCCTCAGTTTCCTTAGCTGTAAAATGGGGTCACACTGGATAAGGAAATGGCAAACCATTCTTTGCCAAGAAAACCCCATGGACAAAGTCAACTGACAGACAAAATGGAGATAACAGACCCTAGCTCCCAGAGTTCTTTGGAGCACTGAATGAGTTAAATTTTAAAATGTTATGTAAATGGTAGCAATTTGTTATTATTGTTTGTGAAAGTATTCTTGTACTTCCCCTTCTCCCCACATTCAGAACTCAGGCTCCAGCTGTCAATATGTTATGGGTTAAAATGGCTTTTGGGGGAATGTCTGGGAACCTCATCAGCATTTGTAACACTGTTTCCATGGATTTCAAGTTCCAAACAATCCACTTTTACAAAGATACTTTTGGAAACTTTGTAAACTGTAATGTCAGAGTGGCAGGTGGAGAGAAGTCTACTATGTATCAGGCACTGTGCTAAGCATTAGGGATACAAAGAAATGAAATAATCCCTACTGTGTAGGGTAGTGATGTGGAAGTAACATTGAGATTATTAGAACCCTGGGGTCCTGGCCTTCCAGGCCCACCAATCCCCCATTACCACTTCTAACAATAAGTGACAACAAAAATCATAAAGGTTCACAATCCCTTTTTTATATAATTTTGTAATTTTTTTCTTTGGACTTTTTTTTTCATTTTGCTTACTCTGTAACTGGGTTTGTTTGGAGGGGAAATAGCCCAAAAATTATTTTAAACGGAATGAGGAAAGATAATGATGGAATGAATGGTTTTTTTTTTTTAATTTTCAGATGAATTTGTTAATTAGGGATTGGAGACATTTTCAAAGAGGAGGATGGGAAAACTGAGATCCCAGGAAATAAAGGAGAAAAAAAAACTATCAAATAAAGGAGAAAAAAAAAACTATCTGCCAGCAACCAGTAAATTCTGTCCAGAGGCAAATGAAACATCACTGGCAAGATTTGAGGGAAAGGGAAAGAAATTGTCCCAAAACCTCAGCTTCTGAATCTCCTTTTGCCAAGAACAGATAGTTATACCGTGAAATTGCCTGTCCTTGACAAATGGACAGATCTCGGGGTGTTTTTCAGAACCGTGAGGTCTTTTCACAACTCCTCCCCCTTTCTTTGCAAATAGCCTTTCCTGATCACACCTAGAAACACTACTCCTGTCCCAAGGGTGTGGTACCGATCTTTAAATGTACATTTATGTCCCTCTTACACACACACACACACACACACACACACACACACACACACACACACACACACACACTCTTTAGAATAGTACAGAATGGAAGGAAGCCAAGAGCCTTCTATCCTTCCCAAATTTAGGACTGAGAAACATCCATAATTGCAAATTGCAAAGGCTGTGGAGGAGAAATCCTCTTCCCCCGCTTGCAGAACCCCAGGACCGTATTCATTTGGCAAAATGAGAAGCTGCCTGCCAAAATAAGGTTACAGGGAAGGATAAACTCCAGGGTTCCACTACCCAGTACCTTGGCAAAAGACGGTGCTAACCGGCTTCTCACGGTGTGACGGCTTAACTCCTGGACCGCATTCAAGTCCTCCTCCCTCCAGCGCACCCTCACAAATACACACACTTATGAACTGCAAACAAGTCATGGATTTAGGGCCATGGATTCACGTCCAACCCCTTCATTTTAATAATGAATTTCTCTACCTCTTTAAGGTTTGCAAGAACCCTACATGTGCCATCTCATTGGATCTTCATAATAACACTGTGCTGTGATTATCCCCATTTACAGGAGAAGAAACTGAGGCTTCGGGGCTATGCGACTTGCCCAGGATCATACGGATAGTCTTGGGTGGGATTTGAACCCGAGCCTTACAGACTGCAAGACCAATAAATACCCTATCTATACACCACTATACGTTCCTCGGTCCTTCAGTTCCAGTTTCCTCTTCATCTGCAAAATGCAGATAGTCATACCCGTAGCAGGAGGTTCTAATGAGATCGGGGTGATAAAGAACCCCAGAAACTTTAATGATCTGTATAAAATGCCAGTTATTACCATTCCAGTCAGCCCAAACTAGCCATGAAAACGTTTGGAAGCATCGCCTCCTCTACTTGGTTCTGTGCAGGCGGCGTTAACTGAAGCCCCGGGTCTCCCAGCGGAGCCTCCCGGGCAGCTGCTGCCCTCCCCCAGCGCACCAGTCTTATCGCTACTCACAGAGCGGGTTCAAAATCGCACGCACTCTCAGATAGGCAGCGGCCGGGGGCCGGATGACAGCCAAGTGCCCGGCCTGCCCCTAACCAGCTTCCTGGCCCCCTCCCGAGCTCTCCGAACAGCTCCTTCAGTCACTGTCACTTTCACTGGGGAGACTCAGGGCGGCCGAGGGAGGCCGAAATGAGCGAGCAAACACCTGTCTGCACGTGGACGGGCGGGGCCGCTTGGGCTGCCCCAGCTTCCAGCATCCCCGGAGCCCCCAGAGGGGCGCAGCGCCCAAGGCACCTTCGCCTCCACCCCACAGCCGAGAAGGCAGCAGCGCAGTCCCGATGCCCGAGCGGCACAGACACCGCCACTTTCCTTAATCGCCCCGTGCTGCTTTAGGGCCTGGCCAGGGGCCAGACCCGCTTATTCAGTCTGCCCCTAGATGCCCTGGGAAAGGAGGCAGAGGGGGAGGACGGGTCGCGGAGGCTGGATCGCGGGTCCGGGGACCCTGGAATCACAAGCCCCCACTCCCCAAGCTCTTACATAACCAGCAGCAAGACCCCCAAATTACACAGCTGTCGCTCTCAGCTCCAGCACCGCCCGCTCGCGGGCTTCTTTACCTTTGCCAAATGCCCAAGGAGGGGGGCGTCAGAAGCCCGGCTGCCTCTGGACTAGCGGGAGTCCCTGTGCCAGAGGGTGGCCGCAGGCTGCGGATCTGGGCAGGGTAGGGCCACTTGCAGCCCGAGCGGGAGCCGCCGCCGGCAGGCAACTCACCCCAGCTTCGCTCACAGAGCAGCGCGGCAGGTCGTGGGTTTCCACTCGATCACCCAGCCCTGCCCAGCTCAACTCAGTCCAGCCTGGGGGCCGCGGCCGGAGCGCGGCTTCAGAGGCTACCCCCCACCCCACCGAACCCCCCAACCCCCGATGCGCAGGGCCAACTCTCCTAACAGTCCCCGAGGTTCCTCCAACTTGACCGTGGACACACACGTACATCCATGGGCACACACGTACATCCGTGGGCACACACGTACATCCGTGGGCACACACGTACATCCGTGCACACAAGCTCGCTGACAGGCTTGCACGCCCGAACTTTAAGCGCAGCAGCGCACCTCCGCACGCACCGCTTACCTGGGGCCGCGCCGGGCGCAGCAGGTCCCCCTGGCCGCTTTCCGGGCCGCGGCCGTGAGGCTCGCCTGCCCGGGCTCCAGGGCTCCTCGTGCAGTCTCTCTTCCCCACCCTTCCACCCACCTACCGCCCCCCCCACTCGCCGGTCACGCGCCTCGAAGCGCGCGCCTCCTGCCCTCCTGCAGCCCGCCCGGCGCTAGCGCTGACTCCCGCGAGGGTCTCGCACATTCATTCCCAGACTTCGCTTGCCACGCGGATGACTCAGAGCCGCGGTGCGTGGTGGCAGCGGCAGCATCAGTCCGAGCCAGAAACCATGAGAATTCCGGGAAAGCGGAGGGGAATTCTTCCCCATGGCTCGGAAAAACGCCCTTGAAAGGAGGACCGTCCATCCCGGAGATTCCAGTTATGTGGGTTGAAAGCAGTTGTTCGGCATCATGCAGAATGTTGTTTTCTGCACAGAATGTTGTTTTCTGCATATGCGGGTAGCATTTGCTAGCCTGCTCACACCAGGCAGACAAGGCCAGACTGGCAGATGCAGTACTCCCCATCTTTGTAGCCCCATCCCGGGGTTGAGCACTACCGGTCTAGAGCTGGAAAGGACCTTAGAGACTAGTCCAGCCTATTCCACACGTAGCCAGGGTCCCACGCTCTGTTAGTGCTCCCCTCTCAAGGAGGCACAAACAGAGATTCCCACCTGTCTGACAGGCATCCTCCTCCTGAATGCCTTCTTGACAGCAGTGATAACAAAGTGTGGTACCAGAGTGGCAGTAGGTGGTGCCCAAAAGGGCACCTCGTTCCACTTGGCGTGTACCTCTTCAATAGGCTGGCTAGATGCGCACCTCCTTGGCAGAGAATCAATAACAAATCACCCTTTGCCAACTCTCCGCGGCAGGGGGAAGTCAAGTCCAGGTTGGGATCTTTTGGTTTGTGCCTTCATTAATAACAAAGGATTGTTTTACATCATTATATTCATGTAGCAATAAGTGGTTAGGGGAGATGTAAAGTGTCTGGAACTATTCAACTACTTCTCGTTGTCCCTCACTCTGTTACTTTCCTCGGGATGAAAGTAGTCTTAAAGGATATGTAGTTCCCTTTATCTTTTAGTTGGTTTGAGCCTCCAGCCACAGGCTGCTCAGTCTGTCTATTCTCAGAAAACATCCTTCCCCTACCCTACCCCATTCACTTTTCCCAGCTTTTCCCAGGGAGTCCAACCTCAGTAAGCAATTGCTGGTGGTCACCACTGTTTATAAAGACAAACTAAACATTTAAATGAAAAGTAAATACATTTTTTCTTGGCCCTCCTACCCCTAAACCCATAAGAAAAGGCTTCAGGTCCTCACTAATGAGTTTAAGATTTGGTGTGGGGTGAGGGGGAGTTCAGCTCTACAGCTCCTGTCCCCACATGCTTCTGTCAGATGGGCCCAAGTAACCTCCATGGCAGAGTCCTATCCCTTTGTAGCTGTATAAACTTTTTCTTGAGGTTCTCTTTGTCTCCTGGCTATCCTTTCTTTGGTTCCGTAATTTTGCTCCTCTGAGGAGATTTCCCCTTGGAATCTGTTTCCTGGACTCGGGGGAATGGACTTTTAAAGGTTACCTTGAGGCATTTTAGTTATTCTTTTTCTGAGCCATTTGAGAGACCGTTGTAACCTCAGAGATCACCTGGAGTGGCTGAATTTTACACTTCCTTGGACACCTGATTAAGGGGCCCCTTTTTTGTGATTAGGTCAGTGAAAAATCAATTCCTTTACACACATGTGAGAAAACTGAGACCCAGGGAGGTGGGAAATTACTTTCTCAAGGACAGACAGTAAGACTCAGAAATGGAATTTGAAGTCAGGTCCTAAAAAAGGTTAAATTAAGCCTTAGCAATTATCTACTCCAACCTCCTTATTTTATAGAGGAAGAAACATGGTCAAATTAAAGGAAGATTTATTAAGCACCTACTATATACAAGGCACTGTGCTCCTTGCTGGGGATGACAAAGAGGAAAGTTCCCTAATTTCACAGACCTTACTTTCTAGGGGAGTGGACAGGAGAGAGGACAGGATCTCCCCCAAAGTACATAGATAATTATGATCCCAGGAAAACTGAGGAGAGAGCAACTTAGTGGATCAGGACATAGGTCCTGTGCTGAGCCATGGAAGGAAGCTTGAAAATCTAAGAAAGGGAGGTGAGGAAGGAACACATTCCAGATAGGTATGGCAGCCTGTGCAAACAGCAAGAGACAGGAGATGGTTTATTGAGTTCTATTTTGACTAGAATATAAAATGCATGAAGGGGAATGGTGTGAGATAAAGTGGGTGGGAGCCAGAGCAGAAAGGTCTTTAAATACCAGGCTGAGAAATTTGTATCTTGCCATAGAGGAAACAGGAGTCACTGAAGACTTTTGTATAGGGGAGTGACAGTGATTAGACCTGTGTCAACTTAGTGTTCAAGTGACTTATCCAAGATATCACAAAATTACAAAATTGAAGAGTTAGAACTGACCTCAGCAGTCTCCAGTCCAACCAATCTATGAAATGAATCCCTTCCTATAACATAACCAACAAATAGTCATCTAGCCTCTGCTGGAAGACCCCCAGGGACCCAGCACCCCTCAAGGCAATCATTCTACTTTTGAACAGCTCCAATTCTTAGGAATAGTTTTTCACACAGAACCTATATCCATCTATTTTAAGTTTCCACTCTATTTGCTCCTGGTTCAGTCTGTGTCTAAATGGAATGGCTGAGAGAGTTGAGATTTGAACCCAGGTCCTCTGATGCCAGTCCTCAATAGATTTATCCCTTCCACATCAAAACTTTTCCTAACATGGTTTCAATATATCAAAGGTTGGCGTAAGAAATTAAATGAAATTTTGGGGGAATTTTGTGGAAGCCACAGACAACACGTGAAGGCCAGTACATGACATAGAAAAAGTTTAGCAACTCAGACATGCATAAAATATATGTATAATATTGTATGATATTAATATATTTTATCTTTTAATACCACCATAATTCAGACTTCTTCTCCAATAAAAAGGGAAGGCCAAAAAATTTTACAGGTCTCCAGATCATGGGGGCACCCCTAACCCCCATAATGTACAATGCTCTTTTCCTCTGCACTACAATTAACTCCTCCATGAGGCAATTTTGCTTGTCAATTCCAATCTTTTTTTTTTCTGCTTATTTCATCATCTCAGTTCTTACAGAGTTTCAGGAACAGGCATAATTCCAATCAAGCCAAGTAGAGTTAGAACTAGGAATTCTGGGACATACGGTAGAGATAAATTTGGTTGTGGAGAGGTAGGGAGAGAGATCTTCATGTCCAAATCTCAGGACATTAAGTTCCATGAGGGGAAAGACATTTGGGAAACCATTGCTAGGTTAGCCACCCAAGGAGAGCAAAGGATGGAACCAGGCTAGGGAAAGTTCACCTTGGGTACAGGAAGGACTTGGGATCCCACCTCAGTTGAAGAATCCCAATACTGACAGATTCCATAGATTAGATACAGAATGAAGATATCAGGTGTCCATTGGTCTAGAAACACAATATGGATGGAATCAGCCCTGGTAAGAGGCAAGGAGTTCATAGGATCAGGAATACAGAACTGGAAGGGACCTCACAGATTATCTAGTCCAAGCCCCTCATTTTCCAGATGAAGAAACTGAGATCTAGGGAGCCTTAAGGATTTCCTCAAGCTCACCAAGGTAGTATCAGAGGCAGAATCTGAACCCAGATCCTCTTACTCAAGAGCCAGTGCTCTTCCACCATACCAGGCAGACCCTAGGAGTGGGGTATACTACAGTGGACCCCGAGGCTGGTAACCGGAGAATAGATGAGAAAGCAAGGATGTACCCCCTGTTAGTGCCTTGGGGGGAAATTCCAATTGCCCAACCCTAATTACAGTTCTGTAGTCAGGTAATAGAAATGATTATCCAAATACTTTGTGATAGTTATCTGGGATTTGGGGGACTGAAAACATTTTTTTCCCCTGACTGATTCAGGAATGTCCCAAGTTGAGGACAAAAGGAAAGGCTGAATTGTTGGTGAACAGAGAAACTTTGTTTGAAAGGTTTTGGCATCAGCAAGCTAGGCTGTGGGGTCCAATGGACATATTCAGGAAGCCAGGAAACTCCAAATTTTCAACTTTCCACCAACTTGCTATGTGACCCAGGGTAAGTCAACAAGCATTATGAAATACCTATTATTTGCCAGGCATTATGCTAAGTGCTGGAGGTACAAGGGAAGGCAAAAATAGTCCCTCCCCTCAAGGAACTGTTAGTATAAGGGGAGAAAGGCAATATGCAAACAATTCTGTCCAAATAAGACAGATAGAGGAGATAATTTCAGAGAGAAGTCACCAGCATTAGGCGGAACAGGAAGGGTTTTCCTCATGGAGCCTTAGTTTCCCTACCTGAGAAATTGAGAACCTTCATAACATTAGACCTCCTGGGACATGGATAAGGGGGAAACAGATAAGGTCTGTAAGGCAATCTGTTGCAAAGAAGTTTTGGGAGCAAGAGGTCTTCTCCTGTTATTGCTTTAAAATTATTTTGGCCTTATACTTCTTTTCTTTTTTTCCCCCCTTATTCAAAGAGTTGTAACCTGGGTCAGCATTCTTCAAACCACATCTGGTTTTGAATAAATCTAGGATGCACATAATTCACAAATACCACCCAAGCAGCCCCTCCCCTTACCCCCTCCTCCTCCCTTTGTAAGGGAGTCCACTAAAGGAAATAACTCCTCTCTCTCAGTTGGAATGGAAGGGAATCTTTCTGATGGGCTAAATTAGAGTGCCTTGAAAGGCAGACGAATGGCTGTCCACAGTACGGAGATGTTTTAATGACTTATCTAGGTCAGTTCCAAAACCTGTCGTATGAGCTGGGTGCCTTCAAAGCTAACAGAGCCCTTCTCGGAAACGTTGGCTTTGGTACCAATTCAGGCTCACACCGCTGCCATTCTTCTCATATCTATCTGTTGAAATCCTTCTCTTCTTTCAAGGTACAGCTCAGATGTTACTTTGCACATGCTGTTTTCATAGAACATCCCCCATGCCCAAAGCCAGAAGTAATCTGTCCCTCCTCAGTTTCTCACACTTAGCTGTTGAACCTCTCCTGTGCATTTTCGACATTCCAGTTTGGCCCCAGTATCTGCCTTATCCTCCTTGAAGGGCCAGGATTGTGTCATTCTTTATCTTTATCTTTATCTCCCTCCCTCCCCTCCATTGCCAAGCACAGATTCTTGCGAACTGTAGACTCTTAAGGAGTATTCATTGAATTGATGACACAGTCTTGAGAGCATTTTGAAGTGATTCATAGTCTAGGAGGGAAACTTAAAAAGAAGTCATCATGGGATTTCCTTGCCTTCAGAAAGATCTAGACTTAATATTTCCCAGCTAGTCTTATTTTTAAAGACTCCCAGAGAAGGAGATTCCAAAAGCTTCCTGTACTGTACTGGTCAAATACACAGGAGAGTTTTTCTTGTATCTAACCTCAGTCCCTCATACTATATGCACCTTTTTGTTCGGTCCTTGAGAAAGAATGGTTTCCACTCTCTCCATCAGAGATTTCATTGCCTCAAAGGTAGTTGCTAAATTGTCCCTTGGCTCTCTCCTCACCAGGCCAAGCCCTCCCAGTGTCTTTCCCTTTTCTTCAGAGGTCTTTCTTCTGTGTCTAATGAAAATGGTGAAGTACACTGAGCAGGTCCAGCCTATGGAAAAACCTTTGTTTTGTCTCTGCTTTTGACACTGTTCCATCGATATTCCTTCTGCATCTGGCCTGACAATTGCCCCCCTTCTTAATCATGAGGCTTAAAGGTCACATTTTGCATAATATTATAATTTGTGTCAGATAGGGAAGGTCCAATGGTGGCATGGTAAAAATCTCTGGAATGAGATCTGGGTTCCAATTCTAGCTTTGTGGAACTTTAAAAAGTTCACTTAACTTCTTTGGCTTTAGTTTCCTTCTCTGAAAAGTCAAAGGTGTGAATTAAGTGATCTCTATTGTCCCTTCTAGCTCTGGCTCTACGATCCAGAGAAATTATATTTGATTATTAAAGATAAGCAATCAATCAATAGGCAATCATTTATTAAACACCTTCTATTTGCCAAGCACTGTGCTAGACTCTGGAGATATAAAGAAAGGCAAAAGAAGGTTCCTGGTCTTAAGGACCTTACAATTTACTTGAGGGAGACAATATGCAAACAATTCTGTACAAACAAGCTATAGACAGAATAAACTGAAGATATTCTACACAAAGAATGCACTAGCATTAAGGTGGCTCAGGAAAGGTTTCTCATAGAAAAGGTAGGGTTTTAAGTGCCATAGGACTTGTTTATTATGGAGCAAAGCATGTTGTAAACCTTGAATCATGGCAGACATGTGAGTTGATGTTACTGTTCTGGTTTTTATGTAGCCAGGGGGGTTGGCATCCAATATCCTTCAAGTTATTTTTAAGTAAGATAAAGTGGCTTAATTGAAGCTGCAAGAGAGAATAGCATGAACCAAGTGGGTCAAAACACCACCACTTCTACTACTACTTCTCCAAAAACCGAAGTGGAAAGATTCCAGAACCTTGTACCCACTGTCAAGGAGACCAACTTCATGAAAAAGGCCAGGCACATCATCTCTGTCACAAATGGACAGATATGCCCTAGATCATCCTTCTCCTGGCTCTGCTTCTGACTTTCTCTACACTTCACCACCATGATTCACCTGCCTTCTCACCCTAGAAACATTCCTCTGCCATGTGGGTTCCCTATTCTCATTGGTGAGTTCCTTCTGGGCCCTCCATTTTGGGGATAGTCCCAAGCCAGCTATGATTTATTTCCCTCCTGGCTACAGTTCTCCTTCTTTCTGGACTTTACCCTCGTGACTCAGCATGAGCACCATATTAACCCACCCACTCCCCTAACTCTCTTTACTGGGTCTTCAGTAGCTATGGCTTATTGAGAATGTGGGGGATCTAGCATCTGTTAATAAGGTCAAATATCTGCAAATTTCTCCCTTTTTCCCTCCTTTTCTTCTAATGCTTCTCAGACAGTTCTTGCTTTACATAAATTCACATTATGGAAATTTGACTTTAGAGTAAAGAATCCTGAAAGAAATGTGCATTACAAAAGAATACTTATGTTCACTTTATTATATAGTACCCTGCTCTCTCTCCCTGCTTTTGCCCCTCAGCTAGATGCTCCATGGCCTCCACCCCCCACCATCACCAAAGATAAAATCCTAGTAAAAGTCATCCTACTGACAACATGAGAGACGGATGTTCATCGACAATAGATACAGATGAGGGAAGGGGGTGGGCTTGGGATGTCCTATTCAGATGGAGACCTTTGCCCAAGAACTTTGTCCATTCCATCCATCCACCCTTGTGTCTGGGTCCAATATGCCCTTGGTATGGTGTCTGTCCCCAGTCCCTGCCCTCTCCCATCTGTGTCCAAGTCAGGACCCTCATGTGTTTACCGCATCCCCTTTCTCTCTTTTTGGCCAGGCCCCCATGTGAATGACCTTTTCTGGTCTGGCTTCTTTGTCAGGAGCCCTGCCATGCCTTTAAGTTGTGTGTGACTCCCTTCTTCTTTCCTTCTCCCTCTCCCTCCCTTCCCTAAGTCCTTTGCCAATTCTCACTGGGCAAAAGTCACTTTATATAGAGGTCTGCTCAATGGCCTGCTTACATAAAGCAAGAATTATATGTACTAGAAAATAGTGATATATTTAGGTACCAATAAGCAGGCCCTGCTGATGGCCTTCCTACTAGAAGAGGGGGAACTACAGCCCTCAGGAGCAGTTACACAAGTCAGTAGCTTTTAATGCCCCCAGTTTGAAAAGGACAATTGAAATCTCACTGGTGGATGAGAGGTGGGAGGGGGAGAGGAGGGAGGGAGACAGAAGGAAACAGTCAATAGAGAGACTCGCCAATGTCTGGGGGCAAGTGAGCAAAAAGGGTCAGGTCCCTAGCTGGGAAGCATGCAATTGGGTGAGAGAATGAGGAGCTGGTGTAAGCCACTCCCCTTTCATTGGGCTGGGGAGAATGAGGGGATAGTTGGGGGAGAGCCTAGTGCTCCCCCAGAGACCAAAAGGCAGGACTACACATGATAGTCTGGGAATGGGGGCCAGGAAAGTCTGACACCAGATTTCATTCCCAAATATCACCAGTTAGTAGATTTTATTAAATGCTTTCACTTTAAATTTGCAGTAATTGGGTTGAGATTAGTAATGCAACACTGGTGGCAGCTCAGAAATCTTTAGAAGATCTAAATATATTATCTCACTAGATTCCTGTAATAGCCATGATAAAAAAAAAAAAGTCTGTTGCTAGACTATTGGGAAATGGGTCAAAAGTTATTATATATGCGTGAACTTTTTAAAATTATTATTTTTCTAAAGGAAGGCTCACCTTCTCTCCCTCTCACCTCCATTTTTTCTAATTGAGAAAACAAAATCATTGTTACAAACATGTATAATCAAGCAAAATAAATTCCTGTCTTGGACAAGCCCGAAAAAAAATGTTATCTCCATCTGTACTACTCTTGAGTCTTATCAGCTCTGTAGCATCTGATCCTGTTTCATTATGAGTCCTCTGGAAACATGATTGACTAGTGGGATGATCAGAGTTCCTACTTGTTTAAAAGTTGTTTGTCTTTGCAACAATGTTATTCTTGTATAAACTGTTCATTTCACTTTGCATCAAGTCCTACAAGTTTTCTCAGGTTTCTCTGAAACCGTCTCTTTCATAATTTCTTATGGGACAATAGAACTCCATCAATTCCTGTGCAATAATATGTCAGGCCCTTCTTCCATTGATGTATACTCCTCAATTTCCAATTCTTTACTACTACTACTGCTAGCTTCTGGAATCTTTTTTTACCTATGGGTCCTCCTTTGTCTTGGATCTACAGACCAGTAGTGAGTGATTGCATCTGTGTATTCATCCTTTATTGCCAAAGAAGACCATGCCATCAGAGAAATGATGACATGACTTGCACTTGACTCTGTTTTGAGTGAGGGAGGGCTATGTAGGTCACCAGCCTCAATTCTCCTTCAGAGCCATCTCAATCCAGTGATCAGATATTCATCAAGAGGACTGGAGATGACCCAGGATGAGGCAATTGGGGTTAAGTGACTTGCCCAAGGTCATACAGCTAATGAGTGTCAGGTGTCTGAGGTGAGATTTGAACTCAGGTCCCTCTGACTCCTGCACTGGTGCTCTATCCACTGCACCATCTAGCAGCCCCTAGTAGTGAGTGATATTGATGGGTCAAAGGAGATGCCCAGTTTCTAATAGTTTTGTGGGCATGGTTTCAAGATGCTTTACAGAATGACTAGACCTGTTCACAATTCCACTGACAATGCATTAATGAGGGTTTTGTTCCCTCCAATATTTGTCAATTTTTTTGTGTCAATTTTGCTGATCTAAATAATAATAACAGCTCATAATTATCTAGTGTTTACTCTGTGCCCAACACTTTACAATTATTATCTCATTTGTTGAGATTCTCACAACAATCCTGCAAGGTAGGTGCCATTATTACCCCCATTTTACAGATGAGGAAACTAAGGAAAATGGTAGTTAAGGGATTTGCCTAGTAAATCTGAAGCTGGATTAGAACTTCAAGTTTTCCTGACTCCAGACCCAATCCTCTAACATGAAGGGCATGAGGTAAAGCCTCAGAGTTGTTTTAATTTATATTTTTCTAATTATTAGTGATTTAGGACATTTTTATATGGCTGCTGATAACTTGGACTCCTTCCTTTGAAGACTATGCAGGTATTTTTTAACAGAAGTCATGTTTAGTTGATACAGAGACAGCATTCGTGCCTGGGATACCTGGGTTCAAATTCTACCTCTGGCACATTCTGTGAACAAGGACAAATCTCTCAGTGTCCAGGAAGCTAAGACTGTAATAATAGCTGGCATTTGCATAGTGCCTTGAGCTAAACGCTTTCAAATATTATCCCCTTTGATCCCTACAACCCTGGGAGGCGGGTAGTATTATTTACCTCTATTTTAGAATTGAAGAAATTGAAGCAGACAGAGGTTAAGTGACTTGCCCAGGGTCACCCCGCTAGTGATTGTCAGATTGTCAGAGACCAGATTTGAGCTCAGCTAAGGTCTTCCTGACTCCCAGACCAGAGGTCTAGCCATAGAACTACATAGCTGCCTAGAAGTTTCTGAAAAGGTTCTGACCTGTTTGGTAGAGAAAGTTCCCTGCACTGATGAAACCATATGTCCAGTCCAAAAGAAAAATCTCAACAGGCACCTTTTTTTAGTTTTTCAAAGTTTATGTTATTTTTTAGATGTAATGGATTAAGAAATATCTGTATTTCAGATATTGTTTGGAAAATCTATTTTTCTTTGGCCTTTAAGTCATCAGTTTGATGTACCTTTAATATATAAGGAAATTGAGGCCTAGTAGACAATTGTAAGAATCTAATGGAGAGGGCAAAAAAAAAAGCAGAGGTGGGGATGCGCATGGGGGGAGATGGGATAAACAGGGAAGAGGTCAAATACCCATAAGGTAGGAGTTCTTAACCTGGAGTCTATAAATATATTTTTTCAAAAAACTTTGATAACAGTATTTTAGCATATTTGGTTTCCTTTGAATTCCTGTTTTATTTTTTTGCAATTAAAATCATAATTCTAAGCAGGGCACCAAAGGCCTCTCCAGATTGCCCAGGGCATCCATGTCATAAAAAGGATTACGCATCCCTGCTCCAGAGCTTAGGTTTCCATGTTTTCCCTGATTATCTAAGGTCTAAATGGATTTTAATGTCAAATTACTACACAGTTTTTCTTGTGTGGCTTGCAAATTGACTCTGGAAGCAATTCCAGAATCAGAGTTGGGACGTATTTGGAGCATCATCAGCATAAGTCCCAATGGTACTGCTTTGAAGGAGCAACTTTGAACAATGATCAAAAGAGATGTTTGTAAAGTATTTAGTGCAGTACCTGGCATATAATAGGCAATTTCTAAATGCCTGTTTCCTTCCTCCCTCCCTCCCTTCATTCTTCTCTCCCTCTCTCCTTTCCCCTTCCTTCCATCTCTCCCTCCTTTCTTCCTTCCTTCTATGCTCTTTCCTTCCTTCCTTCCTTCCCTCCCTCCTTTCTTCCTTTTCTCCTTCTTTCCTTCCTTCCTCCCTCCCTCCTTCCATTCCAGGTCTTCTGACTCCAAGCACAATATTCATTCCACTACCCAATGTTGCCTTCTATTTTAAAAAAGTTATCTCACTTCTTTGGAGTCGCCTTATGAATATCGGTTCTTTTCCAGTCTTTAAACACTTCTCCAGAGAATGCTCAAGATGACACAGGAAGTAGATGTCCGAGTACAGAATGAAGCTCAAGTTTCCTGATCCAAAGTTCCCATGTTCTTTTTAGGAGTGATGAGAACCCTCTGATTTACCAGAATGGGGCACATTCCATGGAGCTGTACATCTTTCTGTGAGATGTGAGGTCTGACCAGTTTATTGGACAGTAGAGTTCAGAAGAGTGAGTAATGCAAAATGAGGCTAGAAAGATCATTTGGGGCCAGTACATTCTTTTAAAAATCAAACAGGGAGTTGTATATTTTATTTTTGAGGACAGAAGGACCATTGAAATAGGTTGAGTAGGGGAGCAACAGGGTCAGATCTGTGTTTAAGGAAAATCACTTTAATAACTGGGTGACAGCTAAATTGGACTGGAGAGAGAGACTTAGGATCCATTAGAAGGCTATTGCAATAGTTCAAGTGAGAAATGATGGATACATGAGTCAGCAGGGATCAGATGCAAAGGATATTGTGATTCTAATAATGGCCAGATTTGCAACTGATTGGCTCTACGGGATGTAGAAAAACAAAGTGTTGAGGTTAACATTGAGATTATAAAATTGAAATTGAGAAAATTGGTACCCAAAACAGAAATAGACAAATTTGGTACAGGGATATGTTTCTGGGAAAAGATAAACAGTTTTGTTTTAGACAGTGAGGGTGACTGGCGCAAAGTCACACAGGTAATAAACAACAGAATTGAGAATGAAACCCAAGTCATCTGACTCCATATTCAATCAACCAACCCGTTATACCTACAAACAATAACTATACCACAGGTCCCTAAGCAGTTATACTAATTTATGAGTGTTTTCAATTTCACAAAAAAAAATATAATCAATATATTTTTATGAGATTTTATGGGATTTACGAGAATTTCAGTGATCTTTAGAAGCCTTGCCTCAGAATAAAAGTTAGGAGTGTTTGCTAGCTCTTTAGTCCTGACAGGCAATCAATGGTTCTCTGGTGACGGAAGACTTGGTGTTCCAGTGTAACCTTAGAAAACAGTACGTGGGAAGAAATCCAAACTATTGAGGAAACTGAAGGGATTGGAGCAGAAAGTAGTAGCGGGCATTGAGCTAATCCACTGACTCCATCTTGTGACTCAATTCTGGATCTAACTCAGTTCCCTTTCTCTTCAATTACGGGTCTGGTCCGATTTCAATTGGGAGAAAAACCTATTGCATTGTTTAAACCTCGTCCTTTGTGGCTGGGAAGCTCAACACCTCTCTACCTGCTGGCCCCAGCTAAGGACCTTGGTTATGCTGATCAGACACCTGCTCACATTTTAAGATTGATAAAAGGAGTTTTCTCACAATTATACATTTCAAAGCAATACATATGTCTTTTATGACACCTGGTCCCATTCTGGTCAGTCGATTATTGTTTCCATCATCCTTTGATAGTTCACAATAGTTTTGAGAAGTAGAATACCTCTTTTTCTGAATTCAGGGGATTACACCTGTTTGCTCTCCCCTCCCAACTTGGAAAGTCCTTAATCTTTCCTCTAATTAGAAATCGGATTATCTTAATATTGTGTTGTTTCCTTTTAATTAATTGGTCTTATTTGATTAATTATTTTTAATGTATAAAAATCTGTCTTCCCCTGTATTTGGGGTCCAGGGCTAAGCTGAGGAGGTCTGATCTTGGTTTGTTGGGCAATTGGCACACATTGCTTAATAAATCAATATGCTTGGAATATTGAACCTCTGTTTCTGCAGTCATTTCATCTTTCACCTGTTACACTATAAACAGCCATATGAAAAAAAAAATGCTTCAAGTCCTTAACAGAAAAATACAAATTAAAGTAAGTCTGAAGCTTTACCTCACATCCATCAGATTGGTAAAGATGACAGAAAATTAAAAATGTTGGAAGGGCTGTGGGAAAGCATTCATGCATGCACTGTTGGTGGAGTTGTGACCCAGGTCAGCTATTCTGGAAAGCAGTTTGGAATTGTGTCTACAAAGTTCCTGAACTGTGCCTGACCCACCAGTACCACTACTAGGTCTATACTCCAAAGAGATGTTTTTAAAAAAGAAGAAAAAGATCCATATGTATAATTTTTTAGCAGCTTCTTTCATAGTTACTATAAACTGGAAACTAAGGGGATACCCATCCATCGGGTAATGACTAGACAAATTGTGGGATATTAATTTAATGGAATTCTATTGTGCTGTAAGAAATGATGGAGGTGATGGTTTCAGAGAAACCTGGGAAGATTTGTATGAACTGATTACTGAGTGAAATGAACTAAACCAGGATGATAATTTATACTATTTATATTATTATCATTTATTAATATTATTAATTTACAACAACATAAAGAAAAATGCCTTTGAAAGACAATCTATCTCACTAATATAGTGAACATTCACAGTTCCAGAAGACAGATGAGGAAGAATGCTTTCCATGTCTTGACAGAACAGTGATAGATACAAGATACAGAAGGAGAAATATATTTTTAGAAATGCTGGATGTGGGATTTTGTTTTGCTAATCAAGTAGGCACGAATATATGGGTTTTGTTTTTCTTTTCAATTGAGAGGAGGAGGTGGCAGAAAGAGACTGAGGCAGAGATAGAGTTCCAAAAACAGATGAAATAGAATAAAGGTCAGAAGGAATACCAGAGAAGCAGGATTGCTTTGAAAGTTATATGAGAAATGTATTGCGTACCTAAAAAGAAAAACAAGTTCTACATTGGAGAGATCTGCAGTTTCATATTCAATTTCCTTCTGTTTTCCAAGTATATGAAAATGATGATTTTCTTCATCATTTAAGTTCAGTTTAAAAAATAAAGCTACCTAAAAAAGTAAAAGTACAGATTTATTATTAATTAATTAAATGTCACACCCATACTGTTGTGAGTACTTATTTGGACTCTTACAACACACAGATGACTACTCCTGTACCTTCTGCATGTGAGCTTTATGAACTGCTAGCACCTGAAAAAATCATCTCTTTATGGCCATCCTGGAAGAGAATCTCTCTGAATCGAAGCAGGCTGTTCCTCAGAAATGTATGGCCATCCCCAAGCCTGCACCTAAGGTATTTCTAGCCTGGCAGGCCCTGCCAGAACTTGCTAACCTGGCATTACCTTCAAGAACGCTGGGTGACCTCTCAGTCACAATGATACATCACCAGGTGGAGACAGAAATATAATAAGGCTTTATATATAATAGCCTTTCACCGGGTCTTCCCCTCCTTTCCGTGGCTTTGGGCTTATGTAATCTGTGTCTACCTGAACGCTTCTCTCTGTCTGTACTGGCTTTGCAGCAGATGTCTTCTCATTCATTTAAGCCACAAAACTTTCCTGGCAATGGTCCATTGACCAGTCAGGACAGTGGAGAGATGTGTGCCATGATTGGTATTGGGACTAGCATTTGTCCTGAGAAGGGGTGAGCCTTTCCCAGGAACAAGGAAGGAAATGAGAAGGGGCTGCCCCAACAGAGTGTGAAACCAGGTGACTCATGCAAGAAACCACTCAGTGGTTTACAAGGTAAAAATACAACAAACATCTATTAAGTGCTTACTGTGAACTATAGAGGAAATAAGCATTTATTAGGGACCTACTGTGTGCCAGGCATCATGCTAAATATTATTTCATTTGATATATGGAGTTCACATGAGGTATGGCCTGTACCTTCATGCAGTTTTTTTGAGGTTAAGATACAAATACAGATAATTATAAAATATATTACAATTCAAGCATTTTAGAGAATTGTAAAGCAAAGTGCTTTGTGAGGTTTGAGCTCAGTTCAGATTCAGGCTCTGGACTTACCACCTTCTGATTAGATGGCTCCAAACACCACCAGGCTTCAGTTTTCCTCATCTCTAAAATGGATTACCTGCCAAAGTGTATCCCAGAGGTTCTCTGTTAGGAAAGTAATCTCTAATTCTTACTTTACCCTGAAATCCTGTTGGGAAAGGTGGGTTGGAACCAGATTGTGAAAGAGTCTCCAAATGCCAGATTGTGTACTCTCTGTACCAGAGGCAATCAGGAGCCCTTGTGGTTTCTTAAACAGGAGAATAACACAGTCAAGGCTGTGTTTTAGGGAGACCTTTTTGGCAGCTGTGTGGACAATAGACTGGAGATAGGGGAAAAACTAAAAGCTGGAAGGCCGGTTTGGAGGTTAACACCATAGGCCAGGTACGAGGTCATAAGGGCCTGGTCTAGATTTGTAGCCATAGGAAGGGAGAGGTGAGGACTGATGAGAACTGAGGCAATAAAGAAGACTTGGTCCACCTCCTGCCCAGTGTCATCATGGGAAGCACCCACCCAAGCTCCATGTGTCCATGTGTGTGCATGTTGAGCTTTCCCCTTGCCCTGGTAAAAAAATAAAGTACTTGTCAGTATTTTCTTTCTTTCTTTTTTTGCCCAATAGTGCATAGAAATAGTACAAAGTGATTATCTTGTCTCTACTTAGAGGCAGATAGATGGCGCAGTATTGGAGTCAGAAAGACCTGAGTTCAAATCTGGTCACAGACATTTGCTACCTGGATAACCTTGGGCAAGTCACGTAACCTCCATCTACCTCAATTTCCTCAACTGCAACGTGGAGATAATAATAGCACCTACCTCACAGGGTTATTGTGAGCATAAAATTCTCAAATATTTCTGAAGTGCTTAACATGGTATGTGGGCCAGAGTGTGTGTTCGTCCTTCGTTGCCAAAGAAGACCACGCCATCAGAGAAATGATGACATACTTGCACTTGACTTTGTTTTGAGTGAGGGAAGGCTGTGCAGGTCACCAGCCTCACTTTTCCTCCAGAGCCATCTGAATGCAGTGACCAGATATTCATCAGGATGACTGGACATGACCCAGGATGAGGCAACTGGAGTTAAGTGACTTGCCCAAGATCACACAGCTAGTGAGTGTTAAATGTCTGAGGTGAGATTTGAACTCAGGTCCCCCTGACTCCTGCACTGGTGGACTATTTACTGCACCACCTAGCTGCCCCATGGGACACAGTAGGTGCTATATAAATGCTAGTTATTATTTTTTTGATTATTGACAAAAACTATTCTTACCAAGACTAGGTTGCAATGTGCTTTGCTTCCCTTTTCCTCCTCAGTGTTTAGCACAGTATCTCACAAATACTAAGCACTTAATAAATGCTTGTTCATTGACTAAGTAGCCTTTAGCTATTGTATCTTCCAATCATTTTTCCTCTCTGTTTCAAATGTTTCTCTGAGAGACTGGAGATCAGCTCCATCCTGGGATATGGGTCAGAGGACATCTTTAATGAGGTTGCCTTTGATTCAGGTAGTCAAGCCTAGAAGAATTCTCTTACACTTAACTTTCCCCTTTTTTCTCCTAGATTTTTCTCCCTGCCCCCTTTCATCTTCAAATCCATTGATCAGCCTTTCAGGGAGCTAGTTAGTATTTCTCATCTAGACCAAGAAGGATGGTCTCCATTTAAGGGTCATGTGAACATCTAGACTCCTCTCTTTGTAGAATTTTATTTCTTTTGTCCTGGGGGGACAGGAGGACCCATTCTTGACCTTTCATTTTCCATTGATAGTACAGATCAATAGATCTCAAAGTGGAGGCACTGGTATACCTCTGTCCAAAGACTCAGTGTCAGAGAGTCCCAACAGTTCTGAAGAACAGACACAAAACTCTCTTTCCAGCAAGTCTGGAACTGACAGCATCCTATTGAGCTGGAAGAGAATGGATCTTAGGGCTTCCTCCTGAACCATCTAGGGAATCAGTGGGAGGCTGGTGCTGGCTAAGAAAGGATTTCTTTGACCTGTTTCTCTACCACTGTCCTGAAACCTGTCTCTGAAAGAACTATGGAGTCTGAATGCAGATTGAAGCATGCTATTTTCACTTTTTTTGGTTTTTGTGGCTTTTCCTATTGTTTTGTTTCTTCTTTCACAACATGACTATTATGGAAATGTGTTTACATGACTGCACATGAATAATCTATATCATGTTGCTTGTTGACTTGGGGAAGGGGGATGGGAGGCAGGGAGAGAGAAAAATTGAAACTCAAAATCTTATAAGAAATGAAAGTTGAAAACTATCTTTACATGTAATTGGAAAAAGGAAAATATTGCTTACCAAAAAAGAAAGAAGAAAGTAAAGAAAGAAAGAGAAAGGAAGGAAGGAAGGAAGGAAGGAAGGAAGGAAGGAAGGAAGGAAGCTGCTCCTGGAGAGGATGTCCTTGTTGCCATAGCCTGTAGCATCCTCTGGCATGTATAGAGTAGTGTTTAGCACTGGTACAATGCAGCATGGTCTTGACTTTCTTTCAGAATAATAATGATAAGAACTAGACACTTTATATAGCATTTTGAGGTTTACAAAGTTCTTTACAAATATTAACTCATTTTATCCTCATAACAACCCTACAGGACAGGATCTATTATTACCCTCATTACAGATGCGGAAATGGGGGGCAGAGAGATTGATTAATTATTCTGTCATTGCCTCAAAACCAAGGCAGTCTAAACAAATTGCACTCCAGAGGAGGAAATGGTGTAGTATGCTTCCAAGGAGGTCCATCTTTGACAAGTAATGAATTAATTATTCTGAGCAGAACTGGCCCTAAGGGGCCTTTAAGCATGCCCACTTTGTTCAATGTGGAGCCTGCTGTATCCTCTTCCATATGGATGGAAGAGGATTTTTTTGGTTTTTTTGGTTTTTCCTTTTTTTGGTTGCCTGTATCTTTAAAAGCAGTGAAGCATCACACCTATCAGATTGGCTAACATGCTAAATAGGAAAATGATAAATGTTGGAGAAGATGTGGGAGAGTTGGAACACTAATTCATTGTTGGTGGAGCTGTGAGCTGATCCAACCATTCTGGAAAGCAATTTGGAATTATGCCCAAAGGGCAAAAATGTGCATACCCTTTGACCCAGCAATACACTTCTAGGGCTAAATCTCAAAGAGATCATAAAAATGGGAAAAGGCCCATGTGGACAAAAATATTTATAGCAGCTTTTTTTGTGGTGGTCAGGAACTAGAATTGGAGGGGATGCCCATTAATTGGGGAATAGCTGAACAAGTTGTGGCATATGACTGTAATGGAATACTATTGTGCTATAAGAAATGATGAACAGGAAGACTTCATAGAGGAAGGACTTATATGAACTGATGCTGAGCGAAAGGAGCAGAACCAGGAGAACTTTGTGCACAGCAACGACCACAGTGTGTGAGGAAGTTTTCTGGTAGGCTCAGTCCTTCACAGCAATGCAAGGACCTAAAACATTTCCAAAGGACTCATGATGCAAAATGCCATCCACATGCAGAGTCAGAACTCAGAATGAATCAGACTATTTTCTCTTTTGGTTTTGTTTAGTTTTACAGGCTTTCTCCCATTCATTTTAATTCTTCTATGCAACATGACTAATGTGAAAATGTGTTTGATAAGAATGTATGTGTAGAACCCATATAAGATTGCATGCTGTCTTGGGGAGAGAGAGGGAAGGGAAGGGAAGAAAATTTAAGATTTGTGGACATGATTGTTGAAAATTGAAAACAAATAAATTTGGAGGAGAAAAAATTAAATTAAATTTTAAAATAAAAAAAGTGGTGAAACCTATTCATTTGCATGTTTTTTTCCACCATCTTTTCGTCAGGCTTTTATCTACTGTGCCCTTGTGAATGAATGCCATGAACTGAACCAGGGAAAGGGAAAGGACTTTCCTTCCCTGATCTCTTTAACCCAGCTCCAAGAAATAGGTCTAAGGTGTTTGTTTCTGTTTTGTGCTACTTGTCCTCCTTGGTTTCAGGTGCCACAGGTGATTCCCATTGGACCTGGGAGTTTAAACCATGACAATCTTGGAGGAGGGCCGGGAAGCCAATTAGCCTCGCTTGGAAGCCCTGAAATGTCAGAGGACCCTGGAATCCAGACCAGGGCAGGTTTCAACTATGTTCTATAGGAACTAACTTAAGCTATGAATCTAACCCCGCTTCCCCTTCCAAGAGACTGAGGTGACCCAAAGAGGAGAGGGGAATTCTGTCTCTGTGTGTTGTGGGAGCAAGTTTGTATGTTTGTGATTCTACCTTTTGGAATATATACTTTATATTCTTTGTAAAAGCTTCAGTGTTAACACTAGCATTTACATAGTGGATAGAGAAGTTTAGAGAGAGTTTAAAAAATATTATCTCATTCCAGCCTCACCGCTCTGTGAGATAGGTGATGTTATGACCCTACTTTTACAGATGGGAAAACTGAGGCAAACAGAGGTCAAGTGACTTGCTCAAGGTCACATAGCTATTAAGTGTCTAAAGTTGGATTAGAACTCAACTCTTTCTGAGTCTGGCGCTCTACTGCACAACCAAATGAATGCTTAGAACAGTTTTTTTGGTAAATTTTCGAGTGCTATCAAAATGGTAGCTATTTCTATATGCATATATATATATATACACACACATACATATACCAATATACAATGCACATATACATGTACATATCATTTTTGTCCAAGCTAGCTTCCCTAAAACCAAGGATTTTTTTCCATTTTACAAAGTCCCTCTTACTTACATTCCATGTCTCATTCACATGTTGTCCATAATGCAAATTACAGAATTGTACAAATTTATGTGATCTACCTATTCCCAGTGAAATATATATATATATATATATGTGAAGAAATAAAAATTTACCATTAAAAATATGTGTGCTTGTATATAAACATGCATGTTTCTATGCAACATAAATAGAAAGTAACTGCTAAGGTGGAAGCATAGGAAAGGATTTAAGGTGAGTTTTAAAGCCAGCCAGTCACACATACACACACACACACACACACACACACACACACACACACGCACACGCACACATGCATGCACATACTTTCATTCTCTCTCTGCCTCATCAACGCCTCACCCACAGTACAATGTGTTGGAATAGTACTCTAGAAAACCTGGATTTAAATCCTGCCTTAGTCACTAGCTGTGTGATCTGAGCTAGTCATTTTTCATCTCCGTCTGCCTCAGTTTCCTCATCTGTCAAATGGGGATAGCAACATCTGTAGCAATTCCCTCCCAAGCTTGTTATGAGTATAAAATGAGATAATATAGGTAAAGCCCTTTTCAAGGTCAGCTGTTATTAATTACTCATGCCCTAAGACTGAGAAAGTAAAACCCCTGGGAGGGAGGTTGAAGCTTCTAGTGACCTGAGAAGCTCTGAGATGACCACAGTGGGTGGGGGCTCATCCCCAGAACTGCTCCTGCTGGAGCTGGTTCCCATAGCAATGAGAGTTATCCCTTGAGCTGGGCCTGGCCCAGCTGGCTGACAGCCATCTTCCCAGCAGGAAGCCAGAAAGGACTAGAGAGCCTTACCCCCGCCTCATCAATCCAGACAGCCCTCCTCTCACTGCCACAGTCGCCCTTGGACTCTCCCAGTCACCCAGGTTTGAAACTCCAGGTGCCCCCCCTTTCCCCACACTCACTCTCTCTCCCAACCCCCACACACCAAGTCAGATCCTGCAGGCTCGGCCCCCTCCTTTGCCACCCAGCCTACATCATCCTTATGATCTCACTCCTGACCCCTCAGTCTCCCTACTTCCTGCTTTTCCATCCAGTCCACCCCATGCAGGCTGTCATACTAACCTTCCTAAAACACTCTGCTGATCACATTTTCCTCCTCCAAACTGTCCGATGGTTCCCTAACACCTGCTGAATAAATCCCAAAATTCTTGACCCAGCATTCCATGCCCTCCCCTCCAAAATCTGCCAGGAGTCTCCTATTTTGATCTTGTCTTTCACAACTTGCTTTCATGGGCCTTCCACACTAGCCAAAAAGGACACCAAATTATTCTCTGCCCATACCCAGCAGGCATCCAAGTCTTTTCCTGCCTCTGCTCCAGGACCAGAGCTAAAGGGTCTGATGGATTAGAGGTCACATAATCCTAATCTCTTATTTTACAGATAAAAAACTGGGCTTCACAGTTAAGTGACATTTCCAAGATCACACAAGCAGCACAGAGAAGAATCAAATTCAAACTCAAACCTTCTGGTTCTAAATCCGGGGCTCATTCCCTGATGTGATACCCCACTTCTGTCTAGGCCAGGGGTCCTTGGGTGACAGTCTGGGGACTGTAGACCCCTCCCTAGGATAAAACTTTTAAATGCATAAAATAAACTACCTAGCATTGCAAAAGAAACCAATTCTATTAGAACACAGTTTGCAGAGCATTTTTTTTCACGTAACTACTGATAGCTTTGATTTCATCTGAAAACTGCCTGCTCACATCCTTTGGCCATTTATCAATTGAGGAAGAACTTATATTTTTATAAATTTGGCTCCCTATATATTTGAGAAGTGAGACCTTTATCAAAGACATTTGCTGCAAATCCTGCCCCCACCCCTGCCACTTTCCTGGTTTCCTTCTAATTTTGACTGCATTCGTTTTGTTTCTACAAAATCATTTTAATTTAATGTCATCACGATCATCCATTCCTCGTGATCTGTATTTCTTGTTTGGTCATGAACTTTTTCCTTCTCCATAGGTCTTATAGGTAATTTTTCCCATGCTCCCCTAATTAGCTCATGTTGAAATCGTGTACCCATTTTGAGCTTATCTTGTTCTAAGTGTGAAATGTCTGTCTATGCCTCCTTTCTGCCAGATTGTTTTCAGTTTTCCTAGCAGTGCTTGTCATATGATGAGTTCTTGCCCCAGTAGCTGAGATCATTGCGTTTATCAAACACCAGCTTGCTGTGCTCATTTGCTTTGGTATATTGTATACTTAATCTCTTCCACTGGTCCAACACTACGTCTTTGCTCACTGCCAGATTGTTTTGATGATTACTGCTTTGGAGTGTAGTTTGAGGTCTGCTATTGCTGGGTCACCTTCTTAAACATTTTTTCCCCATTGATTCCCTTGATATTTGTGACCTTGAGATGAATTTTTTTATCATTTTTTTTCTGATTCTCTAACATAATTCTTTGGTAGTTTGGTATAACACTAAACAATTTTTGGCATAATTATATTTAAATATAATATATTTGTATGACATATTTAAATATATAAATAAATGTGCTTATTTATTATAAAATATAAATAAAAATAAAGTAAGATATATTTAAATATGACAAAATATTACATTTAAATATTATATTCTAATTAATATGATAATATTAATTGTATCATACTATTATGTTATATTAATTATGTTATGAACGATAAATTTAGGCATTCTTATATTTAACATAATATGCATAATTAATATTAGAATATTAATTATATTATAAAACATCTGTTATATTACTGTAATATGATTACGTAGTAATATAATATCATGATAAAATACTATAATTCTATTGTAATAGTAATTTACAATTAATATAATATTTGGAAATTGTTATTTTTATTATATTGGCTCTGCCTACTCATGAGCAATTAGTATTTCTTCAATTGTTTAGATCCATCTTTATTTGTGTGAAGAGTGTTTTGTAACTGTGCTCATATAGTTCCTGTGTATATCTTGGCAGGTAGTCTCCCGAGTATTTATACTACCCACAGTTATTTTTAAATGGAATTTCTCTTTCTATCACTTCCTGCTGGGTTTTCTTGGTATTGAAATACAGTTATCAAAATATTAGAAAAACACACACAAGTTCATGAATCCTGGTTTAATATCCCCTGTTCCAGATAGAAGGCATTCTCCTCAAAATCTCCACTGTTTGAAATTCTTACCCGTCTTTCCTGCCCAATAACTAACATTTATAAAAACACTTTAAGGTTTGAAAATTATATATGTTATCTCACTCGATCTTCACAACAGCCTTGAGAGGTTAGTGTTATCCTCATTTTTCAGATGAAGAATTTGAAGCTGAGTAAGTGACTTTCCCAGGGCCACACAGCTCCTAAGCGTCCGAGGAAGGATTTGCGACTGAGATGATCCTGACTCCAGGTCCAACTCCGAAGCCACCTCACCACCTGGCTGCCTCCACTGCCACCTCTTTCACGAAGACTTCCCTGGTTTCTACTCCTATTCTGCCTTGCCCTCCTTTCACCCTTAAGGTATTCTCCCTCCTCTGAACTCTCTGGACCTCCCTTCTGACACCTCTCATTTTCCTTACTGATGTTATTTGTGGACTTATCTTTTCCCCCTCTACTCTATTCTGAATTCCCTGAGGGCAGGGAGACCTCTATTTCTTAGCTTTCTGTCCCATTCACCCTATTTCCTGGGTGATGTCATTATTATATTGGTTGGGAGCTAAGATTCCACCACCAGCCCACACCCCCACATTCTGCTAAAGCCCAAAGTTGAACAATAAACAGAAAAGACATACTGGAGCCAGAAAAAAGGTCCAGGATAAATAAATAGGCTTCTGGGGGCTCAGGGTCATTCTCTGCTCTTCCCTGTAGAGCTTTTGATCCAGCACGGCTTGGAGCTCAGATACCCCAAAGGCTCCAGGCTCCAGGCAACATGTGATCAAGGCTAGAGATTTTTAGAGTACCAGGACCTGGGGTTTGAACAGTGCATGTATATATAACTTGAGTCAAGTCTGTCAACTTTCCTGGTTCTCGTTCCTCTTCTCTGTAAAATGGGGGAATTAGATGATCTCTAAACTAAATGTCAGTAAAGTGGAAAGCACACAGTTTGGGAGTCAGCGGATAGGGGTTCAAATCCTGCCTCTTTCCCTTATTGCCTATGCTTGGGTAAGTCGTTTCATTTCCATGGGCCTCAAGTTTCCTCATCTATAAAATGAGGGGCTTGGACTAAGTCCTTTCTGAGATCCCTTCTAAGTGTAATTCTATGATCTCTTGTCCTAAGTATTTTCCTGGTGCCTTGTACCTCTATTTTCTACCCTCCTAAAGGTTGAAGGCAGGGTTATCCAATGGTTTCCCATCTCTCTCCTTTATATGTAGAAATCCCCCATTAGGTGGTAGATTCCTTGAGGACAGGGACTATATTTCTTGCTTGATTTGTACCCTCAGAGCTTATCACAGTGCCTCGTACCTAATAAGTGCCTAATATATGCTTTATAACAGGTCAACAAAGAAAGACAAAAACAGAGAGTCTAATGGGAGAGATAACATACACAAAACAAGTGATATACAGGATAAATAGGAAGTGATTAAGAAAGAAAACAGACTCGAATGAAGAGGTAGAATTCAGAAAGATTTCCTGTAGGAGATGGAAGTTCAGCTGGAACCTGAAGGAAGCCATGGGGGGCCCAGAGGCAGAGGATGAGGAGGGAGAAGATTCCAAGCATGGGGGACAATCAGAGAAAACATTCAAAGGAGGAACAGCAAGGAGCCCAGAGTCACTGAAACGCACAATTTGCAGTTTAATAATAATAATTTCTGTTGTTATAGCTATAACAGCTAACACTGATATAGTGTCTCCTAGGCATTGTGCAAAGCACTTTACAAATATGATCTCGCTTGATCCTTATGATAGCCCTAGGAGGTGGGTGCTATGATGATTTCTATTCTACAGCTGAGGAAACAGGCAGATAGGCTTTTAAGTGCCTTGACCAAGGACACACAATTAATCGGTGTCTGAAGTAACATTTGAACTAAAGACTTCCTAACTCCAACCCCAACGTTCCTGTGCCATCTAACCAAAAAAGGTACCAGTTTATGAAGGGCTTTAAAAGACAGAGGATTTGATACTCAATCCTGGGGGTGATAGAGAATAATTGGAGTATATTGAATGGGAGTGAGTGTGTGTATGTGTGTGTGAGCGAGAGAGAGACAGAGAGAAGGGGAGAGACAGAAAGAGACAGGCACAGAGACATAGACAGAGAGATGGAGAAAGAGAGATGGTCAGATTTGTACTTTAGGAATATTAATTTGACAACTAAGTGATGTATGATTCTATTGGGGAGAGGCTTGAGGTAGAGAGACCCAGCAGCTGGCTATTGCAGTAATCTAGGTGTGAGGTAACAGCCACCTTCCAGGGAGGCAGCTGTATCCGAGGAGGGAAGAAGGAACCTAAGAGAGATGTTGAGAGAGTAGAATCTATAGGACATGACAAACATATTGAATATAGGCAGTAAATCAAGGAGGATGCTGAACGTTCAAGCCCGGTGATGGGAAGAGGGAGGTGCCCTCTACAAAAATGGGAAATTAGAAAAAAGGGATGGTTTAGGGAAGGGGTGAGGAGCCTGGGACCTTAAGGCCACATACAGTCTTCTAAATCCTTAAGTGTGGTCTTTTGACTGAATCCAAATTTTAATTGTTCTGTAATGGATTTAGAATCAAGGTTCTAACCCTAACCCTAAATGCACTTCCCCACCCCTGGTTTAGGGGAAAAGATAATGATCAGTTTGAGATGTGTTGATTTCATGATGTCTATGGAACACCCATTTTGAGATGTCTAATAGGCAGTTGGAGATGGGATAGGAGAAGAGAAGGAGAAGAGAAAAGGATCCAGGATAGAGCACTGAGGGACATGGGCATGGGTGTGACCTTGATGAAAATCCAGCAAAGAAGGAAGAGCAGTCAGAGCAGCAGGAGGAGAACCAGGAGAGGGCAGGGTTACAAAGGCTTCAGAAAGATTGAGAAGGATGAGGACTGAGGAAAGGGCATTGGATATGTCCATGAATAGATTATTGAAAAGAGAAGTTTCCATTGAATGATGAGGTTGGAAGCCAAAATACAGAGAATTAAAAAGGAGAGAGAATAAGGGGAAGTAGAGGCACCAATCACCTCAATGAATTTAGTCCCAAAGTTACTGGGGATGGATGGATCAAGTGAGTGTCTTTTGAGAATGGGGGAGACATGGGTATGTTTGTAGACAGAAGGGAAGTGACCAGTAGACAGGGAGAGATTGAAGGTTAGTGAGAGAGTGGGGATGATAAAAGGGCTGATCTGTTGGAGAAGATAGGATAGGATGAGATCATTTGTGCATGTATTAGGGAGAGCTGGGCCACCTCATCGTGTGAGATAGGGGTGAAGGAGGTGAGTGTGGGGTAAGACTTCTGAGTGAGATGAGATGAGGAAGAGAAAAGAGAGAATTTTTGGTAGCCAATGACCTCAATATTAATATCTACCTAGCATACTGTAAGATTTGCAAAACACTTTGCATATAGTATCTGATTTTATCCTTACAATAATCTTAGGAGAGAAGTGCTCTTACTATCCCTATTTTATAGAGAAGAAATCTGAGGCAGACATATACTAAGTGATTTGCCCAAGGTCACACAGTAAGTACCTGGGGCAGCTTTTAACTTAGGTCCTCCTGAAGCCAAGCTCAGTATTCTATCCACCAGACCACCTAGCTATCTATCTATTTGTCTACCTATATATCCACCCACCTGTTTATTTAACTATTCATCTATCTCTGCACCCATTTATTCACTTATCTATTTATCTATCAGTTTATTTATTCATCTACCCACCTATTATCTATCAACTTATCTCTCCTCTCTCTCTCTCTCTCTCTCTCTCTCTCTCTCTCTCTCTCTCTCTCTCTCTCTCTCTCTCTCTCTCTCCCCTTTTCTGTCTCTTTCTGTCTTTTTCTCTCTCCTCTTTCTCTCTATCTCTGTCTGTCTCTCTGTCTATCCATGTATGTGTCTCTGTCTCTCTCTGTATATCTCTCTGTCTCTTCCCCTCTGTTCTCTCTCTCTCTCTCTCTCTCTCTCTCTCTCTCTCCCCCTCTCTCTCTGTGTGTCTCTGTTTCTCTGTCTCTCTCTCTCCCTTACTTTTTCTGTCTCCTTCTCTCTCCCTCTGCTCTCTGTCTGTTTCTGTCTCTGTCTCTCCCTCTCTCTTTCCTTTCCTCCACTGGTTATTCCATGACTATCCTTCTGTCCCCAGATCTGGTTGCTTCTCCTTTTCATCAGGCTTGGTAACTTAGGAACCACATACCTTAATGCCAAATAGTGGAACTTTTCAGTTTCTCCATCTCCCTAGAGAGTAAGATGGAATTCCCTCCTACTGCTTCCTTCAGCTCTGGAAAAAGCCAGCCACAACTTGCTCTCTGGTCTCCCCCAACTCTCTTCTTGCCTTTCTCTAGCTAAACCTGGGTGCTGCATCATCTCGAGCCTCCTTCTGGCCAAGGACCTGGCCCTACCCTTCCATCTGAGAGAACTTCTCATGTGTCATAGACAATAGCCATTGGAAAGGAACCAGCCACTCCCAGGTACTCACCCACCTTTTTTTCCCAACAGTGGCATTACTCTGGCATTCCTTCCTACCAGGAGCTGGCTATTGATGAAAAGCAAAAGTATCTTGACTGGACTCTCAATGAAGGGAAAAGGAAAAGAGTAGGATACTGCTCCTCACTACTGAGGTTACTTTACTCACTTTTTTAAAAAAATTATTTATTTATTGGCATTCTCTTCTTTTTAAATTTTGAGCTCCAAATTCTCTCCCTCCCTCCCATTCCTCATCCACCCACTGGGAAGTCACTATAATATTAATCATACAAGTGAAAACAATATAATGATGTAAAACATTTCCCTATTAGCCACATTTCTCCCAAAAAACAAGATAAATAAAGCAAGAAAATTATAGTTCAACTTTCACTCAGAGTTCATCAGTTCTCTCTCAGGAGTTGGAGAACATTTTTTCACCATGAGTCCATTGGCATTATCTTGAGTCATTGTATTCATCAGAGTAGCCAAATATTTCATAGTTGATCATCGTTACATTGTTACTGTGCTCAGTGATCTCCAAGTTCTTCACACTTCATTTTGTATCAGTGCACATAAGTCTTGCCATATTTTTCTAAAACCAACCCCTTTATCATTTGACAGCACAACGGTATTACAGCGCAATCATGTACCATAACTTGTTTAGCTTTTCTCCATTTGATGAGCATTCTTTCAATTTCCAATTCTTTGACAATGCAAAAAAAGCTCTTATAAATATTTTTGGTACATCTAGGTCCTTTTCCTTTTTCATTCATCTCTTTAGGATACAGACCTACTAGTGATATTGCTGGGTTGAGTTATAATGCAGTTTTATAGTCTTTTGAGCCTAGTTCCAAACTGTTCTCCAGAATGATGGTTACTCCAACAATACATTAATGTCCCTTTTTTCCCCTGATGCCCTCCAGCATTTGTCATTTCTGGTAGGTGTGAGGGGCTATCTCAGTTGTTTTAACAGTTTTATCTTTTTCTAATAAATGTTGATTTAGAGCATTTTTTCATATGACTATAGATAATTTGATTTCTTCTTCTGAAAAATGCCCCCTTTGACCATTTATCAATTGGAGAAATTTTAAAAAATTTTTATAAATTTGACTCAGCACTATACTCAGTATATATTTGATCAATGGGGCCTCTATCAGAGAAATGCTGTAAAATGTTTTTAAATGACAGTCTTGTCTATGATAACTCAGTAAAATGTAGTTTTGCTGATTATGTCTTTTAATTAGATTTATTTTGGTTCTTGCTTTGTCTGAGCTCACGATTGCTCTTCCAACCTTTTAATGTTCAGCTGGAGCATATTGGAATCTGCTCCAGCCCTTTATTTTAACTCTGTGGGTCTGTTTCAAGTGTGCCTCTTGTAAACAACATGTTGCTGGATTCCGGTTTCTAATACATTCTGATCTCTGCTTTTCTGTTTTATGGGTAAAGGTCACACCATTCACATTCATAGTTTCGATGTTTTGATTATTATTTATGGTTTGTTTTAGTTGTCTCCAATTCTTCATGACCCCATCTGGGGTTTTCTTGGCAAAGACACTAGGGTGATTTGCCATTTCCTTCTCCAGCTCATTTGAGGAAACTGAGGCAAGCAGGGTGAAGTGACTTTGTCCAAGGTCACATTGCTAGTAAGTATCTGAGATCAGCTTTGAACTCAGGTCTTCCTGAGTCCATGCTCAGTGCTCTATCCACTGCACCACCTAGCTGCCCACAGTGATGATTAGTAACTGTATATTTCTTTCCATCCCATTTTTATATGTTTCTTCTTCTCTTTTTATCCTTTACCTCCTCAAAAGTCTATTTTGCTTCTAACTGCTGGTCCCTTAATCCACCTTCCTCCTTTCATCATTCTCTGCCTTTTCTCTTATTCCCTTTTCCTTCTGTCTCTCTATTGGGTAAGTTACATTTCTAGACACAACTGAGTGTGTGTATGTATGTGTGTATGTATACATATATGTGTATATATATACATATATATGCATATACACATACACACACATATATTCTTTCCTCTTTGAAACAAGTCTGATTTGAGAGTGGTTCAGATATTGTTCACTATTCCCCCATTTCCTTCTTCACTATTAAGTGCACCTTGTGCACTATTTGATGTGCTATTTCCCCCATTCTATATCTTCCTTGCCCCTTCTTCTCAGTGCATCCCTCTTTTTCACTCCCTTTTTTTTTTGGAGAGCATCCCAATATCATAGACTCACACCCATGCCCTCTGTCCATGCAAACTCCTTTTAACCACTCTTATTAGTTATATATATCATCTTTCCATATAGGAATAAACAGCTTAGCTTTCATTAATTTATGATTATAAGATAATTTACAATTTATTGAGAAATTTCTGATTATTCATTTACATTTACTTTTATATGTATATATACTTCTCTTGAGTCTTATTTTGGAATGTCAAATTTCCCATTCATCTCTGGTTTTTTTTATCAGGAATGCTTGAAAGTCCTCTGCTTTATCAAGTATCCATTTTCCCTGAAGGATTATACTCATTGTTGCTGTATAGGTGATTCTTGGCTGTGATCTTAGCTCCTTTGCCTTGCAAAGAATCATATTCTAAGTCTTCTGCTCCTTTAATGTGGATACTACTAAATCTTATTTGATTCTGACTGTGGCATCACAATATTTGAATTGTTTCTTTTTGGCTTCTTGACGTATTTCTCTTTTACCTAGATGCTCTGGCATTTGACTATAATATCACTGGGAGTTTCCATTTCGGGACCTCTTTCAGGAGGTGATTGGTGTATTCTTTCAATTTCTATTTTATACTCTGGATCTAAGATATTGGGGTAGTTTTCCTTGATAATTAGTTGAAATATGCTGTTTAGGTTCTTTTTTTGATCATGGCTCTCAGGTAGTTCAATAATTCTTAAATTTTCTCTCAGCCCATTTTTTCAGGTCAGTTGTTTTTGAATGAGATATTTTACACTTTCTTCTATTTTCTCATCCTTTTGACTTTGTTTTATGGTTTCCTGATATCTCATGGACTCATTTGGTTGGTTGCCCAATTCTAATTTTTAAGGAATTGTTTTTTCAGTGAAATTTTGTACTTCTTTTATCATTTGGCCAATTCTGCTTTTTAAGTTCTTTTTTTTCCAGTGAATTTTGGTGCTTCTTTTACCATTAGGCCAATTCTTTTTTTTAAGGTGTTATTTTATTCAGCAAATTTTTGTGCCTCTTCTACTGAGTTATCAATTCTCTTTTCATAATTTTCTTGCAACTCATATTTCTTTTCCCAATTTTTCCTCTACCACTCTCATCTCTTTTTGTAACTCTCTTCCAGGAATTCTTGTTGGGTTTGGTCCAATTAGCATTTTTTCTTTAAGGCTTTGTTTGTAGCTGTTTTCACACTGTTGTCTTCCATGTCTTGGCCTTCCTTGACATGGTAGTAGCTTTTTATGGACAAATTTTTGCTGTCATTTGCTTGTTTTCCCAGCCTATTACTTGACTTTTAATCTTATGTTAAACTTGGGCTCTACTCACCTGAGGGTGGGGAGATACTATTTCAAGTTTCAGGCTTTTTCATAATGCTGTTTTCAAAGCTAGTTCTGGGGTTCTGCAAGTTTTTAGTGCTTCCAAACTGCTGTGATCCTGGGGAAAGTATGGTCACTACTTTCTTGGTCTGCACTCAGGTCTTTACACAAGAAGGAGAGACCCCTGCAGCCACAAGCTCTGACATTCTCTTTGCCTTAGAACTGCAACCATGGTTCAGGCTTCCTAGTAACTGACTCAGTACTCCTCTCTGCCCTGGAACTGCCACATAGAACTGTCCATGGGTAACAGAGTGTCAATCAGTGCCAGCTGTACCTAGTGACAATGAAGGCTCCAGACAGGCTTCCACTCAGATGTCACAAACTTTTTCTGCCAACCTCTTAAGTTTTCTTAGGCTGGAAACATACCTTACCTTGAACTTTTGTTAGCTCTGTCATTTCAAAATTTGACTAAAGGCTTTATTATAAATTTGTTTAGAAGGGAATGTTGAAAGAGTTCAGCTGGGTTGCCTCTGATCTGCCACATTCAGAATTCACTCATTTAAGTAACCCATAAATAGCCACCTACAACTTCACATTGATCAATTACGTCTAACTGAACAAACATACACAAGGTAGTTGTAGAGCCAGAACTAGGGCAGGGCAACTAGAACTCTGCACTAGCACACTAAAATTCAAAGGATTCTAACAACACATATTCCTTCAGCAAGTAAAAACAATTGCAAATAGAAAGACTAATCTGTTAAAATAGGAAGCAATGAGGTGACTTGTTTTCTCTCTTTCCTCAGCTCTCTCCTGGACATGATTGAGGTGAGCTCCTCCTCAACCTGGCCTCAGCTGTCTTTCTTCTCCCTTCCCTATCCTCACCAAGCTTCCCAGAAGCTGCTGTCCATAGAGGCCAGTGTCCTAGAGTCCCTATCTCTTCACTATGGCATCTTCAGATCCTGAGTCTCTCCCCTATCTGACAGAATTTGTCTTTAAAAGTTTATTTGATATGTTGTATCCTCTAACACTTTGTGAAGCTTGTCCCAAGTGCCACAATGGCCAGTTTCATTCATGGGTACATGCTAGCAATATAAAAACAAAAATAAAACATTCTACTCCCAGGGAGTTTATATTTTACTACAGAGGGGATTTGAGAAGTATCCACCTACAAGTAAACACTTGTACTCATAAAATTAATTTAAAAATTAAACACCTACTATGTACTTAACTATCCTAGTTAAGACTGTGGGGGATACAGAAATAAAAAAAAACAAACCCTGGTCTCTGCCCTCTAGGAGTTTATATAGTCTGGTTGGGAAGGATAGACACTGGACCTGTAATTTCATTATGATAAGAAACTTCCTAATGAAGAATCTGGAAATCTATCAATGCAGGTTGGCACAGTCTCTGCATCTTTGTAGTCTCTGAGAATTGTCTAGAGCCCTAAGAGGTTAAATGACTTGTCTAGGGTCACAAAGCAGTGTGTCAGAGGCAGGATTTGAACTCAGATCTTCCTAACTTGGGGTCAACTCTATTACATCATGCTTCAATGGACTCAAGTGATTAGGGGCTCTGCACCAAATCTGTCTCCATCAGCATCCCTTATTCCAGAGACCCGGGAATCTAGCAACCCAGCATCACATTTATTCATGGCTTTAGTTCGGGCTCATGTCTAAGGTATTACCAAAAGGTGAAGTAGATGGCACTCAATGTATAATGTGAATCAGATATGGGACAGTTATTTATTTCCAACACAGAAAAGAAATTTCAGAAACATAAAAGCTCTCACAAGCATTCATTAACAATAAAGCTAATGACAATGCTCTTGTACCTATCCAGAAGAATGATCCTTAAAACTCACATTTGCAGGACTCCTAATTAGGCATTTCATCTGGGCTCTGTATTATTGTCTCCAAAGTCCATATCTTCTATCAAGTCAGATCAGAAACGCTCTTGTCAATGGTTTACTTCTCCAGTGAAGAAGCTTCCTTTGCTGCTGGGTATCTTCACTCATTAAACCCAGAACCTCTAGACCTCACAGTCTCTGAGATGACCCCATTTGCTCATTGAATCTCCACTACATTAGGAGCTGGGAACCCAGAGACAACAGTGAAATAACTTCTGCCATAAAGGAGCCTATATTCTACTGGGGGAAACAACGTGTGTGTGTGTGTGTGTGTGTGTGTGTGTAAGAGGAGTGTCCCATACCCTAATCCCAATTAATGTAACTAATGAAACTCTATGTGTCCTGAAGCCTCTATCAAATGAGGATGCCTCTTTGAGCGAACTGAGGAATTAATCAAAAGGGTCAAATTGGTGTGACTGGTTCCTAAACACTTCTTCTGAATCAACTGATAAATCAAAGATATGAACTAAATCTAAATAATTGTAATTGGTTAAACAATCAGCTGTGGCCTATGGATTTTAGAGGCAATTCCAGCAGCTTAAGAGAGTCAAGCTTTGGATCTACTTTTTGCCTGTAAACAGAGGGCAGCAAAGAGTTGGAGAAGTAAGGGACCCCAGAAGGAGTGCCATGTAGGGAATTTACTATTGTTTAATCATTTTCAGTCATATCCAACTCTTTGTGTGTGACCCCATTGGGGATTTTCTTGACAAAGATACTGGAGTGGTTTCCTATTTCCTTCTCCAGCTCATTTTACAGATGAGGAAGCTGAGGCAAACAGGGTAAAGTGATTTGCCCAGGGTCACATGGCTAGTAAGTGATTTGAACTCAGGTCCAGAGTTCTATCCACTGTGCCATTCATAGCCCCACCTACTGATAATGTTCTTAGAATGACAGCATTATTAATAAGCCATTGACAGCATCCAGTTTGGAGCTGAGAGAAGACAAATTAAGCACAATGAGGAAAGGCAGCTTAGGAGAGCCTGACTTCTAGGGGTGGAGAGAAGTTCAGTCTCAAGACCGGGTCCGTGAGTCAGTGACCTACTCACACCTCAGGGGAATTTCCTGAGAAATCTAGGAAGGGTGTGTGGGGGTAAGAGGGGAGTTTCCCTTTACCACATATTCCCAAAGCTTGAGCCCTCTTCCACTAGATTCTGTTCTCGGGGTGGGGTGGGGGGCTTGCGTTCCAGGCTTTGGGGGGATGTATTTGGACCAACTGTTCCTGCTACACTATCTCAGGAAATACCTCTAACTAAAAGCTAATTAAATCTGCCAGTTAATCAACAAGAAACCGGTAGGTGGAGGCTTATGAGAAATTGTACTAGAAAAAAACTCATCACTTGTTTACTCCTTAGAATCCGAAGGGTAGAGGCAGTCGTTTTTCTTTGGGGACCTAACCTGCTGGTCAGCTACAAATTAGGAGATTTAGACCAAAGGTTATGCCATGTAAAGGTATGCAGAATGTGTACCAACTAGATAAATGCTCATTTTTGTGGCTGAAGGCACTAGGGGAATTAAAAAAGGTTTCATGTGGTGCTTGAACTGAGTCTTGAAAGAAACCAGAGAGTCTATGGGTTGAAAGTGAGGAGGGAATATATTCCAGGTGTTTGTCTTGGCTAAGGGGACCCCCTCCCTCAAGGTGTTTTGACAGAACACAAGTTCATTCTAGAGGTGAACTTGACCTTAAAGAGGGGAGGTCAGCCTAACTCCCTCTGGCTTGTTGCTCCCATCCCAGGGTAAAATTCTTGGGAAATCTCTTTTAAAAGCTTAGAGAGGGTAAGAGTCTTGGGTCACTCCAAAATGTAGATAATAGAGGCCCTACTAAGAAAAGTTTAATAAGAATGTTAGGCATAGAATATCTATTTACTTCCTCCACAAAAGAAAATATTTAAGACTCAGGGATAACAAGCGAGTTTTCTTTGGCTAGGAGAAATTGAAAGTGTAATTTCCTCCTGCCCTGCCCCCATCCTGAAGGAAGGCCCTAGCCTCCATCAATTTGATTCAATAAATTTTTATTAATCACCTATTCCATGCAGGTCATTGAGGGTACAAAGACTGAAAAAAAGAAGTCTCAGGTTTCATTCTAGGGATTAAAAAAACTGAGTTTGTACCCACAAGGAAACAGAAATCCCAAATCAAATTATAGGTAGCTGGGAAAAATCTTTGTAATGAATCACCCTAATGCCTTTGGGCAAGAAACAAGGGACTCAGAGCAAATCTAGGGAATCCAAAAGTGAAACAAAGGAGGAGCCAGGGTAGCTGCGGTGTGGGTGGTGGTGCATGGGAATGACACAAGGCCTGTGGGAAACAAGCTGTGGAAAGTACCTGTTACCAAGCCAATCCCAGAGCCTTCACTAGCCAGGCAGTTGTGCTCTGCATCTTTCCTCCTTTCCCTGCTGGTGTACAACAGGTCCTCCCCACAGTCGGAGTGTGAATATCGTCTCACCTGTGCTCCAGAAACCACTCAGGGAATCTAGTGCATGGCAGCTATTAAACCTTAGGAAGGAAGACAGAGATTTGGTAGAAAGGGGTACGGGGTCGAAAGTCGGTAGATTTGTGTTTGAATTCTGGTTGTGCTATCTAGATAGTCTTGGTGGCTAAGGCCCATCAGTGCAGCACTCCATGCTCCAAACTCTTTCTTGACTTTAGAGACCAAAGGTGAGAATTTTTCAAATAATGCTTAGTAGATACCACTCAGTCAGCATATAATTGGCATACAAATAGGGCTCACCTTGACCGCAGAGTGTCAAGATGTGTTCTAGCACAGGTAGCATCTGCCAGGCAGGGCTGAATCTCAGCCAGTTTGAGAAATAGGTCATTTCTCTTCCCTGCCCCTGGTTTCCCCTTTCTATGCTTTTTATGACTGTGAGTGTTTCAATGGCTCTTTCTTTTGGGTGCATGGAAACAAGTATCAGGAAAAGATCTAAGAAACTTCTGCACATGAAAAGTCCTATAATGTGTTGTCCGTTTCAAGAGATCTTTGTATTTTCACAAAGAAAAGTTGTAAGCCAAAGGAAGGATTCTCTAATTGTGTATTTTCAAAGGTCTGCAAGTGGATGGGGGAAAGATTTGGGAGTTGGACAGCTATCATTTTGTTCTTGGTTATCAATATAAAAAATATGTTCAATAGTGAACCAGCATTGTCTAGAAAGTTATACAAATTAAGTGACATGTTCAAGATCTCTGCCTTCAGTGAGTACAAACATCTAAGACACAAGGATACCAACAAAGTGTGGCTTTTAGAACATTGGATTGACCTCAAGGGGGTCACCCAATGGAGAAGGCTCAGAGCTGCTCTATCTAGTTTCGGTTGGCCATGTGAGAACTTGACATCCAGGGATCTAGGACTGAATGGGTTTGGAATTTGTACAACATGACAAACCTTGAATGGTCTCTTGGTATTCTCCTGCTCCAAAACAGGCAGGAGTGGCAGGGGGCTGCATCAGTTAAAAGAAGTGGAAGCTTTTGTCTCAGCATCTCTTCCGTTTGACCTTGCCAATAATTTCACATAACTCCAAGACTTCCAAGAGCCATGGGGAAGAGCTGGCCTATCTCCACTCAGCCTCATGGTGACTGTGCCCACATGTGCTCCCTGCAGCCAAGACAGGGAGATTTAACTAGGTAAGTAGGCTCCTGGGTCTCTGGCTACCTTTTTTGTTTTTTTCATAATCATAGGCAAATAAGTATCTGTCCTAAGATGAACATTCCCAGGCTTAGAGATGACTTTGTGAGTTTGAGAGGTCTAGCTGTCCTGGGTCCCATTGGGTTAGGGTGAAGGAGAAGAGTTCCTGGCATCTACCCCAGGGCTCTTAGATAGGATAGACACCAACAAGTGGACTGGCTATTTTTCAAGCTGACACATGGGGAATTGTTCAGACAGTACAGAGCTTAGGTGGCATGTAAAATGTCTTGTTAACAGTTCTGGAGCCTGCTTTATATTCTTTTTTTAAAAAAAACCTTATTTCTGTTGAGTTTTAGGGATCTTGGGACCTTGAAATAGCAACACTGGGTCCTGCCTTTAATAAATTTGACCCAAGCGTTCTTCCAGCCAAAGACAAGATTTATTAGAACAGAATAGAGGGTGGGTGTGATTCTAAAAATCTGCCACATTGGCCAGATTCTTACAGAATCTGAACATTGGCCAGACTCTTGAGGAATGTGTGAGCCCTTTAACTGAGACAAGATGAATCTTTTATACAGAAAACTGTGGGAACAGAGAAGGGGTCTAAATGGAATTAAGGGAGTGGTGGTCTAGGGTGGCACCAGGTGCAGACAATGAAAGGGAAGATCTGAACACCAGGTACCTGGGCCATGTGGGAAAGTGCAGGGCTTTTTTCTTTTTTGGGTCCAGATCCCAAATATATGCATGGTCTTTTCATTTTGGTGGTTTAGATCCAATCCCCACCATTTCCACATTAGTTATATTGTAAAGAAGAATTAGAACCAATGGGGAAAGCCATGAGAAAGAAGAAACAGAGGGAGAAAGAGAGAAAATAATATGCTTCAGTCTGTATTCAGACTCCATAGTTCTTTCTCTACATGAGGATAGCATTTTTCATCATAAGTCTTTTGGAGTTGTCATAGATTTATGCATTGGAATTGATTGTGTGAGATGGGAGACACTGGTACAGGACCACTCAGCATCGTATGCCCACATCAGAAAAGATGCTGTACTCTATGAGCAAAGCAGAACTGAAACAGCTCAAAGGAAACATAGGATGAACAAATTTAGAGCATCCACTCCAAACGTTCTACAACGACTATCTGTGCCCAATCTATGGTAGAGCATTTCGAGCTTGTACTGGTCTGATTAGCCACAATCTGACACATTGAAACTTGACTTTATCAAAATGATATTATTTTTGTCCTCTTCCAGAACGAAGGACAACCGACCAACCAACCAGATCTTTGCATTACTGAGAAGAGCTAAGTCTATCAGTTGATCATCGCACAATGTTGCTGTTACTATGTACAATATTCTCCTAGCTCTGCTCAATTCTCTCTGCATCAGTCCATGCAAGTCTTTCCAGGTTTTTCTGAAGTCCATCAGCTCATCATGTTTTATGGAACAATACCATTCCATTACATTTATATACCACAACTTGTTCAGCCACTCCCCAGTTGATGCACATCACCTCAACTTCCAGTTCTTGACTACAAAGAGAGCTGCTATAAATATTTTTGTACATGTGAGTCCTTTTCCCATTTTCATGATCTCTTTGGGGTACAACCCTAGTAGTGATATTGCTGGGTCAAAGAGTATACACAACTCCACCAATAATGCATTAGTGTTCCAATGTTCCCACATCTTCAGCATTTATCATTTTCCTATTTTGTCACGTTAGCCACACTGATAGGTATGATGTGATACCTCAGAGTTGTTTTGCTTTGTATTTCTCTCCTCAATAGTGTCTTACAACATATTTTCATATAACTACAGATAGCTTTAATTTCTTCCTCTGAAAACTGTCTGTTCATATCCTTTGACCATTTATCAATTGGGAGTGATTTGTATTCTTATAAATTTGACTCAATTCTCTATATATTTAGAAACTCCTTTATATGTTAATGAAGTTTAAGTCTTAGCCTCTCAGAAGACTGTAACAGTGATCAGAAATTACTGAATCCTGTTTTAAGTTGTGCTGTTAATTCATTCTGCCTTCTATGTTTAGCATTTCTTTTGTGTGTAAGAATAAATGACCTATCCCTAATCCAGTTCATATTGCATATGGATTATCGTTTTGTTCCTCTCTCCTTTGGAAAAACCCCCTGGATACGAACCATAACCTAAGCTATAATTAAAATTGTCACATGACACTGAAGCGTGGGCTGAACAAGACAAGAATGTGAAAGCAGAAAGCCTAGCCTTGGTTTCATCAGACACCAGAATCCCTAGAACTAAACCTGATCCAAATGACATGCCTGTATACAGAACAGGGAGTGACATGGTGTTCCCTACCCTCGTGGGTCCAACAACAATTTCTCAGAGTTAGATGACAAAATTAAATAAGTTTATTCAACTAGCCACCTCCATAGATAAATGAATTTTTAAAGAGAAAATTACTACTCTAGAGTCACAGCAATGTTCATTAGACCAAAAGACTGATTAATCCAAGGTATGCTATCCCTAATTTACAGTAGGGGAAACTGAGGAAAAAGAGGAAGAGGAATTTACCCTTCATCAAAGACTAGTTCCAAAATATTCCAGGTTAATAGCACTGTCTGGTAAAGTCTGTGATCAATATCAGCCTTCAGGTGAAGGAAAATATGCATACATAGGATGGGGGGGGGTCTCCAGAGAAGCAGCCAGAACTGAGGGAATGATAAAAGGGGGTGGTCCATGGACAAGGAGGCGAAGCACTGAATTCATACTGATGCTGTCTCTGTGTTAGGGGGATCACTAGTGGTCTGTTAATACTGGGGAGGTGTGAAATGCAAGGTAAGAGACGAATCTAGCAACTTCAGGCTGGTGTAACAGGATGGGAAGAAGGGCTGAAAACTATAATGGGTTTCTAGGGATCTTCCCATTGGGGTTATCCAGCAAGCCTTGCCCATCCCTAGCATCTGCTAGTAGCTAGTGCTATGCCAGAGACTTGATGACCTACACAGTCCATCTGTGGCAGGTTAGCTGACTAGTTTTGATTTCTTCTAATGGGGCCGAAGTCATGAGTTTAATTCCCATAAAGGCTAGTAAATGTTCCAATGAGTCATCAACCGAATCCCGAAGGTCAGCCAGTTGTCTTCTAAATGATGGCTCTTCATCCCATAGGACATCAGATAAAAGAGTATGGCTAACTCAGTGCAAATCCATAACCTTTAATGGACATGTTATTGGGAGCACAAGCCCTCCTGACTGGGCACCTAAAGGTCATCAGTGGCAAGAGAGCTGGGCTTGGAGTCAGAGAGTTTGGGTTCGAATCCAAAACCTGTCTGAATCTCAGTTTCCTCATCTGTAAAGTGAGATAACCTCTAAGTTCCCTTCCATTTCTTAACCCATGATCATAAATGCCACAACCCCAGGGACTTGAGCATACGATGGCAGAACTTATTTTGGATCAGGAGCAGAATTCTAGAGCTATTAAATGAGATAATAATTGTTTAATATTTTGAAAAATATTAAAGGGATAGGTAAATGTGAGGTATGATGAGCCTTATTATATTGAGGGACAATAATAAAAATAATCACAGCTAGAATTTAAATATTAAAGTTTCAATTAATTAAATAATTAATTTGATTAAATTTAATTAAAAAATTAATTTAACTAATTAAACCTTTAAAGTTAGCAAAGCACTTTACAAATGCCCTCATTTGATCCTTATAACAACTTTGGGAGCTAAGTGCTATTATGATCCCCATTTTGCAGTTGAGGAAACTGAGGCAAGCAAAGGTTAAGTGACTTCTCCAGGGTCACACAGCTAGTGAGTGTCTAAGACTAGCTAGACATGGAATTTTGTGTTTCATCTTATATAGAAAGAAACTAAAACTTGGGGAAATGGATGGAATTTTCCCAGGGTCACAAAGCTAATTAATAGCAGAGCTCAGATTAGAGCCTGAGTTTCCAAGATGAATACAGAGAAGCATGGAAAGACCTATCAGAACTGATGTAGAGGGAAGTGAGCATCGCCAAAGAAAACAGTTTACCCAATGACCACAACAGTTTAGATAGAAAGAACACAACCCACAGAATCAACAAAAGTAAATGTTGCCAAATTATGCAGAGCAAGCGAGGCAGCAAAGAAGAGATGTGACAAGACCTTCCTCCCACTCCTTCAAAAGGGAGGAAAGGAGTCCACAGGAAGGGAACATTACATATCTATATTATTTTTTCCTGATGTTTAAATGTTTTGCTGATTTTTTTCTTCCTTTTTTTCTCCTCAAAAAAAATCTTTGTTTTAAAAGAGGGCTCTCTGTAAGGGGGAGGGATCCTGGAAGATATTTGCATGATAAAAAAGCAAAAGCTATCGATAAATTTTTTTTTAGAAAATTTTTAAAAATTTAAAAGAAACAAGCAAACAAATGAATGTAAAAATAAAACACTTTGAGTTTCCTGACTTCTGGCTTTTCTGACTCTAGGGATGGAAGAACACTGGTTGGAGCCATATTTGGGCTCAAATTCTGGCTCTGCTATAAACTAGCTGTGATCTTGGGCGAGGCCTCAGTTTCTTCCTCCATAGAATGAGGTAGTTGAACTATATGATCTCTAAGGCCTTTTCTATTTTCTGTGGTCCTGTGATCTTATCCTTTCCACTCCTGAGTCTATCTTCTAATTAGAAGTTTAGAAACATGACAGTAACAGCTTAAGAGTGGGTCCATGGGTTAGGGAGTGGAGGAATCCTGAGGCCCAGAGCTGCCTTGGCTGAAATGCCCATCCCCTCTAGCTGTCTCCATCTGCCTCCTCCTAGAGTCTGGTATTATTTTCATTGTCTGTGTGCATATGACACATCTCTCCAAATAGACTGCGTCCCTGCCTGACTCAGTATAATCTTGTAAAGCTGGCAGGCACTGAAGGGACATGGGGAATACCCAAGTGTCTTGGCTCATTGCAGCCCTCTTCCCCAGATGCCCCAATTCTCTTCTGTGCAGCCCTCCCTGATCACCTCAGGCCCCCAGGGCCATCATTGTGGCCCCTTTAGGGTTCATTTATGTTCATTTAATTTTTTTCTATTGATATATTCACATAACATAAATTTCCTAACAAAGGAAAAGCAAGAAGAGTCCCCACCCTAAAAAAGTTTACCTTGTAATGGAGGAGGTATTGCATACAAATCAGCCCAAGTACGAAGAATCTAGAGTTGAAAGAGGAGGCCTTAAAGGGAAAAGAGATGGCAATGGGGTGGTTGGGAGGGAGGGATAGGAACCAGAAAAAACCTCCTGGAGGAGGTAGACCTTGAGCACTCATGAGTCTTAGAAGGAAGCTTGAAATTTTGAGAGTCAGAGGTTGGGAGGGACCTGGCAATCCAGGTTTAGGGCACAACCAATGAAAAGGCCTGGAGACAGAAGATGGAAGATGCAACATCAAGGGAAGAACAGCAAACAGGACAGCATGCCCAGATCATCAAGTGTGTGGAAGTCTGTAACATGTGAGAAGACTGGAAATGTAGGAAGGAGTCAAGAAGTGAAGGGTTTTTAACGTCAAACAGGGGAGTTTGTATTTGGTCCTGTGGAATCAAATAGGGAGCCCCTGGAGCTCCCAACAAAGTACTAATGGCTCCCATTTACTCTGTGTTTTAAGGTTTATGAACTCTATATATATTATCTCAATCTCCCAAACCCCACTTACTCTCTGTGTTACAGTAAGCTAGCTGCTTAATCATTTCTCTGGTCCTGAGTCTCCTCACCTGTAAAATGAAGGTATCTAGGAAAATTCATTAAAATAGAGTTCAGAGGAGGGAGTGCCTTCTATGTTCATTCCCTTGAATGAACGGGTAGCTTCCAGTAGGACAACTTGTTCAGATCAATGGAAGTGTCTTACACTGTTCTGAATTTTGGACCTCCCATGACACCATCCATTTTTACATGAATTCATGTTCTCTCTCATAGGTTTTCCCTCAAACAGGTCATCAAACCTGCACACAATTTATTGACCTCTACCTGACCATGCTAGGTCACAATCCTGATCACTCAAAACCGTGGAAACAGAACTTCCTTGTTTCCCACAATGTGAAAACAGCTAAGCAAAACTACCTACAGGTGTGGTTGTAGGTGGTCATATGTATAAGCTTCTACTTTTGTAATTTACTGATTGATTTCAAGAGAAAAGAAGGATGTATTCTGGGACTTTTGTAGTAGTATGGTGTCATCACTCACCATTGGAGTGGACTTGATTCTGAGACATTTAATTTCTCTTTAGTCATCTTGTTCTAGTCACTCTGTATTCTTTGGGCTTGACTTTCTTTGTTCTGTGGGTAGGCTCATCCAAGTCTTCCTATGCTTCTCTAAACTCCCCACAGTCATCGTTCCTTACAGATATATTGCATTACATTCACACCTTAGTTCATGCAGTCATCATTCCCCAACAGGTGTATATTTTGTTTCCAGATTATCTTTACTTCCAACACTCTGGTTGCTTTTCCCATTTGAAATCCACTCAATCAAAATTTTTTGCCTGGTTCAAATTAGGGTGGCTGTAATGACCCCAGGTCAATCATTCTCCCTCCTCTCTCAAGGAGTTCAGCCCCTGACTCATCACTTTCCTTTTCTCCCTAATGCCTGCTTTTATAGAGGGAGACTTACGCATTCAAATAAATGTTTCCTCCATAAACTTCCAACTTTTCAGTCTCCTTAAACTCCAAAACCTACTCCTTCTTACCTCAGCCACACTTAGAGATGGTCACATCCTAGATTTAACCTTTACCTACAAGTGTTGCACATCCTTAATTAGAAACTCAGGCATTCTCCCATCTGACCATAACTTCTTATGATTCTTCTCCTTCCTGTGCCTTACCCATCCTAAACCTATTGAGAGACATGATTATTAACCACCAATGATTTGGGGAGATTTGGATTTCCCCCTTTTTATTCTATCCTCATTTTAATACCTCAGTCTCTGGAGGTTGAACTACCCTTCTCTTCTCTCCAGACCCCATCCCGGTGGGGAAGCCATTGTGCTCTACTCAAGTTTGGGTGGAGATAGATTCTTTGAATAGATTGCCCAAAGCTGGGGGTAACTTAGGAAGTAAGTAAATGACATAACCAAAGTTCATTCTCTCATTGTGGTTAATCAATCAGAGTTGATTACTACCCTCAGGAACACCCCTCTTCCAATGGGCATATAAGCCGTGGCCCCCACCACCATGATTTTTTCAGTCTAAGAGAAAGATGGCCAAATGACCATCCTTTTATTAATAAACATGTTGGCATTGCTAATAAAATCATTAAATAAGCCAAATATTATCTCTCCAACTTTTTTTAAATGCCACACTATTCTTCAGCTTCATCATGACCCTAATCCCTTTACCCCGATATTGTCTCAAGCCATTAATCTTACTCCGATTTCACTTTCCTCCCTTTCCAAACCAAAAATTAGACATTTCAACTCTACCCCTTCCTCTGCTCTCAAACGTCTCCCTGCCCCTCTTATCTCGTGCCAGATATCAGCTCTGAACCACCCCCACCATCAGCCTCCTCCACTCTTAATCTCAGCTGTTTAATGCAGCTGGAGGAAGTCTCACAAATATGCTGACAGGGTACATTACCATTTCATGTTATGCAATCTCAGGGCCTTCATTGTAGCAGAGTAGTGCTTTTATTACTTTACTGAAAAGAAAACTGAATTTATTCCAAATCATCCCCTTCTTCTTGAGTTGGGAGATGGAATGTTGCATGCATGAAATAGTAAGAAGGCCTGTAGAGCTAAATTGTAGCATCCTTGTGGGAATAAAGTGAAGACCAGCCTGGTGGTTGTAGCTAAGATGTGATACCAAATAGAAGATTTTCATATTTCATCCTGGCAACAATACATAACCACTAGTGTTTATTGAGCAGGGAAGTGTTAGGATCAGTCTTTGCTTTGGAGAGATTATTTTAGCCCTGAGTAGAGGGTGTCCTGGAGATAGGGGAGAAACTTGAGGCAGGGACACCAGCCATGGCGCTACTGAAACACTTGAGGGCCGGGGGAGTGATAAGGACTTGCCTTAGGTGGTGGCAGTGTGAATGGAGAAAATCTAGGGGAGCCTGGACCCTCCACAGATGCCCCATCCACTGAAGTTCCACAATTGGACCAGAAGGAAGAATCATGAAGAAAGCTGCTCTAAGCATCTCCAACCAGTTCAGGACTCCAGAAAACTGCCAGAAATCTGCAAAGGCCACAAGGAGAAACAAGCCAATAGAGTCAGAAAGCCCAGGCCCAAGCCATGGCAGACAGGGCCAGACAAGAGTCTGGCCATTGAACAACTCCACAAGCAAGAAATTAGCACACCTGGCTTGTCATGGACTCTCTAGGACTGAATTTTCCCATCTTTTGTCAGATGCACCAAAATTATCACATGGACTGTTCTGGGTGAGTATGAGGTGATACCTTATAATTGTTTCAATTTGCATTTCTCAGATAATTTATGCCTAGGCAGTGGGTCACTCAGGCAATCACCCCCAGCCATAACAGGAGACAGGGCCAGATCAGCACACAGGAAATTTTTCCAGAGCCAAAATAGGAGACAGAGCTAGGGCCATACTAGTGCCCAAGCAACCCATGCCCAATCCAGTGCCCAGGAGGCCTATGTTCAAGCCACAGCAAAAGATATGGCCAGACTGGCACTCAGGCAATCCAGTGCTCAGGTAGAAGGCACCCAAAGACTAGATCAATGTCTAGACCTTTGCTGGAGCCACATCATAATCCAAGGCAGCACCTTGGAAAGAAAGTACTCAGGGTTTTGCAGGATGCCTTCCACTAGCATAGTCAACAACATTGGATTTGGGCCTGTTAGGGTCAGAGGAAAGGACAAAATAAGTACTGGGTCTGGTGTTACACAAGGAAAAGGAGATGGAGAAAACCAAAAACCCAAACTAAAACTCTACACTGAGCCCCCAGGAGCCTGAAGAAAAACCCAACATTTCCTGCAGATGGTAGGGCCTGATCTTTGCTACCATCTTTGGGAATAAGCAGTGCCTGTTTATATCATCCAAGAAGACAGGGGAAAACAGAATCTAAGTCAAGTTTAGAAACTGAGAGTGGAGCTACAAGCAAACAAGAGAAAATATCCCATGGCTTTAAAGAAACCCAAGAGGTAAACCCAGAGGAAAGAGAGAGAGAGAGAGAGACAGAGAGAGAGAGAGAGACAGAGACAGAGAGAGAGAGAGAGAGAGAGAGAGAGAGAGAGAGAGAGAGACAGAGACAGAGAGAGAGAGACAGAGAGAGAGGAGGGAATGAAGGAAAAGGAAGGAAGGAGGAAGAAAGGAAAGAAGAAAAACAAAGAGTTTTAGAGAAAGGAATGGCTTATTGTGTTTCAGGTCAACTCAAAAGAGCAAGGAGGTACCAATTATAATTTCAGGTACAGAAGTAGTAAAAGTAGACATGCTCAAAAGAGCTAAAGAGAAATTACATTATACTTAAAATTACTATGGACCGTGATCAATATCAACATTTCATATGTAGGCACCTGTCCAGCCTAATTGCTGTGGGCTGCTGGGTCCTCTTACCTATTCCAGGTCTTCGGTGATCAGCTGGATATACTTATGGGAGAAGAGACTGCCAGAGTGAAGCAGAGGTGAAGGCTTTATTATTGATACAAGCTACATGTTGACATGCAGGGTGAGTTCTCCCCGTGAGAGCCTCCTTCTCCTTCCTGAGGAGAAAGGAAACCCCCCCTCTCAGACTTTTCTGTCCCCAGTTAAGCTCTCCCAGCTACATAGTTCGCTCGCTCGTGGACAGCGTGCTCTCAGCCCCTTAGCCAATTAACAAAACCTGCTCAGACAACAAACCAACCTCAAGGGTGGGATGCTCTCCCCAGCAAGTTCCCACTGAGAAGAGGTGGAAAAACAAGATAGCTCATGTCTCACTCCTCAATTCCCAGTTGTTCTCTGGGGGACCTTATGAGAGCTCAGCAATTAAGCCTTCACCTTTACCTGACCCAAGACCGTTCACGTGAGAACTGAGCTTGTGCCTTAACAGGCACCAAATGAAATACTATCTAAATACTTAAATGAAAAATTAATTGAAGTATTGAAATAAATAGAGACTATAACGATAATAGTGGTATGGTTCAATCTATCTTATTCATAGCTAGAAAATCTACCAAAAAAAGAAGTTAAGGACCAAGATAAAATATTTTAAAAGTTAGGCATGATAAATTTTTGGCAATTACTGAATGGAAACCAAAAGGAGTATACGTATTTCTCCACTGGCACCTTTACAAAAATTTTATTTAACTATTTTGTGTATGTTTGTATGTATTCATTTTATATTTCCATGTGTATGTATTGTCTTTGCTGCTAGAATTTAAGCTCCAAGCAAGTTGGATTGGTTTATACTTTGTACTTGTATTCTAGATAACTGGAACAGTGATTGGCACATAACAAGTGCTTAATAAATACTTGTTGATTGATTAACAAAAGCTCACAAAACATTTAAAACACTCTACTGACCACAATGCAATAAAAATTATATTCAATAAAGAACTGTGGAAGATATCAGAGACTAAACTTAATCCCAAGGAATTGGTAAATTAAAGAACAAATCACAGAAGTAATAAATAATTTCACCAAAGAAAATGGCAGTGAGACAACATACCAAAACTATTGGAATGTAACTCAAACGGTCCTTAAGGAGAAATGTATATATCTCTACATTCTTTCATTAGAAAGAACAGAAAAAAGAACAGATGAATGAATTGAGGATAAAATAAAAACAAAAACAAAAAATAGAAAGGCAAAGAAACCCAACAAAAAACAAACCACTGAATTAAAAATTCTGAAAAATTCAAAAAGAGATTAAGAAAGCAAAGATCCACAAGTCAGTAAAACCAGGAACTAGTTTAAAAAAAACTCACAAAATGTAAACAGATATACAAATTAGTAAACTAGTCTTTATCTTAGAAGGAAAGAAAATCAGTTGCCATTTTAAAAAAAATAAAGTTAATTCAAAACAATTGAAGGTGAAGTAAAGAAAACTATTCAGAAACGATTTTGCCTAATTGTATGTCAAAAAAATTGATAACAGGTAAAGTGGGAGAATATTTATAAAAATAATAAAATATTTGGACTAATAGAAAAAATAGAGAACTTAATTGAATTTTAGAAAAAGGATTAGAACAAGACATAAGTAAACTCCCAAAGAAAAATTCCAGATGAACTTATAAGTATTACCAAACATCCAAAGAACAATTAGTTTTGATATTACATAAATCATTTGCAAAAAATGGGAAAAGAAAGGATCCCACCAAACACCTTCTATGATACAAATATGATTGGTCTACAACTTTCTTTCTCTGCTTTGTCTAAAACAGTTCAAATAAAAGTAATTCAGTTTCCTGGCATGGCATTGATAGACTGTCCAGGTTTTACAAGTATATAGCAATGAGGACAGCACAACATTGTAGACTTTCAGTTTGGCAGTCATTCTAATACATCTCGTCTCCCACTTTCCTTTGGAATCTTCTAAACACTGAGCTAGCTCTGGCAATGCATGCATCAACCTCATTATCAGTGTGTACATCCCAGGAAGGTATAGTGTAGAGGTAAGTGAATTCATCCATAGCACTCAAAACTTCTCCATTTGCTGTATGGATGGTGTGGTGTTGGGTGGTGGAGTACCTTTGTTTCTAAAGGTTAATTTCTAGGCCAAAATTAACATAAGCAGCAAAGAATTGATCCATATTTTGTTGCAACTCAGCTTCAGAGGCTGTATTAAGTGCACAATCATCTTCAAACAAAAAATCATGCACCAACTCTCCCTTCACTTTAGTCTTAGCCTTTTCAAGTTAAATACTTTCCCATCAGTGTGGTAGCTGACCTTGATTCCATGTTTGTCCTCAATGAAAGTATTTGACAACATGGCTGAAAATTTCATGTTAAAAAGCATTGGAACAAGCACACAGCCCTGCTTCACTCCATCGGTGACCGGGAAAGAGTGAGAGCATTGTCCATTATCCCACAAACCTATGTGAGCATATTATCACGAAACTGAGTTAAAATATTGATTAACTTTTTTGGGCAACCAAATTTTGACATAATCTTTGACAGTATGAAAGGCCTTGGCCAGATTGACAAAAGATAGCAAAAGATAGAGAGGAGTGGTTAGAGGGGTAGAAGGTGAACCGTGAAAGTCACATCCAATGTCATGGAAGCCAAGGGAAGACAGAACAGCCCAAGGGAGCTAGCCCAAGAGTGCCAAGTGCTGTAGAGAGGTCAAGGAGGATGGGGACAGAAAAAAAGACCACTAGACTTTGTGATAAATGGTCCCTGGTGACCTTGAAGAGAACTGTCTCAGCAGATGGACAGAGATAGAAGCGAAACAGCAAGGGTTTCAGGAGTTACTTGGTGATAAGACAACGAGTATAGACTATTCTTTCTGGGAGTTTAAAAGTGAAACAGAAGGAAAGATGATAGCTTAAGGGGATTCAGGGAAAAAGGACTGTGGATGTTTTTTTGGTTGGAGAGGCCTACCCTAGGTACTGTGTGTGAACAGATTTTTATAGTTTTTGTTGTTCCAATTATTTAGGCTTTTCCTTATTTCAAGTAATTAGTTCATATAAAAATCCTAAGTTGTTTCTAGGTGATTTAATTCCTATATCTTTGATGTTTTTTCCTGTTATTTTGTTTCAAAATTTTATTATTTATTTTTAGCATTCATTTAAAAAAATTCTGAGTTTCAAATTCTCTCCCTTCCCTCCAACACAACCTTCCCCAATTCACTGTGAAGGAAAGAAAGGTGATATAATTATATATGCGAAACCATGCAAAACATATTGCCAAGCTAGCCATGTTGAAATGTGAAGTTTTTTAAAAAGAAATAAAGCAGTCCCTGTCCTGAAGGTTCTTATGATCTAGTTAAGAAAATGAAACAGACACATGGAATAGTCACATTCATAAAGTGAAATAAGCTTACATGTTGGGTTTCTAAGCAAACATTTTAGAGAAAGCCATCTTTCTCTGTTGCCAAAATAAACTTGGTCTACCTTGTCTTGGCCCTATTCATCTTGCCTCAATCAGGAGACTGCTTGGGTAATAGTTTAAAATTTGTCAGCACAAGGGGCAGTAAGGTCACATGGTAGATAGAGCACTGGCTTTGAAATCAGTTCACATCCAGCCTTGGATGCTTAGGAGCTATGTGACCCTAGGCAAGTTACTTAATCCTGATTGCCTCCAGAAAAGTTGCAAGCACAGAACGATACCGTATAAAAAATATGTTTGGGTCTTGAGGTCCCAGAGTGAAGGAGTTTAGGGGAGGAGGGGTGTCAAAAAAGAAGGGCAGTAAGGATCTAGGTGACTCTGAAGTCAGAAGACCTGGGGTCAGTCTGTGTGACTTTGGGAAAGTCACTTAATTTCCCCTTGGCCTCAGTTTCCTCATCTGAAAAATATATGATCAACATATTGTTTCCTTTTTCATTGAAAGGGAGAGGAAGGGAAAAAGGAATCAGAAACTCTGAATTTAAAAAAAAAGAATGTTAAAGTTTATTTTTATACGTAGTTGGAAAATAAGTATTTGAAAATTAAAAATAAAAAAAAAATGATTGCTACTGCCTGGTTGTTGGCACCATCGGTGAAAATTCAGAAGTGGGGTTTATCTTGCTTCTTGCTGCTCATTAGCTGTGTGACCAAAGTAAATTGAAGCACTTATCTGGACCTCTGTGGTTGTTAAAATAATGGGTTTGGATTTGAAGATATCCAAGGTCCCTTATGATCGTGTCTCAGCTGGGAGCTGAGGGGCCCTGGCTTTATTTATGGCCAGATGAATTGGTTCCTGTCCCAGCTCACCTTCTGTGGAAGGAGTGGGAGGTGAGGAAGAAAGCTGTCTCCTCAAACAGTTAGAAGTGACATAAAGCACAGAAGAGGGAGAGGGGGAGTGAGAGAGGGAAGGAAGGAGAGAAAGAGAGCCTGGTAGAGTCATGGTACTACATAATATCATCAATCACAGGATTACAGGGTTTTAGAGGTAGAACCTTCAAAATCTGTACATTACACAGAGAGGCTGAGCTTACCCTGTGACAGAATCCACCAGATTCCGTGACACCTGGGGAGGTTCTAGAGAATTCTTTTCAGACTCTAGGATCTGTCAGGAGCTCCTTATCAGCAATAACGACTGATGTCGCTTCCACAGAAGGAACTTTAAAAGATCATCTGACTTCAATTTTCCAGAGCAAACTGAGGCCAGGGGCTCATGAATAGGATCTTAGCACCCTCAGAGACTGAGCTCTGTTAGCAGCCCCTTCCCATGAAGCCCAGATACCCATGCCTCCCTATGGAACACTCCAAGCTCAGCAGCCAATTCAGACAGCTGGTCAACCTCCTGCTTTCTTCTACTTCCCAACAGGCTGGTTGCTTTGGCCTTCCACCCAAGGGAGATCAGGATTAGTGGACTTACTGCCTGGGAAGGAGCTATGATAAACTCAGCTCTGGCCAGGAGCCCTCAATACTAGAAGGAGGAGGGAGTATCTAAAGATGGGTTTTCTCATGTAATTCTGAAAATAACTCTATAAGGCACCTATGGAACCAAGGAGCAATGGGTCCTTGGTCTTCAACAAAGGCAGCATCACAGGAATAGGTGCACAGACCTCTTGGGGAGCTACTTTGGATCCCTTAAGCAATGGAGAATGCTGGTGTTTTGTTTTAAACAAAACAGTCCCACCTCATGCTACAATCTCTTTGTAGTAGCTTTTCATTCTTGGTTAGGTAGGCTGCCTACGTCAAGCAAAATTACGGCCAATGGACGCCTTAAACATGAAAAAAAAACTTGAAGAATTCCAACCCCACCCCCAATTAATCTAGTTCATGGCTGATTTTGGAGCCAAAAAGCCTGGGTTCCAGTTCTAGCTTCCCCACTTGGAGAGAGCCATTCATCAGCACTGAACCTCAGCCTCCTGATCTATAAAGGATGGTATTAATACTTGAACAACTTTGTTGTGAGGAGCCAACGAGATAACAGGTGTAAAAATGCATTGTAACCACATGGTACCCTGTGTAAATGTCAACTAAAATGAATATTGGGAGGTTGGGGGAGGAGGCACAGAGGATGGCTAGATTCTCGGAAAACCCTCCTCCCTTCACCCTCCCACCTCTCTGGGGCAGGCTTATGTTGCCTGTCCAGGTTTTGCTTGGCTTTGAGAAGATTGTTGGGGTACCAGGCAGATCTCAATGTGAAACAGGGGTGGGTCCTGAAGGGCTTTGCACAGGCTGAAACCTGTCAGAAATTCCCTCAAGCAGTCCTGGACCTGAGGGTGCTGTGTTGGGGGTGGGAGAGGCCTGACCCCCTCCTTAAGGAAGCTGTCACCACCCATTTTCCAATGATTCACCTGGGCACTTGGGGGTGGGAGGCGGGACACCAGATGCTGCTGGTGAAATCTACAAACCACCATTCAGGGTGATGCCCTAAGTCAGCGCTTCTGACCCACAGTTTAAGAAGGGGTCAGGAGTGGAAAGTTCAAGAAGCCATGCCCTAGGAATGCCAACTGAGAGGGATTTGAAGGACGATCTGGTCCAATTCCATCATCTTGCAGAGGAGGCAAGTGAAGAGCAGAGAATTAATTTACCCAAAGTCAGAGCGTTTTTAAGTGGTGCAGCTGGAATTTGGATCCAGTGCTTTTGTAATTATACTGAGGTGGTCCCTCTCCAAGCTCTCACCAAGACAAATAGTCATTTTCTTCTCTTTTTTTTACATTTTTTTGGGTCTTAATTAAATGTAAAAAATGTTAACATTCTCTTTTTAAAATTTTCAGCTACAAATTTTCGCCTTTCCTCTCCACCCTGTCCTCCCAGAAGGTAAGCTATTTGACAGATCATACATGTGCAGTCATACAAAACGTATTTCCACCTTAGTCGTGTTGCAAAAGAAAACACAGGGGGGCAGAGCCAAGATGGCGGAGTAGAAGGACGCAGGTTTATGAGCTCCGAAACCACAGCCCATAGAATTAATGTAAAAAGAGACCCCCATAACTTCTGGACCATTAAAAGGTGTGTAGAAACGGAGTGGAAGAGATTTCCATTCCAGAGAGCCCTGGAGAGCCATCCCCAGGGTCCGTTGCGCCCCGGAAAGCGGAGCCCACCCCAGCGCTGCCCTGGCCACGGCCCCAGAGAAGCTGACCAGAGCAGGCTTCAAGGACGGAAGCTCTGGCAGCTGGGAAAGTCCCTCTGCCCACAGAAGCTACAGGTCAGTGAGAGAGACGGCTGGCTGGCCAAGAGGGGGAGCGGAGTGTCTCCGTGACTCGGGATCCCTCGGGAGGAAGTGGCAGCGGCAGAGGCGGGGGCAGTGGCAGCAGAGGTGGGGGCAGTGGTGGAGGCAGCAGTGGCTGTGGCCCAGACTCCCCCAGCAGCAGGCAGGATCTTCATTACTGAAAGTTTCTGCATAAACAACCTGAGGGAGCTGAGCCTGGGAGACGGCTGTGCCCCACCCCGCTCTATTACTGAAGGCCTCTGCATAAAGCCCCTGAGGAAGCCGAGCCTGGGAGGCGGCCCTGCCCCCACCCCAGCACCAGAACTAAAGCTCACATTGATTAGCGCGGAGAGCACATTTGAATCTCAGACCCCAAGCACTAGCTGGGCAGATCTAGGTGGGGGTGGACAGGAATCTCAGAAGTCAAGTAACTGCCTGGGAAAATGCCTAGAAAAGGGAAGAAAAATAAGACTATAGAGAGTTTTTTCCAACAAATGCAAATGATCCCGACTTTCGGATCTGACAAGGAGGGGGACATACTCTTGCCATCAGGGAAAGATGTGGAGGGTGGGGCCTTGGTACACCAGACATCCCAGGGGGATGTCGGGTGGGCTCAGCCCTTGGAGGAGCTCAGAAAGGATTTTGAAAGGCAAGTTGGACAGGTGGAGGAAAAACTGGGAAGAGAAATGAGAGAGATGCACGAAAAGTATGAAAAACAGGTCAATACCTTGGTAAAGGAGACCCAAAAAATGCTGAAGAAAATAACACCTTGAAGAATAGGCTCACTCAATTGGCAAAAGAGGTTCAAAAAGCCAATGAGGAGAAGAATGCTTTCAAAAGCAGAATTAGCCAAATGGAAAAAGAGGTTCAAAAGCTCACTGAATTTAATAGTTCTCTCAAAATTAGAATGGAACAGATGGAGGCTAATGACTTTACGAGAAACCAAGAAATCACCAAACAAAACCAAAAGAATGAAAAAATGGAAGAGAATGTGAAATATCTCATGGGAAAAACAACTGACCTGGAAAATAGATCCAGGAGAGACAATTTAAAAATTATGGGACTACCTGAAAGTCATGATCAAAAAAAGAGCCTAGATATCATCTTCCATGAAATTATCAAGGAAAACTGCCCTGACATTCTACAACCAGAGGGCAAAATAAGTATTGAAAGAATTCATCGATCACCACCTGAAAGAGATCCAAAAAGAGAAACTCCTAGGAACATTGTGACCAAATTCCAGAACTCCCAGGTCAAGGAGAAAATATTACAAGCAGCTAGAAAGAAACAATTCCAGTATTGTGGAAATAAAATCAGGATAACTCAAGATCTAGCAGCTTCTACATTAAGGGATCGAAGGGCGGGGAATAGGATATTCAGAAGTCAAAGGAACTAGGACTCAAACCAAGAATCACCTACCCAGCAAAACTGAGTATAATACTTCAGGGGAAAATATGGTCTTTCAATGAAACAGAGGACTTTCAATCATTCTTGATGAAAAGACCAGAGCTGAAAAGAAAATTTGACTTTCAGACACAAGAATGAGAAGAAGCATGTAAAAGTAAACAGCAAAGAGAAGTCATAAGGGACTTATCAAAAGTGAACTGTTTACATTCCTACATGGAAAGACAATATTTGTAACTCTTAAAACTTTTCAGTATCTGGGTAGTTGGTGGGATCACACACACATGTACATGCATGCACGCACACACACATACACACATGCACGCACATACAGAGACAGAGAGCACAGAGTGAATTGAATAGGATGGGACCATATCTTAAAAGAAATTAAGGTAAATGGTGAGAGAGAAATGTAGAGGGATGAAAGAGGGTGAAATGGAATGGGGTAATTATATGTCATTTAAGAGACAAGTAGGAGACTTTTTAGTGGAGGGAAAAAGAGGAGAGCTGAGGAAACAAAAAAAACAAGAAGTTTACCCTCATCACATTTGACTAAAGGAAGGAATAAAATGCACACTCATTTTGATATGAAAACCTATCTTACAGTATAGGAAAGTGGGGGAGAAGGAGATAAGCAAGGGGGGAGATGATGGAAGGGAGGGCAAAGGGAGGAGGGAGCAATTTGAAGTCAACACTCTTGGAGAGGGACAGGATCAAAAGACAGAAGAGAAACAATGAGGGGCAGGATAGGATGGAGGGTAATTCAGTTAGTCTTACACAACACGACTATCAGGGAAGTCATTTGCAAAATTACACAGATATGGCCTATATTGAATTGCCTGCCTTCCCAAAGGGAATGGGTGGAGAGGGAGGGATGGGGAGAATTTGGAACTCAAAGTTTTAGGAACAACTGTTTAGTATCGTTGTTGCTACTAGGAAAGAAGACATATAGTTAATGAGGAATAGAAAGTCATCTGGCCCTACAGGAGAAAAGAGAAAAATGGAGACAAGAGAAGGGAGGGATGACAGAAGAGAGGGCAGATTGGAGATAGGGAAAATTAGATTGCTTGGGGTATTGGGGTGGGGGAGGGGATAAAAGGGGAGAAAATTTGGAACCCAAAATTTTGTGAAAATGAATGTAAAAAGTTAAATAAATAAATAAATAAATGGGAAAAAAAGAAAACAGACAAAAAAAAGATTCAAGTTAAAAAGAAGTATGCTTCAATCAGCATTCAGAATTCATTAGTTCTTTCTCTGGAAGTGGACAGCATTTTTTTGTCATGAGTTTCAGGACTGTCTTGGATCAGTGCATTGCTAAGTATAGCTGAGTCATTCACAGTGGATCATACATGATTGTGTGGTTACTGTGGCACAAAGTTCTGGTCCTGCTCCTTTCACTTTGCATCACTTCATGTAAGTCTTCCCAGGTTTTTCTGAAACCGTACTGCTTGTCATTGCTTATAACATAGTATTCTGTCACAATCATCTACCATAACTTGTTCGGCCATTCCCCAATGGATGGTGAATATTTCCCCAGTTTCTAATTCTTTGCCACCACAAAAAGAGCCGCTAAAAATATTTTTGTACATATAAGTCCTTTTCTCTTATCTCTTTGGGATACAGATGTAGCTGAAACATTGCCTGAGTATTGCTGAGTCAAGTTTGGTTGTCCTTTGGGTATGGTTCCAAATTATTCCCCAGAGTGGTTGGAGGAGTTCACAGCTCCACCAACAGTGGATTAGTGTCTCAATTTTCCCACACCCCCTCCAATATTTATCATTTTCCTTTTCTGTCATATTAGCTAATCTGTGTGAGGTGCTATCTCAAAATTAATTTGTACCTTTTTATTTCAAATTATGAAATAATTAAAATTATAAAAAATAGATATTAAAATTATTAAATTTAATTTGCAGTTTTGATTTTTTCTGAAAACTGGCTTTCATATCCTTTGACCGTATGTCAATCAGGGAATTACTCATTCTTATGAATTTGACTTCTATTTGAGAAATGAAGCCTTTATCAAAGAAACTTGCTTTAAAAAATCCCCACTCCCCAGGTTCCTGCTTTTCTTCTAATCATGGCTGCATTGGTTTTATGTAAAACCTTTTGAACTTAGTGGAATCAAAACTGATTCTATATCCCATCATGTGATCACCTGTTTGGCCATAAATTCTTCCCTTATCCACAGATCTGACAGGTAAAAGTTTTCATACTTCCTTCATTTGATTCTATCACCCTCTGTGTCTAAATGATGTACCCATTTTGACACCATAGGACATGGTATGAGATGTTGGTCTATCTCTAGTTGCTGCCAAACTGCTTTCCAGTTTTCCCATCAATTATTAATGGGCATTTTCTTGTACATCTGTAACCTCTACTCCTCCATTCTATTGGCTTCATTTTACTTATGATAGAAGACACACTAACCCTTGGCACGATGCTGCTGCTGTTTATACCAGCCTGGCTGTGGAGGTGAATTAAAGTCCCAGGCACGTCATGGGGGTCAAGGTGAGGCCACTGAGATCCTGGCGTTCCACGAAGGTCCTTCCATCAGATTTCACTATACTTCATGCCAGCCTTCAACTCAATTTTAAATTTTTTCTTATTATTTCCCATTCAAGGTCAGGGTTACACCATCTTTATTTACCCTGACTGCTTCTGGGAAGGAAGTGAGAGACAACTCACCTTGAATACAATGAGTATACTTCCCAAGAGTCCTTCCAAGTGTTTCAGTCTTCTAGTTAATGTCAGTCCTTAAGGAGCGATCCCTTTGTTCAAAAAATTAAGGACTCTAAAGTATCTGTGTTGTGGCCCCTATAGTAAACTACAGGTATAAAAAGAACACACTAAAAAATCAGTTGCTATATGGTCTTTGAGCTAAGAATGGTTTTTGTATTTTAAAATATTAAACTTTAAAATTTAGCCATTCTTAGCTCATTGGCCATACAAGCAAGCTATGGACAGTGAGTCATAGAGTACCAACACCATTGCTTTCAAGGACCACCAGTGTTAAAGGCCTGCATAGGTATGGGCCTAAGATGAAAATATCTAGGCTTTTATTCAAAGAATAAATCATCTACGTTGACTAGCCGATTAGGTCTCATCACAAACTATTCCAATTCAGGAATTGTGAAATGGTCCAACTAGCCTGGAACTAAATTGTTCCTATCCTTTGATACAACAGAAGTGAAAGAAACAAAAATCCAACAAATACCCAATTATTCATAGAAGCCTGTTTCCAGTTCTTCGTTGCCACAAAAAGTGGGTAACCATCAACTGGTGAATAGTGGAAAAACTAGGGTGTATGAATGGACTATTGTGCAGTGAGAAATGACAAGTGATTCAGAAAAACGTGGGGAGAGTTGCTTCAACTGATTGCAAAACGATGTAAGAATGAAGGGGACACAATGACAACAGTGTGAATGAAAAGATCACTAAGAGGAAGTCAAAGTAATTGAAATCCCAAATACAGGCCCCGGCAATAAATACAGCAGACCGCTCATGGATGAAGCAGAACATCAGGTACATCATCAAACGTTCGTTTCTTTTTCGGTTACTGGGAAGGGCTCATTCAAACTGAAGGGAATTTGGCTGGTTTTTTTTTTTTTTACCACCATGACCTGACAAATGACTTGATAGTTTTGACAGTGGGAACATGTCCCGTGGCTCTTGGACTGAGATTTGAGGACCAGTGCACAGTGAAAGGTTGCTCGCGAACAGAAGCAGATGGACTAGGACCGTGACTGGAAGCTTACCTGAGCAGGCAGTAACTGAATCTAGTTTATTCGGCGCAATGTCTATGAGGACAAGGGAAAAGGCCTTTTCTGTGGTCATTTAAAGGGCTTGATATCAAGCCCTTTCCCAGCCACCATAGCCCCCAAATGACAGTCTCCACATTGATGGCATGGCTGCTTTTCCCATCCAACTATGGTCAGCCTCGGAGTGACACGAGGCTTATCCACTCCCCACCACGCCCTTCTCTAGGCAACCCCCTTCTCCTGCAACCCCCAATCTGTGAACACCTTACACCCCTGCAGGTCCACCTGTCTCTGCTCGCTCCCATTCTTCTGCCAGGGTCTAGGCAGCTCCCCTACTGATTTCTCACTATGGAGGCATTATCTGATGAGATAGTCTGAGAACACAACTCTCTAGCAGGCCCTGGGCACTTCGCCAACTTGCAGCTGGACCAACTGGTTTATTTCCAAGGTGGAGCTGATGGTTAAAGGTGGGACTCCTGAAGATCAGATTTCACTCAGCACATAGCTCACCACAGAAATGGAGACTTCTTTTGCCAGACAAGTGCAGATCCACAGTGTCACCTGTAAGCATGTTATGGTTCCTGGCCTGGAAGGAATGTGCAGGGGGAGGGCACAGATGGGTCTAGCTTTGGCCATGCAGATGCCTCTAGGACATAACTTGAGAAGAGGTAGCCTAAAACCTCTACTAGAAGTAGGGCTGATCACAGTATGTCCCTTCTGACAGTGGTCCCAATCTTCCTTCTCACTTATTTAAGGCCTCAACAAGAGGCAAGTTATTCAAGTTGTTCAGGTTTGGATATAGCTCAGCCTGGCACAAAGCAGATCCCCAAAGGCTCCATCCTTTAACAGCATCATGTGAAACCAAGAACCCAGAAATGGAAGGGCCAGAGTGTGAGTTGGCATGGCCCTCTGAGGTCATCTGGTTTTACCAGTGTAGGACCAAGAATGTCCTCTTTTTGTCTTGCCCTCATCCCTGGCTCTGCCCTCTGGAGTCAAGCACCTGAGCTTCATACCCCTGGTGGCAGCTTCTCCGAGACCAACGCAAACTAAGATTAACCATGGGGCAGCCACAGTTCCAACAGAATCTCAATTTGGGGAGGAATGTTTCTTTTGGAAGAACTTCAAAAAGAAACAGTATCTGCAGAATTCTAGCTCTGAGGAAAAACCACGAGACCAATTTTGATCCTTTCTGGGTGTACTGAGATGACTAACTGGAAGAATGAACGGGGCAAACAGATGAGAATATTTTCAGATACCAAGAAGAGGGGTCTCCTCATACCACTGAGAGACCACTAAGCTGCTTGCTTTGCTGGGCCATTTGTCTCCATGTAGAACAGACACAAGACCCTCAGCAATCCAGAGCTTCCTTTAAGAGGACAGGATGCATGAGTAATGGAAAGACTTGGGGCTGAATCAGTTCCTGCTCTGGCTGTTGGACAACTATTCTCTTGTTCAACCAAATTCACTGAGCTGGATGGAATATTCACATAGAAAAATTCCTGACAGCTGTTAACACGAGTTGAAGACAGGTCTACACTCCAGTCTTATGAATGAGCGTATAGTTGGTCTTGCATCTGTGGCAGAGATGCTACCTTCTACAAACCAGAACTGGCCTCAGGTGAAGGAATGGCATTGCTGAGGCAGGATCCCTTTAGCCCTCATCCCTTATTTCGATTTTCCCAGACTACTATCCTGTTTGTAGCGATGGCAGCCGTGCAGGCCGATGGAGAACTATTTATACTTTAGGCTGAAGTCATCAACCTAAAATAATTCAGACAAACCAAATTCTCCAGTGAGGAAATGGTCTCCCCAAGGAGAGGAAGGGAATGATGGGGTGGTACTTCAAGTTCCTTAGGTCAATGCAGAGGCAACGTGTTGCCTCCTTTCCTACATAACTAACAAAGAAGAGGGAATGATTCCTCTGACAGTGGGAAAAATGAAATGAGAACTGAGGTCAAACCTTTCATTAGGAAAGAGGCTGGAGAAACAGAAGACAGTGCTCAAAGCATCCAAGCTCAAACAGAGGTGGGTAACAGAGGCTGTCTCTGCTTTCCTTCCTAAGTACAAATACTGTTGGTTGTTAGGAGAAACCACAGAAGAGGGTGGGAGGTAGGAAGGTAGGTTAAAGCACAAGGCAGTAACAACACTGGCTCTTTTTAGATGGAAAGCTGTGGCAGGCTCACTTAACTAATCCTGTAATCAGGACAGTCTGTCGTCAGTGTCAACAGCCACATAATGGTGTACTCCTTGGGGGCAATGCCAGCTTGGGTACTGTCACCATGTTACTCAATCAGAAAAAGTGAACTCTCTCCTTGCAATCCCAAGTGGTGAAATGAGAAGTACTGAGGGGACACTGGATAATGAAGGATTTAGGTTCGTACTTTGGTGCCACTTCTCACTGCCAAGAAAAAAAAGAGGTGACTGTCCCCAGATGCCTTCTTTTACATCTATTTCTTAAAGGCCATTTCCCATCACACCTGGAGACTGTGGAATCCAACAGAAATAGAATGGCTGCCGATGACCGCCTCTTGTTTTGAGAAGGCAGATGTTCCTTCTAACAGGGCCCCTTTGTTTTGTTTTTGGTTCAAAGTCAGTTATGTGACTTGGCCTGGAAGGCAGAAGAAATTACGTGACTTGTAGAACTTGCCACCACACTGAGAACCAATGTCTGGCTTCCTTGAAAGCATTGGGATCTGAAGCCACTGTGGAGTATGAGAGAAATCTCCTTAAAGGGGGGGTCACTGGAGAGCATTTCCTCAAAAGGTCACCCACGGATGGAATTAATGTAAAATATCTAACTATGGGGCCAAGGGAACAAGTTGTCTTTATTTTGCCCAACACAAAAAAAGGAAATTAGGCTGGGAAAGAAGATGAGAAATCTACCTAACTTACTAGATAACTTGAACTCAATTAAACCAACTGGAAGAAGTGCTGCCTGCCCCATCTGTTGTGACCTCCACTCAATTCGTATTGCCAAATTAGAGGACTACAAAGGAGTTTGTGGCCTATGTTAGACATGAATGGCATAAAGTATGGAAAAATCTAGAAGGGAACAAAACTGGAAAGACTGCTGAAGTCCAATTACGCACCAAAAAAGAAAAAGAAAACTACTATTTCCAAATCTTGCAGCCTAAATCTTGCTAAAATAAATCTCCCTTGTGGATTCCAGCCTCAAGCCAAAAGGAAGACAATGAGAGAACGCTTTTAAAAAGAATGGGCTTGTATTTCTTATGATCCAGAGTGGTACAATTCATGGTATTTGTATTACATAAGCAGTCCCACGTTCAGCTCTCCCCAATAGTCCCCATTCACCCCCTTCTAAAATCAACATTGTACAAAACTATATTTACAAGAAAACCAGTTAAAAATGAAGGGTGTGTACAAAAATGAAGGGTACGGTCAGGAGGGAAAGACAATCCAAGCAGAGGGAATGTCTGGGACTGAGGGGACATCTTAGGCTGGGTCAGGGCCACACACACATCGCAGGAAAGAGCGTATGGAATTCTCTCTCCATTTAAATGTTTCAAGATCTTAATAACTGCCCCTTCCTCCTGTCCCATGGGATCAAAGCAAAGTGATCACAAAGAAAAAAAGGAGGGAAGGGGTAAACAACAACCGCAGGTCTGCAGAGCTCTCTCTAGAACAGTCTCTGACATGCCTGGGGCAAGGCCCCTGTTGGGCTCAGAAGGCGTAGCGTGTACGGATGTCTTCTAGCTTCTTCGAGACCTCAGGTGGCGTCCTGTCCAGTTCCTCTGAGACGTTCTTCTGCTTGTTGGGTTCCATTGAGTTGAACTGTTCACAAAGGTCACCATCAATCACATTCTAAGGAAAAAGGGAGAGAAGATCAGCACCCTAATGTGCGACTGGAGCAACTGCTGTGAGCCAGAGAGCTCATAGTGAAAAGTGAAGGCCTCATGGAGCCCTTAACTCAAGACAGAAGGACCTGGGCTCGAATCCACCTCTGACACATACTACTTGTGTGCCCTCTGACGTTTAACCTCCCCTGTATAATGAGGGGATTGGACTAGACGAGTCTTTAAGGCTGCCCGTGATTCCAAAGGTGTGACTGAGTCTGAAAGAATTGCTTCTGGAAATGGGGCAGAGAGGAGAGAAAAGCAAGCTCATGACTCGAATGTTAGCCAGGAAAAGAAAGACAAGGAAGCTGCTGGTTAGGGGCTCTCCTGAAGACAGAGTCACATAATCCACTCCCCTGAGGGAGGAAAGGTTGCGAACACAACATGGTGCAGATTCCCATGCCCACTAACTCTAACCACATCCGTATTCATACCTGCCTCCGTCAATTCAATCATCAAATGTATTTGATTCTTAACAGAGGGAGCATTCAGTAGGAAGAAATCAAGATTGTTTTGGTGACACAGAGAAGCGGGTGCAAGTCAAGCAGAATCAGAAGGAAGGGGGCTGAAGAAGGAATTTCTGGTAAACCCACCTTCACAGGGAAGTAGTAGGAACGGAAGCTGAGATGGTCCCTTCCACACAGAGGAGGATGCTCAGACCGCAGGTGCATCTCCACGTGCTGGAAGAAGTCATGATCCTAAGAAAGAAATAAAAACTAGAAAAATGAATCCCATGATGTGGCATCCTAGGTTGGAGATGCTGAGAAAACACCTAAATGACAAGCTCCTGATTTCTCTATCCTCATCTCTTAAGACTACAGAACACAGGTATTCTGCCTTCAATTGGGTATTACGCCTTCAATTGGGTATTCCAAGGCTTTCTTTCCATTATTTCAGGGCAGGGACAGCAACATTCAGGAGGGGCTAGAGCTAGACTATATAAAAAGATTATGGCTATCAAGAAGCAGGGACACTGGGACTGAGGAGGCCTCTGGCTCCAATAAGCACACTACCTAAGAAAGGTCTTGCCTCAAGCTATTACCATAGACAGAGCCGCACAAACATAGTGAATCCCCAAAACAGTTGACTAATGCTGTCTCTCAATGTGGGGGCTAAGGTTCAGGTTTGGTGAGTTTTTTCTACCTTACGGGAAGACTTGACTTCAAACTGAACAGAAACCTGCACCCAGAGTCCACCCTTAACCTTTTCAAACACCCTAGACTAGAGAGCTTCTAGGACCCTACCTGCCAGGGGGCCTCACCCACACTCCAGCACAGACTACAGCTGCTACCTTCGTCTACCTGAAATGAGGCATGAGGTCTAAAGAACCTTCTGGGCAGTGACATCACTGCAGACTCAATAAATCACTCAAGGAAAGATAAAAATCCAGAAATAATGCACTCTTACCTCATGGGATGTGAAAGGCACAAGGATCCCAATCCCACCTGACAAGGTAGTATAGACAAGGGATTCTGAGCCTCCTGGGATCAGTGTGGTCTTCTGTAAGGAAAGCACTGTCTCCCCTACATGGTAATTCATGATTACTTCTGCCTGCAGAAAGAATCACACCAATTCATTCCCTTTATTACCATCTGCTTTGGCTTTCCACGAACCATCCCAAATCCCAAGGTGAGATGGGGTTTACTCTTCAAATGCCAGGCTCTTTCTTCTCAGTGAATTAAAGAATAGGAAAAAAATGTTTGAAGTAAATTATCAGATAAAACCCTGACATCCCAAATCTGGAAGAAACTGATGCAGATCTTCAATATTAACAATATACACTCTGCAATGGTCAAACTGCAAGATAAATAATTTACAGAAAAAAAGCGAAAATAGAGACAGAGACAGAAGTGGCAGAATTTCAGGTAAGCACGTAAAGAGAACTCATGGAGGGAAAGGTTTCTCCAACAGATTCAGGGCGGATTCAGACTTAGATTCAAGTTCTACCTCAGAAGCACACTGGCTGTGTGGTCTTGAGCAATTGTTTAGCCTCCCAGAGCCCCACACAACTTGCCAGAACTCTAAGCTGTGAGACAGCTGTCTCACTGAATCAGAGAAGAATCATTGGGAATTCCCTTCACCAACAAAGTCACAGTTCTGAACAACAACAAAAAGAGCCAGGGCAGTATTATGCACGACAGAAGGAAATAGAGGTCAACTCGTGGCGTTCTGAAGGAGCCTCTAAGAAAACTACACCCTCTCCCCACCCTTCTCCATATTTAGAGCCCCCTCTCCCTGGAAACTCAGTATGACTTACAAAGATCATTTGACTGACCCCTATCCCAAAATCATTTTCACTCTACAGACAGAAAAAAAGCAGCACAGAGGAAGGAGGAGCCCAGGGGCTCAAATATCAGAATCTGTGCTCTGGGCATGAGTGTGCCTGTAAAATTAAGGCACTATGTAAAGTGCATGGCTCTAATGGAATCAGGAGTAAGTGTATGTGGACAGCTCCTAAGACTTTATACCTTAGGAGGCAGAAGGGCAGACTAGCTCCTGGACTGGCTGGAAACACTTACCTTTTGTGAGGCACCATTGAGAAGCCCCCGGTCCCACAGGGCCTTGTTTCCTGTTGGGTCTTCATCCACTTCATCATTGGTATTGGGTGGGAGCCTCACCTACCAGGAAACAGACACAAAAGAGGGTCTCTTCTCTGCCCCATGAGCCACGGCACTATGCTGGACAGTGTGCCTGCTGGGGAGCCGAGACCTGAGCAGAAAGCTCCAGGCTAGTAGGTGACAGTCTATTTCTAGAGTAGTTTTCATACTCCTTGAGAAACTGAGGAAGGGGAGCCCCAAGAACTATCGGTGCTACAACAGTCTTAATGGGGAAAAGACTCTACAGTCACCAGGAATCTGAGCACATGTCCACACAAAGAAGTTAGGCTGCAGACAAAAGCAAAAATTCTAAAACACCTAGTCTGGCTTACAGACCATTCAGTAATAAATTTATGAGTATAAACGGCATTGATCTGCAATGGGAGCTGATGAAAAGGTTTCTGAACTAAAATTTATTCTAAAATTCAACTATAAAACTGTCTTAAAGATGACAGATCTCTGTCTTATTGTCTTGTCCACCACCATCCCAACAGTTGTTTTTCACTTTGCTTAAAGCCCCTCAGCAAGGGCACTCACCACACAAATGTTGCCGAACTTGTCAGCCCCAGCCACAGTATCGTAGTCCAAGAGGCTGGCTGTTGTGACCCAACGGGGATAGGTGTCATCAGCAAAGATGATGAGCTGGTTTTCGTTGCGCTTGTATCTGACCCAGATGAAACTCTCCTGGACGTCAGACACAATGACTCTGTGTCCAATTGTCTGGATTCCCGAGATGTAGTTTGCAATGTGCTGTGAGCAGATGGGGTCTAAGTGAATCCTAAGAGCTTAGGAAGAGTCTACTGGATTCCACCTTTCCCTAACCAGAGCATACACAGGGTCCAAAAGGTGGAAGCCAGTGACAGCATCAATGATACTAAACAATGTTTTAGGTCAAAAGTTGCATGCAAACAGTGACCAGAGCTCAGGAGCTCTTTCTCCAGCCCTAAGATTGGTACCAATTACAAAGTCAGGTATAAACAGCATTCCTGGTCTCTCTAGCACCTCTTCTCTACCTAATCAGTGCCTACCACAGTGCCTGCACGTCATCAAAGGCACCTGATGTCTGCTTGTTGATAGACAGTTAACACCACATCACATCTCAAACCCTATTCCCGAGATCCTGAGCAACAGATTCCTAAGGATTTCCTCTTGTTATGCCAATCCATCTTAACTTTTCCAAGAATGACCTTCCCTAACATGCCAGGAGTTGGATTTTGGATCAGCCTTTCAAGAGACCCGTGGACTAGTGCTTACACCCACCACCCCAAACTTGCCTCTCCCTAACATTCCTTACCCACTGCCTCAGTTTTCTCCTCTACCCTGACCCCTACATTACCTTATTCTCACATTTTCGGAGCAACTTCTTTTTCCCAAGGTCATAGACCCGCAACAGCTTTCCCACGCCAATCAATACTCTGCCCTGGAATGGGGCAATGGCTGCAGGGACCTCTTCCACTGGGGTCTGAACAAGAGAGGGAGGAAACACATCTCAAGCACCACTTTCTGCATATCCTCATTCTCTGAACTGACACCACCCTTTCAAAATACCATGCCTTCAACTCTTTTGTATTTATTCTCACTCACAGACATATACAGTCATTTTCCTCATTAAAATGCTAAGTACCTTGTGAACAGAGGTTTCATTCTTTGTACCTGTAACCTCAGTACATAGCACAATGCCTGGCAATAGTGGGCACTTAATTAACTGATAGCTGCTGGCTGGAAGTCAGATGTCCGGTTCCAGCCATGAGCTATGGTTCTGAGGTCCAGGAATATTAATGCTTTCCTACACATCCCAGGTACATGGCAGTAAGATGCATTGCCAACTATAATTTTTGTCAATTTGAGAAATAGGTCACTAAGCTTTCTTGTTTTTGTCTAAAGTATATTTTTCCCAAAAGGGGAATTTGCTTAGCACAGTCTTATTCTGCCTTAAGTCACACAGAAGGGAATAACACAGAAGAGTTAACTTCTATTTTTCAAATGGGAAACAAAGATTCTGAAATTTCACACTTTGTATGAATCATCAAGGAAATCGATGACCTAACCAGGAAGAGAATCTGGGAATACTGCTACTGCCTCCAAGTAACTGCAGGTGCCGTGTTAAAGGGGAGATGGGGGGGGGGGGGGGGGGGGGGGCGTGGGCATGTGAGTAGGGTACTCCTAAAGAGAAATCAGCTGGATGCCAGACAGTCCGGAGAGGACTATGTCATTTCACTGCTCTGTCTGGGCTTGGCCTTTTCTGAGAATGATGTTCACTGAATCCTATTCTAAAAGGGGTTAATACCACATATAGGAGAAGACACAAGGTAAGCAATTTCACCTAAAGACAGAGCTAAAGGCACCCACATCCACTAAGTCGAGGCAAGCCTGACAATATCATTTCTTTGGAAATGCTGGTCTTGGGTTATGTACTGCTCCTGAGCCAGACCAATAAACAAGGAGCCAATTCAATCTGTCTCTCCCTGGCGTGGGCAGCTAATACCCAGCAGCACTGGACTTCCTGGAACTGTGTGTGGGGGTGGGGTGGAGGGAGGAGAGAACCTAAATATTCTTAAAAATGCCACTGTTCTCTCAGGAGGGGTTCAGTCACTGAAATAGTCCCACACTAACAATGCGTATCAGCACAAAGCATAAAATATTGTTAGATTGGGGAAAAGAGTCACTACACGGACTCTTTCTTACCTTGTGCAAAAACTCTAGTTTTTCTCCACTGTTCACGAGTTTATAGGTATAGACAAAGCCTCCAGCCACAGATCGGGGGTTCAGAATTAGATCTTTAGCTACACCCACCAGCACATACCAATCATCACCAGTATTTGAGAATCGGCACACTGCCACACTGTGGAGAGAGAAGGACTCAGGGAGAAGTCCCCCCCCAAGAATCTCCAGCCCCCTCCTACGGAACTCTATAGTTCTTCACGCTCCATACCTAAAAGCAGCCTCATTCTGTTCCAGCTGGACAAGATCCAGTGTGTTTCCCTGTATGGGATTCATTACCCGGACCACAGAAGCCCACTGTCCATTGCCTGCTTTGGGGGCTCCAAAGATGGATTCTGGGAGATTTTCATTCAGGAAGGCAGCAGCCATCTCAGCTGCCAATTCTCTTTCATCTTCCCCTGCTGCTTCTACCATTTCCTATAGTACAAAATGGAAGGCAAGAGTCAGAAAGAAGTCAAAGGAAGGGAGAAGAGGGGGAGGGGGGAGAGAGTAAGGTCAAGAAAGAAATAAAAATGTGCTGGGGGCTGTGGAGGGAATTTGTTCAGGCAGAACAATCTCCCTAAATGAGAGGCTTTTGCCTCCCCTATTCCAGGGCACAGGTTGCTTCTATCTGGCTGCAGTTCTGTTTGGATTCTTGATGCGCAGGGAGAAAAAAAGACCCAGTGCTGAGGAAAATGAAAGCTGACTGTCTTGATCAGGCTAGGCTCCGACCTTCCCCTAAACAGCAATACCCTTCACCTGCACGGGTGAAATTGCGTAGTGCAGCCTCAGATCTAGGTTTGAGAACTCTGTTCTACTATTTATTCTTGGGGGGTCATGGACAAGTCATGTAAGCTCTGGGGGCCTGTCACTGGAGGGGCTGGCCTGGATCTCATCTAAGATCCCTTCTATTTCAAGCTGTTTGGTGAGCTGTTTATGAAGGTAGGTGGCCAAACGTGCACCTCCATCAGCAAGTAGGTCAGACACGTTCATTCTAGCCGTATCTAGCTGTCAATGCTCCACTCCAGGGCCTCTCCTAGGGTAGGGAGGGATCATTACCTCTGCCATCTGCTGCTTCCTCTGTGCTTTCGTGGCCTCAGTATAGGCATTGTGATCTGTCTCAATGATGATAAGATTGTTGCTCTCAGGGTGAATGACAAATTTTCTTGGAGTGTACTGCAGGGGAAATGCTACCTGGTTGAAGACAGCACCAAGCTTCTCCAAAGCCAGAATCCTAGAGGGAAAGACAGGGTAGCTAATGAATGGGTGACCACCCCCTCAAGAGAAACACATGCTCAGAAAATGGGGTTGGGATACAACCACATTTACTGAAGACAAGGCCCAGCTATTTATACCAACCTCTAGCACTGGTGAAAAATAACACAAACCAATAAAGGACCCTGGATTTACAAGATGTGGCTATCCAGGGGATCCCAAGTATAGAACTCACATATCCTTGCAGTGGGGCCATCTTGCTACTGGGCAGTCACTTCTTTGGTCCCTTCAAGTCATCCTCACATTCTCTGTCTGCCTAATGGGCCTTACACTCCAGGTTTGATGACTCATCCTTTACCTCAAACAGTCTTGTAATCTTACTATTCCAAATATCCAAACCTCTGCTCTAGGCTAAATTAGAAAAAGATATTTATGACTCTCAAATATGACTAAGAAATCCTCTTTCTAAGTTATCCGTGTGCGTGTGTGTATATGTATACGTATATATATATATATATACCTGACCTAATAATATTTAGCCTCATCTGGGAACATACAGCACTACACAAAAATAAAATACACAAAAAACTTTTCCCACTATCAATGAAGAAATCTCTTCAAATTAAGCCAAATGAGCTTTTCTCTAGTCAAAGGGCCTTGTAAAGGGACAGATCAAGACTCTAGCTCCACATTTCTTCTTGTACAGTTACTATTTCAGTGATTCACAATCCAGTGAATTTCCAAACCTGTGTTACCCTACCCCTTTCCTTTCCCAATGACCTAATTAATGAGGTTAATTCCTCAACCACCATACATACATAAGAAATGACAAAAACAACCTCCAAAGCCACCTTACTGCCAATTCTTACAGCCTCTTGCACAGTTCCTCCACACCTACTGAGGAACAGGCACAAGAGGGATAGAAAAGATCTCCCCCTGGCAATAACACTCCCTCAGAGAGAGTCAGGTTTCAAGAACAATCCCAGGGCTCATTCTTGTCTAATTCTGTTGTGTCAGTTTCTAATGACAAATGCCCTCATATTCCAAGTAAAAGACAACTGGTTCAACTTGCACAAACTATTAATGGGTCTTTTCATTCAACAAAATTAAATGCCAATGACATGTAAAAATCTCTATCAAATGCTTTAGGGATACAAGAACATACAAGAAACTGTTCTCCTCAAAGGGCTTAGGACCCAATGGGAAGAAGACATAGATCCATAACAATGGGGGATGTACAGAAGTGCCATAAAGACAGGAGCTCAGAAGGGAAAGACCCTGTGGCTAGAGAAAGCTGGGAAGACTCCAGGAAGCCTGAGCTGAGCCTCCAGAGAGAGAATTTCAGTAAGTGAAGCCAGGGAAATTCCTAGGAGAGGGGATATGAGCAAAGAAATGAAAAGCTTGAAAATAAGGCACATCCAGGAGTGATTAGACCACTTTACCTTTGGTGGTTGGTGCTGATACAGGGCTACAAGGGCAGATGTGCTTGAAAAAATGGGTAAGGGCTAGACTGGAGAATGGTTTTTAATGCCAAGCTAATGAGTTTGGCCTTTATTCAGCAGGCAATGGGAAGCCATTATTAGATCCCAAAAGGAATGGACTGCCTTGTTAAATACTAAAACCTGGCTCCAAGATGCTAAATAAAAGCTGAAACTTGGCTCCATGACACCAGAATTTCTGAAGAGCCAAGGTTCAAAGGGTTTCAACTATCAGTGGATCCTGGGAAACAAATACCCCCAAGATGACATCTTCTTCGACACTCTGAATGTACCAATACTGTGGTAAATTACATCCTCAGTACTCCTGGTTGCAAAACTCACCTTAAAGTGTTAGTGGAGATGGCCACAATGCCCTCAGGACACTGCTCAGATGCAAATCCAGATGCAAACTCTAGGGTCTCATAGGACAAGGGGGTCAGATGAAAGCGGGACTGGTAAGAATAGCTCAGCCATGAGCGGCTCGACATAGCCAAAACCTGAATAAAGAAAAAGGTCCACTCTGAGCATCAGTCAGACTTAATGCCAGGGTAAGCTGCTCTAATTTTGCTGTAAATATTCAAGTAACTCATGCAGAAGATGGTAGAATTTACTTCACAATTTTATAAAACCTTGAAGAATGTCCAAAAGTGGAAGGGAGGGCCCAATAGAAGGCCCTATGTCTTTCTCATGTTTCTAAAGAAGCTCTGCTCAGGAGGCAGGATGTGGGGCATTTTAGAGGGTACAGGTATTCAATAGCATATTTTCTCACCTTCTACTTTATAGTGCCCTTTTATACTAGCAGGCTTGGTTCCTGCTTCACTTACCGCTTCCTGGCCCTGCATCCGGACTCGGAAAAGCTTCACAGGTCGAGAGCCCAAGTATCTTGTACGGGTGTCAGATAGATCACCAGTGACAGGGTCTAAGACAGTCCTTAGCAGCACACCATTCTGCACAAGAGTAGAAGAAAGGACTTGTTTGTTGTTACAGAAAAAAGAACCTCAAATGATCTGTGGTGACACAAGAAAATTCATTTTGGCTAAGACCCTCTGCAGCCCCTGGCCCCACCTTGGAGCTTATTTGCTTAGTTACTTCTCTAGGAGAAAAAACAACCTGGCTGGGGAGTGAAGACACAGGTTCTGTTCTTCTTGCTCACAGGCATCCTCACCCAGCTGACAGATCAGGACCGTGGATAAGGCAGGATGGACCCAACAAAGGAATTTTCAAAACACTTTGAGCAATCTAATAAAATTGTAGCACACAGCCAATGATGGCAAAGGACTGTCCTTTCTGGGGTCTCTGCTGGACCCCTTGGGCAGGGAGGCCTGTTATACACTCTGTGAACTGTTTAACAACCCAGTTACAAGGCAACTTGTTCTAGAAACCTATACACAATCAGGGGTCTTGGCCCCAAATGCTGGCATGGGAACTCTGGAAGGATCCCTCTGACCTGACCAGTAACCCAAAAACATTTCCAGGAGATGTTTTAAAAACAGACTTCTTTTAACAGAGTGCCAAACTTCATGAATGCAAGTCTGCATCCTGAGCTACTTTCTGCAGACTGGCTAGAGATCTGAAGAGGGAATCCACAAAGGAGCCCTCCTAATCTATGACCTAAGTTTCTCCACCCTCTTTAGCTGGGTTACCACTCCTAGTGATGGGTCACTGGAAACACAGGTGAGTAAAAAGAATAGCTTTTACAAATGCTTGAGCACATGCATTCAGCTCCTTACCTGCAGCCCAATGTTTAGATAGAGAAAGCCAATGGAGCCCCTCTCCCCCAGCTCATCTTGCTTCTCAGCCCCACCCATCTCCACAATACACAGTGATTCTGGTTGTGCTGGGAGGGCCTGCATACTCAGTGGCTGGAGGCAATCCTAGAGGAGGAAGGGGATTTGGTTAAGTCTGGATGTCAAGGAATGATTCATTTGGTACCATGTCTAGAGAAAGCCTGAGGCTCTCCAGCGGGCTTAAGGAGCCTTTGAAGGAAAAAGCAGGGCTGAGAGAACCCTGGCTTCTTTTTGTATAACGACTAGTAGGTCATTATACTAACCAGTGTGAGGGTGCTAAGGACAAGCAATCTTCCCAGTTCCCTAAAAAGACAAAGGCTCCACGCTAGCTGGCAAAATCAATCAGAATGGAGCTAGGCTAACAAAGAAGCCATAAGCTCTTTTTCACTCTACACGCTTTGAACATCATGATCCACCCCATGGGCCCTAGGGAGGCCTGTACCCTGCTAAGGAAAATTAAGATTTGGGGCAACCCCTTCAGTTAAGGTCCAAATTACTCAGGAGAAAAGAAGTCACTCACCGAAGGGTCCAGAGAGATGATCCGAACAGTGTTGTCTACGAGCCCCACAGCCAGAAAACGAGAACGCTGCTCCCCAGGAGGCACATTGGCCAAACTCATGCATACAACATCTGCAGACATCTCCTTTCGCTCAGTGTACTCATTCAGTTGTCCTGACTGCAGACATAAAGACAGGGAATATCACTACCTGCATACAGGCACGGGAGGTGAGGGAACTTTTCTAGCCATAACCAGGTCTAAGACTTAACCAGCACAGAGTCTTGGCACCATCAATATCCACTAACATTAGGTTCAAGCCCTTAGAGAGTCACTCATTTTTCCATAAATTACATTAATCAGTTTATGAAAACGTTCTGGGTCTCAAAAGATCTACAAGTGTGGGGTCCCAAGATAAAAAAATCTCCACCTCTGGGCAAACTGTCAATGATTTTTAAGGCTTGAATTTTAAAGAACATGAACAAAACATTTATAGGCAAACAAAACAGTATATGCTGTGAAGTAGCCCACACCCATACACTGTAGCCCTCAAAGGAAGTAAGAATTACCAACTTCCTTCCTTTTGGGAACTCTCCTTCCACGAGAAATCGGCTAAGTCTACAGGAATTAGATCTGTGTCGTTACAAAAGGTGCACATATTTGAGTAGAAGAGAAGCTATGAAGCTGTTCAAGGTGCTGACTCTAAAGCTGGCAAGAAGCCAATGAAAGCCTCACACTTTACAATGAGGAAGGTCCAGGGCAAGTGGGGTTCCAGCCACTCGCTCTCCTGAGTTCTCTTGTTGTGGTGTGCCTAAGTAGCCTGGACCATGACCAACAACCCTTACATGAGATGTCCCATACTAAGTCCTATCTGGGAAGGGGGATGGAGGCATTCAAGAAACCTACAGGATCCATCTCGAAGTAGACTAGCTCTCCTCCTGTCAGGGCAATCACCACCTGCCGCTGGTTTACTGCACACTTCACAATAGTTTTCTTTCCCGGGGTCTTCCACTCATTTACTCTCTTATCTGCTCGGATGTGCCGGATGCCATCTGGATATACCTAGAAGAAAGAGCAGAAGGGAAACATATTTTAAAGTTACTCTGGCCGCTACCCTAAACAATCCCTAAGCCCAGGACTGCCAATTTAGGACAATAACTTCTGAGGTGACAAAAACAGGGCTCATAGGCCCCAAAGGAAGGCAATGTCAAGTAACAATTTATATTTTGCATTCCCAAGTTGAGATATTCAAACCTAATTATCTAATACATTCTTATGAAGTCCTCCTGAGATGAGGATAGTTTAACAGATAAAAGTAATTGAGGCCTAGAGAAAAATTCCTGGTCCAAAATCTGAAGTGATTAAAACCTCACAGTTTAAACTTTGATACAGCATACTCTCTTGAGCTAGTCTATTCTCCAGCAAGCCGCCTAAGTCTGCATCCCAAATCAGAGTGACAATGGACAGAGTAAACAGGTCTGTTCTCAAGTTTCTGAGCTTCCTTACCTGCACCAAAGCATCATCCCCTAACAAGGAACAGGACAAGGTTGGAGTGGTACCCAGGAAGCCAGAGTCTGTTACTTCTTCTACAGTTTCTCCAATAGAAAGTACCAGAGTGGCATTCACGAAAGACACGATAATGTAGGCATCAAATTCATCTAAGGAAGGAAGTAGAAGGAAGAGGGCAGCCAGTTAAGTTTGGTGTAGACAAGCTCTGTAACCCCAAATGAATACATACACAATGTAAAGAGCTCCTCTTCCAGCAACCTGTCAAGAGCACAGCTCTTAGTATCTGTGGTCATTAGCACACAATTAAAATATTAAATAGCATAAGATGAACCAGGAACAGATCAACAAAATGATGGAGATTATGTCTCAACACTCAAGTATCTAGAGAAATCTGTCTCTAAAGTGACCTGATTTTCTCAATCTGAGCAGAGAGGCATCCCAGGCCCAGGAGATTTATTGATATTTGCCTCCAATGCCACTGAAAACTAACATACCTCCCCAGATATGGCTTAGTGTTGATATAGAGCTCTGGGGAGAAAAAAAAGAGTAACAGTGGCTTGAGAGAACTGTGAAGTAACCCACTTTCCGTACAATGAACAAGTACCACATCATTTTATTGGCTACCAAGTAAGAGCTCATTCCACAGGAGAAATAATTAGATCCAGGAAGGATTCCATATTACTTTTCTCCATATAAGCTAAGAAGAGTATTTCATGAGAACACAAGCTCCAAAGGGCAAGAGAACAAGTAAATCAGTAATGGAAAGACTACCAGTCTCTTCCAGTAGGAATGACATGGCAACACTGGTTGATTGGGGTCATGGAAGGAGTTTGTACTGTTAGTCCTTGACCTCTCTGGGAAATAAAATTAGGATTTTTCACTATCAAAAAAACGACCTATTGGCCCAGACCAAGCCTATCAGGCCACAATTTTCCTTTTGAGAAATGCAGTTGGATAAACAAACACTAATGAGACTTTAGGAGGCCAGGGACTTTTAGGTACACACATACACATACCCCAAAGGAACGTTCCCTTGTGCAATCCAGCAAATTACAAGGCCACTGACTTTCCACACATTTAGCTCTTTGTAACTTAAAATATATAAAGCCTAACCAATTCTGTACAAAGATTTGTCTTTTAAATAATAGAGATAATTTTGCTTTTTCACAAGTAAACTTTGGACCTTATACTTTCAAACAGATAAATAAGAGAAAGCACTGAGGCAGGAGGATGGTATAAAACAGAAAGGTCTTCTGTTATTAGACTAGCTAGTTAATAACTGAAGCAGAAATCAGTAAATTAACTGTTGGGGCACTTTTTGGACCACATAGACCAACTATTTTTCTTAAAATGACCCTCTTAACAACAGTGCACATACTTACAATAGCATTTCCATCAGTGATTAGGGACTGCACTGAGCCATCCACATCACAGTCCAAAATCTACTTTGTAATCAACAACAAACACTTCTGAGATGGCCAGCTAGGAATTGCAGATCGTACCCAAAGGCCAATTTTTCCCTATAAGCAGTTGCCTGGGTCATGTCAGTACCTGACCCAGAACACTGATCTCTGTGGCACTCTACTCATGTCACCTGAGCTACGATTCCTCCAAAGACAATGAGTGCACTGACTGGAGTTTCCTGGTTCTACTACCACTACCTGTGAGAAGGCAGACAATCTCAAACTTTTCAAGGCGTTGGCTTTCTCATTTGCAAAATGAGAAAACTGGACTATATACTTGTTAGAATGCCTCCCAGGCCTAGATTCTATGCATACACCTAAGTTTGATATTTACCAGGCAGACTAATAGAAAGTAATGACAGAACCTTTGTTTCACACACACACACGCGGGGGGGAAATTACTCATACAAGACATCTATGAATATTATATTAGATGACTCAGTATCATCAGCAAGAAGTCTATGAATATTATATTAGATGATTCAGTATCATCAGCAAGAAATCTATGAATATTATATTAGATGACTCAGTATCATCAGCAACAGTCGAAGGGAAAATTCTGAAGTCTCTTTCCCAGAGGGCATTATCTGTGGTTAGATCAGAAACCTAGAGATTTAATTTCTAACACAAGAGTGAATGGCCTTAGACAAATAACTGCATTTCAGTACCTCTGATGTAAATGGAGACAGATGCCAGATGCTTTGAGAGCTGCAAATGGAGTGTCACATGACCAAACTATTTCAAGTAATAAATGTCTTATAAATAAGGGTAGGATTTTCCTGCATTCTGTTTTTAAAAGCAAAGGACACATTCAAAACCACAATCTATTTAGCGCATTCTTGATAAACCTGGCTACATGTAAATCTTGAGAATTTTTCCTTGGTCAGAGCTTCCTGGCATACTTTTAAAAGTTCTGGTATATGCTTGGAATGGCTTAATTAAAAACAAGATTGACACTTTTTTTTCAAGTTAATGGCAATTAATCCTAAAGGAGCAGTGTGTACAAGTAAATGAAAGAAATTAAAGAGCTCTAATTGGGTAAGATTTCTAATCATGTAACTGGGCTTAGTAAAAGTCCATTCCATGAAAGGAAAAGGGACTGCATCTTTGTGGCGGAGAGGACAAAGCCCACTCTGGGCACAACAGACCTAACCACAGGATCAGAAGCCTGGCTCCATGACAGAGGTCTCAGCTACAGAAGGATCAGGATGAGATGGATGGTGTTGTTGCCATGCCTTTACATTCCCACCAATAATTTCAGTGAGTTTGGTACTTTTAATTGGTATGGAAATGGAGACCACTGCTTTCCTCATTACTTCAAAAGAAGGCCCTCTCAACATTCCTTAAACTGAATGTCATGAGGAACAGCACCCACATCCTGAACTACAGCCAGGAAGAGCCAATGTCACCCCCTCCCTTCAGCTGCTGCAAAGTTAACAGTTAACATTTTTTTTTTTTTTACAAAGAGCAAGCCTCATTCATAATGGCCAACAGAGAAGCCATGAATATTTATGTTACCCTGCTTGGTGGAATTAATATTAACCAACCAAGCAAGCCTGTTCACCTATAGAGTTCATAGGCTCAGTTAAGCTTCTAACTTCCAAGCAAAATTTACTCAAGCTAAGGGGGTGAGCTTTTAAGAAGGAAAACTCTTAAGCACAAGGGATTTGGGACTCTCAACTGCCTGTTCAGATTCTGGTCCAAGTTGAGGCTATCATACAGGCTAGTGGAAAAGACTTCAGTCTCTCTTTGACCTGTAGGAGCAACTAACACTTCGAACAGGAAATGCTCACTACTGCCCTCTGCCCAGCTGCTTCAGCTGGGCACTGACAACAAAGATGGCTCAATACCCAAACCCCTCTCACACTCTCTCGGACAACTATGGCAACTGTATATTTTGTTTTCAATTAAATAATCTGCTATCCTACTGCTCCTTCTTCCTTTGCCTCATCCAAGTCCCCAATATACTCAACAAATCTGCTCTGGGGGGAAATCAGCCTGTGCCAATTACAAAGTATTCAGAAAGAGTAAACTTGATATATTTTCTAGATATGTTTTTTTTGGGTTACTGAGAAAGCCAGATGAGTCATGGTCCCTAAAAGCTGTGGGAGAAGAGGGGAAGGAGAGAAGGCGACTAATTTCTGCCTCTGATCACTGAAGATCCGGGCAGGTGAGTTCACAGTATCACTACCACAGACGGATGGCCAGCAGTAAAGGCACTCTCTGGGAGGTGCTCTGCTGGCAGGGCAGCCCCAATACTTTTTGCATGTTCCTCTCCCTGGGGAACCTGCGAAAGCCCCCAGTAGGCCCTAGCCGTAGGTACACACCTGTGGTGATCAGCACCTGCACCAGCCACCTGTGGAAGAGAAAAAAAGGCTTGGTATTGGTAGTGTATCACCAAGTACCAGCCAAGGTTAGTATTTGCCATGAAGACTGCAGCATGTGGCAACAGAAGGAAAGGTCACTCACAGCAACACAACTATAACCTGGGGTTTCAGGAGAAAAAGAGCCTATGCGGATAAAGAGAGTAGAATGATGATTCCCACACCATGATGTTCTCTCTTCAGCCTCTGAATCCTTAAGAGCCCTCAAGACTCTTCTGGTAGGTACCACACATGGCCCGGCCCCATGCTATGCATCATCTTATTTTCCCCCAGGCGGATTCTGAGTTCTGTAAGAGTAGGGTCTAAGTCCCACTCATGTTTATAACTTTTGCAGTGCCTGCTAGATAGCACTGCACACACTATGTATTTATTTGCTGAACAAATGAATTCACGAATAAACAGGGTGTGGCCTTGTCACAGGCAGGAAGGAATTACAACTTCCCATGTTCTTATTTATTGGGAGAGGGCTCAGGACTCACAGTCTTGTCCAAATTTACCATAATTAACACCCTTCTCCCATAAATTCCCACATTTTAGTGATCTCGGTCAGGTCGGGATGGTGTAGTCTCTCACACAGTACTTTTCAAAAAACCTGCAATACCAGAAAGTCACCATGTCAAAGGAATGGATTTTGCTGTTGCCTTGAATTCACTTCTAGGAACATCACAAACAGGATTAAAATGGTTTTGGAAATTCCTAGAAACTTTGAAAATTAGTGAAGTAATTTACCAAGATCCTGCTGCTTTCATATGACATAAATACACTCTGAAACCAGACATGGAAAAAAGAAACTGGCTAAGTATTTTTCCTTGTGACAACCCAGTGAGGTAGACATAGTGCAAGCAGCATTATTCCTTGTGCAGAGATGAAGAGAGGCTCCCTCCAAGAGTGACAAAGGGGCCAAGCTGAGGCTCACACACCCAGTTATCATGACACTTCATCACTGCATACTGCCTGCCTCTTCTTTCACCTAGCATCTAAGTTCTCCCTTCACAAGAAGAGGGAATAGAAAGAATTGGACCTCACTCATCCCTCAGGACAGTATTCCCATGAGGGAGTTCATTAGGGACAGTTTGAGAGAACAGGTGAGTGACTAAAAAAAAAAAAAACAAAAATAGACAGATCTGGGTTTTAGTGCTCAGTGCTAGAAACTCCCAGGAACAAACCCTATCCACATTACTGCCCCTTCCTTCCCCTTCAACCTCTAGGCAAGAAGCAAGAGTACCTTCTGTAAGGTCTCAGTTTTCAGCCAAACCATCAGCTTTCTTTCCTCAGTCTCAGAATGTTCTGTTCAAGGCCTGGTTTTCTCAAATATAACCATGCCTGCCAAGCAGAACACACTCTTAGAAGCTCCACCCACTTGCCAAGCCACTAACATCTATCAGCACATTTTGCTTTTATGGCCAAATAACAGTTATCAAGATGGGAAATGAGTAGGAGATGCAATTACTGCCTTGGAGCTAAAATTCAAGTTAAAGGGAAATATACTAACATACTGTGATGTGTCTCATAGGAACCTGGGGGATCCATCCCTACAAGGAACATTGCCTGGTGCAACAAGCAACCACATACTGCATGCCACTGTGTGGTGTTAACAGGTGGCCACTCCCTTCCTAGCCACTAGACAGCACCTTATCTAAGTCATCTCCAACTACAGAGGGAGCTGCCTCAAGACAGAAAGGTCACAACATTAAAAAGCCCATGGACGGTGTTGGGTCAAGTGACAATCAGAAGCATCATAACTGCAGCCTTCTGGGGTTTTGTATTTGGCTGTTGGGAAAAAGTTACCTACCTTCAATATGCCTCCGTACGGTCCAGACAGCATTGGGGTTACCAGGCAGCTCAGAGACAGCCATTTCTGATACCTGGTAGAAAAAGAGACAAAGACTGAAGCCAACCAAAAGGACAGTCATGCTGCCCACTGACAGGTCAATTCTCACAGATCTTCTCTGTAATTTCCAGGACAGTCTGAGTGCAGACAAAGAAGGGCACACAGAGAACCCAAGTGAGAATGATCTGCTGTCACTGACGTGTTTAGTACCAGAACTCACCATTAACCCCTTCTCTTGCAGGAAGGCTCAAAAGAGACACAGACGAACAGTATCATGCTGCTTTCCCCCCTCATCCTGAGGTCATCAAAAACATGCTCTGAAAGGCCAGCTAAGCTAGAAAGCATTTGAGTACAGGTCTAACCATGGATTCAGTCCATCATTTGAAAACTAAAATAGCTACATTCAGAACTTCATCACCATCAGCTCAGTCACTATCTGGGGGCAGAAGTAACTAAGAATGCCCAGTCCATGCCTCCACCCTAGAGGAGCATCCTTAGAGAAATGACATATGTTTGATAATGGTTCTTTTGAAAATTGAATGTAGTAAATAAATCATTTTTATTTGTTCTTTCCACTAGAAATGTCAAACACTACGGACCCCATATGGCCCACAGCACTACCCAGTGCAGCCCAAACTAGGTAAAATGTAGCTCTTGATTTTAAGGTGCTGATGTATTAATAAAAAAAAAAAAATATGTTAATGTGTGGTTTTTTTAAGTCAAACATCAACCTACTAGGATCTTTATGTGTGGCTTAGTGGCTCCCATTTCCCTCTGGTTTTGACACTATTGTTCTACACTAACTGGGGTCAATGAGACAGTGGTATGAAAATATAATGTACTGATTATTAAACACTAACACGACTAAGCCCATTTTGAATGCTACAGGAAGAATTCCAACCTGCAGGCTTACATGTAACATTTAGCCAAAAGGTCCACAAGATGAAGATGGTAGAAAATTTCATCAAGAGCACTAAGTTCAGGACTGCATTTAATTCCAGAGTTAATGACTTGGCCCAGTAGGATGACATTATCACAAACAATACGAAAGAGACTTAAATTATGCTTAAAATTTAGGGGTAGAACAGAAGGATAGTAGGGTTGGTATTAAGCTGAAGTGACAAAGTAAGAGATGAGACTGATGATCAACATGAACCTAAAAGACAAATAATAAAGTGTTATAGACAGAAAACTGTATGTAAGGCCAATAAAAATCAGCAGCCTGCTGAAGGACTTTAAAAATTCAAACTATTTCAATTTTTCTAGAAAACTAAAAATCAAAACTTGACAGAAACATAGATTCTACTCTAGTGGAACCAATTCAAGTAACTCTTTCTAAAAAGAATCACCAACAGAAGGATGACTCAGGGCTCTTAATAACATTTTCCAGGGTCCTCAACTCGTGAACCATGAGCCACCCCTCTTGCTGCACTCTATACACATAGATACCATATGTGAGAACACAGGTCTCTGTAGCATTCTGAACACTTAGTCATGTTAGTACGTAGTCAAGATATTACATTTTATGCTACTGCCTCATTGACCCCAGGCCTTTTTTTAACCTTGTAGGTCTTAGACCTAGGGAACCCCTTGATTTAGGAGAAGTTACTGTAGAGCAGGGGTGTGAAACCCAGATAGAAATAAGGTAAGAGAGGGTTGGAAGAGATCATTCACATGGAAAGTAGTGGTTTTTTTGTTTTATTTTTTTTTTACATAGACCAAATCCTAACTCTCTTAACTACAACCACAGTAAAAGCATATCCTGTCACATCATTGTTATCCCATGATCCCACCATATAACCTGGCAATATACCTTACCTCTAATCCATGCCTCAAAACCCTTAGAGAAGATCGTGGTCCCCTGCCACAAGCTACATATAGCTGTGGGGTGTCTTCATTGGCCAGATCAGCAATCTGCACAGAGTAAGATCGTTAGGATATACTTCTCTATCACCCAAAACCAAAGGGGACAAGCTGATTCAGCTGGAGCTAAACTGGTATTTCACTCTGTTGTAATATGGCTCCCCTACTGCCAAAAAGGCAACATCAGTTTTGGAGTGAAAGGACAAAGCCTTTCACCGAAAATGTCTTCAATTTCTGTGACCAGCACAAAATTCTTCATTTGGTCAATTAACAGAATAAAACTGAAGACAGTCTGCTCAGAGATTCTCAATTATGAGATTCAGGGAAATTTCCTTCAATCTAGGGTGTGCTACACTTTACTAAAGTACTTTTTCATTTCCTTATTAAGTTTCCATTCATTTCCTTCAACTACAAAATTGTCCAAAGTGGATTCAGAGCAGGCAATTATTTTCTCCAAGCCACTAAAGGAAAAAAAAGAGCTAATTAGCTAACTGGTAACAGGGTCCTTGGTGTTATTTTTCTGTTGCCATTTCTTTCTCAAGAGGGAAAATAAAAGTTTGAATTTAAAAAACACAAAACTCAGAAACTCTTTCCAGATCCCTCCGTAGAAAAGAGATATGAAGAAGAAATCACTGTTCTGGGCTTAGCACTAGCTACTTCTTGATTATCTTGGTAAAGCCAGACTTGTATCTCATAACTTTAATTTCAGATGCTAGAAAATCCCACTTTTGAAGCATCCCTATGAGAACCAAAATTCCCATTTGTTGTCTTGTCCCTCCCCTGGGGGAGGTGATTATTTCTAGGGAAATGACATTAAATTACAAAGGACTTGCATATTAAATACCTATTATGTATAAGAATCAAAAAATATCTGCCTTCATACAATTAGAAGCAAAGATAAAGATACACACACACACACTCCTCCCACCAGCAGTTTAAAGGTTATTTTAAAGGAGGGCTCAAAATTCTAGGCAGGTGCCTCACAGAAACACAGCCACACTCCCTAGAAGAGTACCTACAGTTCTTTCCCCTTAGGAAAGGCTTATCAAAGCCTTGCACATCCCAACCTAGCCAGGGGACAAAAAAAATGTCCATCTCCTCTGGAGCTGCTGGTGCTTCCCTCCCATCATACTCAGAAGGGAAAGACTGGGATGTACCTGACAAAATAGAATAGGGGAGAGACTATCCAGTTCATCCACCAACACTAAGTTCTTGAGGGGCCGAGGCTGGAAGAAGAACGTGTCTCCTTCTTCCAGGGGCATGGCGGATGAAAACTCAGGCTCTTCATCATCATCACCAAGATGGGCAATTTGATACAGGTAACTGTGGAGGAAGAAAAATCGAAGCTTTGGTTAGGGCATTTGCTAGAAAACAGGAAGAATCTTGTCATAAAAGAGCAAAAAAAACCCACAAAACCTTCTTGCTCCATAAATATCCAACATTAGTTTTACCAAACATTGTTCCGTGTAGTCAAAAAATTACAAGTTCTACTTATCAGTATTTGGCTTTCTTTATTATTAAGCAGAGAGCAGGGCCGGAGGAATTTACTGAACATATACCAATACTGTATTCTTTGAAAAGTATAGTAAAATCAAAGGAAATACCGATGATTTTAAAGGTTGTATACATATACAGGTTGCACAAATGTGACATATATAGTATATGTACGTGTGTGTACACACACACATATAATCTTAGTGAAATAGAATAAATAAAAGAAATTCAAAGGATTGCCAAACTCTTATTCTGGTCATTATTCTCATCTTGCACATACTCCCTAACAAATGTTTCTGACTTCTGGCCCCTAGAAATTTACTTTGTAAAACAGAAGTCTGGGAAGGAGAACTGGGAAGTGACCTGGTTTAACAAAGCAGCTAATTCAATCTGCTAATAAAATGATCGATTTACCCACACCTGGACAGCCTAATTAATAAGAGTATTAGTTCAAGGTGAAACCAACAAAAGGAAAGAAAAACAATGACAGACGGTAACTAGAACTGCCAATAGCAACATTCTTTAACTTATGATTACAAAGATGAAAATGAACTTAGAATCTACAAACAAAGAAGTCAAAGTCAAATATCAAGCCCCCAAATCAAACAGATAATTGGTAGGCAAAGTCTGGACGAAATCTCAGACCACTAAATTCTAAGGCAGTATAACAGAAAAAGTTCCCAGTCAACTCTCACACATAGGATACATTCAGAATAGGCTGGGTAATAACTTAAATAACTCCGTAACAAATAACTCAATTTGTTGCAATAATAGGACACATAAAGATTTTTCAACTCTCTGAGCGGAATAGTTTAATGAAGAGCTTCTTTTTAGAAGATTTTAAGTCTTTGTTCGTGACACATTAGAGACTAGACAGAGGAAACAGCTAAGAGAGCGCACGGTGATGGTCTAGGAAAGAGACACTCCAAGAAACGGCTAGAGGTGCCGCTCACTCCTCTCGTTCTTAATGCCATGTGTGTTTTCAAAGAGACAAGGTTACTGGGAGAACTGGAGTGTTATTCATAGAAATGGGAAAGTTGGGATGATCTGATCTGGAGGAAAGCACATGACGTAGATGTGGAGATGGAAAAGTCCTTAGAGGTCACCCTCATTTTATAGATGAGGAAACTGAGGACTGGAGAGAATAAGTGACTTGCACAAGGTCACACAAGAAATCACTTTGGCTCAGCCATTTAATGCCTGGGGTACCAACAAGGCACCCTAGGAAAAAATATTTCAATGAATATTGATTAAAGGAATGAAATTTAGGATTAAAAGAGATACAGATTTGGAATGAAATCACAGAAAAAGTAGACAGAAGTAATAGGCTAGAACCCTGAAGAATGCCCATAGTTCAAAGATTAACATGACAAGGAGCCCTCCAGGACATCTGTAGAGAGGCAGAAGCAACATAAGGCAAGGAAGTGCCTCAGGGGACAAGGGTTTCATAGAGGAGCCAGCAGTAAGCATTAAATGCCACAGATGTAAGGACTAAGAAAAGGCCACTGGAATTAGTGAATTAGAGGCTAGTGATGACTTAAAACTGAGAGAAAGGGTTCTTGGACTACAATCTTCTCCAGCAAAACTGATCAAGTAGGAGAAGAGTTACTCACTGATTTCCAAATTCTGATGCTACAAAGAGGAAGCCAGTTTTGAGCACACACATAGCAGCAGCCACAGGGACAGTATCAAAATACTTCAGCCGGATCTCAGTAACCTGAAATGATATAAAATGTGCAGCACATCAGGGGACCACTAGGGGGTGTTATATCAAATATATGTTAGGAAAGAACTCTCAGGAGTACCCAAAATACGGGGAGGTTAAAATGAAGATCAGACAATGTTAGTTGTTACATGGTGCACCCATAAAGAAAAAAGCTGGTAACATCAAATGGCATCACCCTTTCTGCCCAACCTAAGACGAAGCAGGGGGCAGCTGACAATCTCCATCCAAAAACAGATGTCTAAACAGACATCCCAACTAAACAGAATAAACTAGCTATATAAGCTTCAACGAAGGGAAAGATATAATCAAAATGTAGGAGGAAGTGACAAGAAACACCCTAGCCAAGCACATTCATCACAAATGTTTATTCCAAGAGATAAAAATGGTATTTCACTCCCTTTTTAATCTACTTACCATATCTTCATCTGTTTCCAAAGTGATTTTGAAAATGTCTCCTTGCTCAGTTTGTGCCAAAAAGAAGAACATAGACTTGGTCTTATGGGTGGCAGAGCATACAAAAATCATTCCTCTCTCAGGGTCATCCAAATCATTCTAATAAAGGCAAACATACACAACCAAGATCTCAGAAATGATATTTTTCCTCTCAGAACTCGTCTGAAGCAGAGGCCAACATTTCAGCCACAGAAAATACTGTCTTAAAGAAGGAAAAACAATTCTTGAACTTTTTCCAGAAGAGGCCAAATTCTAACTCTACCTGCCCCATGTCCTCACCAGCTGCCTCAACAATAACTCAACCATATTTGGGGCTCAAAGCCTGATCAGATTCAGAGAGGTAAGTTTTGTCTCCAGGGAAAAAAAATTCAGAGAATATTCATGAAATAATCATCATTTCAGGCAATGAGCAAAGTCAACATACACAACTGGCTTATGACAAAAGGCATTTTTATCAATCCTCCATCCATCACTTCTTTTACCTTCTCCTCACCCAAGTTCTGGATATTATTATTAGTGAGAACTTATGTCTCATTCAATTTTTTCAAACTCCCCCCACTAAGTTCCCTCCACCCACACCAAAATCCAGAGGCTACCTTTCAAAAGCTTACCAAACAAAGCATCTTCTTCTTTCCCAAATTACAGGAAATTTCCCCTACTAGAGAGTAATCAACGTTATGAGTGCTCAATCTGTAGTAATGAAGGTAAGACCTAACAAATTCTATCAATTTGTTGTTACTCTCTGGGTAACAAAAAAATAAGTTCTCTTAGAACAAACAATAAAGTGTTTCCTTCCATGTTCCTTCTCCACTGCTATTCCCAAATATGCCCCCCCTCAGGCCCAAAAGGTCTCACCCGCCTCCTAGGAATGGGACATCTGATATCAGGTTGATCACCAAAGTTCTTATAGGTGATGTAGTTTTCGGAACAGATCAATACACCACTTGGACCATCTGAGCCTCCTGGCACTGTGGGATGAAGCAGAACATGTTAAAGAAGCCAAACAGTCTCAGTATCTCCTTAATTCCCTCTGCCAAAAGCAGACCATGGCCTGAAGTACACAGTACGGTTGAAAAAGAGAAACTTGCCGCTGACTTGTGCTCTCAAGTTCAGTATCATCATGGCTGATACTGCTGACACACAGTAAGTGCAACATGTGCCTTTTTAAGGTTGGATAAGGCACAATCAAGCACTGTGTTTGTGGACCTATGAAAAATGTGGCAGAACAAAACCCTCCCAGATGCCAAAGCTGTGGTGACATGGTGAAGCACAGAATGTGGATGTGTGCAATCCTCAATTTACTGCCATTTTCATCTGTACTAGTTTCTAAGCCAGCTCCCTCACTATAAAGGGGTAAGACTAAATGACCATCTAGATCTCTCTTCCAGCTCTAAACCTATGATTCTATCTCTTCTCTTTTCAGATTAAAGTCCCCCACAAACTCTCTCAATACAGTACTTGGTCTACAAATATATTCTCAGACCATTAAAATGCTCCAGATGAGTTTAAATTAGCTTTTGCTTAATTCCAAGGCAAGGATCATATGAACTGAATCATATTCCTTTATATCCCTTTTAGTACTTAACAGTCTTACATACAGAAAGTGCTCAAAAAATCTTTGTTGGGGATAATGTAGATTTTCAAAGGCCAATAACTCATTCCCAAAGAAAAGGTTCATTTCTTATCTTCTTAAATATACAATTCCTGCCTCCCCTTTCCCAATAGCTAGTTTTCTCACCTAAAAAAAATAGGGAGGAAGGGTAAAGGACAAGATGATCTTTAAGATCTCTGACATCTTAAAAATACTCACTTTAGCACCACTCTGTTTTTCTATTTTCTCTTCTCTAATGCTAAACCTTCCACTTATACCCTATGAAAGAGTGGGGAATCTGCCTAAAACTATATAGCATTTATCTCCGGAATGGTCCTTTGTTCTCAGAAAGAGAATGAGGGACATCAGGAAGATGCTGCCATGACTTGCACGTGAACTGGATTTAAGTGAGGGAGGGCCATGCAAAGTCACCAGTCTCACTTTCTCCTCCTGAGCTATCTGGATCCAGTGGCAAGATGTTGATCAGGAAGACTGGAGATGCAGCGGGAGACCTAGGTCTTTTTAAGCTAAGGTCTTTCTGAGTTCTCTGAGGCTAGTGCTCATTCAGTGATCAAGGCTAGTTAGAGGAAGAGTCAAGGCAACTCCAAAAAACCCATGATGGAAAATGCTATCCACACGTAGTAAAAAAAACTCTGCACTCTGAATGCAGATGGAACTGTATTTGCTCTCTTTTTTTGTTTCTTCTTTCTCCTGGTTCCTCCCATTAGTTCTAGTTCCTCTTTACATGACTAATGTAAAAATGTTTAATATGAATGCATACGTAGAGCCTGTAGCAGACTATACCACCTTGGGGATGGTGAAAAATTTAAAACAAAACTGTATGCAAGTGAATGATGAAAACTGAAAATACTTCTTTAAAAAAGTCAAGGAATGGCACCTTTTTCCTAATCAGAAAAAAAATCAATCTGAGAGGGAAAGACCCTCAGGGTTTCTAGGCAACAGAAACAATTACTATTTACATACACTGAGTCATCAGGACCTAAACAATGATCACTGAGTGGGCTTGACCTGTTGTTGGTCAAATAATGAGCGAGTCAGGATAAATTTGGTTTAAGGAAGGTCTTTGAGGAAGAAATCTAGCCAGTAAACCCCCAAGATATCTTGCTAGGATGCAACTACCAAAATTTCTTTGGGCAGAGCACCCACAGGAAAGGGTTATGATACCCTAGGTGGACAGAGGGAGAGGAAGGAGGGAGGCTCCTGACATGTTAACAAGGAACTAAACCATCCCCTAACATTTTTAAAAACCTTCCCTCCAGTCTTAAAGAGATTTCTCTTGTGTTAAAAAACACACACACACACACACACACACTCTTCACTCCTTCCATTTGACCGACTACTTCCCAGTTTCTTTCCTTTCACTCAAATAATCCCTGAAAATGGACTTTCTATCCATTCATTCCCCCTTCAGACCTCGCTGTAATCTAGCTTCCATCTTACTGAAATCATCACATAAGGCAGTTGGATTCAATGTCAATCTATAATCCCATGTTCTTCAGTTATCTTCTTATGAAATCCAAAAAGGCTTTATCTCAGCCCTCACGTTCTGCTGTCTCTCCCTCCATCTCATAATGCTAACATATTCTTTCTTGAAATGATTCCCACGCTGGGTTTCGATGACACTGAATTTCCAGTGGGTATCCTTTTTCCTTGGTCTCCCTCCTACCCACAAATTATCTTTAGCCCTCCACTCTGCTCTCTTCATACTCCCAATTTAAGGGAATCATCAAGCCAGTGGTTCCTCCCTCTTCGGATTACTCCCACACTTAACCTCATTGACCTCACTCTAGCCTGACTGAGGGGAGGCCGGGTCAAAAAATGGCAGTAAGCTGAGGAAGGGCAGGAAGCAGCTTGAGGGAGGTGATACCTGTGATAAGGAAGTTGCCATGCTCCTCTAACGGCTCGCTGTATTTTCGGACCACATGGTTTAACCCTAAATCTAACTCATAGAAAGTGAGGGTCTGTTGGGTATTGGCTGCTGCTTCCCCGGTTGGATCATTGTCTGCTTCCTGCAAAGAACAAAGAGGTTAGAACCACTTCATGTAATTCCCTGGCAGTATGAAAGCAGGCCTTTCTTCTACATCTCAGGAGGCTTATAATGGATTTCCCCCCACTGCCTACATTCTGAACAAAATCACATTTCCTCTCGTTGATATTCTCTTAACCTCCTCTATCTACAGTTTGTTTGTACAGGTCCTTTGCCTGTCATTTCTCCTATTAGACAGTAATATGCTCCCCTTTCTTTGGGTCTTCTGTGTGCAGGATAAATGTTTATTGATTTGGGTAAACAGAATGTTCAATACATGCAAAATAATTCCTAAACATTTCAGGATAAAAGGTAGCAGCCTACTGGCAAATGTAGGAACAGAGAAGGCATGAGAACAGAGAAACAAGGAGTTACAGCAGAAGTCATTCTTTAGAAAATGATGACCCAATCGGAAGCAAAGTGAGAGAAGTAACCCTAATATACAGTGTCCTTTACCTCATAATCCATCTCCAGACAAGCAAACATAGGATTTTCAAATCCAACATCTACTCCCACTACATGATAAACCAAAGTATTCGCCTTGTGGGCTTCCAAAGGGGAGGAAATGGTAAGCCGAGCAGCAGCATCTCTGTTTAGAATGTAAACCAATTTCTGCTTTTCAATGGCACCTGAAGGTGAAGATAAAACACAAACATGAGCACCCCATATCAACAAAAAGAAATTAAAGACAAGACCTGAAGCCAGGTGTTCCTGACTTAAAGTCCAACAGTCTACCATGTTGTTGCTCAAGTTCAACAGCCAGTAAACATCACTTCAACAACTATGTCTCTCCTACAACATCATAACTTTTCTATCTCTGTACTTATCCATTTCTTTAAAAAACTGACTTGTGTCAGTTATTGTTCCTATGTGTTAAAGGTAATTTGGGACCTACCGAAAAGCTACTTTCAGTCTAAGATCAACTATTCCCATTATTTCAAGAATATTCAGTGAGCCTGATCAGTTATACACATTTTCTTCAGAAGAAATCTCAGAGAAGAGACATGAATGCAAATCATCATTTCAGGCTATGAAAACATTTATACCCAAGATTAAACAAGCCAACCTCCTCCCCAAAAACAGGCATCCCGCGGGGGCCCCTCCTCCCCATCTAAAAAAAGACAAGCTTGTTCTAGAGAAAGAAGGGTGGTTACAAAAACTACAGAAAGCAGAGAAAGGATTTTTTTTACAATGACCTCTTGTTTAAAGAAAAAAGTTACTTTTAACTTACTCTACTATCTGGATATGACACATTTTACACATCAGTTAACTGTACAGGTGGGAAGTAACTATACAGTAGGACAGTTGGCTGGCACAGCAGATGGCATGCCAGGCCTAAAGTCAGAAAGAATCATCTTCCTTAGTTCAAATCTGGTCTCAGACTCTCACTAGCTGTGTGACCTGGGCAAGTCACTTCCCTGTTGCCTCAGTTTCCTCATCTATCAGATGAGCTGGAGAAGGAAATGGGTAAACCACTCCAGTAGTTTTGCCAAGAAAACCCTAAAATGGAGTCATAAAGAGTTGGACACCACTGAAACAAGCAAACAAACTGTAGTCGTATTGACAAGAGAAACTTTCCATTTTGTAAGCAGGCTAACCTACACAGTCTCAGAAACTAGAGTGCCTACCTATCATATAGCAATCTTACTTTAAAACTAAGCCATCCATACATACAACCAGAACTATATAAATCCCAGTTGCAAAAATCACTTACTAATCATGACAGCTCTGCCTTTGGGATCAACAGCTAAGAACTGTCCAGGTACAATTCGGCGGCACCCACTCTTGCCAAAAGTTTCCTGATGGATCTTCTCAAACATGTTCTTGGACGGCTGATACTCCAGGATGACGATTCGGCCTGAGTCACTGCCAACCACAATGTAATCTTTTGTACCACCTGTCAACCTGAAGGCCATGAGGGATCTGATAACACCAAACACTTCCACGGTCAACAGGGTGTGCACTTTCCCTGTGTTGGGGTCAGGCCGGAGCAGCTCCAAAATCTTCCCTCGAGAAACAACAATCTCCTGTTGTTTGGTTCCTAGATTACCAAAAAGAGGAGATGATCATGAACAACTGTTAAAATCTTATCTGAAAAAGTAACAGAAGTACTGACAGACCAAGACAAATTGTTTCTATAATAAGATGCAGCAAGTAACAAAATGTATTACTTTTTTTTTTACTCTATCTATTCTCTTTAAGAAGTCTCTATATCATTGCACTGAGTGCCCCCCCAACCACTGAAATGCACTTCCTTCTCACCACCTGGAAATCCCTGGCTTTCTTCAAGACTGAGCTCCATCTTATACACAGATCCCCAGGGTTGCTAGTGTCCTGCCTCCCCAAACTATTTTATTTTCGTTGTGGATATACTCTGTATATGCTATTTTATACCCATGGGTCTCTATCTCTGCTCCTTGAGGGAAAAGTCCTAGTTGCCTTCTTTATAAAAACCCCAATCTGGTTTAACACACATTAAACTGAATTCTTATTAATTTATACATCCCATCTCCTCAGCTAGACTGACGTCCTTCAGTAAAGGCAGTTGATCTTTCTTTCTCCCACAGCACTTTGGGGATCAATTAATGTTTGCTGAACTTCTGATGACTTTTGAAATATCTGTGAGACAGATAAAAATAACCTTGAGGTGACCTGTTATTACACCAACTCCAGGGATTATGAAATGGATTAGGCAAACTGCTGGCTCTAGCCAATTCTAATAGAAGACTGAAAATTGCATCTGTTAGTTGGTTAGACAAAAATTCGAATGCCACTTTGTTTTTAAACTGGAAAAACCACGGCTGGTGAACTTACCTGAAAAGTTGCCATGAATGGCAAAGCTGATACCAGTGGCTCGCTGCAAGGTCAAGTTGTACAGGAACATGGTGGCCACGTAATAGGGTCAGTTAGTACCTCCGAATTCACGTTTCAGTACAGATCTGCTCCAAGAGGCACTAAAGAATACCCCCAAAATATAAATAAAACCTTTAGTGCTTGGTTTGGCTTGTGGGCGGGTTCATAAAACAAAAATGTTTTTCCTCTCCCTCTTCACTAATCTAAAGGAGAAGATTGTTAATGTAAGGCTTTCCAAGTTCTCCTTTTTTCCTTCAAAAATATTAAACAAAGGGTGAAGTGTGCTCATACTAGGAAGCCCTCTCTCCTCAACAGAGGATTAATAAATTAGTTGCACCTTAAAAGAGCACCTGAGCCGGATCAAATGTGTCAAGAGGCAGAACCTGGAGTCAAGCAATTATGGAACCTGTACCTCCTCCAGCCTCAGTTTCCCCACCTCTAAAATTGGGCTAACAGCACCTATCTCCCAGGGTTGTTTCCAAGTCCGATTAAGGCGCCCGCTGGCAGGTGCGACTGGGAGATCCGGAGCCTGGGCGGCGGCCCAAGGCCCAACGCTTCGCCCGCAGGCTCGGCCACCGCCCCCCACCCCAAGCCCGGGCCCGGAGGTCGAGCCCAGGTCTTCGCCCCGGGCGGCTCCGAGGCCTCCCGCCCCTCGCGGGCCCTCCGTCCCGGGGCCGCCTCCAGCAAGCTGCCCGGGTCCGCACGGGTCAGAAAAAAGACCCAAAGGGGCGCGGAATGGGGGAGGGGGAGGCTCCCACCACACGTGCCGCCCCCTCCTCGCGGCCCGGAGGAGGCCCGAGGCCTAAGCCCAGCTCCCCACCCCCACCCCGCGCCACAGCCCCGGCCCTCCAGGCCCTCGAAGCGCCGGCGGGGCCCAGCTCCTGCACCCCTCCTGCTCCCCAGGGTGCGCGGGACTCGCGGAGGCGCTACGTACCCCGCGGGCGGGCAGGATGGCGCAGATATCCGACGGATAGAGATTTCCACCCCCCACCCCCCGCCGCAGGACCTAGGCAGCCAAGAGCGCCATTCCGCCTGCTGCCTACATTCGCCGTCCAAGCGAGCCAAGTGCGCAGACTCCGCGTGAGGACCTCTCGGTCCCGCGCCCGAGGAAGAGAGGTAGCCGACGCTGCGCCTGACCACGGCCGTCCCACCCACGGCTTGTTCCCGTTTGTAAAGCGACCTAAAATTCCTCCTTCCCTCCTGGAAGGGGAATGGATATGCAGGAACTAAAGTGCATCATTGTATACGTCAGTGATGAAAGCGTTTTGCATTTACACCGAAGGAGATGAGGTCTGCAAACCAATGCCGACCCTGAAGCGCTATGAAAATGACAGCTGCCGCTCTGGTCCCAAAGCTCTTAGCGCATATCTCTGTCACTAAAAGCTTAAAAGTGCAGGACTTTGGGGACAGCCCCACCTGTCATTTTTTCCTGCCGTTCCTGTTGTTACAGGCACTTACCGGGGCAGCCTCGGCCGCGAGGGAAGGAGGGGTCCTTGCGCAGCCGGAAGTGCGGTGTCGGCACCAAGATGGCGGACGGCAGGTCTCCCGCGAAGCCGTCCGCAGGGGTGGCGGTAGCGGCTGAGGGGATGGGAGGCGGCGGCTGCTCGGAGCTCTCTGCCGAGCTCATCCGCTCCCTGACCGAGCTGCAGGAGCTGGAGGCAGTGTACGAGCGTCTCTGCAGCGAGGAGGTGGGGGTCCCACCTCACCCCCTCTCCCCGGGCCTCCCTCTCGCCTCCGGACCCAGGGTCGTCTCGGGGACGGGCGGCTGGGAGCGGGCGAGGCCTGGAGCGGGGAGTGTGTGTGTGCGTGCTTGCCGCGTCTCTCATTTCGTCTCCCCCAGCCTCAGTTTCCCCCTGTGTCAGGTGGAGACGAGAATCGCTCTCCCAGCCGGCTGGCTAATGGATGCCAAGCGCATTCCGATATTTAAAGCGCTACGGGATCGTCAGGTTTATTATTGTCCTTGTTGGAGGGGCGCCATTCTAAGGCCCGCCTGGGAGTGATGGCGGGGCGGCCCCGGGCCGAGGACCCCGCCCCCTCCCCCACCCGCGGCCCACAGTAGGCACTTCAGACGTCGGATGGAGTGTCGTGAACTCAGTCTGGGGAATCAAGCCCCTGGGCTCCTTCCGAGATCGATGGTTTTAAATGCATAAAATAAAGCCCCGGGGTCACCGAGGAAAGCAATGCTATTGAAAAAGTTTTAGAGACATTGAAAAAAAAAAGGGAAAAAAATTCAAAGACAACCCCCCTCCATCGTTTAAGAACCAGCCCCTACTTACACTACATAGGGTTCTTTAGACTAAAGAAAAGAAAACATGATAGGACTTTAAGTATTTGAAAGTATATAATATGGAAAAGCAAGCTTCATTCAATTCCATAAACATTTATTAAGTGCCTCCGATGTGCTAGGCGCTGTGCTAAGTTGGCTTCCCCTCATCCTTCCCCCATCACCACCCTCCCCCAAAGGTCTTTCACCTTGGATTTATTAACTTTTGCTAACTCCTGTCTTAGGCTGGGATATATTCACCTGACTGAGAGCCCTGCGTTTCAAGTCTTTTAGGAATGGAAGGGAAGGGTTCTGCAGATTTGTTTGATTTTAAAATAAGAATATGCACTTTAAACAGCAAAACCCGATCGACATGTTCACAGTTACGCTTGAAATTTGTTTCCACACAAAAGAGTTACTTAATGTCACTGTATCTTTGAATTTGTGTATATGTTTTCCCTTTCTTGTAGCCCCCTGATACTTGTACATTCTGTTGCTTTTTTCCACTAATAGTTATTCACAAAAGTTTTTCCAGATTTTTTTATACTACTCATACTTAAATGACATCATTAGAGTCTGTTACATTGATATACCATAGTCTGTTTACTGAGTCAGTGACTGATACATCATGGTGTATTCAACCTTTCGCTGACTGTATTGGATGTATTTCTAGTTCTTTGCAATTACAAATATGTGTATGTATATATATATATATATATATATACACACACACATATATATACACATACACACCAGACATACACACATATACACATGTGTATATATAGGTACTCATGCATGTGCATATACACATATATAAATTAAAGTTATAACAATGTATAGTCTCAATAATGGGATAATTGAGTCAAAAATTATTATTTTTGTGGTATACTGCTAGATTGTCCTCCAAAAATTCAAATGTTCCATGAAATTCTTTTAAGGACTCTTTCCAGGAAGGGTTGATTTAGATCACTGTTAAATGATAAAGCCTATTAATTGGAACCAGAAGACCTCTCAGGCTGAACCAGCGCTTTACATTCTCATCACATGCACCAAATCCACTATTTACTGCCTGTATGTTATTTTCTTTACATAGCGGAAGTAATAAACTGGTCCTCTAATCTAGTAGTCAGATTGGGCAGCTGCATGGGAAACAGTGAAAAGATTATGAGATCATAGATCTGAAGCTAGAAGAAGCAACTTGAAAGACCATCCAGTACAGTCCCCTTATTTTACAGAGGAGGAAACTAAGGCCTAGAGATGTTCAGTGATTTGTCTGAGGTTGCGCAGGTAGTAAGCCAGGTCTCTTGGCTCCAAGATTTGCACCCAGCCAAAGCTTCTGTTTAAAGTTAGGTATAAAGGGCTAGTTTAAGCCCATGCTAACTATCATGTTCTGTTATCATTGACATCTTTGGGGATGATCAAACATTTATGAGCACCAACTACAGCAGTTAAGTGCACTCTGCATAAGGTTTTTTAAGCAATTACCTGTTCTTTCAAGTTTGATACCTTTAACCTAGCACTTAACCATCCTCCTAAGTACCTCTTTCTTGAATTTGTTAAGACTTGTAGGAATCTCCAGGGGCTATTACAAAGAGTTTTATTTTGCATATATTGAGTACTGCATACTGGGTCAATTATTCCTTGAATCCTGACAGCTATTTCAGTGGAATTAGATGGGACTGTACTTTTTGGCTTTTAAAAAATGTTTGCAGTTCTATGCATTTCTGCTCCCTTCTCTGTCTCTCTCTCTCCCCCTCTCCCTCTCCCTCTCTCTCCCTCCTTCCTCCCTCTCTCCCTCCTTCCCTCCCTCCCTCCCTTAGGTGTAATAACCCAGTGTTGAAGAATTGAGCTTGTCTCTTCAGAGATAATCTAAACCCTGGCAATGACATGAGCTCTGCTGTTTGTTTCAGAAAGTGGTGGAAGAAGAGCTGGATGCCCTTTTGGAGCAGCAAAGCACAATCGAGAGCAAGATGATCACCCTGCACCGGATGGGGTGAGTCCCTGTGGCTCCTCAGGGACTATTCTCCTCTCACAGCGTAGAATGAGCACTGGATTTGGAGTCGGAGCACCTGTTCTGTAGAATCCCCATCCCTGCTCTGTTCCTTAGTCCCTGTGTGACCTTCTCTGGGAGCGTCAGTATACTTATCTGTAAAGTGAGGAGTCAACAGTTCTTAACCCACACTTTTAGTATCACAGACTCCTTTGGCAGTCAGAATGCCTTTTCAGAATGTTTTTAAACACGTAAGATTAAAAAACAAACCCATTTTATTGAACTAAAGATGTAAAGGGCAGCTTGGAGGCTCAGTGGATAGAGCCCCATTTCTGGAGTCAGGAGAACCTGAGCTCAAATCTGGCCTCAAACACTTACTAGCTGTGTGATCCTGGGCAAGTCATTTTACCCTTTTTGCCTCAGTTTTCTCATCTCTCAAATTAGCGGAGAAGGAAATGGCAAACCACTGCAGTATCTTTGCCAAGAAAACCCCAAATGGAATCACTGAGTCAGATGTGAGTGAACAGTAACAAGATATCAACCTAATAGTTTCCATTGGATGAGTTAGTAATTTTGTTAGTTTCTTTTTATAAATTTCTGATTGTGTTTGAGTATGATTATCATCTCTATACGTATGACTCACATATTTATATACCTAGATATAATCTGTCTCCAGAGCTCCATTCCCATTTCACTAACTTCTTCCTCATCATTTCAAATTGAATGTCTCCGAGACATCTCAAAATTCAACCTGTCCGAAACAGAACTCATTAAATTTCCCCCCAAACCTGCCTGTACCAGCCTTCTCTATTTCTGTCAGACCCCCCCCCCATTTTTTCAGTCTCACACATTCTTAAACCTGGCATTATCCTTTACTTCTCACTCCCTCCCTGCTCATATCCAGTCAGTTTCCAAATCTTACTGTCTCTTGGTCCACATCTTTTCTTATGTCCTTTCCCTTCTATGTACCCTTGTAGCTACCACCTTATTTCACCTCTTTTGGACTCTGGTGTGGGCCTCTTTGCCTCATAACTCTCTGCAGACCAGGCTGTCTTCCACACAATTGCCAGTGATTTTTTCCTCAAGCACTGGTCTGACCATATCACTCTTCTCCATAAACCCCTATGATTCCCTATCACCTCAGGGATCAGATTTAAGTTTAAGTCTTTAATACCTTATCTTTCCTGCCCCATTACTTTACTGTAATATAGTAAAGTCCAGCAAACTGACCTTTTCTGTGTTTCTCACACATACAGCACTCCTTTCCTCTCTCCATGCACTAACCATCCTCCATGCCTCCAGTGTGCTCCTTCCTCACCTCTCCCTTATAGACTCCCATTCTCCTTCAAGACTCAGCCCCTCGCAGTCTTTGAGCCAGAATCCTCTCTCCCTTTTATGCACACACACACACGCACACGCACACACGTATATGTATGTATTTTATTTATTCATACATATGTATATTGGTGGTGTCAGACTCAGAAGCAGAGACCGCTGAACTATACATAAGGATCCCTGTAGATCACAGATGGATTCAGAAAACCACATAGCAACGTCATCTGTGTTCTATTGTGTTTTTATTTTGCTAAGCATTTCCCAATGACATTTTAATCTGGTTTGGGCCACAGTCAGAAATGTTGCAGGCACATCATGGCCTTAGGTTGACACCTCTGATGTACATGTTGTCTCCTCCAATAGACCGTAACTTCCTTGAGAGCAGAGGTCATTGAATTTTTCTGTCTTTGTATCCTCAGTACGTTGCACAGTCCGTGGTACATAGTAGGTACTTAATAAAGGCTTGTTGATTGATTGGTTGCAATATAAAGGCAAAAGTCAGTTTAGAACACTTATGTTTAGAGCTGATGCCATATCTGGGTGTTTGCTAATATCATTGGAATTTGACAACATGATTTTCTTAAATTTCTTTGCTGCTTAGTTTGGAAACTCTGTTGTCTAATTTTTTTTGTCATATCTTTCTGGTTGATAACTTTAGTAGACAGAGAACTTTTCTAGTAAGCTTGAACCTTTCAATCAAGAAGAGGTTTGGTTTGGTGCTGGCTGTTATCCAGAGCTGTATTGGGGATGACCAGGATTACGGAATAAACTGAAATGTTATGACTCTTTTGTGTATCTGCTGCTCATATGTGTTTGCAGCCCCAACCTGCAGCTGATTGAGGGAGATGCCAAGCAGCTGGCTGGAATGATCACCTTCACTTGCAGCCTGGCAGAAAATGTCTCCAGCAAAGTCCGTCAGCTTGACCTGGCCAAGGTAATAAAAACTGAGTTTTTGTTGTAGAGGTAGTATTGCCTAGAAGAAGAACTGGAGGGTCAGGAGATGTCTGCCTTAGTTTGGGCTCTCTGTCTCAGTTTCCCCCACCTGTAAATGATGTCATAGCCCTTCTTAGCCCATACTTTCCAATTCCATGTTAATCTTTTCTGAACACAGTTGCATGCCTTCAGCTGTTTCAGTGAAGGTCCACCTGAGGAAAAACTGCTGAATAATTCGAGATATCTAATAATGGAATGGGCTGCCTCAGGAAATGGTTAGTTCTATTTCACAGCAGATCTCCAAACTGAGGCAGACTAGGTGTTGTGGATAGAGTGGGGATTGAACTAGATGACTGTGAGATCAGTCTCTTCTATTTCAGGGAGTCTGACCTGGCGATGGAATTCATCCTTTTCTCTACCTTCATACTTTATAGTGATATCATGACTTTGTTTGAAGGGTTATTTGTTTTCAGGATATTAATTATCCTCAGATAGGTGTTTCTAGATAAATATAGACATATTTTAATGCAAATGCAAAATTTCATATTAAATGTATTTGCCTATGTTACCTTTGTTGTTGACTCCTATTAAAATGGGTGGTTGAGCTGACCATATAAATATAATGTTATTCCTAGTATTAATCATTATCAATATCAGTTTGAATTATTGCTCTGTGATTGATTAAAATGATAATTGTTGAGCTTCCACCACATACTTAACATTGGGAGCCGAAGGTGACTACACAGTCGTCTGAGTCAGCTCCCAACCCTTATCTTTTGAAGAAATCACAGGCATGGGACATGGTTTCTAAACACCAGGTTTCTTTATAGAATCGCCTCTACCAAGCCATCCAGAGAGCTGATGACATCTTAGACTTGAAGTTTTGTATGGATGGGGTTCAGACAGCTTTAAGGAATGAGGACTATGAGCAAGCAGCTGCTCACATTCATCGCTATCTGTCTCTGGACAAGTCAGTCATTGAGCTTAGCCGGCAAGGCAAAGAAGGTGAGCTTTCCCTGCCATTGTGTTTGTAGCATCTGCAACTGGATTTCCAATTCAGGTCTTAGTACTGAACAAAGCAAGCATGTGTGAGCTTAGAGGATGGAATTGGGTGGGATGGGGCATGCAGAAGTCATATGATTATAGGTTTTAGAGCTAGAAAGAACCTCTGAGCTCTTATGGTTCAATTCCCTCATGGACAGATAAGGAAATGGCAGCCCAGAGACACTACGCAAGGTTACCCAGCTAGTGAGTAGCAAAACTGAGATGCAGATGCAGACCCGTTGGCCAACTTTTCCCAGTACTTTTCTCTTGGTTTTGAGATAAAAAAGGAAATGATACTTCTGGAACACAGTTACTAAGCTCCTATTATGACACCATTTAAATTGGTACTAGGCATAAAACTGTAGTGTGTACCAATAAAATATCTTTCAGGCTATGTCTCAGATACCTTCTGTTAGCAGGTAAATTATGTAGCTTTCCTGGTCTTTGTTAAGAAAAAGTGTCTTGAAAGTCAGTTTAATATGGAAGTCAGTTTTAGGAAGAGGTCTGGGAAAAACATATGTAAGAATGGAAATGAAACTGAGAATGGACTGGATTGCACTTTCTGTCCTCATCCCATTTAGGGACCTTGTAAATCCCCAATAATAGCATAAGGTGATTGAGCCTAGACTTTTAAGGGTCTTGGGCCTGATAGTAAGAAACTTATTTATGTTCATTCTCCCATTTCTCTTGTCTTTCCTCCCACCTACAATACAGGCAGTATGATTGATGCTAACCTAAAGTTGCTTCAGGATGCTGAGCAGCGTCTCAAGGCCATTGTGACAGAAAAGTTTGACATCGCCACCAAGGAAGGGGATCTGCCCCAAGTGGAGCGATTCTTCAAGATCTTCCCCTTGTTGGGTTTACATGAGGAAGGGTTAAGCAAATTTTCAGAATACCTGTGCAAGCAGGTATGAGCTCAGGCAGTGCAGTTGGGAGGGATGGGCTGAGATTCTTGTCTGAGGCTCCTCCCTCTCCCTATTAGGCATTTTTGCATCCCACCCTTCTTCCACCTCTTGCTCATTCCCCAAAGCAGGATGGATGTGCTCTCTGGATACTTGTTGATACCTGCCTCTTCCCATAGGCCAGTAAGAAACAGACCTTTCCCCTTTATTCCATCTCCTTCATAAGAATTGAGGCAAAGCAGACCAGAGGTTTCAAAGGTGACTTCTTCAGCCACCAAAGAACAGTTGCTGTAGAATCAAAGAACCCAAATTCAGATCCCACCTCTGGCTTTAACTGTCCTTGTGACCTTGGGCAAGTCATTTAACTTCCCTGAGGTTCAGTTTCCTCATCTCTCAGTTCCAGGGGTTGGACTAGGTGAGCCTACAAAGTTTATCTTATAATTACCATATAATTCTAGGTCTGTGATTCTAGGATCTTGAGTAAATAATTCAACAAGAATAGCCCTTTGTACTAGAAATCCTCATCAGCATCCTGAGATTGGTGCCAGCTGAGAGTGAAGGAGCTCTGCCCCTGGGCAGCCAGAAGTACTTCTAATATTGAAGAGTCCCTGATTTGCTCACTAATTGAGTGGAATTGGCAAGTTAGACTTGGGAAGACCACTGAGGTATTTTGCTTGGTAGTTACTATAATATGTCTTTACAAAACATAGTAAAACTCAAAAAACCAATTAAAGTTTAAAATTAACATCAGACTGGAAGTAGGACAGAAGGTGAGAAGGAGATAGCATATGCAACAGCTTTACCTTGACCTATTCAGAGAAGCCATTCATGCTGAAAAACAGGAAATGGAAAAAAGACAAGATTCTGGCCTTGGGTGTAACTATTTCCTATAAAAATTTAACTGTTATAAAGTAGTTGCCACAATGAGGATGCCCAAAGGAACACAAAGTGTCTTAGCAAACTCTTGATTTCTTTGTCAGGCCAAGATAGGACCGCCAGATGCCATGAGTTTAGAACACAAACTCATTATGAAACATTTTGGAGGTGGTTTGCAGAAGGTTATAAGGAGCAGCATCTCATAAAATAGTGAAAATCAGGGAAGACAAAAACAAGTGTGCAGAAAACTTTGCAAAAAACCCCACAGAGCAGTCACAGGTAAAACTGGCAGGCGGTACATAGGCATAAAATGGAAAAGATTTGTCAGCATTTCTAGAATCTGTTTTCATCATCACTGGCAGCACCATCACATTTGGAGAGGCCCTGCAGATAGACAGTGAGTTGAGTAGGAGGAAGAGAGCAGAATGAATTCTATAGAGGAGATTGGGTACTGCTTCCAACAGTCCCCCCTTTTAACACCAGTACTCTCCCAGTGTTACTGTCTGATGTATGAACATAGATGTACTGTGTGTATGTATGTGTGTGTATATATATATATATATATAAGAATAAGGCATATTGTCAGGGAAATAAAAGTTGAGAAGAGGTGGTCCAGTCCCGTAGCAAGTGGATGTGCTGAGTATTTCTCTAGTACCCCCAAATGCATAAAGTCCTAGAGGAAGACCTCCATTACATCACACAGAATGAGAAAGCACAAATAAACTGTGGTCTCTGCTGCTAAAAGTAAGACCCACATTGACCAAATCATAGATCCATTGATACATGTATATGTGTGCACATATGCGCACGTAGAAAATACTAACCTTTGTAAATTGAAAATGAACTGCCTCTATGTTCTAGATCCTTCTTTCCCTGGATTGTTTTAAGCAATCTAGAACATAGTAGAGACAAATTTGTGCCCTGTGCTGGCTATGTGGAGAAATGGTGAAATTGGAAAAGACAAGTAGATCCAAGGGCCTTGTGCCAAGGAGAATAACAGTAATAGCTCAGGCAGAGATACAGTTGGCGTTTGGCTGGTTTATTTTTGCTTTCGCTTTTATTTAGGTGGCGAACAAAGCAGAAGAAAACCTGCTTCTTGTTCTAGGGACAGACATGAGTGACAGAAGAGCAGCCGTCATTTTTGCAGATACCCTAACACTCCTATTCGAAGGTAACCCTCTCTTCCCACCTTCCTGAAAAATAGAAACATTTCTGTTATCCTATTAAAGAGCTGCATTTTAGGATTTCTTCTCTCCCCTCTTTGTTTTTCCAATGGAACTAATCTTATTTTTAACCTAATCTGCATAACTTGCTTTATGCCAAGCAGGAATGAAGGAATTTATATATTGACTTTTTGAGGGAAGTATTTCTTCCTGGCAGGTAGTTCTTTATTTCCCATCATCCCTAGGGCTCATCTGATGTTTTGGCCTTCTACAGTTACTGGAAACAAATGCTAAAGCAGTTTAATCCTATGCTAAATTACTAGAAGGAAAGTCACTTTGACCAGTAAATAAGAACTGAGTCATTGCTTGGTTTGTAGCCTGGCTCAACTTTGGGTGAAAGAGTTCAGAGTTTCAGTGGACAAGAGGAAAATTGGCTTCTTTTTGGTGATATGAACTTACACATACAGCCTCTTATTTTCTCTCACCCAGGAATTGCCCGAATCATTGAGACCCACCAACCTATTGTGGAGACTTACTATGGGCCAGGCCGCCTCTACACCCTGATCAAACATCTGCAGCTAGAATGTGACCGACAGGTGGAGAAGGTGGTGGAAAAGTTCATCAAACGGAGAGACTATCACCGCCAGGTAAAGGGTGAGAGAGAGTATGGCAGATGCCAACCCAACCACACCACAGGAGTGGCTCCCTCCAGCCTGGGGTGGGCTCAGAGTTAACGGTGTGGATGGGGCAGCAGAAAAGGCCTGCGTCTCTGTACAAGAATTAAAACTGCACTTGTCTGTCTTGAAAGAATATTGTTCCCCAGCTGAGGCCTGAGAAGGAAAGACATGAAAAGTGTTAAGTTGTTAATGTGGCCTCACTAGAGCATGGTGGCTGGACCTAGCTCCATTCTTTACTGCTATATGACCTTAGGACAGTCATCCGACCCCTCATTCACAGATGTCAAACAGGAAGAATGCCTCTCTCCTCTCAGGCATTATAAGGTTCTTGGAATGAGACCATGTATACACAGGCACTATGCAGAGGCCATGGATGGTCGTACAAGTCCTGTCAAAACTGGTCTCATTGAGAGTTGAATGTGATCGAATGAAAATGAAGGTCATAGAAATGTACCATTTATTCCAGAACTTGGTATGAGCAGCACTTGGAGCAGAGAATCCTAGACCTTGGAATTCACTACTCACAAATCAGATGCTGCTCCATCTTCATCGTTTTGAGTACAAAGTGTGTCTGAGAATTCGTGAGCATCACAGAGCCGGAATTAACCAACTAGGTGGTCATTGCAGGCCAACAGGGTATACCCAAGTATTGTCATGATAGATAGCCTATCGAGGGCTAGCCTGGTGGGAGCTGGCTAACGGTGTCCTCATCTTCCCTTGTAATTGTAGTTCCAGCTTGTCCAGAATAGCATGATGAGGAGTTCAGCAGCAGAGAAAATCGAACCAAGGTAATGAACCCATGGGGACTCGGTGAGGCAGTGGGAGGATACAGAACCTTTTCCAGGACAACATGATCTTTACTTTCCAAACCCATCTTTTAGAGGTATTTCTTATTCCTAATTAGTGTTGTTGTTTTATGCATGTGGAGTTATTTTTCACAGTGAAGGTAAGCCTAATAATATTTCTCTGTTTATGTCTTTCTCCAAATATAGTATATTAGTCTCTTCCTCTTGAGATACACTTATTTGAATTTTTGAGACTCTGAAATATGTCCTTGGCTTTTTTTATTTGGACATATATTTTTATAGAAAAATTATTTGCTATACTTTATTTTTCTTTTCATGAGAAACCACTTTTATCAGTATGAAATAAACCTTTTTTTGCTTGCTAAGTTGCATTTGGAACAAAAAAGGTTAACTGTGAAATGTCCAGGATTATTGGCATGTAGCAAATGGAAAATTTCTTGGTTTTCTGATACCATCTGCTCTGATTCTCTGTCACTGAAAGTTGGGACCTGGGAACCCTGGGAAAGGTGCTATAACAGTAGGGAGATATGTGTGGGAAACAGAGGTTTTTTATGGTACATGAAAAAGATGGGATTCTTCTGTTGCCTTGTGGCTTGGAATCATAGGATTTTGGGGTAGAAAGCTTTAATGATTACCTGATTCAACCCCTTCATTTTACAAAGGAAGAACCAAAAGCCTGTAGAGGGTTAGCAGTCTGCCCTAAGTAACATGGCTGAGCAGTGATATAGGGGTTTGGGGGTGGGACTTGGAAAGGGAGGGGAACTGCTCCAGACTTCAGATGTCCTCAGCACAGGGAACTCCTGGTGTGAATACAACCTCCTCTGATGTGATCAGCAACTCATCTGTACATTACAAGCTTAGAGACATGAATAGAAGAAGAAGCATTTAGTAATAAGAAAATTGCCCAGTGCACCAAAAGGTTCAGGGGCTGCTGATAGTCATACATTTAATTGATATCAGATGCAGAGGGGACAGCTAGGTGGTGCAGTGGATAGAGCACCAGTACAGGAGTCAGGAGGACCTGAGTTGAAATCTCACCTCAGACATTTGACAGTCACTGGCTATGTGACCTTGGGCAAGTCACTTACTTAACCCCAATTGCCTCATCCTGGGTCATTTCCAGTCATCCTGATGAATATCTGTTCACTGGATTCAGATGACTCTGGAGGAGAAATGAGGCTGGTGACCTGCACTGCCCTCCCTCACTCAAAAAAAAAAAAAATGTCAAGTACAAGTCATGTCATTATTTCTCTGTTGGCATGGTCTTCTTTGGCAATGAAGGATGAATACACACAAATCAGATACGGAACCTGAGTCTTGCACCAAAGCCAACCCTCTATCCACTATACCAGAAGTCTTCATACTCCTTGAGGCCATAGATGAAAATGTAATTGGGAAATATTGAACAAAATTTTTTAAAAATACATTAGAATAGTGTAAATAAATGTTAACGTGTGGTTTTCTAATTCAACACGTGGCCCATGCTGTCTCTCCTGCACAGCACAAAATAATGAGTTTGAGGCTCTATGTATTCCTGAAGGGAGGTATGTAAAAAGTAGATCTGTACTGTCAAATAGTTCTGCTCTTCCAAAAATGGGGAAAAGATGTTTGCCCAGCCAGTGCAGACCTTCCTAATCACGGTACTCCCTTTTTAGTTCTGTGTCTGTGGTTCATCCTTAAGGCCAAGGCACTTGATGAGAAGCCTAATGAAGTTCTGCTTTGTAGAGGGAAACTAAGCTAAGTCTTGGAGGGCCCTGCAGACACCCAGGTGAGGCGTTTGAGACCTGGTGGTTCAGACAAAGAGGGCTGAACTGAGTCAAGAGACCTGGATTCTCCCTGACTTTGTAACTCTGGACTGTGCTGTGTCGCTCCCAGAGGAGACAGTGAGAAATAGGGAAAAGTGCACAAACATAAGGTGACCTGACATGGGTCAGACCCAAATAAGCCAAGGCAGCCACAGTTGAGATCATTGTTTTTGTCTCCATGGCATAAGTAAAGATGAATTATCAGTTCTGCTTAGCACACTCTTGGGGCCTTATACTCTGAGTGCTGCTGATTGTAAATGGTTGTTGACCCTTCAGAGCTTCCTGTGGGAGATGGAGATTCTCTGGCTGATTCCTGGCTCTCAGGGCCCTGTGGGGGGTGGGAGTCAGACTCTGTTCTTTCTTGTTGTGTATCCCGCTGCCACAGCATTTTCCCCTGCTTCCCAGGGAACTAGATCCTATTCTGACAGAGGTCACACTGATGAATGCACGCAGTGAGCTGTACCTGCGCTTCCTCAAAAAAAGGATCAGCTCTGATTTCGAGGTGGGCGACTCCATGGCCTCAGAAGAAGTGAAGCAAGGTAAGACCCCCTTCAGTGACTAGGCAAAGAGTGGGACTTTTTGAAATCTTATGCTATTGTAAAACAGAACAAGCCCACTTGGCTGTGCTGACCTAGAGAGTAAGGAGGAAGTGAAAGGAGAACTCCTCTCATCCAGCCCCTCTATTTTATAGGGGAGGAAACTTAGACTCCCAGAGGTTATGATGTTGGCCAAAGATCACAAAAGGAGTGAACAGAGGAACAGGGACCAGAATGTAAAAATCTGATACTTTTTACACCATGTCACACTATATGCACCTTAATCAGTATCTTGGATACAGACATGCTTATCAAATGTGTAGGTGGGGGACCAAAGCTGTGAGGGACTCCAGATGAGAGAGATTCAGAAATGCATCAGGTCTGGCACATGGGAGCGTAAATACTTACTGCTTGATTGTTTGGGCCAAAGTTAATAAGATGAAATTTGAAAGGCATAAATGTAAGTTCTTATACTTTGATTTTAAAAAACAAGTCCAAGATGAGGGGGTACATGGCTAGACAACATTTTATCTGAAGAAGATTTGGAGGTGTAGGTGGACTGTAAGCTCATTATGAATTGACAGTTTAATGTGGCAGCCATGAAAGTCTGCCATCATCAGCTCCTCAGGAGGGCCATGATGTTCACTATGAAGGAGGTGATAGATGGAACTGCTGTTTTGGGTGCCCTATTTTAGGACAGTTGTTGATGGAGAAAGAGGCTTAGGAGCATTTGGAGAAGGCCACAAGGACAGTGACAGCCTCAATCCAGGCCTTAGAAGGAACAGTTGAAGGAAGTAAGTGGCTAGCCCAGAGAAAAGATGGCTTGTGGAGAACATGAGGGCCATCTTAAGGTGTTTGAAGGGTCATTATGTGGAGAAGGACCTCAGAAGGCCAAGAACAATGGGGGAAGCTGTAAATGGGCAACTTTGGCCTTGGAAAGGCCAAAGAAAAACTTCTGGCAATGAGAACTGTCCCATGGAGGAACAGGCCTCCTCCAGGGGTGGTTAACTTCCCCCTTGTTGGAGGTCTGCAAGCAAAACTGGAGGGCTTCTGTCAGGTGAGTCATAGAGGAAATTCTTGTGTAGGTTTGAGGTAACCCCAGGGCCCTTGAAGGTACCACCCAACTCTGAGATTGGGTGACTTCCTTTACTGCTCTGTTTTGTGGTTGTTACTCCCTTTGTTGCTAACTTGAAGGGAAAGTTGAGCCAACACACAGTTAGGAACAGTGGAGTAGAAAAGGAGTGGGCAGCTTTCAGAAATTTGGTGTACAGCACTACATTTGCTCATCTGGGTCAGAACACTCATAGACACCAAGACTGGTTTGATGAAAATCATGGGGAAATCCAGAAGCTGTTAAATGAAATATGAGAACTCCTCAGAATTTACCAGCAGGATAGTTCATCCGTTCCCATGTGCCAGACCTGATGTATTTCTGAATTTCTGAATCCTCTCTTATCTGGAGTCCCTCACAGCTTTGGTCCCCCACCTACACATTTGATAAGCGTGTCTGTATCCAAGATACTGATTAAGGTGCATATAGTGTGACATGGTGTAAAAAGTATCAGATTTTTACATTCTGGTCCCTGTTCCTCTGTTCACTCCTTTTGTGATCTTTGGCCAACATCATAACCTCTGGGAGCCCAAGTTTCCTCCCCTATAAAATAGAGCGGCTGGATGAGAGGAGTTCTCCTTTCACTTCTTCCTTACTCTCTAGGTCAGCACAGCCAACTGTGCTTGGCAGCACAAGAAGGCAGCATTTAATTCCATCAGAAGTAAAGTACAAGCAAAGCTCAGAGAGATGCAGGATTCCTGGCTCAGTAAGAAGGCAAATGAAATTCAGTTTTATGCTGATAGGAACAGTTCAAAGCACTTTTATGATTCCTTGAAAGCTATTTATGGGCCAAACTACTCAGTGCTGATGGAGCCACATTGATTAGTGATAAGGACATGATCCTAGAGAGTTGGGCTGAACACTTCCATAGTGTTCTCAACAGACCATCATCAATCAATGCTGAGGCCATTGACCATTTACCTCAGGTTGAAGTCAGTCCCTCCTTAGCTGAACTTCCAGCTGAAGAGGAGGTTTTGAGGGCCATTAGGCTCCTTTCATGTGGCAAAACACCTGTTGCTGATTCTATTCCAGCTGAGATTTATAAGGTAGGGGGACCATTGCTCATACGAAAGCTGATTGAAATTTTCCAGGTTATATGGCAAGAGGAGGTTGTTCTCCAGGAATTCAAGGATGTCTCCATTTTCCATCTCTGTAAGGATAAAGGAAATAGATTGTCCTGCGACAATCACAGGGGGATCTCTCTCTTAGTCATTGCTGGAAAGATTCTTGCTAGAGTCTTCCTTAGTAGGCCAATCCTTCACCTGGAAGATGGTCATATACCTGAGAGCCAGTGTGGCTTCAGAAAGGGCCGAGGAACAGTCTATATGGTGTTTGCTGCCCAACAACTCCAGGAGAAATGCCAGGAGCAGAACAGAGGTCTGTACACAACATTTGTAGATCTGACCAAGGCCTTTGACACTGTTAGTCATGGAGAAGGGCCTCAGAAGGCCAAGAACAATGGGGGAAGCTGTAAAGGGGCAACTTTGGCCTTGGAAAGGCCAAAGAAAAACTTCTGGCAATGAGAACTGTCCCATGGGGGAACAGGTCTTATGGAAAGGCTGAGGCTTATGGAAAATTATGTCAAAATTTGGTTGCCCAGAGAAGTTCATTAGCATTGTATGTCAATTTCATGATGTCGTGTTTGCCTGGGTTCTGAACGCTGTTGTGCCTTCCCAATCATCAATGAAGTGAAATAGTGCTTGTTACCATGCTTTTTAGCATGATGTTTTCAGCCATGTTGTCAAATGCTTTCAACGAGGATGAACATGGCATCAAGGTCAACTACCATACTGATGGTAAACTCTTCAATTTGGAAAGGCTACAAGCCAAGACCAAAGTAGAGGGAGTGCTGGTGCATGATTTTCTGTTTGCAGATGATTATGTACTCAGTGCAACCTCTGAAACTGAGATGCAACAAAGTGTGTATCAGTTCTCTGCTGCCTGTGCTAATTTTGGCCTAATAATCAACACCAAGAAAACACAAGTCCTTGGTCAGCCACCACCATACCATCCATATGTGGAACCATCGGTTACAACAAATGGAGAAGTTTTGAATGCTGTGAATAAGTTCACTTACCTTAGTAGTGTTCTTTCTAGGGATGTACACAGTAACAATGAGGTTGACACATGTATTGCCAGAGCTAGCTCAGTGTTTGGGAGGCTCTGAAGAAAAGTTTGGGAGAGAAGAGGTATTAGACTGACTACCAAACTGAAGGGCTACAGAGCCATTTGTTGACCTGATTGTTATATGCCTGTGAAACATGAACAGTAGACCAGCGCTGTGCCAGGAAACCAAATCACTTCCATTTGAACTGTCTTAGGAAGATTCTGAAGGTCACCTGGCAAGATAAGGTACCAGACACTGAGGTCCTTGCTCAAACTAAACTGCCAAGCATTTAAACTATGCTTCAGAGAGCACAACTCCAAAGGGCTGGCCCCATTGTTCAAATGCAAAATGTGTGCTTGCCAAAAAAGTCTTACTTTATGGAGAATTCACATGGAGCAGGTGATTATGTGGTCAGAAGAAACGGTACAAGGCCACTCCCAGGATGTCTCTCAAGAATTTTAGATTTGATTGTGTGACATGGGAGACACTTGCACAGGACTGCCCAGCATGGGTGCTGTGCTCTATGAGCAGAGCAGAATTGAAACAGCACAAAGGAAACATAGGATGTGCCAATTTGGAGTAACTACCCTAAATGTTCACACTGACTGTGCCCAATCTGTGGTAGAGCGTTCCGAGCTCATATTGATCTGATCAGCCACAGTCGTACACGTTGAAACTTCACTTTATCATGGGGATGTCATTTCAGTCCTCTTCAAGAACAAAGGACAACAGCCAACCAACCAACTCCCATTGTTGTGTGTTTTTCACAGGGATCAGTGTCTGTAAAGATTAGGCGTCACAAATAGTCCAGTGCCCTTTATGTTTTTGCTTTTCCCATACTTAAAAAGACATGTATCTTTCAGCAAATATTAGGGAAATAGCCATAGAGTACCCTGCACTTGGCCTCTTCGAAGACCTAGCCTTCCAGTCACCTCCATGTGTGGCCTCAGTGTCACTCTCGATTCTTCACTCCCTCACTGCCTACAACAGTCAGTTGTCATGTCTGTCCATTCATCTCCTCAGCCTCACTCATGTCCAGGTTCTCTGCTCATATGGCCATCACCTTGGTCTGGCCCTCATCTTCTCTCACCTGAACTATCACAGGCCTTGGTATCCCCAGCGCCTAGCCCTGTTCCTGGCACACAGGTCCTTAATAAATGCTCGTTGATTGGTTGTTTGGTCAGGTAATGTGCCCCAGTAACTCTAGCCCTGAATTAATATTAAAGAGATACACAAGGGGATGATGCTTTTTGTTGTTTGTGACTATTATATTTGCTCAGCTCATGGAGCTGAATTCATTTACTAGCCTACAACTACTACTACTACTAATACTAGTACTACATTTAGGAGTCTACTACAAAATATAAGCAAGTCTCCTCCCAAGATACTTGGAGCCTAAAGAGCTTAACACTACTCATATTTGAAGCACTATTGAAATGTGAGATGTTATCATTGTTGTCTCAAATTGTCCAGTAGCTTTGCTTTTCTGTTCTGGTCATTGGTGTGGATCTGCTACCCAAGTTTTTCTAGTAATAAGATGCTCCTGTGTTCCTGGAGGACAGGAACTGTTTCTTTGGTTCCCTTTACTAAGTAGAGAGGGGTCACTGTCAGGGTCATAGTGGTCTTTGTGCTTTCCAGAATCAGAGTAGAAACTGGGCTTGTTAGCTTTCATTGCTTCCACAGAGCATCCAGTTCATAGTTTTTGGCTATGTTCCCCAGCTCTAGTCCTTGCTTAAGCCTTTGGAGGCTTTAGGAGGACTAGTACCTCTGGTGTGAGGGCCTGCCAGTCCTCTTAAGGGATACTTATCTACTTTTGGTGTCCACCTGTCACCCAGTTCTCCCCTATGGCTCCAAGAGGCTGTAGCGTGCACAGTGGCCACACCTTGCTAAAACTGGCTTGGCAGATGCTAACCTATGTTGAAAGCAACCCCTCCAACCCTTTGGTGAGCGAGGAGGATGTCTTCCCCAAGCATATGAAAACTTTCCCTGGCAGAGTGGATGGAGGAGGACAGTTTGTTTCCATGGCCATGAAGGTGACTGAAGCAGGCTCTGGGGAGTACTTAGAGCTTGGTCAGACATCGGACACACCAAGACATAAGGGCATCCACTCGAGTCAGTCGGACTTTTGTCCTGCCATGGACTTCGATGACTCTGAAAGAGAGAGAGGCTGATGACTCTGTGTGCCTCTGCCTCACTTAGTCTAGTTCATAAGCAAGTCAGGACATCACCCCATGACATCATTGGTCCTCTGAAAACGAAGATGAACAACAGTGTTTTCTGTACAGTCTCAAACATCCTTTTCTTCTCGAGAGCTCCAGGGTTTCTTCTGATTTGAAGTTTTAGAAAGTTGGTGTGGCTGAAAGGTAGAAGCTGCTCTGCATCCACAGAAAGGTGATTAATTGTGTTCCCTCCCCTTTCTCTCCCCATGACTCTCGAGTCTCCATCTTCCCACGTCTCCATCTCCCCACGCTGTGCTCCATCCTGCAGTGCAGGGAGCCTGTGCCTGCCAGCCTGCATGTCCTATTTCTCAGGTTTTATAAGTGGTCAGTGAGCTAACTGTGAAGAGAGATCTTGAGCCCACGAAGCCAGAATGCTCACCATTTGGGGCAGGCAGCAAGTAGCCTCAGGCTCGGGACCTCACTTGACCTGAATGTGAATCTGATGAAATGCCAGTGGCCCTAGGACTTTCCAACATAGCTCCCTTCATCAGCTTTCAGTTTGGGAACAGTAACCATTTTCTTTTTTCTTTTTCAATACATTTTTATTTCTCACACCTTATTGATTATCTCCGTAGAGCATCAAAAGTGTCTGGACAAGCTCCTCAACAACTGCCTCCTGAGCTGTACCATGCAGGAGCTGATCGGCTATTACATCACCATGGAAGAGTATTTCATGCGAGAGACTGTCAACAAGGTAATCTATGACACCTTGAGAGACAAGCCTTCTCTTTCTGAGCAGCCAAGGAAGTCAAGGAGCAATGTAACACTTTGTGGTCGTGCTGTGGAAGCAGGCTTGCATGCCAGCTGCCCTGGGACAGCCTTGGAGTTTCTGCCCCCTACAGATGCATGTTCCTTTAGCTTATAGGAAAAAGGCAGACCTGAGGATTTTATTGGTACCAAGAATTCCTGGTGAGGAAATGCAGATCTCCTGCATCTTTAACTTTATAGTTTTATCCAGTTGTCTTTTACATATCACAGATTGTTGGTGCAGGGTATCAGCTTAAATGACTCCCAGGTCCTTGTGTCTGTGAGGGAGAAGGGGAGGAGAGCCTCACTAGTCCTGGCCGGCCCTGAAGGGGGGTGCCACCAAATCCAGCTAGAAGTGAGTAGTAGTCTCCCTGCCTCAGATGTCTTCCCACCTAGTCCATCCTCCAAACAGCTACCGGAGTGATTCCCTTTAAATGTAGATCTGTTCATTTTGACCCCCTAATCAGTGAACTCCCATTGCTTCTAGAAGTGAACTTAGATTCCTCTACTTAGCTTTTTAAGGGCTCCACCTTAAAACTGTAGAGACTGCCTTCTCCACCTTAAATGTGTGTGCGTGTGCATGTGTGTATACACACATACTTGTGTACGTACATGCATGTTGTCTCCCCCAATATGAGTTCCTTAAGAATAGAATCGTTACACAGTAGGCACTGCATATAATAGGTACTTAATAATACATATTGGTTACTTGGTGTTGTTGATAGAAACAGACTTGGTGTTTGTTAAAGCAAATGTGCTTTAAGACCCCAGTTAGTCAAAATCATGTAAAAGTGACTGAAATTGAGAAGGAAAGATGTGGGCCAAGCCCAGGCCAGTGTGTCCAGGCCTGGGTAGCACTTAAGAACCTGAACAAGCCATGAAGAAGGATCATGGTGAGGTGTACTTAGGACCATCCCTAACCACTGGAATTCAGACTCTGTTGGTCCCTAATGAATCCTTTTGCCTTGACCCCTTTGCCTTTTAGGCAGTAGCTCTGGATACATATGAGAAGGGCCAACTGACTTCCAGCATGGTCGATGATGTGTTCTATATCGTCAAAAAGTGTATTGGGCGGGCCTTGTCCAGCTCTAGCATCGACTGCCTCTGTGCCATGATCAACCTCTCCACCACAGAGCTGGAATCAGATTTCAGGTATTGTCAGACTCCTTATGGGGATGCTGTGCTTTTTAGATCATATACTAGGTACATGAGGGGTAGTCTGTGGGTCAGGCAGAGTGTGTGCATCAGCAAGTATTTTGGGGATCCGTAAGCCATAATTTTCAATGTGGATTTTGTTGATATTTACATTCTTGGTTTATTCCTGACCCATTTCTCTTCATTTTTTCCAATGCCTTCGGTACTGGATGGCTCATAAGTAGCCTTGTGTCTTGTGCTACCTCAGCCATCCCTAAGTCAGTGTCATGTGACAGGGCTGGATTGGTTGGGGGAAAGAAGGTGGAAGGATACCCAAAGTGGGGGAGAGGGGGAAACAGTTCTTTCAGGTCAAGAAACAGCCTCAGACCTCAGTTATGAGACCCATTGTTTTAGGAAGTTAGCTAGCAAGTGAGGAAGGGTTTGGAAAAGACCAGTCACTTTTATGGGTCATCCTTGCCATCTCTTCTGTTTTTGGAAAGAGATTGTCATCACTAACTCCTAAAGTACCCATAGAAGTAGGATAAGAACCAGGAACATTTTTTTGCTGTTGAAGGCAGAGGACTCAGGGAAAATTGGGGGGAACAGTGCATCCCTGTTGTATGGCCACAGTGACATGTTAGTACTAACAAGGATGACGCAACTCTGGTCCCACTACAAGAGCAGCGTGGTGGCTGGTCACTGAGCAAGGCCAAGCCCAGGTGGCACTCAGATTGCTGGGAACCGGTGGAGAAGCTGGGCAAACATCTAGGACCTGATGGCTGAGGATCCATTTCAGTTGATCTTATTTTGTTACCTCTCCCCAGAATTGATGTTTTAGAAAGGACATTTGCTTTTACCTTGTCCATTACGGATCAGCAGTTCTGTAATTTAAGAATCAAGCTCACAGAAGACATAGGTTGGCACCAGAAATTGCTGCACCCTCTCCCTGTGGGAGAGAGATCTTGATGTGACCAGGGGCATCAAGAGTGGGAAATGAGGGGTTTGGGGATGAGCCACCTCCCTGCTCTCACTGTATACCCTTTTGCTTGCTAGGGAGGTTCTGTGTAACAAGCTGCGGATGGGTTTCCCTGCCACCACTTTCCAAGACTTCCAGCGAGGGGTGACGAGTGCTGTGAACATCATGCACAGCAGCCTTCAGCAGGGCAAGTTTGATACCAAAGGCATTGAGAGCACAGATGAAGCTAAGCTGTCTTTCCTGGTAGGTGTGCTTCCATGGCTCAGCTGTAGCCAGGCTGTATTCCTTGAGGTTGTTTTGGAGTGGATGAGGTAGAAGGGGAAATAAAGCCAAATGACCCCTAGCAAAGTAAATATTCTTGGGAGAGGTTGAAAGCCAAGACTTTGTTCTTATAAAAATTCTGCAAAATGACATGGAGGAATCTTCCATCTGTTTGGAGAATGAGCTCCCTAAGGCTACATCCCCCACCCCACCCCAAGCTTCTCAAAGTCTTCCTTACCCACAAACATGTCCTCAAATCTCCTGAGCCATGATAGCAGAACCTTTGCTTTGCCAACAGTGTTCAGCTCTACAGTGTTTTCTCTCTGAATGCTTATCCCAGGGCTTCCATCTGAACTCTTTAGGGGGCCTGTCAACAGTCTCAACCTCACTTCTGTTCCACCTGTGCCAAGACTTCTGAGCACATCTATGCCAGAAGAGCCTGGCACAGTCGGCAGTCCTCAAATCCTTTTGGATGCCACAACACTGTTATTTCCTATCAATCAGACTGCCACAGCAGATAGGACCCTCTTAAAACAGTGGCAAAGTGGCATCTTAGCCACATTTGACAAGAAGGAGAAAGACATTTATAAAAAGTATCAGCTGACCTGCAGTTGAAAAAAGAACCAGAATCCTAACTCCTTGCTCAGTTCGCTCATTTTCACTCTGCTTTAGTCACACATAGTATGCTGTGTTCTCTTTCATGTCTTAACTGTGCCTGCCCACATTCGTTTGAGTCTCACTTCCCTGTATCCCAGTGGCTCTGACTCTGCAGAGGCAGAAGTCCGTGTACTGATACCTCCTCATTTCTTACTCGGGGAGCCCACAGTTACTCTTCATCTCTTCAAACCAGGAACAGGACCTCCTTCTCTGACTAGATATTAAGCTGGGATGGCCCATCTGTTAGCATGAAAGAGATGAGCTCCAAATAGGTTTCCTGCAAGTGAGAAGTGTATAGTGTAGCATGCGTGGGCAGAAGCTGGTGTAAGTGTCAGCATCAGGGCCCCATGTCTTTGTATAGAGGCTTAATGAGACAGACACCAGAAGACAAGCTAATGGAGATCAAGGCCATTGGTTTTATTGTGTTAAATGCTTAGTGACAGGTCTCCAGTTATCCTGAAGCAAAATACTTAAAATGTCTTCACTCCACTTCAGCTCTCAATTTTTCTTGTCACCTTGTCTCATTTGACTGTCAAGATGAAATCCCCCAATTGTCCTGACATCATTTATTGTGAGCAAAGTGACAAGCCCAATGAGCTGATAACCCTTAGGAGGGATTCTCACTGCAAAAGAAACTTTGAAATCAATATCATATGAACACAATTCAGTTTCTCCTCCATAGCAAGTTTTTTTAAAAACTTTAATAGCATTGAAAACAGAAATTAATTCACATTTTTTCAGATTATTTGCAGCCGTTTCAGAAAAGTGAATGACTTCAGGAGGTAATTTTTAAAAATTTTATAGTAATAAACTTAGTAACTATCAACAAAAGCAAAACTGTATAAACATATAATTTGTATAAACAAAGGGCAAAATCTCCCCCAAAGCACCTAACTTTAAATAAAGAAGAATCAAAATGGTTACCAAGCACGTAAGATGCTTTGTACGGCCTTCACAGGGCTGTCCAAAATCCACTCCCTCTTTTTTCCTTTCTTTTTCAACTTTTAAAAATGTAACTGTAGTCATTATAAAGATCTACAGTTCTGATTATGCTTCATTTCATGAAGATTTTCTTCCAAATATGAAAATATGTTTCATATTTATTTTCATGACACCATAGTATTCCATTCTGTTCGTATTCTGTAGTTTATTAAGTCTTTCTCCAATTGTTTAGAAAGACTTGCTTTTAGAAATCAAGCAGCTATGAATAGATAGAGCATCTTTCCATTTTTATGTTGTTTGAGGGATTTGAGTCCTAACAGTGGAATTACTGGGTCAAAACTTTGATGAGTTTTGTGACTGTTATTGACAAATTATTCCCCAAAATGTTCTCACCAGTCTGTAGTCCCATCAATAGTCTACTTTTGTCAGATAGCCCTTAATGTCCTAAAAGCATCTTGTGTTTATTTTCCTTCGGTCATCATGACCAAGCAGTCACTGTCCCCTATGAGGTCATAGCCTGCCCCCAGGGCTTCTGGGATCACAGAAAGTGATTCTTCTCCCCTTTCCCCTGCACCAGGCATGAGAATTCATGCAGTCAGAATAGACACAGAAGTCTGCGTCGCCAACATTGGTTTTCATTTTTCACCGGCAGGAATGAAAGGTCCTTTGGGAAAGGCTGGTCACCTGTATTGCTCAGAGATCTGAGATCATCCCTTGAGCTGCCCCAGGCCTGGCTTCTCAAGACTCCCCCATCCAACCATCCTGCTTCAGGCCTTTCACCTCTTCCTTGGACTGTGGCAGTTATCCTGGGCTACTCTTCCCATCTCTATTCCCTTTCTCTCCCCTTATTCCTCATGCCCCCATCCATCCTGTCCAGTCACCAAATTAATTTTCTCAAAGTATCACCCCAGCCTTGTCACTCTGACTCACAAACTTCCAGAGACACCTCAGGGACCATTTTCAAGTCTCCCCACCATCCAGCTACAACCATTATTTCCAGCTTATCTCTCCCTGCTCCCCTGACCATACCCCCATCACATAACTCACCACTGTCCCTTCTGATCATCTCCCTGTATTCATGTTCTTTCTTTTCTGGGGATATTCTGACTTCTCCCTCCATCTCACATAATCTTAGCAATCTTTAAAGGGGAGGGCTCAGCTGGCATCTATTTCTGTGGCCACCCTACCTAGAAGTGATTTCCCCCTCTGAATTCCTCTGGCAGTTTTTGCATCATTTTATCATCTGCAGACTTCCATTTGGGCTTCCCTTGGCTCTCATCTTCAAAATGAGAATTTCTTCCAGATACTGTGGTTAGAATTACTCACACATCCTGTCTCTTCTTTAGATGGTAAGCTTCAGGAGGGCAAGAATGATGTCTTAGTGATTCTTGCAGTCTCTTCTAGATCTCTGTTTAGGTCCTTGTAAATAGTTAGGTACTAATTAGGTCTCAAATGAAGGAATGGAACAACCAAACCCTGACCTAGGGTTGGTGATCTGGAGCTCCTTGACTTGCCCAGCCCATGTTTGCATCCCGGCTAATTTATAAAGAGAGGCGGTGACTGTTACTCCTCAGAAATGGGAGTTCCTTGCCTTTGCTGTTCCACTGGTCATTGCTAGCCTCACAATGGAAACAAAACTTGTTTGCTGACCTTGTCAGATACTCATCCTGATTATTTTACCTTTTTAGCTTTACTCCAGGTGAGGCAAATAATGGGGTTCTCCATACTGTTGTTGTGTTTATCCTTCGTTTTCAAAGGGGACTGTGACGTCAAGATGATGACATGACTTGCAATTGACTTTGATTTGAGTGAGGGAGGGCTGTGCAAGGTCCCCAACCTCACTTTCTTCTCCTGTGACATCTGGATCCAGTGGCTTCATATGCATCAGGACAGCTGGAGATGACCCAGGAGGCATTGTGGGACCCTGGCTCTTTCAGGCATTCTTATCCTTCTTCTGAATCCTAGTTCATCCCCTTAGGGAGGTATCTTCCCTTGCCACTTAAAATTTATCTGGCATTCCCGCAGGGGGCAGTGAGATTTGTGCTGCACTTCCTACGCAACTCTGCTTATCTTTCTTCACTTTCCAGGTGACCTTGAACAATGTAGAAGTCTGTAGTGAGAACATCTCCACTTTGAAGACAACGCTGGAGGTATGTTGGAATCGCCAACTTTCAGTACCTAGTTCTGCTGCATTAGGGACTATGATTTTCTCTGGTATAAAGCAGGCTGCCAGGCACATTGATGAGTAAGATCACTTATTAATGATGGTTGATAATCACACGATCATAAGTTTAGAGCCAAAAAGGGCTTTAGAGATCATTGGGTCCAACCCTTTCATTTGTAAGTGAAGACATTGAAGTGGAGGTCACATAGCTGGTGAATGCTGCAGCCCCGGCACCTTGGCTATCCTGTCATGCTTCTTTTCACCAAACTCTGGGAAAAGCTGGTTAGTAACATTTATTAGCCAACCAAGTGCCATGTCACAGTTGCTTTGTCAAGGATCAGGAAAGGAAAGTCACCCAAATGACCTTCCTGCCCTTGTCCTGAATGGAATAACTTAGTGGTGTCTGGCACAAGGCTAATGGCCAGGGAAGAGCACTGGCAGTGATTCGATTCAGCCATCAGAGCGCAGCAAGCCAAAGTTAGGAGGGTACTGGCTACTGGGATGCCTTGGTGCCCCTGAGAGGTAGCACAGAAAGGGGACTGGGGTGCAGATTTAAAATCAGTCACAAAGCATTTATTAAGTACCTCCTGTGTGCCAGGCACTGGCCTAGGTACTGAGGACACAGACAAAAGTGAAACAGCCCCTGCCCTCAATGTTACCTTATAGTCTTAACAGAGGAAGAAACATAAATGTATACAAGTAGTTTGCAGACTGTACTAACAGGCAGATGGATACGGCTTTGGGGTTCTGACTCAGGTAATGAATCAGCAAAGGAGACTGGAAATGTATGGGCAGATCAGTAGAATGAGGGCCAAGAGAAATCAGTGTTAACATGTCAGATGTGTCCAAAGAAACAAAATGGGGGATAGACCTGTCACCTCCACAGCTCTAAACCCTGGTGAGTACTTTGGAGGGATGAGGCCCCTTCTCAAATGTATCAGTGCGATTTAAAGGATCATTTCATTGTTCCACTTTAGAATTCATCTTCTCTGTTTTAAGAATTCCTGACTTTTCCCTTTTTTCTGTTATCATAGTATTTTGATGATAAACCATTCAGGAAATCATCTAAACTCAGATTTAATAGGTTAGTTAGCCTGGTACCACCAAAGAGGAGAAAATGAAAGAGAATTTCCCTGGTTAGAACTGGAACATCATAGGATCTCCTAAAAGGCTATTAGAAGGCTGGAGGTACAGCAGGGTCCTCAGGGTCATCTAGCCGTACATTAGATCAACACTAGTCTTGTGTTTAGAGTGCCCATTCCCTTCAGCTTCACAGCTGATGACAGAGGCCCAGAGACATGACATGATGTGACTTATCCACATCCCACAGTGGCAGAGGCAGGTCTCCCTTAGGGAGCCAGTGAAGTATAGTGAAAGGACTCTGAATTCAGTTCCTCTCCTCAGACAAGTCCCCTGACTCTCCGAATCTCATCAGAGATAATAATACTCATACTGCCTAACTCACAGAGTTTTTGGGAATATCTGGAAATAAAATGCTTCATCAGTCTGAATTGTTCTTAAGTTGTAAAAGCAGCTCCAAGAACCCCAGGACGGTAGACCTGTCATGCAGCTCTCTAGGATCTCTCCATTACACAGCCAAGACCAGCAGCTTTATGTCCTGCTACTACCACCTGTGAACACTGGGGATACAAATGCAGCTTCTGTTCCTAGGACGTTGGTTTCTACAACCCTGAGATTCACAACATGAGAAATGGAGGCGCTGATGCTAGTGGGAGATTGGGGAGAGGAAAAGGAAAGTCTTTCGAGTCTCATTTCAGTCCCTTCTAACACATTCCATCTACTCCTAGAGCGTCGTGTATGAGAATGCTTGGTGCCATCCTCATTTGTCAGATTGGCATCTCTTTGGCTTCATACTTAAATACGTACTTAAGGTTGTTTCTGTCCCCCAGAGTGACTGTACCAAGCTGTTTAGCCAAGGGATTGGAGGGGAGCAGGCCCAGGCCAAATTTGACAGCTGCCTCTCTGATTTGGCTGCTGTATCCAACAAATTCCGAGATCTCCTACAGGTAAGTGCCTGGACAGGCTTCATCACCCTCCCCACCAGGACCAGCAAGCCTCTTGGTCAGGATTCCATCTGTCGCCTTCAGAAAGCTGTCACTGGCATACCCTCAAACTGCGGTGCCTCCTTGCACACAGCTTAGGAAGGAAGCAGGGGTGGCAGGAGGCGGCATTCACAGTTACTGATGGCTGTCTGCCATGCCTGGACCTCCTTCCTCATCTCCACCTGCTGGCTTCAACTCCCAGCTAGCATTTCCCCTTCTACAATATGCCTTTCCTGATCCCCTTTCACTGTGGTGCCTTCTCTCAGTTTATCCTGTTTGTAGACAGTTGTTTGCATGTTGGCACCCCATCAGACCTAGCTCCTGAAGGCAGGGACTGTTTTCAGCCCCTGTCTCTGTCCCTTGCACTTAGTACTGCACTTGTCACATGGTAAGTAGGTGCTTAATAAATGCTCATTGACTCACTGACTTGACTGTTTTTAATCTAGCTAGCTGGGAACCGCAGTCACTGAACTCACAGGGATCCTTAGGAATAAAGCCCCAGTTGTTGTTTTTAATGAGTTTTGGTGATGCCTTTTATTTTTACATCATGTTTCTGGATTACATTACATTCCTGAATTCCCCACCCTGAAACTGAACCCTCCCTTGTAACAAAAGAGAAAAAGTTAAGTAAAAATAATCCATATGGTGCCAAAATTTTTTTTGAAAAACAGATTTGTATTGATATCTTCTGTTTTTATAGTGCTTAAATGGCCTCCTATGTCCCTGTCCTCCCAGAGAGCAGTCCCTTATAACAAAGAATAAAAAAAAAAATACAGCAAAACTGATCAGTATATTAAAAAAATCTGACATGTGCATCTTCCACACCTGTGGGGTTCCCCCCACCTCTGCATAGGAGTGATGGGAACTGTCTTCTCATATCTCTTCTTTGGGACCAAACTTGTTCTTTATAATTTTGCAATATTCATATTTTATCCTCTTGTCGTGGTGGTTCTTTCTATTTACATTATTGTAATCATATGCATTGTTTTCCTGGCTCTTTACTTCACTTTGTATTGTGTATAATGTGTTCTATTCTGGACACGTTGTGTTGGAGATAACTACTTGGCCAGTTTGAAATGACCATATTGAGTTTGGACATGTGGAGTTTATCAGTTCACATAAGTTTTTCTGTGCTTCTCTGTATTCATCAAGATTGTAGTTTCTTACAGCATTGCAACATTTCAGTTAGCCATTCTCCAATTAATGTGGAATCTGTCTGGCTTGCAGCTCAGCTACTACAGAAAGCACTATAAATATTTTAGTGTTTGTGGAGCCTTTCACTTGGTGACATTTTTGGGAATATGTGCCTAGAAGGGAATCTCTGGCTCAAAAAATGTATTGACATTTTAGCCACTTTATTTTTATAATTCCAAATCACTTTCCAGAATGGTAATACTAATTCTCCAGTCCACTAACTGCATTAGTGTGTCTGTATCTCCACAACCCCTTCAACGTTAACTGTTCCCATCTGTTGTCATCTTTGCCCATTTACTGGGTGACAGGTGAAACTTGAGGGTTACTTTGATTTGTATTTCTCTTATTAGTAATTTTGAGGATTCTTTCATATCATTCTTAACTTTACAATTCTTTTTTTTTTGAGAATTGTGACCATTTCCTTTCTTTTCTAGATGCATTAATTTTGTTTGTGCAAAAACTTTTTTAATATCATGTCATCAAAATTATTTTATCTTTCGTAATTGCTTCTATCCATCGTTTAGCTAAGAATGCATCTCATACCAGACCTTTGAAAAGTACAATTTGCTTCTTTTCCAAATTTTTTATCCTACTGAAAGATCTCTAATATTTAGGTTGTATATCGATTTTAAATTTGTTGTGGAGTGTGTTGTAAGATGTCCCTCTGGCCTGCTCATCATTCTTTTCTTTGGTGGGGCAGGAGTATTGCAGCTTACCAGCAGCACCAAAGGCACATGGACAGACAGCTCAGAAATGCCTACAAGAAATCAGAATGTTTGCCTTTAGAAGTAAAGTGTTTCACATCATCAAACATCCAGAAGTCTACAATGTCTGTAAAAAGGTTTATCCAAACTTGTTTAGATCACAACTGGGCTTGGAAATCCAACAAGCTTTTTGTGGTCCCATTCATCATCATTGCAGATTCAGTGGGAGAGCCAGGCTGTCAGCCCACAGGAGAGCAGGGAGTGGGGGGAGTGGAGGGGACCTGGCAACCATCACTTGTCAGATGCATTTCATCCTGCCTTGTCCTTGGTGCAGGAAGGCCTGACAGAACTGAACAGCACTGCCATCAAGCCACAGGTGAAGCCCTGGATCAACATCTTCCTCTCTGTCTCCCACAACATTGAGGAGGTAATTCTGTACTGAGGACTTGGCCATGATGAGCATGGTGATGAGAATAGAAATAGCTAATTTAGACAGTGCTTGAAGCTTTACAAAACGCTTTGCAAATATTATCCTCACACCTAGGAAGGGAGATGCAGTTATTATCCCCATTTTACAGATGAGGAAACTGAGGCAGACAGCAGTTAAGCAGTTTGCCCAGAGTCATCAAATAGTAAGTTTCTGTAGCAGAAATTAAATTCACATCATCTTGACTTCAGGTTCAGTTTGTGACCACCTAGGGACATCCCTGCGATCCCTTCTCCACAGGATTCAATACTGTGACTAGACTGGAGAGTATTGGAGCTGTCACCTAGTAGGACCCTGCTTTGATTGCCTCTTCTTCTCACATCCCCCATCACTCGTTAGGAAGCAAGGTGCCTCCTCTGCATATAGATTGCCCTTATGGAGATTTTAATTAGGAGGGTATGTCCAAGGGGAATTCTGCAGCTTCTGAGTCTTAATGGATTGAACCTTCTAATTGCCTTGACTTATCCCCTTGTTTATAAAAAGCTTTTGCTTTTCTCTTGACCTCTTCCTGACTTACAGACACCTGGTCCAGTATTTTCACTCCTAAAACACACATTACATGGAAGGAATAAAAGCACTTGGAGCCCCAGCACATTATGTGGCCAAGTGCTCATGAGCTCCTTCCATAGCAGGAGCAGAAGCCAAGTTCAAAGTCATCCTACAGGGATGAGTTGTTTCTCGACTGTTACGTTATTGGGACATTACAGTCTTCCCATCAGTTAGGGAGCTCAGACTCTTTTTCAGCAGCATGAGTCAGGGCAGCAGGGGAAGATGTTGGAGAGCCCCCAAAGGGACGTCTATCCAGGGGAGCAGAGACTTCATTGTGTCCTGTGAACTGGAGGCAGAAAAAGCACTGAGCTTTGTTTTCCTTCCCAACATCAGGAAGAATTCAACGATTATGAAGCAAATGACCCGTGGGTGCAACAGTTCATCCTTAACCTCGAGCAGCAAATGGCTGAGTTCAAGGTGAGCATTGTGGGCCTCAGAATTTTAGAGCTGTTCCCTGCAGTGCTGGCTGGCAGGGCAGCCTTTGTCTGCAGGCCTGGGGCCCTAAGCTGATGTTCATCCTCTGCACAGGCCGGGCTCTCCCCTGTCATCTACGACAGCCTCACCAGCCTCATGACCAGCCTCGTCGCGATGGAACTGGAGAAAGTGGTGCTGAAATCCACCTTCAACAGGGTAAGGCGTGTGAGGATGTGGTCCTAAGAATCCTATGCACCTGCCTCCCTCTCACCCTCCCCAGGGAGCGGGGTGCTATGTGGCCCATGGAACTTCTGCCACCGCTCATGGAAGCTTGCTTTTCTGTTTTCTTTAGACTTCTTTGCCTAACCTTCCAAGCTGACACCTGCTCAACTTTCTGCCCTTCTCCCCTCTCAACTTCCCTCCTACTTTCTGCCTCAACCAGACCATTCTACTTTGTCCTTCACACATGAATCCTCTCCTCCTTCGATGGCTTTGCTCCCCCTGCTACTACCTGGAATGCCCTTCTTCCTTTTCTCCCTGCTTAATTCCTACCCACCCTTTACAACCCTGCTCAAAAACACCTCCTCCAGAAAATTGGGCCTAATTCCTCTGGTTCCTAAACAGTGACCCTCCTGGATCTCACACAGCAAGTTGTTTGGCATATTGTTTACTCTAACTGTCTCTGCTGGGCTGTGATCCATGAGGGGAGGGGCTGTCTCTACACTGGAGCCCGCTGCCACCCCAGCACCCTGCGTTGCTCCTACATTTACCGGATGAAATGAGCAGACAGATGTACGGAGGTCTAGGCCTCCAATTTGAAGGGTCTCCCTGGGCTTTCATCTCTTGCAGCTGGGTGGCCTGCAGTTCGACAAGGAGCTGAGGTCCCTTGTCGCCTACCTCACCACAGTGACCACCTGGACCATCCGAGACAAGTTTGCCAGGCTTTCCCAGATGGCAACCATCCTCAATCTGGAACGGGTGAGTGGAGGCTTTGGGACTGGCAAGAGCTCCTCTAGCTTGCCAGGGAAGGTTGGCTTGGGAAGGGTCAAGCTTCAGGAGACTGCCACCCAGGGGACAGAGAGGACCTAGAGCCATCCCATGTGGCACATCCCACTACCCCTCGAACAAGAACCATGGGGCTTTCCCCTTGGTAGCGATGACTGTCTGTGGGAATGTTCCTTCTCCTTGCTGACTTACTTCTCTGGCCTTCCACTCCAGGTGACAGAAATCCTGGATTACTGGGGTGCCAATTCAGGCCCACTCACGTGGCGCTTGACTCCTGCTGAGGTGCGCCAGGTGTTGGCCCTACGCATTGATTTCCGCAGTGAAGACATTAAGAGGCTTCGCTTGTAGCTGGAAGGACAAGACCATCCAATTCCATGTGTTTTGGGGGGGTGTCTTAGTAGTGAAGGCCCAGAGAGCTGTCAGCCTGAAAATTCCTAGGATTTGCCGCAGTCCAGGCAGGCCTCAGGCAGGCCGTCTCTTTGTCATAGCAGTAATGTCTGAGGGTCCAGTCTGTTCCTTTCTAGAAACAGGTAAATGAGCCACCATGGATATCTCTCTGCCTTCCAAGTTTGACTACACCCACGAAGGACCCTACCCCCTATATACATTCCCTGCAGAGGAGAACAAAGCCAAATCTTAGGCCAGAAGTATGGTCGTGACCAGAATGTAGAACTTGGGCCATTCTTCTGCTTTAGGTGAGAACAGCCACTAGCCTTCAGACACTACAGAAAACAGTTCCATTTCCCTCAAGGCTGGGCCAATAGTCTCCTCTTAGGGGACTTTTGGGGCAGCTGGAGAACAGTGGAGGAAATGATGAATGTTCCATTATCTTTAGGGATCACATTAAATAAAGACTGAGACTTGAAAGCTGCTAGGTGTCTAGTTTCAGAGAAGGGCCAAGGGAAGGATCAAAGAAGTGTATGAGGGCAGAGGGTTCCAGCTCCCCTCAGGACAGATAGCAGCATGTGGGGACTGCTGAAACCCCATATTCCTCACCCACCCCAGCAGGAGTGTCCTCTGCCACAGCTCACTGAGAGCCAGATCAGTCCCTCCTCAGTGTCCCACAATGCAACGGGGAAATGGCAAAAAGCTTCCTAGGACCACCTAAAGAATGACGGGTTTATTGCCACTAAAAATCATAACCGGAAGGGCCTGGTTCTGGCAGCAGCTTGTGCAGGGCTTCTCTGTGTCCCCTTTAGAGCACATGACTCAACATTCCTTTGTTAAAACCTGAATTTGCAATGACTTTGTACAGCATCCTCTCTAGCTCCAAGCCCTCCGCTAGAGAGTTGGGTGTGCAGCTGGCATGAAGTGAGTCAGCCTTGTGGAAGCCCCAACCTCCCTGTCCCCAAAATGATCACACCTCTGCTCCCTGCTCCTTCACCTGTTGGGAAGGTTGCTACTACACTAGTAGTTCTGAGAAACCTGGCTTCCTTTAGTTTACCTTGCAGGGAAGGGAAATAAACTCCCTCATATGCTTTCTACAATTGGGCTAAAGTGTGCAGAAAATTAGAATTATATCCTAGAGGGGCACTGGAGAAGAAGGAAAAGAAAAGACCGAGATTCACAGGGCCACCAAGTGTGGGAAGTCAGGTGCATGAGGGGATGATTGGTTGGATTTTTGGGTAGGGAGGGGGTGACTAGGCCAAACTGCTGTCAGCAAGCAGTGATCCTGTATGGCCTGGGGACCTCAGTTTCATCTTCAGAATGAGAAGATTGGGCTAGATGAGCATAAAATTTCTTTAAATACTTGATCCATTTTTGCCAGAGAAGCACCAAAGGACAGTGGGCCTAGTGGTTCTAAAGTCCAACAAAACCCTAAGTTTTGGGTCCTCATAAATGTCAGTTAACCCAGTCTGTAGAAATGAGTTGTGACAGAATTAGCAGCATAACCTTGACGAGGGATGGCCTGTTCCCATTGAGAGGGGATTCCTCCTCTCACATCAGCAGCACAGTGGGGTTGGAGACCAGCTCATGCTCATTGGCGAGCAAGGTGGGAGCTGTTGGGGCTCTGAACCCTAGGCCACCATACCGGGAGAAAGAGATGAGTAAGGCCCTTCAGTCTCGGGTCTGGCTGAGACCAAGACCACGCTGATGTCTGCTGGGATGGGGAAATCCCAAACATTTTGTCAGCTCTGGATCCAGGAGACCCTTCCTCAAAGAATGGGCATGCTTGCTGTCTCAAGTCCCAATGATTTCTTGCTCTGGCCACCAGAGAGAAACAAAATTGAATGGTATTTGCCTTTTCCTATGAAGGAAAGCAAAGAAGCCAAGTCTTACTCAGCACAAAGTTCCAGCTCTGCCCTTTCTGGCATTACAGCCGAGCCTCACTGGAACAGGACCTGGGAGTCTAGGATCTGTTAGGCAGAAGCGTCATGGATCAACAGCTGCAGTCTCAAGCCCTGGGTGTCCACCTCCACCAAGTGGATGCTGTACTTCTCCAAGCCCTAGGAGGGAAACGAAGCGTTTGAAAGACTCTAGGAGATGGAGAGGTCCCAAAGAAGCCTGGGGGGTTGGCCCCGCAGAAAAAGTAGTTCCCACCATTCAAGTAGGTGACTCGGAGCCTCAAACCCCATTTAAGCCCATGAGCCTTGTTCATTCCCACTCTCCATTCCCCACGCATACTCTGAACCAGTGGGTACCTCTGTCTCAGCCAGCACTCTCTCGAGGACCTCTTTCTGCCGGGGCTCTTTAGTCAACAGATAGAGGAAGCCACCACCACCAGCCCCTGCCAGGCTCTGGCCGTACACATAGGGCTTGAGGGCATCCATCATGCGCCTCACAGCCTGGGGTTCACAGCCAGGAGCCATGCACTTCTTCTGTTCCCAGTACCGAGTCAGACACTGGCCCAGACGAGGGAGGCTCCCTGCAATGACAGAGCACAGGCAGCCCTGGGCATTCTCAGAACTGTCTGCTTCTCAGCTTCGGAGGTCAAGTTTGCTGAGCAGGAAGCAGTCCCCAGGGCCAACAAGAGTTGTGAGGCCCAGAATCTCTTCTGAGTCCTCTACTGCCACCTCCCCTCTCTAGGGCAGGGCAGCCAGGCCCATGGTTCCTGGGGTCAGCCTCTAAAAAAGCATGTGGGACAGGTCAGGCACAGGGAAGGGCCTAGAATAGACCAGCATGGATCGGGTCAAGCCAGAGCACAGCTACAAGTACACCCAGAGATCTATGCAGTCCTGCTTCTCTCAGCTCCCCCTGTCCCCACTTTGGGTGGCTGGCACCAGATGGTAAGCTCAGCATTGCTCTATCACTCTGTAGGAGAAATGTGAGTGACAATGATGGCAGCTAACATGTATCTCCCCTGGAAGTCCTGAATCCCAAGTCCCACTGAAGTCTGTCTAGTCACTGAGGTTAAGGTTGTTGGGTTCCTCTCCTTCCCCCACCCCAGAGACTAGCAGATCAGATGCCTGATGGACAGCTCCCTTGACCTTCCCTCTTCCTCAGAGGACTTACCTTGACTGAAGGCCTGAGCACATTCCTCAGCATTACTCATCAAAGCTTGGGCATTGTCCACTACAGCAGGCAGCCGGGCATACCAGTTCCTCAGTACATCCTACAGTTGGTGATGGGGGCAAAAAAGGAAAAGGAATGAAAATGCTTAGGGGTGGACACAGGTCCTAAATGAGGCCTCACCTCCCAACATCTGTCCTCAATCCATGTAGTGGGTCAGGGAGACGCTGACCTAGAGGAAGAGCTTACCTGGAGCAAGTTTCGTGCCAAGCGGGTCTTGCCTGTGTACACGAGGAGTAGGTGCTCATTTAGGGTCTGTATGAAGTCGGCAGGCACTGAAATCTCTTCCACCTCCACCTTCAATGGCAGCTCGGGCCTCGAACGTCCTATCTTTATGCCTGGAACAAGGCCGCCCACCTGGTCTTGCCAGCCACCACCTGCAAGTCCCAAGGCCCTGTCGCTGGTAAAATATTTTTTGCCATACCTCCCAAGCCCCTTCTTTGACTCCACACTCTCATCCTCTGACTCATTCAAAAAATTTGAAGTGCATAATGTGTGCCACTCACTAGGGATATTAGTTAGTAAGAAATGCTAGAGAATTATATCTGGCATAACTTCACCTGTATAACTGATGTCATATTGCTTGCCTTCTCAATAGGTGAGGGAGAAGCAGGAGACAGAATTTGGAACTCAAAATTTTGTAATGTGTAATTGGGAAATAGTTAATGAAATATAGATTTTTTTCTTTTTTTAATTTATTTAACTTTTTACATATATTTTCACAAAATTTTGGGTTCCAAATTTTCTCCCCATTGTCCCCTCCCCCACCCCAATACACCGAGCAATCTAATTTTCCCTATCACCAATCTGCCCTCTCTTCAATCTTCCCTCCCTTCTCTTGTCCCCATCTTCTCCTTTGTCCTGTAGGGCCAGATGACTTTCTATTCCCCATTGACTGTATTTCTTGTTTCCTAGTAGCAACAACAATAATACTCGACAGTTGTTCCTAAAACTTTGAGTTCCAAATTCTCCCCATCCCTCCCTCCCCACCCATTCCCTTTGGGAAGGCAGGCAATTCAATATAGGCCATATCTGTGTAGTTTTGCAAATGACTTCCATGATAGTCGTGTTGTGTAAGACTAACTGAATTACCCTCCATCCTATCCTGCCCCCCATTGTTTCTCTTCTGTCTTTTGATCCTGTCCCTCTCCAAGAGTGTTGACTTCAAATTGCTCCCTCCTCCCATTGCCCTCCCTTCCATCATCCCCCCACCCTGCTTATCTCCTTCTCCCCCACTTTCCTGTATTGTAAGATAGGTTTTCATACCAAAATGAGTGTGCATAGATTTTTTTTTTAGCCTATATATATATATATATATATATACATAAATATATATATTTATACACATACATACACAAACATATAAAGCAAGATATGTACAAGACAAATAGGACATAATTAAAAGACAGAAAGCAAACTATCCTCTCACTTCAGGGCTTTGAATCTAGAGTAACAAAAGAGCAAAGAGTCAAAAGACACCAAAGTCTGAACTCTGCCACTTAAAAATTGTGCTCCTCTATTCAGATCCCTTAACCTTGCTGAGTCTCAGAACTCTGTAAATGATAAAACTCTATAAACAGATGAGGTTTATATGATCATTATAATTATAACTTACCAGGATCAGCTGTATCCAGCCCAGGAATATATCTTTGATGAATGAGTTAATGAATGAATGAATGAATGAAGAGTCCCTTCATTCAACCCCCAAGTAGAGGAGGTGAAATTTCCCACTTCTGATCATGGGTATGGGCACAGGGGCTCAGGGAAAACTCAGGAGCAGAGAAGGTCTTCCCCCTCCCCAAAAGAACCCAAGAAACTGATAGCAAAGCCATGCCAAGCACCCAAGGAGGCTACAACTGAGTTTCCAAATGTCTTCAGCCCCTCAACATCCCCAAGAAATGGCTAGAAGAGCTGAAAAGGACCAGAGACATGGTGGGCATTAGGTATGAAGAGAGATGGAAATGCCATGCAAATCATGTTCATATTATGAGATGAAGGTCCCCCCAAACCAAGTCATGGATGATAATGCAAGCTCCTTGGGGGAAGGGCTATTTCTTTTTTGTTTTTGATTCCCAACACACTAGGACAGTGTCTGCATATAGTAGGCACCTAATAAGTGCTGGCTGATGTTTTTTGGCCCTTGGAAAAATTCTGGATAAGCCCCATTTACAAGGGCTGAGGCCCTGACCCCACTCCTTTCTTGAGCTCCCTTACCCCCAAAGTTCAACCTCTCTCCTTCCTTTTCCCCGTCATACCAGTGGTAAGCATCTGCTCCAGATGTAGCACAGCGTGGATCAAAGCTTGAGTGCCCACTGTTCTACCCGCTGTCCGATACAAGGCTGCCAAGGCTGCCCCTGCCAAGATGCTGCTTGTGCCTGTGGTGGTAGGAGAAATTGGCATCTGCTTTAGCACCTTACAGGGCTGGGAAGGGACTGGCAGAAAGAGACAGAAGACCAGGGCCATGGTCAAGAGTCTGGGGTAGAAGGGTGGACAGAATAGGGCTGGAGCCCAGACCGAGGGCAGCACGGCTAACTGAGGGGCCACTCACCCAAGCCAGAGCCATGAGGCAGGTCAGACCATGTGTGCAGCTCAAAGCCACCCCCAAATCCATGGTGGAGCTGAGTCTGCAGGGACTCTGGGGACCGAAGCTGCGCAATCTCAGCACAGATGAAAGCTGCCTTCAGCAGAGCCCCTGCAAGGAAATAGGAGGAGGAGAAGAGAACTAAACCCTACCCCAAGCCAAACTGAGACGCCCAACTCAATCCAGCACGCGTTTTTTTCTTAAATTGACCTTGTTTCTTACAGCACCACAGCACCATCCCACGTATCCCTCTCCTTCCCCAAGAGCTAGCCCATATGATAAACAGAATTTTTTAGAGGAAAACAGTATCAGTGTAAGTGATGGGTACATCGAGAGTCTAAACGCATGTACCAACTTGCCAGCGCCCATTTCTGAAGTACCACTTTACAAGTATCCTCACCCTTACAAACAACCCTCACTGGAAGCTCTCAGCCCCCACAAGCTTTCAGCTTCTAGCTCGCTCTTTCTTAGCCAAATCCCTAGAACAAGCTGTCTATACACCTTCCTTCCATTGCTTCTCCTCTTATTCTCTTCTAAGCCCTTTGAAACCTGCCTTCCTTCCTCATTACTCAACTATTATTCAAATGGTTCTCTCCAAAGTGACCAATGGAAGTGGAACCCAGATGGGGGAAGAAAGGCAGGAGGGTGCCTAAGCTCTCCCTCGGTCCCCTCAAAGTGACCAATGATATCTTCGTTGTCAAGTCTGATAGTGTCTTCTCAGTTCTCATTCTTCTCTACACCATCTGACGGTCAGCCATCCTCTCCTCGGGTTTTCATGAGACTGCCTCCTTTGATGGATCCCCCAACCCCCTACCCTGAGCCCCTCTCCTCTCCTCACTCTACACTCTCGATCTGGCCATCTCATAGGCTCCCATGTTTCAATTACCAGCTCTATTCAGATGACTCTCAGGTATATCCAGACCTAGGCTCTCCCCTGAGCTCCAGTACCAGGCATCGCCAGTGGACAAAGTGAATGTCCCACAGGTACCTCAAAATCAACCTCTCCAAAACTGAACTCACTCCCTTTCCTGCCTTACTCTTCCTTGTTTGCTGACCAGGCAACTGAGTACATTAGTTCCATGAATGCTACAGTTAACTAGCTCTCTTAAAGTTTCTCATACACAGCACTCCATCCTCCATCTCCATGCCTTTGCACTGGCCGTACCCCTGTGTGGAATGAACTCTATCCTATCTCTGCTTTTTGGAAGCCCTGGTTTCCTTTGAGACAGCACAAATGCTAATGTTGTATGACTGACTTCCTCTTTAAGACCATCCCTCTGCCCTCTATATACCTATAAGGGCACATGGTGTCTCCCTCATTAGGATGAAGCTCTTGAAAATAAGGAGGTTTTGCTTCCCCAGTATCTGGTATGTCTGCAATACAGCAGATGCTTAATGAATGCTTGTTGATTAATCCAGTGATCTACACTGGTTAATAAGAGGAAAGGAAAGGGGAGGAAAAGAAATAAGCATTAATTAAGAACCTACTGTGCATCAGTCACTATCCTAAGTGTTTGCAAATATGTCAATTTGTCCTCACAGGAACTCTGGAAGGCAAGTGATATTATGACCCCCATTTTACAAATGGACGACTGAGGCAGGCAAAGGTGACCTTATGACCATGGCCAAGGTCACAGAGCTAGTAAGTGTGTGAAGCTGGATTTGAAGTAAGGTTTTCCAGACTCTAGGTTCAGAGAACCATAAGATCAGGAGCCTGGAAGGGACCTCAGAGATCATCTAGTCTGATTTTATAGAGGATAGCGCTAAGGTGAAGGAGGTGACCTAGGTCCTGTCTCTGTACACACTGTGGGGAGCTGGCTGGGAACAGAAGTTCTCACCTGGTGCGTGAGGCTGACAATAATCCTGCAGATCCTCCAGGTTCTGGCACACAAGCTCGGTAAACACTGCACCTGAATGGGCCTCCATTGACAGCCGCAGCTCGGGCCGAGCGATCCGACGTGCCCTCGCCCCAATGGGCCTCCGCCCATCCACTAGGATGGCCAGGTCCACCACAGCTCCTCCATACTCATAGGTGATGGGTGGAGTATCACTCCAGCCACCTGCAATGGAGGATCCTTGAACTCACTGAGGCCCAGGGATCCAACCACCCTGGGTGGGGCAAAGGGAGAAGCTTCCCCTGGGGCACAGGATATAGTACTGACCGGAGAAGTCCACCCGGGCTGGGCATTCCACCACCACCCATTGCCCAAGAGGTGGGGGTTCAACTGGCTCCGTGGTGACAAAGCGACAGGCAGACATCACTGCCTGGCGGATAAGGATCTGCTCGGCTCCTTCATAATGCCGAGCAGCTCTCACTAGCAGGGCCGGCCTAGAAACACCATATGGGAGGAAAAGATCAGAGAATCTTTGAGCCATAAGAGACCTCAGAGGCAATCTAGCATCATCCTTCTTCCCATTATACAGCTAAGGATGTCACCGGCCCAGGGGCAGGCCTAGTCCTAAGATACTTTGGGTTCTACTCTCCACCTTTTTCTTCCCTTATGGTAGGAGGTTTGATAAAGTAAGAAAAAAAAAACAACTGGACCACATCATTTGGGAAATGATAAGCAAATGTAATGGAAGACTATGGTACTACTAAGAAATGATGAAAGAGATGGTTTCAGAGAAACCTGGGAAGACTTGTATGAATAGATGCAAAGCAAAGTGAGCTGAACCAAGGAACAAGAACACTGGAAAGATAAATAGCTTGGTGAGGTTTAAGAAGTCTGTTCAATGTAGTGACCGGCCACAACTCTGGAGCGCAAAGCTTAAAACAAGCTACCCACCTTCTGGTACAGAGGGAATGGGTTCAGCATTCACAATGTTTTTTGGATGTGGTTCGTGAAAAAATTTGTTTTGCTTGACTGCAAATAATTGTTACCAAGGTTCTTTTTTTTTTTAGTGGGGTAGAGAGATGGGAGAGAAAGAAAATATTTTACTTAATTAGAAAAAAACCTAAACAAAAAAATGGGCTGGACTAGAAAGTAAGTGACCTGGGCTCTATTCTGGACTATATGCCCTGCTAGCTGAGTGACTAGGTAAGTTCATTGACAGGTCAGAGCTTTGAAAAATGGAAAATGAAAGATGGAATGGGGATGGATAAATGGAGAGAAAGAGACGAGGAAGGATAGAGTGATCAATCAATCAAGAGATAGATGACAGAGAGATAGAGCAAAGAGGGAGAGAGAAAGATAGAAGACAAGATAGAAATAGGATAGAGGGAAATAGATGATAGAGGAGAGACAGATAATAGATGATAGAAACAGAGCAGAACAGACAGACTGATTAGATGGATAGACAGACAGACAGATTAGATAGGTAGATAGATTAAATGGGTAGACAGACAGACAGATGACTCTGTGCTAAGTGCTGGAGATAAAAAGAAAAAACAAATAAGACAGTTTCTGCCCTCAAGGAGCTTATATTCTAATGGAGAAACAATTATCAGCATTGTAAACATTGTTATTGCTCATCACTCATTACTCCATCCCCATGGGTAGCTCGGCCCTCCCTATCCCTACCATTACCCCAAGTTCACCTGCCCAGCCACTTAGTCCTTTCACGGGCAAGCTCTTCCACGCCCCTAGCCACGTCCCCTCTCTCCAGGTACCGGAAGGCCAGGGCCCACTCCTGGTTGGCTGCTGGTCCACTTCGAAGACCCCCATGGCCCCCAGCCATGCAACCCAGTACGTCAGCTATGCAGGCCAAGGCCCGGGCTGCCACACCAGGATCTTCAGACTGAGATGCAACTGCCAGAGGAAGCAAGAGTTGGGGGAGGGCCAACAGGACCCCATCACTCCCAGATGGACAACCAACAGGCAGAACACAAGAGCCCATAACAACAGGCAGAAACCAAAAAAGTTACTTTCCTCCTGCTCCCACCAGAGGCAGATGGAGTCAGGGTCTATGCACAGGATTTCAAGAGAACTGCAATACTGCCCCCAAAGTATCACCTCTACCTGCTAGAAATTCCCATCATTGTAGTAGCTAGGGACAAGTGTTTCTAGAAGGCACCAGTTAAAATACACAAATGCAAAAATAAATAAAATTGGAATTTAATTTTAAAACTAGAAAAGAAAACAAAATAAAACATGTATCTGTTCCCTAAAATCAAGTAGTCAAGGCAGGTGGGTGGTGCAGTGGATAGTGCAGCGAACCTGGATTCAAGAGGACCTGAGTTCAAATATGGCCTTAGACATTTGACACTTGACTGCCTTGCAACAAAATGAAATAAAATTGACAAACATTTATTTATTAAACAACTATGTGCCAGTCACTGGGGATTTTCAGCACTGGGAATTTACAAAGACAAAGTATGAAACTGTCCCTGTGCTCTAGAAGGCCACGTTTCCCACTCTATTAGTCTACGTATGAATCAGTCCATCAGACTGACTGCTTAAGGCAGGGACAAGCAGGGTTCAAGAGAGTAAGGAGGACAGATAAGCCTCAGGATGAATCCCAGGGATCCAGGGAAGGGAATCTTAACCCTTGTTGTGTCATGGACCCACTGAGCAGCCTGGTAAATGAGAAAGGCATGACTCCCTTTTCAGAATAAGGCATAACATAAAATACAGAGGATGTTAATAAGCTGCTGAGTGGTTCAATGAACAGAGTGCTGAACTTGGAGTCTGAAGGACCAGAGTTCAAATCTGGCCTCACACACTTACTAGCTATATAACCTGGGCAAATCATTTAACCTCTGTTCACCTCAGTTTCCTCATCTGTAAAATGGGGCTATCAGTAGCCCCTACTTCCCAGGGTTGTCCTGAGGTTCAAATGAAATATTTGTAAGGCACTTCACAAATCTTAAAGTTCTACAAAGATGCAACAATTATACTGAAACACAGATATCAAAATATAGAAATTTTTAAAAGGTCACAAACCCGAGGACCAGGGAGATAGAGCCTTGGAAAGTGGATGTCTGGTAACTTCAGCTCTTACTTCTCCATGGGGTCAGTGGCCCACACCCAGCAAACAGGGCAGAGACTTCAAGGCTACTCCCCTCCCCCAGAATCTCTGCTGCTCTTTGCCCCTGAGGCACATGCCTCTCAGGAAACAACCTGCGTTGAGTCATTCAGGTGGTGGAGGGAACCTGACAGAGAGAGAAGGGGCTTCCCCAGGGGAGCAGAGACCCCCCTCAGCTGAATGATGCTCTCCTACCTCCCTTCCCCCTCCTCCTTATCCTATCCCATCCTGTGTTTCATTCCAAGGGAATCCTGATTCTCCTTCCTCCTCCTCTACTTATCAGGTATTCATGGAGAAGCTTTAAAATGTTCTTACCCCTCCCAGAAATAGTCAGGTTTTAATGGACGACTCTAGAAAAGCTTGAAGCACAGGAGGAATAACTTTCCAATGATAAGATTTTGGGCACTGTGACAGGTGAGGGGGAAGATCTATTTAGGATGAAAGACCCCTTTTTAGTATGCTAAGAATACATGCGTACAGCCTCAGATGTCCCGAGCTGCTTGTGCAAACACCCAGCTAGAAGCCTTCTCCTTCCTTGGCAGCCTCATCCAGGACAAGAAATTGTCAGGGAGTGGTTTTGCATGAAGGCAAAAGAGTGTGTGCCCAGGAGCCCGGGAGAAGGAGGGAGAAAAAGATACATCCAGACCAGGGTCTTAATGTTTGATCATCTTAAGACTTCATTGACAATCTGATGAAATTTATGAAGGCCTTCTCAGAATAATGTTTCCAAATGCATGAAATAAAATACATAGAATTACCAAGGAAACCAACTACTTTTGGTAATATAGATATACTTTTTCCCCATCCAAGTTCACCATGGTCCCCAGCCCTGGATATCTCCCACTGACTCCAAGTTGAGAAGGGGAAGGAATAGCTGGGGTCTGAGCTCCCATCAGCCCTATCTACTGGAGTGGTCTCCCAGGGGATGGTCATTTTCCCTGGCTGTCCAGCATGCCTGGAAGCCTCTCCCATCTATTTCCACCTCCTGACTTTCTTTAAATCTCAGCTAAAAGTTCACCTTCTACTGGCAGCCTTTCCCAATCCCTGTAAGGCTAGTGACTTCCTTCTGTTGATTATTTCTAATTTTTCCTGTTTATATTGGGTTTGTACATGGTTGCTTGCATGTCATCTCTCCCATTAAACTGTGAGCTCCCTGAGGGCAGACACCTTCTGCCTTTCTTTGTATCCCCAGCACTTAGCCTAGTGCCTGGCACATAGTAGGTGATTAATAAATGTTTGCAGATGGCCAGATTAGCCCACCCTATGGAGGGAATCTAATGATGGGGGACAGGAAATTCTTACTCACCCTGGTCCAGCGTGGTCAGCAGCAGCCCATGGCACCCCTCATAGGTGGCAGCCCTGATCAGTGGCAGCAGACTCTGGTCCTGACGCCCCTTCAGCACACGCCGCACCTTCCCTTGGGCCTGCTGGAAAAAGAGGGTTCGGCGAGAAGCCAGCGCAGCAGTCTGGTCCAAGTGGAGCTGAAGCTGCTTCCAGGACATGCGCCAGGCAGCTCTCCAGACCCGGAGGGAGTCTCCGCCTCTGGAGCCCAGTAGCCACAGCACATCTTGGGGACTTGGGGATCGGGAGGCGAAGAAGACTGGGAAAAGCTGAGCAGTGAGAAGGCAGCGCTCTGCTGGGGGGGTGTCCATGTCCCATAGGTCACCATCCCTAATGCAGGGCAAAGATGAGAAATAGAGTCATGAGAAGGTGAGAGAGTTCATTCCCTCTACCAGGCCCAGGGTGACTGGGGCAAGCTGGAAGGTCCTTGGGATAGACGGTCAACAGGAGGACCTTATTCCATTTGATGGGATGTCACTAGGGGTACAGGGTCACAGGCTTAGGTGCCAGCTCACCTTGGCAGAGGGGAACATCAACACCACCACCAATCCCAGCCAAGAGGAAAATGTTCCCATCCATCCCTGGACCAAAGGACAGGGGAAAAGGAGTATGAGAGACAAAGGGAGGAAACCAGGTCCATCTAGATAACATGGAATAGTCCGCAGGTGCAGAGGACTCGACAACGGTTTCAGGAATCTGGAGTTCATGGCATTGGATGAGGAGAAGGTAGGGGGCACTGGAGACCTGAGAGGGGAGGGTTCTCTAGCAGGAAGTGGTCCTACACCCCCACTGGTGCCATCCTGCCTCAGTGGCCCTTACCGGATGCCTGTCCTCTGGAAGAACTCAGTCCAGGGCACATTGAGATATGTGCCCTTCCCCAGTGCTGGGCTCTGGAGAGGGCAGAGATGGGAACAGTCAAAAGAACACAGTTAGGAAGTGGAGATGTCCTGTGACTTCCCTAGGGTCCCAGAGCAACAGGAAGAAACGACAGTCATAGCATTTACTGAGTGCTTTCAGCGTGGCAGAGCACTTTACAAATATGATTTCATTTGGTCCTCAAAACAACTTTGGGATGTAGGCGCTATAATGTCCCCATTTTACAGATGAAGAAGTTGAGGCAAACAGGTTAAGTGACTTGCCCAGGGTCACATGGCTAGTGAATGTCTAAGGAAGGATTCAAATTCAGGTCTTCCTGACTCCAAGTCCAGCATTCTATCCACTGCACTGCACTGCGGCCCCTGATACCCATCTTTGATAAAAGGCCAACCTCAGTGACAGCGATGGCCCCTCACAGGTGGAGGTATAAGACTTTTAGGCTGGAATAAGGAAAGGATCTTCTTTCTCAAACCCTCCACTCTGGAGAGGAAAGAACTAGATGAAAGTGAGAGGACCTGGGTTCAAATCCTAACTTTGGTAGTTACTAACTTCATAAGCTTAGGCAACGTAACCTCTCTGGGGTGATTTCTTTGTCTATAGAATGAAGGGATTGGTGCAGATGGTCTCTAAGGTTCCTTCCAATGCTAACATTCCATGACCATTCAGGTCTGAGTGGGCAGCAGTACCAGGCAAGGCCCTACCTGCCAGTCGTCTTGGCGCCCAATGAGAGTGAACACCTGGATGGAGGTGTCCTGCAGCTGAATATGATGTCCTTGGAGGATGAGGTCATGGAGCTCCAAGCCATGAAGGGTGCTGGAGGAAGCTCTGTCCAGTCCAAGAAGGAGGCACCCTGGGCCAATGTGGATGGGACCCTGGTTGGCAGAGAAGGAACTGGGATGTGGCTGCTGGGAATTCTCACCCAGGACTGGCCCCAAGAACAGGAAGAACTCGGGTCAGAGATTCTGGGGCCACTGCTTGGAGGGACTGGTCTTGGACTTCGCCTTGCCTCTCTCCAATCCGTCCTCAACAAAACCGCCAACAATTCTATTCCTAAAGCATGAATCCAACCATGTCACTCCCCTGCTCACAAAGTTCCAGTGGCTCCCAGCTACTTTTAGATAAAATATAAGAACATAAATGTTTGTCAGATAACACCTTTCCCAATATATAGCTCCAGGTGGACTGTACATGACTCTCACTACACTAGGTGAATACGATAGTGAGGCCATATGGGGCCTTCTAGGTCCTTGGGTCTGACTTTTTGACTGAGTCCAAGTTTCACAGAACAAATCTCCTTAATAAAAGGATTGGTTCTGTGAAGTTTGGATTCAGTCAAAGGGCCACACTTGAGGCCTTAGAGGGTGGCCTTGAGGCTGCAGGTCCCCCCTACCCCTACTTTGCCTTTGCCTAGAATAAACTCCCTTCTCACCTTCCCCTATCAGAATCCCTAACTTCTTTCAAGACTCTGCTCAAGCACCATCCCCCCACTTGTTCTTTCTATCTCCTCCCAAACTTGGCATATGTGACACTTACTTAGCTGGGTACATGTATCTAAGCTCCTTGAGGGAAGACTGTTGCAATTTTGGCTTTGGTTCCCAAGTGCCTAGCATCTAGCAGGCACTTAATAAATGCTTGCTGATGGGGCATTTAGGTGGCACAGTAGATAGAACACCAGCCCTGGAGTCAGGAGGACCTGAGTTCAAGTCTGGTCTTAGCCACTTGACATTTACTGGTTGTGTGACCCTGGGCAAGTCACTTAACCTCAACTGTCTGGGTAAAATAAATAAATGAATGAATAAAAGCTTGCTGAAGAAATAGGACACCAAAGGCCAGTGAGATTCAGAGGTGCCAATCTCAGCCTTTAGGACCCAGAGTATCTGATGCTCAGGCTGTTCAAACAGCCTTTATATATAGTAAACCCTTTTTAATTGTTCACTGAATAAGGCATTTTTTAATTGAATTTGGCTGCCCCACTGGTTTCCCTCCTAGGCCCCTCTCTTTGTGCACAGATCTCCCTCCTTTTCCCTCTTTTTGAGGACAGCAAAGTGAGGGTGGCAGGAAGGGAGGGACTTCCCTTCTTCAATCCCCTCTACCTTCCCAGACAAACCTGTTCAATGGGTGGAGCATGAGACAGACAGGAGGTGCCTGCAGGGTCTGGGGCAAAGGGAGGTGGGAAAAGAGCAGCCTTTACCTGGAGTTGGCAATGATGGATCACACTCCCAGGGCCCAAGTGAACCTCTCCCTCCAACAGACTATTGACCACAGAGCAGCCAGCTTCTAAGAGCTGAGGCTTCTGCAAAGGCAAGAAAGAAAGAAACAAGCCTGGGCTTGAGAAGCTTATTCCCATTAAATCCCTCTCCTGGCTCCCTAATGCCTACAGGGTCAGGTCCAAACTCTGACCTCTCCCATGCTGTCTGCTGGTGCTCCCTGGCACACAGCTCCCCTCCTCCCACCAAACCTGTTTCCTCATAAACCACCACCCCACCCTACCACCCACCACACATACACACTATGCTCTCATTTTATCTCAGTGCCTTTGCTCATGCTCCTATCCCACCCAGACTACTCTGCGCACTCCTCTCCAAATGTTCCAACCCTATCTATCCATCCTTCAAGGCTCATCTCAAGTCCTACCTTCAGGAAAGCTGATGCTTTTCCTGATGACTACCATAAGATGTCAGAAAAACAAGAGATTTGAGAACTCATCTAAGATAAATCTCTTATTTTACAGAGAAGGAAGCTGGAGCCCAAAGGGGGAAATGACTTGTCCAAGGTAATACAGCTACTTAAGAGGCAGCCCACAGCGAAGTCTTCTGAATTCCCATGACATTCCGAGTCTGTATCACTCATCTGATACTGCAGTATGTTATGTCTTATGAGGAAGATATGTCTTTGTACAGGTGTTAACTCCCCAACTAAACTGTGAACTCTTTGAGGGCAGGGAGGGTGTCTCCCCCCCATAATGGCTGGGCACAGGGTGGCTGCTGTTAATGTTCATCCTTTGTTGTAGAAGAGGATCAATGACATTGTGGGGTGATGTCTGGACTTGGAATTGAGTGAGGCAGAGTCACCCAAAGTCGTCAGCCTCACTCTCTCTTCCAGAGTCACTGAAGTCCAACGGCAGGACAAGTCAGGATACAATGGATAACCGTGGTGTCTTCAGAGTCTGACCAAGCTCTAGAAGCTCACTTCCTGCTTTGTGGCCATTGGGACAAATTGTTCTCATCCGACCATTCTACCAAGGGAAAAGTCTTCACATGCTTGGAATAGCCTTCACATGCTTGGAATAGCCATCCACTAACTCAACAAAGCTATAAAGCCTGTCAGTTGTCCTCACTCTGAGTTAGCCCATCTGCCCAGTTTAACGAGGGTGTGGCCACTGCATGTGCTACAGCTCAATATGTGAGAGCTGGATGGCAGGTGGACACCAAAGGTGGATGAGGAGCCCTCACAACAGAGGTGCTGGTCCTTCCTGAATACCCCATACACCGCGGGTACGAGGCACACATTCAGGGATGAGCAGGGAAGGAAGGCACACTCACCTCCACCTGGGAGTGCACAATCTGAGCAAAGAGGTCCCGGGGGAGTGTCAGGCTGCGGAGGTGGGCACTGGCCAACGAGGTCATATATTCGTAGGTACCATCGGAGATGTATGCTGTGGAGAGACAGACCCAGGGGTGTGTACATGTGGCAGGAGGGTTGGGTGGGTGCCCCCAGGACAACGCAGAGGCAAGGCTGGATGACCAGACCTTGTAAATGAAAAGCAAAGGCAACCTAATGGTGCCATACTTGTAAAGCACTTTGTTAGCTTTAAAGCATTATGTAAACTATTACAGAAGTACTGCTATTGTTTTTGTTTGATTTCTTTTTACTACTATTACTTATTATTATGCATCAGATGCCATCTTTCCCTTTCTACCTGCTGCTTAGACCAGGAGTTCTATTTTTTGTGTATTCTAGATACCTTTGGTGAAAGCCCAGAGAAGCTTTGTACCCCTTTTCAGAATCATGTTTTAGAATGCATAAATTAAAATATGCAGAATACTAAAGGAAATCCAAGGCTAGTGAAAATAAAGATGTAATTTTTTTTTTTCCCATCCAGGTTCATGGACCTCCAGAAATCTATCCCAGGTTAAGAACACCTGACTTAGACCCTGAGCCATTTCAAAGGCTCTAGGACATCACAGTTAGCCCTCCACAAAGGCAAAAGAGGATGTCACTGAGGAAGGAAGGAATTGGGCCAGTTCTCTGGCTCACAGGGATAGGAGAGGAATGAGACTTTTTCATCAGAGGTACATTCTGGGAGGGCCACAGTGTGGCAGCAGACATTTACAGAGATGAGGTTTGTAGAGCACTTCATCTGCCTGGCAATGAATAGCCGCTCAGCAAGTAGTTACTGCGAATGTTATCATGCCCAATTCGCAAGTGAGGAAGAAAAGTGATTCACCTGTACTCACCCACTAGTCAATTTAAAGGGCAGGATTTGAATCCAGGTCTTTAAGACACTAAACACAGTGCACTTTCCATTATAGACCAGGAAGTACTGTCCTCTGGGCATCATCCGCCTCTTCATAAGTCAGAGGTTTCTGATGGAGGGCATCCAAACAAGGGCACACAGTTGGCACTTAATAAATGTCTGTTGGCTGACTCTGTTTCAGCCAAGAGACTAAGAAGCAAAGCAAAAGGGAGACTTCATTCCTTGGGAAGTCTCCTTACCAGGCTAAAGGTGATGGGGCTTCTTCCAGCCCATAGATCCTAGTCAGTCTTTATTAAGCACCTACTGTGTACCAGGCCCTGTGCTAAGTGCTGGAGATGACAAGTAAAACCCTCAAGTAGATCACAGTCTAAGGAGGAGACAATATGTAAAACAGAAAGATATGTTCAGAAAAGGTGCCAGGTAACCTTAGAGATGAAGGCACTAATGGGGGGGGGACGGGCAAGACCTCCTATAGTGGATGGGGTTGGAATAAAGAAAGCCAAGGAAACTACCAAGAAGAGGTGAGGGGAGATGGCATTTCAGGCATGAGGGACAGCCACTGCAAAGGCATAAAGACAGGAAATGGAAAGTCATGTTTTAGTAATAAGTCTGGTGTAGCTAGATCAGAGAGTACATAGAAGAGAGCAGCGTAAGAAGACAAGAAGGTAGGGTGTCTCCCAAAAGGGCCGTGGTTTCTTGCAGCCCTACTTTGCTCCATAGCCCATCTCAGCCTTCCCAGTGTGCCCTGAGCCCCGGAAATGATCAGAGCAGACTTAGGTCACACCCACCAAGGCTAAGAGGCTGGTCCTGGAGCTCCTTCCACAGCACAGCCCGTGCATTCCATTGGCCCCAGGCGTGGTCCGTGTCACCCTGACCCATCTTAGGGTAACAATCAGCCAGAAAGCCCTCACGGTTCACATCCCGTGCCATGCACAGCAAAATGTCAAAGAATAGGGACAGCTATGGGCAAGGGCAGCAGTTAGACAAGTCATGAACTGGTCAGGGGACCCCAAAAGACTGGGACTTCAAAGCCCCCAGTCTCAGCCTAGGTCAACCACAGAACAGAGTGGGACTGGGGAAGACTGCTGAGTATTAGCAATGACATCCATGTCTACCCATGTTGGTTCCCCACTAAGCAGGGACAGTCAGGTCAGTGTCTGAGCATATTTAGAATGAGAAGAAAAAAGTGCTTCCATATTCCCAGTACTAAACCACCTCCATGGAGCGCCTCCATTCAGTAACATACCTGAACAGGTACAGGGAGCTTGGAGGAAGGATATACTATATGGGAACAACTTTTGTGATATCATTGCTTCAGCACCCAAAAAGAAGAAACAGACAGGGAAAGAAAAAGGAAAAAGAGAAAAAGATAGAAGAAGGAAGAGAAAAGAGACAGAGAAAAATAGAGAAAGAGAAATAAAGAGATTGAGAAAAAGAAGGAAGGAAGTGGTGAGAAAAAACATGGAGAAAAGGAAGAGAGAGAAAAAGAGAAAGAGAGTGGTGAGAGATGGGGAAAGAGAGGAAGAGAAGTGGAGAGAAAAAGAGAGAAGGAAGAAAGAAACAGAAAGAAAAAAGGAGGGGAAGAGAGAGACAGAGAAAGAAAGAAATGGTGAGAAAAAGAGGAAAGAGACAGAAAAGGTAAAGAAAAGAGAGGGAGGGGGATGAGAGACAGAGAAAGAGAAGAAGGCAGAAAGGAGACAGAGAAGATGTAAGAATGGGTCCATGGGGGCTTCACCTGGACGGGCCGGGCTCCAGAGTCCAGGCCCATGTAGGTGCAGGCATCCAAGGGTGGTAGGACATGAGTGGCCAGGAGTCGCTCAGCAGTTTCCACAGAGAAGAAGACAATCCCAGAGACCTGGAGGGAGAGCAGGGAACAGATGAGGGAATAAACTTTAGATCTGGTGAAGGAGGAAAGGATGGCCCTGCCTCCCTGCCAGCCTGCACTAAGCCTCTCTGAGACTCAGTTTTTCCACTTTGACATGGAAACAGTCATCCCTCCTGAGGTTGTCGTGAGGGTGAAATGAGTTGTTTGGTTTTGTTCAATTATTTCATTCATGTCTGACTCTCCTGACCCCATTTGGGGTTTTTTTGGCAAAGATATTAGAATGGTTTAGATTTCCTTCTCTGGTTCATTTTACACATGAGGAAACTGAGGCAAAGAGAATGAAGTGACTTGCCCAGGGTCACACAGATAATAAGCATCTGAAGATGAGTCTTCCCATACTCTGTGCACTATGGCACCACCTAGCTGCTAATGTACAAAAAGGCCTTTGTAAACTCCCATGACAATTCCAAGACTAGTGCAAGGGTTATCCCTATTTACGAGAAAGAAACTTGGGGGGAGAGGGGGCAGGGCCATACGGCCATTCGGCTCTGGATGGTCAGAGCTGAGATGCCAAGGCTGGGTCCCTCCAGATTCCCAAACCCAGTGATCCTCTCTCATACCAGTGGCACTTTCCCATCAGGTCTCACACACTGCTGTATCTGGACTTCTGAGCCCCGGTAGAAAATGTTACGAACCAAGCCCTGTGTCAAAGAAAGAGGGGAAGCATTATGACTGGGGAGAGCTGGGAAGTCAGATCCCTGGCCTCCAGCTGAGCAGATGGGATGCTGTGTAAGGTGGGGAACCAGAGGCAGGCAGTCCTCCTTCCTGCAAATCACCCTTGGGGTAGAGGAGTATGAAATGAGGGTAAATGGTCTCTCAGCAACCCCCAAAGGTTCTGGGGGCTGGTGATAGCTCCAGAATCAGGCAGTAGGGAAAGGAGAGAATACTGCAAAGAGAAGGTCTTGAACTAAAAAGTCCCACTGGGCAGTTGGGAGACCCGCCTTCCTCCCACCACAACCTTGGGTCTACCCTAGTACCCTGGAGGCATACTTGGGCGTCAATGAGGTAGACTCCATGGTCCCGGGCATAGGTCACACTGCCAGGCAGGGAGAACACCCTGGCTCCTCGGAAGTCATCCCAACAGATCTCTAAGGAGAAGGGAAACTGGCTACTCAGTAATACCAATGGTTCAAAAAAATATTCACAAATCTTTGTAGCAACAGTCAGTCAAGTCTCATTTATTAAGTACCTACTATGTGCCAAAGATGGGAATACAAAGAAAGGCAAAAAAAAAATGCAATATAAAATAGTAATAATGGTAGTACAACCTGAAAACTCAAAGCGTTCCCATTTATTGGAGAATGACGGAAAAAAGACGGTAAACAGGTATAACTACTGTGCTGTGGGAAATGATGGAATGGAGAGTTCAGAGAAACCTGAGAAGACTCATGAACTGAGTGAAGTTAGCAAAACCTGAGACTCTATGAAGAACCAATGACGCACCTCCTGATAGAAAAGGGATGGACTCTTGATGCAAGAAAAGGACAGGGATCTTTGGGTATGGTCGATGTGGCAATTAGCTTTGCTTGATCGTGTGTATTTGATGTAAGGGTTTGGGATTCTTTTGCAGTTGGTGTTCATTTTAAAGGAGAAAGGTGGGAGGGAGAGAGTAAATTCTTACTGATTGAAAAAAATAATAGTAAGTGATGCTTGATATAAAGGCTCTCTGGGAGGAGAGAGGAGATGGAGGGGGAGGTTGAGGTGATGTAAAAACAAAATCAATAAACTCTTTTTAATCTTTTAAAAGTGATGCTCTCAATAAGTGGGGGGGGTGCAGGAAATAAAGGGAGGGAGAGAATTTGGAACTGAAAATAAAATTTAAATATACAAAAGGAAAAAGAAAAGTGATAGTCAGGGGAAGATTCTCAGTAAAGGAGGGGACTACAGCCCTGATGAATGAGGAGGTAACACCACTGTGGGTCTTTCAGAATAAGGATAGTGCAACGAGGCTGAGAATGTAGAGGGTAATGAAAGAGAAGAAAACTTGGCTTAGGGTGGGGTCGGTGTGTTCTCGTTGGCTCCACTAAAGATCCCAGGGCAATCTCAATCCGAAAATCCACTTACCTGGGCTTGTCGGAACAGAGAGAATCATGTCTGTGCTGCAGACCCACACACCTGGTGGGGAGCCGCGGCCCAGCTGGAAGAGATAGCAGAGCCCAATGGAGGAGGATGGAGGGGTGGGGCCAGGAATGCTTCTTTCCTTCCTTTCCTACTCCATTTCCCCTGTAGCTATCTCTTGAACTCTGGCCCACTCAAGCCCTTGGCCTTGGAGAAGGCAAAAGAATAAACAACGTCTTCCAGCTCAGCTAGTGGCCATCTTGACCAATGATAATGGAAACTGGTTGACTCCAGTCCAACCTATCTTGCCTTTACATAGACATGATGAAATGTAGGGAAGTCAGCCCCAGATTATCTAACCACCTCCTAACCCTAAGTGTCCTCCTAGCAATGAAGCCCCCTTCATGGAAGGGGAAGAGAAGCAGCATTTATGAGCATGGGCATTGCTCTAAGCACTTTACAAATATGGTGGATGCCTGCAGCTGTTCCCATGGGCCACTACACAAGTTATGACAAGGTGAGGGGTGGGGTGAGGCAGGGAGCACAGGGAAATTTCTGGGAGGGAGAAAGTCCTTGGGGTGAGCATCCGGTGAGACTGAGGAGAGTCCGATCCCAAGCCAGGTCTCACCTTGTGCGTCATGATGTGTAGCAGTACATCCAGGTTACAGGTGAGAGACTCCACTTGAGCTGTGGGGTCCACCACGGGGAGACAGGTGAAAGCTCGGCCACAGTCATCAAAGGGGAAGTCTCGGCCCTGGGAAAGGAACGAGCTCAGCCTGAGAGGCTGCTCAGAGAGTGACTTGGTTGCCCTTTGGGTGAAGGGAAGGCAGAAGGCAGAAGGGCCTTTCCCCACTCGCCTCCAGATGTGTGCCACTGCTCTCCATGGGAGAGAGAATTTCTTACCCTCGTCTACCCCTTCTCAGACCCAGATTTCTGATGAGAAGATTTCAAAATCTTTCCTACAGTTGGTAGAGAGCCTCTTCTCTCTCCTCCTTTCTCTTCTGGGCAGAATTCTTCGCGATCATTTACCTGCAACTCTTGTCCCTGACTAACTCCCTCTATGGGCCTTTTTCCATCTCTCCCCTTACTCCTTCATCAGTGGGTTCCTGTTCCCAGTGGAAGGCAGGCCAGACCAGCCTATTACATCAGTCCTAAAGCCAAGTCTAGTATCTGTCTGGTATCTGTTCCCCCACCTGACCAATGATCTGCCCAAGCCCATCCAGAGAGGCCTCTGAGGCTGAAGGAACAAGAGGGGCCTGTCCCCTTTCCTGTGTTCTAGCATTTCCTACTTCCAAGAACCTTCACCTGACCTTGGGGTACCAGGCTGTGAATCCCTATCCTTTTTAGCCAGTCAAGGTCAGTGCTTTTATTCTCATGAACATATTTGACTCTTGATTCCCTAGATGGAGGAGATAAATAGATTGGAAACCACAGAACCATGGATAATCCAAAAATTTTTTCTGCTTGGCATTGGAAATGTTGTCTATTTTTTCCCCTTTGAAAGAGAGAAGACTTTATTCTGGCTCAAATGGATATTAAATTGAATCCGGACCATCCAGTTGTTCAAAAGCCCTCTCTCTAACCAGAGGATGAGAACAGGAGGGTAACACGTGGTAGAGGAAAGCTCGCCTAGGACAAAACATTTTATCCAACACATCTAAGGCTCCTGAATCACCTAGGGCTGTGTGTGTGCCTCAGTGTGGTCTTTAGCCAAGAGGGTCCCTGATTGCAGATGGTGAAACAGAAGAAGCAGAGGCTGCCTTGGGGAAAAGTGGGGCTAGAAACCAAAGGCCCCATTCCCTGTCTCCATCCCTCCTCTCTCTCTCTCTCCCTCCCCACTTTCCTAGTTCCCAGTCACTCTACGGAGTCTTTTCCTTATGCCCAGAATGACCATCTATAGCCAACCCTAACCCTAAATTCCTGAGGTTCATAACCTTATTTATGCCCTGGACTCCCTTGGCACCCTGATGAGGCCAGTGGACCCCTTCTCAGAATAACAGTTTTAAATTCATGCAACAAAATCTATAGGATTACAAAGGAAACCAATTACATTGAATTGAGATGCAATTTTTTCCCACCCGTGTTCACTCCTGAAATCTATGCACAAACATGCACCCCTGATCCAGGGGCTCCTCCCTCTCTCTTCCACTACTCACCATGTGCATGATAAGGATCCGAGCAGACTGCAGGACATCAGAAGTGACCACCTATGGAGAAGTACATCAACGTGGAGCCTCAGAGCCGGGCCTCCCCTTTGGACTGCTTCCCACTTCTACCTGACACTCCAACCCCGGGAGGCTCCCAAACACAAGCACACCAGGAGGACTTGGGATCTTCACTGCTCCCTGGCTTCTGGAACATTCTCCAAGCCCTCTGACCACTCCTTCTCCATCTTTCTTACCTCATTCTCCTCCTCATCCTGTCTACCAAGGGTGGGTTTCCCCTAAGGTGCTTCTGTTCTCTTTTCTTGCTATAGTGACTTCCCTTGGTGGTTATCTTCAGCTCCTACGGGTTCCATTATCACCTCCAGGCAACTTGGCGCCACCATGGATAGAGTGTCAGACTTGGAGTCAGGTATGTCTAAGGGCAACCCTTGCTCTAACCCCTCCCTAGCTGTGCAACCCTGTGTGACCCTCAGCCTCAGTTTCCTTTTCTGTAAGATGGGAATAGTAACACCTCATAGGGTTGTTATGAGGTTCAAATGAGGTAATACGTAAAAACGCTTTGTTTTTAAAACCTCAAAATGTTTTACAAATGCAGGCATATGACTGCCAGGTCTATACATCCCTAATCTCTCCTGAATTCCAGCCCCAATTCCAATTCCAGCCAATTGCCTGCTGAGCTTCCCATATGCCAAGGGCATCTCAAATTCAACCCGATACACCCGTCTCAAACTGATTCTTCTTCCCTCGATGCCCATCCTTCCAAAGTCTCCACCATTCGGCTGAAGCCTTACCAGTTTCATAAGCCTGGAATCATTCTTGACTCTTCGTGGTCCCTCCCCTCCCCTTGCCCCAACACACGACCACATCCAGTCATTGATCAGGTCTTACCTATTCTACCTCCACAGTCTCTCTCGTATCTGTCTTTCTCTACCCCACATAGCCTCCACTCTAGTTCAGACCCTCATCTGTCACCTAGACCAATTCATCTCTCCACCTCCATCTTGTTCCTGTCTGATTCATCCTTTATGCAACTGCCAAATACTCTTAAAATGGATCCAATCAAGTCATCCCTATTCAGAAATGTTCAGTGGCTCCCTATCACCCCGGGATAAAATTTAAAAATCTTTCAACTTGGTATTTAAAATTCTCAATTTGACAATTAAAATTCTCCACTTACTCTCATAATCTTTTGTCTTTCATCATTTTATCCCCCTTGACACGTTTTCCATTCTAGTCGAAAGTGGCTAGCCAACCATTTCCTGTATAGTCTATCTCCTGTCTCCATGCCCCAGACTTCCTTCTCACCTTGGCTGCATGGAATCCCTAGCTTCCATTCAGGTCAGATGCCATCTTCTGCGTGAGAATTTTCTTGATGGCTCCTACCACCATTATTGGTCGTACTTCTGTTCTCTGTCTGTCTGTCTCTCTTCTCTTCTCTTCCCTCTCTCTGTCTCTATCTCTCTCTTCCTCTCCCCTCCTCTCTTCCTTGTCCCTCTTCTCCCTCTCCTTCTTTTATCTCTCCTCTCCCAGTTTTCTCTCTTCTCTCCTCCCTTTTCTCTCCCTCTCCCTCTTTCTCTCTTTTCTCTCTCCTCTACACTCCTTTTCTCCCTCCTATCTTATCTCACTATATACATATAGATAGATAGATAGATAGATATACTTATATTGTTTCCACAGAGTGAAAGTTCTTAAAGACTGGGTCTGTTCCCTTCTTGTCTTGTATCCTCAGTGCCTGTCAAGCACAGTACCTTATCCACAGTAGGTGCCTACTACATGTTTTTTTGAATTGAATAGAAATGAACTAGCAAAAATAAAGATAAATAAAGATCTTCACACGCACATGATGGTGTGCCAATACCACTCTGTAGGGAGGTATTTATTACTATCCCCATGTTATAGATGAGACCCAGAGTTTAAGTGACTTGCTTACTACCACAGTTACTTCAGTGGCAGAGCTGGGACTCACGCCCAAGTTCCTGAGGCCATGGTCAGTACTTTTTCCACTACAAGAGCGACCCCCTAGGATTTGTGCCCCTGTGACATGTGGGCTACTCCTGCATCTATGATCTCATGGAGACTCACATCTCTCTTAGGCAATACAATAAAGAATTATTATACCTATTTTACAGATGAGAAAGCTGAGGCCCAAGGCCAATGAACTGGTCTTGTTCAAGATCTCACGTAGATTAAGTGGAGTTACCAGAACCATAACCCATTTCTCTGAACTGGGGCGCAGGATTTCTTCCACCAGACTAGCAGAGGTAGGGAGTAGAGGGGTAGTATCAAACTCACTGTGTAGCCCGCCTGGGCGCTCAGGTGCTCTGCAGCCACCAGGAGGGCATTTAGGGTGGCTCCTCCACTGCCTACTTGAGCCTCAGGATCCTCCACGGTGAGCAGGATGGTCCCCCGAGGCACCTGCTCCCGCTTCTGCCGCACCTCCAGCTCTGGAACCAAATCAAAGCATCAGCATATCATCCTCCCCTGCCCTCCCTACCCCCTTGCCTCTCCCACCCCCACCACCTCGCTCCAGCACTCTACCTCTTCTTCTCCCAGTGAGACTACTCTGCCCCACAACCCTTGCAGCAAAAAATGTGCCAAAGGTTTATCATTGTCACCACTCTACCCAAGGTGGGGTTATGTTGGTCTGGAGGAGCAAATCTTCAGATTTATGACAGGATCAGAGAGAATCTTGATGAAAAAAAAACTAAAGGACTAAGTTCTCTGCCCCAGACCTTGCTATCTTAAGGGATGGGATGGGACGAAGCAGGATGGAGTGGGATGTGATAGGAGGGAATGGGACAGGGTGGAATGGGATGAGATGAAGCAAGATGGGGTGAGATTGGGTGGGATGGGGTGAGGTGAGATTGGGTGGGATGGGATGGATGAGATGAAGCAACATGGGGTGAGATGGGGCTGAGATGGAGGCAAGAGGCCAGCACTGATTTTTGCCCCAAACATCTGGCTGCTGACTAACTTCAAAGCCCACCCTCTTTTCCTAAAAGTCTTTCAGAGCCCTTTGTCACTTGTTTCAGACCAGGGGGCAGCAAAATCGCTCTTCCAAGCTAACTGTTAATCAGTACTCTCCTCCCACCCCAAGATTACTTTGTAGTGAATCTGTGTCTATTTTTCACTCACTTATCTGGATTTATACTACATATTTAATTATCTAAAAGGCAGTTGGAAGACTGCTGGCCTCCAAACCAGGAAGACCCCAGTTAAATCTCACTACTACACATCCTAGCTGGTGACTCTAGATAAGTCTCTTAACTCTCAGTCCTCTAGGCCAGTGGTTCTCCTAGAGTGGTCCAGGGACCCAGGAGGGTCCTTGAGAGCCTTCCAGGGGAGCCATGAGGTCAAAATGGTTTTCATAACTAAAATGTTTTCATTTTTAATATGACAAATATTGATAGCTATAGTTATATGAAAAAAAAGCTCTTTGGGAATAGGGGTCCTTCATAATTGCTAAGGGTGTAAAGGGATCCTGAAGACACTGACCTGCAACAATTACAAGGTGTTTGCTGACCACCTTCCTCATACAGAAGATCAGAGGTCCAGCCTCATCCCTTATCTGAGCAGATTAGTGTACCAGGCTTTCTTCCCAACAGAACAGAAGCACCTTTAGGGCAAGAGGCTGTTTTGCTTTTGTCTTTCTAGCCTCTGTTGTTTTTGTTGTACAGTCATTCAGCTGTATCTGACTCTTTCTTGGCAAAGATACTAGAGTGGTTTGCCATTTCCTTCTCTAGTATGTTCCCATCTTACAGATGAGGAATTGAGGCAAACAGGAATGAAACAAATTGTCCAGGGTCACAGTTACTAAGTGAATGAGGCTGGATTTGAACTCAGATCTATCCACCGAAAAATCTAGCTGCCCCATCTTTCTAGCCCATCCACCCAGGGACAGACCTGAAGGTGGTTCTTAATTAATGGTGAATGAGGGTGAGTTACTGTCAAAGATAATGGCTAATTGGCAATGACCACCAGTACCCATCGAGGCCTGGGGCTGGGTTCAACAACATCTCTTCCAGCAGACAGAAGCCGAGGAGCCAGTTAGTGTTCTCAGAGGGTGCTGATGCCTGGAGGGAGGTGTCCCAGGAGGCTCCAGACTCAGCAGCAAAGAGCTACAGTGACCACCTCCCCTGCCTCACAAATGAAGGCCATCCTCCCTCACAGGAGAATGCTAAATGCCTTCTAAGCCAGTCCAATCTCCTAGAAGGAAGAAGTCAGAGAAAGCTGGCTCTAAAGTAAAAGGGACATCAGAGGCCAGCGAGTCTAACCTCTCACATTACAAATAAGGAAACTGAGGCCCAATGGAAGTGGATTGCCCAAGGTCACATAGCTAACAAGCCTCAGAGGTAGGATATGAACCCAGATCCTCCTACCCTGTGTTCTAGACTGCCCCCTGTGGGGTGTCTCCTGAGGGGTCATATCAGTACCATCCAAGCCAGTGACCAGAAAGGATGTGCTGCTTGTGGCCAGGGAGAGGAGGGGCTGCTCCACCCTGTCCCCCCCAACATTAGGGAAAGGACAGACACAACCTTGGAAAAAGTTTCCCCCAAGACCCTGCCCCACGCTGGGGACAAAGGAAGAGCTGATTGCTTAGCATGCCTGCCTGCAGCTCCCCACAGAAGCTGCACCATTGGACAGTGAGCTGATAGGCTGGGAATCCTGGTCAGAGTCTTAGGAACACAACGGAGCGAGGTTCCCGTGGTGCATCTCCCAAGTCAGGACCACCTTTCCCCTTCACCCTGCTCTGATGCGCTTGTTATGGCAGATACAGTCCTGTTCATGTCTCTCTCCTTAGACTAGAAGCTTCCTGAGGGCTGACTTTTGCCTCTTTGTATCCCCAGTGCTCAGCACACATAGTGCCTGGGGCATGGTAGATAGACTGTAAAGTCCATAAAGGCATGAACTCTGTCTTACCTCAACTCCATAGTTCCCCCAGTACCTAGGATGGTGCTCTAAATATGTGTAAGTGTATATCACTGCTTTTAATCTTTATGGTGATATGAAGTATCCAGGGGGTGCCCTCTGCCCCGGCCCTACCAAGGGATGCGGAGGGGCTGGGCTTGCTCCAAGGGAGCTGGGAAAAACTGGAGGTGGAGGGCAGTCACCTACCTTTCTGAAAGGCATAGACACTGTGCTTGTACTGGCATGTCAGGACAATAACTGTCCAATCGATGCCCTGCCAACGCTCCATCCCAGCCAGTCACAGCTGCTCGACCTGGGAGGAGAAGAGACCCTCAGAGAGACTGGATTGAGGTACTTGCTCCCTCCATGTGATGGGAACTGGCTGAAGTTTCCCTGGCTTCCCTGTGGCTTCCTTGCAACAGGATCTTTAGAGCTAAAGGCAGTTATAGGAAATAAATCAACGGAGACCAAAAAGTCAAAATCAAATGACAGAGCAGAGACACAGGCAGGCTCAGCAACCTCCCCAGAACCAAGCAAATGCCCAGGAGGCCAAAGGACTTCCATTCTCTGCCTCCATGAAACAAACACACCTCCCAGACACCCTGGAAATGTCCCACAGTCCCCAGGAGGTATCCCCCCCAATTACAAGTTCTATCTCCATGTGTTGCCAGTTTGCTATGTGGGGTTTGATTGTGGGCATTCTCTGGGCTTTGGATACTGGCACTGAGATCATCAATCCGCCCCAGCTGCTCCCCACCTCAAAGACAGGTCCTATGTTTGTAGCTCCTGTAGGAGTCAAGAGGCAGAAGGACGGGGAGCAGCCCTGACCATGTCATGGCCAGAGACCAGAGGAGGCATGTGGAGAACCCATCTACCTGTCTGCCTCTGGCCAAGAGCCAATGGGAGGCAGTGACTGGCAGCAGCAGCTCCCTCTTGTTGATAAGAATTCATCTTCCACCTTACCCAGACTTAAGGCTGAAATGTCAGCTCCAAATACCAGCCCCCCTCACACATAGTTCACAGGAGCACTTATGCAAAGTCTCCATCCAGAATGGAATTTCTCCTGTTTCCCTAGAAGAAAATACTGAAAAATGTCAAAGGGCAACATGAGGTAACCCCAACTTGGGCTCCTGAGGACTGAAGAGTGCCTGGGGAGCTCATGCCTCCTCTCTCAGGGCAGGGATAAGACCTGCCCAAGCTAAAGACTTTCAGGCAGGGAACGTGTAAGGAGCAGCAAGGAGGGCAGGTAAGGGATCTGGGAACAGATCCAGTATCTGCTGCAGTGAAATCCTCCCAGACACCAAAGTCGGAGCTGTGTCTCCACTGTCTCCCAGGCTCCTGCAGGACTCAGCTCAAGTTTCACCTGCTGCAGGATGCCTTTCCTGGTGCCCCAGCTGCTGAGGTTACCTGCCAGCTCATGAGCATGGGCCTTATGTACACACTGTGTGTACACAGTGTATACATGTGATACATGTGCCAAGGTTACCTGCCACCTAATTGGTGTGTCTTATGTATATACTCTATGTACATAGGAAATACATGTGATATATGTGCTGAGGTTACCTGCCATCTGTACATAGACTATACATGTGATATGTGTGTTGAGGTCACCTGCCAGCTCATAAGCATGGGCCTTATGGGCACACTATGTGTACACAGTGTATACATGTGATACATGTGCCAAGGTTACCTGCCACCTAACTGGTGTCTTATGTATATAGGAAATACATGTGATATATGTGCTGAGGTTATCTGTCATTTGTACATAGAATATACATCTGATATGTGTGCTGAGGTTACCTGCCAGCTCGTAAGCATAGGCTGTATGTGTGTGCTGTGTGTACTTATGATGTACGTATCTTACAGATGTCTATACACGTGCATGTTGCCCCCTCCCCTGGCACAGGGAGCCCTTGAGGGTAAGGGCTGTTCTTGCCTGTATTTTATTGTGAGTGTTTTGCACGGACAGTGCCTGTAGATTGGCAAGCGCAGCTCAGTGGTGCTGTGGAGAGGTTGTTGACCTTGCAGTCAGGAGGATCTGAGTTCAAATGCAGCCTGAAGACACTTCCTATCTGGGTAACCCTGAGCAAGTCACTTAACCCTGTTTGCCTCAGTTTCCCCATCTGTAAAAGGAGCTGGAGAATAGTGGCTTGATGGACTGAACTGAGACAAGCACCTGGGGCCAGCCTGAGAAGACAGTCGTGCCCAGGACCCGCATCCTCCTCTCATGACTGTAAGGAATGGGGAGACGTAACAAAAATAATAATGCACCTTATGCCTCAAAGTTTGCCGAGCGCTTTACACAGCGAGGAATAGGAGTAAAGGCCATCACGGCATTTACAGACCACCCTGATTCTCAGAGCAACCCCCTGAGGTGGACACTGAGTCACTGTTTTCCCCACTTTACAGAGGAGCACACAGAGGCATCTTGCCTCCAGCTGCACCTCTAGTAAATGGGATTCCAACCCAGATCTTCTGAATTCCAACTGTTGTGAGTAGTAGGAGAAAGAACGCTGAGCTAAGAACTAGGAGGACAAGGGGTGGCAAAGGACTGGAGAGACGTCAGGTCCACAGACGGACAAGATGGGGGGAAGGGCCCTCTTGGATCACCTAGTAGTACTCCCTCATTTTACATGTAAGGAAACTGAGGCACAGGGAGGCTGTGATTTACTCAAGCTTACACAGACATTAAGTGGTAGAGAAAGGATTTGAACTCAAGTCCTGGGACTTCAAACCCACCATCCCTCATGGCACAACATTGAAATCATCTAGTCTGTGTGATCTAGGGACAGGAAAATCCAGAGGGCAGGAGAGAGGTAACCCCAATGTTCGTTGCAACTCTGATATCCTGTTTGGGTCTCTTCTGGCTCTGACACTGTCTTCCACAGGCCCCTGTGGGTCACAGAAATGGAGGTGGAAGGACCCACCCTATCTAGGCCAACTTAGCCCCCTGGAGAACTCCTTCCTTGGTCCAATCCCTCACAGGTGGCCACCTGGCTTCTCCTGGTTGCTGAACAAGGTGGAGGCAAAATATTTGACCCTCTGAGAAACCTTTCAAGATAAATGATCTCACTCACTAGGCCAGGGAGTATTGGCCTTTCCTGGATTGCAGCTCCCTTTGACAATCTGATAAAAGCCCTCCTCAGACAGAATAAAATGCATAGGATTACAACAGAAATCAATTTTACAGAACTATGTTTACCCCTCAAAAATCTACATTTTTTTAAACAAAATAAGACCCCTGGTTAAGAATGCTACTTAGGGCGTGGTTCTTGCTCTTTAGTTGTTTTTCAGCCAAGTCTGACTGTACCTGACTGACCCCATCTGGGGTTTTCTTGGTAAAGATACTGGAGTGGTTTGCCACTTCCTTCTGCAGCTCTTTTGACAGATGAGGCAACTGAGGCAAATTGGGTGAAATGACTTGCCCAAAGTCATACAGCTAATAAGTATCTGAGGCTGGATTTGAACTCAGGTCTTCCTGATTCCAGGCCCTGAGTGCTATCCACTGAGTTAACCAACTGCCCTCCAAGGTATCTAGGGCATATGACTATAAGTGATCATCTTGTCATTTTCAGTAATGACAATAATAATCTAAAAATGTATGTGCCACCTAGGGGGCAGAAGGGTGGGCTAAGTGACATAGTCAAGAAAAGTTCCTATGTTAGTCAATGGATTCTTTAGTCATGCAGGCAGCTTTTCTCTTTAGCAACCCAACCCTCTGGTTAATTAGCCTTTCCACCAAAAGCAGTAAGGCTGGTCCAGAGAAGGCAGATCCAGTCTGTCCCCAACTAATGTGTGTGAAACCCTTCCCTCCTAGGGGGAGCTGCCTTTCAGGACCCAGGACCCTTTCCAATCTCATAAATTACTCAATCATCTTTGGACTGGAAACCTTTCCTGGCTTCCTTAAACAGAGTAGAGTGAATGTAAGTCAGACTGGTTCAGTCTTAATAGTCTATGTTCTAAGGTCTTTCTCAGGATTCTTTAATTAAAGTCCCATTCTGCTCCAACAGTGTAGGAAACATCTGCGTCTCCTCTTGGTCATTAGACACTGAAGGAAGGAGAGAGTGATGGAATAAAATGTACCCATCTCGCAAGTACGTGGCTTAGAGTTTTTTGTTCCAGGAACTCAGGAAACAGTGGATGACTGGGAGATTCCCAGCATGACTCAGACAAGCCTGGCTGGCTCCCTCAGCTCCTCCACGTATGGAATGGGAGGGAAAAGCCCAGCCAGTCAGATTTCCGATTACAAAGAGGGTCTCTCCCAGACTCAGCTCAGCAGGATCCTATTGAGAAACGCCAAGACCAGGCACAGCATGGACAAAGCCCAGTCAGCATTTTTAAATAAGGTCAAGGTCAAGGCTGGGCCAAGCAGCACAGGACACAAAAGCCCCTAGGTTGTTTTCAGAGTTTCTACTATGCATAATAATGATCGTAACAACTTAGCCTTAGATAGTGGCAGTCATTATTCATAAATTATTGCTATTAATAATACTTAATGTGCCCTTTCCAAACATATCTCCCAACTCTCAAAACCTCATTGGTGTTTTAAAGAGAAAAACGTTCAAGGGAAGGAGATTATCTCATCTTTACTTTTTGTTACTTCTATCCCCTTCGCCACCGTTGTCCTCAAGTTTCCACATCTATAAAATGAGTAGAGGTGAATGAGAAGACCTCTGATATCCATTCCAGCTCCAAAGTCTGAGTAGGTTCAAAACCAGCAACTTCAACAGGCAATTAAGGAGTGAAGAAAGAGGGTGAGAGCCGAAGACCTGGAGTCACAAAAGACCTGAGTTCAAATGTGACCTCAGACACTTACTGGATGAGTGACCCTGCAAGTCCTTTAACTGCCCCAGTTTCCTCAGCTACAAAATGGAGATAGTAGTATCTTCCAGGATTGTGTGATGATCAAATGAGCTAACATTTGTTAGGTGTGCAAGCCTAAAATTGCATTATTAATAGATGGGTGCTTTGATGCAGATAATGCAAAACTGTGAATAATCCAAAGTCATTTATTTATATTAGGCTTTGGAAAATATTGTACAGATTTGCTTGTGCAAATAAATTGCACAGATTATTCATTGTACGGATTATTGTACACAGATTTGTTTGCATGCTTTGTAGTGCAAGGTTTTGGAAGATAATGCATATATTTTTTTAAATAATTTTTATATTTATTTTGCAGCACAAGACCAGGTGAGGTCATAGGCTCAAGAATGAACCTGGGAGTGACCTTGGAGGTTATCTTCTAGACCAACCCTTTCATTTTACAGATGAGGAAACCGAGGCTCAGAGAAATCCGACAGGAAGTAAATGGCAGGTTGGATTGGAATGCACGTGCTACGTGCACCGCCTGGATCACCAGCCCAGCCCAAGAAAAGCAGGAAGAAGGACGGGGGCAGAGAGCTCCCCCTCCCCCCACCAGACAGAGTGTGATCTGGGGGGAGCAGAGAAAGGAGGTCCGTGGGTAACACTTGGCTCAGCGTCTATGCAGCCAGCACGTCTCACACCCACCCCTCCCGGTTACAGGTGAAAACTTCTGGTCTGGGGACAGGCGGGTGACCCAGGTTCTGCCCTGGGGAGAGAGTGGCCCAAAAACCCTGGTACCCGAGCAGCAGAAACCCCCCTGCCCCCTCCTCCCCGCTTCCAGGCAGCTGCCGCGATGCCCACCCCTACCCTCACCCAGCCACCAACACACGTACCTCCCACCTCCAAGCTCTTTGGAGACCTGGCCCTTTAATCAGTCCTACTCCTCCCCCAACAGGATCCGCGTGGGGCACCTTGGGAAATGGAGTTCTCCTCCACCCCGGCCTTGACCTTGGCTCTCCAAAGGCCTCAGGTGGCAGCCTTTGACAGAGCGGAGAGAGGACATAAGGTCTATTTGCTTGTGTTGGTACCCTTCCCAAAGGGTTTCAGAACCTGCCCAAAGGAAAGAGGGGCAAGGGAAGATCCCTGGAGCAGACAAAGAAACTACAACTCCCAGAAAGCCCTTTGGCCTCCTCCCAAAGTATCGCAAAGAAATAGACCCCACCCCCTTGCTCCGAGCGCTCCCGGGACTTCCTTGTTCTCTGCAGACTGAGTCAATTTCAGACAGTCTTGAGCGAGCCGGCATTGCTATTGTAACAACTCACAGTTACAATCTTTCCTTGTTTTAACCCTAGGCGAGCCCCGAAGGCCCACTTGATCTCCTCTTCTTGGGCTTTAGAGAGTTTATTTACGAAGTTTATCAAATGGGATAATTCGTGTAAAGCGCTTTGTGAAACTTAAACTGCAGCTATCTCTAATTAATGCCTAACCCCTGCCTCTGTGATTAAGGGAAAACTCAGTTTTCTGAAAGGATTTCGGTCAGTAAACATTTAAACCTCAGCAGCTTAAAACTACACTAAGACTTTTGGGACGCCCTGTATTCTGGTGTCTGGATAGACAGGGGATGGGCCGGGAAGTTGGGGAAAGAGCCAACCTTTTCTTGAGATTTCCCTCCTCTCTGAGATGTCTTTAGAGCCAATGATTCCTCAATATCTCCCTCCTTGGCGACAGCACAGTCCTTCTTAGAGAGCTACTTTATACAAATGGCTTTGAGTGTCACCGGGGCTCACAAATCGCTCACAAATCTCAGTCTTGGAAGGAGCCGGAAGCTCCTATTGTTTCTCTGGAGTGCCTGAGTCCAACTATTCTTGGCTAGTACAGGTGATTTCAACTCTTATGTGTACACAGTAGACCTAAAACACTTCTTTTATCCGTGATTCTACTTCACCTTATGTTGAATACATTTGTTGTTCAGTCCCGTCCTCCTCTTCCTAACCTTATTTTGGGGCTTTCTTGGCAAAAATACTGGAGTGGATGCAGCTCATTTTACAAATGAGGAGACTGAGGCAAACAGGGTTAAGTGACTTTCCTGATCAAGATCACACAGCTAGTAAGCGCTCGGATTTGAACTAATGAGCATGAGCTTTCCTGCTTCCCAGTGCTCTTTTCGCTGCACCATCTCGTGAGAAACATGCCCTTCTTAAATAAAGATAATTGTTGTAAAATCAGGAAAACTTTTATTAATTTTTACGTTCATTCTCCCCCACCTACCCCATTAACAGAGACTGCTACAATTTGTTTAGCCAAGTGCAAGCCCCTTTGTACTGTTCCAAATTCGAATCCTACCGAGTCATCTCATACAACAGTCTGGAGAGGAACAACATCTGATACAGTTTTCTGGTCTCAATACTTACTCAAGCAGTCTTCAGCACAGCATCTCAGCATCCTCCTGTCACCTTCCTATAGAAAGCCAAATGTCCATTCTCCTACAAAACTACTATCCTTATAAAATCAAAATTGGAAACTTGGTCAATTGTCATGTTTAAGAAATTCACATTAGAACTCAGTTTCTACATTTTACATTAATCAACTATTCAGTCCCCCATCCAGAGGATGAGATTTCACTAAGGAATTAATAACAGACTCCAACATATACATAAATACAATAAGTAATATATGTGTGTGTGTGTGTGTGTGTGTGTGTGTGTGTGTGTGTGTGTGTGTATATATATATATATATATGTAAAACAAATGTCACGGCTAAATCATTCTAGTTGGGCTAAAACCTAGGCCTAATAGCTTAAATCTTAGACTTCCATTCTAAACTCAGATGTTCCCATACCAACCTATTATTTAATAGATTTGGTATTATGCTTATAAAACTTTTGATTATGGGAACTTGCCATTAAGAGTAGGGACCTAGTTATAACAAGGGAACAACATTTCTCTACCTTCATGTCAATTCCAGGCAGAAGCTGTGTAGATTGTCAGTTAGCACTTAGCCAGGCTGAAAGTCTACCAGGTATCAGTGGGGGAAATTGAATCAGGAGAATCCTACCTCAGCTCAGGCAGAAAAGTCATTCTCCCAACCTACCCATGAGATATCATCCCTTTGTAGTTCATTTTTGCACAGGGTAGGTTCATTTTTGCATCATAGCTCAGACAGCCTTTCTTGGTATCCACACCTGGAGTTAGACTCAGAAAAACAGTCAGTTAACAGTCCCATAAAATCTTAACTAATCAGTTTCAGATATGACTATAATTTCACATTGTCTGAGGAACATCTTTATTATTTTTCTGAATTTATTTTATTTTTAGTTTTCAACATTCATTTCCACAAGATTTTGAGTTCCAAATTTTCTCCCCATCTCTCTCCTTTCCCACTCCAAAACACAGTGCATTCTGATTACTCCTTCCCTCAATCTGCCCTCCCTTCTATCACACCCCTCCCTTCTCTTATCCCCATCTTCTCTCTTTTCTTGTAGGGCAAGATAGATTTCTATACCCAATTACCTGTATTTCTTATTTCCCAGTTGCATGCAAAAATAATTCTCAATATTTGTTCCTAAAACTTTGAATTCCAACCTCTCTCCCTTCTTCCCTCCTCACCCATTCTCACTGAGGGGCCAGCTAGGTGGTTCAGTGGATAGAGTACCAGTGCAGGAGTCAGGAGGACCTGAGTTCAAAATCTCACCTCAGACACTTGACGCTCACTAGCTGTGTGATCTTGGGCAAATCACTTAACTCCAATTGCCTCCTTCTGGGTCATCTCCAGTCATCCTGATGAATATCTGGTCACTGGATTCAGATGGCTCTGGAGGAAAAGTGAGGCTGATGACCTGCACAGCCCTCCCTCCCTCAAAACAAAATCAAGTACAAGTCATCATTATTTCTCTGATGGCATGGTCTTCTTTGGCAACAAAGGATGAACACACACATCCTCACTAAGAAGGCAACCAATTCAATATAGGCTATACATGTGTAGTTATACAAAAGACTTCCATAATAGTCATGTCATAGAAGACTAACTATATTTCCCTCCATCCTATCCTGCCCCCCCATTTATTCTATTCTCTCTTTTGACCTTGTCCCTTCCCAAAAGTGTTTACTTCTAGTTACTCCCTTATCCCATTTGCCCTCCCTTCTATCATCTCCCCCACCCTGCTTGTCCCCTTCTCTCCTACTTTCCTGTAGTGTAAGCTAGATTTTCATGCCAAATTGAGTGAGCATGTTATTCCCTCCTTAAGCCAAATGTGAAGAGAGTAAGCTTCACTTTTTCCCCTCTCTTTTATGAGAGATGATTTGCCCCGTTCCATTTCTCCCTTTCTCCTCCCAATATATTCCTCTCTCATGGGGAACATCTTTAAAGTGAGCCTTAAGTAGTTTGCATGCATTTCTATGATTATATAACATAAAATCAAATTTACTATTAAGATTGCCCTAATAGATTTGTATTTTTCCCAAGCTTCTCTGTCCTTTTCTAACCATGCTCAGTCTAAATGAAAGGGATACACATATGATGAGTTCTAACATTAACTTCAACTTATGTTAGGTCGCGGAATGAATTCAAATCAAAACAGAAGCATTTAACTTTTCTAGCAATGCAAAAGTATTACCACAGGTTACCTGCCTCTAGAAACTTAGACTGCAATTCTTTTCCCCAAAATGAAGATGTCCCTGATTTAGTCTCAGTAATTAATTCAGTCAATTGTATTAACACCCCACGGCTCTTAGATCACTTTGAAACATACAAGGACCTTTATTCCATACAGATATACTTTTATTACAGTTAACTTTAAATCCCAGCCCCCATCTATGGGATAATGATTCAACATCACATTTGTACTTTTGTTTCCTTTCCTTTATCTAATTTTTCCCATATCATTCAGAAAGAATATTCTATTCCAGGGATTTTATCTTTCACAAGACTATACAAGAATACCAATTTACCCAAATACTTAACTGAAAACAGCAAGAGTCCACATGCCTGCATTGTGCTCACATCTTAAATACTTGCTTTGATTACAGAAACAAGCCATAAAGATGAAAGACAAGAACTTCTTAGATATCATCTCCACCTTATAGTTAGACTCAAGAATAGCCAGGTGGGAAGATCTTCCTTTTCAGAGAAACACAATGGGGAAACTGAGCCAGAAGAATCTCATCTCAGGTAGAGGCCAGGATTGTCCTTATGGCTTCCTGGAGCCATAAAATTCCATGTGTTTCTTACCTTTTGACCCCATACAACCCAATTCACAGTAGGTTTGAATATAAATAATACAAAAAAATTTCCCTTTCTTGAAAACAGTTTACAATTTATCACAAAACCCTCTTGAAGTTAACTGATAAAAATTATAAGAAAAGATCTAAAACAAAGGCCTTTGCATAATTACCAAGTTTCCTTTCACAAACATACTTTTGGAAATGCTTGATTTATAGGAAAAACAATTTTAACTAAAACTTTTCTTTAAATAGCAGAAACGTTGTGGGGAGGGGGTGAGCCAAGATGGCAGAGTAGAAAGATTCACTGTATGCTAGCTCCGAACACACACAGCCCATAAATTTTCTGTAAAAAGAACTCCCCAAAAATTCTGGAGCAGTGCAAGCCACGCAGAAACACAGTGGAAGAAATTTCCGTTCCAGAGAGCCCTGAAAAACTGACCCCAAAGGTCCATCGTGCACCAGACAACGGAGCCCACCCCTGCACTGCCCTGGCCGCGTGGTCCCAGAGGAGCAGATCCAAGCAGACTTCAGGGACAGAATCTCCGGCAGCCTCGAAGGTCCCTCCACCCACAGGCGCTCCAGGTCAGTGAGAGAGACTTCTGGGCTGGCCGAGAGGGAAGCGGGGTGTCTCTGTCACTCGGCCCGCTCGGGAGGCAGTGGCAGAGGCAGCAGTGGCCCGGGACTCCCAGAGCAGACAGGGGCTCCATTGTTGAAGGTCTCTGCATAAAGGCCCTGAGGGAAATGAGCCTAGGAGGCGGCCCTGCCCCCACCTGAGCACCAGAACTTAAGCTCACATTGAATAGCACCCCCTCCCACAGTGGAAAGCCCTGAGGCTGGGGAGCAGCATTTGAATCTCAGATCCCAAGCACTAGCTGGGCGGATCTAGGCAGGGGTGGACAGGAATCTCAGAAGTCAAGTAACTGGCTGGGAAAATGCCCAGAAAAGGGAAGAAAAATAAGACCATAGAAAGCTACTTTCTTGGGGAAGAGATGATGTTTCCTCCTTTCATTTCCGATGGGGAGGAACAATGCTTGCCATCAGGGAGAGATGTGGAGGTCAGGGCCTCTGTATCCCAGACATCCCAGGTGGAAGTCCGGTGGGCTCAGGCCATGGAAGAGCTCAAAAAGGATTTTGAAAATCAAGTTAGACAGGTGGAGGAAAAACTGGGAAGAAAAATGAGAGAGATGCAAGAAAAGCATGAAAAACGGGTCAATACCCTGCTAAAGGACACCCAAAAAAATGCTGAAGAAAATGACACCTTGAAAAATAGGCTCACTCAATTGGCAAAAGAGGTTCAAAAAGCCAATGAGGAGAAGAATGCTTTCAAAAGCAGAATTAGCCAAATGGAAAAAGAGGTTCAAAAGCTCACTGAAGAAAATAGTTCTCTCAAGATTAGAATGGAACAGATGGAGTCTAATGACTTTCTGAGAAACCAAGAAATCATAAAACAAAACCAAAAGAATGAAAAAATGGAAGAGAATGTGAAATATCTCATGGGAAAAACAACAGACCTGGAAAATAGATCCAGGAGAGACAATTTAAAAATTATGAGACTACCTGAAAGTCATGATCAAAAAAAGAGCCTAGACATCATCTTTCATGAAATTATCAAGGAAAACTGCCTGAGATTCTAGAACCAGAGGGCAAAATAAGTATTGAAAGAATCCATCGATCACCACCTGAAAGAGATCCAAAAAGAGAAACTCCTAGGAACATTGTGGCCAAATTCCAGAATTCCCAGGTCAAGGAGAAAATATTGCAAGCAGCTAGAAAGGAACAATTCCAGTATTGTGGAAATACAATCAGGATAACACAAGATCTAGCAGCTTCTACATTAAGGGATCGAAGGGCGTGGAATAGGATATTCCAGAGGTCAAAGGAACTAGGACTCAAACCAAGAATCACCTACCCAGCAAAACTGAGTATAATACTTCAGGGGAAAATATGGTCTTTCAATGAAACAGAGGACTTTCAAGCATTCTTGATGAAAATACCAGAGCTGAAAAGAAAATTTGACTTTCAAACACAAGAATGAGAAGAAGCATGAAAAAGTAAACAGCAAAGAGAAGTCATAAGGGACTTACCAAAGGTGAACTGTTTACATTCCTACATGGAAAGACAATATTTGTAACTCTTAAAACGTTTCAGTATCTGGGTAGTTGGTGGGACCACACACAGACATACACACACACACACACACACGTACATGTGTGCATGCACACATACATACACACACACACGTACATGTGTGCATGCACACACACATACACACAAGCACACACACACACAGAGACAGAGAGCACAGAGTGAATTGAATAGGATGGGACCATATCTTAAAAGAAATTAAGGTAAATGGTGAGAGAGAAATGTAGTGCGAGGAGAGAGGGTGAAATGGAATGGGGTAAATTATCTCTCATTCAAGAGGCAAGCAGGAGACTTTTTAGTGGAGGGAAAAAGAGGAGAGCTGAGAAAAAAACATGAAGTTTACCCTCATCACATTCGACTAAAGGAAGGAGTAAAATGCATGCTCATTTTGGTATGAAAACCTATCTTACAGTACAGAAAAATGGGGAAAAAGGAGATAAGCAGGGAGGGAGGGATGATGGAAGGGAGGGCAATGGAAGAAGGGAGCAATTTGAGGTCAACACTCTTGGGGAGGGACAGGATCAAAAGACAGAATAGAAACAATGGGGGGCAGAATAGGATGGAGGGAAATACAGTTAGTCTTACACAACACAACTATTATCGAAGTCATTTGCAAAACTACACAGATATGGCCTATATTGAATTTCCTGCCTTCCCAAAGGGAATGGGTGGGGAGGGAGGGATGGGGAGAATTTTTAAATAGCAGAAACTTGAAAATTTATAATTTCTTAAATTATAATACTTCCACCTAGAAAGACTTAACAACTTCTTAACTTTCATTTTTAACTTAATCATTCATTTTTTTAATAATGCAATTCCTAATATAACAACATTTAGATAAGAGAAATTACTTTTTCAACAATATAACTTATTATAAATTTGAAGCAACTCATTATCAATTTAGGTGAATGCATTTTTGAATCACCTTTCACGGAGAATCATTCACCACATCACCAACACGTGGAAACTATCAACCTAACCATGGTATCCACATTTTCATAATAGCCAATATTTCAAATGGAAAATCTACCATTCTATAGCAAACATCAGTAGCATGACCACTGCTTATTTATAACCAAATATAAGTTTCAAATTATCAAACTTCTATTACATCCTTTTAAAGGTCCAATTCATATATAACAAAATCCAAGTTTAAAAATTGTGTTAACACTCTTTCTACCTCACAATGGTCTCTCAAATGCTACAATATTTAAAAACCACTTCAAAATTAACAATTACACTAAATTAAAAGAAATAATAATAATGTTGTGTCTAATATATACTCATCCTTGTGTCAAGCACTTTATAATCACAAATGCCAAATAACAATATCTTTTTGTGCTTGATTGTGATAGGAAGAATACTCTCAGATACTGTTCTTTATCCCTTCAGGACAGATATTTTACTTAAATCATATCAAATCTGGATTTAAAATTAATAAAAGTAAACATTTTAACCTTTTTCTAAAAACAAATACTCTTGGTACTTAAAAGAAAACATTATCCAAGAAAGACACATATACTCTAGCACTTCCCCCACAGCCCACAAAATACCTGTAAAAAATTACTCTGAACAAATTCTAGAGCAGCAGAAGCCACAGAACAACAAAATGAAAGAGGTTTCCAGACAAAGGTAACCTGGAAGGCCTACAGGAAAGTGCTATCTCATGGGAGGCTAAACAGAGTGGAGCCCAGCCCTGGTCATGCAGCACTGGGAGGAATTGAACAGACATGAACAGACCTCGGGGCAGAATTCTCAACAGGCACGGTACCAGATCCCTCAACCCACAAGCGACAAAGAAAGCTCCAATGGTCAGCATGGGAGGGCTTTCCCAGCTGGGAGAGAGGGGAACAGGGTTCCCCTAGCACTGGCCCCAGGCAGCAGCAGCAGCAGCAGCAGTAGGTAGCAGGTGGTTACATGGAAGCAGCCTGGGTCCATTGTCCAGGCAGCTCAGCTTAAAGCCTCTGGCAGAATTGAGAAGCAGATCTGAACCTCAGCCTTCAGTGCTGGCCTTGTCCCCACCCAAGGACCCTGGGGGAGTTGAGCAGCTGATTTGAATCTCAGCCTTGATCACAGTACTGGAGAGAGGAGAAGCACTAGGACCCTCCTCTTGACAGAGGATTCAGAAGTCAAGTAACTGGCTGGGAAAATGCCTGAAAAAGGGGAAAAAAATAAGACCATAGAAGGTTACCTTCTTGGTGAACAGGTATCTCCTTTATCCTTTCAGAAGAGGAAGAACAAGGCATACTGTCAGAGGAAGTCAAGGCCTCTACCTCCAGTAGCTCCAAAATGAATATAAAATGGGCTTAGGCCATAGAAGAGCTTGAAAAGTGTGTCAGCAGCCTGCTAAAGGAGAACCAAAAAAATGGTGAGGAAAATAATACCTTTAAAAAGAGGCTAACTCAACTGGAAAAAGAGGTCCAAAAAGCCAATCTGGAGAAGGAGGCTTTAAAATGCAGAATTAGTCAAATGGAAAAGAAGGTTCAAAAGCTCACTGAACAAAATAATTCTTTGAAAGAAAGAATCAAGTTCAGGGAAACTAATGACTATGAGATAAACCAAGAAGTTAGAAAACAAAACCAAAAGTTTGAAAAGATAGAAGATAACGTGAAACATCTCATTGGAAAAACAACTGACCTGGAAAATAGACCCAGGAGAGACAATTTAAAAATTATAGGACTACCTGAAAGCCATGATCAAAAAAAGAGCCCAGACATTATCTTCCATGAAATTATCAAGGAAAACTGCCTTGATATTCTAGAATCAGAGGACAAAATAAATATTGAAAGAATCCACTTATCACCTCCTGAAAGAGACCTGAAAAGAGAAACTCCTAGGAATATTGTGGCCAAATTTCAGAGTTCCAGTCAAGGAGAAAATATTGCAAGCAGCTAGAAAGAAACAATTCTAGTATTGTGGAAATACAATTAGGATAACACAGGATTTGGCAACTTCTACATTAAGGGATTGAAGGATTTGGAATAGGATATTCCAGAAGTCAAAGGAACTGGGATTAAAACCAAGAATCACCTACCCAGCAAAACAGTATAATACTTCAAGGTAATAAATGATCATTCAATGATATAGAGGACTTTCAAGCATTCATGATGAAAAGACCAGAATTGAATAGAAAATTTGACTTTCAAACACATGGATCAGGAGAAGCATGAAAAGGTAAACGAGAAAGAGAAATCATAAAAGACTTTGTAAAGCTGAACTCTTTACATTCCTACAAAGAAAGATAATATTTATAATTGGGTTCAGACTCTGGGAACTTCCTTGAGCTCCCTTGGAATCTCCTCACTTAAACTGACTTTTCATACTCAAATTGAGCTCCCCTTGTATCTCTCCACAGAACCTGACCATTGTCTGTTATCTCTTGATTGCCCTACCTGCTTACCATCTAGGCACCCCCTAGTGTGATGTTTGTTGACTACCTGCAGCTATTTCCAGCCTTTAATCCTCCTTGGAGGGCCTTCTGAACTTCTTCCCCCATCACTCTAGACTGCCAGACCACCCCCAACCCCCATCCCTCCCATACTCTTTTCTGTATTTAAGTATCATCTTGCCTCCATGCAGGCACTCAGATTCAATCCAGCTCAGACTCTGTCTAGTTGAGATTCTATCTGGCCTGCTTGTGAATACAAGCATTGCAAATGCTTAGGCTCCTTAAGAGGCAACCCAATTTGGCAAATCTTTAATAAACTTTGATTTCTTTGTCTTTAAGAAGGCTTGAGTCGAATTCATTCGAGCACAACCTGGACTGTCCGTATTTTGGGGTCCACCCATCACCCATAAAACTCATCATTTGTAACTCTTGAGACTTCTCTCAGTATTTTAGTAGGTAGAGGGATTATACACACACACACATACACACACACACACAGAGTACAGCTTGAGTTGAATCAGAAGAGATGATATCCTTAAAAAATAAAAATAAAAATTAAAGGGTGAGGGAGAAAAATACCGGGAGGAGGAAAAGGGAGAAGGTGAGAGGGGAAAGGGAGAAATGGAATGGGGCAGGCTATAAATCATCAAAGAGATAAAAATCTTGTTCAATGGAGGAGAAAAGGGAGAAGGTGAGAGGGGAAAAGTGAAGCTTACCCTCTTTGCATATGGCTTAAGAAGGGAATAACATGCTCCCTAAATTTGGTATGAAAATCTATCTTACACTACAGAAAAGTAGGGGAGGGGGGACAAGTGGATTGAGGGGGATGATAGAAGGGAAGGTAAATGAGAAAAGGGAGTAACTAGAAGTAAACACTCTTGGGAAGGGACAAGGTCAAATGAGAGAATTAAAAAAAGGAGGGGGACAGGGAAGGATAGAGGGCAATATAGTTAGTATTATACAACATTATTATTATGGAAGTCTTTTGCAAAACAATACATATATGGCCTGTATTGAATTGCTTGCCTTTTCAGTGGGGATGAGTAGATAGGGAGAAAAGTTGGAATTCAAAGTATTAGAAAAAAATGTTGAGAATTATTATTGCATATAACTGGGAAACAGAGAAATAACAGGTAATGGGGTACAGAAATTTATCTTGCCCTATAAGAAAAGAGAGTAGATGGGGATAAGGGAAGGGTGGGGTATGATAGAAGGAAGGGTACATTGAGGGAAGGGGTAATCAGAATGCAAGGTATTATGTAGTGGGGGGAGGGGAGAGATGGGGAGTAAAATTGGAACTTAAAATATTGTGGAAATGAATGTTGAAATCTAAAAATAAATAAATAAATACAACAGAAAAAAAAAGAAACTATTATCCATAACTTCAATATTTCCTTGAAGGAACACATGGTGACATTCCCAGTTCTGAATAACCTTTTCCTTCTATTTCCTTAAAGAGCTGAACTCCTGTTCTCCTTTTTGAGGCTTCGGCCAGCCGGTGTGTGTGTGTGGTGGGGGGGGAACTGCTTTAGGCTCTTCAATTACTCACTCCCATTCTTACAAAAACCAAAAAGTTTGAATCAGATTAGCTAAAGGGTTTCGTCCAGACAAAAGGCCTAAGGAATCTGAATCAAAGCTAACAAAATGTGGGTTCCAAGCAGAGACCTTGGAAACTTAATAATTAATTGAATAGTAATAACTACAAGTCACAGTAATCAATATCGTTACCATTGTCAGTAGTCATTTTTTTTTAAAAAAAGTTCAGTAACCTTCTATAACTTTGTCTATTGGTTTTCCAATCAGGCTAAGCATTTTCCTTTGCAGCCCCTGACACTAAAATTTCCTTGTGCTTTTTTCCAACATTCCCAAATCTTCTGACGTGGGATGGGGGAGGGGGTGGCTGAAAGCACTTGGGCCCGTGGCTCCCCAACTCCCATCTAAACTATTCCTTTTTCTTCCAAATTTTTTCTCTCTCTCCCAATCTTTATTGAAGACGCTCCCCATTCTCCTGTACATCAATAAGTGTCCAACAATTTACATATCAACAGAGCCACATGTTTTTTCTTCTTCCAGTCTTAGCAAAGAGCTTTTTATAATGCATTTTAAACATATCCCTGAAATCCCAAAGCAATCCCATTACACAAACTTTAGCTTTGAGATCTAATTAAACCTGGATTTAAACCCTCAGCCTTCTTCTGGGCTGCCTGCTTGAAATTTCTTTGCTTGCTAATTTTAACATTTCCTAATACAACCAGAATGAACTCAATCACCTTTTGGTTGTATCCTATCACAGAAAAACTGTACCTTTAGGTGAGGCAGGAAATGGCCAAATGCTAGGTCAACCTATCCCTCCCTAATCTGAGGGGAAAAGATTTCTCCAGTTCCTTTATCTTTCTTTTCACATTCAAAAACTTGGCCAGAGTTTAGAATGCAGAAATAAAGATTTGTTTAAAAGGTCTTCTAACTCTCTATTAATACCATTCCTGCAAACTGATGAAACTAAATAGTGAAACACCTTTTTCTCTCTCTCCTTTCTACATGCTTAAACTTTCTTGCCATTCCCTCTGGTGGACTTGGATTAAAACCTCTTTAAAACTGCACAGACCTTATTTCTTTCTAGTTCTGACTTGATACTTCTCCCACACTCTTTAACTTTCCCTTACCCATCATATAAGTTAAACAGTAAAATATTTTTCTCGCTTTCTCTCTCACATCCACTCACTCCTCTAATACAAATGCAGGGAGGGAGGGAAAAGGGGGAGATAAAGAGGAAAGACTTACTTGCTGGCTGGATGTATTTATAATCTTACACCACAAACATCAAAGATTTCACAAACACACATAGACAAAATATTTTACAAGATATTATAAAGTGCACACCGATTTCGAATTTGAATTCAGACCAGTAAAAAAATTCAGTTGTAATTTACTCTGACTGATTTCTAGTCAATTTCAGAAGGATCTTTCCCAGAATCTAGATTCACTTCTCCTTCCTCCTTGTTTTCCTCCTCCCTTCTCTCTTCTTCCTTACTTCTCTTGGGAGCAGACGGGAGAGGAATAAGAAAAGGGTTTTAACCAGTATTCATCCCCATGGGCTCTTTTGGACAAATACTCCAGGATTTCATCCACGCTGGTACTAAATTTTTTAGAGCCCCCATTTCCCATTCTAGGCAAACCTTACTTTTGAGCCCAGAATTCAAGGTAACACGGAGCAGTACTCCTCTTGTTGCTCAGGTGACCCAACTGTATTTCCTCTTGTTGCTCAGGTGACCCAACTTATGCTCCCTCTAGCCATTCAATCTATTATTTTACTTGCGTTCCTGGGTTCACAGTGATTTCCAACAGTCCCTGGGAAGTTAGCAGCCTGAAGAGGGGGAACTTGCCTATGAATGTTCAGGTTGTTGAAAACCCACAAGGTGTACCTCCCTTCCTCCATAGTGAGTTTCCCTTCTTCAGATGCCAGAGATCCTGGACAAGCCCCCAGCTGTGAGTACTGTGCTCACCTTATACCTGTGAAATCAGGAAAACTTTTTTTAATTTTTTACGTTCATTTTCCCATCTCCCCATGAATGAACAGGTAGTTCTTAAGGGACGGCTACAATTTATTCAGGCCAATGCAAGCCCCTTTATACTGTTCCAAATTGGAATCTCTTGCCTCATCTATTGGTTAGATGAAGCCCCCTGAACACCTTACTTCATGGCTCCCCTTCAAACATCCCATCAAGTCTGTGCACAAGTTTCTGATCTTTTACCTGATCATGCTAGGTCACAATTCTGATTAGCTGCTACCACTTAAAGCTGGGAGGAGTTTTAACCCTGTGGAAGCAGAATTCCTTCTTTCGTTTCCCACAATCTGGCTGCCTATATTGATTACACAGCCTTACCCCAATGCAAACTTGTTTATTTGTGGTAATTCAGTCCCCTCAGATTCTGTTGTAGACCTATGTGGGGTTTTCTGGGTAAAAAAATTTAAGTAGTTTGTCATTTCCTTCTCCAGCTCATTTGACAGATGAGAAACTGAGGCAGAGTTAAATGACTTGCTCAGGGTCACACAGCCAGTAAGTGTCTGAGGTCACATTTGAACTAAGATCTTCCTAACTCCAGGCCCAGAAACTCTATCCTCTACACCACCTACCTGCCCAAAATTTGCTTAAGCTCTTCTTTATAATTTGATTTCATTGAACAACAATACTTGCTTCAGGCCAGGCACTGTGCTATATTTTGAGAATACAAAGACAATGCAGGAAAAAGTTCCTGACCTCAACAAGCTTACATTCTATCAGGGAGAAAACAGGCACCCATGTAAGGACACACACAGACACACACACACACACACACACACACATTCGGGGAAGGAGGGCACAGGTCTAATATGAAGAAAGGTACAATGAAAGGATGAGAGGGATGGGATGACCCAGATGGCGATGGTAGTCAGAGAAGAGGTCTTGGTCCTGGGCAGCCTCCAGATCACAGGTGTTGTGAGTGAGGCCAGAGGGAAATTGATGGTCATACTCTTTTTTTTTTTCCCCTTTATTCATTCATTTACTTATTTATTTATTTATTCATTTATTCATTTATTTATTTAACCTTTTACATCCATTTTCACAAAATTTTGGGTTCCAAATTTTCTCCCCTTTTATCCCCTCCCCCCACCCCAATACCCCAAGCAATCTAATTTTCCCTATCTCCAATCTGCCCTCTCTTCTGTCATCCCTCCCTTCTCTTGTCTCCATCTTCTCTTTTCTCCTGCAGGGCCAGATGACTTTCTATTCCTCCTTAACTGTATGTCTTCTTTCCTAGTAGCAACAGCAATACTAGACAGTTGTTCCAAAAACTTTGAGTTCCAAATTCTCCCCATCCCTCCCTCCCCACCCATTCCCTTTGGGAAGGCAGGCAATTCAATATAGGCCATATGTGTGTAATTTTGTGAATGACTTCCCTGATAGTCGTGTTGTGTAAGACTAACTGAATTACCCTCCATCCTATTCTGTCCCTCATTGTTTCTCTTCTGTCTTTTGATCCTGTCCCTCCCCAAGTGTTGACTTCAAATTGCTCCCTCCTCCCTTTGCCCTCCCTTCCATCATCCCCCCGCCTTGCTTATCTCCTTCTCCCCCACTTTCCTATACTGTAAGATAGGTTTTCATACCAAAATGAGTGTGCATTTTATTCCATCCTTTAGTCAAATGTGATGAGGGTAAACTAATTGTTTTTTTTCTCAGCTCTCCTCTTTTTCCCTCCACTAAAAAGTCTCCTACTTGCCTCTTAAATGACATATAATTACCCCATTCCATTTCACCCTCTTTCCTCCCACTACATTTCTCTCTCACCATTTACCTTAATTTTTTTTCAGCTATGGTCCCATCCTATTCAATTCACTCTCTGTGCTCTCTGTCTCTGTGTGTGTGCATGTGTGTATGCGTGTGTGCGTGCATGCATGTACATGTGTGTGTGGTCCCACCAACTACCCAGATACTGAAAAGTTTTAAGAGTTACAAATATTGTCTTTCCATGTAGGAATGTAAACAGTTCACTTCTGGTAAGTCCCTTAAGACTTCTCTTTGCTGTTTACTTTTTCATGCTTCTTCTCATTCTTGTGTTTGAAAGTCAAATTTTCTTTTCAGCTCTGGTCTTTTCATCAAGAATGCTTGAAAGTCCTCTGTTTCATTGAAAGACCATATTTTCCCCTGAAGTATTATACTCAGTTTTGCTGGGTAGGTGATTTTTGGTTTGAGTCCTAGTTCCTTTGACTTCTGGAATATCCTATTCCACGCCCTTCGATCCCTTAATGTAGAAGCTGCTAGATCTTGAGTTATCCTGTTTGTATTTCCACAGTACTGGAATTGTTTCTTTCTAGCTGCTTGCAAGATTTTCTCTTTGAGCTGGGAGTTCTGGAATTTGGCCACAATGTTCCTAGGAGTTTCTCTTTTTGGATCTCTTTCAGGTGGTGATCGATGGATTCTTTCAATACTTATTTTGCCCTCTGGTTCTAGAATGTCAGGGCAGTTTTCCTTGATAATTTTATGGAAGATGATGTCTAAGCCCTTTTTTTGATCATGACTTTCAGGTAGTCCCATAATTTTTAAATTGTCTCTCCTGGATCTATTTTCCAGGTCAGTTGTTTTTCCAATGAGATATTTCACATTCTCTTCCATTTTTTCATTCTTTTGGTTTTGTTTGGTGATTTCTTGGTTTCTCGTAAAGTCATTAAACTCCATCTGTTCCATTCTAATTTTGAGAGAACTATTTTCTTCAGTGAGCTTTTGAACCTCTTTTTCCATTTGGCTCATTCTGCTTTTGAAAGCATTCTTCTCCTCATTGGCTTTTTGAACCTCTTTTGCCAATTGAGTGAGCCTATTCTTCAAGGTGTTATTTTCTTCAGCATTTTTTTGGGTCTCCTTAACCAAGGTATTGACCTGTTTTTCATACTTTTCTTGCATCTCTCTCATTTCTCTTCCCAGTTTTTCCTCCACCTGTCTAACTTGATTTTCAAAATCCTTTTTGAGCTCTTCCAAGGCCTGAGCCCACCTGACATCCCCCTGGGGTGTCTGGGGTACTGAGGCCCCGCCCGCCACGTCTTTCCCTGATGGCAAGAATACGTCCTCGTCATCAGATCCAAATGTCGGGATCATTTGCATTTGTTGGAAAAAACTCTCTATAGTCTTATTTTTCTTCCCTTTTCTAGGCATTTCCCCAACCAGTTACTTGACTTCTGAGATTCCTGTCCACCCCTGCCTAGATCTGCCCAGCTAGTGCTTGGGGTCTGAGATTCAAATGTGCTCTCTGCGCTAATCAATGTGAGCTTTAGTTCTGGTGCTGGGGTGGGGGCAGGGCCGCCTCCCAGGCTCAGCTCCCTCAGGGGCTTTATGCAGAGGCCTTCAGTAATAGAGCGGGGTGGGGCAGGGCCGTCTCCCAGGCTCAGCTCCCTCAGGTTGTTTATGCAGAGACCTTCAGTAATGAAGATCCTGCCTGCTGCTGGGGGAGTCCGGGGCCGCGGCCACGCCGCTGCTGCCTCCGCTGCCACCCACACCTCTGCCTCCGCCACTTCCTGCCCCAGTCTCTGCCACCGCCGCTTCCTCCCGAGGGGGCCCGAGTCACGGAGACACTCTGCTCCCCCTCTCGTCCAGCCCAGCCTTCTCTCTCACTGACCTGTAGCTTCTGTGGGCAGAGGGACTTTCCCAGCTGCCGGAGCTTCCGTCCCTGAAGCCTGCTTGGGTCAGCTTCTCTGGGGCTGCAGCCAGGGCAGCGCTGGGGTGGGGTCCGCTTTCCGGAGCACGATGGACCCTGGGGATGGCTCTCCAGGGCTCTCTGGAACGGAAATCTCTTCCACTCCATTTCTGTACACCTTTCAGTGGTCCAGAAGTTATGGGGGTCTCTTTTTACATTAATTCCATGGGCTGTGGTTTCGGAGCTCATAAACGTTCATCCTTCTACTCCGCCATCTTGGCTCCGCCCCCCTTGATGGTCACACTCTTAAAGAAGCAATGGTAATGTTGATTTTATTTGGCCAAGATAAAAAAGTAGGAGTTTGTGGAGTCTTACGCCATGCTAGAGCAAAAATGTAGAAAAAAGGAATTCGTAAAGCATTGGAGGAGGGGTGAGACAGAGAGAATACTGTGGTGGGATAGGACAATTTATGTCAGAGAGAAAGAATTCCTTCTTTTGTTCCCCCTACCCCAGCCCTGCCCATCCAGTTTCTTCTCTGAACAGAATGGGATGAATGTAGTGCTGGGGTAGAATCTGCCCACTGCCACATTGAACTGGCTCTAATTTATCCTTTAGTCTCTACTTAAGCGGGCGGCTAGGTGGCACAATGGATAGAGCACTGGGCCTGGAGTCAGGAAACCTCATCTTCATGAGTTCAAATCGGACTAGCACTGTGTGACCATGGTGAAAATTACTTAGCTCTGTTTGCCTCAGTTTCCACATCTGTCAAATGAGCTGGAGAAGGAAATGGCAAATCCCTCCAGGATCTTTGCCAAGAAAACACCAATGAGGTCATGAAGAGTCCGATGAGACTGAACAAGTCCACCTAGATCTAGGGGGAAGAGTCCTGGAGTTGGTGGGAGTCAGGAGACAAGGGTTCTGGTTCCAGATAAGCCTCCGAACAGCATTCCTTCCCCCCTTACGTGACCTTGAAAGTCACTTCCTATTTCAGTTTGTTCTCCTGCAAAATTACGGTGCTGGGCTAAGATCTCTGGGGTCTTTTCCAGCTCTGATATTCTATAGTTGTGAGATGTAGCTGAAACTACTGAACTAATCTAATAGCTACCAGTGGTAGCTTAGTGGAGAGAGCTGTGAGCTTGGAGTCAGCGAGACCTGGGTCCAAATCTGGCCTCTGACACTTAACCTGTTATGAGTATAAGAAGTCATTTAACAAATGTCAGCTTCATTTTCCTCAGTTGTAAAATCAGAATCATAATAGTATCTTAGGCACCTATGGTAAGTCACCTGTTAACCCTGTTTGCCTCAGTTTCCTCAGCTGTAAAATGAGCTGGAGAAGGAAATGGCAAACTACTCCAGGATCTTGGCCAAGAAAACCCCAAGAAAAAATAAAATACTAAATAGTTTTTTGAAAAGGATGTAAGTTCCTTGAAGGGCAGGCACTGTTTTCGATTATATATTTGTCTCCCTGATGTTTTAACAAGTTAAAAAAGAAAATTGTCATAGTCAGACATGATTAAAATAACTGAATCATCGTGTCTATCTCCCAGCGTTATGAAGAACAAATGAGATACTATTTGTAAAGGGCCTAGCACAGAGTAGGTGCTTGATAAATCCAGTCACCCCAGAGGAGCTCACTATGGAAGTGTCAGCTTGTCCCTGTGAATGAAGGGAATCACTCTAGGCAGATAGTGGGGAGGAGAAGCTAGTAGTGGGTGTTTAAGAGAGCTGTATATCTGTGAGTAATCAACAAATATCTGCAAAGGCTATGCAGGGAAAAATCATTGTTTGGCAACCAATTCCAGAGTAGCTGAGTATAGTATAAAATACTTTGTGGGGGTGGATGAGCTGCATGCCTGTGTTGCTTAGGTTCCCAATTTAAGGATTGTGAACTTGGTTTTAAAGATAGACAGATGGGTAGGTAGGTAGGTAAGTCGATAGAGAGATAGATTAGATAGATAGATAGATAGATAGATAGATAGATAGATAGATAGATAGATAGATAGATAGATAGACAGATAGATAGATATGGATGGATAGCTAAGTAGATAGATAGTGGACAGATGAATAGATAGCTAAGCCATATTTCAGTAAACTTTATTTTCTTTGTAATTCTGTGTATGTTATGTATTTATAAATAGTACTCTGAGAAGGGACCCATAAGTTTCAGCAGACTGCCAAAGAGATCTATGGCCAAAAAAAAGAAAGGTAAAGAATGCCTGACCTCTTTTACTTCCCAAGCACTGCTTTTCCTTCCCAGATTCCCAGGACTTCTTACTTCAACTACCCTATACTCTTTCCTTGAACTCCAACCCTTTTGTTTTTCACCTACCTGAACTTCCCCTACCTTCCCTTCCCTTTGCCCTTTACCCACATGCTCCCCAGGAGGCATTGGGAAAACAAGGAGCTGGTACTTCGGGTGCTGTTGCCAGCAATGCAGCACTGGGGACAGGGAAGGAAAAGTCTGCAGATGTAGTCATGATGTGGGTCAAGGAAACAGCTGAACCTGTGGTTTCTTAGATACTCTAAAATGAAGAGCTTCTTGGACTAGGATCCTTGTGGATCCTCGCCCATTCATATTATCACCATGGTGGGAGATGGTCTAGATGACCTCTCGGAGTCTTTGCCAACCTGAGGACTCCATGATTCATGATCATTTTCCAGAAGGCAAAATCATTGATTTAGACCTGGCAAAGACCTCACAAGCCACCTAGTCTCACTTTTTCATTTTTACAGAGAAGGAAACTGAGGCCCAGGGAGGGTACCCATCGTCACACAGGTAGTAAATAGTAAGGACAGAATTTGAACTCAAGTCTTCTGACTCCAGAGATAGTGTTCTTTTCTGGGTACCTTGCTGCTTCCCAAAGACTTGGGGCATTCCTAGGGGGCAGGAAAATTTAAGAATATTGAGAAGGTATGGGGTGAAGAAGCAGGAAAGCAGATTCTCCCATATTTAAAAGTTGTCATGAGATCATAAAGGAATTAAAGAAACCAGTCTTGTAGGCGGATTCCCCTCATGGAGGAGATTTCTCATGCAGAAGGGGAATTCTTGGAGAGGGGATTCCTGCTGTTAGTTGTTCAGGAGTTGGACTGGGCAACCTTTTTAAACCCTGTAGTTTCTTGAGTTCATAAATTAACTTCTTTAGTTTTAAACAACTGAAATACAGGCTTAACAAACTCAGGATTGAAAATTCAAAGCCCCAAACATTTCCAGGACCCATTATCATTGTAGCTATCCATTAATTAGCACCTTTCAACTCTTGGAGGCATTTGGAGTATTAAGGTGCCATTGGGGTGGTGCTGCCAGCAATGCAGCACTGGAGACAGGGAAGGAAAAATCTGCAGACACAAATCGGTGGCTGCAATCAGGTGGGAAATGTAGGTTTGAGAAATGAAGGACAAGGCAAAGAAGTGGAAATAATAATAACTGGCACTTACATAGCCCCCTTAAGGTTCAAGAACCTCATTTGAGCTCCAGGGCAACCCTATGAGGCAGTTAGGAGGCTAGAGCTGGAGTCAGGAAGACCCCAGTTCAATTCTAGCCTCAGACATTGGCTGTTTGACCTAGGCAAGTCACTTAATCTCCGCTTGCTTGTAGCTAGTTTTTGTATATTGCTTTTTAAGATTTGCAGAGGAATTGCGAAATAGTATTTCATGCTATCCTTACAAGAAGCCTGGCTGGTAGATGCTGTTATTATCTCCATTTTACAAATGAAGAAACTGAGGCTTAACAGAGGGTTAAGTGACTTAAGCCATGGTAGTAGCTCAGCTAGTAAATGTCAGAGACAGGATTTGGCTGCAGGTGTTCCTGAATTCAGATGCAGGTTGTCCCCATCGTACTGCTACAGCCTCTTAAGAAAAGTGTTTCTCCTTTCAGTTTACCGTCAGAGCAATGGGGAAGACAGAGATTTCTGCCAGGCTGGTATTAAGAAGCTCAAGATTTGTGATGGTCACAGTACACTTGGTGAACAGCACATGGGCTGCAAGATTCACTTTTCTTGCCTTCCATCACCTCTGAAGTCCTTCTAGTCTCTGCTGACTATAAGCTCCAGGAAGGCAAGATGGTGTTTTCTCCTTTTACATTTTCCACAAGCATTTAGGGTAGAAAAGAGTCAATACTTACCAATGGGCTGGCAGTTCAGGAATAGGAAGCAACCTGAGTTCTGGAATTAATATTGCTGGAAGAGTTTTCTCAAAGAGATCTTCCAAAACTACATCATTCCCTACTCATTAATGGCTCCCTATTATCCCCAAGATAAAATCCTGTTTGGGTGTTAAAAACCCTTTATAAGCTGGCCCTCTCCTTCCTTTCCAGTCTCCTTACACCCTATGTACTCTATGATGCAAGGACACTGGACACTTTGCCGTTCCGTGAATAAGACATTCCATTTCCATAATCCAAGTATTTTCTCTACTTGTCCCCTGTGTGTAGGATGCTCTCACTCCTCGTCTCCTGGCTTCCTTGGTGTCCTTCCAAGTCCCAGCAAAAACCCTTCTATAGGAAGCCTTTCTTGATGCCCCTTAATTCTAGTGCCTTCCCTCTGTGGAGAATGTCTAATCCTTTATGTTGTATTCGTATATTTTCTCTCCCCGTCAAATTGTGATTTCCCCTAAGAATAGGAGTCTTTTGCCTTTCTTTGTATCCCCTACACTTCGCACTGTGCCTAACACATGCTTGTTGAGGTATTGTTTTCCTCATCTAGGCATTAGGGCCCTCAATAGTCAAGTCCCAATCTGCTTATGGCACATTACTCCCCTTTATATATCTCGAGTCTAGCTAAATTCCTACCATTCCTAAATGTATCCTATAGAACACTGGTAACCACCCTCTCCTCCTGGATACCATCTTCTCTCTTCCTTTTCATGACACCACTTTCTACTGGTCCTGCTCCCACTGTCTTCTCAGTCTCCTTTGCTGTGTCATTACCCAGGTCATACCCCCTCTTTCTCCTCACCCCAACCTCAAGTGGTACAGTGGTCAGAGTGTCTGGATTCAGGAAGACCTGAGTTCAAATCTGCCTCTCAGATCCTCACTAGCTGTGTGACCTGAGTAAGCCATTTAACCTCTGTTTGCCTCAGTTTTGTCAGCTGTAAAATGGTGCTAGCAATAGCACCTACTTCATAGGGTTATTGTAAGAATCAAATGAGACATTTATAAAATGTTTAGCCCCGTGCCTAGCATACAGTAGATGCTTAATAAATGCCTGTTCTCTACCATCTCACCCCAAAGGTGTCTCCTTGGTGTTCTCTCTCAAGACTTTTACTTGGTGAGCTCATCATCTCCCATGTGTTTGATAAACATCTATATTCAGATCTTTATATCCAGCCCTAGTCTCTCTCCTGAGAGTTTCTAGTTTCTCGTCACTAATAGGCTAATGAACATTTCAAACCCAATATCCTATGGGCATCTCAACAATTAACATGTCCAAAATGGAACTTACCACTTTCCCCCAAACCCATCCCTCTTCTAAGCTCCCCTGTTCTAGAAAGAGCATCACCATTCTTCCCCTCATCCTGTTCACATTATGACATCTTCTGCTCCTTTCTCTCACCTCACCTACCCTACCAGTTACCAAAGTTTCTATTTCTATAACGTCTCTCCCATCTGTTCTCTTTTCTGCCCTCACACAGCCACCATCCTAACCCAAGCTTTCCTCACCTCCCACCTGGATCATTGCACTAGATTCTTCATTCATTTCTCTACCTCAAGATTCTGTGTGCTGCAATCTGTCTTCTGTACAGCTGCAACATTGATTTTTGTTCAAATGCTTTTTTTACTTTTCTAAAACATAAGGTAGACCATGTTACTTCCTTGATTAATAAACTCCAGTGGCTCTTTATTAATCTCTAGGGTCAAATGGAAACTCTTCTGTTTGACTTTTAAAACTCTTAACAATCAAGTTTCCAACCTACCTTTTCAGCCTTCTGTGTTGCTCCCCTTCACAGGTGTACTCTTGGGTCCAGTCAGACTCACTTTCTTTCTGTCCTTTATATATAACACTCCATCTTCTCTCTCCATGATATCATTGGCTGTCTCCCATCCCTAGAATTAGCTCGCTCCTTACCCTTGCCTCTTATAATCCCAAGGTTCCCTCAGAACTCAGACCAAGTATTGCCTTCTACATGAAGACTTTCTTTATCCTCTCAGAAGCTAGTTACTCCCTCCCTTCAGAGCACCTAGGTGGTGCAGTGGATAAGAGCACCAGTGCTAGGAGTCAGAAAGATCTGAGTTCAAATCTCACCACAGACGCTTGACGGGCGATAGCTGTGTGACCTTGGGCAAGTCACTTAACTCCAATTGCCTCCTCTTGGTTTATCTCCAGTCATTGTGATGAATGTCTGGTCACTGGATTCAGATGGCTCTGGAGGAGAAGTGAGGCTGCTGACCTGCACTCACTCAAAAAAAAAAAAAAGTCAAGTGCAAGTCATGTCATTATTTCTCGGATGGCATGGTCTTCTTTGGCAATGAAGGACGAATACACACACACACATACTCCCTCCAAAAAATTACTTTGTATTTATTTCTTATATACATACATGTTATTTCTACATGTTATTTCCTGATAGAATACCCTCCTGAGAGCAAAGACTGTTTCATTTTTTGTCTGTATCCCCAGTACCCAGTACAATGCTTGATGCCTAATAAGAACATAAAAAAATGCTTTTAAATAGATTGATCCATGTCTCATCTTTCACTGCCATGAATGCCAGGGCAGCATATCTGAAGAATAGTTAGGAGATAAACCTAAATTATGTTGTCCTAATCTCCATTAAAATCAAGGTTAACCTTGAGGGGGTATTGTGAGTTAAAGCTAGCCCAGATCTGGTACCCAATAACTCAACAACTTTTTGTGTGTCCTGGACCTCTTTGGCAATCTGGAAAGCCTGTGGACCCCTTCTCAGAGTAATGTTTTAAATACATAAAATTAAATGTATAGAATTATCAAGGAAATCAATTATGTTGAAGTAAATTATGAAATATTTTTTAAAGTTTCTAGACCCCAGGTGAAGAACCTTTGCTCTAATTGTATAATCTCTTGGTCCCTAGAGAAATAAAGGCACACGATGCTTCGTGAAGTAGGTGTGAGTTCACAGAAAGCTATTTTCTAACTATTCTCAGAGAAAAGCTTTGAAACTGCAGATGTCAGATAAAGAGGAAAACCCAAGCAGGGGATACAGCTATCTGCAGCTAGTTTATAGAAAAAAGACAAGAGACACATGGGGACTGCTTCACTCTCTCCTCCAGTCTCCCAGAGAGATGAAGCTTTTATCCAGGAGCAGGGCTCTCTCAGGACAACGGAAAACAACTTTCCAAATCAACCACGTGGTCAGGGTCAGATTCACCCAGAGGACAATTGGGCTTTTGCCCAGTGTCCTAAAGAATAACTTTGCTTTTTTTGTACCTGGGAAGAGGGAAAGTGGAGGGGGGAAAAGAAGCAGGGACCTGAATCCCCTAGGCATTCTGCCCAATGCTCTGGTGTCCTGTAAATTTGCTAGGCTCACTTCGGGGAAATTGTGTTAATCTTGTACCTAGTGGTTAAAAAAAAAGAAAAGGCAAAGAAATCTTATTACATTTGTTTCTTGAAACAACCGTATGAGGTAAATACTATTCTTATCCTCGTTTTGCAGATGAGGAGGAAACTGAGGCAAACGGAGGTTAAATGACTTGTAATAGGTCACCTTGTTATTGTAATTGTTCAGTCACCGTTAGATTCTACATGCTCCCATGGATAAAGTCCTGACAAAGACCATGGGGTTTTCTTGGCAAAGATACTGGAGTGGTTTCCCATTTCCTTCTCTAGTGTGTCCCCACTTTACAGATAAGGAACTGAGGCAAATAAGTGACTTACCCAGGGTCACACAGCTAGCAAAGTGTCTGAGGCTAGATTTGAATTCTGATCTTCCTGACCTCAGGGCTCCAGCCACTGTACCATTTAGCTTCCCTGAGGGTTACAGTTAGCTGTGTATAAATGTGATAATATTTAATATAAATTGTAGACTTTAATAAGGGCAAAAGTTTGAATTAAGAGCCTGGACCTAATAGTCCCCTTTGTTTAACTTAGAGGACACCTTTTGATGTCAGGCAAACAAATGGGACCTCCTTTCCAGACCCTTCTTCTGGCATCTTAGTGATAAGGAAAAACACAGATACCTCGAGTTGTAACTTCAGCTTTGTCAACTCTGTTAAGATTACCACAACTTCAAAGGTCTGTTTAGGACAGGAAGCCCAGTGGGATTTTCTTATTGTATGTCACAGAGACATATGTTTACATAGCCTGGAATCACAAGGCCCAACAGACACTACTTTGTTAATGGTCTTGTCTTACTAAATTTATGATTTGTTCAACTAAGAGAGTTCCTTTCTCATGGTAAAACCTTTATAAGCCAGCAGATTTCTGTACTGGGTAGCCAGAACATTATTCTGGCTCCATAATGCATTATGTTACCATTTTCTTTAATAGGAATTGATCAATTAATTAATTAAATCATAAAATGGATGCATTTAGCCTGTTGCCTTTTCTTTAACCAAGTTTTTAGGTCAACAAATGTCTGAGGCTTGATCTGAATTTAGGACTTTCTGATCCCAGGTCCAGAGTTCTAACTATTGTACCAGCAACAGCCTGTGAAAGTCAACGTGGAGTGGTAGACAGAATCCTAGACTGGGAATCCAGAAGACTTGAGTTCAAGTTCCACTGCAGAGATTTATTAGCTGTGTGACCCTGGGCAAGTCATTTAAGCCTTAATTTGCCTTTTATAAAATGAGGGGGTTGGATTCCATGGCTTCTAAGATCCCTTCCAACTCACAATCTAAAGTAGAGATGCCTATTGTAGGCAGAGAGGTGCATATATGAAGTCCTTTCCTCAAGGAAAGAGGAGACCAGGACCCTGCTCTCAGGAGCTGGAAAGACTGAATATGTCAAAGAAGGGGTAGTTGGGGAGATTCTGATGCTAGAATAACAACAGTCCTCTTGATTGCTTAATGGAGCTCTGTCCTTCAGAAATTTGAGACATGACACCTCCATGAGCACAAAGGTGGAAATTACTAGTCCATTTTTTTCTTCTAGGGAAATTGAGGTACAAAGGCCAGAACAACATAGACCTGTAACTCGACCCCGAGCCGGTTCTCTGATTGCTCCATTCAGGGCACTTTATTTCCAGATCCCTTGGAGACATTTCTGTGCAGTGGGGCCCCCAGCCTTGGGCCGTGCCTCATTCCCTCCTCTGTCCAATTCAGCCTTCAGAACTCTGGGCACCTGGCCAACCCCAGCTCCAGACTCCTTGGTCTTTGTGGGTTAGATCAGATTAGTTTCCCCCCCTCCCCTACCCCCTGCCCGGTTGTAGGCCTGGATTTGGGGGTGGGGGGATTGATCCTGAGCCCAGGAAGCCCGAGTGGGGTGGGATGGAGACCCCTTCTGAAATGAACCATTTCTGAAATGGAAGTGTACAGTCTTTAAGCACACTCTGGGCTCCCTCCCCCGGGCTCGACAGCAGCTGCACAACAGCTGGCGTACTTCATAGCTGAGCAGGGGCCCCCGGCCCGGCCAAGTTTGCATTTCCACTTGACTGCTCTCCAGCCTCCTTGGGGATGCAGGTACCAACGACGTGGCTCGGTGCATTGCAGACCTCTTGGCCATAATAGCTTCCTTTCATGTCTGCTTTCCAAAGGTTAATCAATCTTCTTTCCCATCCCCACTCCCCATCCCCTTTCCCCGCAAACGGAGGGAGGCCGGGGAGATCTGCATTCTGGGAATGGCGGTTCCTCAGCCCCTTTCGCCCTCCTTTACCAGGAGACGCACCCCCTCCTAACGTTAGACAGACTACAAGACCCACAATGCCCACCCCCGGCGCGCGCGGCACGGTGGGGGTTGTAGTCTCTCTTCTCCCAGCTTGCAGCAGTCGGTCTGGGCTGAGGGGGGCCCAAACTCCATTTCCCGGCATGCCCAAAATGGAGAGGGAGGGGGAGTGGAGAGGATGGACGGGTGGGGGAGATAGGAGAGGGGTATGAATGGGGAGGGGGCAGCCGGCTCCCGCTCCCTGCGCGGAGCATCCAGCCTTCAGACCCGCGCCTGGGGTGGAGGTGGAGAAAAGAGAAGGGAGGGGAGGGACAGGAGCAGGGGGGAGGCGAAGGCAGCTCTCCCAGCCAGGGCGGGGAGGAGGGAGGAGCAGAAGGGAGGAGGAGGGGGGAAGAGGAGGAGGAGGAGGGGGAGGAGGGGAGGAGGGCGCTCTCACTGGCGGCGGCGGCGGCGAGCAGAGGGGGCCGGCGGAGCTAACGGATCTGGGGCGCAGGCTGCTGCCGCTGGTGGCGGCGCTGCTGCCGCGGCCCCTGCCAGCGCTGGGACCTAGCGACCACTGCCTGCACCCGCACCCCCAGCGCTGGAAGGAGGAGGAGGACGCGGCGGTGGGGATGGCACCCAGGTACCTGGGCGGGGATGCGGGAGGGCGGCGCTGGGGAAGGCTGGTGCCCGGAGCCGGGCTTTGTCCCCGCTCCGGCAACTTTCCCCTCGGGGACCCGCGCGCGGGGCTCCCCGCTCGGGAGCCACGTGGGGGGAGGGGGGCGCCGAGAGGAAGGGGAGGCGCCCCCTCCCCCGACGGCTGCCATCGGGGCGGGCAGACTCGCTCCAGCCCCTGCCCAGCCCGTTCCCCAGGGACCAGAGTTGCCAAGGTGATGATCGTGCCCCCCTTTTTCTTCCCCTTCCCCCAACTTTCCAGCGCACACACCACCTTCCTTCCCCCTTTGGGGCATCCGGTCGCTTGGCCTTACCGAGCCTTGCAAAGTCCCTAAGCAAGGTTTGGGGGCCAGCCCTGCCTTGACAGCTGATCTCCCTGGTACGAGGGAGGGGACAGAAAGCGGGGCTCCTCTGTTCTCTGGAAACTCAGAAAACTCAGAGAGATGGGGAGATGGCTGAGCCCAGGAGCTTCGGACTCTGGATCCCATTGTTAGGTCCCGGGGACTCGGTGCTCCCCTGGAAGAAGGCAAAACTTGTCCGACCCAGTGGCGTGGGCTTTAGTTTTCCCAAGTGTCTTCCTGCTTCCTAGCCCCTGGTTTGCCCTGCCATCCCATCCCCCCAGTCCTCACTCCTCCTACCCTCTCCCAGAACCTACTTCTCACTTCCTCTGGCCTACAAGTAAGTCCCTAGCCTCTCCTTCGTGTGCCCAGCCTTGTCTTTGGTTCCTGTTTTTTGCCGCTCTGCCCTACCCCCAGCTCCGCTCTTTCTTTCTTTTCTCCAATCCACAGAGCTTAAGAGGAGGGGGATGGGGAGAGCCAAGGTGAGAGCTGGGCAAGGAGGACTGTTTAATAATTTTGCAGCTCCCAGTCAGGTCCTGTCTCTTTGCAGGCAGCCTCCACAGTTGTTTTTACTTGAACTGGGTGATTCTAGTCCTCCTCGGCTTCCTCTGGGACAGTTATCGAGGAAGCTAGTTTCCTGTCCTTGGTGATCATTTCCTCCCACCCACCCCCCCGACCCCCCAACAATTTCTTCCAGGTGGGATATTAAGATCCCCCAGAGACAATGTGGCTGGGAGAACCATCTCACCTTGCAATTGTCAGGCAGTGGGACCTGTGAAGAGGGGCAGGTAGCCATCTGTGACTGGGACACAAGACTCCTGACACTTATTTTGGATTCTGCTGCTGACTTCTGGAGTGATGCTTGCAAAATGCTTTGAGCTCTTTAGAGAGAGGCAATCTCTGTAGGCGGTGATCTCTGTTCTAGCAGAGCTGAAGAAGGTTAACAGGAACCGCAAAAGTATCTCTTAACTTAGGTGTCCGCATGCATGCATGCATGCATGGGCAGGCGGTGGGTGTGATGGTGGAGTTTCACAGTTGTGGATGGGCTGTTGTATATTTCCTGGATGCCCAGTGGCTTCACTAGGTGGAGGCTTAGGTTTAATCTGAAGTAATGAAATCATATGCTCGTCAATCCCTGACCACAGAAGAGATAGTTTAGATATTATTAAGGTGCTACTTTGTTTTGTTTTGCTGTTTGGAAACTATCAAAGTCCTATACAATGTATCCACTCTCCTTTGGAGTCCTAACCTATCACTAATTCCCTGTCCCACAGCCCAGTTTCCCAGCAAGGGCCCTGGCAGCTCTTGGAAGTGTGTGGGAGAGTGAGGCTCTCAAGAGTTTTGCTGTGTCCTGAATGAGCTGTCTTGATCCAAACCAGATGGGCCCCTCTCCTTCCATGGCAGCTAGAAAAAGAAAGCTATTACTCTTGTAACTTGAGAATGAAGGGAAGAAGGGTTGGGTGTGTATGTGAGTGTGTGTGGGGGGGTGTCAGATGCATATTTTTCTTTCTAAGAGAAGCCTCTCTCCTCCAACCTTGGGTATACGTGTGCATGCATGAGCAGGCAGGTCCATGTGGTGAAATGGGTCAGTTGGTGGATGATTATACTTTTCCTGGATTCCCTTTTCACCAGTCAACCTGAGTGAATTCCTGAAGTAATGAGATCAAATGCTTACCAATTCTTAAGAACACATGCTTGATTAACCCCCAAAGTACACACACACACACACACACACACACAGAGTCTTGGAGAGAGACCTCAACAGGAGTTAGCCAAGTCCAGCAGGAACAGGCAGCCTTGGTCTGAAATTGCTGATGGTTCTGCGGCATTGACCTCTGCTTCCCTTTTGCTTACGTTCAAACAAGAGAAAATTCAGGGCTAACAGAATCAGGGTTACTAAAACTAGGGACAGGAGTCTAAGTACAAAGTAGAGAAACTGATCCTTTCCCACAGAATTCCTCATGATGGTGGATGAGGAGCCACTCTAGATGAAGAAATGTGGGAAAAAGAAGGAATAAATTCTCAAGGTGGAGGAGAGGTCTTCTCCTTCTGCACCTTGTTTCCTCCAACCATTTCCCACGGAGAGGGCTTTTGCAGCCACTTCCTCTGGCCCTCTCTTCTCATTGTTCAGCTGATGGTATGGATATTTTATATACTCAGGCCCATCCAAGCAGACTTAATCTTTCAGAAATTCTCTGTTGACACTGAAATCCATTGACAAAATTAGCCTGTAGCTACTTAATAGAAGACTGCGAATTGAAAGACTTTAGGACTAGAGGAGTAGATGAAATTGCTTTTCTAGAATGACTTCAAGTTCAGAAGGAAATCTAGGCTTTTTTCTTTGTTGTTGTTACAAAAGGAGGCTATGGCTTCTCAGAGGCCTGAGGGCTCAGGTTTGTCCAGAGACCTCTTATTAAAGGCGGCAGATGTTGACAACCTCAAACTAAGAGAAAGGGAAGACCCAGTCAGGCTAGGTACCAAAACATCTGGAAAAAGATTAATAATCACTTGGGTTGAATTTAATACTCAAATGGTTCTGTGATCTCATTGATTGAGAGGGGAGCTCCCACCCATAATGCAGTTTGAATCCCAACTGTGTCCCATTGAATAGGACTGCTGTCCTCCAGAAAGTTTAGGTGGACCTCCTGGAGCGAATTTTTGGGATTTGTGGTTAAGCATTGTTTTTAGAAACTACTGCCTTTTGTTTTTACATCATACTCATTTCTGAATGTTCCCCTCCCACCTCCCTTACCCAGTGAATCATCCCATGTTATAAAGATTAAAATCATAATAAAAAATCATAAAAACTATTCAGCAAAGGCGTCTTAATCTTAACTGTCAAGTATACATATATAATTCAACATCCATCGTTTCCTGTTTCTGTAGTGAAGGGAAGAAGGTGTATTTTCTTATCTGGGCCTAACCTGGGCACTAGAATGATCACATTGTGTTCTTATTTCTCAAAACCCTTTCGATTTATCTCATTTTATTCTGACAACATCCCTGCCAGGTACTGCAGGGTGACTGCTCTTATCCCCAGAGAGGGAAGCTAAGAAGTGAAGTAATTGCCCTATATTACACAGAAGGACCAAGGCTAGTGCCGGGCCCTGACATTCAGGTTGGAGTACGCTAAAGGCTTCTGGGCAAATGTAGGATCACCCTCTGAGGTAGTTCTCCCCTGGAAGCCAGGCGTCAAGTGGGTTCCAAATTCCCTGGGCTGCTGAAGTTTTTAGGAGCTTAGGGACTCATGTTTGTGATGATTGTTGACTTTCTGGAAATCTGGGCTCACTTCCATCCTAAAGAAGTGAATCATAAGGTGATGGACAGGCAGCTGTTGGGATCTAAATACTAGTAGATATAGAGGCTGGCTAGGTAGGAATAGGGCAGCTGGATACAGTGACTAGAGTGCCCAAGTCTGGAGTTAGGAAGACTCATCTTCCTGTGTTCAAATCCAGCCTCAGACACTTACTAGCTATGTGACCCCAGGCAAGTTCCTTTACCCTGTTTGCCTCAGTTTCCTCATCTGTAAAATGAGCCAGAGGAGGAAATGGCAAACACACTCCAGTATCTTTGCCAAGAAAATCCCCAAATGGGATCATGGAGAGTCAGACAACTGAAAAATGACCAAACAGCTGACACAGAGACTGAACCTCTAATTCATTGCTCACCTCCCTCTACCAAGGCAGGTTGGTACCTTAGAACATTGCCCAGAATGTTCCGAGTTTACAACACTTGCCCAGGATCACCCAGGGACATCACGATGGAGGTGGTATGAGAGGTAGCTTAGATAAAGGCCAGGGGGCTGACCTTGAAGCCAGCAAACTTATTAGTATCTGATGTTCACAAGGCTTTAAAGGTTGCAAAGTGCTTTTAAAAATTTCTTTTAATCTCACAATAACTCTTTTAGTCCATTGTCAATAAATATTTAGTGCCCATTATGTGCTTGGCACAAAGTAGGTAAGTACTGAAATTATGACTCCTTTTAAAGAAAATGGGGCTTAGAGAGATCAGGTGAGTTGCCTAAGGTCACACCTGAGAGGAGGATAGGTGGGAATCCCAAGTGGCTGCAGATAAAGGCTTTCTGTCAGTTCCCTTTTGTTGGTGGACAGATGAGTGCCCACAGCAGTGGTTGGCTGGGACATGTTTCCTTCCCTTCCCTGTTTGGCTTCTCCTAAAATGTAGTTTTCTATAGTCTTTGCAGGGTTGCGCGTGTACACACGTGCGCGCACACACACACACACACACACACACACACACATGTGCGTCCTTGTGATCCTAATGGACTTGTCTAGTTTCCTGGGGGAGTTTCAAGGCCCTGTTTATGCATTGTACACTATTTAGTGATAATAAAAGGGGATTGGCTCTTGGACAAAACAAGCTAAATGACATTTGAGAGGGAAGGAGTTTGCAGCTCAATGGCTGTCTGAGGGAAATAGGGTTTTCATCCAATTTCTAATTGACTAGTAAGTAATTCCATTATGTTTCTTGTTGCTTATTAATAATATGTTAGGTGCAATTATAAGTATGTGGAATTATAATTTTATCAGTAGAACTTTGATATTACTGGTACAAATTTCTGTTACTGGGCCCGAGGGAGATAGGCGGGGTTTGGGGGCACCCAGTTTTCCAGCTGGCTTTGGGGCTGAGGAGACATATATCAAGGTGTCTCGTGTGCTCCAGATTGTCTGCTTTTTCTAATTTTTAAAAAAATTCAATTTTCTTTTCAGTTTTGCCTTCCTCCTCCTCTCTCCTCTTCCCCTATCCGTCCCCAGATCCACTTATGACAAGGTGCATCCCAATAAAGAAAAAGACAGGAATGTGAGGCAAAAACAGGTTATCATCCTGAGGACTGCCTAGGCTCAAGGCCAGGATGGCCAAATGTTGCCTCAGATGCAAGGGACCGTAAGAGATTATCTGGTACGTGTTTCTGGCTGCAGAAAAGTAAAGTACTATTACCCTTGTTTTACCAGTGAGGCAGCTGAGGAGCAGAGAGAGAGAGAGAGAGAGGGAGTGTGTGTGTGTGTATGTGTGTGTGTGTGTGTGTGTGTGTGTGTGTGTGTGCGCGCGTGCAAGGTTGTGGGGGGGAAGGTTTCAAAACCAAGTCTCCAGATCATAATACAAAGATTTTTTTTCCTAATGCCCCACCCACAGCATGTATTCTTTTGGCAGCAAATCCCCAGTATTCCTGAGGACAAGACCAGCCCTCCATCCCCACTTGGAGAAGAAGCAGTAGGGGTAAGGAGGTGGTATGCTTTGGGTTCACTCCCTGCACTGGGATTAGTGGAGAAAACATGAGAGTGGAGGGCTCATCTGGGAACCCAGATAGGATATCTTTGAAATCATCCAGTCCACCTGAGATTGGAGACATTCAGGCGTCTAGCAGCCAGAACCAGGAATTAATAGCTTCCCACAGGCCTAACCTGTGGCTTTCTCTTGGGACCAAAAAGTAAATAGCTAATTGCTCCTAAGGGACCTGGTTTAGTGAGGAAAAATCAACAAGTTATTTATTTTGGGTGATTACAGGGGGTATTTTTTTTGTGGGGTATGTGTAGAGGAACAGGAAGGAGAGGAACAGGAGGAGAACTAGGTATAGACAATGTGACTTGGCAGGTGTGTGTGTGTGTGTGTGTGTGTGTGTGTGTGTGTGTGTGTGTGTGTGTGTTGTGGAGGAGGCACTTAATAGACTCCTGGTGGTCTAAGACCAGGCTCTTAATTTCCTCTCTCTGGTTTGTCACTTGTCTCTTCCCCCCTCCCCCCTTCACTTCTTTTGGAGATCCAGAGGACAGTACTAGAGAGGGCAGAATCCCTCTTGTCTTATCTGTCACTCTCCCAAGGCCTATGGTCTGATTGTCATCCCTACTGCCAGCACACACCCAAGGCTGCTCTTTAAAATACTCAAATGACTGAGGCATCCTGGGTGTCTGTCGGGCACTTCAACTGGAAAGGGAGAACAGAGGCAGGGCTGGGCAGGCAAAAGTCTCTTTTGAGACTCTCCCCTACTACTCGCCTACCAGAGACTCTCCCCTGTTCCCAAATCTCTTGAGTTCTGTGATGCCTTAAATGTGTCTAGGGAAGTGCTTACCAGCTCTGGTTCACATCTCCCCCCTCACCCCAACATCAAAGACCCAGGATCCCAAGCCACTAGAAAGTTTCACTGTGTAGCAGGAAAAGGGCAATTCATTACCCAAATTGCCTGGTCTCCCACATCCTGTATACTATAATGGACTAGAGTCAGATAGTGCTGCTGTGGGACAGGGGGGACATGTAGGACATATAGGGCTTGGGGAGAAATACAGGGCAAAACATGGGTATTTTCTCTCAGTAAAGAAGGGGAGAAAGGAGTTCTGGTCATTACATTGAAGTACAGTAGAATGTAACCCATGGAGACAAAGGAGACACCAGCCCAGTTACTCTTTGCCCAACAAAAAATAATAGGGGGGTAGGGGTGGGAGGTGATCAGGAAGCAGTAGCTCTCTCTGGTCTCTCTTTCTCTGCTCATCTATGGCGTCCACAGAAAACTCAGGAGTTTCTGACCAAAGTGGTCATTGTTTGATTAAGAAATTTCTTGTGAGTTCAGAAATCCCAATGGCAGAGGGCAAAGAGAATTTAGGCGGTATCTTCTACTGGATCTCTGTTGAGAAATTACTTTTTTCATTTCCAACTCAGTGGTATTTTGGTGATTGGTGTCTGTGACTCAACCATCCAATCTTAGCACTTCCTGTTGGACCCAAGTTTCACGGCTCCCAGCTGTGGTGAGAGGGTTGGTGGGTGTTCTTTGGAGAATCCACCAGGGCTGAAGCTCCAAGCTTGGGAGGCCAAACAGAGAGGGAGGTCTTGAGCCTTGAACAACTGGAGTTTTCCAAAGGGCATTAGACAAGGAGCAACCCGTTTGCAAAATAATGTCCAGAAAATGAGGCTCTCACAGGGAAAATCATGGAACTTAGGAGCATAGATCTATAACTAGAGATCATCTGGTCCCACTCCTCTTACTTTACAGGTGAGGAAGTGGAACTTCTACAGCCTGGGACCCTTTATTGTCACTCTCTCTTGCCAGAAAATAATAGCTGCATAAGCCCTGGTGGAAAATGGGGAGGGGGGGATGGTTAAAGATGTGAAGATGAACTTGCAGTCCTCACTAGTAAGAAACGTATCATAATCAAGACTTATTTACTATATTCCTGCTGGGCCTCAGTTTCTCTATCCTGCCTTTGATGTCTCTGGGTCCTTGGGAAACAGTGGTATCTTCAGAATTCTCGCAGCATGCCCTAGAGACTTTTAGGTCTAAAGAAGTATAAGTACAGTATACAGTAAAAAAAAGAAAAAAGTATGTAAGTATAGTCTAAATACAGTATAGATTTTGACTCTTAAGCAGCTACCCCGCTTGCAAGCTAAAAAATGGAATCCCACCCTAAATAACAGTGGGGCACGCCCATGAGCACAGAGATTCAGGGCCAGGGAGCAGAGAACTGAGTTACCATTGGCTGATCTTCACCTTTCCCCCTCCGCCTATTCATTTTTGCTATTTGTTGAATATCCTTGGATAAGCAGGGCCGCCAGTGATCTGGTGTTCGGAGTGTTTTCCCAGAGGGTCTGTATTATTGGTATCAACGATGATTGGGACAGTTTTCCACCCTGCCTGACCTGTTTTCTTAGTACCTGCTTCCAGCAAGGCCTGGAATCCCACGCTACCCACAGCCTGGAACTCTCCCCTTCCTCTGCCTCCAACAGAACTAAACAGTGCTGTCCTGAACTTCCTCTGCTAATTTTTCCTCAGTCCACCTGGAGTCCAGAAAGCATCTTGCTAGAGTGGAAAGATGACTGAATGTTTCCTACATGTAATCACTTGTCAAGCACTTCAACTCTGGGCCTTCAGGCTCTGCCTCTGATACTGGGGATGATCATACCTGTAACAGCTACCTTATGTTACATGGCCCAAATAAGCGTATGTGGAAGTCCTTTGCAAACATTCCAGAGCTATCTGAATGTCACCTAGCTTCCTTCCACCCTTTCCTTGGAATCCCCCCACCCCCATCCCATCCCCCAACATGTGCATGTATTATACATATACAACTAGAAATAAGCTTGCCATGATGGCAAGGGCAGCATCTAGCACATAGCAGGTACTTAATAGATGCTTATTAAATAATCAAGTATTACTAAAGGAGGTAGAAAGAGATATAAAGCAAAATCTTACCTACAAAAATTTATAATCCTTTCATTTTTGAGAATTACAAGATAGGCATCAGAGAGGTTTGTCAGAGAGAGAGAGGTCACTTAACCTTTTCTGGGTCGTAGTCCTCTGTTGTGACAATCGGGTGAAGCCTACTCAGAATTGTGCTTTGAAATGCATGAAATGACATATGTAGGATAACAGAGGGAACTAAATATATTAAATACATATAAATAAATATGTTAAAATTTTTTTAAAATTAAGGTTATGGACCTCAGGTTAAGAACCCCTGTCCCTAGAATGTTCAAAGAAAGCTTCATTGAGGAGAAGGCTTTTGAGAATGGGGAAAAGGGTGGGGTTTGGAGCCAAGGCAGGCTGGCATTTGGAGTTGGGAGTTCTTGAGTTCAAATCTGGCCTCAGATATTTACTAGCTCTGTGACCCTGAGCAAGTCACTTCATCCTGTTTGCCTTGAGTTCCTCAACGGTCAAATGAACTGGAGGAGGAAATGGCAGACCACTGTAGTATCTCTGCCAAGAAAATCCCAAATGGGGTTACAAAGAGTCAGACACAATTGGAGTGATTCCACAGCAACAACAACAGTGTGGGGAGAACCCATGGACAAGTGGACCACTGGGGAAAGGAAGAAGGCTGCCTTGAGCTGAGAAGGCCTTAGACCGGAGAGAAGATAAGGCAGGCCCCCTGAGGTCTAGGGAGGAAGGCATCTGCACTTCCTGCCCTGTCTCCTGCTGGGCTGTCGGCTGGAGCTGTGTTTGCAGGAAATGTGCATGGAGGGCTGGTTTAATGCTTCTCTTTGTTCTCTGCTGTCTGTGAGGATGCCAAGGGTCAGCCTGATAAGATGGGAGAGATAAATTCCTTGAGTTTTATGCTCCAAACAGCTGTTTTCTCTCCCAGGGCGTCACAGATACTGACAATCTGTTAGAAAGCTGTCCTCGCCTTTCCTCCCCAAACTCAGCTTTCCTTGTGAAATATACAAGGCCTTTCCTGAGGCTTGCCCACCACCAGCCTCCCTTCTTTTGTGACCCAGGACACGTGGGAGGAGGTCTGTGCCTAAGGAGGGGTCTAGCCTGATAGGAGTAGGCTGGGATCAAGCTTGACTTGGGGATTTCAGCTAACTCTAGATGGAGGTGGATGTACTAGATTCCTCAGTCTTGAACCCTCATTGGTCAGTTTCTCCAACTCCCCTCTGCTAAAGATAGTTTGGCCCTGAGCCACCTATCCTGGTGGCCACTGAAAAAGAAAACAGACAAGCCTCCTGCCTACCTCCCTGTTACTCTCTATTACTGTTTCTTTTCAAGGAATAAAGGTACCAGGTTTGGTGGGCTTCCCTGACAAGAAGACTGCCATGGTAACTTCTCAGGGCTGTGTGGTCCAGATGGCATTTCCCCTTGAGAGGACAGGATGAGTGCATAAAGCTGATTGAACTTGTGTTCCCATCTATGAGTATATAGGAGGTGCAAGCTTAGTCCTAAGGATCCCCAGAGGGACCTTGGCTTAGGATTCAGGTCAGAACTTCTGAGCTTTCCATGAGTACTGATAAGCTATAAAGGCCATTTTTTTCTCTGCTACCACCTGACTTCCAAAGTAGGGAGAAGCGTTGGTCTCTCTGGCTTCCCATCACTCATGTGCAGAACCATTCCCAACAGATATTCCCAACACATCACCAGTACCCCTTTACTTCCCTGTTTAGGAATAGTGGTTGACTTGTCTCACCAATCAAGTCTCACTTCCCTTACTTGGATTTCACAATCCAGGGCCATTTCTTCTGCATCTCCCATGGTGTAAGAGAGTGCTGAGCACTTGGTGGGTGCTTGGCAAATATGGGGTTGGTTGTTTCCTACAATAAACTTGTTAGGTCTTTAATGTGCTTAAATTCTCGAAGAGAAGTTCCATGGAAACAAGGTGATGACGATGATTTAATTGATCATGCCTAGCATTTATTTAGCACTTGAAGGTTTCCAAATTGTTTTACATATATTTACCTCATTTGATCCTTTGAACATCCAGTAAGAGGTTTTTTAAATTGTTTTTCAGTGATGTCTGACTCTTTATGACCCCATTTGGGGTTTTCTTGAAAAGATACTGGACTGGTTCACCATTTTCTTCTCCATCTCATATTATAGGTGAAGAAGCAGAGGCAAATAGGGTTAAGTAACTTGTCCAGGGTTATGCGGCTAGGAAGTATCTGAGGCTGGATTTGAACTCAGGTTCTCCTGTCTCCAGGCCCAGGACTCTAGTTTCTGTATGCTTAACTGTCTGTGAGAGGTGGGTGCTATTATTATTTCCACTTTACAGATGAGGAAACTGAGGCTTGAGAAGATCAGAGTCACACAGTAAATCTCTGAGGTAGGACTTAAACTCGAGTCTTCCTGACTCCAGTCTAATGTTCTGTCTACCATGTCAGGTTTGTAGACTTCCTTCCTTCCTTTCTTCCTCTCTCCTTTCCTTCCTTCCTTCCTTCCTCCCTCCCTTCCTTTTTCCTTCTTCCTCTTTCCTCTCTCCCATCCCTCCCTGCATTTCTCCCTCCATCCTTCCCTCCATCTTTTCTTCCTTTTCCTTCCTTCCTCCTTCTATCTCTCCCTGCCTCCTTATTCCTTCCTTCCTTCTTTCCTCCCTCCCTCCATTCTTTTCTTTTTCCTTCTTTCTTTCCTTCCTTCCCTTCCTTCCTTCCTTCCTTCCTTCTCCAATGCCCTTTCAGCTATACCATTCACTCTGTTTCCTGAGTTTGAATTCTAGCTCTGATACTTAACTAGCTATAGAACAGGTCACTTTTCCACTCTGTGTCTCAGTTATCTATAAAATGGAGACAATATTATCTGCACTATCTGCCTCACAGAGTTGTTGTAAACGCTAACCCGCATTGAATGGGAAGAAGTCTGATTTCTCAGGGAACGTTGACTGGGCAGTGGGGTGAGGTCCAGGGAAGTCTGTATTGTGTAATCTGAAGATTGTCCTGAAGAGCCCCCTACCCCAATATCTTTCCCCTCAGGCAGGCACCCAACTTTTAGAAACTCCCTCCTTTGAGCTAAGCATTGCCCACTCCAGGCATCCTCTGGTTCTGCAGATGACCTCTCCTGAGAAAATGCTCCATCCTCCTATTTCTCAAGTCTGTCCTGTCTTCTGTGCCTTTCTCTTTCTTCACGAGAAGGGTAATATACATGTTAACGATCAGCTGGTATTTTTTGTACATACAGACCCTTGGGGACAAGTTCCAGAAGCTTTTTGATTCTCCAAGATTTGCTTACCCCCTTGCCTCATTTATCCTACCTTTTACGTGCACCTACTCCTAGCTACCAGTCCTTCAGTGCGGCCAGTCCTTGGTGAAGTGGGGTGGTGGTCAGCAGGTTCCCATGGGATAGCTCAGGAAGTCCCAGTGTGGGTAGTCCTTACGGATCATTGCCAGGGAGAAAAGGAGGTTTTATTATATACCTGAGGCGGGATTCCACCCGGGATGCTTGGCACCAGTGTTGAAGGGCATCCAGGGCTTCCTTACTCGCATGGATACACCTATTGTTCTTTAGGCCACTTTGATTTGAAATATTTCTTTAATTCACTTGAGTGACTTCCCCAGTTCCTGGGCACACACAGTCATTGCTTGGCCATTTGATCATGCCCGCCTGCTGACCCTTCCAATGGGATGCGTTAGGTATGTTCAGTCACACTGGTCTTAGCATTTCTATTCCATAATAACAGTCTTAGACACAAGAGGAATCACCTTTTCACTGAATGCTACAATCATTGTCACAGTCACTTTACAATTATAGCTGATTCATAGCAGTTCTCACTCATTGCCTGTTACACATTAAGTCCTTAACACCTTAGTATGAATCAGTTTATCTGATGCTTTTGTCTTATGACAGGCATCAGCACAGCCCTGAGCCTAGAGGCTCAGGGAGGGAAAGGAAATCTGAAAGGGAGAATGTGGATACCCTAAAGACAAATTTTGTTGGCTTCCCAGTTGGGGGAAGAAGAGGCCCTGATGGCCTCTGGTTTCCTGGCTTCTCTCTACTAAGCCTTAATGTGTCAAGTATGTGTATGGGGATGACCTATTTAGCCTCTGGGTGTCTGGTCCAGTCTCCTGGAGGGGACATCTTTTGGCACTACAGGCAGGCACAAGAGAGTTGCTGGGATCACAGAATTCTATGGAAATAGCTGGAAACTGTAGGCCACACTGGTTGTCAGTGTAGATAGCTTTATTTCCTCTTCTGGTTTTCTGCTTTGTAAAGACTTCACATTGGGTAGCTAGGTGATACAGTGGACAGAATGCCAGGCCTGAGGTCAAGAAGACTCATCTTCCTGAGTTAAAATCTGGCTTCAGATACTTACTAGTTGTGTGACCCTGGGCAAATCATTAAACCCTGTTTGCCTCAGTTTCCTCATCTGTAAAATGAGCTGGAGAAAGATATGGCAAACCACTCCAATATCTCTGCCAAGAAAACCCCAAATGGGGTAACAAAGAGTCAGCCAAGACTCAACAACAAGGACCTCACCTTGGTCAAGAAAGAACCACCCTTGAATTTCAGAGAGACTTTGGACCCAGAGATACCACAGTGACCTTCTCTGTCTTAGTCCAGGCCAACTAAAAGACAGGACATCTGGGCTCTGGCTTCTGTGACCTCGAGAGGAGCTCCAATATGACTGGCTGCTGTGTTTTATAAATGGTGGTCATTATTTGCCATGCCCTGTATTAGACAACCGAGTGCCTTGGTGAGGATGGCCAGTTACTTTGGCAACCACCACCGTGACTCATTGTGCCGATCAATGGAGGGGAGCAATAGGGCAGCTGAGGCCCCGGCTTTACAGTGGTCAGGGCCTTCCCCCAGCCTGGCTGTCCTTAGAGAGAAAGGGGAGGAGAATACTCCTGTTCCCTAGATGGTGTAAAGTTGCCTTCAGTTGCCTGTTCCACTTTCCTTCCCACCTCAGGCATAACAGATATTTGTTCTCTGGAGAGAGCATGTTCATGTTTTATCATGCCTTCACTGGGCTGGAACCAAAGCTGTCCTATACTTTGGGCTCTTCTTTTGACCTGGGTGTGGTGTAACGATACTGCCTTAGAATCCTCCTGGATTGGGAAGCCTTCTCCTTTTATTGTGACTGTCTAGAGCAGGGATCTCATCCTGGAGTCCACAGACCCTCAAGCAGTTCATAGATAGATTTCCAAGGACTCTCTAAACCTCGATGGTGGGGAGAAAGATATGTGCTTATTTTCACTGAAAATTTCTAACTGAAATATAGCATTTCCTTTTATTAAAAACACAATTCCAAGAAGGGGTCCACAGGCTTTACCATGCTGCCACAGGGAAACATGATTCCGAGGTTAAGAAGCCCTGCTTCAGTGAGAGGAGGTGAAGAGGTTTAATGCCTCCACCCTGTGACTGACTGACCTTATTCTACACTTGACTCCCATTGGAATTCCTCTGCCCCTTCTCACTTCTCTGGGTCTGACCAGAGGAAGCAGTCACAGAATGTCAGAGTTGGGCCTCTGTGACCATTGAATCCAGTCCATGCCCCAAAGACAGAAGGCATCCCTACTACACAGTGTTCATTCACACCTACTTGAAAACCTCCAGTAGGGTGAGGGACCCTACCATTCTGAGGCAGCCCATTCAGCTCCCAATGTTAGGAAAGTTTTCTTGGCATTCAGCTGAAATTCATCCTTTTACACCTTCCACCCCTCCTGCTTGGCTGTCATGGGACCGAATCGAGCAAAACAAATCCCCCCTCCATATGACAATCCCTCCTCCTTCCCAAGCTTCGTTTGAGCCATCATGCTCCACCTCTGTCTCCCAGAGTTCCCTGCAACCTCTGGAATCAAACACAAACTCTCTAACATAGTTCAGCTTACCCTCTTTGCTGTTCCTCCCTCTACCTTTGCACTGACTGCATACCTTCCCCTCCTTTGCTTCTGAGGATCTCTAGCTTCTTTCAAAGCTCAGCTCCAACAGTCCTATTTGGAGACTCTTCAGATCTCTACAGATGCTAGCATCTCCCCTCCAAATTTACCTTGGACCTGTTCAGATTACATTTTACATAATCGCCTTTACCTCCCTTGCAAAGTAAACTCCACCCAGTCTGGGCCTTCTCATTTCTGTCTCTGCATGGGTGTCTGGCCTACTGGTGCTGTGTAATATGTGTTCATTCACTGATTGGTTCCAGGCCTGGGGCTGAGCTGCTTTCCAAGACCACCCTTCCACCTATCCCCGTGGTTCCTCCTTAGCTGTCCCCTTCCCCTTTGGGCTATCTGGGAGGAAGCTTTTGTGAATCTGGGGCCCCAGGCCATGGGTGAAGTCTGGGTTGGATAAGTCAGGGTCTCTTTGTTTCTGTGTAGCCTGACTTTTCTCCCCATTCCTGATTCCTGTAACCTTTAGGGAATAAAAACATCTGGCTTGGTCTTTTGGAGCCAAGAGTTTTCACATTTCAGAAGGGGAGCCAGATTTCATAAAACATGTCCAAGAGACACCACCTCCTAGAAGGCAATGGCCCATGTAGCTGATGGGGCCAGAAGCTTGGCTGTGCTCTGGGCTTTGGAGCAAATAACTGCCTTGTGAACTCTGATTTTCTTGGTGGGGCAGGGAGAGAAAGAAATAGTGTCCAGATCTAGAAAATCTCTCATCTCGAAATTTAGTGTGTTTACAGTTAGGCAAAAGGGAGGGCCATTCAGGAAGATGCTGCCGGCCCCTGACCCTTTCCCTCCCTCCCCCATCTTTTTTCTGAATTCGGGTCAGAATTTTTCTTGAGTTTTGATATATCTTTTCTCTTCTCCCTCCCCCCATGCCTTTCTGAGTTCCTTGCTAGCAGGTGTGGCAGCTGGTGCCTTTCCCCTGAATTGTTTTCCAGACAAGACCAGTGGCTATGACCATCTCTGACTTCAGAAAGCCACTCCTTCACTGTTCTCTCTAGCAGGTCTTTTCCTGTTTAAGGTTGGGAAACTAAATCTGAGTGGTCTGTCCTGGCTACCATCCTCCTTGGATTCAGCTGAGAAAGTGGGCCCATCCCTGCTCACCCTGCCTCAGGCAGAGTCCCCCTGACACACCTGATAGCCAAAGTTTGGAGGTAAGAAAGGTCCTTCTTCTCACAGGCATCCAGACACCTTGGTGGACTGCCCTGATAATTCCTGCCTTCTTTTGACAGCATGATCCCAAATCAGGGTCATCACTTTGCCCCAGCCTCGGTCAGACCAGACAACTGGGTGTCTGCGTTTTATCCTTGGTTTTCCTCTCCATCTTTTGCATGGTTCTCTTTGGTTGAAAGCTGCTGTTGACCTTTCCTGAGTCTTTGCAAAAGGAGACAGCTGTAGCGTTCCCCTCTACAAACTGAAGGAAGAAAGCTTCATGTACCTAGGAGCAGTTGGGAGGTGGGGGTAGAGAGTTGCCAAGGGGAAGGTGAGAAGCCAAACGGGAGACTGAGCCCAGAAGGACTCAGTTCTCTTCTTTGAAAATTTCCAGGTTTTCATGTGTCTTCTCTAACATCAATATGCTTTCTTTAAAATTATATAGTGTTATCTTTAGTTCTTAAATCATCTTTGTTTCCAGATATATTCTTCCTCCTCTTCTCCTATCACCCAATGAAGTATCCCTTGCAACAAAGAAATAAAAAAGAAAAAAAAGACGATTAGGAAAATCAGCCTAGGCATCAGCTCTACCTGCCGGGCAAACACAGGCAGGATGCCACACCTGTCATCCCCCACCCCATCAAGGACAGGAGGGAAGTGCATGTTCTCGGTTCCTCCTAGGGTGGAGCTTGGTCATTCTGATAGCAGGACTCCAATTTGTTATTCTGTTTTGTTCTTTCCACTTACAGTGTTATATATAGCATTCTATGTTGTCTGTATTGTGTTCTTGGTTCTGTTGACCACTCTAGATCAGGGGTGGGGAACCTGGGGCCTCGAGGCCACATGTGGCAGATTCTAGATCATCAGTTCACATAAGTCTTCCAGGACTTGGAGATTCTTCCTAGTTTACTTATGTTTTCTGAGTGGTGCGGCCGTGGGCTGTTACATTGGTGCTCTGGGGTTTATTTTGCCATTTCCTGGCCGATGGCTCTCCGCTTTGGGCTGAGCTCTGTGCTGCACCAAAAGTGCTGCTATAAATATTTGGGTGAAGACACAGCAGCTCCCTGTTCTTCTTGACTGACCCGGTTGGCTTCTCTGCGGCTGGGAACTGAGTCCTTGGCTACTTGAGCCCTTGCTCGATCTTAATTTTATAGATGGGGCAATTAAGGCTCAAGAGATGACTCTTCACAAAGCTGTGGGGACAAAGCAGAATCATTGCTTTCAAGCTCCAAAGATATCCTCTCGACAAATACCCAGTTGGCTCCTGACCAGATAAGAGTCCTGTCTCAGCTGCCTTGGGCAAGCAGAAAACCACATAGTAGTGGCTGGTCTCTAATCAGAGTGTGCTATTTTCTTTAATTCTCCCAAACCACAACAAAACAGAAGCCATCTAATCCTGTTCAAAGTTAGCTAAAAGCCTGGATACCAAACTGAATTATCAAGCTGCTAACAAGCTGCTTCCTATATTTCTTTCCTGCTTCTGAAACCTACTGGGATTTGGGCAGAACAAGAGAACCATGTGCATCCTGGTGCAGGATGTGCCAAGATGCCAGGGTGTTCAGTAATCAGGTATTAATTTGAAAAAGCAAAATCCTCTGGAGCCACTGTCCTAGGAGAGATCAAGATGGTCCAATAACTATTCTGGGTTTCAGGTAGACAGATGACTAAGCCGGATGTGGGGGAAGGTGGGAAAGGGTTAAGGCATTGGACTTTTGCATGGCAGAAGTCTGTTTTAAAAATTATTTTATTTCATTAAACATTTCCTAATTACATGTAAAAAAATTTAACAATCATTTAAAAAATTTTGAGTTCCAAGTTCTCTCCCTTCCTCCCATTCTCCTCCCTTCTTGAAAAGTCATGCAATTTGATATTGGTTATACGTGGAAGTCACACAAAACATATTTGCATATCAGTCATGTTGCAAAAGAAAATGCAAATAAAATAGAGTTTATTAAAAGTATTCCTTAATCTGCACACAGAGTTCATCTGTTTTCTCTCTGGAAGTGAATAGTGTTTTTCAGCATGGGTCATTTGGAATTATCTTGGGTCACCTTGATTAGCTACATCTTTAACAATTGATTATCCTTACAATATTGCTCTTACTGGGTCAAAGGTTCTCCTGGTTTTGCTTATTTTACTTTGCATCAGTTCATATGAGTCATTCCACATTTTTCTGAAACCATCCTGCTCATCATTTCTTATAGCACAATAGTATTCCATCACAGTACTATAGCTGTGTAGCAGAAGTCTTAGACAATTTGTCAGGCCCAACTCAAAGTATTCTATCTTTGTGGTCAAAAAACCCTGAGGGTTTGGGCTCTGGAGACTATAGCAGTGAGTCTTCTCCGTGGTACCTTCTGTCTAGTTACCCATGAGCCCATGGTAGAGGATCAGAATCCCCATAGAGCCCCATGGGTCTTTGTTGGACATCATCCCTTCAAGTCCCATTGGTGATTTGGCCAGAGGGCCTGGGTGAGAAGCTAATAGGCAGAGGCAGGTTTGGAGGGAGGGGAAGATTGATGACCAGGGTCTGTCCAGTCCTGAAGACTGAACCAGAGATCTTTTCTCCCTGGCCCTCTGGTTGTCCGTACCAAGTGGCCATGCTAATAGATGCCAAGTGTGTTTCACTTCAGGAGTTAAGGCAAGGTGTAGCTGCCCATGGCCCGTCTGCTACTTGTAGAGTCAGGACACTCTGTACTCCCGTGGGGAACTAGGAGGCAGAGCTGATGGAAAGAGGCCTCAGAATGATTCCTGACTCAGAAACTGTTCTACAGAGCTGAAATTTCCTACCATGATATCTCATTGCTATTTTGGCTCTGAGCACTCTTGGATGACTAGAACCAGCAAATAACTGGCCCTGTGTCATTGAGGCTTTCCCACTCTGGGCTGTGAAGTTGTCTTAGGGACAGAGTAGGGATCTCTCTTCTTAGCAGAAATCTCATCTGCCGCCCCTAACCTACCGCTCACTCTCCACTCCCTTGCAAGGTGCTGACACGCCATCCTTGGCCTTGATTGGGCAAAGCTGGGGATTTGACCCTACTGCTCCCAGGTCCTGAATCCACCCCACTGCTTACTACTTGGGCTTGAGAAACTCAGGTTATACGGTCTTTGAGTCTTATTCTGGGTGATTCCCAGACCACCTGGCTGAGGTGGGGGAGTGGGTGGCTAGGGGAGTCGAGGAATGCATGTTTTCCCTTTCTACTGCTTTTTATCTCAGCCTTTGGCCAGGACTTGGAATTGGTGTGGGCCTGAGGAGTCTTCTAAACTGAACAGTCAACATCAGTAGCCACTGGGGGCCAGAATTGCTTGCTCTTGACAGGGCTTAAAGAAAGCAGCAGGAAAAGTCACTGAATCATAAACTGAGAGCTGAAAGGAACCAGCAGTCTAAATTCAGGGGCAGCTAGGGGGCTGCATAGTGCACAGAGTCCTTGGTGGGATGTCAGGAAGACCTAAGTTCAAATATGACCTCAGATATTTCCTAGCTGTGTGACCTTGGGCAAGTCACTTAACCCTGTTTGCCTCAGTTTCCTCATCTGTCAAATGAGCTGGAGAAGGAAATGGCAAACCACCTCAGGATCTTTGCCAAGAAAACCCCACGTGGGGTCACCATGAGTGAGAAAGGACCAAAAATGACTTAGTGAGTCCAGCTTCCTTCATTTTATAAATAATTTAGAAATTAAGGCCAAGAGGGTTTGAATGTCACATAGTGAGTGGCACAGTCAAGATTTCAACCCAGGTGAGTGAATGAATGAGCAAATGAATGAATGAATGAATGAATGAATGAATGAATGAATGGAATGTGCTAAGTGCTAGGGAGGCACATACTAGCAAGATAGGTGACCTCTGTCCTCTAGGAACTTACAATCACAGAGTAATTAATGGCAGATAGGTGGTTAAGAAGAGGGCTGGGCTTGGAGTCAGGAAGACCTGAGTTCAAATCCTAACTAAGACCTCCTGACCTTAGGTAAGTCACTTAACCTCTAGGCCTCCATTTCCTCAACTCTAAAATGAAGGAGCTGAACTATACAGTGTCTAAATGTCGTTCCCAGCTCTGGATCTTGTATTTTTTGATTCTAATAAGGGAAGACTGCATTTCAAAGGGAACCAGGGAGAGGGGTTACAGACTAGACTGAGCATGATTTGGAAATGCCCAGGAAATGGCCCCGCAGCCTGATTCCTGCCGAGATAGGGCAAAGCTTTGCCTCTTAGGTGCCTCACAACTGAGTTCCGGTTGGAGGAAGGAAGAGTGTGGGCAGAGCTGTTTGGGTATTGCCAGAAAGAGCCTCCGACTCCAGGGGTGCCCTGGCTCCTCCCCAAGTGGGAGAGACAAGGCTTGAATGTTGGCAGGCCCTTCATGGAGGATGGTGCAGTTGGGTCTTACAGAGGGTATTGAGAGAGATTCGTTCCTGGCAGAATTTTGCAGAGAGAAGTAAACCCTGTGGGCAAAGGAGAAGAATCAAGTTTCTTGGGGTAGAAAGAGGAAAGTAAAAATCAAGTTACTAGATAGAGGTTGAGTGATCCTTGGGCTTCCTGCTATGGAGGAAGGCTGCTAGGTGTGGTGGATGAAGTGCTGGGTCTGGAGTCAGGAGGACCTTAGTTCAAACCTGGCCTTACATGTTTACTAGCCCTATGACCCTAGGCAAGTCATTGTCTGTCTCAGTTTTCCCAACTGTAAAATGAGGATAATAACGACATCCATCTCCTTGGGTAGTTGTGAGGATAAATGAGATAATATTTGTGAAGGCCTTTGTGGACTTGAAAGTATTCCATAAAATGGCATTATTAACTCTGCCTCACCCCTGAGGGCAGATGACTAGCGCCTCCTCAGAGGCATTGGGGTGTGGCCTCTGGTTTCACATCTAATTTCCACTGGTTAAATCCTCCATACTAGTTTTTGAGCCAGTTATTTTCCTCCCTGGGCCTCCTGTCTTTCTTTGACTTGTAACAGAATTGCCCTGGCCCTTCCCTTAATCAGGGAGATAAGGATGTGGGAAATACTGTCCGCAGCTCTATGGGTGCTGATGGTCAAGCCCTCTTATCTCCTTCTGCCAGGACTTCAGGCCCCAGCTGAGGTCAGTGTTGGGAGATAAAAATCCACCCTAGCGAGTCTGCTTTGTGGAGGAGGGCCTGGGGGTTTAGAGCCTAAGGGCTTCTAAGCATAACATTCTCTCCTGCCCTTTGCCACTCTCTTCCTTAGGTAGGATTCATTGATATCTTGGAAATATCCAGGATGTCTTGTCCCCCTGGGAGAAGGGTGGAAAGTCATTGGTTCTGGAATCTCCTTTAGCATCTGAACTCTCTGGAGAGAATTCTGCTTTGGGATTTGATATGGGACTCAGGTATGAGGGCATCTCCTACATGTTGTGTGAACCATCTCAGCTCTGGGATGGCACCTGAAAACCTGCAACTCCCAGGCTGCCACCCTGGCCCAGGGCCCTAGGGAGGCTGAGTCTGCATCTAGTTTGTACTTTCCTTGGGGGTAGGGGTGGGGCAGTGGAGAGAACTTTTCCCTCTTTCCTTTGGCCCACTCTCTGTCTGCCAAAATGGTGAAATAAAGGGAAATTTTCTCCCATTTTATTCCCTGTGTTAGAGCTGTTTCTACAGCTCAGCCTATCCCTCTTGGGGGGAGAAGGCAGAGAGTGAATTGACATAGTTTTTTAACCCAAGGGGTCTGTGGATAAATTTCAGGGGGTGTATGAACTTGGAAAGAAAAAGAACCCCTGCATTTTTACTAACTTCAAATGGGAATGGAGCATTGCCTTGAATTATTTCAAAATCTTAGTCCGAGGAGTCCCTTGGCTTTACAAACTTGTCAAAGAGAGTTGTGATGTATAAGGTCACACACCCTTGGCTTAGATGAAAAAGGCTGCAGAGAATACCATTTTGGGAGCAAGAATGTATTTGAAAGAAGGGGGACCAGAGCGTGGAAGAAAGAACCTTTCTTGGGAAGTGGTCTTTAGCTGGAGGGTTGAGTATTGAACTATTCTCTCCCTCTGTCCTGGGTCCTCCGCTATGAGTGATCTACCTTAAGGCCATGCTAGAAACATCTCCCAGAGGAAAGGATGAATTCTGGGAATATAGTGACCTGGCATTGGAACACCAACAGCACCAACTCTCACCTTTTCTCAAGATGCCTAAAGATCAAGTTGGAGGAAGCTGGGTGGTGCAGTGGATAGAGCACTGGGCTTGGAATCAGGAAGACTCATCTTTCTGAGTTCAAATCTGGCTTCAGACACTCATTAGCTTTGTGACCCTGGCAAGTCACTTAACCTTGTTTGCCTCAGTTTCCTCACCTATGAAATGAGAAGGAAATGGCAAACCACTCCAGAATATTTGCCAAGAAAACCTCAAATGGGGTCACAAAGAGTCAGACATGATTGAAAGGACAGTACAGTTGCCACCACCAAAATCAAGAGAGGCAACCACGGTGAAATGGAAAGAATATTTGAATTCTGACCTTGCTATCTATCACCTATCTCCTGCCCTTGTCTGAGTCTTAGCTTTCTTGCCTGAAAAACCAAAGAATAGATAAAAAGGCATTTGTTAAGCACTTACTGTGTGCAAAGTACACATGAGGGAAAGAGTGATGTGAGCTCTAAAGGTTCGTTCCAGTTCCAAATCCCATGATTCAATGGGATGGGTTTGTGGCAAGGGGCTCTGGTCTCTAAGGTAGGAGTTCTAACCTTCTGGTGGTGTTGGAGGGAAAACCCCTTCTCAGAGCCACATTTTAAAATATATTAAATGAGACACACAGGAGCAGAAAGAAACTAATTAAAACCTTTTTTTTAAACCAAGTTTCCAGCCCCCAGGTTAAGGAGCCCTGCTGTAAGGACTCCAGTCTCTTGGTTTTAGAGGAGAGGCCATCTTTGAGGAACATGGTCTGGGAGAAACCAAAGGGTGGCCAGCCTCTCTTGATTTGGTATGGTTCACTCACCAGGTGTGGAGTAGGAGGAGATTTAGTGTTCTGCAAGAATCCTCAAGGTTTGTTTGTATGGTTAAAGTTCTGTGTAAAGAGTGCTTGGAAATCCTCCAGGGGAAAAATGTATTGTCCCTTTTCTCTGATCCTTCATTGGGAGGAGGGGAGCGGGAAAAGTTCTTCTGTCTTGGGAAAAATAAACAGTGGATTAAGGCATTGAAGGCCCCCCTTAAAGGTAGGGAATGAGTGTGCTGCACGAAGACAATGAGTTCCTTTGGTTTCCCAGGTTAGTCAACCTAAAATGAAGGTACAAGGGAATGCATTATGGGACAAATACTGAAGAAGTCAGGAAAGACCACCTCTGTGGCAGAATGACACGCCTTTAAAAGAGTCTTTGTAGTCTAACTGCCTGTAGTTGGATTTTGCACATCAGTTGCGCTTAATAAGTATTTGAGTGAATGGATGGATGGACAGATGGATGGAGGAATAGATAGTGGATGGATGGATGAAGGGGTGAATGAAAACATGCATCAAAAAGGAAAAAATCTGGCCATAGAGGTCACTTGCCATCCATAGCTCTTGTCATACTCACTCCCACCAGGTGATCAACAATAAATAGATGCTAAATAAATCAATTTAATACCTTCTCCTTTTCTCTTAAGATCTTAAAGCACATTTCAGATACAAATGAGGAAGTAAAAAAATGAAACCCTGAGCCCCTGACTTGTGGCTGAGATGAAATTCATAAGAAAAATGCTATAAATATCAAGTCACTCCGAGTTTCCCTATTGTTTGAAAGGAATTTGGAGCATGTTATAAATATCTGATCTCAAAACACTCTCTGAGCACTGGGTGATTCCCAGGAGCTTTCTAATTTTGTAAGTGAGGAAGCTGAATTAGGAGACCCGTGATCTGCCTGAGGTTACCCAGAAAGAAAGGGTCTAAATTCTGTTTTCTTTCCTCATCTTAAGCTCTCTATGTCCTGGAAGCTTCAGTGGCAGTTAGGCGAAGCCCATGGGCCCCTTTGCAGTATCATATTGTTAAAGGAATAAAATAAAATGCATTGGGTTACAAAAGAAACCAATTTGATTGAAACAAAGATGTGAGATTTTTCTCTCAAAGTCACAGACCCCCTGGATGGAGGGATGGAACAAACTTTTGTTAAATACCTGCTATGTGCCAAGCACTGTGCTATATGCTTTACCTATATGACCTCATATTCCTGAAATATCTCCGCTGACCCCTTGGAGGGTGGGGGAGGAGGATCCTGGTCTAGTTTTGATGCTCTAAATTCCTGTTATGCTATGTGAGTCCCAGCCTCATCTCATTAGCTTTCTCACCCAAGGCCACCAGAAGAGTAACTGGGCCAGACCACATTGCTTCCTTCAGAGGCCTACTTTGATGCTATCTCCCCCCATCCTTCTCCTCCTCCCTCCCTGGCCCCTGAGTTTCCTGTCCACACTGGTGAAACTTCATGATGACCTTACCTCATGAACTCTGAGAGAATGGGGTAAATTTTTTGCGGCGTAAGGTGGTTATCTTTCATCCAGTGGGTTGCTGAGGCTAACCAGTTGTGGACAGATTGAGTAAATTCTGGCTGAGCTCAGGGGAACAGACTTCTTGCTTGTATGAGCTTTTGCTAAGGTAAGAAGGTTCTTTCCTCTGCCTGGTGCCCTGGGAGCCCCTCTGCCCTTCTTCATGGTCTGAGGCCCAGCAGAGTGGAGCACAGAGCTCCCATCACTATTTTCTGTGACCTAATACATGCTAGTATTTCTCTCCAATCACAGGTCCCCAGGCCCAGCCCTGGCGAAGTCTAGGCCTAGCTAAAAGCATAAGCCTGACCTTTTATTTCCCCAGGATGCTCTGTTGAGCTTTGGCCTGGCCGTGAGGAGGGGCAGGGTGGAGAGGAAGAGAGTGTGTCAGTAGCCTCCAGCTGTTCCCAAGGAAGAGATGAAGCTGGGTTTGACCATATTAATGTAAGGGAGGCCCTGAGCAGAGACCATCTGGCATCAGATAGAAGGTATCAGGGCTGGGGGTTGGGGTGGGGAAAGGATGAGAAGGGGTAGTCTAGGTCAATGGCAGTCATACCTTAACCTGAAGTATGTAAACATAAAAAAAAACTGTTTTTTTGTTAACTCTCAGTGTCCTTGGTTTTCTTCATAATCCAATACAATTATTTTGTGCCTTTGAAAACACTATTCTGAGGAGGGGGTGTCTACTGTTACTGTTTGTCCTTCATCCTTGACATGGCGGGGATGCCATGACTTGCAAATGAATTGGATTTAAGTGAGGCAGGGCTCTGCAAAGACACCAGACATCGATGGGCTTCACCGACTGTTACCAAAAGGATGCGAGAGACAGAAGTTGAGATCCCTGGGTTGGTGTTTGGGAAGTAGAATTGTCTTGTCCCATCTCTCTCCAGAATAGAACGAGAAGGAACCAGGGTAGGACCTATCCTCGGCGGCCCACTGGGTGGAAGAAAAGATTACCCCCTCCCCACCAAAACATTGCCCCTGTTCTCTCAGGGTTCGTGGGGTAGTTGTCATCATGAAGTTTCACCAATAGGGACGTAAAGTTCAGGGACCAGGGAGGGAGGAGAAGGACACAGAGTCAGCATCAGCCCTAGCCTCTGAAGGATGCAAGGTGGTCAGGCTCAGTTAATCTTCCGGTGGCCTTCCAGAAAGAGCTGGGCGTGAGATGAAGCTGGTTGGAGGCTATTTGTGCTCTGGGTCTGGAGTCCCAAGGAAGCTGATGGCTTGAGTTCATGTTTCCCAGCTGCCTCACTTAGTCCCATTAGAATTTAAACCCCTTGAGGGCAGGAGTGTGTTTGCCTTTCTTTGTAGCCCTGATACCTGGCACTATGGGCAGACAAATAGTAAGTGCTTAAATCGGTGTTTGCTGATGAAAAGCCTGTAGCTGAAAAGCATAATGTCAGCTCTGCTACTAATTTATTAAATCATATTTATATAATAAATATGACCTTGGGTGAAATCACTGAGTCCTCTTTCCTCCCCCTTCCACTTTCCTCCCCTGCTCCCCCACTCTGTTGCAGCAAAGGTTCACTGAGCTGTGATGAAAAGATAAGCCTGGTTCCCTGGAGTCCTCCAGGTCTGTGTGGCTGCCTCCAGGTCCCTCCTGGGAAGGAGCCCTGGCATTTCTTCCCAGATCCTGAATCAGTAAACAGCATAATGTCAATACCTGCACAGCCCAAGGGCACTGACTTTGTGGCTGAGATTTCAGTTAAAGTTCAGTCAGACCCTAAGCTTTAGGAGAGCAGAGCCCAAAGTGGAGAGATACAACAATGGTGTTGTTGGAGATCTGGGAAAATAACCCCTGATATGCTGATCTGGCTACTAGAAGAAGCCTGTCTTTCCCCGCTTCCTCCACCCAGCCTCATGTACGTTTGTCCTCAGGCGTGCAGAAGGACAGAGCCCTTGTAGCCTGCCTGCAGCTTTGGCCATCCAACATCAAACCACTGCGCTCTGCCTTCCTGGGAGATGGGTCATGATCTGGGTGAGTGTCCCCCAGATTTATTTTACAATAATTCTAGGAAATCAGGCTCATTTTCCAGCAGTTGGGCTAATGCCGGTGAATTCTTGTTCCTTTATCTGGGAAAAATGTAAAAGCTGCAAGGACTCAGAGGCGCCTTCTCTCCTGTAGCCTAGAAAGACGAGTTCGTTCCCCTCCCAGAGTTTCATGTTGGGACTGGCAAGAGAGAGCAGAATGTTGGCAGACCTTTCTCCCTCAGGGGCTTATGGCAGTGTGGATCTTTGGAATGAGCACATGGAATTGAAAATGGGAAGGAACCTTTGAGATAGCCGAGGGCAACTCGTTTGTTTTTACAAATAAGGAAACTGAGGCTCGGAGCTGGGAAGCAGTTTGCCCATAGCCATAGCTAGTAAGTGACAGTCTGCTACAGGGCTCTTCCCTCTAAATCTCATTATCCACTCTCACGTTAGGTCTGGGAAAAGTATGGTTGGCCACAGCCCCCATCACCAAATCCTTGGATACTTCCGTATTGCTATCCAACCCCAAACCCTTCTCTGCACATTTGAAAGTATACCATTAGAGAATCATTCCTTTGGCTTAAAGCTTTGCCTTTCATTAAAGTACAAATATTCTTGGAAGGGAAAACTCATTAGGATTTGGCTTCATATGAATAAGTTTTTTCAGATCACTTACTGAGACTAGGAGAGACAATCCCCGTACCTGAAAGCAGGAGACGCTGAAGATATCACTGAAAACCATGAAAAGGATAGAAAGGGGAAATCAGGGGCAGGGAAGATAAAATCCCTATTTCACGTTTTTTCTGAGGCTTAGCTCTGCCTGGGAGATTCTCCCTAAACTGAAATGGTCCTGCTTGGGACATATGTCTCCTCTGTGGTCTTGGGGCTACTTCGATGCCAAATAAGCCCTGTCTGGGTGGTATCTTACTCACCATAGTGTGACAGATTCCTACCATTTGAGTCTGTCCTTTGGACTGAAGCATTGAAGGCTCCTGTTTAAAATAAAAAGACATTTGAAAAAAGATATTTGAAGCTCCTTTGGTTTTTCAAGATTTGTCAGCCTAAAATCAGGGTCCAAGGGAGAGGAATGAAAAAGGAGGACATCAGGAAAGGTCCGGGAACACAGCCAGGGCTAGGTGTGGAGAGACAGCAGCAGCACCAGAGACAATCCATTTTCTCTCCAGCCAGCCTTATCCCAGTCCTGCCTAATCATGGGTTAGATTTTCATATCATTTTGTCAGTTAGGTAGAGCAGTGGTCAGATTACTAACTGAACTTGGCAGTAGGAATAGGCCAGCTAACAGCGAGACATTGGGTCAGTTGCCCTCTCAGCCTGTTTACTTATCTGTGAACTGCAGATAATAATAGTAAACTACCTCACCGAACTGGTTGGAAGATACTTAGAGGACCTTGGGAAGGCTCGATTTTATTGATAGATGATTGCCAAGGAAAGGGAGATTCCCAGAGTGAAAACGACTGTCTCAGGGTTACCCCCCAAGTAGCAAAGGGACGGTGATAATCTTGGGTCTCATGACCCCTCACTTGGCTCCATGCCAAAGGGATGAGTTGCTTCTGAGTCACAGAGAAGGCCTGCTTGGGCAACAGGCCCTGAGGGGAGAGTTTGGGGCATTAGGAGCTGGGTGAGAGCCAGCCTGTCACTTGACTTTTCTTAAAGTCCTTCTTAGCTTGAAGACTTAGGGATCCAAATCCTTATTTTCTCCCATCCTGAAATTAAACAGGAACTTTCTGTGGGATTCACAAAATTTCATTGATGCCTGGGGCATAACTTGAGATAGGCTAAATCTTTAGGTGTCTGGGAAGCTGTTAGCACATTGCATAGAGCCAAGAGACCTGAGTTCAAATCCTACTTCAGACACTTACTGGCTGCAAGTCGCTTAAATGTCATCTGCCTCAGTTTCCTCAAAGGTAAAGTAGGGATAATAACAGCACTGGCACAGTGAATAAGAGAGCACTAGGTCCTGAGTCAGAAAGACTTGAGTTCAGACACCTATTAGGTATATGATGCCCTGTTGACCTCAGTTTCCTCATCTGTAAAATGGGTATGATAATAGCACCTACCTCCCAGGGTTGTTGGGAGAATCGAGTTTGGTAATAACTGCAAAGTGTCCAACACAGAGTAGGCTCTTAATAAAGACTTGTTCCCATCCCTATCAAAGCAAATTGGCAACTTTTAATTTATATTCTTAAGAGTGCTGCCTCTGAGCCACCAGCCTACTGGGCAATTGGCATCAGCTGAACTGGGGTCTGGCCAAAGCCTGGGAGGCTCCGTGGACCTTTTCAGGCCTTGCTATCTCTGCAGCCAGTGGGCTTTTTGCTAGTGTGTGGAAAACCAGCTGTGACACAAAGCTAGCGGGTGGGGAAGGGAGGAGGTGATGGTAGGGACCCCAGCCCCCTTCTTCCACCTTATAAAGGCCTGTCAGGTCTTTAGCCCTACCCTGGGCCTTACTCCTTTGGAGAGGAATGAGGTTGGGAGGGCCGCCCTCATTGGAACCATTTATCAGTTTGCCACAGGCTGTCCTAATCAGCCTGGCTGGATTTGCTGGCGGGAGAGTTAGGGCATCTGCGAAGAGATGGTGTCACAAGTTTTCTCTCCCAAGAGGAGGGAGCTCTCTGGGGGAGGGTTGGAGTGGGGATGGACAGGCATCAGAAACTCCTCAGTACAAATAATATGGTCCTTTAAGAAAAATACTTCCGACGTGAAGAGGCCAGGTCAGCTGGAAAGAAAGGTGAGTTCCATTGGCACTCTCCTAATCTCTCCCTAGTTTCTAACTCCCCTTAGACATCTCCCTGGTGGCCCTCCCCCTTCCCCTCATTCTTTGTTTGTTTAACTATTGAGCAAACTTTGAGTGTCTGTTTTGTTAAAGCATCGTTGACTTCCATTCTGGGTCCAGGTGGAATCAGGGTGCAAAAACCGTCGGAGCGCTAGGGAGGGGAGTTACCAGGACAAGCCTTCTAAGAGAGAAGGGAAAGAGTGGGGCTAGCTCCTGGGAAGTTGAGATAATTTCCTAAGGACATCCTGGGGGGAGGAGGGGTGCGAGGAAGGGGCCTTCTCCAGGTGCCACTGTGCTGGAAATACAACCGTTAAAATATTGTTCCTTAGGGTTAAAAATTATCCTCAATTGTCAACGCAAATCCCTTTGAAAAGGGCATTCAAGCCCGAAAGCCTTCAGGCAGTGGCTTTAGCAGATCCTTTTTTCTGTGACCAAAGAGGTGGCTTGGGGGCGCTGAGGGTCTGGGACGGGTAAGATCATTGGGAGCAAACAATGTCAGCTCCCCGAGATTGACCAGGGCCAGCTTTGGTAAGAAGTACAGAACAGGGCATGAGAAGGATGAGATTTGATGCTGGAAGGTTATGCGGGTGTTTTTGAGAGGAGACAGATATAGGGTAGAAGAAGAGGATCCCTGCCCCCTCTAAAAAATAGATTTTTATTGCTATCTTCTGTTTTTATCTATATGCCCTGGATTTCCCTCTGTATTCTACCCCCTCCCTTCCAGAGTGCTGTCTCTAAAAACAAAGAAAAAAATGTCAGTAAAACCATTCACATCAATTAAAAAAAAACAAAAACACTCACAGTCTACATGCCTCCTTCCAGCTTCTGCAAAGGAGGTATCTTCTCATCTCATCTTTGTAATTTTGCAACATTCATTTTTGATCGTTCTGTGGTGGTTTTCTCCATTTACATTGTTGCAATCATTGTGGGCGTTGTTTTCCCAGCTCTTTATTTTGCTATGCATCAATTTATGGAAGTCTTTCCATGCTTCTCTAGTCAGCCCCCTTGTGGTTTCTTAGAGTACCGTCATATTCTATTACATTCATATACCACGGTTTGTTTCGATCTTTTCCAGTGGATGGGCATCTCTTTGGTACTTTTTTTTCTGCTCTTGGGGCTATGTCAGTGACTGCCTTGGAGTATATATCTAGCAATGGAACCTCCAGGTCAAAGGCTGTGGACAATTTGACTACTTTATTTCCTCCTGCCTTCCTTCTTGATGGAGCTAGCAAGGGTCAGTTGGAAGTGATGAAGAGGTTCTCTCTCCCTTTCTGCTGCCACAGTTATGAATGTAGGGCCCCAGGCCAAGGTCAAAATTTCACAATGTCTGTGGTTCAAATGAACCACACTATTGGGGATGAAATAACCAGTTTCCAAATGTATGAGGGTGTGCTTCAGTGGAATTGGGAGTGGGACTTTTCAGTTGATTCTTGCAAAATACTGGGCTTGCTCCAGATGGCATCCCTGACGGGGCAGGCTTTTGGGACACCAGCCTATCTCCAGATGGCAGGGGATCTGCTGGGATGGCATGACAGGGAGGCAGGGACAGAATATAGATCCTTGACATCAGCATCGGGCTGGGGTGTCCTTTTGGTTGAAGGTGATAGGTGTTTGGGGGGGGGGGGGTCCCTCTGGCCAGGGCATACTGAGGTAAAAATGCACTGGTATGGTGGGGGACGTTGTTGAGGAATGTGGCCCACAGCTTCCGTGGGATTGGTTGCTAAGGGCAGTGGGATGAATTGAGCTTTTCTTTTCCTCAGGCTGTGGCCTGACCTTACCCCTACCCTACCCCCACCTTGACTCCTAGCCAAGTCCTGTGCCTCATTTTGATGCCTTGGCTCTCTGTCTGCCAAGGAGACAATGTTTGGTTACAATGATCTAGAACAGTGCCATGCCTACTTGGGTTAATTCCCTGGTCCCTTCTGTGGGCAGCTTAGGACCAGGAGCATCTATCGCTGTTACCTTGGCCTTGAAGATCATTTGGTCTTGTACTGTTGCAGCCTTGGGCAGATATAATGCCATGGGACCCCCCCCCCCCAACTTGCTGCCTGAAGCTGGACCTGGGAGCTCATCTATTCTAGCCAGACCAGCAGTGCACCAGGTTGGCAAACTAGGAGGAGTGAGAGAGACAGATTCTAAGCCTCTCCTCAGAGTCCTCATTCCACTTCACTTCTCTAGGAGAGTCTACCATGCCATCTACTCACAGCCCCATGATGCCACTACTTCTTTCCCAAATCTGGTGCTGTTGAGAATTTCTTTCTAGGCTCTCATTCTCTGATGGGAGAAAGGGGGCTGGATTCTTGCCAAAAACTGGAGGTGGAATAAGTAGGAAATAAGTAGGAAATACCAGCAGGAATAAGTAGGAAAGAGAAGATAGACATACAGACATGGGGGAAGAAGTAGAATTCCTCTAGTCTAGTTGGGGGCCCTAAAGACCCAATACTCCTTTCTACTTGTGGCCTGGAGCCAGTGGAGTCCCTTCAGCCAAGACTGGGTCCTAGGCCCTGGAAAGAGAGGAAGAAGGGGTGAAATGTTGTAATAATGACCCTAATAATAGCTTACATTTGCATAATGCTTTTGGAGTTGGTGAGACTCTTAGACGGGATCTCTCTTGATCTTCACAGGAATCCTGTAGACACACAGAATGGTTCCTCCCATTTTATAGATGAACAAGTTGATGCTGAGAGAAGATAGAGGCACACCCAAAGTTAAATAGCTAATTAGTGCGATGGCTGTAACTTGAACCTAGTTCTTATAAAGTCCAACTGTCTCTCCACTGAAACTAAATGATATGTAATTATATAATGACCAAGCTTAAGGATGCACCTCTCTGCAGAGCTGGGGGACTATGGAGGATGGACATCACATTTGCTCTGCTGAACTGCTCCCCTCCGCATTTTTTAAACTCTTTGTTAAAGGAAGGGAGAAGAGGAAAATATTGAGAAATAGGAGTGATGTAAAAACAAAATATATCAATAATTTTCAAATGGCAAAAAAAAATCTGTGATCCTTGAGCCAAATCTCCAAGAACTTGGAAAGGTGAAACTTGACCCTGCCTGCTCTCTCCTTTCTCTCTCTCCCCTCCCCACCACCCAGCCTTTTTCCTTTCAAGATATCAGTGCCCAGGTAGGGTTTGGTTGCATCTCCTTGGACTCTTCATCTTTCTTTCTCTGACCTCATACCATGAGCCACAGACTTGGGAACGCTGACAACCAAGTTCACTTTACAAACAGCTGGTTCCCCAAGCTTGTTTACATGCCTTTTCCCCATGCACTGGTAATCCACCCACTCCCGATTGCTCAAACCAGCAACTTCAGCAAACTAAGCTGGAGGAGGGAAAGGGAACAACTGATGGCAGTTTTGGTTAAGAATTACTCTATCCTCATCTGTCCTTAGGAACTTGGGTTCGGGGCTTAAAAAGGATGGTTCCTTCTGTCAGCCAAACCTACCCAACCTTTCACTTTGGGTTTATGTCCCACCTTAGAGGTTGGGAAAGGATTATGTGGCTTTTGGCAAGCCATTCCTCAGCCAGGCAACCTGGACCTCAGTGTGTGGGACAGAGATCACCTCCACAATAAACGTCAGAGTCTGGAGATCAGAAAAGATCTTTACTCTTTCTCATGAGAAAGGGAACAGCCCTTGTGGCTCACTCAGCAGTAGCCAGGGAGTGCGCCCACTGGTAGGGAAGCAGATTTTTAGAGCCCTAAAGCAAATCTGCTACTCCCCTTCCTTATCCGTTTCCCCATTGTCTGAGTACTCAGCACATACAATCTCAACACGACAGCTACTTTCCAATAGAAACAATTATGCCCATAATTAGCGGTGAGAAGCATATGTGTACCAGGAAGCAGGGAGGGTCACCATGTGAATTGTGGAGAATGGTAACTTACCAGGGGCTGCTGAGACTTAAGATGGCATGTAGAAACTTAACCAAAAGGGAAAGTCCTTCTAGTCTTCAACTGAGGAAGCTACACTATTGGTCATCTCCCACATCAGCACTGACCTCAGCAATGAAGCTTTCATTGGTACCTTCTCATCCTCTGGAATTCTTGTCCAGATCCTCCAGAGAGAAGCTACCGTGATGGGCTAGAAGTCTTCTCTAGTCTAAGCCTCTCAATGAAGAGCCCTCAGGGGTGGGAAACCTGCAGCATCCAGGTCAAATGTGGCCCTCTAGGTCCTCAAGTGCAGCCCTTTGACTGAATCCAAACTTACAAAACACATCCCAGGACTTGTTCTGTGAAGTTTGGATTCAGTCAAAGTGCTGCACTTAAGGACCTAGAGGGTCACATGTGGCCTTGAAGCTGAAGGTTCTCCTGCTCCCCTACCCCAGACTGTCTATCTCTCTCAATGGCCTATCATCATCACACATTAACTGGGCAATAACTTTTACTCAAGAAGTGGAGAAAAATGTCTATGAAAATATTTGTTCTATTAGTTAAGTCCAGACTTTTAAAAAAATTAAAATTAAAGAGTGGAACAGATGGTATTATTGGGTATCATCAGTAAAATGTGGCAGCCTATTTATACCTCTCTGTGTGTCTAGCATCACTTGCAATTTTGATTCTTCAGAGACGGCCAGGTTCTGTGAGTTATAGTCCTATAGCACCCCCAGAAGAAGATTGGTATTTAAAAGCTTGTGGTTGTTAAAAGTGCTGTGGATAGCCTCCAATGCAATTCAACCTGCCTCCTTCCTCCTATGCAGCCTGGGTTCGGCTTATTGCTCTCTGTAGTGCTTCTCCAAGATAAATGCACTGATAGACTCTCAGACTTGGGGGGAAGAAGGATTGCTGATCGCCACATGCTGATCCTGCTATACGTCCTGATCTTAGCAAGAACTATTCTTCATCCATTTGGGTTTTCTTGCATGGATTTTTTTTTAAAGTTGCTATTTTTTTATTTTTATGTTACTTACATTCATTAACACATCCTTCCACCCGCTCCCTCCCAGAGAGCTAGCTATCTCTTGTAACAAAGAATGAAAGGAAGGAAATACAGCAAAACTAACCAGTACATTGAAAAAGTCTGACAGTATCTGCAGTGTCCCCCAACCTCACTCCTCCACCTCTGCAAAGGAGGGAGGAAGGTGCCTTCCTGTCTCTTCTTTGGGCCAAATTTGGTCTCTGTGATTTCACAGCTTTCAGTTTGGATGCTTTCCATTGGTATTGCCCTGTGTATTGTTTTCCGGGTTTTCTGTATTGCACTTCTCATCAGTTTGAGTTTTTCCATTCTTTGTATTCATCATTTCTTAAAGTCCAGTAATATTCCATTTCATCCATGTGCCCTAACTTGTTTAGCTCTTCCCCCTTGGGCAGCTATGTTTTCTCCCCAGTTCTTTGCTACTACAAAAAGTAGTACTATAAATTCTTTGGAGGAGGTAGAGCCTTTTTTCTTTATTGTTAACTCGCTTAGACATGTGCTCAGCACTAGGACTAAACGAGGTGAGCATTTTAGTCACTTTCTTCACATAATTAATTTTTTTCTATTTAAAAAAATTATTTATTTTTACATGATTTCTTTTTTATATAATATTTTATATCTCCTATTACATATAAAGACAATTTTAACATGCTTTTTCAAAAAAAAATCGAGTTCCAAATCCTCTCCCTCTCTCCCCTCTCCTTTCCCTGAGACAGTAAGCAATCTGATAAAGGTTATATGTGTCATCATGCAAAACATTTCCATATTAGTCATCTTGTCTTCATATAATTCCAAATTTCTTTCTAGACTAGTTGGACCAAATGAGAATTCCAACAACAGTGCATCAGTGTGTCTTTCTATAACCCCTCCATCATTGACGATTGCCATCTTCTCAAAAGAAGAATTTTAAGCTTTTAACCATATGGCATAGTGGATGGAGAACTGGTCTCAGAGTCTAGAACATCTGAGGTGAGGTCTTGCTTTATATGCCTACCATGACCCTAAGGGAATCATGTCACCTTTCTTTCAATTCTCCAGGCAACTAAAACCCTTAAGTTGTAGAGAAAGGTACCTGATCTCTATTGGAAGAGAAAGCTCCTCACTGGGAGTTCTCTACCACATGAAATCACAGCTCTGATCAAAAGACAAAATAACCATATGAAATATTGCTCTAAATTATAAATCAGAGGAAAAGTACAAATCAAAACAATTCCTATGTTTTACCTCATTCTCAAGAAATTGGAAAAGATGATGAGGAGTTTTGTATGTATAGGTTGGGATTTTTTTTTCTTCCTTGTTTTGTATGTATAGGTTGGGAGCAGTTTTGTATGTGTAGGTTGGGATTTTTTTTCTTCCTTGTGTGGATTGTTAAGAGTCTGTCTTTAGGGGTTGTTCTAGGGATTAATGCAGTTATCACAAGATCAATATCCACAAGCAAGAGTTATCTGGAGAACTTTATTATCTATTTATAGCAGGGGTCCTAAACCTGGGGGCCAGGAATTTGTTCTTTTAAAATATGTTGGCATCTGTTTTTCACTAGAATTCATTCCCTTTGTCATCCTATGTACTTTATTTTATGTGTTTAGAAGCATTTTTTTTTTCCTGTGGAGCAAGGCTGCATACATTTCACCAGTCCATGGTCAAAGGCGTCCATAATTACACACCAAAAGTGTCTATTGGGGAATCCATTTTTCTATGTGCTTTCTGTGTAGTGATTGACAGAGACCCCTTTGGCAAAATTACATCTCATCGCTTTATGCTTAAGAAGATCTTTGAACACAACTATCTCTGGGGTTGTGTCCATCAAGGAATCTTATATGATTTTAACATATGCATGAAACTCTTTGTTAAAGCGGGGCTCCTAAGGCTGCATTTTGCTGATTCAGTTTTTCAGAAATCATTGAACAATCAACATGGTGGGATCCTGTATTCTCTGCATCTCTCAGTCAATTGTGTATGACTGTGAAGATATAGTCTGCTTGAGGAATTCATTTGGGAAAGCCTGTCTTTTCTCTTTTCATATTTTCATGAAGAAATATGCATTGTCAGGAAGTGTTGATTGAGTACCAAGAACAGCTAGGTGGCACAGTGAGATAGAGTGCAGGGCCCGGAATCAAGAAGATTCATCTCCCTGAATTCAAATCCAGCCTCAGATATTTGCTAGCTCTGTGACCCTGGGCAAGTCACTTACCCCTGTTTGCCTCAGTTTCCTCATCTGTCAATTGAGTTGGAAAAGGAAATGGCAAACCACTCTAGTATCTTTGCCAAGAAAAAAGAGTCAGACACGACTGAAATGACTGAACAACATCAAAAAATATATGTCAGGCTCTGTGCAATGGGAATACATCGGCAAAATACAAAATCATTTCTACATAATTCCCTTTTTTAAAATAATATTTTATTTTCCCCTCTAAGAGTTTACATTATAATGAGGGAGATGACAGGTAAATAACTATGTAGAAACAAGGTATCTGCAATTTAAATTGGAGAAAACCTTAGAGGGAAGGCACCTGAATTGAGGAGGATTGGGAAAGGATATGTGTAAGCAGATTACTCTCCAAAGTAATTTACAGAGCAGAGAAAAGAGACCCAGGGTTGGTAGCTATTCATGTTTTCTTGATCTTGTCCCTGGGGCAGTTTTGTCCTCTGTGATTTTTCCCAGGCATTTGTCATCTTCCCATTTTTCACTTGGTTCACATCCCAATTTTGCTCTTTGCTACCTGTGTGACTTTGGCCAAAGCACTTAACCTCATTGGGCGTTCAGTCATTTCAGGCATTTCTGACTCTTCATTTCAAGCATTTCTGACTCTTTCTGATCCCATTTGGAGCTTTCTTGGCAAAGGTACTGGAATGGTTTGCCATTTCCTTCTCCAACTCATTTTACTGATGAGGAAACTGAGGCAAACAGGGGTAAGTGACTTGCCCAGGGTCATAGTCACACAGCTAGTAAGCGTCTGAGGCTGGATTTGAACTCGGGAAAAATGTGACTTCCTGACTTCAGACCCAGCACTCTATGGACAATGGTCCCTCCTAGCCATCCAAGAGGTCCCTGGACCTTAGTTTCCTCATTTGTAGAATGAGTGAACTGGAGTAAATGACCTCCAAGACTCTCTTGGAGTAGGGGAAACCTTGAAACATGGTCTGAGAAGACAGTAGTTCTAGGCATGGGTGTTCTGGCATGATGACATCTAGGCAATCTGGTTTTTTGTTTCTTGGGAAATGGTTTCTTCTTTTCTCCTTCTCTGCCTTCACCCAGAGACAAAGGAAACCCTTTGGGCTATGGGGAATATGGGCTGTGACTTGCCTGGAGATAAGAGGCATACCTCCAGGTATGCCCTGGCCCTTTCACTGAGTTGGACTGTAATAGATGACTGAGCTGTGCTATTATCAGCTGCATATGTAGAAGACAGAACCTCCCCCCCATCTCCAGGCACACTGCTGGGAATTTGGCATGGAGTCAGTGTTTATGAAGAAAGGCTGAGGCTGAGGTTCTGATACCAGAAAATCAAGGTAAACACCATGGGATTCAGGTCAAGGGAGGGAAACGGAGGACTGGAGGACAGGACAACAGGAATCCTCTCCCAGCCCACTCACTGACTGGCCCCTGGGACACCTGTGCTCAGCATAGATACCAACAGTGACTTCCAGGAGCCCCGCATCTATCTTTAGTGTAGTTCCACAGCAAACTCTGATAGAAACAGGGATCACTAAACTATCTGTAAGGACGCCTGTCGGCCACAGATTGACTTAGAAAACCACATATGCTTCTAGATTTCTTTTTAAAAAAATTAACCATCGACTCATTAAAATCATATAGGAAGTCCATTTGAATCTGGTTTGGTGGTGCAATGGTCTACACCTCTGGCCTCCAGCGTGACCCAGGAAATCTTGACTGCAGACTCAGAACTTTTGTCAAAAGCAAATAGAAGAGATGATTCTTGGGAAGATTGTGGAGTAGATCAGAAAACTTTTGACTCCAAATTTCCTACACAAAAAAAGGCAGACCATCACTTCAGAGCAGTAGAAGTTAACATGAAGTAAAACAGTTGGCCTCCTAAGGCAATTTGAGAAGACTCCAGTCTGTCCTGAATGCAGTACAAACACTTCCAGGCCATTCTTGGGATTCACCAAACAACAAACCCTGGGAGCAGCTGGGTAGAGAGGCAGTCTCAGCCTTAGAAACTTTGATTTTGCAGACTGTGTGGGAGGTGTGGGGTCATACAGCTCCTGAGTAGGTGATGGAACCTTCCACTGTTGAAAGACGCCAAATACAACTGTGGAGACCAGTGTCCAGGGCTGTGGCTTGGGAAGTAGGAGCTAGCACAAGCTGGTGAGTACAGTAGGAAAGGTCAGGGACCCTGTTGGCTGTGGGCACTCACAGCAGAGTCCCTGGTTTTGGTTCTGGGACAGAGAGGACAGCTGTAGTTTGCAACCACCGAAGGGAAGGCAGGGAGCAGGATCATCTGCTGGACGGTGTGGCTGGGGGCCATAGCCATGGCTTAGGAGTGGAGAAAGCCCCAGGTTGGGTCCTGAGACAGACCTCAGAAAATAGCAGTAAGAAGAACCTGAGGTTTGGGTCATCGTTCCCTATAGCTGCTAAAAACAAAACAAAAAATAAATAAAAATGAGTAAGCGAAGGAGAAAGAATCCAAATCACTATGGGGTGAAGATCTGGGTTCATATTCAGAGGAAGATAATGGAGCTAAAAAAGTCACTCCTATTTCAATCAGAAACATCAAATGGTCCCAAGTACAAAAAGAGTTCTTGGAAGAACTTAAAAAGGACTTTAAAATCCAAATAAGAGAGATTGAGAAAAATTAGGAAAAAAAAAGAGCAATCCAAGAAACTCAAGGAAATTATGAAAAGAAAGTCAGCCAACTTGAAATAGAGAAGCAGAAACTTGAAGAAGAAAATTAATCCTTGAAAACTAGAACTGGGCAAGGGGAAGCTAAGACACCAAGAAATTATAGAACAAAATTTAAACAGTGTAAAAATAGAAGAGAAAGTGAAACATCTCATCAGAAAAACAACTGATCTGGAGAACAGTTCGAGGAGAAATAATATAGGGACAGTTGGACTACCTGATAATTACAATTAAAAAAAAGAATCTTGATACAATTATTATAAGAAATTATCATAGCAAAATGTGCCCAGCAGAGAATAAAAGAAAATCAATAAAGAAGCAAGGAAAAGCTGGGCAGCATTGAAAACAATATATAGTATTATGTAAATTTTTCTTGAAATGGAAATTTATTGTTTCATATTGAATCCTCAAGATCTGCTGTGTATAAGGCAATGTTTTGTTTTTCCTTTTTTTCATTTTATATTAAAGCTTAAAATAAAAAAATTTACCAAAAGACCTCAAAATGATGAAATTTGTTTTTACATATAATTGAAAAAGTGCTATTTTTTTTAAAAATTGGAAAAAAAAATAGAGATTAAAAAAAAAAAGTCAAATAGAGAGGCAGATTGGGTTGGACCAGCCCCAACCCTCTTTCCTCTCTAGGAACCTCCCCAAAAAACACACAGACCCTGGGGCAGTTGGGAATGGTTATAACTCATCACTTGTCATTTAGGAACCTGTTTATTCTAAGCAACAGACCAAGGAGATACGTAGCACAGTGCCCGGCACGTAACAATAATCATCATTGATAATGCTGTATTTACTGATGAATCCATCTACCTAATCTAAGCTCTGCCAGGGTCTTTCTGTGAGACCTCAAACATGGCATTTAACTTCTCCAGGAACCTACTTTACATATTGCCTTAGATGCAGATAGAAAGGGAGACGGGATCTATTTCTAGTATGACCACTGTATGGTTTAGGGGGCTCCTCTCCCCAGTGTTTTTTCCTTTGGGTCATAGATTTGGAAATGGAAGATATTTAGAAGTCATCTGATTCAAGCCACTAATTTTACGGATGAGGAAACTGAAGCACACACCATTGAAATGGCTTACCCATGGTCTCATAGTAAGTGTCTGAGACAGGATTGGAAACTAGGTCTTCCTGAGTCCAAACCCAACCTCTAACCATTATACCACACTGTGGAATTCAAAGTTCAAAATTCATGAGTTCAAATCTTGCCTTATACACTTGTTAGCTGTGTGACCCTGGGCAAGTCTCTTCACTCTGTTTGCCCCAGTTTCCTCATCTGTAAAATGAAGTGGAGAAGGAAATGGCAAAGCACTCCAGAATCTTTGCCAAGAAAACCCCACGTGGGGTCACAAAGAGTGAGGTATGACTGAACAACATGGACTGGCAGTGGGGATCATGGCAGGGGCAACAGGAGGTTGCACAGGTGGTAGTAGCAAAGAATGTTATCTGTACATCAGTGTTTTTCTTCTCTGCAATTTCAACAGACCTGAATCTGACCAGCAGAGGCTGCCAGGGGATTACTCCTGCTGAGAACACCGAGCCCAGGGAGCAGGAATGGGCAGAGGGGCAGCTGAAGTTCGACCAGCACTGCTGGGAAGAAGGCCGAGGAGAGGCCAGAGGGGCATCTGCAGCAACTGCCAGTGACAGGGGGAGCCGCACCTCTGGAATGAGCACTTTGTAGTCCCTTGGGCAGTCAGGGCCAAGGTGCTGGCAGCCTCAGAGGTGGGGAGGCTTTGTTGGAGGACAGGGCAGGTTTCAAGGTAGCCTGGAACATTGCCACCCTCCACTGAGTGTCCTTGAAATCTTGTCAGCCTGTTGAGGGTTTTTCTTCTCTGTCCTCTAAAAATCAAGACCCTGGTCCTCCCCTCTTCTTGCTCAGAGGGAACAGGATCAAGTGAACTTGGGGCCACGTCTGGAGTTCTTTGACTCCTCTGTGTGCTCTTCTCCACTCACCCCATCCGACTTGTTGGGTTTTCTATTCTGGTTGGAATCCTTGGTTTCCCCAGGGGGACAGAGCAAGCTCCCCTGCAGCAGGGGAGGGAGGGACAGCCTCAGTGTCTGCCCATGAGCCACAAGGACCCCGGTTTCCCCAGACTGGACGATTCCAAATCACCAAAGAGGAGGTTTCCTGGAGCTGGCACCCCGCAATCCCAAGGGACTAGAGGGCTAGGATGGACTGACCTCCCCCTCTGTGGGGGGGCTGGAGACGCACAGCCCCTGTGGCCCAGCTAGTGGCAGGTCTGGACAAAACCTCGACCAACTGGAGTCTCCGGCGGCAGAGGAAGCCCGCAATTTCCTGATTTGTTTTTTTCTCACCTCTGAGGGAGACAACGGGTTTCCTCCCGTTGGCCTCCCCCTTCTTTAACGTGGCTCAGGCCTCTATGCTCTTTCTCTGTGGAGCCAGACCAGGTGGGCAGTGCTGGGGTCAGCTGGTGAAGGAGGGACCCCGGTGACCCCTGCCCCAGCAGGGGGTCCCACCCCCCTTGGCCAAGCCATGAAGTGCTCCCTGCGTTTCTGGTTCCTCTCCACGGCCTTCCTGCTGGTATTTGTCATGTCCCTCCTCTTTACCTACTCCCACCACAGTATGGCCACTCTGCCCTACCTGGACTCTGGAGGCCTTGGCAGCACCCATCGGGTAAAGCTGGTGCCGAGCTATGCGGGCCTGCAGCGGCTCAACAAGGGGAACGTCCTGAGCAAGAGCTGTGCCTGCCGCCGCTGCATGGGGGACACGGGGGCCTCTGACTGGTTTGACAGTCACTACGACAGCAACATTTCCCCCGTCTGGACCAAAGAGAACATGGATCTCCCCCTAGATGTCCAGCGGTGGTGGATGGTAAGGGACTGGCTGCGTGTGTGTGTACATGTGTGTGCGTGTGTACGTGTGGACACGTGTTATATCCAGGTTGGTAGAACAGAAGCTTCTTCCATTTTTAGTTAGGCAGTTCTTTGTTGTATTATTTAATGGAATAGAATGGAAGGGGTGAGGGTAGAGATAGTGACTGACCTGTTCATCATCAGATTAATGGCTTCTGTAGGATAAAGTGAAGAGGAGGGACAAGGAGCGGACAAGCCAGCCTGGGTTAGAGCTCCAGGTAGCCAAGCTAAGTGTTGGCCCCTGGACATCTAGTCCCATCTGGGCCAAAGATCTCTGCTAGAAAGGCTGGTTCAGGTCAGTCCAGGGAAGAGCCTCTTAGGGTCCCAATGCTCAAGCCCCAGAATGCTGGATAAGAGCTTTGAAGACGCCAAGTTTTAGTTGAAAGCAGTTTTAATTGAAAGCATTTTCCAACCTCCCATACGCTGGGATGGGGTAGAGGGGAAGGACTACCTGGGGGCTCTGAATCCTAAGCAAGGAAGACCTTAGACCCACCTGGACCTTTTCTCCTTTCCCTTTTCTTTCCCTGTGCAATTTATCTTTACCTTTGCTTCTGAGAATCCTGGCTTCCTTTACATGAAAGTTTAAGAGGCTTTTTCAGTTATTTTTCAGTCATATTAACTCTTTGTTATCCCATTTGGAGTTTTCTAGGCAAAGACACTGGAATGATTTGCCATTTCCTCCTCTAGCTTACAGATGAGGAAACTGAGGCAAATAAGGTGAAGTGACTTGCCCATGGGCACACAGGAAGTATCTGAAGCCAGATTTGAACTCAGGAAGATGAGTCTTCCTGACCCAAGGCCCACCTAGCTGCCACTGTCCCAATATAATAGAACATAGATAATGTTAAAATATGATTTTCTAAGTCACTGTGTGGCCGACAGGGATCCTTATGTACAGGGGCCTTTGTTTCTATTTGAATTTGACATCATTTCTGTGGACATTTTAAATTCAATATATCCAAAATTAAACTCATTATCTTTCACCCCTTCCCCCTCCAAACATATGCATCCAAATTCCTTACCTTCCTGTTACTGGCAAGAACACCGACCTGTGTTAGCTGGTCTTCTTGTAGCCTATCTTTTACACCACACATCAAAACTGTTGCAAGTTCCTGTTCATTTTACCTCTGTCTACTCCCCGCTTTCTCCTCTAACACTGTGCAGGCCCTTGTCACCTCAGGCCTAGACAACTACAGTGGCCACTCATGGGTCCGAGTCCCTGCTCCAAGTCGTCTTCTGTTCAGCCCCTAAAGCACAGATCTGACCATGTCAGCCCTCCCCCCAAAGATTCCCTAGCACCCCCAGAATCAAGGATAAAACCCCCTGGTTAGCTTTCCAGATTTCTTTTAACCTGGTCCTTTCCCCTGCCTTCCCAGTCGTATACCATAGGACACTGACCTCCTTTCTCTTCCTCCATCTCATGACCCCTGGCATTTCCCCTGGTTGTCCTCATACATGCAATGCTATCTGTCCTAATCTTTGCCTCCTGGCTTCCCATGCTTCCAAATCCTAACTAACGTGTTCTGCAAGAAAGCTTTCGTGGACATTCTTAATCTTAGTGCTGTATATCTGACCTTACTCCCAGTTTATCCATCTTTATCCTTGTTTGTACATAGCTGTTTGATGTGGCTTCCCCATCAGACTGAGCTCTTTGAGAACAAGCACTGAGTTTGCTTTTTTTTTTAATTCTCTAATAAATACCTGGCACAGAGTAGGCACTTAATATATGCTAGTTGATTGACTAACTGATAGGATTGAGACTTAGCACAGGGTATTGGATGTCTTCTGAGTCCCAGCAGTTTCTCCTGGGAAACTTTGAGCTTCTGTGTATCTTGGTTTCCCCAAACAGGAAAAGCAGTAGCTCACCTTTATATGCCGTTTTAAGGTTCACAGAACAGCCCTGTGAAGCAGCTAGTCCCAACCATTATTATCCCAGCTGGGGGATACAGTGGATAAAGCCCTGGATCCAGAGTCAAAAAGACAAGTTCAGATCCTGTTTCAGACATTTACTAGCTCTGCCTCCCTGGCCAAGTCATGTAACCTCTCAGCCTCAGTTTCCTTAATTGTTGCTTAGTTGTTTCAGTTGTGCCTGACTCTTCATGACTCCATTGAAGGTCTTCTTGGCAGAGATGCTGGAATGATTTGCCATTTCCTTCTCCAGCTCACTTTACAGATAAGGAAACTGAGGTAAACAATTGCTCAGAGTCACCCAGCTAGTAAGTGCCTGAGGCTGGATTTGAACTCAGGAAGATGAGTCTTTTTGATTCCAAGGCCAATGCTCTATCCACTGACTGCCCTCACTTGTAAAAGGGGGCTTATGCCACCTGCATCCTAGGCTTGTTGTGAGCAACAAACAAATGAATATTTGTAAAACCCTTTGCAAATGTAAAGTCCTGTATAAGTGCAAGCTATTATCCCCATGTTCAAATAAAGAAACTGAAGCTGAGAGACTTGGTCAAGGTAAATAGCAGAGATAACATCTGAACCCATCTTCAGACTCCAAACACAAAAGAAGAGAAACATGGATCTCCCTGCTCTTCTCTTGCAAGAGGATAGAGCTGAAAGCTCTGTCAGTGTGATTGGGGGGTGGAAAGGGCACCTCCAGATAGCCAGCCTGAGAGCCACTAATGGCAGAGGCTATGAGAGCCAGGGACAAGTGGGCACGGGTGGCATCTTTGATCTTGACAGCTCAGAGCCCTTTTATGATATTGCCTGGTGTCCATGATCAGGATCCTTGATTTATAGGTGAAATTGAGGCCTTCATAGGACCAAGGACTTGCCAACGATCCCACTGCTGGGCTGTCACCAAGGAGGGCCCAGAGAAAACCGCTCCCCAACAGCCCTGAGCTCCACCAGACATTAATGTATTCTGAACAGACAATTAACCTCCAAATGTGCCCCGTCTCAAATGCTGTTCCTTGGGGCCTGGTCCCTCCTGAGCTCAGGGATCCTTGACTCAGAGCCAAGCTCCCTCTCCATACTGAGTTCATTTTCTTGTTCTTAAATCCATTTCTCGAGCTCGTGAATCATTCTGTGTCCCGACAGCCCCCCTCCCACCTCTTCCCTAGTGTTCAGAGGGGAATGCAGCCAAATTCCCCTCCCCCCTTACTTCCTAGGCTATTCCCAGTGGCCCGGCTCCCATCTCCTGAGGGTGTCCCAACAGATCAGGGAGGATGAGTTTGGTTCCTACCCTATTTTGATGTTCGGGTTTGACAGTTTTAGAAAAAATAAATTTAGTGGTCAGCTGGGTGGCACAGTGGCCCTGGAGGCAGGAAACCCTCAGTTCAAATGCAGCCTCAGACACTTACTCAGTTGGGTGATTCTGGGCAAGTCACTTAACCCCCGTTGCCTCCCTGCTCCCTCAGAGCAGCCTAAGAGCGACAACAAGAAAAGAAAACATAAGTTCAGTTTCTTGTGCACAGTAAAGAACCCACTTCAGTTACTTTTTAGGTTCAGTGCTAGCTCAAGTAATTGGTGGTGTGGTCCCTCTCCCCATGGTGCTGTTCATTAGTCTTGTCACCATGTATCCTGTGACAGTCGAACCCCAAGCTTTGAAACCTAGATTCTGCCCATTGCTGCCCCTGCCCCAAAGCTCCAAGCCTCTGAGTCAGCCATGGGCTGGTTCGGTGCTAAGGATCTGTCCACCCTCTTTCTCCCTTTTCCAGTCCCTCTTCACACTTTTCCTACTCCCTAGTTCAGAGCTCGCTCTGTACCTAGGACCCAGCCTGGAGTACCTTCTGTGGATTTTTGAGAAGGAACATCCAAAGTCTATGCAACCTCTCTCTCCTGTGTAGCACTGGGGCATTGCAGACTTTCAAGGCTGGCTGAAGCAATAGATGGAGTAGGTGGTTACCCACTCATGTGATCTGAGTGACATTGAGACTGGTGTCTGAAATTGGCTTTGGGCACCTGTTCAAATGCCAGCACATTACCCGGTAATGAGGAGCACATTAACCCACTAACACATCAGCAAGGAGTAGTTTATCAGGAGAGAGCAGGGCCCCAAGAGAGAATGGAAGACAAGGGCAGGCGAATACTGATGAGGGAAGGGAAGGTATTTGGCATGGCCTGTGAAAGAGGAAGCTTAGGTAGAATGCCAAATTAGGAGACTTTGGGCACCAGGCACAACTGGAGGCTCAGGAAGAAGAGAGAAGGGCAGACAGAGGTTTGGCCTTCCTCCCCAGGCTTCCCCCCTTTTGTCTTCCCTCGCCACAGATGCTGCAGCCCCAGTTCAAATCACACAACACCAATGAGGTGCTGGAGAAGCTATTCCAGATTGTGCCAGGGGAGAACCCCTACCGCTTCCGGGACCCCCACAAGTGCCGGCGCTGTGCTGTGGTTGGAAACTCAGGCAATCTTCGTGGCTCTGGCTACGGGAGGGATGTAGATGGACACAATTTTATCATGAGGTGAGCTTTACCTTCAAGGACCATGGGATCAATGGAAAGAACACGAGGGCCTGAGTGAGGCTGATGAAGTGCATGGATGGGTCAGCTGAAGTCAATCTTCTCTGGCTCCAAATGCCCAGGCATGTGTGGAGACAACCAGGTGCCTGCCTTGTGGTCATTAGGAAAGGGAAGGTGATGGCTGGATTCCAGAGAGCCCTGCATTTCCCCCTGGAAACTGTTCAGGACTGTGGAACCAGACTATCTACTGAGAATTCTTCAGTTTTGTTTTGTTAAGTTTTTTTTTGTTAGTTCTGCTTTTTCTTCCTTCCCTCCTTCTTGCCTGCCTTCCTCCCTTCCTTCCTTTTCCTTTCTCTCTCTTTCTTTCCTTTCCCTTCTTTTTCCCTTTCCCTTCCTTCCCTTCTTTCCTTCTTTCCTTTTCTTCTCTTTCACCTTTTCATTTCTTTTCTTTCTTCTTTCCCTTTCTTTTTCTCTCTCTTGTCCTTTCTTGCTTCCTTCTCTCCTTTCCATTCCTCTCTCCAGTTTCCACAAAATTTAAAAACAACAACAATTCCTTCTAACAGGTGAGCAATGTTACACAAAACAGCTCTCCGTATTGACTCTGAGTATAAAATGTACGTCTCATTCTGCACCTTTAGTTTGCCAGCTCTGTAAGGAAGCATGCCTCATCCTCACTGCTCTGGAGTTATGGTTGATCATTGCATTGATCAGAATTCTTAACTCTTTTAAAGTTGTTTTCCTTTGCATTATCATTGTCATAATATACATTGTTCTCTTGGTTCTGCTTACTTCAGTCTGTATCAGTCCATATAAGTCTTCCCAAGTTTCTCTGAATTCATCACTTCGTTATTTCTTATGGCACGATAATATTCCATTGTATTTCTTTGCTATATTAAAAAGTGCTGCATTGAATATTTGTGTGCATTTGGGGCCTTTCCTTGTTTCCTTTAGGTTTTCAGGCTATTTGCCCAATGCAGGTCTGAGCAGTTCATTTTGTAGCAAGAGTCCCAATCCCTAAGCCTCTGCAGTGTTGGCTGAAAAATGCCGGCTGCTCCGTGAAATCTTGCATGCTGAGTCCTACTGAGAGCATATGCCAAGGCCTTTTATTGCACATTTTTGTCTTTTATCTTCATGAGACTTGAACACTTTATTTTACTTTTTAAAATATTTTATTTTTTCTCCAATTATGTGTAAAAAAACAATTTTTAACATTTGTTTTAAGAATTTTGATTTCCAAATTCTCTCTCTTCTTTCTCCCTCCCTCCTCATTGAGAAGGCAAGCAATTTCATATAGGTTAGATGTGTGCAGAGACTTGAATATTTTTAAAAATTTCCTCCAGGCCTTAATTTTTTAAAATTTAAATCCTAATGCCCTCCATCTGTGCCTGAATTATTATTTTCCTTTTGGGATTAGACCAAGGCCTTGGAAGAAAGTGGGAAGCTGCAGAGGAGGAACCAGAAGGAAAAATAGGTTGAAAGTTCCCAGTTCCTCCCAGGCGTCTCCTGAAATCAGCATCCTAGGAAGCCTAGGCTGTTCAGGAAGAAAGAGGAAGAGCCTTGTCTTGGAGACTTTTGCAGGGCTCTGTTGTCATAGTAACACCAAGACAGCAACGTGTCTATGCATCGGAGGCTCCCTAGCCCTCTCTCAGGGGAACACAGGGGCTTCCATTTTCTCTGCCAGAAAAGTGTTCATTTGAGTGAATCAGGGTATTTAGAAAGCCCCAAGTTTCCTCACATCTCTCTCTGCCCTGGAGCTCAGTCTTCTTACGATTACCCCCTTCAGAGGGAGAGTGAAGGTTTGTTCTTGCTCAGCTGTTTTCAGTCAGGTCCGACTCTCCATGACACCATTTGGGGTTTTCTTGGCAGATATGCTGGCAGAGTTTGCCGTTTCCTTCTCCAGCTCATTTTACAGGTGAGGAAACTGAGGCAAAGAGGGTGAAGTGACTTGCCCACAGTCACATAACTAGTAAGTGTCTGAGGGCAGGTTTGAATTCTTTTGAAAAAGAGTCTTTCTGGTTCCAAACACACTACCTGGCTGCCCATGTGAAGAATCCTCAAGGCCAATGACCTAGGCTTAGGATGATCCCATTAACCTATACCAGTATTTCTCAAACTGTAGTATTCTTTGCTATGTAGAATTGTTGCACACCGAACACTCGAGTTGGAAATCCTTGTTACTCATCCTTCATTGTTGAAGAGAACAGTGACATCAAGTAAATTGGATTGAAGTGAGGCAGGGCTGTGCAGAGTTCCTCCAGAGGAACACTTCCAGCAGAGCCAGGAGTCTTGGGCATGCACATTTGACTGGAAGGAGAAATTCCATTCAATTTGTGGCACACTCTGGAGAGACTTGGGTAACGTAATAACAGTAACAGTAACAATAAGTATTTGGATTTGATCTCAGGCCTTCCCGACTCCAGGGCTGGCACTCTATCCATTGCACTGCTTAGCTACTCCTAAGCATTTATTAAGTACCTACTAAGTCCTATGTTTCTCTTCTTGGAGGGAGAAGGAAATGGCAAACCACTCTGGTATCCTTGCTAAGAAAACTCCAGATGGTTTCATGAAGAGTTAGACATGCCTGAAAAATGACTCAACCAATGTTCTAAACACTCTGATGCCATGGAAGAAATCCCTTCCTACTTGTGTATCTCCCCAGAGGAATAAGGAGGTGTCAGTGTCTCTTTGTTCTTTATTCTTCTGAATTGAAGGTCCTCAAGAGACCCCAAATAAGGCACAGAGACTCTCCTGCCTTGGAACCCACCAGTTACAGGGTTGGTCTCTCCACAGTGAGTAAGATTTCCAGATCCAACTCTCAGTCTAATGAGATTTCCAACTTCTGCCTCTTCTCCCTGTTTGGGGTTTTGAAAAGTCACACCTGCTCAGTGTGTGGAGGGGAGTTTTCCAGGAAGATAAGATTTAAGATAGTCCCAGGAGGGTCTTGTAAGACTGATATGAGAGCAGAGACTCTGGCTATTGATGCTGTGGCCAAGAATTAAGAGAGTGACCTTGGGGAAGAATACCCAGGGTGTCCGAAACCCCTCTGGTCCCCTGGGCCCTTGAGTGCTCAAGAGATGTTATCATAGAAACCCCCTCCTGCATTGCAGTCCTCAGAACAGAATATTGGGGCTTCTTTGACTGACCATACTTCCATATACCATTCCCTGATGTGAAGAGTCTACTCGTGGCTTCTCTTCAGCCCTCTAGGAGGGAGTCCTTACCTTTGCTCTCAGCCTAGCATTTCTGTTCTTCCAGCGCCTAAGCAGATCTTCTGGGCCCTGGCTCAAGGCAGTCTTTTCCTACTAACTTGTTCCTTAATGAGAAAGAAAGATAAGGATGAAGATGAATCTCTTCTCCATGGGTTTGCACATCATCTCCAGCTAAGGTTGCACCTGAGTATCTCACCATGCGCCTGCTTGACTATGATGTAATGTTAATAATGTTAATGAGAGTTAAAGATCTTCCCTATCCGTTAATAGACCTGCCCATTAAGGGAAGTTTAATTAGGAGAGATGTGTTTTGTTGGAAGGCCCACACCTTTTGTTAATTTCTAATGAGGCACTGGTTCTCAAGGGTTGTGATGCCCTCTGACTCTGAAAAGTGTATAAATACTCTGAAGTGAGGTTTTACTTTGAGGCTTACTCACCGGAAGTGTTTGTTTGGCTAGATAAGACTCTAGGCATCCCTAAGGAGCACCCCCCTCCTCATCCCCTTTGAAAGCCTGGATGTTGGTGCTTCTCTCTGGTAACTACGTACACATTGCTTATGGTCAGACAGTTGGAAGCCCTGTCTGTTGGTTTTTATTTCCCTGCATTTCCTCTGAAGTTCAGGGTGCTGATTTTTCCCCCTGAACTAAGTGAAAGATATATGTGCTTGATTAAAGTACATTATTGACTCCTCAAAAGTTGCTTTCCTTTTACAAAAGCAGTTCTGAGAACCTGTACAGCAGGCTCTCTCCTGTGTATGCTAGGGTCTTTGCTGGTACATATAGCCTGGTGACAAATTTCCCTGTAATTATGAGTCTTCATGGTCATTTCTATACACATACATTTAACAGCTAATTGGTAATGGGTGGACAAGAGATGGCTTTCTATCTTTTCCAAGGACAGCCAAAATGTCTCTGGGTCTCAAAGAATGATAGTGAAAAGGAAACTGAAACATCTAGCTGGGTATCATATGTCAGTAAAAGAGAAGGGTTTTTTAAGTTCATTAGGAGCTAGGCACCATAAGACACCAAGGAAATTAGACCTGGACTGAAACCAAGAGAGAGAATGATGAGTTCAGATGTCTAGAAGGAGAGACCTGAGCTGGGACTGGGGGTGGAAGCGACTGGAACCAGACACAAAATTCCTATTTTTGCTGGACCATGAATAGGCTGGACTTGGGTTGCTAGTTAGAGCAGTTCCTTGTAGATTAAGGATTCAAGAGTGGGCCGTATTAAAGTTTTCCTACGTTAGACCTCTCTGGCCTTCACTTCCGAAAGGGAGAAGAAAAGACCGAGGTGTGAGAATTCTGGAATTCAGGCCAATTCCCCTAAGCTTTCTGTCCGTCTTCTCTCCTCAGGATGAACCAAGCCCCAACAGTGGGCTTTGAGCAAGATGTTGGCAGCCGGACCACCCATCACTTCATGTATCCAGAGAGTGCCAAGAACCTGCCTGCCAATGTCAGCTTTGTGCTGGTCCCCTTCAAGGCCCTGGACTTGCTGTGGATTGCCAGCGCCCTGTCCACAGGACAGATCCGATTGTGAGTCCTTCTCCTTGGGGATAGGGAGGGTGAAGTTTTTAAAAAAGCCTGCTGGGTCTCAGAATCCTTGGCACACTCAGCTGAAAGGCCGGGGGAGGGGGGGGTCCGCTGGTAAGTAGCGGGGGGGGGGGGGTCGCTGGTGAGTAAGGTATGGAGTGTTAGTTGAGTTTGTTAGGGTTGGTCAAGGACCATTTCCATGTTGTAACTTATTGAGTTGGAAATAAGAGAAGGGTAGTGTAGAAAGTAAGTAGCAGAGGCAGGACTCTCTCAATTCAACAAAACCTTCCACTGAGGAAGATTAATCTGATGGTGTACACGGGAACACTGGAATAGGGTACTAGCTGAGGCAGGAGGGTTCTGGGATGGGCTGAGGACTTCCTCCGCATTCAATGCAGCCTTCTCCCTGTTTACAGCACCTATGCTCCTGTGAAGTCCTTTCTCCGCGTGGACAAGGAAAAGGTAGGCTAACTCTGCCTTCGAGTGGGGGAAAGGGAAGGAATAAGTATTGGGGTATAGAGCTCACTATATGCCAGATACTGTGCTAAGCAACTCTTCCAGGGAGGTGCTACTACAATCCTCCTCATTTTACAGATGAGGAAACTGAGGCAGAGAAGTGACGTGCCCAGGACCACACAGCTAATAAGGGTCTGAGGCTGACTTCGAGCCTAGAGTCAGTTTTCCTGACGCTAGGCCCAGCACTCTGCACTATGGCGCCACCTAGTGGCTTAGATTTTCCTCTACTGGATAGAAGTAGTAGTTGGATATCAGATTCTGGGAAAGGCCCATTTGCAAAAAGTGTTGGTACATCTCCAATGCTAGAAGTGCCCAGCCTGTTCTAGGCAGCCGGCCCATGGAACCCCTACTTCAGGGCCTCTGATGGCTCCTCAACCCCTCGGCATCGATTACCTTCAGTTATCCCTTATCAAGCATCTGCCTCATGAGGAACAAGGCTCAGCAACTATCAGGGTCACCTGGAAGGGGCCAGAGCTGCGGGAGACATCCTTGTGGCTTGGGGACCCCCGCCCCAGTCTTCCCAGGACCTTCCTTACCTCTTCTTACCTCCTAGGTCCAGATCTACAACCCAGCCTTCTTCAAGTATATCCATGACAGGTGGACTGAGCACCATGGGCGCTACCCTTCCACAGGCATGCTGGTGCTCTTTTTTGCTTTACATGTGTGTGATGAGGTAGGTGAGCCCAGGGACTTTGGGCACCCTCCCTCCCCTAGTGCTATGAGGTAGGAAGGGTCCAGATTTAGGGAGAAAAGACCAAGTCTGAATCTAACCAGGTCCCAGGGTGTCTGTTCTGTGTCACAGATGGGACTGGAGATTATTAGGCAGAAGCTCTCTTAATTTGATCTCTTCCTGGTTCTGAGATGGAAAAATCCCTAAGACACCCTAAATAAACAGATTAATAACCAACATTTATATAGTGCTTATTATGTGTACTGTGCATCCGGGGCAAGAGGTCAAACCCTTTATGATCATTATCTCATCTGAGCCTTACAGCAATCCTGAGGTGGGTGCTATTATTATCCCCATTTTATGGATGAGGAAACTGAGGCAAGCAGAGGGGACTTGCCCAGGGTCTCACACAGTAAGTGTCAAGTGAGTGAGGCAGGATTTGAACTTAGGTCTCTCCACTCAGCCACCTAACTGCCTCTTAATGACTATTTCCTTAACTGAAACCTCTGGCTGTTCCCTAGGTGAGTGATGTGAGATCATCTAAAGGCCTTCAGAAAGAGGAAGGGAGAAGGCTGAACCAACAGGCCTCTTGACCCAAACCCTTTCAGCTCTGCTCTAGTCCCTCAGCTGACCCTTGCCCTCTTTACTTCTCAGGTGAATGTTTACGGGTTCGGGGCAGACAGCCGAGGCAATTGGCATCATTACTGGGAGAATAACCGCTACGCTGGGGAATTTCGGAAGACGGGAGTACACGATGCGGACTTTGAAGCCCACATCATTGACATGCTGGCCAAGGCCAGCAAGATTGAGGTCTATCGGGGCAACTGAGCCCTGGCCACCCAACTGTACCTTTCTGCTGCTGTGGCCAGAGGCTCAAGGGACCCACTGCTCTCCCTTTAGAGGAGCCTGGAGGCACCCGATTTGTCCCAGGAGTGTTGAAGTTTCCCAGTCAATCATGAGAGACTCCCCTTGGGGTCTCTGAAACCAATCAGGAGCATCTGTCTTCCCTCCCCCCACCAATTATGGGAAATCCGGAGAAAGGCCAACTTCTGGCCCCAATCACAGGGTGAAGGAGTGGAGGCTTTTGTTCTCCAAACCAATCATGAAGGACTCATGGGTGAGTCCGGTGCCTGGGACCAGATTGCTGTGACCCAGGGACTTTGGCAGAGGCAAGTGACCTTCAGAGTCAAGCCAGTGGCTACTTTCCCCTCCTACGCTTTTTGAATAGGGGTATTTTGTGTGTGTGTGTGTGGAATCACTATTATTATTATTTTAAATTTAAGGCAAACCAGTTGGTTTAAACAATCCCCATGGTGGAAGCCACAGTGGGCGATACTCGAGACATACCCGAGACTGGAGAAGAAGAGAATTCGGCAAGTTAAGTCCCCCAGAAGCAGAAAGTAGCATCCCTATTTCTGGAGGCCCTTCCTGACCAGGGAGGAAGAAGGCTGGGGGGGAACCTTCTTAGTCTACCCAACCATGAGTGCTTGGAAAAAGGCACTGCTTCCATTCACTGACATCCTCTTCTGGCCAGTCATCCTTTGGCCTCTTTGGAGAGGTAGGGAGTGGGTCACACTGAGGCTTCCACTGTCTCTAAGACATAATCAGATTGTTCAGGGAAAGATGGCGCACTGGCCTCTTTCGCTTGTGGGTAGCTTTGACCAAGAAGTCGAGCAGGAGTCCTTCCACAGCTCTCTAGGCACATAACAATTGATCCAGGATATTCCCTTTATTTCCTCAGGGCTGGAGGGTAGAGTAGCCTCACTGAAGCAAGATGCAATCAGAGTGGGAACCCTTAGCCCTAGGGAGCTGTGGGTGCCCTCACTGTGACTCTCCCATCCCAACTTCCTTACCCCTTGGGTTAGCACTTAACTCCCTATGGGAGAGACTTAGCTGGAGCTCCCAACTTCTCACTTGGGAAGTTGGCCCCTCCCTGGGGGCTGGGGATGGAGAGATCCTGGAGCAGAGGGTGCAAGGATTATGGCCCTGGGCACTAGGGGGATGCCCAGGCACCTCAGATCCAGCAGGCCTTCAATCTACAATCACTCCAACTCCTCCTGTTCCCCTTACTGGCCCTTGGCCCTCACTCTTCTATATACTCTGCTCCCAGGGGAGGACCTAGGCAAAGAAATCTCCCCGAGATCCAAACCCTACCGTTTCTGCACTACTCAGACCAGCGCTGGGGAGCGACCCTTCCAGAAGGTTCTAGCTAAGGGGCTCTAACAACTCACCAGCTTGGTGCATGCATTCCTTCCCTCTTCTCCCCACCATGCCAGGCAGGTGCAGGAAGCCTGTTGGCGAGGGGTGTGGGGTGTGGGATCTGCTTCCATTTTACCAAGTAGCTAACCTGAAGCTGCCAGCCTTGGCTTGGGCACCAAAAGGGGAGGGGGTGCTTTGTTTTGTTTTTTGTTTTGTTTTAAGCTAGCCATGCAACTTAGCCAGGAGCCTTGCTGGGGAGGGGGTGGGCCTGCCCCCACTGCATGCCCCCTCCCCATCATCCCTTCCCTTTGGGTCTCTACCCACCCACTGCCCATTTCAGCTCTGGAAGGGGCAGCCAAGGGTTCCATTCTGACTGTCTACTTGGCTGCCTTATACTTAGCTATCTCATCAAGGGAAGACCTTGGTTGAATGCTAGCCCTTCAGAGTCAGAGGATCTTGGGAAGGGAGGGAGCAAAAGCTTCTGTGAAGCTGCCCCACCTCCTCCCCCAGCACTGACACTCCACAATTCCTCCTGGGCAAACACACACACACTCTCACACTCACAAATCCACAGCCTCTTTTAGGACAAAAGGCCCTTCCAGGAGGGCTGAAAAAATCTCTAGTTGATGGGGCTGGGCAGTGTGGGTCTCTCTCCCAGTCAGTCCCAAAGGAAGGTCAGTAGAAATCAGATGGCTGGGACAGGGCAGGTTTTGCTGCTCTGCCTTTGGGAATGAGCCTTCCTGCCCATCCCAGAGTGACCCAGGGGACCTGCTAGTCCCCTCCTAAAGCTTGGGGAAGAGGCTGTTTTGAGTGTTTAGAAGATGGGGGTGTGGGAGGGGGGAAATGCAGTCATGCCAAACAGTATTGAACAACGTAATTTATTTCTTTTATATCATCATGGAATCCTGTTCTGGGAGACGTGGGTCTCAGCTGGCCCTGATCTCCTTTTCTGCAATAGTTATTTAAATGAATACTTCTTTCTTTCTTGCCTCCCTCTTTATTAATTAAAAGATTTTTAAAAAGTGATTTATGTATGGCCATTTCTTCTGTTTGGAAATGTCTTTTATCAAGTCAGGAAGAACGAATGAATGAGAAGTCATTTATTAAGCATTTACTCTGCTTCTGACAGTATACCAAGTACTGAGGATACACGGAGAAAATCAAGACATCCCTTGCCTGCTGGGAGCTCCCATTTTAATAGGGAGAGACAGCATATACAGGGTGTCCCAAAAATCTTAGTGCAGGTGTGAACATTAATAGCTTTAAACAGCGCTATGATTTTTAGGGGCAGGTGGGGAGAGGGATTTTAATCAGGGAAATCACAGGGAAGGGGAATTGATTGCCATGCCTTCTCCATGAGCAATGGTAGTCTTGACTGATATGATTATACTTAGAATAAGAGGTGGAAAGGGGTTTCAGAGCTGGGTGAAGGTGCAGAAGCCCATTGACAATCAGCATTGAGTGGCACCTCGTGGGCATGGTCTCTCAAAGGCCATTTTGGAGTTGGATTTGGGTACAGACAGGACAGGAGATGAGTTTCTAAGGAGAGCTAAGAGGGTAGCTCTTCAGGCAGCTCACCAGTCTAATTAAGAACACGCTTCAGAGTAGCCCATGCATGGTCTAGGAGACATTCTGGATTGATTCTCGGTGTTTTCTCCCCATAGCATCTTTGGCTGCTCCCAAAACCCAGCTCTTCCCCCACCCCACCCTCCAGCTTGGATCTTTTCTTGTTGCTGCACTCCAGAAATCCCAGTGAAAGGAAAAAGAGCAAAGCTCAGCCTGCTACCCTTTTAGGCCGTCCTTTCTTGAAGAACAGTGTGGCAGGAAGGCCCATCTCCTCTCTGGTAGGGGGTCTTGGTACCTGCTCTGCTCAGCCCTCTTGGAACCATCCTGGGCCCTGGAAAGAATCAAAAGGAAGCAAAATTCTCCAGGGTCACAACAGCTGAATGACACGTAATTTGGGGGAGAGGCAGAGGGCTGCTTACAGATGGACAGGGCCAGAAGACCCTGAAGCCTGCCTCCTTTGGTTATCTGAGTAGACCCTGTTTCTAACTTCTTTTTTTAAAACTTCATTGTGTGCTTTGATAAAACTAGAGAGGAGCTCATTTGGGCCTAAATCTCATCAACCGAGGTGTGCAGTCACCCCAGGGATTTAGCATTCAAATGTTGATAGACAATAAGTGAAGCAATTAGACTGTAAGGTTTTAATGAGAAATCAAGTTAAGATTTCATTTTCCTGGAGCTCAGGGACCTCATTTTTGTCCCAAATCCTGAACAGCTCATTTCCTGGCAATCAGTGGATGCTTAGAATCTAGTAGATGCTTAGTACTTAATAAATGCCTGCTGTTAACTGGTTGCTTGGCTGATAGATTCTAGGCCTACCTCCTTATTATCAGAAGTGAAAAGAGAATGAAAAAGGAAAACTGGAGAGAAATGTGAGCTGAATGAAGTGGCTGTTGGGTTTGGTCAAATGGCCAGACCAGTTCTCCCAAGGCCCTCAGATGGGGATGTGACATAATGGATCGTTCAATCAACAGTTGTTACGTTGGGTGTAACGCTAGGTGGTGCCATAATGCATGGAATGCCAGGCGTAAAGTAAGGAAGACCACGGCTTCTTGGAATTCAAATGTGACCTCACTTAGTAACAGTTGCTCAGGGCAAGTCACTTCTGTACAGTGAGTCAATCAGAAAAGCATCCGTTAATGATTTTATTACGACTCTGATGGAGATGCAAAGACAAGGAAATGACCCTCAAGGACCTTACATTCTAACAAATGAACTAGTTTCCACCCTCAATGAGCTTGTGTGTGTATGTGTGTGCATATACATGTGTGTATGTATGTATGAGTGTGTATGTATACACAAATGTACATACATGTCAGCAAAGAAACGTTAATTGGGTACCTATGTGCCAGGCACCGTGCTAAGCTCTGAGCATGCAAAAATGGCAAAAGATAGTTCCTGCCCTCAAGGAGCTCAGCGTTTACTTGAGGAAATAGTATACAAACAATTACACAAGCAAGCTAAATTTTATATATATATATATATATTTATATGTATATTGTATATGCATACATACATATATATACATACACATACATAGGAGACAGAGATGAGGAGGAAGGACATTCTAGGCATGGGGAGCAGCCAGAAAAATGACCAGAAGTAGGAGAGAGGATCTTGTTCAAGGAACTGGGAAAAAAGCAAGGTGTGTGTGTGTGTGTGTTTAAGAGGTGGAATGTAGGTTATGAAAGGCTTTGAACATCTGAGGATTTTACATTTCATCCTGGAGGTAATAGGGAGCCACTGGAGTAGTTGAGTTGGGGTGGGGTGGGGAGGTGGTCAGACCTGCTCTTTAGGAGGATCACTTGGACAGGTGAATGGAGGATGGGCTGGGGTGGGGAGAGACTATGGCAGCAAGACCAACCCTGGTTAGCAGGCTCAGTGTTATACATTTAAATCAATCCCTTATATATCTTAGCAATAAAGCCTTTGTAAAAAACATAAAAAAAAAATTCGAGGGCACAGGGAGGATGGCCTGGTTGGCATTTCAATGTAGGGTGTCTAGGTGCCAAGTCAAGCATTCTTATAACCAGGCCACACTCCCTCCTTGACAAACTCAGGTTGACTTTCCTTGTTATTCTTATTTTCCCCTCTTCTCTCTGGAATTCAGAAGAGCCCCAGTTTTCTAGGCTAACCTGGCAAGAGTGCAGTGGTTGTTGGATCACTGCACCTGTTAATCCATTCAAGTAAGCTAGTAGTGACCTCATCTGCTCTCTCAGGTATCCCTGGCTTCTGTCCCCTCCTAAAGAAGAAAGGGACATGGCCATGGAGCAAATGCCATCTTCCCCTTTCCTAGAGGGGAGTTTGGATCTTTGCCTTCTAGTGGCTGAATTTCCTGACTATTCAGGCAATAAAGGTTTTGCTAGGATCAAGCCAATTTGAGGGTGTTGGGGCCCTGATTTTTCTGGGGGTAGAATGGTAAGCAGCCAAGGTGGGTGTGTTGTGTGTTCGTCCTTCATTGCTGAAGAAGACCATGCCATCAAAGAAATGATGACATGACTTGCACTTGACTTTGTTTTGAGTGAAGGAGGGCTGAAGCAGCCAAGGTAACCAGCCAATGAGGAAGTGACTTCTTAGCAGTGTTCTTGTACCAAAATCTGGGGACTTTTCAGTCCTTAGAACCTGTTGACATCTCATATTCAAGAGCCATGCCTCTAGTGTCACCTCTGGAGTCTGTTGGTTCAGTCTATGGCCAATTGACACCCTCAACGTTGGCCCTGGAAGATGATGCAGACAAGTTTAGTGAAACAACCCTTTCCCCAGTGTTCAGGTCATGAGCTGTTCCTGGGGTGAGCTAGGTCGGGGCAGGGCTAGATAATGGATCAACAAAGCGTTCCCCAGTGCTTCCTATGCCCAGGCTAAGCCCTTCAGATACAAAGAAAAAGCAGCATCCGCATCACCACCAGTCCCTGCTCCAGAACACTTTCCATTACACAACCACAACCACTGCATGTTGGGGCAGGAGGTCTGTGTTCAGATCTTAGAGGGAGAAGAACCAGGAATTGCCTGGAGCTCTTTGGATAAAGGAGCCAAGTAGAAATGAGGTGGGCCTAGACTGAGTCAACAGGGCAGCTAGGTGGCATCATAGTGCACAGATCTCTGGCTTGATACAAGGAAGACTCATCTTTCTCAGTTCAAATCTGACCTCAGACATTTACTAACTGGGTGACCCTGGGTAAGTCATTTAACCCTGTTTGCCTCAGTTTCTTCATCTGTGAAATGAGCTGGGGAAGGAAATGGCGAATCATTCTAGTATCTCTGCCAAGAAAACCTGAAAATGGGGTCACAAAGAGTAGGACGCAACAGAAATGACTCAACAGTAAAAAGAGAGTCAAGAGCACCTGAGTTCAAAAGAAGCCCCAGACACTCACTAGGCTGTGTGCCCCTGGATAAGTCACTTGTGTTTTCTAAGTCTCAGTTTCCTCATCTATAAAATGGGGATAATAATGGCACCAACAACTACTTGTTGTGAGAGTCAAATGAATCAATATTTGTAAAAGAATTTTGCAAATCTCAAAGCACTATAGAAATGCTAGCTAAACTGGGCTTGGAGTGGAAAGACTTAGGTTTGAACCCTGTGTCTTCCATTTGTTACCTGCCTGTAACTTTGAGCAAATTTCTCATTCTCTCCGGGTCTCAGATTTCTCATCTGTAAAAGAATGGAGTTGTCTGTGGGCATTGGTTGTGTTTGACTATGCTATTTGTTGAAAGTTCCTTTTTCTCTTGTTTTTAATTAAGGAAGGTTGGGGAGAGGGTTGTAATAATATAAAAGCAAGCTTAACATTTTTTTTTAAATCCTAAGAAGAGAACACAGAAGGAAGCCCAGAGCAGTTTTGAAAGTAACATATAGAAGTTATTTTCATATAATTATATGCATTTATATATAAAAGTTATATATATATATAAATTATATAATTGTATAAGTATTGTATAATGAGGCAATTTATAATTCTAATAAGATAATGAAATGTACTAAATGATTATATAATTTCATGTATCATTATAATTATATATACTATGTAATCCAAAATATAATTATATAAATCTGATTTATAATTATAGGCTATGAGTAATTTATAATTCTAAAATATATAAATAAATATGTAAAAATAAAAATATATAAATAAAATATATAAATAATTTAATTATAATATAAACAATCATTTCACAATTATAGCAGAGCATAACATAAAACTGAAGAAATCTGAGAAGAAAGCCCAGGGCAGTTTTGAAAGTGGCATGGAGAATTTATTCTAGAAATTGATCATATAGATATAGATATACATAATTGTATAGATATTTATAAATTATATTATTTATAACAGATCCATAATTACAGATAATGAATTATTGTGAAAGCTGACCAAACATACTCTTTATATGCAGATGTGGCCATGTCACCCACATCCTCCATCATGCCCCATCCCTATTCAATAAACTCCAATCTCGAGGTCCTCCAGAATCCAACACAAAAGCCTTGTTTACCATTCATAGTTCTTCATAATCCAGCCCCCTCTCACTTTCCAGTCTCCTTCCATCTTACTCCCTAACACTGACACTGTGACTTCCTGACTGTTCCACAAACAAGACCCTCCACCTCTTGGGTCTAGGCATTTTCTCTGTCCTTTGTGCCTGGGATACTCTCCCTCCTCATTGTCCTCTAACCTCCCTGGCTTATTTTGCTCCCAACTAAACATCCCATCTCCTAGAGGAAGTCTTTCCCATCTCCTCTTAATTCTAGTTCTTTTCCTTTCTTCATTATGGCTAGTTTGTATTTACTTGCTTACGGGCAGCCAGGCAGTGCCAGACTGGGACTCACAAACACTCATCTTTCTGAGTTCAAATATGACCTCAGACCCTTACTAACTGTGGGACCCTGAACAAGTCACTTGACTTTCTTTGCCTCAGTTTCCTAATCTGTAAAATGAGCTGGAGAAGGAAATGGTAAACCCCTCCAGTATCTTTGCCAAGAAAAACTCATTTAGGGTCATAGAGTCCAGCAGGACTGAATTTTATTTGTGTACTCATTGTTTCCCTTATCAGACTGAGGAGGGCAAGGGCTGTCTTTTACCTCTTTTTGTATCCCTAGTTCTTAGCCCTACTATGCGTTAGGCACATAGTAATTGCTTAATAGATATTTATTGACTGACTTTGAAGATAAAATATGGCATGTTATTTTACTAACATTATGCTAATATATCTTATAAAATGTGTCATAATTATGTAAATATTTTAGGATTATAAAATTCCCATAAGCAATCATTTTGTAAATATAAAAATACACAAAAGACAACTTAATGAAGTGTAGAAGGAAGAGCACACATTACAAGCAGGACAACACTACAGAATTTATTACATAAATGGACATTCAGGATTTCATCTAGAACTTTCTAGATGTGATTTCCTATGTGTATGGAAATGAGTCTTTTTTGGGCGCTTAAGTTTAGAATTTTTAAAATGTTTCATTTCAAAAAAGTAAATAAAATGGATGACTTTTAAGGTCCTATATGACATTTCTTTCAAGAAAATTCAAACCTCATCTTTTAACCAGTCTTTCTAGATGCCCCCAAGTACTAATGCACTCCCCAACTTCTTCCATTTAACTACTCTGTTTTTAGTCTCTCTCTCTCTCTCTCTCTCTCTCTCTCTCTCTCTCTCTCTCTCTCTCTCTCTCTCTCTCTCTCTCTCTCTCTCTCCCCCCCCCTCCCTCCCCCCAAATGTCAGTGTTTCACCATATATAGATTATCTCTAAACTGACACTTTGGGGATGTCCCTGCCCTTGGGGAGCTTTCTTAGGAATGAAGAAATTTCTCCTAGAGCATGCCTTTCTTTGTGGGGGAATAGAGTTGAATGAGATGGAACACTGAAGTCCTTCATCAGACACTGAACTTTTAAATGGCCTTAAGTCTCCTTGTCCAAACCCCCTCCCCATCCACAGAGGCAGCTAGACTCTGCAGACCAAGAATTATAGCAGGCACGTTTCTGGAAGGGCCTCCCAAAGGTCATTCTGTCTAAGTACTCACTTGACAGAAAAGGAAACAGAACCAGAAAGGTCCACTAATACCTCGAAGGCTACCTAGATTGTCTGATCACCGTGGGAAACTGACTTCCTGGTAAGATTTGAACTAAGGACTCCTAGTTCCTCTGCTCTGCCCCCAGAGCTTGAGATACTAAGGATCTTAATAGGGATACAATAGGGGAAAAAAAAGTCTTGGATAGAGGATACAATGAATAAGGCAAACCATCATTCACACTGTCTGTCCAGATAGGCAAATACCTCAGTGATGACAGTACACTGGACTTAGATATTTTTGTACATATTTATTGTTTTCATTAGACTCCAATCATGGCAGTTCATGGGGAGCAGAAATGGTTTCCCTCTTTAGCCTTGTACCTCCAGAGCCAAGCTCAGGGCAAGACAGCTGATCCATCACTACTTAGGGACTGATTGATCTAGAAGTAAGGGCTGAAGGATTTGTTAGAAACTGCAGGTAAATTGGGTGTAGAAATCTGCCTTGCCATACAGAAAATAGGAAAGGAAGGAGATAAGAGAAGGGGAGGGGAGCTGATAGAAGGGAGGACAGATTCGGGAGGTAAAAATTAGAAGCAAAACATTTTTGAGAATGGATGGGGTAAGAGGGGAGAGAGAGAATAGGATAAACAGGGAAAGTAGAATGGAGGGAAATACATAGTAATCATTACCGTGATAAAATTTTTTACAGCAAGTTTCTCTGATAAGAATCTTATTTCAAATGTTTAGAAAATGGAGTCAAATTTATAGAAATAAGAGTCATTTCTCAATTAATAAATAGTCAAAGAATATGAACAGGTAGTTTTCAGACAAAGTAACCAAAGTAAAATAGTGCTCTAAATCAAAATTGATTAGAGAAATGCAAATTAAAACAGATCTGAGCTACCAATTCACACCTATCAGATTGGCTAATATGGAAAGGAAAATGACAAATGTTGGAGGGGATATGGGAAAATTAAAACACTCATATTCTATTGATGAAGTTGTGCACTGATCCACCCCTCCTATAGAGCAATTTAGAACTATGCCTAAAGGCCTGTAAAACCATGCATACCCTTTGATCACGCAATACCACTACTAGTCTGTATCTCAAAAGAGATAAAAAACAAAAATATGTACTGAAATGGACAGAGTTAATAAGTCACAGGCAAAGGCAAAATTAATTGGGAATGTCAAGAGTGTCATTTATTAGCCAGGCTGGCGTCGGCCTCATGTAGAGACCCAGAGGAGACAGCCCTGAACTGAGGTGGGTGAGTGCATTTTAAGCATTTCGGCACTACTCGGTACAGCCTTGCGGTTTCCACAACAAACAGAGTTCTGACAAAGCAAGAGAGGGGCTTGTTGTTAGGCAAGAACCCCCAAACAAAAGGTGGTTGTCAGGGTGCTACTAGGCAAAGGACCCCAACAGAGGAGAGGTGCCAGGAGAGGTAGCCAATCACAGACTGGTTGTCATTCAACATAGAGTAGTTGTCAGGAAGGGGAGGGGTCTTGTTGCCTGGCAAGGGGGTCTAACATTAGGAGGACACAGGTAGTTACCATGCAAATGGACTAAACAAGAAATGACTGTTAACAATTCATCAGATATTTCACAACCCAAAGGGGAATAACATTTTGACAGGGGCCCAAACAAAAAACCTGTTACTAGGCAGGTTATCCAACCCTGCATAGTAACCTAACAGATATCTCTCAGCCTAGGGCCCAAGGGAGGAATAATGTCCACTTCATGTACAAAAATATTTATAAATTGTCTCTCCTGGATCTATTTTCCAGGTCAGTTGTTTTTCCCATGAGCTATTTCACATTCTCTTCCATTTTTTCATTCTTTTGGTTTTGTTTGGTGATTGCTTGGTTTCTCGTAAAGTCATTAGACTCCATCTGTTCCATTCTAATTTTGAGAGAACTATTATCTTCAGTGAGTTTTTGAACCTCTTTTTCCATTTGGCTAATTCTGCTTTTGAAAGCATTCTTCTCCTTGTTGGCTTTTTGAACCTCTTTTGCCAATTGAGTGAGCCTATTTTTCTTTTTCTTTTTTTCTTTTTTGTTTTATTTATTTATTTAACTTTTTACATTCATTTTCACAAATTTTGGGGTTCCAAATTTTCTCCCCTTTTATCCCCTCCCCGCACCCCAATACCCCAAGCATCTAATTTTCCCTATCTCCAATCTGCCCTCTCTTCTGTCATCCCTCCCTTCTCTTGTCTCCATCTTCTCTTTTCTCCTGTAGGGCCAGATGACTTTCCTATTCCTTCTTAACTGTATGTCTTCTTTCCTAGTTGCAACAACAATACTAAACAGTTGTTCCTAAAACTTTAAGTTCCAAATTCTCCCCATCCCTCCCTCCCCACCCATTCCCTTTGGGATGGCAGGCAATTCAATATAGGCCATATCTGTGTAGTTTTGCAAATGACCTCCCTGATAGTCGTGTTGTGTAAGACTAACTGGATTACCATCCCTCCTAACCTGGCCCTCATTGTTTCTCTTCTGTCTTTTGATCCTGTCCCTCCCCAAGTGTTGACTTCAAATTGCTCTCTCCTCCCTTTGCCCTCCCTTCCATCATCCCCCCCTTGCAATATCTCCTCCCCCACTTTCTTATACTGTAAGATAGGTTTTCATACCAAAATGAGTGTGCATTTCACTCCTTCGTTTAGTCATATGTGATGAGGGTAAACTTCTTGTTTTTTGTTTTTTTGTTTTTTTTTTTCTCAGCCCTCCTCTTTTTCCCTCCACTAAAAAAAACTCCTACTTGCCTCTTAAATGACATATAGTTACCCCCTTCCATTTCCCCCTCTTTCCTCCCCCTACATTTCTCTCTCACCATTTACCTTAGTTTCTTTTAAGGTATGGCCCCATCCTATTCAGTTCAACCTGTGCTCTCTATCTCTGTATGTGTGTGCATGTGTGTATGTGTGTGCATGCGTGTACATGTGTATGTGTGGTCCCACACAACTACCCAGATACTGAAAAGTTTTAAGAGTTAGAAATATTGTCTTTCCCTGTATGAATGTAAACAGTTCACTTCTGGTAAGTCCCTTAAGACTTCTCTTCGCTGTTTCCTTTTTCATGCTTCTTCTCATTCTTGTGTTTGAAAGTCAAATTTTCTTTTCAGCTCTGGTCTTTTCATTAAGAATGATTGAAAGTCCTCTGTTTCATTGAAAGACCATATTTTCCCTTGAAGTATTATACTCAGTTTAGCTGGGTAGGTGATTCTTGGTTTGAGTCCTAGTTCCTTTGCCTTCTGGAATATCCTATTCCACGCCCTTCAATCCCTTAATGTAGAAGCTGCTAGATCTTGGGTTATCCTGATTATATTTCCACAGTACTGGAATTGTTTCTTCCTAGCTGCTTGCAAGATTTTTTCCTTGAGCGGGGAGTTCTGGAATTTGGCCACAATGTTCCTAGGAGTTTCTCTTTTTGGATCTCTTTCAGGTGGTGATCGATGGATTCTTTCAATGAACTTATTTTGCCCTCTGGTTCTAGAATGTCAGGGCAGTTTTCCTTGATAATTTCATGGAAGATGATGTCTAGGCTCTTTTTTTGATCATGACTTTCAGGTAGTCCCATAATTTTTAAATTGTCTCTCCTGGATCTATTTTCCAGGTCAGTTGTTTTTCCCATGAGATATTTCACATTCTCTTCCATTTTTTCGTTCTTTTGGTTTTGTTTGGTGATTTCTTGGTTTCTCATAAAGTCATTAGACTCCATCTGTTCCATTCAAATTTTGAGAGTACTATTCTCTTCAGTGAGCTTTTGAACCTCTTTTTCCATTTGGCTCATTCTGCTTTTGAAAGCATTCTTCTCCTCATTGGCTTTTTGAACCTCTTTTGCCAATTGAGTGAGCCTATTTTTCAAGGTGTTATTTTCTTCAGCATTTTTTTTGGGTCTCCTTTACCAAGGTATTGACCCGTTTTTCATACTTTTCTTGCATCTGTGTCATTTCTCTTCCCAGTTTTTCCTCCACCTGTCTAACTTGCTTTTCAAAATCCTTTTTGAGCTCTTCCAAGGCCTGAGTCCACCCGCCACCCCCCTGGGGTGTCTGGGGTACTGAGGCCCCGCCCTCCACGTCTTTCCCTGATGGCAAGAATACGTCCTCATCTTTGTCAGATCCGAAAGTCGGGATCATTTGCATCTGTTCGAAAAAACTCTCTATAGTCTTATTTTTCTTCCCTTTTCTAGGCATTTTCCCAGCCAGTTACTTGACTTCTGAGATTCCTGTCCACCCACGCCTAGATCCGCCCAGCTAGTGCTTGGGGTCTGAGATTCAAATGGGCTTTCCGCGCCACACGGCTGCTAATCAATGTGAGTTTTAGTTCTGGTGCTGGGGTGGAGACAGGGCCACCTCCCAGGCTCAGCTCCCTCAGGGGCTTTATGCAGAGACCTTCAGTAATGGAGCGGGGTGGGGCAGGGCCGTCTCCCAGGCTCAGCTCTCTCAGGGGGTTTATGCAGAGACTCTCAGTAATGAAGATTCTGCCTGCTGCTGGGGGAGTCCTGGGCCGCCGCCGCAGCTGCTGCCTCTGCCACCGCCCCTGCCCCCGCTGCTTCCTCCCGAGGGGGCCCGAGTCCTGGAGACACTCCGCTCCCCTCTTGGCCAGCCCAGCCGTCTCTCTCACTGACCTGTAGCTTCTGTGGGTGGAGGGACCTTCCCGGCCACCGGAGCCTCCGTCCCAGAAGCCTGCTCGGATCAGCTTCTCTGGGGCCCCGGCCAGGGCAGCGCTGGGGTGGGGTCCACTTTCCGGGACGTGACAGACCCTGGGGATGGCTCTCCAGGGCTCTCTGGAACGGAAATCTCTTCCACTCTGTTTCTGCACACTTTACAGTGATCCAGAACTTATGGGGATCTCTTTTTACATTAATTCTATGGGCTGTGGATTTGGAGCTCGTAAACGTGCGTCTTTCTACTCCGCCATCTTGACTCCACCCCCAAAAATATTTATAGAAGCTCTTTTAGTGGTAGCAGAGAATTGGAACCAGAGGGAATGTCTATCAATTGGAGAATGGCTAAACAAGTTGTGGTATATAATTGTGATAGAATACTATTGTACTATGAGAAATGACAAGCAGGATGCTTTTAGAAAAAGCTGGAAAGACTTTACATGAACGGAAGCAAAGTGAAGCAAGCAGAAACAGAAGAACATTGCACATAGGATGATCAATTGCATGTGACTTAGCTAGTGTTAGCAATGCGGTGATCCAAGACAATTCTAAAAGACTTACCATGAAAGATGCTGTCCATTTTCAGAGAAAGAACTGGTGGAGCCTGAATGCAGACCAAAGATGCTTCTTCTTTATTTTTTTGATGGGGCTGGGGTGTGGGGGGCAGGTTGCCTATGTTTAATTTCACAACATGACTTAACATTGAAATGTGTTTTGTATGACTGCACATGTATAACCTATGTTAAATTGCTTGTTTTATCTAGGGGAAAGAGGACAGGAGGGAGGGAGAGAGACAATTTGGAACTCAAAATTTGAAAGAATGTTAAAATTGTTTTTACATATAATTGGGGAAAAATATTTTAAAAACTGCTGATGATTCCTACTGGAGGTTCTGAGGCTCAGGCTGGGTGGTTCCTTGTTGGGCAATGTGTAGGGAGGAGTCTTCTTTGGGGATGGGGTCCATGACTTCAACGGATGTCAGCCAGCCAGACACCTAGCTCAGGAACAACGCACCACCCCCAACCCAAACCAGGTCCTTCTCTGTAGCCTTCATAACCAGCAGTGTGGAGGGGAAGGGGAGAGGAAGGCCTGTCTGATAACTTGGAGGGGGAGGAAAAAAGAATTGATCCTCAGTCACTGACACTTAGTTACTGGGAGATCAGGGTCAAGACACTTATTTGAGCTGAGGCTTTTTCCCCACCTTGATATAAAGACACTTGATTGAATGACTGATGTCCAAGTAGTTACTAAATGCTTTTTTTTCACAAGGAGCTAAAGATATTTTTTGTCCAGGACCCCAAAGAACTCAGGAGATCACAAAAAGCTGTAGATGTCTTGTTCCTCATTGAGAATGAACAAGGTCCAGGACTGGGGAAGGCTCTTTCTCTACTTAGTGCTCACTAAATAGCTCAGGTTGGTCCCAATAGGCTGGAGGCTGGAATGCTGGGATCAGCTCTTTAGTACAGTTACAGGGTCTGCATAAATCTGAGGTAAGCCAGCCTGAGCCAATCCCTGTCTGAGGAGGCAGTTGGTAAAAGGGCACCAAGCACCAAGCAGGAGGCACCTTCTCTAAGGTCAAATGCCAGGGGACCTGGCTCCTGTGTCCCCAGGTCTGCTTTGGTGAGGGTGGCTGGTTGGCTGACCAGTTTCCAGAGGAAATTGTTGTGGAGAGCAGGGGAGTCAAAGGGATAATTGTCAGATCCCTATCAGTTATCATTTATCAGATCACTTGAATCAGTGTATACAATGGTAGCCCTACTATGTACCCAGAGAGGTGAATAACCAGGCCTGCTAAAACTGAAGGAATCAGAGGAGTCAGGAGACCTGGGTCCATTAACAGTCACCCCTACTCTAGTCCATCTATGCACTGGATGGGATTGGTGGATCTCCAATTATCCTCTGAAATTAACCTTCTGTGATCCTCTATGTGCTAAGGACAGTGGGCCTAGGAGGTGGGTGTGGATTCAGACTCTGCCATTTACAACTGGTGGAACTTTGGTCAGCTTTTTGTCTGGGTCTCAGTTTATTCATTGGTCAAATGAGAAAGTTGGACGTTGTTGCCACATCCATCCCCTCATCTAGGATCCTCCTTTCAGCTGGAAGGGTGGGGTGGTAGGGAGGATAACTTCAGAGTTAGTTTTGGGAGATTTCCTTGTCCCTCTCTTAGAAAGAATAGTGGAAATTGTAGTTTCTTTACCTGGAATGAGGCTTTACAGCAAGATTGAGAATATGTGCAAATAGATGTTTTGTCTGGGTTCAGGTGTCAGCAATTTCTTTTCACTGAGAGCCTCTGTCAGGGCTAACCAGGGAATGTGTATGGGTGGTGGGGAGGAATTTGAGGGATTTCCTACAAAAGAAATGGAAAAGATAGTAGGAAGGAAAAGCAAGGTTTAAATCAGGGTGTCTAACTCAAATAGAATTGGGGACACCCAAATCTATTGAAAGCTCCCTAGGAGTGCAAATTGACGTAGAAAACCACAAAGCAACATCATCAACATTTCATCAGAGTTGATTATTTCCCTAGATGACAACTAAGTACCCCTCCAGGTGTCAATCACCTTCCCTGGAGTCTAAGAGGGAAATAGAAATCTATAGGTAAGGTGGATTTGTTTTCTTTTTAAGATAAAGTTTTCAGGATCCATAGCCATAAACAATGTACTTGTCCTCAGGATTTCACATTAACTATCTTACTGAGCTTGCACAGAGAGATGTAAACAGAATGACATCATTAAAGTTAATGTAAACTTGTGAAGTTACTACTGATAAATTGGCTTCTTTGAGAGCTCCTCTATAAATCAAGTGAGCCCTGATCACTAAGTGGGGCATGCTGTGTGTGCCTGACTGATCCCAATCAGAGTTTGGGAAATGCAGTAAAAGTTGGTAAGCAACCCCTCTAAGAAGAATGAAGGGAACCATCCCTTAATATCTTCATGTTGCTGGCCTTCTGCCTGCATGGATGAAAGAGTGAACCTGCTAGAAGCCTTAATGCCCCAAATCTCCTCTCTGACAAAGCTCTTACACTTTTTAGGAACCCAGGCAACGCAGTTGTAGATTTCTGCTTTATGATGGAAGAGACTTGGCCAAGGCAGGGTGATACCTCTCTTATCTGTGATAATCCATAGGGGTTCTAGCCCTGGCCCTCAAGGTCAATGATCCTTTCCAAACAGTATATTCTATGCTTAATTTACCAAGGTCACATTCAGACCCGACATTCTCAATTTCACATTCATGTTTGGCTTGAAGTTCCTGCAGTCAATGTCCTATGGTTCCCACAAGGCTTTGTATTAAAAATCACTAAGTATTTCATGAAGTGAAAGTATATGTAGAGAGGATGCCCTGGGAGGGCAGGATCCCTTGTACATGAATTGCAAAGAGAGCCCAGCCCTAGTCAAATGCCTAGCAGGACAGTAACTGATCAGAGAAGAGATGTGAAATGCTTGATTGATTGATTTACAGATAGCTAGGTATCAATGAGTTTGTTCCCAAGACCTGAAGATGATCCCACTTAAGTGCTTCTTTAAAAAATTCTACAGATACTTGCCTACTTTTTCTGATTAATCCTTACAGAGGAGGGAAAGAGGTCCTAGTCCTTAACTAGTTGTGGTGCCCAACTAGTTACCAACAGGATTCCTGAGATTAGGTGAGAACTCAGGTCTCAGATCTACTTACAGGACCAATATAAGCCTGAGGGAACTGAGTCTGGGAAAGTAGTGGTTTGAGGAGGCAGCTTCAGCAGGACCAGCTCCAGCCACTTTCTCCAAGGCAGAAAGTAAGGAGAAGCCTGGGCATGGACTTCCTTGGGGCTTCAATCTATCCCCTTTCAATCTCTTGTGTTTTAGCATACTGAGGGATGATTGGATTGCAGTCCATCTCCTGGGTCTTGGGGTAGGAGATCAGCAGAAGGAAAGGGACAATTGCTCCTGTCCATTTTGGTTCTAACTTAGGCTAGATTCCATGGAATGCAGCAGCAGTGGTAGTGTTTAGCTAAAGTCCTGAAAGAAGGTTTGCTGAACTGAAAGGGAAAAGGGCAGTCAGGAGATCTGGGTCTACCAAGAACCATCTGGTTCAGACCCTTCCCTTCCTGAGCCTCTGCCCCCTAAGAATGCCTTAATAGCCAACTTTCTTTCCAGAAAGGATATTTGGTCTTCTCTGACCTGGGACCAATAGACAGAGGACCTGAGTATGCATTCGATCTCTGCCACATTCCACTTGTACCACCTTGGTCTGTGTTACTAACATTCTAAGACTTATCTAACTTTGGCATCAAGTGAATATTCCTACCTATTGAGGGCTAGGAAGGGTGTGAAAAAGTCTGGATACTGAGGACAAGGACTTGGCTTCTCAGACTGATGCTTACTTCCTAGAGGATCTTAGAAATGTCCTCTGCTTTCTCTGAGTCTCAGTTTCCTCCTCTGCAGGTGAAAGGTGGGGAATAGGTTGGGCTCAGATGGCTGATAAGGCTCCTTCCACATCCCACTCTGTGTTCTTTAGAAAGAGAAAGGGTTCCATGATGTACCTGAAGGGCAGAGGGTGCCATTCCTTGTCAGAGATGGTCTGCACTAACATGTCCACTGGTGGGTACCATGCTGTAGCTTTTAGGGTCTTGATTAAATTGCACACTGTCCAGAGGAGGGGTAATCTTTACCTTGGAGAAGCATTGATGTGGATACAACTATCCACATATTTTTTGAGAGGTTTTGACCTGGAAAAGGATTCAATTCCTGCCTTTCCCCTGTGGCACATCAGGGAGCCCTGGGTGGTATCTGCAAAGAGGAAACTAAAGCTTGATGTCAGGAAAACCTTAAACACTTGTTGTCACTGAGAATGTTCTGTGTCTGAGAAAACTTAAGCCTGTCTCTTCCCTCCAGAATCACCAGGAAAATGGCAGCAGTAAATCCTGAAAAGAATTTTCCAGTTCCTGAGGCACAAGAGAATAGAGGAGGAAGCCCAGATTCTCCTTCAGCATCTTCAGGTACCGTCCCCTGCCCTCACACTGTCTGGGTTCCTTGCATCCCAAAGACATACCCAACCTCACCTTCTCAGTTTGGTCTCCCCCTCATCCAAGGATGGAAGGCCAGGGAAGAGAGGTGGTGCAGTTCCATGCACTGCTGAGCAGTGATCCAGTTCCCCATTGGCATGAATACCTTCATTCATGTGTAAATTGGGTAGAATCTTGCTGGACAGCAGTAAGCCAGACTCCAAGCCAGGAAGACCTGGCCTCAAGGCCTGCCTCTGAAACCTACTGGCTGGGGAACCTTGGGCAAATCCTTTTACCTTTCAGACCTTGAGTGCTTTGAGAGTTTTATTTGCAGGAATGGGGCCAAGCTTTGAGGAAAGGGCAGAGAGAAGTGCCAGTGTCAATGAAGTCCCAATTTCGTTTACTCACATTAAACAACTGACTTTCATGACATCACTGAGTTGTTTTAGGGGTGACTGGAGAGGGGTGAAATGGTATCTTTGAGATCCAACTCGTATCATTTTCTTCGGTGAGACCACAAAGCAGGAAGGCACCAGCGCCAAAGGGCCATAGAAAATGGAGAGTAGGGCTCAAGCTTGGACTTAGCATGCTTGGCCTGCTTCCTGGAGCCCCCATCCATCCACAGGTCATAGAGATTTGCATCTAGGCCTGAGATAAACACAATCACCCCTACTGAAGCCTGTTCAGAGGTCTAACCATTTCTCTATGTCTCTTGTAGCAACTGGAAGAAACCAGAGGCCTCACCCTTCTGCTCCCCAAGGGGACCCATGGAGCCCAGAGTCCATTCAAGCCCTGCTGGATGTGTGGGCCTCCCCTAAAATCCAGGCAATGAGAGAAGCTGGGAAGAGACTCAGAGTGATCTATAGGGCTATAGCCAGTACGTTATACAAGGATGGTGTGCAGAGAAGCTGGGTGCAGTGTCGAGAAATGATGTTGGATTTGGAAGATTTGTACTTCACTATCCAGGAGGCCAACCAGAAAAGGCAGGGGGAATCCCTCCCCTGCCCATTTTATGAGGGCTTGATAAGAGTCCTGCCCTTCACACATACCTGGGAAGAAGGCCCTGGGCATGAAGTCCCTGATGCTGAGCCTACAGGCTATGATCCCTCAGGTAAGTACAGGGGAAAATGGATTTAGAAGGGCCACACTGCCCAGGCAGTATGGGTCCACCAGGGGATCCAAGATCAGGGGTCCCTGCCCTTCTTGGAGGGCAAGAGAAGGGCTCATCTACATGAAGTCCTTCTCATGGTACTCCCCCATGGCACATAATACAGGTGACCCTGGGGTCCATCTGAAGCCAGCCCTGGGAGCCAGCACAAGTACAGCAGGCTATGGGGAGAAACTTGAACTAATAGACTATTGAATACTTTGACCCTTTATCACTTTCACAGGGGCATACATTTGGAATCCCATGCCAGCTTGGACATTTTCCTGGCTACCTCAGATGATCTCAACTGATCAATGCCTGAACAGAGAGACAGACAACAAGAGCCCCCAGGAGACACCACAAGCAATCCAATGGACACCCATCACTTTTAATTACAAACCAAACCACATGATCAATGGACACAGTCCCCAAGGTCCACCACAGGAGACTCCATGGACCTCAAGCCCTTTCACTTCTCCCTCAAATCACATCACCCTGGAGCAAGCATTCCAAACCCCAGCACAGTTCATCCCACTTCAGCCAAGACAATTTCCCTGTATCCAACATCAAGGGTCCATTGAGAGCAGCCCCCAGTTTCAACCCCAGGACTACCTTTCTTCTATTCCTACTTCTGACACCATGGAACATAAAGAGGCAGATCAGTGTATCTCCCAAGATAGATCCCAGAGAATCCCTTTGATCACCAAGGACCAGGAAGAGTCAGTTACAAACAGTTCCCAAGGACCAACACCATTGGTTGCACAGACTGTTCCAACTCTTAATTCAAGGCAGAATGAGGAGACAACTGACATCATTACCCAAGGTCATACTACACAGGACATCTCCTCCCCCTCACACTCCTCTCCCCAGACTCAAGTGAACTGTGAATACCACCTCACAAATCCAGGCTTCATGTGTCCATCCCCACTTCCCTACCCACATGCACCCCCACAATTCTTCCCTCCACCTCTGCATTCATTTCCCCATTTCTATATCCACACCTGAGAGGAACCTAAAAATAATGACATCAGTTTTCTCAAACATAATGCTGTCTTGTTACCTCCTTGGAGAGGACTTGCCTGTTGGAGTCCTTGGCTGGGTCCTAGGCTCCTTTCTTTTCCTCATTTCACCTTTCTTCCTCTTGGCTAGATATGTCTAAATAACCTAAAGTATTCTACAAACTGAGCTGTTTTTATCCGCAGATCTGGGAAAATGATGAGACCATCGCACATGTAGGGGATGAACCAAGATTAAGTAAAAGTTCCATCTGATGGGAATTGAAGGGGAAGCTGAGTTCCATCATTGGTAGATCCTCCTCCTGGAGGGTGGGCCAGGATCTCTGGCCGCTGGATCCCATGACATTTAACCTATGTCCTCTTCCCATCCAAAGTCCTCTATGCAATGTTTCCTCTGCTTATTGTCTGTGAGCTCTTAGGAAACCCTATAGAAGGCTCCACTAAGCTGAGAAATGAAATTGTCAGGTCCTAACAGTCTTTCCTTAGCAATCCTCCTGCTCAGATGGGTACCTATCTCTTGGCTCTTAAGATCAAAACTCTGCCTCAAATCCTTTAGGGACCCGATAAAGGCCATCACCCTCCTTATCTGTCTGCCTCTAGTCTTCCACCCCTTCACAAGCAGCCTTCTTCCATTAAGATTTTCCCCCTCAAATCTTCATGGTGTAAATAACCTTAAAGATTGCAATGAAACCGTCTCATTTGACAGAAAGGGGCTGCCTCAGAGTGCACAAAAGATGCCACCAACTGAAGAGAGCAGAGCTGTGTTTAGCTCAGCTGATTATACAGGCCCTATCTGCAATCCTCACTCATTAGCCTCCCTTCCTCAGGGCTCATAGGTGCAAGCCCTGAGGGTACAGTTTACAATCTAACCCAGCAACAGAGAACAAAGACAGATTTCACACCTTAGCTCTAAGAGAGTGATCCTCCTGATGATAGAGAGAGAGATCCTCAGAGATCATCTCTCACAATAGTACATCTTTAGATTGAATCATGTCAGAACGTTTGATTTTTAAAATGGCTGTTATCTCCTTCTTTTACAGAAACATAAGTGTCTAATTGCAGCCAGTAAAGACAACACCATTTAATAGTATTTCTCTACCTTTACAACTCTGTGTATGTAATTTTCAATGTGAATTTTTTCAATTAAGCAGAAACAAATGTAATTGTATACACCAAAGCTGATATTGATTTGAGAGCATAGTAGCAATATTTTTTTACATTTTAGGACAAAAATCATTTTTGGTTACGCATAAGTGGCTCAATTTAGAGAGAAGTAAAAATATTGATAACCATACAGCACAGTCTTCACTACCACGTTGTAGTTCATATAAATTGACAAGGAAAAAAAACAAGGAAAAAGCCTTTTACCAGATTACTGAAAGGCGAAATTGTTATATTTTTGACTGAGCAGAAATCCAATTTTGTTAATTTCTTTCATAATGGATTGTGGCTCCTAAAACTGTGGTTTTTGTCAAATGGTTTTAAAATTTCAATGACTGACTGAGCATGCCACTTCAAGAAAAAAATTGGAACATATTTATGTTCAAAGATAAAATTGAAAGTTTTACTAAACCATAAACATGTAGAAGAATTGGATAGAAAATGGTTCTTTAGAAATATCTACAACTATATGTGAATTTGTCATTGAAAATAGCCTTCCCTTGGATTTCATTGTAAAAGTTATAATTGATCATCTGAAGTGACTGGAGACACAGTTTCGAAAAGTCTTCCCTTCAAATTTCGATTCCAAAAAACTAAGTTGAATTCATTAACCATACTCAATTGAAATAAAAAACATGAATCATCTGCCATTAAAAGTTCAAAAAGAATTGGCCGAGTTATTCAAAAACAGAAATTTAATATCTCAATTTCCTAAAAAATCATCTAACGAATTTTGGTTTGGGATTAGGACAGAATTTCCAACAATTTCTGAAATATCCCTCAACCTACTCCTGCCATTTTGTACTCCACATTCATGCAAAGCAGTGTTCTCAGCACTGGCAATTATGAAATCAAGATACCCATCAATTCTGAAAAATATTGAAGCTGCTTTCCATCCTGCAATATCAAATACTCTGCCAAGATTTAATTTTTATGTACAAATAAACAAGTACACCCATCTCGTTAGTATGCAGATTTGCTTTCATCTTTAATAAATGGTAAAATTATATGCATATGGAGGAATTGTATTCAAATAAATTTTTTAACGATGTATTATCTACAGTGTTTGATTTGTATACCTATTTCATAAACCTATATACTCAGAGTCACATAAAAATTTTACAGGTAAAAAGGAGTCACAAATGGAAAAAGGTTAAGAAACATTCTGTTGCAGTACTTCAACTACTTACACCACACAAAAAATAGCAACATTGTCATATTGGCAATGTCATGAAACAAATCTCAGTGCTGCTCAGATGATATCTACTTAGCTGGAGGCATTTCCAAATTACCTTATATAGGGAATCTTTCATCCTAGTGTGAGTGGATGGAATAGAGGTGAACACATTTATTGGCAGGTATTTCTTTAACATCAGCTGATTTGGAATTTGAGCTGATTTCTAAACTTTCTCCTTCCACTTAGATGTGAAGCTACTTTTTCCACTTTGGGTTCTTGCAGCATTCAGGTTTAAGTATTACAGAACTTACATCATCTCAGGAGCAGAGTTAAAACAAGCTAATAACCATGTACATGATAACTAAATGTTAAAACATTCTATCAGATGAAGCAGTCAAAAATATTTTTGAGACTATTATAATCCCAAGAAAATACCCTTACAATAGTGTCCTTTAGGTAACTCTTCAACAGCTGAGTGTATAACTGAACAGAATCTGGGTGACAGATTATTTTTCTAACTGTGTTGGTAGTACCAGGTTTCATAATATAAGCATACACTTAGTTTAACAGGAACTTTCTAGAAAATTCATCTAAAGCTTGACCAGTGAAGTTTCATGACAAAAATTATTAGGTTAGCTCAAAGTATGCTAGACGAAGTAGTAGAAGCCATTGCTTTTAAAATTTCTGACCTTAAAGTTCCAGGAGGAGGACTGTTTTTTGTCCCAGGCAAAAGCCTAAGGAGTTGGTTCAGGTGTTGACAGGGAGGGGGACCTTCTCCTCAGGTGAACAGAGTTCATACAAAGATTTCCAATTTGTATAGAACATTGACTGAACATCACAGTAACCGACATGTTCATATTGCTGGATCTATAATGCTAAGCTCTCTGCAAACCAGAACTTCTCCAAAACCATCGTGGAGGGGGCGGTGAGCACAAGTCCCAGGTGCTTATGTATCCTCTGCAGTAGGAGAGTGGGGTAGCATCTTTCTCTACTCAGTGGTCACTAAGGAGCCAAGGCTTGTTCCAACAAGTTGCTGAGTGCATTGCTGGGATCAGCTGTCTCCCATAGTTACAAGCCTATATAAGCCTGAGGAAAGTCAACTTGGATACATTCCTGTTGGAGGAGGTAGTTTGGTGAGGAGCACCGATCACCATGCTGGAGCTGCCTTCTCGAAGGTAAACTGTCAGGGGAAGCCTGGGTTCTGGGGGCCTGGCTCCTGTGTCCCCAGGCTTGCTTTGGTGAGGTTGGCAGACCAGGTTCTGGAAGGAATTAGAGGTGGGCAGCAAAGAAGTAAAGGGAAAATTATCAGATTTCTGTCAGGGTCCCACCTAGACTTGAATCAGTGTATGCAGTAGGAGTCCTCATGAAATCTCACAGAGGAGGGAAAGGAGTACAGGACTGGAGAGGGTTCTGTGTGTTCGTGCCTGCTAGTCCTTAGCTAGCTAAGATGCTAAGCAGTGCTTGGCTAGGATTGCTGGGATGAGGTAAGAACTGATTTCTGAAATCTACTTTCAGAAGCTATATAAGGGGGAGGGAATTCAGTCTGAGACGGTGCTGGTTGGAGGAGGCAGTTTCAGCAGGACCATCTCCAGTCACTTTATCTAAGTCAGAAGGTCAGGGGAAGCCTTGGCCTTCAATCGAACCACCCACCATGTTTGCTGCTGCTGACTGGCTTAAAGTCCCGTCCTCTGAGGGACTTGGGACAGCAGATCGGGAGAAGGGAAGGGAGAATTGCTCATGTCCCTTGAGGTTCTCACCTAGGCTGGGGAGTCCATGGATGTAATAGCAGCAGGGGTGTTTTTTTAAAGGTCTGAATGCCTGAGTCTGTTCACATGAAGGGAGAAGGGGAGTCAGGAGACCTAGGTCTACCAAGAAGTACCTGGTATGGTATTTCCCCTCCTCAGCCTCTGGTTCTCCATCTCCAATGGGTTAATAGCCAATGTGCTTTCCAGACATTCTATTTGTTCTTTCTTTGAGCTGTGGCCAATAGGCAGGGAACCTGGGTGTGCTTCTTCTCTCTGCCACATTCCACTTGTACCTCCTTGGGGATATCTCTGACTCTCTGCCACTGGCATCAAGTGAATGTTCCTACCTATTGAGAAGATGGTGGAAATATCTTTGAATTTGCAGGCCCAGCACCTGGATTCCCAGACTGATGCTTATCTCCTAGAAGTTTAGCCTTGAGGGCCTTGATCAGTTAGAGAGTGTCCAGAGGAAGACATACAGCAGGGACAGCACCTCATGCTATTGTCATGGGAGCTTAAGGAGCAGAGGATCTTTACCTTGGAGCATACATACTTGGTGCAGGCACAGTTAAGTTATCCTCACATATTTCAGAGGTTGTGATCTGGAAAAGGAATTCAATTCCTGCTCCTCCCCTCATGGCAGATCAGGGAGCCCTGGGTGGTGACTGCAAAGAGCATTGTCAGGGGCAATGTTCTGTATCTGAGAAGACTTAAGCCTTGTGTCTTCCCTCCAGGATTAGCAGAAAAATTGGCCGAAAGTCATCACCAAATGAATTGTTCAGGGCCTGAGGAGCAAGACAGTAGAGCAGCAACCCCAGATTCTCCTGCAGGATCTTCAGGTACTATCTCCTGCCCTCCTAGTGTCTGGGTTGCTTGCATGCCAAATACATCCTTTTCCCCTACCTTGCTTTCCTTCCCTCCTAATGCAATGATGGAAGGCCAGGGAGAACAGGAGGCACAATCCCTGGAACTGGTTAGCAGTGACACAATCCTTACATTGGCATGAACATCCTCATTCACTTATGAAGTACATAGAACCTTGTTGCCAGTCTCCAAGCCTGTAAGACCTGGCTTCAAGGTCTGCCTCTCAAACCAACTGGCTGTGGAGCCTTGTGAATATCCCTTGACCTTTCAGATCTTGAGGCCTCTGAGCCCTTTCTTGTAGAAATAGGGCCAAACTGTGATGCAAATGGGAAGTGCCAGTGTCAATGAGTTTCCAGTTTCATTTCCTCTCCTTAAAATGCTGGCATTTTAAGGTGACCTCACAGAGTGGTGTATAGGGAAACTAGAGAGGACTCTAATGGTGCCTTTGAAATGTAAATCTAGGGGCTGGGCCTATAGGAGGTCCCACACTCTAGTCCCCAGGCAGAACCCTACGGTCCCCCCCCCCCAGCTCTCCTCTCCCTCCAGAGAGTACCCAGAAACTGAAGGCAAAGGCCAAGAGATGCAAGGGTTGGGGCTTCTGCTCAGAGGAACAGTCCTTGGCCAGAATGCGGGGAGATTATGCCAGAGAGAGCAGGATGGAGAGGAACCTGGGCCACAGCACTCTGTTGAGGGCTGGATTCTCTTTGTGACTGGAATCCACGATGAGGCCACTGAACAAGACATCCAGGACAAGGTTGCAGGGTATGGGCAAATCAACACTATCCATATCAACATGGACAGGTGCACAGGATGACTCAAAGGGTATGCACTAGTTGAATATGAAACAAACAAGGATGCTGAAGCTGCCCTGGAGGGACTCAATGGCCAGGATATGATGGGGCAACCAATAAGTGTGGACTGGTGTTTTTTTCGAGGGTCCCCAAAGGCAAAAGGAGAAGTGGTCGAAGATGGAGCAACAGTCCAGACCTGAGACAGTGCTAAGTGAACTGCTCAAATTTGCTTTCATCTTTTATAACTGTTAAAATTATATGTATACTGAAGAATTGTTTTAAAATAAATTTCTTTATTATTTATTATCTGTAAATGTTTGAGTTGCATATAGCTATACACACATATGTGTTTGTGTGTATGTGTGTGTGTATGTATACATATATATATGTATATGTATTCTATATAGCTATATTCCCAGGATCACAGAAAATTTCTCAGGTGAAAAGGGGTCACAAGTGGGGAAATTTTAGGAAGCACTCTCTTAGAGCAGTTCACCTATTTTCACCATCCAAGGAAATGTAGTAACATTATAATATTTGCAATGTCATGAAGCAAATGTCAGTGCTAATCAGATGATATTAATTTGGCTAAAGGTATTTCCATATTACCTTCTTTAAGAAATCATTCGTACTATATCACTCATAGATTTAATACTGGTGGAACTCACTTCCTTAAAGCAAGCTGATTAGCCATGTGACCCAAATGATCCACTTTCCCTTTCTAGGTATGTGTGAAGCTACATTTTTCAACTCTGGTTCTCTTACCATTCAGAGTTAAGTTGCACAGAACTTATATCATCTCAGCAGCAGAGCTCAAACAAACTGATAAGCATGTACTCATAGCTAATGTTAAAACATATGAAATGAACAACAAAGACTGTTTTGGGGACCATATAATCCCCATGAAATACTCTTCAAAATTTCATATTTTAGACAACTCTATCAAAGTTGAATCTGTAAGTGAACAGAGTCTGGATGAAAAATTATGTTTCTATGTTGGTAGTATCAGGTTTTGTAACAGAAGCATGCACTTTGTTTCAGACAAACAATTTTAATTAAGGGGTGAGAGAGGAATATATTGGGAGGAGAAAGTGAGAAATGGAATGGGGCAAATTATCTCCCATAAAAGAGGCAAGAAAATGCCTTTTCTATGGAGGGAAAAAGGGGAGAGGTGAGAGGGAAAAAGTGAAGCTTACTGTCATCACATTTGGCTCAAGGAAGGAATAAAATGGACACTGAATTTGGTATGAAAATGTTTCTTACAATACAGGAAAGTAGGGGAGAAGAGGATAAGCGGGGTGGAGGGGGTGATGGAAGGGAGGGCAAATGGAAGGAGGGAGCAATTAGAAGGATATAGTCTTGGGGAGGGACAAGGTCAAAAGAGAGAATAGAAGAAATGAGGGGCAGGATAGGATGGAGGGAAATATATTTAGTGTTACACAACATGACTTATTGAAGTTATTTCCAAAACTACACATATATAGCCCATATTGAATTGCTTGCTGTCTCAGTGGGGATGGGTGGGGAGGGAGGAAGGAAGAGAAGTTGGAACTGAAAAGTTTTAGGAACAAATACTGAGTATCGTTCTTGCATACAACTGGGAAATAAGATATCCGGATAATGGAGTATAAAATTTATCTTGCCCTACAGGAGAAGAGAGAAGATGGGGATAAGGGAAGAGAGGGTTGTTAGAAGGGAGGGCAGATTGAGGAAGGAAAAGTCAAAATGCTCAGTGTTTTGGGTGTGGGGAGGGAGAGATGGGGAGAAGATTTGGAACTCAAAATTTTGTGGAAATGAATATTGAAAACTTTAATAAATACAAAAAGAGCCTAAATTTTAAAAAGATAAAGAGTTATAGAAAATACTTTTACAGTCTGAACAATTTAATTTCAGGATTGTAATGATTAGGTTAGCTCAAAGTGTGCTACACTAAGTATTATAAGCCATTGCCTTTAAGATTTCTCACTTTTAGTTTCTAGATGGAGCACTGGTCTTTGTCCCAAGCAGAAGCCTAAGGAGTTGGTTCAGATGCTGGCAGGGAGTGGCCCCTTCTCCTCACCTGAAATCTTTGAGTTTTCCATTCCTACAGAGATTCCCACTTTGTATAAAACAGTCACTGAACATCACGTTGGCCCAAATGTCCAGATTGCTGAGTCTGTGATGTGGGTTGGGTGCCATGCTAAACTCTCTGCAAACCAGATCTTCTCAAAAACTATCCTGGAAAGTTGGGTGAGCACAAGTCCCAAATGAGACTGGGGAAGGGTCTTTCTCTCCTCAGTGGTTACAAAGGATGGATCCAATAGGCTCCTGATTGGATTGCTGGGATCAGCTGTTCAGCCTAATTCCAGGGCCTTTATAAGCCTGAGGAAAATCAGTCTGGCAGCATTCCTGTTGGAGGAGGCGGTTTTATGAGGAATAGCAATCACCAAGCTGGAGGCACTTTCTCCAAGGTACAATGTGAAGGGAAGCCTGGGTTCTCAGGGCCTGGCTCCTGTGTCCCCAGGCTGGCTGTGGTGAGGGTGGTTGGTTGGCTGACCAGGTTCTGAAGGGACATGGAGGTGGGGAGCAAGGGAGTCAAAGGTAGTTATCAGATTCCTGTCAGAGTCTGACCTAGATTTGAATCAGTGTGTGTAATGGGAGCCCTACTATGTGCTCAGTGAATTCAATGACTGAGCCTGGTGAAACTTTAACAGACAGAAGGGCCAGGATATCTAGTTCCTTTAACAGCCACTCCCTCTCTAGATGGTCAGTAAAATGGCTTGGATTGGAGGATCTCCAGTGGTAGTCTTAAAGTGACATTCTGTGATCTTCTGTGTGCCAGGGCCAGTGGGCAGAGGGGCTGGGTATAGATCCAAACTCTGCCCTTTGCTACTGATGTGACCCATGTTCAGCCTCTGATCTGTGTCTCAGCTTCTTTATCTGTCAAGTGGGAGAGTTGGACATTACGGCCCCATCCATCCCCTATTCTAAGATCCTCCTTTGGGCTGATAATCTGGGACAGTAGGCAGGATAATGAGGAAGTTTTGTAGGTTTCCTTGTCCCACAGCTGGAGTAATGGATGGAAATTTTAAAAATGACCACTAGTTTCTTTTTCTGGCATGAGTCTTTACAGCAAGATTGAGAACAGGTCAAAGTAGAAGCTTGGAATGGGTCCAGGTGTCAGCAATTTGTGATTATCTATAGCCACTGTTGCTGTTTTTCTCCCAGGTTGAAGTCTTTCTTTTCTTCTCCTCATTAAAGAGGCCATGCCTTGACTACTTCTTATGCAGGCCTGTTCAATGAAAGGGCATTACCTCACCCTAAGTGAATACCAGCATAGACTTTGGCCTAAAGGGGTCAAGGTCTCCCAGGGCATCCTGAGTCATCTCCAGTCATCCTGAGGAATATCAGGTCACTGGACTCAGATGGCTCTGGAGGAGAAGTGAGGCTGGTGGCCTTGCACAGCTCGCCCTCACTCAAACCAAAGTCAGGTACAAGTCCTATCATCAGTCCTCTGATGGCATGGTGTTCTTCAACAATTAAGGACACGCACAAATTGGTTTTAATTAAATACTTCCCTTGCAGTTCAAGTGTGAGGTTGTGTGTGAATGTGAGTGTTTGTATGGGTGTCTGTGTAAATAATTTATAGGGTTTACACTCACAGGAATAGGAAAGACAGTAGGTATTTACTTTTACCCAATAAAGGGCAAACAGAACCAGGGGTGGCATACTCAAATTGAAATTAGGGGGCAGAAAAATCTACAGAAGATCCTGGTGAGTGCCCATTGACTTGGAAAATGACACAGGAACATCACTTATATTTTCTCATATATTTTCTCATGCATTTTATATATTTAATGACCTTTCCATAGAATCTAAGGAGCAAACTGAAAACTTTGTAATTTTTAGCACCCCAGGCAGTGAAGTTGTACTGCTTTGTAAGAGGAGAGCATAGGCCAAGAAAGGCTGATACCATTCCTATCTGATATTCCAGGGGGTTCTATCCCTGACCCACAGGGTTCTATGGCACTTCCCCCTTTGGGATCTTCGATGCTCCACTTGCTAAGGTCCCTTGCAGATCTGACACTTTCTGTTGAGAAAATTCAAATAGCTTGAACATCCTGCACTCAGTGTCCTATGGTTCCCAACAACCTGAATTCTAAGAGACTCTCACTATTTCCTTGAGTAAATTTGCATGTAGTGAGGAAGCCATTGGAGGCAGGGGTCCCTAAGACTGGGATTTACAAAGACAGCCTGATACAATTTCCCACAGGATAAAAACAGGTCTAGGGACATATGGGAAATGATTGATTTCTAGACAGCTAGGTGCTCATGTTATTTCCCAACATCTGAGGATGATCCCTCTTAGCTGGTTTTTCAAAGAATTCTACACATCCTTAAAGACTTTTTCTGATGAAACCTCACAGATGAGGGAAAGAAGTACAGATCAGGAGAGGGTTCTTTGTGTTCATGACTGCTAGTCCTTGGTGAGCTAAGATGCCAAGAAAGGATTGCTGGGACAAGGTAATAACTGATTTCTGAAATCTACTTTCAGAGCCTATATAAGGGGGAGGGAATTCAGTCTGAGCAACTGCTGGTTGGAGGAGGCAGTTTCAACAGGACCAGCTCCAGCCACTTTCTCCAATGCAGAAGGTCAGGGGAAGGCTGGGCATGAACCTCTTTGGCCTTCACTGGACCCCCTCTTCAGTCTCTTTAGGCTTAGTTTGCTGAGGGTGACTGGTTTGCAGCCCAGCTCCTAGAGGGACATGGGGCAGGAGATCAGGAGAAGGAAAGGGAAAATTGCTCCTCTCCACTGCAATTCTGAGCTAGACTGGAGTCCATGGATGCAATGGCAGCAGTGGTGTTTGCTTAAAGGCCTGTATGAAGGTCTGCTGAACTGCAAAGGAAAGGGAGTCAGGAGACCTGGGTCTACCCAGAAGTCCCTGGCCAGTCTCCTAATCCTCTGGCTCCCCATCTATAGAATGAATTAAAAGCTAATGTTCTTTCTTGAAATATTTGCTCTTTCTCTGACCTGGCTTGTGTTTGTCCTTTATTCACACAGAGGACCATGACATCAAGATGATGACATGACTTGCAGTTGACTTTGACTAGAGTGAGGGGGAGGGCTGTGCAAGGTCACTAACCTCATCTTCTCCTGAGCCATCTGGTTCCAATGGCATGACATTCTTGAGGATGACTGGAGATGGCCCAGGATGCAATGTGAGATCCTCCCCCTTTTAGGCTTAGGTCTTATCAAAATCATACTTTCAGTGAGATACACCCAGTCCTTAACTAGCTAAGGTATCAAGCCAATAGGATTGCTGGGATTGGGTGAAAACTTAGCTCTCACATCTACTTATAGGACCCATATAAGATAGAACCTACTGGCTCAGGGAAACTACTGGTTGGAGGAGGCAGGTTCAGCAGGACAAACTCCAAGTCATTTTCTCCAAAGCAAAAAGGTAAGGGAAAGCCTGGGCAAGGACTTCCTTGGGCTTCAAAAAAACCACTATCCTATGTCCCCTGAGAGTGATTGTGCTGATGATGGCTGGATTGCAGCCCAGCCCTTGGAGGGACTTGGGACAGGAGATCAGGAGAAGGGCAGGGAGAATTGCTCATGTCCATTGAGGTTCTCACCTAGGCTGGATGGAGTCCATGAATGCAATAACAACAGTGATGTTTTTTTAAAGGCCTGAATGCCTGGGTCTGTTGACCTCAAAGGAGAAGAGAAATTGGGAGACCTGGGTCTACCAAGAATTACCTGGTCAGACAGTTCCCCTCTTGGACCTTTAACTTCTCCATCTATGCAATGGGTTAATAGCCATCGTGTTTTCCAAACATGACATTTGTTCTTTCTCTGAGATGTGGTTAATAGGCAGAGAACCTGGGTGTGCATCCCTTCTCTCCCACATTCCACTTGTACCACCTTGGGGTGTCACTGAGTGTATCCCATTAGCATCAAGTGAATGTTCCTACCTAGTGAGTGCTAAGAAGTTTGTGGAAATGTCTTTGAATTTTGAGGCTGACAACCTGGATTCTCAGGCTGATGCTTATCCACTAGGGGATCCAAGAATTGCCCTCTGCAGGGCTATAGCCAGTATGTTATACAAAGAGGGTGTGCAGAGAAGCTGGGTGCAATGTCAAGAAATGATGTTGGATTTGGAAGATTTGTACTTCACTATCCAGGTCAAACAGAAAAGGCAGGGGGAACCCATCCCTTGCCCAGGTTATGAGCTTTTGGAAAAAGTTCTACCCTTCTTACATGCCTGGCAAGAACGCCCTGGGCATGAAGTCCCTGATGCTGAGCCCACAGGCTATGATCCCTCAGGTAAGTACTGGGAAAATGGACTTAGCAGGGCCACGCTGCCAAGGCAGGGGATCCAAGATCAGGGTCTCTTCTTGCAGGGCACAGGAATGGGTCAACCAGATGATATCCTTTCTATGGCTGTCCCCCTTGGCACATAATACAGGTAACCCTGGGTTCCATCTGATGCCTTACCTAGGAGCAAGCGCAAGGACAGTGGGTCATGGGGAGAAACTTGTAGTAATAGGCTATTGATTACTTTGACCTCTTATCACTTTCACAGGGTCATACAGTTGGAATCCCTTGTCATTTTGGGCTTCTCCCTGACTACCTCAGGTGATCTCTTGGAATGGAACCCAAAGGGAGAGCAGAGACACAGACAACAACAGCCCCCAGGAGCCACCACAACCAATCCTATGGACACCTAGGACTTTTAATTACATGCCAAACTACGTGATCAGTGGAAACAGTCCTCGTGGTATACCACAGGAGACTGCATGGACCTCAAGGCCTTTTACCTCTCTCTCAAATTGCACCACCAAGGAGCAAGCATTCCAAAACCCAGCACAGCTCATCCCACTCCAGCCAATACAACTTCCCTATATGCAACATCAAGGGCCCATTGAGAACAACCCCCAGTTTCAACTCCAGGTTGTCCCTCCAATTATTCCTCTTCATGGCATCATGGAAGATGAAGAGGTAGGTCTGTGTATCCTCCAAGAGAGACCCCAGGGAATCCCTTTGATCACCATGGACCATGAAGAACCTGTTGCAAACAGTTCCCATGACCCAACAACTTTGCACAGACTGTTCTGACACTTAATTCAACGCAGAATGAGGAGAAAGCTGACACCACCACCCAAGGCCCTACCTCACAGGAGATCTCCTACACCCCACATTCCTCTACCCAGAATCAAGGAAATTATGAACACCCATTCACAAATCCAGGCTTAATGTGTCCATCCCCACTTCCCACCCACATACACCCCCACAATTCTTTGCCCCCACCTCTGTTTTCATTTCCCCATTTCTCTATCCACACCTGAGAGGGACCTATAAATAAAGATGTCAATTTTCTCAAACATAATGCTTTCTTGTTCCCTATTTGGAGAGAACTTGCCTGTTGGAGACCTTGGTTGGGTCCTTAGGCTCCTTTCATGTCCTCATTTTAACTTTCTTCCTCTTGGCTAGATGTGTCTAAATAAACTATGTTGCTCTACAAATTTTGAAAATATTTTATCTGCTGACTTTGGGGAAATGATGGGGGCATTCAACATGTAGGAGAATAAACCATGATTGCATAGGAAATTCATGTGATGAGATTTGAGGGGGGAGCTCAGTTGCATCATTGGTAACTCCTCCTCTTGGATGTTGGGCCTGGAACTCTGGCCACTGGAGCACCTGAGATCTAAACTATGTCCTCTTACAGTCCAAAGTCCTCCATGCAATGTTTGCTCTGCTTATTGCCTCTGAGATCTCAGGCAACCATGTCTGTCCTTGCCCCATATGCATAATTTAGGTATGAGATGAAATCATCAGGTCCTATCAGCCTTTCCTTAGCAATTCTTCTGTTCAAGTGGGCACCTAACTCTTTGCTCGTCAGACTAAAACTCTGCCTCAGATTTTCATCCCTTTCGGGACCTGATGAAAGCTATAACCCTTCTTCTGCCTCCACGCTCTTGTACCCCTTCACAAGCAGCATTCTGTCATTAAGATTTTCTCCCCTAAATCTACATGGTGGAAGTGACTTTAAAGATTTTTGTAAAACTCTCTGTGACACATTCCCAAACTGAGGCACAGAGTTTGAAGAAATCAGCAGAGCTGATATTTGACCCCAGTATCTTTCACTATTAATGTCATGTTCTAACCAGCGCAATGGAGAGGTCCAGAAAGAGTGCCAAGGATGATGAGGAAGGAAAGAACAATTGTCATTAAGAGAAGGGGCTGGAGAGACTGACCCTACACCTTTTTCTGTTGCTAGTCTATCAGGTTGGAGCAGGTCCCTCAGGTCTTCCCAGGACTCCAACCTGCAGAGATCTCCTTTCTCTGATCCCCTTGAGGACTGGTGTACACCATGGGATCTGGGCATTCACTCCTTATAGCCCTTCTCTTGTCCTTCCCTTCAGGTCTCTGAGGAGGGGGCCTCCTGAGTAGGGCAGTTTGAGAGGTGACCTCATTTCCCTTGGCTCCTTGTGTCTCCCACCAGCACTAAGGGCCACATCTTTGAAAGTTTACCCTTGGAGACTTCCTAATGTGAATTCCTCCTTCTGGACAGGAAAGGATGGAGGTGATGAGGGAGGAGGCAAACCAAGGGAACAGAAGATGAGAAAAAGAGCAACGAATTAGAGTAGGACAAATCTGACTCAATGTGCTACCAGAAATTAGCAAATACTTCCCCTCCAGGAAAACTTCTGAAGTTTTAGTATGAACTGATGCAAAGTAAATTCAGCAGGACACTGGATAGAGTAACTGCAATATTGTTTGGTGATTATTTTCAAAAATTACGTTCCTCAGATATAGACAATGGTAAAAGACCCAGGATGAAAAATTCTCTGCACCTCCGGAGAGAAAGGATGAGTTCTGATTGCCGATTGAGGCATTCTTTTCCACTTTCATTGTTTTTCCTTTTGGTGTGTGTGTGTGTGTGTGTGTGTGTGTGTGTGTGTGTGTACACGTGTGTGTACGTGTGTGTACGTGTGTGTACGTGTGCATGTTTTCTTTTGTGACATGCATAATATGGAAATGTGTTTTACATGACTTCACATGCATCATTGATACCATATTTCTTACCTTCTCAAGATGTGGGTGGAACAAGACATAGTATTTAAAACTTAAAATTTCAACAAATGAATGTTAAAAATATTTTACCATGTCACTGGGAAATCCTATTGAAATAAAACATATTAGGAACAAAAAAGACCCATTCTGGCTGTATTCTCCATCTAAGGACAACAGTCTCTTATGCCTTAGGATTGGAAAGAGTCATAGCTCATATTTCATATCTTATCTACTATAATGGATGCAGAAAGAAGCTTGAGAATAGGCAGGTCCCATTACCCAAACTTCTTCACAGACAGAGTTCCCATATGTGCCAACACTTGCTATGGGGACCAGATCTTGGATATTCTACCAGCCTGTTTACCATGCTTGCAAAAGAAACCAGATACAGTGCTGTTTGGTGGTGACTTCTTTCTACAGGATTCTTTTGAATAGGAAAACAGGTTGCTGAAGTTGGTTCTCTCTAAGAGAGACTGGATTAGGTCCTGGAATATGGAAGCCTGTGTAATTTTAATGGAATTTAAGGTCTTCCCTGTCCATTATTAGGCCTATGTGATCTCATGAGTCCTCTCTTGTCTTGGAACAGGAGTCAAGTTCCCAGGTCTAAAGGTAGACAGTTATTTCAATGACAGCTGTGATACATCCTGAGTCACATAGAGCTCCTTGGGGGAGGAACTTGCCTAAGAAGAACTTGCCTAGGGGAGGCTTTTTTGAAACAAGGTTTTCACACTGTTTTGTCCTAAGATCATTAGGCACTGAGTCCAGAGGGGTATGATGCCTCCTGGCTCTGAACCTGTTAGCCAAAAGTGTATATATATTCTGAGTTGAGATTTTTTTCCTTGGGACCTCACTCTTGAAAAGGACCTTTCATTTCCTTGGATAGGACTCTAACTATCCATTTGTGGAGACCACCCCCCCCCCTACTTTCCCCACTACTCAGAGGTGGGTGCTATCCAAGTCTGATGGCATTTGTAGGTGGTTGTATTTTTCAGTTTGGATAGTTGGAGCCCTGTCTAGTGGATTCTTTCTTGGATATTTCTTTCTTTCTACTTCTCTGTAATTTAAGTTTGAAGAGGTCTTTCCTTTAGAAAAAAGACCAAAGGACCTGTGCTAGTAGCCTACCCTGTGTCCTACTGTGCTTGCTAATATACTCCATCACACAGGAAAGACTCTCAGTCTGGGCTGGGTTATTTCCCAGGCGGTTGATCACTTCTTCTCCAAGGTTGTCTTCCATCTGATTACCAAGGAGAGACCAGAGATGATCTGAGAACCTTCAAACCTGAAGACAACTCAATGCCTGAAATGATGTCCCATGAGTCTCATGATTTTCCTTGGAAGAACTGGACCTCCTTCCCAGGATAAGGAAGGCATGTAGCTCTCAAAGCTGCCATCGTGGAGATGGGCTCCTTCTGCCATGGCCCTTTTGCAGGGTTTCCTCTCTTCAGGTCACAGAGGTAGAGCCCTGTAGCCTTAAGTGCTTTCAGTGGAGATCCTTAGTCCTAAGAACATTTTTCTCCTAGTTCCATGCAGCATTTCCTGGGGGTCCTCTGCATTTTGGGGACCACAGTGCAAGTGACATGGCACTGGAGTAGGATCACTCTGACTCCATGATAATGTTACTGATCTGATACAAGCACATTTTAGAAGGCAATCCCCTTCTTCAAGTTGAGCCCCTTTACTCATCTGTTGGTTCCTTTTCTTTACCAAAACAATTTTTTTTTCTTGCTGTGAGCGGCAAGGAGAAAAGAGCTGCTCCATTCCCCCTCTCCCCAAGCCTTTCCCTTACTTTCATGTCATCACAATAAACGGTGTATGAAACAAAAGTCACAGGATTTCCCAAAATCACACAGCATGCTGTTCCTCTGTTCATTGTACTTCTCCCCAGCTTAAATTCATTCTGGTATGGAAGCAACTAATACAATAATTATAATGTATAATTTCACGCAGACACCAAATATCCAACAATTTCCTCAAACACTAGATGACTCACGAGAAGAAAGTGAGACTGGTGATCTTGCACAGCCCTCTCTCACTAGAAGTCATGTCCTCTTCTTGATGTCATGGTCCTCGTCAAGAACGGAGGACGAACACAACAGCAGCAACAAGAAAAATAGCACTGGCCAACTTCTGTAGGCTTTCACACTAATACATATCCATCTCTTCAAGTATATTAACTCTTATACAAAATAAAATATGACAGGCTGGAGTCTGCTCAGACTCAGTTGTATCAAGAGATGACTTCAGTACACACTATTCCACTCATACCTTAATCCCTTTCACATGTAATAGACAAGCTCAGGTGAAACTGTCACTATATTATGAGAAAGTTTGAAAATTTCACCCTCCATTTTGAGGAAGGAATGTTTCTATCCCATTTACTCAGTAAGAATTCCAGAACACAACAAACTCTCCTATTGAGTTGATAAAAGTTTATGCCAAATGGTCCCAAGAAACAAATAAGAACATTTTATAAGGTTGTTTCTTTCCGCCTTTTCCCCCACAGTAGTCAGTGATCAATTCTCCCTTGAAAATATATGCATGTACATATTTATAATTTTTAAACTTTATCCTAATAACCCTTAGTTACTTGAGCAACAGTTTTTCAATTTTCTGAAGTGATAGAGAAATAATTTAGATGAAACTTCTTCTAGACTATATAGGTAAATCTGGAAGTTTCCAGTTTCTCAAATTATATGACTTCAGAATATTGGAACATGTGATCAGCAGGGCTGATAAAATATGATAATGTTTTCCAAATATTTTTTCTTTTTACTCTTTTTCTTCTTTCATTTCAGTTCATAATCTACTTAAAGAGAAGCTGTTTTTCTTACAACCTATGTTGCAGCAACACTTCTTTAACTGTTGGTTGCAAGCCCATGTTGGGCTGTGATTGAATGTAGGGTAATGAGAAATTTTGTAAGAGTAAAAAGTATCTGAACACACAAAAATCAAAAGTTAATTCGTGAATGAGTTATGAATCCAAGGTATTTCTGTTAGCGTTTTTCAGTGTTGAATCGTGTAACTCCACTGCAGTTTTGGTCCTGAAACACCACCTGTACACTTTGCACTACACATGCCATCATGCCAAAAACTCTGCTCAAAACACCTCAAATCAAATCCTACACTACCATGTATTATGAATTGCAGTGTTTTAATCATAGATACAAAGTTTTCTGCTCTCATAGAAACATAATAGTAATTACAGAAAATAAAGTCTTTCAATATTTTTTCTACCATCATTCCTCAGCATGCATCAAATTAGTATATCTTTTGATTGTATTATGAAAGAAGTTTGATTTTTAAAATGTCTGTTATCTCCTACATTTAAAGAAACATAAGTGTTGAATTGCAGCCAGTAATGACAAAACCCTTTAATGGTATTTCCCTATGTATGTGTATGTAATTTTCCATGTGAATTTTTTGAAGTAGAAACAAATGTAATTTCACACACCAAATATGGTATTTATTTAAGAACACAGTAGCAATATTTATGTTTTAGAAGAAAAATCATTTGTATTTGTGGATAAGTAGCTCAATTTAGACATTAAAAAAAATAAAAATACTGATGACTATGAAGCACAGTCTTCATTACCAGGCTGTAGTACATCTAAATTGACAAGGAAAACAGTGTAAACAGATTATTTTAACTGAATGATGAAATTGTTATATTTTGACTGAGCAGTAATCCAGTTTTGTTAATTTCTTGAATAATGACTTAAGGCTTCCAAAACTGTGTTCTTTGTCAAATGTTGTCACAGTGACATTCAACATGTCACTTCAAAGAAAAAATTGCAACATATTTATGTTAAAAGGTAAAATTGAAAATTTTACTAAAAAATTAACATGTACAAGAGGTGGGTGGAAAATAGTTCTTTAGAAATGTTTACAACTATAGATGATTTTATCATTGAAAATAACCTTCCCAAGGATTTCACTGTAAGAGTTATAATTGATCATCTGAAGTGACTGGAGACACAGTTTCAAAAAGATTTCCCTTCAAATTTTGAATCTGAAAGACTGAGTTGGGTTCATAAACCATATTCAATTTGAATACAAAATGTGAGTCCTCAGTTCAAGAAGAATTGGCTGATTATGAAGAAACACAAGTTTAAAAACTTTAGTTTCCACCAAAATCATTAAATGAATTTTGGCTTGGGATTAGAACAGAATTTCCAACAATTTCTGAAATAGCCTCAATTTACTTCTGCCATTTTGTACTTCATATTTATGCAAAGCAGTGCTTGCAGTATTGGTGATTATGAAATCAAAATATCCTTCAAATCTGAAAAATGTTGAAGACGCTTTCCATCCTGCAAAATCAAATATTCTGCCAAGATTTAATTCTTTACGTAAAAATAAAAACCACTACCTCATTAGTATTGAAATTTACTTTCATCTTTAATAAATGGCAAAAGTATATGCACATGGAAAAATTGTTTTAAAATAAATTTCTTCATGATTTGTCATCTATAGAGTTTGATTTCTATATCTATATTATGAACTTATGTACCCAGGGTCCCATGAAAATTTCACCAGGGAAAAGGAGTCAGAAGTGGAAAAAGTTTAAGAAACACTCTGCTACAGTAGCTCAACTAGTTCACCATACATAAAAATTATCCTGATGAGTATCTGGTCACTGGATTCAGATAGCTCTGGAGGAGAAGTGAGGCTGGTGATCTGCACAGCCCTCCCTCACTCAAAACAAAGTCAAGTGCAAGTCACGTCATCATTTCTCTGATGGCTTGGTCTTCTTTGGCAAGGAAGGATGAACACACACATTAATCTGTTAAGATTCCTGAGGGGACATGTTTGGGGTACAGCTGATGTTTCCCTTACTACCTTGCACTATGTTCTGCACACAGTAGGTGCTAAATAAATATATGATGCATTGTGTTCTATGCAGTCATATTTGCTATAACAGGGCGTATTCCTAAAAATCACAGAACTATGTAAAATTCAATAATAAAGACCCCAAGACTTATGGGAAAACTGTGGTTGTGGTACAACACTCAAAACATTCATTGGTGACCCATATAAGAGAGAGGAACTAAATAAAATTGGTAGCATAGTTTTAATGTTCAGATATTATGAAATACATAAATGCCATAATAAATAGTGAGGCAATTATGTGGTGTCCACCTGAAAGTTTGGTTAAAAGAGAAAAATAGCTTAGGTGATGATCAATTCACATTGTTTATTACCTTAAAACTAGCAGATACATGCTTGCGCAGAGCCAAAACACAAGTTCTGACTGTCTGATAATGGAATGACCAGTTTTTTTATATGTTTTAGAACAATCCTAGCTTAGCATGTCAAAGTCACCCAAATTTATACTCTCTATATATGTTTAATCACAGTATGAGAAAAGGAATTTTCTTCATTCAATAGGTTGTAAATGCAATAAGATATGAGAGTTTGCAAAGTGTCAATTGAAATTATGGCCCAGGATATCTGTGTTTTCTTTACCATTAACAGGCTACAACATGGTACATATCCATAAACTATTAAGATAATGTAAGTCCCATTATAAGCACCCTGTCCTTGGTACTTATCAACATTCACATACAGTCTGGTCAGCTTCCTCTGGCCTCTTCACACAAGAAGCATTCTTTGAGTTTACTCAGATCTGTTAGGCCAAGGTGCTTCCGGTTGATTAGTTCAGGCTCTGGTCCTTACGGAGGTTCAAAGGACGTTAAATGATTATCAGTGGTGAAGTGGATAAAGTGCCCACCCTGGAGTCAGGAGGGTCTGATTTGAAATTCAGTGAGCAGTCTTGTGACCTTTAACAAGTCATTTAACCCTGGTTGCCTAAGTTTCCTCATCTGTCAAAGGAGCTGGAGATGGAAATAGCAAACCACTCCAATATCTTTGCCAAGAAAACCCCACATGAGATCACTGTGTCAGGTATAACTGAAAAAAAACCTGAAAAAAAATAACAAATAGTAAAAAAAAAAACAAACAAACCCCCAAACAGCAGATTCCTATAGCCCTGGAAGAGTTAGTAAGGATATGGCTGTGGGCTAGAGAGCCCTCTCAAATGACTTACTACTGTACAGCGTTTAAAACAGAGATTGTCATATACTGGGCATTATACACATGCTCATTCTCCCTTCCCTCGGGGAGAAGCAAATCCAGAACAGGATCCAGAACCCCATGGCAGAAGGTGGAAAAAGCTGGAGTTCCCAAGTTAGGACCAGCCCCCCTCTGCCCACAGCTCCCACTACACCAGAAGGGAACCCATAAATCTGCCATTTCACTTGAAGATGTGAAATTTCTGGATGCAGGAGGCCATCAGAAAGGGTTGTCAGTTGTCAGTTGCTGTGAATTGGGAATTTTCTTCATTCTCATGGTTCCTCTGGGATGAAATCACACATAAGCATATGACATTTGAGTTCTGCTGAAATTGTTCCTGAATACACCAATCATAGTAGATCAAAGATGTCCAAAACAAAGGCTATATCAGAACTGAGTGTATGCCCAGCTCCCGCCTTGGGCCAGGAATAAAGAAGCCCTGAGGAAGGGGCAGAGGTCACAATGATCTGCTGGGGTTTGACCCAGGGGTGCTGGGTCATATTTGCTCTGAGTCCAAGAGAAGCTTAGAGGATGAGTCTGTTCTCCTGGATCCTGGACCTGAGCTGCTGCTGTGAGGATGGGCTAGTTCTGGAAAGGAGTGAATCACTCAATTAGGGAGAATTGACCGTGTGCTGGATACTTGGGATACAAACAAAAGGTAAAAATCAAATAAAAAAAACCACTTTCCCATGCTTTCAAGGAGCTTCACAAAGGGAAGATAACAGATACATTGTAGCTATAGACAAGAAATCCAGCAGCAAGGTGGGAGGACCAGGAAGGACATCGTAGAAGAATCTGGAAATAGATAAGGGATGCTCACAGGCAGCACTGTGGAGGGGAATATGAAGGGGAAGGAACAGCCACTGCAAACGCAGGAGAGGGGAGATGAAGTATTGTGTCTGCGGAAGGAACAAAGAACTTATTAGTTCATATTATATTACTATGTATCATGGACAAGTTTTTATATGTTTTAGGATAATCCCTAAATTGCTAACTGCTTACAACGATAACCTCGTTTGATCCTCTCAACAACTCTGGAAAATGGGGGGGGGGGGGCTTTTATAATCATTCCCATTTCACAGATAAGGAAACTGAGGCTGAGAGAGTTTGAGTGACTAACCAAGGGTCACAGAGCTAGGAAATGTCTGAGGGAGAATTTGACCCTGGGTCTTTCTGATTCCAGACCCGGCATTGTATCCACTGCACTGAGCTGTAGAGTGTGTGGAGGAGAAGAATGCGTAAGGCTGAAGGAGCACGAATGCTGTCTAGCCTACTCAGCAATTTCCCTTGTGCCAGCCCTGGGAGTCTTTAGGTTGTTTTTTAGGGTGCTGGATTCGGTACAAGTGTCCCAGTCTACACCAAGTCTTCTCTGATTCTGCCAGCCAGCCAGGGGCCTAGCTCAGGAACACCACCTCCCCAAACCCGAACCAGGTCCTTCTCTGTAGCCTTCATAACCAGGAGTGGGGAGGAGAAGGACAGAGAGAGGCTTGCCTGGAAACTGGGGGGTGGGGGCGGAGAGAATTGGTCCTCAGTCACTGACACTTAGTTCCTGTCACATCAGGGTCAAGCCACTTGATTGAGCTGAGGCTTTTTCCCCACCTTATTACAGAGATTCTTGATCGTATGATTGATGTCCAAGTAAGTATTAAGTAATTATTTACAAGCAGCTAAAAGATGTCTTTTGTGCAGGGCCCCAAAGAACTCTGAAGACCCCAAAGGGCTGTAGATGCCTTGCTCCTCATTGAGCCTGCACAAGGTCCAGGACTGGGGAAGGCTCTTTCTCTACTTAGTGCTCACCGAATAGCTCAGGCTGGTCCTAACAGGCTGGAGGCTGCAATGCTGGGATCAGCTCCTCAGCACAGTTATAGGGCCCACGTAAGCCTGAGGTAAGCCAGCCTGAGCCAATCCCTGTCTGAGGAGGCAGTTGGAAAAAGAGCACCAAGCAGGAGGCACCTTCTCTAAGGTCAAATGTCAGGGGAAGACTGGGTTCTGGGGACCTGGCTCCTGTGTCCCCAGGTCTGCTTGGTAAACATGGCTAGTTGGCTGACCAGTTTCCAGAGAGAATTAGATGTGGAGACCATGGGAGTGAAAGGGATAATTGTCAGATCCCTACCAGTTAGCATTTGTCCAATCACATGAATCAGTGTGTGCAATGGTAGCCCTACCATGTGCTCAGAGAGTTGAATGACTGGGCCTGCTGAAACCGAAAGAGTCAGAGGAGTCAGGAGACCAGGGTCCATTAGCAGTTACCCCCACTCTATTCCATGTATGAACTGGATGGTATTGGTGGATCTCCAATAATGCTGTCAAATTAACATTCTGTGATCTTCTATGTGCTAAGGACAGTGGGCCTAGGAGGTGGGTGTGGATTCAAACTGTGCCATTTACAACTGGCGGAACTTTGGTCAGCTTTTTGTCTGGGTCTCAGTTCATTCATTCGTCAAATGAGAAAGTTGGACATTGTTGCCACATCCATCCCCTCATCTAGGATCCTCCTTTCAGCTGGAAAGGTGGGGTGGAAGGGTGGGTGGTCGTGAGGATTACTGCAGTGGTAGTTTTGGGAGGTTTCCTTGTCCCTCTTGGGAAGAAGAATGGAAACTGTAAAAGTGGTCACTAGTTTCTTTCTCTGGCATGAGGGTTTACAGCAAGATTTCGAATATGCTCAAGTCAAGGTTTGGGCTGGGTTCAGGTGTCAGTAATTTCTTTTAATTGAGTGCTTCTGTCAAGGCTAAGCACTGAATGGGCATGGGTAGCAGGCAGCAATTTGAGGAATTTCCTACAAAAAAGGAAAAGACAGTAGGAAGGAAGGGCGGGGTTTAAATCAGGGTGTCTAACTCAAATAGAATTGGGGACAACCAAATCTATTAAAAGATCCCTGAAAGTGCAAACTGACTTAGAAAACCACAAAGTGACATCATCACTATTTCACCAGAGTTGACTATTTCCCCAGATGACAATTAAGTTCCCTTCCAGGTGTCAATCACCGTCCCTGGAGTCTAAGAGGGAAATAGAAATCTATACCTAAGGTGGATTTGTTTTCTTTTTAAGATACCAGGTGCCAGCATGCATGACCTTAAGCAATCTACCAGTTCCAAGGATTTCACATCATTAAGTCTCACACTGAGCTTTCACAGTGAGATATAACCTTAATGATATTACTAAAGTTAATGTAAACTTCTGAAGTTACTACTGGCAAATTGGCTTCTTTGAGAGCTCCTCTGTAAATCAAGTGAGCTCTGGTCACTAAGTGGGGAATGCTGTGTGTGTGCCTGACTGATCCAAAGCAGAGCTTGGGAGATGCAGTAAAAGTTGGTAACAACCCCCTTGAGAAGAATGAAGGAAATAAGGGATTGTTATGTCATGTTGCTGGCCTTCTGATCTGCATGGATGAAAGAGTGAACCTGCTAGAAGCCAATGCCCAAAATCTCCTCTCTGACAACACTCTTATACTTTTCAGGAACCCAGGCAATGCAGTTGTAGATTACTGCTTTATAAGGGAAGAGACTTGGCCAAGGCAGGGTAATAACTCTCTTATCTCTGATAATCTATGGAGGTTCTAGCCCTGTCCCTCAAGGTCCGCGATCTTTTCCAAACAATACATTCTATGCTTAATTTACTAAGGTCACATTCAGACCCGACATTCTCAATTTCACAGTCACTTTTGGCTTGAACTTCCTGCAATCAATGTTCTATGGTTCCCACAAGGCTTTCTATTAAGGGTCACTAAGTATTCCATAAAGTGAAAATATATGTAGAGAGGATGCCCTGGGAGGGCAAGATCCCTTGTACATGAATTGCAAAGAGAGCCCAGCCCTAGTCAAATGCCTACCAGGATAGTAACTGATAACATAAGAGATGTGAAATGCTTGATTGATTGATTTACAGATAGCTAGGTGTCAATGAGTTTGTTCCCAAGACCTGAAGATGATCCCACTTACCTGCTTCTAAAAAAAAAACTCTACAGATACTTGCCCACTTTTTCTGATTAATCCTTACAGAGGAGGGAAAGAGGTCCTAGTCCTTAACTAAATGTGGTGTCAAACTAGCTGCCAACACGATTCCTGAGATTAGGTGAGAACTCAGGTCTCAGATCTACTTACAGGACCAATATAAGCCTGAGGGAACTGAGTCTGGGAAAGTAGTGGTTTGAGGAGGCAGCTTCAGCAGGACCAGCTCCAGCCACTTTCTCCAAGGCAGAAGGTAAGGAGAAGCCTGGGCATGGACTTCCTTGGGCTTCAATCTATCCCCTTTCAATCTCTTGTGTTTTAGCATACTGAGGATGATTGGATTGCAGTCCATCTCCTGGGTCTTGGGGTAGGAGATCAGCAGAAGGAAAGGGACAATTGCTGCTGTCCATTTTGGTTCTAACTTAGGCTGGATTCCATGGATGCAGCAGCAGTGGTAGTGTTTAGCTAAAGTCCTGAAAGAAGGTTTGCTGAACTGAAAGGGAAAGGGCAGTCAGGAGATCTGGGTCTACCAAGAACCATCTGGTCAGACCCTTCCCTTCCTGAGCCTCTGCCCCCTAAGAATGCCTTAATAGCCAACTTTCTTTCCAGAAAGGATATTTGGTCTTCTCTGACCTGGGACCAATAGACAGAGGACCTGAGTATGCATTCGATCTCTGCCACATTCCACTTGTACCACCTTGGTCTGTGTTACTAACATTCTACAACTTATCTAACTTTGGCATTAAGTGAATATTCCTACCTATTGAGGGCTAGGAAGGGTGTGAAAAAGTCTGGATACTGAGGACAAGGACTTGGCTTCTCAGACTGATGCTTACTTCCTAGAGGATCTTAGAAATGTCCTCTGCTTTCTCTGAGTCTCAGTTTCCTCCTCTGCAAGTGAAAGGTGGGGAATAGGTTGGGCTCAGATGGCCGCTAAGGCTCCTTCCAGATACCACTCTGTGTTCTTTAGAAAGAGAAAGGGTTCCATGATATACCTGAAGGGCAGAGGGTGCCATCCCTTGTCAGAGATGGTCTGCACTAACATGTCCACTGGTGGGCACCATGCTGTAGCTTTTAGGGTCTTGATTAAACTGCACGCTGTCCAGAGGAGGGGCAATCTTTACCTTGGAGAAGAATTGATGTGGATACGACTATCCACATATTTTTTGAGAGGTTTTGACCTGGAAAAGGATTCAATTCCTGCCTTTCCCCTGTGGCACATCAGGGAGCCCTGGGTGGTATCTGCAAAGAGGAAACTAAAGCCTGATGTCAGCAAAACTTTAAACACTTGTTGTCACCAAGAATGTTCTGTGTCTGAGAAAACTTAAGCCTTGTCTCTTCCCTCCAGAATCACCAGGAAAATGGCAGCAGTAAATCCTGAAAAGAATTTTCCAGTTCCTGAGGCACAAGAGAATAGAGGAGGAAGCCCAGATTCTCCTTCAGAATCTTCAGGTACTGTCCCCTGCCCTCACACTGTCTGGGTTCCTTGCATCCCAAAGACATACCCAACCTCACCTTCTCAGTTTGGTCTCCCCCTCATCCAAGGATGGAAGGCCAGGGAAGAGAGGTGGTGCAGTTCCATGCACTGCTGAGCAGTGATCCAGTTCCCCATTGGCATGAATACCTTCATTCATGTGTAAATTGGGTAGAATCTTGCTGGACAGCAGTAAGCCAGACTCCAAGCCAGGAAGACCTGGCCTCAAGGCCTGCCTCTGAAACCTACTGGCTGGGGAACCTTGGGCAAGTCCTTTTACCTTTCAGACCTTGAGTGCTTTGAGAGCTTTATTTGCAGGAATGGGGCCAAGCTTTGAGGAAAGGGCAGAGAGAAGTGCCAGTGTCAATGAAGTCCCAATTTCGTTTACTCCCATTAAACAACTGGCTTTCATGACATCACTGAGTTGTTTTGGGGGTGACTGGAGAGGGGTGAAATGGTATCTTTGAGATCCAACTCCAGTATCATTTTCTTCATGTGAGACCACAAAGCAGGAAGGCACCAGCGCCAAAGGGCCATAGAAAATGGAGAGTAGGGCTCAAGCTTGGACTTAGCATGCTTGGCCTGCTTCCTGGAGCCCCCATCCATCCACAGGTCATAGAGATTTGCATCTAGGCCTGAGATAAACACAATCACCCCTACTGAAGCCTGTCCAGAGGTCTAACCATTTCTCTATGTCTCTTGTAGCAACTGGAAGAAACCAGAGGCCTCACCCTTCTGCTCCCCAAGGGGACCCATGGAGCCCAGAGTCCATTCAAGCCCTGCTGGATGTGTGGGCCTCCCCTAAAATCCAGGCAATGAGAGAAGCTGGGAAGAGACTCAGAGTGATCTATAGGGCTATAGCCAGTACGTTATACAAGGATGGTGTGCAGAGAAGCTGGGTGCAGTGTCGAGAAATGATGTTGGATTTGGAAGATTTGTACTTCACTATCCAGGAGGCCAACCAGAAAAGGCAGGGGGAATCCCTCCCCTGCCCATTTTATGAGGGCTTGATAAGAGTCCTGCCCTTCACACATACCTGGGAAGAAGGCCCTGGGCATGAAGTCCCTGATGCTGAGCCTACAGGCTATGATCCCTCAGGTAAGTACAGGGGAAAATGGATTTAGCAGGGCCACACTGCCCAGGCAGTATGGATCCACCAGGGGATCCAAGATCAGGGGTCCCTGCCCTTCTTGGAGGGCAAGAGAAGGGCTCATCTACATGAAGTCCTTCTCATGGTTCTCCCCCATGGCACATAATACAGGTGACCCTGGGGTCCATCTGAAGCCAGCCCTGGGAGCCAGCACAAGTACAGCAGGTTATGGGGAGAAACTTGAACTAATAGACTATTGAATACTTTGACCCTTTATCACTTTCACAGGGGCATACATTTGGAATCCCATGCCAGCTTGGATATTTTCCTGGCTACCTCAGATGATCTCAACTGACCAATGCCTGAACAGAGAGACAGACAACAAGCGCCCCCAGGAGATACCACAAGCAATCCAATGGACACCCATCACTTTTAATTACAAACCAAACCACATGATCAATGGACACAGTCCCCAAGGTCCACCACAGGAGACTCCATGGACCTCAAGCCCTTTCACCTCTCCCTCAAATCACATCACCCTGGAGCAAGCATTCCAAACCCCAGCACAGTTCATCCCACTTCAGCCAAGACAATTTCCCTGTATCCAACATCAAGGGTCCATTGAGAGCAGCCCCCAGTTTCAACCCCAGGACTACCTTTCTTCTATTCCTACTTCTGACACCATGGAACATAAAGAGGCAGATCAGTGTATCTCCCAAGATAGATCCCAGAGAATCCCTTTGATCACCAAGGACCAGGAAGAGTCAGTTACAAACAGTTCCCAAGGACCAACACCATTGGTTGCACAGACTGTTCCAACTCTTAATTCAAGGCAGAATGAGGAGACAACTGACATCATTACCCAAGGTCATACTACACAGGACATCTCCTCCCCCTCACACTCCTCTCCCCAGACTCAAGTGAACTGTGAATACCACCTCACAAATCCAGGCTTCATGTGTCCATCCTCACTTCCCTACCCACATGCACCCCCACAATTCTTCCCTCCACCTCTGCATTCATTTCCCCATTTCTATATCCACACCTGAGAGGAACCTAAAAATAATGACATCAGTTTTCTCAAACATAATGCTGTCTTGTTACCTCCTTGGAGAGGACTTGCCTGTTGGAGTCCTTGGCTGGGTCCTAGGCTCCTTTCTTTTCCTCATTTCACCTTTCTTCCTCTTGGCTAGATATGTCTAAATAACCTAAAGTATTCTACAAACTGAGCTGTTTTTATCCGCAGATCTGGGAAAATGATGAGACCATCGCACATGTAGGGGATGAACCAAGATTAAGTAAAAGTTCCATCTGATGGGAATTGAGGGGGAAGCTGAGTTCCACCATTGGTAGATCCTCCTCCTGGAGGGTGGGCCAGGATTCTGGCCGCTGGATCCCATGACATTTAACCTATGTCCTCTTCCCATCCAAAGTCCTCTATGCAATGTTTCCTCTGCTTATTGTCTGTGAGCTCTTAGGAAACCCTATAGAAGGCTCCACTAAGCTGAAAAATAAAATTGTCAGGTCCTAACAGTCTTTCCTTAGCAATCCTCCTGCTCAGATGGGTACCTATCTCTTGGCTCTTAAGATCAAAACTCTGCCTCAAATCCTTTAGGGACCCGATAAAGGCCATCACCCTCCTTATCTGTCTGCCTCTAGTCTTCCACCCCTTCACAAGCAGCCTTCTTCCATTAAGATTTTCCCCCTCAAATCTTCATGGTGTAAATAACCTTAAAGATTGCAATGAAACCGTCTCATTTGACAGAAAGGGGCTGCCTCAGAGTGCACAAAAGATGCCACCAACTGAAGAGAGCAGAGCTGTGTTTAGCTCAGCTGATTATACAGGCCCTATCTGCAATCCTCACTCATTAGCCTCCCTTCCTCAGGGCTCATTGGTGCAAGCTCTGAGGGTACAGTTTACAATCTAACCCAGCAACAGAGAACAAAGACAGATTTCACACCTTAGCTCTAAGAGAGAGATCCTCCTGATCATAGAGGGAGAGATCCTCAGAGATCATCTCTCACAATAGTACATCTTTAGATTGAATCATGTCAGAACGTTTGATTTTTAAAATGGCTGTTATCTCCTTCTTTTACAGAAACATGCGTCTAATTGCAGCCAGTAAAGACAACACCATTTAATAGTATTTCTCTACCTTTACAACTCTGTGTATGTAATTTTCAATGTGAATTTTTTCAATTAAGCAGAAACAAATGTAATTGTATACACCAAAGCTGATATTGATTTGAGAGCATAGTAGCAATATTTTTTTACATTTTAGGACAAAAATCATTTTTGGTTACGCATAAGTGGCTCAATTTAGAGAGAAGTAAAAATATTGATAACCATACAGCACAGTCTTCACTACCACGTTGTAGTTCATATAAATTGACAAGGAAAAAAAACAAGGAAAAAGCCTTTTACCAGATTACTGAAAGGCGAAATTGTTATATTTTTGACTGAGCAGAAATCCAATTTTGTTAATTTCTTTCATAATGGATTGTGGCTCCTAAAACTGTGGTTTTTGTCAAATGGTTTTAAAATTTCAATGACTGACTGAGCATGCCACTTCAAGAAAAAAATTGGAACATATTTATGTTCAAAGATAAAATTGAAAGTTTTACTAAACCATAAACATGTAGAAGAATTGGATAGAAAATGGTTCTTTAGAAATATCTACAACTATATGTGAATTTGTCATTGAAAATAGCCTTCCCTTGGATTTCATTGTAAAAGTTATAATTGATCATCTGAAGTGACTGGAGACACAGTTTCGAAAAGTCTTCCCTTCAAATTTCGATTCCAAAAAACTAAGTTGAATTCATTAACCATACTCAATTGAAATAAAAAACATGAATCATCTGCCATTAAAAGTTCAAGAAGAATTGGCCGAGTTATTCAAAAACAGAAATTTAATATCTCAATTTCCTAAAAAATCATCTAATGAATTTTGGTTTGGGATTAGGACAGAATTTCCAACAATTTCTGAAATATCCCTCAACCTACTCCTGCCATTTTGTACTCCACATTCATGCAAAGCAGTGTTCTCAGCACTGGCAATTATGAAATCAAGATACCCATCAATTCTGAAAAATATTGAAGCTGCTTTCCATCCTGCAATATCAAATACTCTGCCAAGATTTAATTTTTATGTACAAATAAACAAGTACACCCATCTCGTTAGTATGCAGATTTGCTTTCATCTTTAATAAATGGTAAAATTATATGCATATGGAGGAATTGTATTCAAATAAATTTCTTAACGATGTATTATCTACAGTGTTTGATTTGTATACCTATTTCATAAACCTATATACTCAGAGTCACATAAAAATTTTACAGGTAAAAAGGAGTCACAAATGGAAAAAGGTTAAGAAACACTCTGTTGCAGTACTTCAGCTACTTACACCACACAAAAAACAGCAACATTGTCATATTGGCAATGTCATGAAACAAATCTCAGTGCTGGTCAGATGATATCTACTTAGCTGGAGGCATTTCCAAACTACCTTATATAGGGAATCTTTCATCCTAGTGTGAGTGGATGGAATAGAGGTGAACACATTTATTGGCAGGTATTTCTTTAACGTCAGCTGATTTGGAATTTGAGCTGATTTCTAAACTTTCTCCTTCCACTTAGATGTGAAGCTATTTTTTCCACTTTGGGTTCTTGCAGCATTGAGGTTTAAGTATTACAGAACTTACATCATCTCAGGAGCAGAGTTAAAACAAGCTAATAACCATGTACATGATAACTAAATGTTAAAACATTCTATCAGATGAAGCAGTCAAAAATATTTTTGAGACTATTATAATCCCAAGAAAATACCCTTACAATAGTGTCCTTTAGGTAACTCTTCAACAGCTGAGTGTATAACTGAACAGAATCTGGGTGACAGATTATTTTTCTAACTGTGTTGGTAGTACCAGGTTTCATAACATAAGCATACACTTAGTTTAACAGGAACTTTCTAGAAAATTCATCTAAAGCTTGACCAGTGAAGTTTCATGACAAAAATTATTAGGTTAGCTCAAAGTATGCTAGACGAAGTAGTAGAAGCCATTGCTTTTAAAATTTCTGACCTTAAAGTTCCAGGAGGAGGACTGTTTTTTGTCCCAGGCAAAAGCCTAAGGAGTTGGTTCAGGTGTTGACAGGGAGGGGGACCTTCTCCTCAGGTGAAATCATGACTTGTATGAACAGAGTTCATACAAAGATTTCCAATTTGTATAGAACATTGATTGAACATCACAGTAACCGACATGTTCATATTGCTGGATCTATAATGCTAAGCTCTCTGCAAACCAGAACTTCTCCAAAACCATCGTGGAGGGGGGGTGAGCACAAGTCCCAGGTGCTTATGTATCCTCTGCAGTAGGAGAGTGGGGTAGCATCTTTCTCTACTCAGTGGTCACTAAGGAGCCAAGGCTTGTTCCAACAAGTTGCTGAGTGCATTGCTGGGATCAGCTGTCTCCCATAGTTACAAGCCCATATAAGCCTGAGGAAAGTCAACTTGGAAACATTCCTGTTGGAGGAGGTAGTTTGGTGAGGAGCACCGATCACCATGCTGGAGCTGCCTTCTCGAAGGTAAACTGTCAGGGGAAGCCTGGGTTCTGGGGGCCTGGCTCCTGTGTCCCCAGGCTTGCTTTGGTGAGGTTGGCAGACCAGGTTCTGGAGGGAATTAGAGGTGGGCAGCAAGGGAGTAAAGGGAGAATTATCAGATTTCTGTCAGGGTCCCACCTAGACTTGAATCAGTGTCTGCAGTAGGAGTCCTCATGAAATCTCACAGAGGAGGGAAAGGAGTACAGGACTGGAGAGGGTTCTGTGTGTTCGTGCCTGCTAGTCCTTAGCTAGCTAAGATGCTAAGCAGTGCTTGGCTAGGATTGCTGGGATGAGGTAAGAACTGATTTCTGAAATCTACTTTCAGAAGCTATATAAGGGGGAGGGAATTCAGTCTGAGACGGTGCTGGTTGGAGGAGGCAGTTTCAGCAGGACCATCTCCAGTCACTTTATCTAAGTCAGAAGGTCAGGGGAAGCCTTGGCCTTCAATCGAACCACCCACCATGTTTGCTGCTGCTGACTGGCTTAAAGTCCCGTCCTCTGAGGGACTTGGGACAGCAGATTGGGAGAAGGGAAGGGAGAATTGCTCATGTCCCTTGAGGTTCTCACCTAGGCTGGGGAGTCCATGGATGTAATAGCAGCAGGGGTGTTTTTTTAAAGGTCTGAATGCCTGAGTCTGTTCACATGAAGGGAGAAGGGGAGTCAGGAGGCCTAGGTCTACCAAGAAGTACCTGGTATGATATTTCCCCTCCTGAGCCTCTGGTTCTCCATCTCCAATGGGTTAATAGCCAATGTGCTTTCCAGACATTCTATTTGTTCTTTCTTTGAGCTGTGGCCAATAGGCAGGGAACCTGGATGTGCTTCTTCTCTCTGCCACATTCCACTTGTACCTCCTTGGGGATATCTCTGACTCTCTGCCACTGGCATCAAGTGAATGTTCCTACCTATTGAGAAGATGGTGGAAATGTCTTTGAATTTGCAGGCCCAGCACCTGGATTCCCAGACTGATGCTTATCTCCTAGAAGTTTAGCCTTGAGGGCCTTGATCAGTTAGAGAGTGTCCAGAGGAAGACATACAGCAGGGACAGCACCTCATGCTATTGTCATGGGAGCTTAAGGAGCAGAGGATCTTTACCTTGGAGCATACATACTTGGTGCAGACACAGTTAAGTTATCCTCACATATTTCAGAGGTTGTGATCTGGAAAAGGAATTCAATTCCTGCTCCTCCCCTCATGGCAGATCAGGGAGCCCTGGGTGGTGACTGCAAAGAGCATTGTTCTGTATCTGAGAAGACTTAAGCCTTGTGTCTTCCCTCCAGGATCAGCAGAAAAATTGGCCGAAAGACATCACCAAATGAATTGTTCAGTGCCTGAGGAGCAAGACAGTAGAGCAGCAACCCCAGATTCTCCTGCAGGATCTTCAGGTACTGTCTCCTGCCCTCCTAGTGTCTGGGTTGCTTGCATGCCAAATACATCCTTTTCCCCCACCTTACTTCCCTCCCTCCTAATCCAATGATGGAAGGCCAGGGAGGAGAGGAGGCACAATCCCTGGAACTGGTTAGCAGTGACACAATCCTTACATTGGCATAAACATCCTCATTCACTTATGAAGTACATAGAACCTTGTTGCCAGTCTCCAAGCCTGTAAGACCTGGCTTCAAGGTCTGCCTCTCAAACCAACTGGCTGTGGAGCCTTGTGAATATCCCTTGACCTTTCAGATCTTGAGGCCTCTGAGCCCTTTCTTGTAGAAATAGGGCCAAACTGTGATGCAAATGGGAAGTGCCAGTGTCAATGAGTTTCCAGTTTCATTTCCTCTCCTTAAAATGCTGGCATTTTAAGGTGACCTCACAGAGTGGTGTATAGGGAAACTAGAGAGGACTCTAATGGTGCCTTTGAAATGTAAATTCAGAGGCTGGGTCTATAGGAGGTCCCACACCCTAGTCCCCAGGCAGAACCCTACGGTCCCCCCGCCCTACCCAGCTCTCCTCTCCCTCCAGAGAGTATCCAGAAACTGAAGGCAAAGGCCAAGAGATGCAAAGGTCGGGGCTTCTGCTCAGAGGAACAGTCCTTGGCCAGAATGTGGGGAGATTATGACAGAGTAGAGCAGGATAGAGATGAACCTGGGCCACAGCGCTCTGTTGAGGGTTGGATTCTCTTTGTAACTGGAATCCACGAAGAGGCCACTGAACAAGACATCCAGGACAAGGTTGCAGGGTATGGGCAAATCAAGACTATCCGCATCAACATGGACAGGTGCACAGGATGACTCAAAGGGTATGCACTAGTTGAATATGAAACAAACAAGGATGCTGAAGCTGCCCTGGAGGGACTCAATGGCCAGGATATGATGGGGCAACCAATAGGTGTGGACTGGTGTTTTTTTCGAGGGCCCCCAAAGGCAAAAGGAGAAGTGGTCAAAGACGGAGCAACAGTCCAGACCTGAGACAGCGCTAAGTGAACTGCTCAAATTTGCTTTCATCTTTTATAACTGTTAAAATTATATGTATACTGAAGAATTGTTTTAAAATAAATTTCTTTATTATTTATTATCTGTAAATGTTTGAGTTGCATATAGCTATACACACATATGTGTTTGTGTGTGTGTGTATGTATATATACGTATATATATGTGTATATATATATATATATATATATATATATACATATATATATATATTCCCAGGATCACAGAAAATTTCTCAGGTGAAAAGGGGTCACAAGTAGGGAAAAGTTTAGGAAGCACTCTCTTAGAGTAGTTCACCATATTTTCACCATCCAAGGAAACATAGAAACATTATAACATTTACAATGTCATGAAGCAAATGTCAGTGCTAATCAGATGATATTAACTTGGCTAGACGTATTTCCACATTACCTTCTTTAAGAAATCATTCGTACTATATCACTCATAGATTTAATACTGGTGGAACTCACTTCCTTAAAGCAAGCTGATTAGCCATGTGACCCAAATTATCCACTTTCCCTTTCTAGGTATGTGTGAAGCTACATTTTCCAACTCTGGTTCTCTTACCATTCAGAGTTAAGTTGCACAGAACTTATATCATCTCAGCAGCAGAGCTCAAACAAACTGATAAGCATGTACTCATAGCAAATGTTAAAACATATGAGATGAACAATAAAGACTGTTTTGGGGACCATATAATCCCCATGAAATACTCTTCAAAATTTCATATTTTAGACAACTCTATCAAAGTTGAATCTGTAAGTGAACAGAGTCTGGATGAAAAATTATGTTTCTATGTTGGTAGTATCAGGTTTCGTAACAGAAGCATGCACTTTGTTTCAGACAAACAATTTTAATTAAGGGGTGAGAGAGGAATATATTGGGAGGAGAAAGTGAGAAATGGAATGGGGCAAATTATCTCCCATAAAAGAGGCAAGAAAATGCCTTTTCTATGGAGGGAAAAAGGGGAGAGGTGAGAGGGAAAAAGTGAAGCTTACTGTCATCACATTTGGCCCAAGGAAGGAATAAAATGGACACTGAATTTGGTATGAAAATGTTTCTTACAATACAGGAAAGTAGGGGAGCAGGGGATAAGCTAGGTGGAGAGGGTGATGGAAGGGAGGGCAAATGGAAGGAGGGAGCAATTAGAAGGATATAGTCTTGGGGAGGGACAAGGTCAAAAGAGAGAATAGAAGAAATGAGGGGTAGGATAGGATGGAGGGAAATATATTTAGTGTTACACAACATGACTTATTGAAGTTATTTCCAAAACTACACATATATAGCCCATATTGAATTGCTTGCCATCTCAGTGGGGATGGGTGGGGAGGGAGGAAGGAAGAGAAGTTGGAACTGAAAAGTTTTAGGAACAAATACTGAGTATCGTTCTTGCATACAACTGGGAAATAAGATATCCGGATAATAGAGTATAAAATTTATCTTGCCCTACAGGAGAAGAGAGAAGATGGGGATAAGGGAAGAGAGGGTTGTTAGAAGGGAGGGCAGATTGAGGAAGGAAAAATCAAAATGCTCAGTGTTTTGGGTGTGGGGAGGGAGAGATGGGGAGATTTGGAACTCAAAATTTTGTGGAAATGAATATTGAAAACTTCAATAAATACAAAAAGAGCCTAAATTTAAAAAAGATAAAGATAAAATTATTAATTAATTATTAAAATTTAAAAAAGATAGAAAATGCTTTCATAGTCTGAACAATTTAATTTCAGGATTGTAATGATTAGGTTAGCTCAAAGTGTGCTACACTAAGTATTATAAGCCATTGCCTTTAAGATTTCTCACTTTTAGTTTCTAGATGGAGCACTGATCTTTGTCCCAAGCAGAAGCCTAAGGAGTTGGTTCAGATGCTGGCAGGGAGTGGCCCCTTCTCCTCACCTGAAATCTTTGAGTTTTCCATTCATACTAAGATTCCCACTTTGTATAAAACAGTCACTGAACATCACGTTGGCCCAAATGTCCATATTGCTGAGTCTATGATGTGGGTTGGGTGCCATGCTAAACTCTCTGCAAACCAGATCTTCTCAAAAACTATCCTGGAAAGTTGGGTGAGCACAAGTCCCAAATGAGACTGGGGAAGGGTCTTTCTCTCCTCAGTGGTTACAAAGGATGGGTCCAATAGGCTCCTGATTGGATTGCTGGGATCAGCTGTCCAGCGTGATTCCAGGGCCTTTATAAGCCTGAGGAAAGTCAGTCTGGCAGCATTCCTGTTGGAGGAGGCGGTTTTATGAGGAATAGCAACCACCAAGCTGGAGGCACTTTTTCCAAGGTACAATGTGAAGGGAAGCCTGGGTTCTCAGGGCCTGACTCCTGTGTCCCCAGGCTGGCTGTGGTGAGGGTGGTTGGTTGGCTGACCAGGTTCTGGAGGGACTTGGAGGTGGGGAGCAAGGGAGTCAAAGGTAGTTATCAGATTCCTGTCAGAGTCTGACCTAGACTTGAATCAGTGTGTGTAATGGGAGCCCTACTATGTGCTCACTGAATTCAATGACTGGGCCTGGTGAAACTGAAACAGACAGAAGGGCCAGGATATCTAGTTCCTTTAACAGCCACTCTCTAGATGGTCAGTAAAATGGCTTGGATTGGAGGATCTCCAGTGGTAGTCTTAAAGTAACATTCTATGATCTTCTATGGGCCAGGGCCCCTGGACACAGGAGTTGGGTGTAGATTCAAACTCTGCCATTTATTACTGGTGTGACCTTTGTACCGCTTCTTATTTGGGTCTCTGCTTCTTTATCTGTCAAATGGGAGAGTTGGATGTTATTGCCCCATCCATCCCCTAATACAGGATCTTCCTTTGGACTGATAGGATCTGATAGTAGGGAGGATAATGAGGAGGTTTTGTAGGTTTCCTTTTAGGGAAATGGATGGAAATTTTTAAAATGACCACTAGTTTCTTTTTCTGGCATGAGTCTTTACAGCAAGATTGAGAACATGTCAAAGTAGAAGCTTGGAATGGGTCCAGGTGCCAGCAATTTGTGATTATCAGTAGTAGCTGTTGCTGTTTCTCTCCCAGGCTAAAGTCTTTCTTTTTTTTGTCTCCTTAAAGAGGCCATGCCCTGACTACTTCTTAAGCAGGCCTATTCAATGAAAGGGAGTTACCTCACCCTAAGTGAGTACCTGCCTAGACTTTGGCCTAAAGGGGCCAGGTCTCCCAGGGCATCCTGAGTCCTCTCCAGTCATCCTGAGGAATATCAGGTCACTGGACTCAGATGGCTCTGGAGGAGAAGTGAGGCTGGTGGCCTTGCACAGCCCTCCCTCACTCAAACCAAAGGCAAGTGCCAAGTCATGTCATCATTCCTCTGATGGCATGGTGTTCTTCAACAATGAAGGACAGACACAAATTGGTTTTAATACTTCCCTTCCTGTTCAAGTGTGAGGTTGTATGTGAGTGTTTGTATGGGTGTCTGTATAAGTAATTTGTAGGGATTTACACCCACAGGAATAGGAAGGACAGTAGGTATTTGCTTTTTCTCAATGAAGGGCAAACAGAATCAGGGATGTCAAACTCAAATTGAAATTAGGGGGCAGAAAAATCTACAGAAGATCCTGGTAGGTGCCCATTAACTTGGAAAATGACATAGGATCATCCTCTATATTTTGTCCTGCATTTTATAGATTTAATGACTTTTAATAGAGTCTAAGGAAGAAATAGAAAACTTCGTAATTTTTAGGACCTCAGGCAGTGGAGTTGTTCTGCTTTGTAAGAGGAGAGCATAGACCAAGACAGGCTGATACCATTCCTATCTGATATTCCAGGGGGCTCTAGCCCTGAAACTCAAAGTTCTATGGCCCTCCCCTTATGGGATCTTCTATGTTCCACTTGCTAAGGTCCCTTTCAAATCAGACACTTCTGTTGAAAGAGCTCTATTAGCCTGAACATCCTGCACTCAGTGTCCTATGGTTTCCAACAGCTTGCATTTTAAGGGACTCTCAATATTCCATAGAGTGAATATGTGTGTAGTGAGGAAACCATTGGAAGGGAGGCATCCCTTGCACTGGGATCTATAAGGAGACCCTGGTAAGATGCCGAGCAGGACAGAAATGGATCAAGGATAGATGGAAAACGATTGATTTCTAGACAACAAGGCGCTCATCATTATTTCCCAAAGTCTGAAGTTGAACCCTTTTATTTGGTTTTTGAAAGAACTCTATAGATCCTTAAAGCTTTTTTTTTCTGATGAAACCTCACAGAGGAGCTCCAGGACTGGAGAGGGTTCTTTGTGTTCATGACTGCTAGTCCTTAACTAGCTAAGATGTCAAGCAGTCAGCAGAAAGGATTGCTGGGATCAGGTAAGAACTGATTTCTGAAATCTACTTTCAGAGCCTATATAAAGGTGAGGGAATTCGGTCTGAGAAACTGCTGGTTGGAGGAGGCAGTTTCAGCAGGACCAGCTCTAGTCACATGCTTCAAGGCAGAAGGTCAGAGGAAGGCTGAGTATGAACTTCCTTGACCTTCACTGGACCCTGCTTTAGTCTCCTGAGTCTTAGAGTGCTGAGGATGGTTGGATTGCAGTCCAGATCCTGGAGGAAATTGGGGGCAGGAGATCAGGAGAAGGAAAAGAATAATTGCTCCTCTCCACCGAGATTCTGAGCTAGGCTGGAGTCCATGGATGCAATAGCAGCAGTGCTGTTTTCTAGAGGTCTGAATGAAGGTATGCTGAACTGTGAGGAGGAGTTGGGAGACCTGGGTCTACCAAGAACTTCCTAGTCAAACACTTCCCTTTGTGTCCCCATTTATAGAATGGGTTAATACCCAATAGCCTTTCCAGAAATGATATTCATCTTTCTCTGACTTGTGGCTAACAGACAGAGGACCTGGGTGTGCATCCCATCTCTGTTACATTGGACTTGTATCACCTTGATGACGTCAGTGACATTCTAAGACTATCTGACTTTGGCACCACAAGTGAATATTCATACCTACTGAGTGCTAAGGAGGCTGTGGAAATGTGTTTGGATTTGGAGGCCAAGGACTTGGATTCTTAGGCTGATACTCCTTAGAGGATCTTAGGGATGTCCTTTGCCCTCCCTGAGCCCCAATTTCCTCCTCTATTAATGAAGGGTGGGGATTAGGCTTGGCTAAGATGACCTATAATGTTCCTTCTAGATATGATTCTGTCTTCCTTAAGAAAGAGAAAATGGTACCCAGGTTGATACCCAAGGACAGAGCATGCCCTCCCTAGTCAAAGCTCATCTGCAGTAATATGTCAGGGGTGGGCACCACGATTTAGCCCTGAGGGCCTTGATGAATTGGAGAGTGTCTAAAGGAGGGAGTCCAGCAGGGCCAGCACCTGAGGCTCCTCTCATGGGAGTTGAAGGAGCAGGAGGTCTTTACCTTGGAGCAGACTTGGTGTAGTCACAGCTGTCCTCCTTTTGGAGCAGGTGGATTTTGATGTCTGCTCATCCCCTTATGGCATATCTGAGAATCTGGGGTGGTGGCCACAAAGAAGAAGGTCGGTATTGGGAGAAACTTCTTCACCTTGAAACGTGTCCAAGACAGGAAGGCAAGGAGGCAGGAAGGGGTTCCTCTTAAAGGAAGGCTGTTGTCACAACCTGGGAGATGATATTTTGTGTCAGGTAGAGTTGGGCATAAAGTTTCTGGAGCAGGTTGGATGAACCCTGTGGTCCTTTCTAACTCTGACATTCTAGAAACATTGTGTATGGTCTTGGTCCAAGGTCTCAGAATAAGTCTGGCAAAGCACATGCTTAAGACACTTCTCCCTCCTGCACAGAAGGGCATGGGGAAATGGGTAGCTGGGAATGCAGGAGAAGGGAAAACCTGAAGCCCTCCAAGCAATTGGAGTCCGTATTGTCACCTTTAGTTGCTGTATGATCTGGGCCATATCACATGACTAAACTGAGGGTGCTTCCTCAACTAGAAAATGTTGAACCTCCCTCCCCCACAGTGTGGATGTGAGCCAAGTGGCAAAGGCCCAGAGAAATGTCTTTATTGCTTCCCATGGAGCAGCCTCCATATTACCGCCATGGAGAAACCTCCGTATTACCCCCTCTCTGAATAGATCCCTCTGTCCAGAGTCAACTGGAGAATATTGAGTGCCTGGGAAGACTTAGGCCTTATCTCTTCTCTCCAGGATCACCAGACATGTGGCTGTTGTACTTCACAAAATGAATTATCCAATTCCCCAGGAGTGCAAAAGTAGAGCACTCACCCCAGAATTATGTGAAAATTCTTTAGGTACCATTCCTGGTCATTGGACACCCTGGCTTCCTTAAATCCCAAATGCAAATTTTCTCCCAACCTAAGCCTTTACGTTGAGATGTCCCACCTCATCCAAAGTTCTGGAAACCCAGGGAGTAGAGTAGGTACAGTGCCTGCCACTGGTGAGCAGTGACTCACCCCAAGAATTGGCTTTAACAAAATAAAGACAGCACTCAGCTGTCAAGAGCCCACTTCAATTCCCAGCCCTGATCCTTGGGAGTCCCGTCACTGAGGGATGAACTTCCACTCTCAGAGCATCTTCATTCACTGGTAAACTGGGTAGAACCTTATTGAAGAGCAGCAAGCCAGCCTCCAAGTCAGAAAGACATGTCTTCAAGGCCTGTCTCTGAAACCTATGGGCCGTACAACCTTGACCTCTCACAGCTTAAGGCTCCTGAGACCTTTATTTGTAGGAATGAGACCCAGCTGCAAGACAAAGTCAGAGGGAATGGCCAGTGTCAAGGAGATCCCAGTGTTAGGTCTACTCATTAAAAAGCTGGCTTTGGTGACTTCACAGAGTTATGTGTGTGGGGAACTGGGGAGGGGTGTAATGGTGCCTTGGAAATCTAACCCCAATATTACTCTCTTCATGTCAGACTTCAACAGAGAAAGACACCAGCTCCACAGGGCTATAGGAAATGGAGAGCAGGGCTCAGTCTTAGATTTGTCATCTTGGGAGGATTTCCTGGAGTCCCCACCCATCCACAGGTTCACAGAGGATGGTATATGGGCCCTGGGATGGACAAAATAACTCTTCCTATAGGCTGACCATTTCTTCATGTCTCCTCCAGCCATTGGAAGAATCCAGAGGCCTAACCCTTCAGCTTCCCAAGAGGTTGCATAGAGAACAGAGTCCATTCAAGTCCTGTTGGATGTTTGGGATTTCCTTGATATCTAGGCACTGAGGGAAATGAGGGAGAGATTCCATTTGATCTACAAGGGTATGGACAACTGTTTATACAAAGAAGGTATTCAGAAAAGGTGGCTACACCGTCAGGACATGTTACTGTCTTTGGAAGACTTGTACTGCTCTATGCAGGACACCAACCAAGAAAGGCAGGGTGAAATCATCCCCTTCCCATTTTATGTGGACTAGGAAAAAGTCCTGACCTTCTCACATATCTGGCATGAACCCTCAGGTAAGTATTGGGAAAACGGGTTTAGCAGGGCCCTGGTGCCCAGGTAGAATACTTCAGGGGACTGAAGGTTCATAGCACTTGCCCTCATTGGAGGATATCAGAAGAGGACATCTGGGTAAAATCCTTTCCATAAGGTTCCCCCTTGGGTAATAAGGTACGTGGTCCTGTACTCCATCTAAGCTCCCATATGGGCTGAGTACAGGGGAATGTGGGAAGAGAGTTTCTCAGAACAGACCTTCAACCACTTCTACCTCTTTATTCTCTTGTCACTTTCACAGGGATGTACAGTTGGATTCCCACACCTGGGTGGACTACTCCTTGGCTGGGTCAAGGGCTAGCCCAGGTAATCATTTGGAATGCACCTTCCATTGGTCATGGGGAGAATAGAGAAACAGCCAAGAACAGCCCCCAGAAGCCACCTTAGGGCATCCCATGGAACCCAACCTCTTTATTTATATACATATCCCAAACAATATGAGAGACAGAAACACTCCCCAAGTTACATCCCAAGTTATGCCATGACAACCCTTGTCTCTTCCCTATATCCAAGAGACGTAGGCAAATATCTCCCAAGTTTTAGCTCAAAACAGTCCCATTTTCTCCATCTCCAACCATGAAACCTAGGAGATCATCCCTCAGGCTCTAGCCCAGTAGATCCCATGGCCCTCAAAATTTTGAATGTCCTTAACAATGTGACAGAGTAGACACCTTCCAAATTCTACCTCAGTTGATCCCTTGGAAGCTAGTATCTACTCTGTATTTCCCATATCAAGAGACATAGGACAACATTCCCCAGGGTTGGTAGCAGGAGATCTCATGGACCCCACGGCTTCTTCTCTATTCGAAATCACTTCACTCAGGAGAACACTTCCTATTACCCGCCATATGTCATTCTAGACCAGTCAATATCACTTCCTCATATCCAACATCAAGAGACTGCTGAAAACAGCCCTCATGCTCAAACCCCAAGTAGCCTTTATACTACTTTCTACTCTTGATGCTTTTAACTGCATGGAAGATGAAGAGAAATGTAAGTTCCCCCTCAAAGGTCAAGCCCCAAGGATCACATTCACTGTTACCCCTTTCATTAATATGGTTCAGGAAGAGCAAATTGGAAACGCGTCCCAGAACCCAAGTGTTGACCCCACAGACAGCACCAACTCTTGATTCAATCCTGAAGGAGACAGCTGATGATACCAACCAAGATCATCCTCCCCTGGAGAATGTGATTAGAATCTTGAACTAAAGATACTAGGACTCTAAGAAAAAAAAATAGACGAGGCATTCAGGATGCTTATTTTGGACAGCACTTGCTTATTGGAGACTTTGGCTGGATCCCAAGGCTTATGATTTCATGTCCTCATTTTGCCTCTCTCCCTCTTGGCTGTTATGTTCAAATAAACCAGGATGCTCTACAAAGTGTGAGTTGTCATCAATCTGGAGAAAAGGGAAAAATGATGGGGGAATCATGTGGAAAAGAATAGACTAAGATCTGTATCCAGTAGGAGGGTGACTGGTAGGAATTGGGGAGATCTCAGCATCAAAGGAAGGCCCTTCCTCTCCCCTAGGTTGTGGCAGGATCTCTGACCAATGGAGCGCATGAGATCTAAACTATAATCCTCTTCTAATCCAAAACCCTCAATGGTCTCTTTGATCCACTTAGTATCCATGAACTCTTAGGAAACCATGTCTGTCCTTGCCCCTAAGGTTAGAAATAAAATTGTCAGGTCCTATTGCCTTTTCTTAGCAATTCTGCCCCTCACGTGGTCACATAACTCTCTGCTCTCCTTCCCCTTAACCTCCTTCTTCCCTTCCATCTGCTCCTCCTCCTGGAGGTTGCCAGGATCTCTGGATAGTGGTGCACATGAGATCTAAACTAAGCTGTCCATGGTATCTTTGCTCTGCTCAGTATCCATGAGCTCTTAGGAAACCATGTTGGTCCTGGCCCCATAAAGGGACCATCTAAGCTAAGAAATAGAATTGTCGGGACCTATCCTTTCCTCAAATTCTGACCATCATGTGGGCACCTAGCTTTTTGCTCTCATGGTCAGAACTCTACCTTAGATTCCTGATAAATTAGGAACTTGATGACAGCCATTGCCCTCTCATGTCTCTCCTTGCCTCCATTCTTTTGAGCTGCTTCACCTACAGGCTCTGATGACAAGAATTCTCCCCAAGTCTTCTATATTGTGGATGTGACCTTAAAGGTGATCCCCATGCCACACTGATTTGACAGGTGGAGAAACTGAAACATAGAGCTTAAATGAAGGGCTTAAGTAGAGTAGATATTTGACCCTAGGGTCTTTGAGTATAAATACTGTGTTCTAACAAGTACACAGTAGAGGGGCAGATAAAGTGCTAAGAACTATGAGGAGGAAAATACCACTTCCAACTGGGAGAAGGGAGTGGAGAGACTCACCCCTACACTTTTTTCAGATGCTGCTCTCTTGGATCAGTTCACTCAGTCCTTCTCAATGATTCCAACCTGCAAAGATCTCCTTTCTCTGATTCCCTTAAAGATTTTTGGGCACAAAGGGAACTAGGCAATCTTTCCTTATAAGCCCTCTCTGGTCTTTCGCAGGTCTCTGCAAGAAGAGGACTCCTAAGCAAGGTGGTTGGAGAGGTGCTCACAATGTCCTTTGCTCCTCAGATCTCCCAGGACTGTTCAGGTCATTCCTACATCTTTGAAGAGTTGGCCCTTGAAACATTGTGTTTTTTTGCTGTCTACAAGTCCTGCTAGCCAGGAAACCATGGAGTGAGGAGGGAGGAGGCAACCAAAAGGAGGAGATCAGAAAAAGAATTAACTGTGACTCACTTTGCTGTTAGAAATGATGAAGGTGGTTCCAGAAAACCCTGGGAAGTCCTATGTGAACTGATGCAAAGTGATGTGAGTAGATCCAGAAGAACATGGTACACAGTCACAGTAGTATGATACAATGACTAGCTGTGAACAATGTAGCTACTCCGATCAAGAAAATTCAAAAGCAGCCATGATGAAAAGCTCCCTCCCTCCAGAGAGGGAAGAGGTCTACTCTGAATTCAGATTGAAAAATACTTTTTCACCTTCCTGTTTAAAATCTTTGTGAGTGCATTTGTCTTTGTGTTTTCTTTTGCCACATGGCCAGTTTGGAAATGTGGACTTCACGTGGATAATTATTGTCTTCTCACTTGCATGGGGGACAGCAGGGAAGAGAATTTGCAACTCAGTATAAACAACGAATGTTAAAAAATTTTTACTTACAATTGGGAAATAATTATTTAAATAAAAAATGTTTTTAAAATGGTCAAGCTGGACTGTGCTATCAGTGCCAAGAGCACAACATTCATACCTCACATCCCCCCGAGTGGGAAAAGTCCCAGGTGATATTGACGTCTTGACTATTACAATGGATGCAGAAAAAGGCTTGAGAAGGACATCCTGCTTCCCAAATGCTCCATAAACATGATTCCCATCAACACTCACAGGAACCTACACCTACGGTGGGGACCAGACTTTGGACAGTCTACCAGGCCACGGCCCACACTGGCAAAAGAATCCAAAAGTTGGAGATACTGGTAACTTCTTCCCACAGGGCTGATTGGAATAGGTCCATGGCAGGGTTGAAGTTGGGTTCTCTTCCTCTAAGAGCAGCTGGGCTTGACTGTGGAATATGGAACCCCATCATCCAGGGAAACCTCTGGGACTGGATGAGGGTCTTCCCCAGGTAGCAGATCACTTCTTCTCCAAGGTCTTAAGGAGGAATTATGGCAGGTGGGTTGTCCTACCCTGGGGTTGGGAGCAGGCACTCAGTGCCCTCAGAAATCTTGTGTCAGGCCTTCTCATTGCCCCCACCTTTCCATGTCTTCACCACCACCCCATCTGAGCTGTCTTTCATCTGGTTACCAAGGAGATACCAGGGATGGTCTGAGAAACTTCAGAACCTGATAACACTTCAGAATTCATCCATGGCCTTCCTATAACCCAGAGAAGGCTGGTGATGGAAGTGGAGGTCCTAGTGGGGAGGGTGGAGCCACTTACAGTCCTTTGCTATACCTGCTGACCCAGCTATCTCTGTTGTTATAGGTGGTCCAGACAATTCCCTCCCCCTACACATACATTAGGGTCCTCAAATGATGTCCCTTTGGTGACATGATTTTCATTGGGAGAACTGTGCTACCTTGCCAGGACAGTCAAGGCATGTAGCTCTCAAAGTTGCTCTGGGGGACAGTCTCCTTCTGCCATTGCTCTTTTCCAGGGCCTCTTCTCTTCAAGTCACACAGAGACCTGCCGCCTTCTGTGCTTCCAGTGTAGAGCCACCACCCCACAATCATTTGCCCTCAGCTCCATGTGGCATTTCCTGTGAGCCCTCAGCACTTTGGGGACCACAGTGTAAATGACCTGGCACTGCAGTAGGGACACTGTGATTCCAAGATAATCATGTGACAGGACAGATACTGGCACATTGTAGATGCCAACCCCCCTCCTCAAGTTTAGCCCCTTTATTCATCTGGTGGGTCCTTTTCTTTATCAAAACAGTTTTTGTGTGCTATGGGTGGCAGGGAGAAAAGAGCTGCACAATTCCTCCTCTTCCCAAGACTTTTTGGCTTTGATGCTGTCCAGGAAGCCCCTCTTGCTCAGCCTCTTTTATCCATTGTCACCTGAGCTCTGACCCCTTGGCAGCTTGCTGCAGACTGCTTGGCATGCTGGGATATTCTTGGGAAAGTCAAGGTGCAGCTCCTTGGTATGGTGGATGGAGCTGTGGGCCTGGTATCAAGAAGCTGTGAGTCCACATAGGGCCTCAGACACTTCCTAGCCATGTGACTCATACATGATGACTGTACGTGTTCCTTAGATATTTTGGCATGCATTTACTGTCTTCGTTAGACCAGCAGCTCATGGGGAGCAGGGATAATTTTCCTCTTTGACCTCATACCTCCAGAACAAAGCTCAGAGCAGGCTCCAGAGCAGCGGATCCTTCTCTACTTATAGATTGATTGATCTTGAAGTAGGTACTAAAGGATGTCTTATGAACTGCTGCTGACTCCTGCTGGAGGTTCTCAGGCTCATGCTGGGTGACTTCTTGTTGGGAGTCTTGTAGCAAGAGTTTTCTTCAGGGATGAGATTGCTCTCACTGTGCCCTGAGGCCCTTCCCAACTCAGACATTCTGGGAGCCTCAGGTGGGCATGGGGTCCATGGCCTCAGGGGATGCCAGCCAGCCACAGAACTAGCTCAGGAAACCATGTCCCTGTCACCTCCCAACCAGAGTCCTCCCTGTAACCTTCAGAATCAGGCATGTGGAGGGGAAGGGGAGAGGGAGGTCTGTCTGGGACTTGGAGAGAAAGAAAAAAAGAATTGATAGTAAGGCACTGACAGTTACTGGGAGATCAGGGTCAAGCCAGTTCATTGAGCTGAGGCTTTTTCCCCACCTAGATACAGAGATACTTGATTAATGTCCAAGTAAGAACTAAATGGTTTCTTCCAAAGCGTTAATGATGCCTTTTGTCTGGGACTCCAAAGAACTCTGGAGATCCCAAAGAACTATGACTGCCTTGTTCCTCCTTGAGACAGAAGGAAGTCCAGTACTGGGAAAGGGTCTTTCTCTACTCAATGGTCACTAAGTAGATCCCAATATATTGCAGCCTGGCTTGCTGGGACTGGCTGTTCAGCCCAGTTACAGCGCCTATAAGTCTGAGCTAAGTCAGCCTGAACCAATCCCTGTTTGAGGAGGCAGCTGGAAGATTGCCAAATACCAAGCAGGAGGCACCTTCTCTGAGGTCAAATGTCAGGAGAAGCCTGGATTCTGAGGACTTGGCTCCTGTGAACCCAGACCTGCTTTGGTGAGGGTGGCTGGTTGACTGACCAGTTTCCAGAGGGAATTGGACATGGGGAGCAAGGGAGACAAAGGGAGAGCTGTCAGATTCCTGTCAGTTATCAAGTCTCATATGACTTTAATCAGCAAATTCCATGGTAGCCCTAACCTGCTCAGGGAGGTGAATGACTGGGACTGGTGAAAGTGAAAGAGTCAGAGGAGCCAGGAGATCTGCTGCCATTAACAGGCACCCCCTGTCTAGAGCATCATCATCTAGCTTGAACTGGAGGATCTCCAATGGTTTCCTCAAATGAACATTTTCTGTGATCTTCCATGTGCCAGGGCCAGTGGGCATGGGACCTGGGTGTGGATTCAAACTCTGCCATTTGTTATTGGTGCGACCTTTTTTCAGCCTCTGATTTGTGTCTCGGTTTCTTTATCTGTCAAATGGGAGAGTTGGGACTTATTGCCCCATCCATCCCCCAATCAGGAGCCTCCTTTCAGCTGTAAGGGTTGCATGTGAGGAGGATTACTGAAGGGTTAGTTTTTGGAGGTTACCTTGCCCCTGCCTTGAAAAGAAAACTGGAAATTTTTTTAAATGGCTACTGCCTTCTTGTTTTGGCTTAAGACTTTACAGCAAGATTGAAAACATAGCCAAGTAGAAGCTTTGGGTGGGTTCAGGTGTCAGCAATTTGTTTTAGTTGAGTGCCTGCTTCAATCAGGGCTAATCAGGGAATGTGTGGGGGTAGGGAAGAATTTGGAGGGATTTACTAATGAGGAAATGGGGAAAGCAGTAGGAATGTCCTCCTGCCCAAGGAAGGCTGGGAATAAATCATGGGTGTCCAACTCAAATGGAAATGGGCAAACCCAAATCTCCAAATAATCCCTGTGGGTGCATTTGGATTTAGAAAACCACACTTCTGTTTATTTTTTCCTATTTCCCTAGATGACCACTGTGCTCCCCTCCAGGTGTCAATCACCTTCACTGGAGTCTAAGGGGGAAATAGGAACCTGTATGTAAGGTGGATTTGTTTTCTTTTTAACATACTAAGTTCCCAGGATCCATCTCCATGAGGAATCTACTAGTTTCCCCAGATTTCACATCATAAACAAATTCACTGAACTTGGACAATGAGATATAACCTTAAATTAAAGTAAACATTTGAGTTAAGTTGTAAAGAGCCTACTATGCATACTCTATGCTAAATCACCATGACATTACTAAAGTTGGTGTATACTTGTGAAGTTCCTGCTGGCAAATTGACTTCTTTGAGGGCTTCTCCATATATCACGGGTCAGTAACTGGGGAATGCACAAGCTGGAAGGTTGTGTGTGCCTGACTGAACTGTATCAGGCTTGGGGTGTGCAGCAAAATTTGGTGTTCCCAAGATCAGCAACCCCTTTGAGAAGAATAAGCAGATAACCCCTTATCATGTCCATGTCTGGCTGCAAGGATCACAAGGTGAACCTGATGGATACCAGAGCCCCAAATCTCCTGGCTGACAAAATTCTTGTATTTTTCAGGAATCACAACGAAGCAGTTGCAGATTACTGCTTTGCAAGAGAAGAGAATGGACTGAAGCAGGCTAGTATCGCTCCTTTCTCTGATATTCCATGGGGTTTCTACCCTGGTGTTCAAAGTCTAAGGCCCTCTCCACATGGGACATTCAATGCTTCACTTGCTAAAGTCCCTTTCAGACCTGATTTTCTCAGTTTCATAATCCCTTTTGACTTGAACATCTTGCAGTCAATGTTCTATGGTTCCCAACAGGCTGCATCCTAAGGGTCTTAAGTATTGCATAAAATGAAAGTATATGTAGAGAGGAAGCCCTTGGAGGGTAGGATACCTTGGAGTGGGATGTGCAAGGAGAGCCGAGCCCCAGTACAATGCCTAGTAACAGAGTTACTGATAAGAGAATAGATGTAAAATGATTGTTTGACTTACAGACAGCTAGATGCTAATGAGTTCTTTTCCCAAGACATGAAGACATCCCTCCTACCTGCTTTTTAAAAGAACCTTACACACCCTTAAAGACTTTTTCTGACTAATGCTCACAGAGGTCCAAGACGAGAAGGGCCTTTGTGTTCCTGACAGCTAGTCCCTTACTAGTTAAGATATCAAACCAGCTGCCCATAGGATTGCTGGGATTGGGTGAGAACTCACCTCTCAGATCTACTTACAGGAACAATATAAGCCTGAGGGAACTCAGTCTGAGAAACTCTTGGTTAGAGGAGGCAGCTTCAGCAGGACCAGCTCCAGCCACTTTCTCCAAGGCTGAAGGTAAGGGGAAGCCTGGGTATGGACTTCCTTGGGCTTCAGTGGACCCCACTTAAGGCTCCTGAGGCTTAGTGTGCTGAGGATGATTGGATTGCAGTCGGGCTCCTGGAGGGATGTGGGGCAGGAGATCAGGAGAAGGAAAGGGACAATTGCTCCTGACAATTGAGGTTCTGACCTAGGCTAGAGTCCGTGGATGCAATGGCAGCTGTGGTGTTTGCTAAAGGTCTGAATGAAGATCTATTGCACTGAAAAGAGAAGAGGTGTCAGGGGATCTGGGTCTACCAAGAACTACTTGGTAAGATTTTTCCCCTCTTGAGTCTCTGGCTCCCCATCTATACAATAGGTTAATAGCCAATATTTTTTTCCAGAAATAGTAATTGCTGTTTCTCTGACCAGGGGATGATAGGCAGAGGACCTGAGTGTGCATCCTATCTATGCCATATTCTACTTGTACCACCTTGTGGATGTCACTGACATACTAAGACTATCTTACTTTGGCCTCACATGAATGCTCCTACTTGTTGAGTGCTAGGGAGGCTATGAAAATGTCTATGGATTTTAAGGCCAAGTATCTGGATTTTCAGGTTGCTGCTTATTCCCAAATGTCCTCTGCCTTCTCTGAGCCTCAGTTTTCTCCTCTGTAAATCAAAGGTGGGGAGTAGGTAGGGCTCAGATGTCCTCTTGGGCTCCTTCCAGATCTCACTCTGTGTTCCTTATAAAGAGAAAAAGGTTCCATGGCTGATCGCCAAGGACAGAGTGTGCCCTCCCTGGTCAGATCTCATCTACACTAATATGTCCGTTGGTGGGCAACACGTTTTAGCTTTGAGAGCCTTGATAAGTTGGAGAGTGTCCAGAGGAGGGCTGCCAGCAGGAGCAGCATCTCACCCTCCTGTCATGGGGGTTGAAGGAGCAGGGGATTTTTACCTTGGAGTGGACTTAGTGTAGACACAGCTATCCTTACATATTTGAGAGGCTTTGACCTGGAAAAGAAATTCAGTTCCTGCTCATCCTCTTATGCAGATCTGGGAGCCCTGGGTGGTGGCTACAAAGAGAAAAAGTAAAGCTTCATGTCGAGAAAAACTTATAGTCAGGAGAATGTTCTGTGTCTGAAAAGACGCAAGCCTTGTCTCTTACTTCCAGGATCACCAGGAAAATGGTGGAAGTACATCACCAGATGAATTGGTCTGTTTCTGAGGAGCAAGAGAGTAGAGCAGCAACCCCAGATTCTCCTGCAGAATCTTCAGGTACCATCCCCTGCCCTCCTACTATCTGGGTTCCTTGAATCCCAAATATATCCTCTGCCCCAAACAAATCTTCCATTCAGGCCTCCCCCTCATCTAAGGATAAAAGTCCAGGGAGTAGAGGAGGTGCAATCCCTGACACTGGTGAGCAGTGACCCAATCCCCCATTGGCATGAACATCCTCATTCATTTGTAAACTGGGTACAACTTGTTGGAGAGCAGCAAACCACCCTCCAAGTCAGGAAGACCTGATTTCAAGGCCTGCCTCTGACAACTACTGACTGTGGAGCCTTGAGCAAGTCCCTTGACCTCTCAGAGTTTAAGGCCTCTGAGACCTTTATTTGTAGGAATAGGGACAAGGTGTCGGGTAAATGTAGAGGGAAATGCCAGTGTCAAGGATATCCCAGTTTCATTCCCTCTCCTTAAAATGCTGTCATTAGTGACATCACAGAATTGTATCTGGAGAACCAGGGAAAAGGTGTAATGGTGTGTTTGAAATCCAAATTCAATATCACAAGATCACATGGGAGACCTCAAAATAGGAAGGCACTAGGTCCAAAGCACTAAAGAAAATGGAAGGCAGGGCTCAAGATTGGCTTCAGTCTGTTTGGCCTGCTTCCTGGAGACCCCATTCATCCACAGGATCATAAAGATTTGCATCTAGGCCTGGGATGGACACAATCACTGTTACTGTAGGCTATCCAGAGCTTTAACCATTACTTCCGGTCTCCTGCAGGCACTAGAAGAAGTCAGAGGCCTCACCCCTCTGCTCCCCAAGGGGATGCATGGAGCCCAGAGTCAATTCAAGTCTTATTGGACGTGTGGGCCTCCCCTGATATCCAGGCTATGAGGGAGTCCAGGAAGAGACGCAGGGTGATCTACAGGGCAATAGCCAGTCGGTTACACAAGGAGGGTGTGCAGAGAAGCTGGGTGCATTGTCGGGAAATGATGCTGGCTTTAGAAGATTTGTACTGCTCTATCCAGGAGGCCAACCAGAAAAGGCAAGGAGAACCCATCCCCTGCCCATTTTATGAGGGCTTGGAAAAAGTCCTGCCCTTCACACATGCCTTGCATGAAGGTCCTGGGCATGAAGTCCCTGAGGCTGAGCACACATCCTATGAACCCTCAGGTAAGTAGTGGGAAAATGTATTTAGTGGGGACACACTGTTCAGGCAGGACACTTTAGGGTTCCCAGGAACAGAGGTCCCTGTTCTTGCTAGACGTCACCCGAAGTGTTCATCAGGGTGAAGTCCTTCCCAGGGCTCTCCTGCTTGACTAATAATACATATGAATTCAGATCTGTAGCCAGCAGAAGGACAGTGGAGAGAGCTTTGAGGAATAGACTTTTGAATGCTTTTACCTGTTATCACTTTCACAGGGGCATACAGTAGGAGCCCCATGCCAGTTTGGATGCCTTCCTGGCTGGATCAGGTAGTACCTCAGGGGATCAGTTGGAATGGAGCCTCAACTTTCCAAGGGGAAAATAGAGAGTCAGACAAGAACAGCCTCCAGGAACCACCACAGGCAATCCCTTGGACACCCAACACCTTTATCTCCTTCCAAAACCAAATGACCAAGGGAAACAGTCCCCAAGTTATACTACTGGAGACTCCTTGGGCCACAAGGCCCCTTATCATTCTCTCGAATCATGTCACCCAGGAGCACACATTCCAACACCCAGCACAGATCGTCCCACTTCAACCAATACAACATCCCTATATCCAACAACAAGGGCCCACTGAGAACAACCCCCCATTTCAACAACAGAACATCCCTTCAGCTATTCCTGCTCCTGGAATCATGAAATATGAAGAGGTAGGTCAGTGTATCACCCAAGACAGACCCCAGGGAATCCCTTTGATCACCATGGACCATGAAGAGCCAATTGCAAACGGTTTCCAAGGCCCAACAGCATTGATTGCACAGACTTTGCCAACTCTTCATTCAATCCAGAATCCGGAAACAGCTGGTACCACCACTCAAAGTCATACCCCACAGGAGATCACCTACACCCCACAATTCTGTACCCACAATCAAGGGAACTATGAATACCACCTCCCAAATTCAGGCTTAATGTGTCCATCTCCACTTTCCTACCTGCATGGACCACCGCAATTCTTCCCCCCACTTCTGTATTTCTTTCCCCATTTGCATATCCACATGTGATAGGAACATGAAAGTAAAGCCATAATTTACTTCAAAATATAAGACATTCATGTAACCTATTTTGGAGAGAACTTGCCTGTTGAAGACTTTGGCTGAGTCCCTACACTCCTGTTTTGATGTCTTCATTTTACCTCTCTTCCTCCTTGTGGAATATATCTAAATAAACTAAGGTGTTCTACAAATGTTGAGATGTTTTTATCTGCAGATCAGCGGAAATAATGGGGACATCCCACATATAGGAGAATAAATCAAGATTGAGTAGGAAGTCCATGTGATGAGAATTAAGGGGGATCTCAGCTGCACCATTGGTAGATTGTCCTCCTGGAGGCTGGGCCAGGATCTCTGGACCCTGGAGCACATGAGATCTAAACTATGTCCTCTTCCCATCCAAAAGTCCTCCATGGAAAGTTTGCTCTGCTTATTGTCTTTGAACTTTTAGGAAATTATATTTGTCCTTGCCCTATTGGAACCACTAAGCTAAGAAATAAAATTGTCAGGTCCTATCAGCCTTTCCTGAGCAATTACCCCCTCATATGGGTACTTGATTCTTTGCTCACCAGACTAAAACTCTTCTGTAGATCCTCATCCCTTTAGGGACCTGATGAAGGCCATCACCGTCATTATCTCTCTCTCTGCCGACTCTGCCATCAAGATTTTTACCCCTAAATCTATATGGTAGAAGTGACCTCAAAGATTATCTCATGAAACTCTCCAATTTTATAGATGGAGAAACTGAGGCACAGAGCTTAAGTGAGGGGTTTAAGCAGAGCTGATATTTGACCCCAGCATCTTTCACTATAAATGTCATCTTCTAACCAGTACAATGGAGAGTTCAAGATAAAGTGCTAAGGACGATGAGAAGGGAAAGACCAATTCCAACTAGGAGAAGGGATTGGAGAGACTGACCCTACACCTTTTTCTGTTACTAGTCTCCCAGGCTGGACCAGCTCACTCAGGTCTTCCCAAAGACTCCAACCTGCAGAGATCTCGTTTCTCTGGTTCCCTTAAGCATTGCTGTGTACTCTGGAAGTTAGACATTCCTTATAGCCCCCCTCTGGTCCTTCCCTTCAGGTCCCTGCAAGAAGTGGTCTTCTGAGCAGGGCAGTTTGAGAGGTGGCCACAATTTCCTTTCCTCTTTGTATCTTTCACAACCACTAAGGTCAATTTATACATCTTTGAAGAGTTAGCCCTTGGAATTTTTTAATGTGAATTCCTTCTTCTAGCCAGAAAAAGGATGGAGGTGCTGAGGGAGGAGGCAACCCAGGAGAGCAAGAGATCAGAAAAAGAGCAACTAATTAGATCAGGACAACTCTGACTCATCATGCTATTAGGAAGGAGCACATTTTTCCCCCAGAAAAATCTGAAATTTTAATGGGAACTGATTTGCAAAGAAATCCAGCAAAACCAGGAGAACACTGTACAGAGTGACAGTAATAGTGTATGATGATCACTTTGAAAGATGAAGTACGGTGACAAAGACAATGCTAAAAGACCCACCATGAAAAATTCTCTCCAACTCCAAAGAGAAATGATGAACTCTGACTGCTGATTGAAGCACTCTTTTCCATTGTCATTGTTTTCTTTCTTGTATTTGTATGTATGTTTTGTAACATGCATAATATGGAAATGTGTTTTGCATGACCTTACATGTATCACTGATAAATATATTTCAAGATGTGGGTGGAAGGAACAAGACAGAATGTATACACCTCAAATTTTTACAAAATGAAAGTTAAAAATATCTTACATGTTCCAAATGGACACATGATCTACTTATAAAGGTAGATACTGTAAATAAATTAGGAGAATAAGGAATAATGTATTTGTCAGATCTACGGAGAATGGAAAAATTTATGACCAAACAAGAGATTCGGAACATTAGGAAGTGCAAAATGGATAATTTTGATTATATCTAAAGTTTTTGTCCAAACAAATCCAATGCAACCAATATTAGGAGGGAAGCAGAAAACTGGGAAAGAATTTTTGCAACTAGTGTCTGTGATAAAGGCCCATTTCTAAAATTATAGAGAACTGAGTCAAATTTACAAGTCATTCCCCAATTGATAAACAGTCAAAGGATATGAACAGGGGAAATTCTTTAGAGGAAGAAATTAAAGCTATCTGTAGTCATATGAAAAAATGCTCAAATCACTATTGATTAGAGAAATGCAAATCAAAACAGCTCTGAGGTACCACATCACATCTATCAGATTGGCTAACATGACAAAAACAGGAACATGATAAATGTAGGAGAAGACGTGGGACAATTGGAACACTAATTCATTGTTGGTGGAGCTGTGAGCTGATCCAACCATTCTGGAGAGCAATTTGGAACTGTGTCCAAAGGGCTACAAAAATGTGCATATCCTTTGACTTAGCTATATTTCTTCTAGGACTATATCCCCAAGAGATCATAAAAATGGGGAAATTGTCCCATATGTACAAAAATATTTATAGCAGCTCTCATTGTGGTGGCCAAGAACTAGAAATTGAGGGAATGCCCATCAATTGGGGAATGGCTGAACAAGTTGTAGTATCTGAATGTAATGCAATATTATTGTGCTTTAAGAAATGATGAACAGGAAGACTTCAGAGAGGCCTGGAAGGACTTCCATGAACTGATGCTGAGTGAAAGGAGCAGAACCAGGAGAACACTGTACACAGTAACAGCCACGGTGGGCGAGGATTTTTTCTGGTAGACTTAGCCCCTCACCACAATGCAAGGACCTAAAACACTCCCAAAGGACTCTTGAGGCAAAATGCCTTCCACATCCAGAGAAAGAACTATGGAATCTGAACAGAGAATGAAGCAGAATATTTTCTCTTGTGTTACGTTTTGTTTTGTTTTGGTTTTTTCTCATGGTTTCTCCCATTCATTTTAATTCTTCTATGGAACATGACTAAAGTGAAAATGTATTTAATAAGAATGTATGTATAGAGCCCATAAGATTACATGCTGTCTCAGGGAGTGAGAGGGGAGGGAGGGGGAGAAAATCTGAGGCTCTATGTGAAAACAAATTAAGCAATTCAAAGAATATATTTTACATGTAAGTGGGAAATCCTGTTGGAATAAAATGTATTTGAAAGAGAAAAGAACCACTCTGACTCTATTTTCCATTCAAGGACAACAGCTCCCCCCACCCCCAAATTAGGACTAGATGAAGTCAGAGGAGACACTTTAAGTTGTATCTACTACAATGCGTGCAGAAAGAGGCTTGAGTACAGGTAGATCACATTACTCAGTCCTCTTCATAGACAGAGTTCCCATAAATACCCATATGTGCCATCACATGGGATCAGACCTTGGACATTCTACCAGTCTATTTCTCACGCTGCCCCCCCCCAAAAAAAAACCAGACACAGTGGTGTTTCATGGTGACTTCTTTCCAAAGGAAGATTTTGAATAGGACAACAGGTTGCTGAAGTTGTTTTATCTCTCTTTAAGAGAGGCTGGGTTTGGTTATGGAATATGTAACCCTTTCACACAGGAAAGATTCTGGGTCTGGGCTGGGTTTTTCCCCAGATAGCTGATCACTTCTCCTCCAAGGCTCTGAAAAGAGATAATGGCTGCTCTACCCCGGATTTGGGGGGCTGGGCATTCCATAATCTCAGAAATCTTCCTGGCAACCTTTTCTTTGCCCCACCCACCTCTCCAACTGTGACTGTCTTCCATGCAATTACCAGGGAGAGATCAGAGATGGTCTTAGAATGTTCAGAATCAAATAACACTTGAGAATTCACTCAAGGCAATCCTTTAGCCAGGAGACAGAGAGGGTTGATGAGGGAAGTGGAGATCCCAGTGGGGAGGGTGGAGGACACTTACAGTCCTTTACTATACCTTTTGACCCAGGCAGCTCTGTGGTTCAAATAATTTTTCCCCACACACAAACATCAGGGGCCTGAAATGATGTCCCATAGCTGACATGATCTTCATTGGGAGAATTGGGCAACCTTGCCAGGACAGTGAAGGCATGTAGCTCTCAAAACCGCTGTGGTGGAGATGGGCTCCTCCTGCCATGGCCCTTTTCCAGGGTCTCCTCTCTTCAAGTCATAGAGACAGAGACCTGCTGCCTTCAGTGCTTCCAGTGGAGAGCCCCTGTCCTAAGATCATTTGTCACCAGCTCCATGTGGCATTTCCTGTGGGTCCTCAGCATTTTGGGGACCACAGTGTAACTGACTTGGCACTGAAAGAGGGCCACTAGAATTTCATGATAATCATGTGACTAAGCTGAAACTGGCATTTGGTAGAAGCCAACCCCCTTCCCTCAGGTTTAGCCCCTTTACTCATCTGCTGAGTCCTTTTCTTTACCAAAATGATATTTTTTGTTCTGCGTGTGGCAGGGAGAAAAGGGCTGCTCGATCCTCCCTCTCCCCGACCTTTTTTGGCTCCCAAGTTGCCCAGGAGGCCCCTCTTGGATCTGCCTCTTCTATCCATTGTCATCTGAGCTCTGTCCCCTTTGCAGTTTGCTGTAGACTGCTTGGCATCCTGGGATATTCTTTAGGAAGTCAAGGTACAGTTATGGGGTACAGTGGATGGAATTGTGGGCCTGGCATCAGGAAACCCTGAGTTCAAATTGTGCCTCAGAAGCTTTCTAGCCATGCAACCCTGGGTAAGTCTCTTGACCTCTGTATAGGCTGTTTCCTCACATATAAAATAGGGATCATGGGAAAAACGGCCTTGGACACAGGAAACATTGAATAAGACAAATCATTGTTCAATTGCAGCTTGTCTGGATATGCAAATGCATAAGTAATGACTGTACATTTTCCTTAGATATTTTTGTGTGTATTTGCTGTTTTCATTAGACTGCCAGGTCACAGAGAGCAGGGATGATTCCCCTCCTTGGCTCTGTACCTCCAGAGTTAAGCTCCGGGCAAGGTTCCAGAGCAGCTGATCCTTCATTTGTGGATTGATTAATCTAGAAGTAGGTGGTTAAAGGATTTTTTAAGAAGGCTAGTGATTCCTATGGGAAGTTCTCCGGCTCAGGCTGGGAGACTCCAACCTGGGGACCTTTCAGGGGAAGTCTTCAGGGATGAGGTTGCTGTCCCTGTGCTCTGAAGTCCATTCTAACTCAGACATTCTGGAAGCCTCAGGGAGGCATGGGGTTCATGGCCTCGAGTGATGCCAGCCAGCCTGAGGAGTGGCTCAGAAAAGTGTCACTTCTATTCCCCCCCACAACAGTCCTTTCCTTGGAATCTTCAGAACCAGGAGTGTGGAGTGGGTGGGGAGAGGGAGGTCTTTGTGGGATTTGGAGAGGAAGAAAAAGAAAAGAATTGGTACTAAGTCACTGACACTTAGTAACTGGGAGATCAGGGTCAAGTCACTTGATTGAGCTGAGGCTTTTTCCCCACCTAGATACAGATACTTGATTGAATGACTGATGTCCAAGTAGATACTAAATGGTTTCTTAAAATGAGATAATGATGTCTTTTGTTTAGGTCTTCAAAGTACTCTGGAGATCCCAAAGGACTGCTGCTGCCTTGATCCACATTGAGATTGAAGAAGGCCCAGGACTGGGGAAGGGTCTTTCTCTACTCACTGGTCACTAAGTAGCTCAGGCTGGTCCCAATATGCTGCAACTTGGATTTCTGGATTCAGCTCTTCAGCACAGTTACAGGGCCTGTATAAGCCTGAGTCAAGTCAACCTGAGACAATCCCTTTTTGAGGAAGCAGCTGGAAAATCACCAAGCACCTAGCAGGAGGCACCTTCTCTAAGGTCAAATGTCAGGGGAAGCCTGGATTCCTGTGTCCCCAAGCCTGCGTTGGTGAGGGTGGCTGGTTGGTTGACCAGTTTCTGGAAGGAATTGTAGGTGTGGAGCAAGGGAGTCAAAGGGAGATTTATCCGATTCCTGTCAGTTATCAAGTCCCAGATGACTTGAATCAGCATGGTAGCCCTACTATGTGCTCAGGGAGTTGAATGACTGGGCCTACTGAAAGTGAAACAGTAAGATGAGCCAGGATTCCTGATTCTATTAACAGCCACCCCTTCTCTAGATCATCTGTGGAATGGATTGGACTGGTGGATCTCCAGTGGTTCTCTCCAATTAACATTATGTGATTTTCTGTGCTGGGGCCAGTGGGCACAGGAGGCATCTGTGTTTTCAAACTCTGCCCTTTGCTCCTGGGGACAACTTTGGACAACTTCTTCTTTAGGCCTTAATTTCCTCATCTGTTAAATGAGAAGGTTGGACATTATGTCCCCATCCATCCCCTCATCTAGGATCCTCCTTGCAGCTGGAAGTGTGGAAAGATTACAGAAAAGTTAGTTTTGGGAGGTTTCCTTGTTCTTCCCTTGGGAATAATAAGAGAAAATGTTAAAATGGCTACTTGCTTCTATTCTGGCATGAGACTTTACAGTAAGATTGAGAACGTGCCCAAGGAAAAGCTTTGACTGGTCTCAAGTAGCAGCAGTTTGGGTTAATTGAGTACCTGCCTCAGGGCTGAACAGGGAATGAATGTGGATGGTAGAGAGAGTTTTACTACTAAAGAAATGGGAAAGAGAGTAGGAGTTTGATCCTGCTCAAGGAAAGTCTGAGACTAAATCAGGAGTGTCAGACTCAAATAAAAATACCAAAATCTACAAAAAGATCCCTGGCGGGGTTGGAGGGGAGACATGCATTTAGCAAACCATAAAATAACATCATCAATTTTTCATCAGAATTTACTATTTCCCCAAAAGACCACTAACTTCCATTCCAGGTGTCAATCACCTTCACTGGATCTAAGGGGGAAATAGAAAACTGTGTATAAAGTGCATTTGTTTTCTTTTTAAGAGAATACTTCCAGGATGCATGGTCATAAACAATCTACTGATTCCTAGGATTTCGTGTCATAAATAAATTCACTGAACTTGCACAGTGATATATAACCTTAAGATAATGTAAATATTTGAGTTAAGTTGTAAAGAGCCTACTGTGCATGTTCTATGCTGAATCACCATGATATTATTAAAGTTAATGTAACCTATTGAATGTTACTACTGGTGAAATGGCTTCTTTGAGAAATCCTCTATAAATCAAGTGATCCCTGGTCAGTGAGTGGGGAATGCACAAGCTGGAATGCAGTGGGTGCCTGACTGATCTGCATCAGGTTTGGGGGATGCAGTAAAAGTTAGTGCTTCCATGCTCAGCAACCCCCTTGAGGAAAATAAAGCAAATAAACTCTTATTATGTCTCTGTTGCTGTCCTTCTGCCTCCCTGGATCAAGAGTGAACCTGCTGGAAGCTAGAGCCCAAAATCTCCTGTCTGACAAAGCCCTTATATTGTTCAAGAACCCATGGAAAGCAGTTGTAGATCAGTACTTTGTAAGAGAAGAGACTTGGCCAGGGCAGGTTAATATCACTCCTATCTCTGATATTTCATGGGGTTTCTATCCCTGGCCCTCAAGGTTTAAGGCCCTTTCCAAATGGAATATTCTATGCTTCATTTGCTAATGTCCCATTCAGATTTGACATTCTCAGTTTCACAATTAGTTTTGACTTGAACTTCTGCAGTCAGGGTCCTATGGGTTCCACCAGGCTGCATCCTATGGGTTCCACCAGGCTGCATCCTAAGGGTCTGTTAAGTATTGCATAAAGTGAAAGTATAAGTAGAGAGAAAGCCCTTTGAGGGCAGAATCCTTTGGATGGGGATGTGCAAGGAAAGACCAATCCTAGTACAATGCCCAGAAGGATAGTAACTGATCAGGGAATAGATGTGAAATGATTGATCCTGAAAGACTTTTTCTGATTAATCCTTATAGAGGAGGAAAAGAGGTCCAGGACTGGGGAGGGTCTTTATGTTCCTGACTGCTAGTCAGTAATTAATGAAGGTGTCAAGCAGGCTTCCCACAGGATTGCTGGGATTGGGTGAGAACTCATCTCTCAGATCTACTTACAGGACCAATATAAGCCTGAGGGAGCTCAGTCTGAGAAACTCTTGGTTGAAGGAGGCAAGACCATCTCCAGCCACTTTCTCCAAGGCAAGAGGTCAGGGGAAGCCTGGGCATGGACTTCCTTAGGCTTCCCTGGACTCCCCTTTTGTCTCCTGAGGCTTAGTCTGTTGAGGATGGTTAGATTGCTGTCCAGTTCCTGAAGGGACTTGGGGCAGGAGATTAGGAGAAGGAAAAGGAGAAATGTTCTTGTCCATTGAGGTTCTGACCTAAGCTGGAATCCATAGAGGCAATAGCAACCATGGTGTTTCCCTAAAGTCCTGAATGAAGGTCTGCTGAACTGATAAGATGGGGAGTTAGGGGACCTGGGTCTATCAAGAACTACCTGGTCAGACTCTTCCCTTCCTTAGCCTTTGCTCACCATCTATTAAATGGGTTAATAGTCAATGTTCTTTCCAGAAATGATATTTGGTCTTTCTCTTACCTGGGGCCAATAGACAGAGGATCTGAGTATGTATCTGATCTCTGCCACATTCCACTTGTATCACCTTGGTGCATATTACTGACATTCTAATTTCAGCATCAAGTAAATATTTCTACCTATTGAGTATGAGGGAGGCTACAGAAATAACTTTGGATTTTGAGACCAAGGACCTTGATTCTCAGGCTGATGCTTACTCCCTAGTGGATCTTAGAAGGATCTCTGCCTTCTCTGACCCTCAGTTTCCTTCTCTGTAAATGAAGGGTGGGCACTAGGCTGGGCTCAGATGTCCTCTGAAGCTCCATCTACATCTGACTCTTCCTTAGAAAGGGAAAAGTTTCCATGGCCAGTCCCCAAGGGCAGAGTGTGTCTTCCCTGGTCAGAGCTGGTCTGCAATAACATATCCAGTGGTGGGTTCCATGCTTTAGCTTTGAGGGCCTTGATAAGGTGAACAGTGTTCAAAGGATGGTAGCCAGCAGGGGCACCACCTCAAGCTCCTGTCATGGGAGTTGAAGGAGCAGAGTATCTTTACTTTGGAGAAGAATTGGTGTAGACACACAGTTATCCTCACATATTTGAAAGGCCGTGAATTGGAAAAGGAATTCAATTTCCTGCTCATCTCCTTATGGCAGACTGTATCACCAAGGCAATATTCATAGCACTGGTGGTGACTATGAACATGCCAGTGTAGTTCTCCATCATAAACTATAACAGACTCTCCATATAGAAGGCAGAAGAAAAACATTTTATACACCAGAAAGCAAAATCACAGAACAAGAAACCAATATCCTTCATAGCAACCAAGAGGTCAACACAGGTTATCACTGCAGAGGGCAAAGCCATTCCTAAGCCTCCCTGCCCCTTGCTGGGAACTTCCCACAAACATACAACCATTCACAAGCCTAACCTGTGCCTGCCTACCTGTCCTTCCCAGCTTTGACTAGACTGACCAACTTCCTCTCAGCTCTGCTCCACCCTTCCGTTCAGCAAGCTCCTCCCCCCACGTGTAACTTAGGCTTCCATGAGATCTAAGCAGGTCACATGGACCTATTAATGAATGGGAAAGATTTTCCCATTTACATTACCAATACATTCGGCCCTAAGATCTTTTGTATTCATTACATACATCGAGTGCAAGTCATGTCATCATTTCTCTGATGACATGGTCTTCATCAGCAACGAAGGACGAACACACATACACTATGGGGCAACTGGTGTGAACAGAATTATAACAGGGATAACAGAAAATAAGCATACAAAACAATGTCTTAGGCAACTAGTGTCAATAGAACTGTACAACACTATAACAGAGATCACACAAAATAAATACAAAGAACAATATCTTAGGGTGAGGCTTGAACACAAGCACCCCATCATTCTCCCCTTCAACAAATAGCACCCAAAATATTGGAGTAGAGGGTGAAGCTCTATTCTTCCATAGCTATTTCCTGCTGAGACCAGACATAGGGCTGTCCCTGCCCCAAGAGGTCCCATTTGAGAGTTCAGTTCTTTAGCTGGCATCTGGAGTTCGGTTGATGCCAAGTCCAGGAGTGACACATCACAGTTGTGGACAAAGGTGGACATCTGGCTTAAGCAATCAGGCATCTGCAGGTGGAGGATACTAAGCCTTCAGAAAACAAATCTAGCAAACATGTTTAACACACAAAAAGCCAAGAAGAAACAAGGAGATGATAATCAGAAGCAGAGTACATATAGTCAGCTGTACTTCTAGAGTCTATGTACCCACTCTCATAGACTCATTCTTAGTAGAATATATGAGTTAAGGGTACAATTTGGTAATCATCTTTTCCTGAACACACAACATTATTATCTTTCCCATGTGCTATAATTTCCATAGCCTTTGGAATATTGCCTGGCTTCCATTTTACCCAAACTTTAGCTCCCAATTTTATTCTATCAGTAGAACCCAATCCTTCAGTTCCTCTGCTAGTTATTTTGGAAGGAGGGTCAGTTTCCACAAGGGGTATTATTTCACAAGGAATAATAATCACTTGAACTATTCTATTATTTTTACAAAACTATATGGGTTCTTCACCTAAATTTTGGAATGTCACAGTAATTTCTCCTTGATAAGTAGAATCAATCACTCCAGTCAATACATGTATTCCTCGAGCTGCTAATACAGATTTAGGTAATATCTGTCCAAAATGATTTTCAGGGATTCTCATACATATTCCAATAGATATTTTCCTTATTTCTTTTCTATCTAACCTAAAGTCCTCTAAACAATGTAGATCATATCCTGCTGAACAAGGTGTCCCAGAAGAAGGTACTAGGACATCTGGCCTCACAGTGTAATTCTCAATATTTGGAATCATATGTGTCTGTTGCTTTCTCATTTGCAGATTTGGAGTCATCATTCTGGCTAGAGGTGTATTACCTTCTAATGGTCTATTATTCAAATTACTCAAAGCAGTGAACAAATTATCTTTCCAATGTTGACAAGAATTACTAAAATTTAACTTCCTTAACTGTTCTTTCAATAGTCCATTCATTCTTTCAATTTACCCAGACTCTTATGGAAAATATGGAATATGATATGTCCATTCTATGTTGTTTAATACACAATATCTCTTCATTTAATTACCTTTGAAATGAGGACCATTGTCACTTTGGATCTGTATTGGGGTTCCATAACATAGACTCACAATATCTAGAGTTTTATAGGTGTTTTTCTGGGTCACATTCTTATAGGGACAAGTCACTAGTACACCTGAATAGGTGTCAACACAAGTACCTATAAATTTACATCCTTTATCTTGGGGTGGGGGTTCAATATAATCTATTTGCCAAATTTGGGCTGGTACCTTTCCCCTTGCTATCTCTCCAGTTACTACCTGAGGAAGAGTTAGTTCCTTTTCCAACTGAGATATATAACATTCCTTTGCTACTTGTTTTAACAGTGAATGAGAGATGCTAATATCTCAGTCTTGTACCCACTGGTATGTGGCCTGGACCCCTAAATGGCTGGCCATCTGATGGGCCCATTTTGCTTGCACAGGATCATCAGTTGGTGTCAGATTAGGGACAATATGTTGAGTAGCTAGGTGATCAGTGTGTGCATTGTACTCACATTCTGGCATAATGAGGGCCATGTGTGAGCATCTACATGAAAAACTGACAAATTAGTGACCCAAGACGTGTCCCATATATCTTCCCATAATTCTTTGCCCCAGACTTGTTTGTCATGAATTTCCCAATTTTGATTTTTCCACATGGGCATCCAGGTAGCTAACCCATTAGCTATTGCCCATGAATCAGTGAATATATGATACTATCCTCCTTGTTCTGTTTTGATAGCTTGATGTACTGCCATAAGTTCAGCATATTGACTAGTACTTTCCAGTACTTTCCAAAGTCCGCCTCGTACATGAGTTATAGGCTACCACTTTCCAATGTCTTTTGCAGCCCAAATATTTTGCTGTCCCATCAGTAAACCATGCATGTCTCTTTTGTTCTTCAATTAATCCATCATATCCCTCATTTCATTTTACCAAGGACTGTACCAACTGTTGCTTTGGTTCAGGGTGTGTATCATTTACCTCAGTATCTATGTTTGCTATGGAGTCATGTAAAGCAGAAACTCCACTTTTGCCTGCTTTAAATCTATTTTGAATATACTATCTCCATTTAATTATGCTAGTCTCTTGAGCATGTCCAATTCTGTGAGAAGATGGGGTACTCAATACCCAGGTCATAATTGGGATTCCAGGCCTTTATATTACCTAATGGTCCATGTCAGTTGTTCAATCTCATCCTCATGAATATCTGGTCACTGGATTCAGATGGCTCTGGAGGAGAAGTGAAGCTGGTGACCTGCACAGCCCTCCCTCACTCAAAACAAAGTCAAGAGCAAGTCATGTCATTATTTCTCTAATGCTATGGTCTTCTTCGGCAACAAAGGACGAACACAAACACACAAGTCCAATGTGTGGCTAACAACTGTTTTTCAAAAGGGGTATATTGAATTCCAGATGAAGGGAGTTTCCTAGAACAAAATCTTAAGGGTATATTTCGGCTTTTTTGTTTTTGCCATAAACTCCAGTTTGCATAAAAGTCACTTGAAATTCCACCAGGTCACATTGCATAGGTCATAAATCTAGGTGCAATGTACACCAGCCTTTGCTTCTTCAAAAGTTTTATTCTGCTCAAGTCCCCAGTCAAATTCTTATTTTTTCCTAGTAATCTTTTTTTCCTAAGAATATTTATTTGTTTGTTTTTTATTAATTGTATTTATTTATTTTTAGATTTTGACATTCATTTCCACAAAATTTTGAGTTTCAATTGTTCTCCCCATCTCTCCCCTCCCCCACCTCATAATACCTTGTATTCTGATTACCCCTTCCCTCAATGTACCCTCCTTTCTATCGCACCCCAACCCTTCCCTTATCCCCATCTTATCTCTTTTCTTGTAGGGCAAGACAAATTTCTATACCCCATTACCTGTATTTCTTATTTCCCAGTTATATGCAATAATAATTCTCAACATTCATTTCTAATACTTTGAATTCCAACTTCTCTCCCTTCCTCCTTCCCTACCCATCCCCACTGAGAAGGCAAGCAATTCAATACAGGCCATATATGTGTCATTTTGCAAAAGATTTCCATAGAAGTCATGTTGTGTAATACCAACAATATTGCCATCTATCCTACCCTGTCCCCCGCTTATTTTATTCTCTCATTTGACCTTGTCCCTTCCCAAAAGTGTTTACTTCTGGTTACTTCCTTCTTCCAGTTGCCCTTCCTTCTATCATCCCTCTCATCTCACTTGTCCCTTCCTCCCCTACTTTCCTGTAGTGTAAGACATTTTCATACCAAATTTAGTGAGCATGTTATTCCCTCCTTAAGCCATATGTGAAGAGGGTAAGCTATAGCCTGCCCCATTCCATTTCTCCCTTTCTCCTCCCAGTATTTTCCTCCCTCATCCCTCAATTTTTAATTTTTTTAAAGATATCATCTCTTCTGATTCAACTCAACCTGTACTCTGTGTGTGTGTGTGTGTGTGTGTGTATGTGTGTAATCCCTCCACTAAGGGATTACAAATACTGAGAAATACTGAGAAAAGTCTCAAGAGTTATAAATATTATCTTTCCATGTAGGAATATAAACAGTTCAGCTTTAGAAAGTCTTTAATGATTCCTCTTTCCTGTTTCCCTTTTTATGCTTCTTCTGATTCGTGTGTTTGAAAGTCAAATTTTCTATTCAGTTCCGGTCTTTTCATCATGAATGCTTGGAAGTCCTCTATATCATTGAATGATCATTTATTACCTTGAAGTATTAGACTGTTTTGCTGGGTAGGTGATTCTACAGGTATTTTTTTTACAGGTATTGTGGGCTGTAGGGGAAGTGCTAGAATATATGCATCTTTCTACTCCTCCATCTTGGTTCCGCCCCCCTTTCCTTGTAATCTTATATAAGGGTTTCAAAATTTGTCCTAGATGCTGTATGTAATGTCACGAATATCCAAATAATCCTATAAACTTTTGGGCCTCTCTATTATTGGTGGAGATAGAAAAATCCTGAATCTTTCATCAGGCTTGCAGGAGAAGCTCTTGCAGACCCTTAATCTATTGTCTACCCCAAAATTTTAGGGTTTGAGCTGGCCCTTGAATCATTGTAGAGTTAATCTCCCACACTTCCCTTTTCATATGCTCAATTAAAAGCATCAAACTCTTCTCCACTTCTTTTACATTTTTACCCTGTATCATAATATCATCCATGTAGTGGGTAAGCTGTAATTCATCTAAACGTTCCATCACAATGCTATGACAAACAGTGGAGTTATGCAGATATCCTTATGGCAAGCCTGTAAAAGTATATTGTCAGCTCTGCCAAGTGAAAGCAAATCAGTCCCATTGTTTAGAGTCTATTGGAATTGTAAAGAAAGCATTGGCTAAATCAATAACTGCATACCAAGTCCCATCATATTTCTGGATCGTTTCTATTAAGGTAATGGTATCCTGGAATAGCAGAATACAAGGAAGGAGTCACCTTATTCAATTGTCTGTAATCCTCCATGTCCCATCTGACTTTTGTACTCACCAGACAGGACTAGTTCATAGAGTGGTTATAGTGACTAACACTCCTGCCTCAACATATTCCTTTATAGTGTTTGTAATTTCACCTTGCCCACCTGGTACATGATAATGCTTTAAAGTAATTAATTTAGAAGATTCAGGTAAAGTAACTGGTCCATTTTTATTTTACCCATTAAAACTGTATTAATTCCTATCTTCCTTACTGCAAATTAGTATCTCCCCTCAGGTAAATTTAGAGTCATACCTCTCAACATATCTACTCCAATGATGTATTCAGGAATGGGTACAATTACTACCATATATTCTTTCATAGGTAATTGTCCAATTTTCATATTACTTTGACTTGTCGGGTTGATATGTCAGCCTCTCCCAGTTCTGTGATGGTGATAGGAGTTTCATGTTTAAACTTATCAAGGTTTCCATATATAAGGGAGGCCTCTGACCCAGTGTCTATTATGCCCTAGTTACAATATTTGATCCATTTTCCCAACATATAGTCAAATTGCTATGGCGTCTATAATCCCATCTGTGTATTTCTTAAATCTGAGTTAGGGCTCAGCCAATTTCCTATTCTCACTGAAGGTGTGATGAACTTGGATACAAGGGTTCAGGAGGATCTCTAGGGGCAGTTCTTACTTCTCTATTCCATCTAGTATCAAGGCTCTTTTTTTGTTACCTTCTGTATAGTTCATTAATTGGAATACCATCTATGCTTCCCAAATCAACCCCTGCTATCAATAGAGCAGTAAACAATTCTTTTCTTATCATTCTATTCTGACTTTGAATCTGCTGGCTATTAACTCTTCCCTCTTGAGGAAATTCATCTTTTCTTCAGTCCCCTATATCACTTAACTGTGAAATCCTGTCCAGTACCTCTGAAAGAGGATTCCCTATTTCCCCAAATATTTGAGTCAAAACTAGGAATTTGTCAGAAGGAGGAACCATCTTCACTATAATATTCCCATGAGAAACTGCAAAGAGGGTATCATAGAATGCATGTGTTTCCCATCATTACAGCAACCTTCATTACCTCCTCCTTTAACTTCTTTATACAGTCCCTAAGTGAATAAGCAAGGTCTATCTCCACCAGGCCACATAGAGTAAGTAGCATACTGCCGACTGCAGGCTTCAGCAGCCAAAGCTAACAGGTCAGTTGTATTGTTACCTCCTTGCATATTGTAATCTCTAAAGGCTTGCTGTATAAAAGAATTGTGACTGATACCTATAAATTTGAAGCAATCCAAGCCATCTATCAATACACCTCTAGCCCCTTTATCACTGATTCTCACCTGCCAAAATATTCATGATTCTCCCATCCTTTGGGTCAACCAACTCAAAATTTCTGTTACCTCTTGCTGAGTAAAATCCTCAATTATCTCCTTAAACACTGAGTTGCCTTCTAGCTTCTCTTGTTTCTGCTTTACTATGGGGCGAGCTTCATTCATAGAAGTGTCCTCCTGCAACATTGTTTCATTTTCCAACTCTGACTTAATTACATTTTCAGTCATCATTGTAGCAATTAGGCTAGGTCTGTACAAAGATCATACGCACATTTCTTTTGCCAGCCTTCCACTTCTTAGCTAAATGAACAGCCTTTCCTTCCACAGGAAACTCCCCAGGTTGCTCTTTTAAAGGAGAGCCCAAACGCTGAGAATTCCCATGCAAACAAGTTAACTCTTTTTCCATCTGAATTTTTTCCTTCAGCAGGTCATCTGTTTTCACACATAATACAGTAACCTATTAATAAAACCCAGCCTCTCCTACTTACCCTTGCCAACTTCTTCCCTGGTCTTGTTGGTATTCCTTACAAACATCTTTCCAAGTCTCCAGGTTCCCCCTCCTGTAACCTTACTTCCCTGCTTTTATGGAGTCCAGTGCTTATAGCTCGTTTCCTTGCTAGCAAGGAATACAGTAAATTCTCCCATCCTGGGATATTAATGTCTTCTCTAAATCTTTTCTGCCTCCAAATAGAGATTTTATACCCTATGATCCCGTTCATGATGTGAAATGTATCGCCAAGGCAATAATTCATAGTACTGGTGGTGACTACGCTGGTGTAGTTCTCCATTGCAAAGTATAACAGACTCTCCATATAGAAGGCAGAAGAAAAGCATTTATTTAGACAACAAAATGCAAAACACAGAACAAGAAGTTAAGATACTTCATAGCAACCAAGAAGTTAACACAGGTTATCACTGCAGGGGGCAAAACCATTCCCAAGCCTCCCCATCCAGTGCTGGGACCTTTCCAAAAACAACCACTCACAAGCCTAAGATGTGCTCCCTGTGTCCTTCCCAACTTTCATTAGATTGACCACCCTTCCTGTTCCTTCTGTTCAGCAAGCTCCTCCCATCACATGTGACTTAGGCTTGTATGTGATCTAAGCAGGTCACATGAACGTATTACTGAATGGGAAAGATTTTCCCCATTTACATTACCATTATATAGATCTGGGAACCCAGGGTGGTGGCTGCAAAGAAGGAAAGTAAAGCTTCATATCAGGAAAAATTTAAAAACTTATTGGCAGAAAATGTTCTGTGTCTGAGAAGACTTAAGCCATGTCTCTTCCCTTCAGGATCATCAGAAAAATGACAGAAGTACATCACAAAATGAATTATTCAGTTACTGAGGAGAAAGACCGTAGAATAGCAACCCCAGATTCTCCTGCAGAATCTTCAGGTACTGTCTCCTGCCCTCCTACTGTCTGGGTTCCTTGCATGCCAAATACATCCTTTATCTCAACCTCACCTTTCTATTGTGGCCTCTCCCTCATCCAAGGATGGAAGGCCAGAGAGGAGAGGAGGTGCAATCTCTGACATTGGTGAGCAGTGACCCAATCTCCCATTGGCACAAGCATCCTCATTCACTTGTGAACTGTGTAGAACCTTGTTGGAGAGCAGCAAGTCAGCCTCCAAGCTTGTAAGACCTGAATTCATGGCCTGCCTCTGAAGACTAATGGCAGTGGAACCTTGGGCAAGTCCCTTGACCTCTCAGAGACCCTTATTTGTAGGAAGGGGGCCAAACCAGGAAGCAAGGGCAGAGGGAAGTCCCCAGAGGCAAGTCAATGAGGTCTCAATTTCATACCTTCTCATTAATAAGCTGGCATTGGTGACATCACAGAGTTGTGTGTGGGTATAATGGTGCCTTTGAAATTCAAATCCAATATCATTGCCTTCATGGGAGACCTCAAAGCAAGAAGGGACCAGGGCCAAAGGGCTATAGGAAATGGAGAGTTAGGCTCAAGCTTGGACTTAGTATATCTGGCCTGTTTCCTGGAGCCCCCATCCATCCACAGGACCATAGAAGGTGGGCTCTAGGTCTGAGATGGACATAATCACTGTTACTGTAGACTGTCTGGAGAGCTCTAACCATTTCTTCATGTCTCCTCCAGCTACTGGAAGAAGCCAGAGGTCTCACCCTTCTGCTTCCCAAGGGGATGCATGGAGCCCAGAGTCCATTCAAGTTCTGCTAGACATGTGGGCCTCCCCTGATATCCAGGCTATGAGGGAAGCCAAGTAGAGACTCAGGGTAATATACAGGGCTATAGCCAGCTGGTTAAATAAGGACGGTGTGCAGAGAACTTGGGTACAGTGTCAGGAAATGATTCTGGCTTTGGAAGATTTTTACTTTTCTATCTGAGAAGCCAATCAAAAAAGGCAGGGGGCATCCATCCCCTGCCCATTTTATGAAGGCTTGGAAAAAGTCCTGCTCTTCTTACATACCTGGCAAGAAGGCCTTGAGAATGAAGTTTCTGATGGTGAGCCCACAGGCTATAAATGCTCAGATAAGTACTGAGAAAATGGATTTAGCAGGGCCACACTGCCCAGGCAGTGTGAATTCTTCAGGGGATCCAAGATCAGGGGTCCCTGGTCTTCTTGGAGGAAACCAGAAGGAGCCATTATGGTGAAGTCCTTCCCATGGCTCACCCCTTGGCTCATAATACAGATGACCCTGAGGTCCTTCTCAAGCCCCACCTGGGAGCCAGTACAAGGACAGTGGGTATGGGGAGAAAGCTTCAAGGAATAGACATTCCAACAGTTTTACTAAACTCTTGTCATTTTCACAGGAGAATACAGTTGGAACCCCATGCCAGTTTGGACTCCTGCCGGGCTGAGTCAGGTGCTACCTCAGGTGATCACTTGGAATACATTGCCCAAGGGAAGAACAGAGAGTCAGATAAGAACAGTTCCCAGTAGCCACCACAGGCAATCCCATGGACACCTAGCACCTTTATCTGCTTCTCAAACCTAATGACCCATGGAAACAGCCCCCAAGCTATACCACAGGAGACTCCTTGGACTTCAAAGTCTTTCATCTCTCTGTCAAATCAGGTCACCCAGGAGCACATATTGCAACATCTACCACAGATCACCCTATTTCACACAGTACAAGTTCTTTATATTCAGCACGTAGGGTCCATTAAGAATAACCCCCAGTTTCAACCCCAGGACACTCATTCAGCTATTCCAGTTTCTGGCATCACGGAAGATGAAGAGGTAGGTCAGTGTATCTCCCAACACAGACCCCAGGGAATCTCTTTGATCAACAGTGCACCACTGAGCAATTCACAAGCTCTTAATATCACAGTTTTCTCAACAAATGTAGGTGACATACTTGCAATGTGTTTTCTTCATGGGGCTGTGGTAAGCAAAATATATTGTAAATCCTTAAAACACTATATAAAACTGAGCTCTGATTGTTATTGTAGGGATTTAATAAATGACTGTTAATGGCAAAGAAACAAACAAACCAGAATTGGCCAAATGGAAAAAGAGGCATAAATGCTCACTGAAGAGAAGAATTCCATAAAAAGTAAAATGAACCAAGTGGAAAAGGAGGCACAAAATCCAACTGAAGAAAACAACTGATTAAAAATTGTAATTGGGCAAGTAGAAGCTAATGAGTCATCAAGAACCAGTTAAACAAAACCAAAAATAGAAGAAAACATAAGAGAGATCATTGGAAAAACAACAGACTTAGAAAATAGATCCAAGAGAGACAACTGAACAATTTTTTTGCCACCTGAAAATCATGAGGAATAAAAGAGCCTGGGCAGCATCTTCCAAGAAATCATCAAAGGAAACTGCCCTGAGGTTCTAGAATCAGAGAAAAAATAGTCATTGAATAGCACAGGTTGCCGCCTTAAAGAGATCTCAAATTGAAAATGTCAAGGAATATTGTAACCAATTCCAAAATTATCAGATCAAAGAGAAAATACTGCAACCAGTGAGAAAGAAATAGTAAATGTCAGAATTACACAGGACCTTGCAGCATCTACATTATAAGAGTCAGGGTTCAAGGCCTCAGAATAAGACTGGCAAAGCACATGCTGAGGACACTTTGCCCTCCTTTCAACCTTCACAGAGGGGCAGGGGTAATGTGCACCTGGGACTATAGGGGAACAGAAAAAGTAAAGCCCTTCAATCAGCTGGAGTCCAAGATGTCACCATGAGGTGCTGTACAATATCACTCTCTTCATGTTAGACCCCAGAGCAGGATGGCACCAGGTCCAAAGGGCTAAAGACGATGGAGAACAGGGCTTGAACTTGGACTCATCATGTCTGACTAGTTTCATGGAGCTCCTATCCATCCAGAAGATCACAGAAGGTGGCATCCAGTCCAGAGATGGACCTTATTACTGCTGGTGTAGGCTGTCCAGAGCAATAACCATTTCTTCATGTATGATCCAGCAACTAGAAGAAGCCAGTGGCCTCACCTTCTACTCTCCAATGGGACCAACGATATCAGATTTCATTCAAGTCCTACTGGATGTGTGGATTTCCCTTGATATTCAGGCTATGGGGGAAGCCAAGGAGAGACTCCTGGTGATCTACAGAGCAATAGCCAGCCAGACACACAAGGAAGGTGTACAGACAAGCTTGGTGCAGTGTTGGGAAATGATGCTAGTTTTGGAAGATCTGGTCTATCCAGGAGACCAATCAGAAAAAACAGGAGGAATCCATCCCCTGTTCATTTTGTGAGGACTTAGAAAAAGTCCTGCCCTTCACACATGCCTGGCATGAAGGTCCTGAGCATGAAGTCCTTGAGGTTGAGCCCCCAGGCTATGAAGCCTTAGGCAAGTGCTGGGAAAATAGATGGAGCAGGACACACTGTCCAGGAAGGACACCCAGGGGACCCTGCTCTCCCAGGAGAGCACCAGAAGGGGTCATCTGGGTAAATTCTTTCTCATGACTCTCCCCCTTGGCTCATAATACAGTGGATGTTGGGGTCCCTCTGAAGCCCCACCAGGAAGCCAGCAAAAGGAAAGGGGGACACAGGGAAAGAGCTTCTAGGAATAGATTTTTGATTGCTTTTATCCCTTGTCATTTTCATAGGAGGATACCAGTATGGATTCCTCCCTGTCTGAGTCAGGGGCTACCTTAGGCAATCACCTTGAAAGAAGCCTCTATCGTACAAAGACAGAACAGAGAGACAGACAATAGTCCTCAAGAGATACTACAGGTGATCCACTTTCCTATATCCAGGATCCAGGGACCATTGAGAAAAAACCCTGTTTCAACATCAGGATATCCTTTCAACTATTCCTGTTTCTGGCATCATGGAAGATGAAGGGGCAAGTCAATGTATCACACAAGGTGGAATGCAGGAAATCCCTTCCACCTATATACCTCTGATCAACATGGACTATGAAGAACCACTTGGAAACAGTTCCCAAGAACCAGCAGCATGCACCCCACAGACTGTAAACTCTTGATTCAATCCAGAACCAGAGGACAGATGATACCACCACCGATGATCATACTACACAGGAGATCATCTATACCTCAACTCTGGCCCTTCCTGACAGTCAGGGAACATTAGAAAGGGAAGGGTGGAGGGTCCCAGGCCTGAGAATAAGGTTGAAAAAGCACATGCTCAGGACACTTTGCCCTCCTTTCAGGTTTCACACATGGGCATGGAGAAATGGGCAGCTGGGATTGTAGGGGGAAGGGAAAACCTAAAGCTCTCCAATCAATTCCAGTCCAAACTGTGACCCTGAGTTGCTGTGGTATCTGGGCCATATCACATGACTAAACTGAGGCTGTTTCCCCGTCCTGAAAATGGAAAACCTTCCATACCCACAGGGCAGACAGATGTGAGCCAATGAATCTGCAAATGGCAAAGTTTCAGAGAAATGTATTTCTTGCTTCCTGTGGACCAGTCTCCAGTCAATGGAAGGCATTTGAAGCAAACATACTGTCCCCTCTCTGAAAGGATCCCTCTCTCCAGAGGGTCACATGGACAATTTTCAGTATCTGAGAAAATTTAGGCCTTGTCTCTTCCCTACAGGATCACCAGAAAAATGACTGATGGACTTTACAGAATGAATTATCCACTTCCCCAGATGTGCAAAAGTACAACAATATTCTCAGAATTACCTGCAGAGTCCTCAGGTACCATCCTCTGCACTTGGACAGTCTGGGTTCATTGAATCCCAAAAGGATCTTCTACCCCAACCTCAGCCTGCCATTGAGGTCTCCCACCTCCTCTAAGGTTGGAAGGCCAGGGATTAGAGGAGGTGCAATTCCTGGCATTGGTGTGCAGTGAGGCAATCACCAATTGCCATGAATGTTCTCATTCATGGCAAGCTAGCCTCCAAGCCAGGAAGGCCTGTGAAATCTAGGGGTTTTGGGCAAATCTCTTGACCTCTCAGAAACTGAGGCTTCTGATACCTTTATTTGTGGAAAGAGGGACAAAAGATGACACCAAGACTGACAGAAATTCCAGTGTCCAGGAGGTCCCAGTTTCATTTGCTCTCCTAAAATGTTGGCATTGGTGACCTCACAGAGTTGTGTGTAGGGGAACTAGGGAAAGCCGTAATGGTGCCTCCGAAATCCAACTCCAGGGGCTAGGCCTAGGGATGGGAGACCTCACACCCCACTCCTCACATGGGACCCCTGGCTGCCCCCTTGATCCAGCTCTCTCCTCTCTCCAGAGAGCAAAGAGAAGGCCAAGAGACACAAGGGTCATGTCTTCTACTCTGAGGAAGTATCCAGGGCCCAAAGGAGGGAGGATTATGATAGAGTGGAGCAGGATAGAGGTGAACCTGGGTCACAGTGCTCTGTTGAGGGCTGGATTCTCTTTGTGACTGAAATTCATAATGAGGCCACTGAAGACATTCATGACAAGTTTTCAAAGTATGGGGAAAGCAAGACTATCCTCATCAACGTGGACAGGTGTACAGAATACTTCAAGGGCTATACACTGGTTGAATATGAAACATACAAGGACACTCAAGCTGCCCTGGAGGGGCTCAATGGTCAGGATATGATGGGACAACCAGTAAATGTGGACTGGTGTTTTGTTCGAGGGCCACCCAAAGGCAAGAGGAGAGGTGGCTGTAGACAGAGCAGGAGTTCAGACATGAGAAGGCACTGACTGCACTGTTCAAATTTGCTTTCATCTTTTATAAATGGTAAAATTGCATGTATACTGAAGAATTGTTTTTAAATAAACCCCATGCCAGTTGGACCTTCTCCCTGGCTGGCTCAGGGGCTATCTCAGGTGGTCACAAGGAATGGAGCTTCTATTTTCCAAAGACAGAACAGACAGACAGAGAAGAACTAGGAGCCACCAGAGGTGATCCCATGGACCTGCAGCACTTTTATCTACATCTCAAACCAAATGACCAATGGAAACAGTCCCCCAAGCTATAATGTAGGAGACACATTGGCCCCTAAGGCCTCTCACCTCTCTCAATCACTTCACCTAGGAGCATAAAATCCAACATCCACCACAGATCATCCCATTTCAGCCAATACAACTTCCCCATGTCCAGTTTCAAGAGACCATTGAAAGAACCTCTGTTTTCAACTCCGGGACATCCCTTCAACTATTCCTCTTTCTGACATCATGGAACATAAAGAGGCAGGTTAGTGTCTCTCCCAAGACAGATCCCAGGGAATCCCTTCCCTTGATACACCTTTGAGTGGCATGTCCCATGAAGATGCAGTTAGAAACAGTTCTCAAGACCCAACAGCATTCCTCACAGACCTTGCTAACTCTTGCTTCAGTCCAGAGTCAGGAGATAGCTGAGAACTCCCAAGGTCACACTCTTCAGGAGATCTCCTCCACCCCACATTCCTTTCCATAGAATCAAGGGAACCATGAATACCACCTCCCAAATCCAGGTTTTATTTGTCTAGCTCCACTTCCTTGCCCACACGGACCCCCATAATTCTTTCCTCCACCTCCATATTTCTTTCCCCACATCCGTATCCAAGCACAATAGGAACCTAAAAGTAAAAACATAATTTTGTCAAACACAAGGCATTCATGTTTCCTACTTTGGAGAGGACTTGCCTGTTGGAGACTTTGGCTGGGTCCCTGCACTCCTGCTTTCATGTCCTCATTTCATTTTCCAATTGGCTGGATATGTCTAAATAAACCAAGACATTCTACACATTTTGAGAAGTCATCTGTCTGGAGATCAGGGGAAGTGTTGTGGGAATGACACATTTAAGAGAATAAACCAAGATTGAGTAGGAGGTCCATGTGATGGGACTTGAGTGGGGGGAGAGCTCAGTTGCACTATTGGTAGCTCCTCCTCCTGGAGACTGGGTGAGGACCTCTAGACAGTGGAGAACATTAGATCTAAACTATATCCTCTTCCATTCCAAAGTCCCCCATGCAATGTTTGCTCTGCTCATTTTCTATGAACCCTGAGATAATCATGTCTCTCCTTGCTCTATAAGCACCACTAAGTTAGGAAATAAAACTGTTAGGTCCTATCAACCTGCCCTTAGAAATGCTCCCCCCATCAGGTGGGCACCTAACTCTCAAGACCAAAACTGTAGCTTAGATCCCCATCACATTAAGAACTTGATGATGGTCAATGACCCCATTATCTCTCTGCCTCCAGGCTCTTGCCCACCTTCACATACAGCCTCGGGACATCATATGGTGGGAGAGACTGGAAAGATTATGTTGTACAACCCTTTAAACTGATGAAAGGAAAAACTGAGGCATAGAGCCTAAATGAGTGGTTTCAGCAGAGCTGATATTTGGTGCTAGGGTTTTTAACTATAAATGTGATGTTCTAACAAGTACAAAGGAGAGGTCCAGAACTTGTGCTAAGAACTATGAGGAAGAAAAGGCCAATTCCCAGTGGGAGAAGGGGGTGGAGAGACTCACCCCATACCTTTTTTAATGCTACTCTGGTGAGGTTGGACCAGCTCCTTCAGTTCTTCCCCATAACTCCAACTTGCAGAGATCTTTCTACAAATCCCATGAGGATTTCTGTGAAGTAAGGAAGCTGGCCAGGCATTCCTTATAGGCTTTCTCTGGTGCTTTACTTCAAATCCCAAAAGAGGTGAACTATCAAGCAGAGTGGTTTGAGATGGACTCATGATTACTTCTGCTCCTTGCATTTCCCAGGTGTCCCCCAGGGGACAAACCCTCACCCCACTACCCCCCACGAGATTCAGTGTTGCTGACCCCAGCTCAGCACCAGGTAAGCTGCCAAACCCCTACAGCCTCCAGGGTAGGTGGAAGCACCTGAAGCCCCAGCACACAAAGCCAGGGACCACACCTCTGGCCCCCAGCACAAGAATCTTGGGTCAATGACCCCTGTGTTCCATTAGGAGAGCTCAGCTTTAAAATCCACGAAACATGCAAACACTCTGAACAAAAAACAAAAACAGATCATAACCATATATTCTTTTTAGGGGGGAAAGGGGAGGCCAAAACAAAAATTCAGAAGAGGATCACATTGTCAATATACCCAAATTTGAAACCTCAGAGGGGAATATAAACTGGTCCCAAGAACAAAAAGGCTTCTTCCAAGAACTCAGGGACTCTGCAAATCAAATAAGAGAGGTGGAAGAAAAACTGGGGAAAGAAATGAGAGGTATGAGAAAGTCAATATCTTGGAAAAGGAAGGACAAAAATGGATTGTAAAAAACAGCTCCTGGAAAAGCAGAATTGGCCAAACAGAAAAGGAGGGACAAAGGAAGGACAAAAATGGATTGTAAAAAACAGCTCCTGGAAAAGCAGAATTGGCCAAACAGAAAAGGAGGCATAAATGCTCATTGAAGAGAAGTCCTTCAAAAGTAAAATGGACAAAGTGGAAAAGGAGGAACAAAATCAAATTGAAGAAAAGAATTAAAAACTGTAATTGGGCAAGTGGAAGCTAATGAGTCATCAAGAACCAGTCAAACAATATCAAAAATAGAAGAAAACATAAAAGAGGTCATTGGAAAGAACAACAGACTTAGAAAATAGATCCAAGAGAAACAATTGAACAATTATCGTTCTACCTGAAAGTCATGAAAAAAGGGCCTGGACAGCATCTTCCAAGAAATCATCAAAGGAAATTTCCCTGAGGCAAAACAGTCATTGAAACAATCCACAGATCACCTCCTGAAAGAGATCTCAAATTGAAAATGCCAAGGTATACTATAACCAAATTCCACAATGATCATGTCAATGAGAAAATACTGCAAGCAGTCAGAAAGAAATAATTCAAATATGATGGAACCACAGTCAGAATGACACAGGACCTTACAGCATCTACATTTTAAGGATGGGGGTCCAAGGCCTCAGCATAAGGCTGGCAAAACACATGAATAGGACAATTTACCCTCCTTTCAACCTTCACAGAGAGGTAGGGAAAATGGGTAGCTGGGACTGTAGGGGAAGGGGAAATTGAAGCCCTCCCAGCAATTGCAGTCCAAGATGTCACCCTGAGTTGCTGTGCAACATCACTCCTTTCATGTCAGACCCCAGAGCAGGAAGGCACCAGGTCCAAAGGCTACAGACAATGGAGAGCAGGTCTTCAGATTGGACTCAGCCTTTCATGGAGGCCTCCAACGTCATTTAAGTTTGGAAGGTCAGGGAATAGAGGAGGTACATTCCCTGGCACTAGTGAGCAGTGAGGCAATCACAATTGCCATGTACATGTTCATTCATTGGTAAACTGGGTACAACCTTGTTGGAGAGCAGCAATCTAGCCTCCAAGCCAGGAAGACCTGACATCAAAGTCTGCCTCTGAAATCTCCTGAGACCCTGAGAGCTTTATTTGTAGGAATGGGCCAAACAGCAAGGCAAGTGAGGGAGGACGTGTCCAGGAGGTGCCAAATTCATTCCTTCTCCTTAACATGCTGCCATTGGTTACCTCACACAGTTGTAGGCTGGGGAACCATGGAGGTATGTAATGGTGCCTTTAAAATCCAACTCCAACATCACTCCCTTCAGAGTCAGACAGGGACAGTCTATCTCCCAAGTCCAACTATGTGTCAGGCTTCAGAGTAGGAAAGCACTACTGGCAAAGAGCTATAGGAAATACAGAGCAGGGCTCAAGGTTGGACTTAACAGGTCTGGTCTGCTTCCTGGAGCCCCCATCCATCCACAGTATCATAGAGGATGGCATCTAGGCCTGGGATGGACACAATCCCAGATACTGGAGGCTGTCCAGAGCTCTAATCATTTCTTCACATCTCCTCCAGTCACTGCAAGAAGCCAGAAACCTCACCCTTCTGTTCCCCAAGGGGACCCATGTAGCCCAGAATCCATTCAAGTCCTGCTGGATGTGTGGCCTTCCCATGATATCCAGGCTATGAAGGAAGCTAGGAAGAGACTCCAGATGATCTACAGAGGTATAGACAGCTGCTAACACAAGGAGGGTATGCAGAGAAGCTAGGTGCAGTGTCAGGAAATGATGCTGCCTTTAGAAGATTTGTACTTCTCTATCCAGGAAGCCAACCAGAAAAGTCAGAGGGAACCCATCCTCTGCCCATTTTATGAGGGCTTGGAAAAAGTCCTGCCCTTCTTACATGGCTGGCATGAAGGCTTTGGGCATGAAGTCCCTGATGCTAAGACAGGCTATTAACCTTCAGATAAGTACTGGGAAAATGGAGTTATCAGGACAACACTGTACAGGCAGGACACCTCAGGGGACTCATGAGTCACAGGAGAACACCAGAAGGCACCATCAGGTGCCATCAAGTCCTTCCCATTGCTCTCCCTTTGTCTAATAATACATGTGACCCTGGTGTTCCTCTGATGCCTCACCTGGGGGAAGGAACAGGGAGGACATGGACAGAAAGCTTCTAAGAAAACACTTTCAACTTTGTTTATGTCTTTGCTTGTCACATTCACAGGGGCATAGAGTTGGAACCCTACACCAAGGTGGATTCCTCCCTGGAACGTCCTCCCCAACATCAACCTCAGATCAGCCCAGGCCAGGCAAAACCCTTTCATGATATTCAGCAAGAGACAGGTGAGAATATCTCCAAGTATCAACACTAAGAGATCCCTTTGGCTGGTAGAGCCTTTACCAACATGGCAATGAAGTGACAGCAGTGACACACACAGGATTCATCCTCTGTAATCTCTTTTAGTGATACAATGAGAAGATGACTGAGAATACCCTCCCACTTCATCCCCAGGTGACTCCCTTCACTGGTAGCCCATTTACCCTCAGGGATTAAGAAGAGGTACCTAAAGACAGCCCCTTGCTTCACGCCCAGGAGATCACTAGCACTGGTGCCCCTTTTGACCATCACAAACAATGAAAACTAGGGAGGCTGTGGAAATGTCTCTAGATTTGCGGAGCAGAGGCCTCAGTTCTTCTCCTATGACATTCACTAGAGGATCTTAAATGACTCTGACCTTCTCTGATCCTCAGTTTCCTCCTCTGCACATGGTGGGGTGGGGGAGACAAAGCTGAGCTCAAATGGCCCCTAAGGTCCCTTGCCACTCTTCATCTTGCTCTTCTCTTGGAAAGAGAATAAAAACCATAGCCAATGCCACAAAGGCAGAGAGTGCCCTCCCTGGTCAGAGCTCACCTGCACCAATATGTTCTGTGCCCAGCACTCTTTTTCAGCAAGGGCACTGATGACTTAGTGTCCAGAGGAGGGCAGGGGCAACTACTTCAAAGCTCTTGTCATAGAAGTTGAAGGAGCAGAAGACCAGAAGGAGCAGGGAAGACCTGGGGCAGACCCAGTTATCTTCACATAATCAAAAGGCTGTCACTTGAAAAAGGAATTTGATGTCTGCTTGTCACCAGAGGTTAGAACTGGGAAACATGAGTGGCGATGGCAAAGAGAGAAAGGTGTCTAACAATGGAAGGAATGGATGAAGAGAAGTGGTCCCCTCTCCAGGAGAACTATGGGCAAAGTCAGAGAGACTTCATTTTAGGGCTGGTGGGGTTGAGCATTGCTGTTCGGTAGCATGTTGGACTGACCTCTATGGTCCTTCCTGACATTAGAAGAATATTAAAAGGGTGGGAATCCAAGGCCTCAAGGAATAAGGCTGGTAAAGCACATGCTTGATGACACTTTCCCCTCATTTTAGCCTTCACATCAAAAATATGGAAAGCAGATAAGAAGGTTTGGGATAAGTGGGCATCATCTAAGCCCCTCCTGTCCCTGGATAGTTACTAAGTATGTTGAGAGGGTGTGAGGAAGTTTGACAGTATCCTCATACCCACCCCACTTCTAGACATTTTCTTCCTACTCCTTTTTGGTCTTTGTTTAATCTCTGCCATATTTGTGTCTTCTAGGTTCTGTATCCTCCATTTATAGATGACAGCTCAAGCTAGGTACCAACTGCTGTCCAAGACCGTGACCCATCACCCTCTGAACCTGATGTCGGCCAAGTTCCCAACACTAGCTACAGACCCAATCCCTCGAATGGCAGGACCATCTGAGATAGGGACAGATCAATGTCCTCTCTCAGCATGAAGCAGTTTCAGAAGCTGAGACCTTCATCCCTTGCCCCAAAAGATTTTAAGTACCATCTGTTTAAGGGGGGAAAGATGGGGTATTTGGGTGCATGTATTTGGGCCCCAACCCTAAAATCACCTTTTTCTTTAAAAATCACCATTTCTCCCAAGCCTCAAAACACTATCCCAGGCAGTTTCTCCCCAGTCCAAGGACACAACCTGCCTCAGCAACAACCATTATCTCCCTTACTAATACAGCAGCCAGCTGCACCTATAGAAATTGTTAGTCTGAACTATCTCTGTACTGACTGAATTGGCTGTGTTCTGGGTCATAATGACATTTGCTACTCACTGACAAGCATGTGTATCCTAAACTTAGACATACGTATATTCCCTTACATTTCTCATGTCTAACAAGACATTAATGAGAGCAGCCTGGTGTCCCTTAGTTAGTCCTGACCGCTAGCTGACTTAGTGACTTAGATTTTAGGCCCAAAACCACACCTCCAGATAGTGCCCCCTTCGGCTGTGTCCTGATAAACTCTGGGCAAAATACCTGTGCAGTAGAAACCAAAAGTGCATGTTCCTTGAAGAACTAACCACTCTTTAACCACTCCCTAATCCTGCCCTGAATCATATAGTTAGTATATTTGGCACAAGTTTTACTACAGAATATCCTATATAAACTTTACCTCTAACCCTGAAGGTTGTAGGCTCCTTAAGAACCTTTACCCACTGAAAAGTGCAATAAATCTTTACATTGACCTCAACAATGCTTGAATTTGTGAATCCTTCGCTAGGTAGGGAATTCCAGCCCACGCAGGGAGTTCCTGTGTCCCCCCACACCCTCATTCTAACCCTCATCAGAGAGACTCACCCCTACACCTTTTTCAGATGCTGCTCTGTCAGTTTGGACCAGAGCACTCAGTTCTTCCCAATGACTGCAACTTGCAGAGATTTCCTTTTTCTGAATGTCTTTAAGATTTGCATGCACCAAAGGAGCTAGACATTCATTCCTTATAGGCCCTCACTGCTCCTTCACTTGGCCATGAGCATGTATTCTAAATATGACAACAGGAAAGATCAAAATACAAATTCAGAAGTGGATAACATTGTTAATATACCCAAATCTGAAACCTCAGATGGGAATATAAACGGGTCCCAGGCAAAAAAGCCTTCTTCACAGAACTCAAGAAGGATTCTGCAAGTCAAATAAGAGAGATAGAAGAAAAATTGAGAAAAGAAAAAAAAGAGATATGCAAGAGAATCAATAGCTCAGAAAAGGAAGCACAAAAATTGACTGTAGAAAACAGCTCCTTGAAATGTAAAATTGGCCAAATGGAAAGGGAGGCCTCAATAATCACTAAAGAGAAAAACTCCTTGAAAAGTAAAACGGACAAAGTAGAAAAAGAGGCACAAAATCTAACTGAAGAAAATAATTAAGTGAAAATTAGAACTGGGCAAAGTAAAGCTAATAAGTCATCAAGAATCAGTCAGACAAAATCAAAAATAGAAGAAAGCAAAAAAACAGCCCATTGGAAAAGCCTGGAACAGATCCAAGAGAGCCAACTGAACAATCATTGCTCTACATGAAATCCATGAGGAAACAGAGCCTGAACAGCATCTTCCAAGAAATCATCAAAGAAAATTGCCCTGAGGTCTTAGAACCAGAGGTAAAATAGTCTTTGAAAGAATCCACAGATTACCTCCTGAAAGAGATCCCAAACTGAAAACTCCAAGGAACATTGTAGCCAAATTCCAAAATTATCAGGTCGATGAGAAAATACTGCAAGCAGCCAGAAAGAAATAATTTAAATATCATGGAACCACAGTCAGGATTACATTGCAGCATGTACATTATAAGGGTGGGGATCCAAGGCATCAGAATAAGGCTGGTAAAGTACATGCTTAAGACACTTTGCCCTCCTTTCAGCCTTCACAGAGGGGCAGGGGAAATGAGCAGCTGGGATTGTAGGGGAACAGAAAAAGTGAAGCCCTCCAAGTAATTGGAGTTCAAGCTGTCACCCAGAGTGGCTGTGCAATGTCACTCTCTTCATGACAGACCTAAAAGCAGGAATGCACCAGGTCCAAAGGGCTACAGGCAACAGAGAGAAGGGTTTAAGCTTGGACTCACTATCTTTGGCCTGCTTCCTGGAGGCCCCATCTATTCATAGGATAACAGAGGATGACATCTAGGCCAGGGATGGACATAACTGTTAGCCTAGGCTGTCCAGGCATCTAGGACAGGGATGGACATAACTGTTAGCCTAGACTGTCCAGAGCTCTAACCATTTCTTCATGTATCCTCCAGCTACTGGAAAAAGCCAGAGGTCTCAACTTCTGCTCCCCAATGGGACCAACGAAGCCCAGACTCCATTCAAGTCCTGCTGGATTTGTGGGTCTCCCCCTGATATCCAGGCTATGAAGGAAGCTAGGAATGGACTCTAGATGATCTACAGAAGTATAGCCAGCCAGATACACAAGGATGGTGTACAGAGAAGATCGGTGCAGTGGTAGAAAATGATGCTGAAGTTGTAAGATTTCGACTTGTCTATCCAGGAGATCAATCAGAAAAAAGAGGAGGAAGTGATCACCTGCCCAATTTGTGAGGGCTTAGAAAATGTCCTTCCATTCATATATGCCTGGCATGAAGGCCCTGAACATGAAGTCCCTGACGCTGAACCCACAGCCTCAGGCAAGCCTCAAACAGTGCTAGGAAAATAGATGGACCAGGGCCACACTGCCCAGGCAGAACACCTCAGGGGTCTCTTCCAAGAGGGCCCCAGAAGAGGTCATCAGGGTGAAGTCCTTCCCATGGCTCTCCTCTGTGAATACGTGTAAGTCTGGGTTCCATCTGAAGCCTCACCTGGGAGCCAGCACAAGGATAAGGGGACATGGGTATAGAGTTTCTAGGAATAGACTTTTGAATACTTTTATCCCTTATTTTCATAGGGGGATGGAGTTGGAAGCTCATGCTAGTTTGGATTCCTCCCTGGCTAGGTCAGGGTTACCTCAGGTGATCACCTTGAATGGAGCCTCCATTTTCTAAAGACAGAAAAGGAAGACAGACAAGAGGCTCAAGGAGTCACCATGATCCCACAGACTTTCAGCACTTTTATCTACATCCCAAATCATATCACCAATGCAAACAGCCCCTAAGGTATAACACAGAACACTCCGGAGATCCCAAGGCCTCTCATCTCTCTTAAGAATCACTTCACCCAAGAGCACACATTGCAACATGCACCACAGATCATCCCATTTCAGCCAATACTACTTTCCTATATCCAGCATTAAAGGACCATTGAAAACAAAACCTGTTTTCAACCCCAAGATATCCTTTCAATTATTCCTGTTTCTGGCATCATGGAAGATGAAGATCCAGGTCAATATATGTCCCAAGATAGACAGCAAGAAATTCCTTCCACCTGTATACCTCTGATCAACATGGACAATGAAGAACCACTTGGAAACAGTTCCCAAGACCCAGCAACATGCACCCCACAGACTGCAAACTCTTGATTCAATCCAGAATCTGGGGACAGATGATGTCACCACCAATGATGATACTCCATAGGAGATCTTCCACACCTCAAATCTGTGGGCCTTTCTGACATTCAAGGAACATTATAAAGGTGGAGGAGAGGGTTCCAGGATAAGGGTGGAAATAATAAGCCTGGAAAAGCACATGTTTAGGACACTGTGACCTCCTTTCAGCCTTGACACATAGGCATGGGGAAATGAGTAGCTGGGATTGTAGGGGAAGGAAAGCCCTAAAGCCCTTCAATCACCTAGGGTCCAAACTGTGACCCTGACTTGCTGTGGTATCTGAGCCATATCACATGACTAAGCTGAGGCTGTTTCCCCATCTAGAAAAATCGAAAAACCTCCTCCCCCACAGAGCAGATATGAGCCAACAGATCTGCAAATGGTAAAGTTTCAGAGAAATGTATTTCCTGCTTCCCATGAACCAGCCTTCAGTCAATGGAAGGCAGTTGAAGAAGCAGTCATACTATCCCCTCTCTGAAAGGATCCCTCTTCTCCAGAGAGTCACATAGAGTATTTTCAGCATCTGAGAAAATTTAGGCCTTGTCTCTTCCCTACAGGATCACCAGAAAAATGACTGATGGACTTTACAGAATGAATTATCCACTTCCCCAGATGTGCAAAAGTACAATATTCTCAGAATTACCTGCAGAGTCCTCAGGTACCATCCTCTGCACTTGGACAGTCTGGGTTCATTGAATCCCAAAAGGATCTTCTACCCCAACCTCAGCCTGCCATTGAGGCCTCCTACCTCCTCTAAGGTTGGAAGGCCAGGGATTAGAGGAGGTGCAATTCCTGGCATTGGTGTGCAGTGAGGCAATCACCAATTGCCATGAATGTTCTCATTCATGGCAAGCTAGCCTCCAAGCCAGGAAGGCCTGCCTCTGAAATCTCCTGGCTCTGGAGCTTTGGGCAAATCCCTTGAATACTCAGACCTTGAGATCCCTGAGAGCTTTATTTGTAGGAATGGGGGCCAAAGGCAAGAAAATTGAGAAAGCGCTAGTGTCCAGGAAGTCCCAGTTTCGTTCATCTTCTTAAAATGCTGACATTGGTTACCTCACAGAGTTGGATCTTGGGGAACCATGAAGGTGCCTTTGAAATCCAACTCCAACATCACTCCCTTCAGAGTCAGACAGGGACAGTCTATCTCCCAAGTCCAACTATGTGTCAGGCTTCAGAGTAGGAAAGCACTACTGGCAAAGAGCTATAGGAAATACAGAGCAGGGCTCAAGGTTGGACTTAACAGGTCTGGTCTGCTTCCTGGAGCCCCCATCCATCCACAGTATCATAGAGGATAGCATCTAGGCCTGGGATGGGCACAATCCCAGATACTGGAGGCTGTCCAGAGCTCTAATCATTTCTTCACATCTCCTCCAGCCACTGGAAGAAGCCAGAAGCTTCACCCTTCTGTTCTCTAAGGGGACCCATGTAGCTCAGAATCCATTCAAGTCCTGCTGGATGTGTGGGCCTCCCATGATATCCAGACTATAAAGGAAGTTAGGAAGAGACTCCATATGATCTACAGAGGTATAGGCAGCTGCTAACACAAGGAGGGTATGCAGAGTATCTGGGTGCACCTGTCAGGAAATGATGCTGCCTTTAGGAGATTTGTACTTCCCTATCCAGGAGTCCAACCAGAAAAGTCAGGGGGAATCTATTCCCTGTATATTTTATGAGAGCTTGGAAAAAGGTCTGCCCTTCTTACATGGCTGACATGAAGGCTTTGGGCATGAAATCTGATGCTGAGCCCATAGGCTACGGACCATCAGGTAAGTAATGGAAAATGGAATAAGCAGGGACACACTGTACAGGCAGGACACCTCAGGGGACCCATGAGTCACAGGAGAACACTGCAAGGTGCCATCAGGGTGAAGTCCTTCCCATTGCTCTCCCTTTGTCTAATAATACATGTGACCCTGGTGTTCCTCTGATGCCTCACCTGGGGGAAGGAACAGGGAGGACATGGACAGAAAGCTTCTAAGAAAACACTTTCAACTTTGTTTATGTCTTTGCTTGTCACATTCACAGGGGCATAGAGTTGGAAGCCCACTCCAACGTGAATTTCTTTCTGGAACACCCTCCTCAACATCAACTCCAGATCAGCCCAGGCCAGGCAAAACCCCTTCATGATATTCAGCAAGAGACAGGTGAGAATATCTCCAAGTATCAACACTAAGAGATCCCTTTGGCTGGTAGAGCCTTTACCAACATGGCAATGAAGTGACAGCAGTGACACACACAGGATTCATCCTCTGTAATCCCTGTTGGTGATACAATGAGAAGATGACTGAGAATACCCTCCCACTTCATGCCCAGGTGACTCCTTTCACTGGTAGCCCATTTACCCTCAGGGATTAAGAAGAGGTACCTAAGGATAGCCCCTTGCTTCATGCCCAGGAGACTGCTATCTCTGATGCCCCTTTGATTATCACAAACAATAAATAGCTAGGGAGGCTGTGGAAATGTCTCTAGATTTGGGGGTCAGAGGCCTGAGTTCTTCTCCTATGACACTCATTCATTAGAGGATCTTAAATGACCCTGACCTTCTCTGAGCCTCAGTTTCCTCCTCTGCACATGGTGGGGTGGGGGAAGACAAAACTAGGTTGAAATGGCCCCTAAGGCCCCTTGCCACTCTTCATCTTGTTCTTCTCTTGGAAAGAGAAAAAAAAAACCATGGCCAATGCCACAAAAGCAAAGAGTGCCCTCCCTGGTCAGAGCTCACCTGCAGCAATATGTTCAGTGATGGCCACCCTATTTCAGCAAGGCATTGAAGACTTAGTGTCCAGAGGAGGGCAGGGGCAGCTACTCTAAAGATGTCATGGAAGTTGAAGGAGCAGGGAATTTTGCCTTGGAAAAGGGAAGACCTGGGGCAGACCCAGCTATCCAGAGATCTAACCATTTCTTCATGTCTCCTCCACCCACTGGAAGAAGCCAAAGTCCTCACCTTCTGCTCCCCAATGGGACCAATAATGCCCAGATTCCTTTGAAGTCCTGCTGTATGTGTGGGCCTCCCCTGATATTCAGGCTGTGTGGGAAGCTAGGAAGAGACTCCAGATGACCTTCAGAGGTATAGCCACCTGGTAACACAAGGAGGGACCTCAGGGGGCTGTGCTCTTCCTGGAAAGCACAAGAAGGTGTCATCTGGTTGAAATTCTTCCCGTGGAGCTTCCACTTGTCTCACAGGACATGTGACCCCGGAATCCATCTTAAGCCCCAGTTGGGAGCCAGCATAAGGACAGGGGAACACGGGGAGATAGTTTCTAGGAATAGACTTTTGAATATTTTCATCCCTTATCATTTTTATAGGGGCATACAATTGGAACCCTATGCCAGTTGGACCTCCTTCCTGACTGGGTCAGGGGCTACCTCAGGTGATCACGTGGAATGAAGCCTCCATTGACCAACTACATAAGAAACAAAGAAGAACAGCCACCACAGGTGATCCCATGGACCCCCAACACTTTTATCTACATCTCAAACCAAACAACCAATGGAATCAGTCCCCAAGGTATAACATGAGAGATGCCTTAGACCCCAAAGTCTCTCATTTCTCTCAAATCACTTCACCCAGGAACATAAAATCCAGCATCCACAACAGATCATCCCATTTCAGCCAGTACAACTTCCCATATCCAGTTGCAAGGGACCATTGAGAGAACCTCTGTTTTCAACTCCAGGACATCCCTTCAACTATTCCTCTTTCTGACATCAAGGAACATGAAGAGGCAGGACAGTTTCTCACCCAAGATAGACCCCAGGGAATCCCTTCCCTTGATACACTATTGATCAGCATGTCCCATGAAGAGGCAGTTAGAAACAGTTCCCAAAACCCAACAGCATTCGAGCCACTGACCGCCAATTCTTGCTTCAATACAGAATCAGGAGATAGCTGAGAACAACTCCCAAGGTCACACTCTACAGGAGATATCTGCCATCCCACATTCCTGTACCCAGAATCAAGGAAACCATGAATACCACCTCCCAAATCCAGGTTTCCAGTTCCACTTCCCATGGATGCCCACAATTCTTCCCTCCACCTCTGTATTTCTTTCCTCACATCTGTATCCAAGCACAACAGAAACCTAAAAGGAAAGACAGTTTTTTCATTCGTGTTACCTACTTTGGAGAGGACTTGCCTGTTGGAGACCTTAGCTGGGTCCCTGCACTCCTGCTTTCATGTCCTCATTGCATTTTCCAATTAGCTGGATGTGTCTAAATTAACCAGGACATTCTACACATTTTCAGAAATCATTTGTCTGGAGATAAGGGGACATGCTGTGGGAATGCCACATTTAAGAGAATAAACCAAGATTGAGTAGGAGGTCCATGTGATGGCAATTGAGAGGCGGAGCTCAGTTGCACTATTAGTAGCTCCTCCTCCTGGAGTCTGGGTCAGGATCTCTGGACAGTGGAGCACATGAGATCTAAACTATGTCCTCTTCCATTCCAAAGTCCTCCATGGAATGTTTGCTCTGCTTATTTTCTATGAGCCCCGAGAAAGCCATGTCTGTCCTTGCCCCATAAACACCACTAAGCTAAGAAATAAAACTTTTAGGTTCTACCAACCTGTCCTCAGAAATGCTCCCCCCTCAGGTGGGCACCTAACTCTTTGCTCCCATGACCAAAACTACCTTGGATTCCCATCACATTAAGAACTTGATGATGGTCAATGACCCCATTATCTCTCTGCCTCCAGGCTCTTGCCCCCCTTCACATATAGCCTTGATTCATCACATGGTGGGAGAGATCTCAAAGATCATGTTTTGCAACCCTCTAATTTGACAAATGGAAAAACTGAGGCACAGACTCTAAACAACTTCTACAGGAGCAGAAGTCACAAAACAATAGAGTGAAAGATTTTCAGCCCAAACTGGCCTAGAAGGACAACAGGAAAATCAACAGGAAAGGTCTATTGCACTGGGGTGCAAAGTGGTGTAGCAGGGACAGGACTGGAACAGGCTTCAGGACACCACCAGTAGCAGGAACTCTCAGACTGCTCAACTCACAAATGCCAAAGATAGCTTCAGAGATCAGTGAGAAAGCTCTTTTACCTGAGTGAGAAGGGAACATGGCCTGCATTTGCCAGCAACGGCAGCAGCCTCCATTTTTGGAGCTCTCTGCTTAAAGACCCTGGTGGAATTGAACAGTGGCTCTCAGCCCTGAGTGGCCCTCCTAGGTTGCAGAAGAGTGCTGGTAGTAGAGCTGGGGGTAGCTCTGGAGAGGGAATCCTGCTGGCAAATCCTGGGCAGAATAGAGTGCTTCTGGTTGCTCCCAGACCAGAGTGCAGGTCAGGAGAGGAATAAACTCCTTTCCTTTGACTGTGCCATCTTGGAGAAACTGAGAACCTACAGGTGCCCAGAGCATACCCTCCTCTTGACAAAGGACTCAAAAGTCAAGTAAGTGGCTGGGAAAATGTCCAAAAAGGAGAAAAAAAAATAAGACTATAGAAGGCTATTTTCTTGGTGAACAGGAATTTTCCTCCATCCTTTTATAGGAGGAAGAACAATGTATACCATTCATAGGAAAACCTAATGGTCAAGGCTTCTGCATCCAAAACCTCCAAAATAAATATGCAGTAGTATCATGCCATGGAAGAGCTCAAAAAGGATCTTGAAAATCAATTAAGAGAGGTGGAGGAAAAATTGGGGAGAGAAATGAGAGTGATTCAAGAAAATCATGAAAAGGAAGTCAACAGCTTGCTAAAGTAGACCCAAAAAAATGCTGAAGAAAATAACACTTTTAAAAATAGATTAATTCAATTGACAAAAGAGGTTCAAAAAGCCAATGAGGAAAAGAATGTTTCAAAATGCAGAATTAGCCAAAAGGAAAAGGAAGTTCAAAAGTTCACTGAAGAAAATAGTTCTTTAAAAATTAGAATGGAGCAGATGGAGGCTAATGACTTTATAAGAAACCAAGAAATTACAAAACAAAACCAGAAGAATGAAAAGATAGAAGATAACATGAAACATCTCATTGGAAAAACAACTGATCTGGAAAATAGATCCAGGAGAGACAATTTAAAAAATGATGGGACTACATAAAAGCCATGATCAAAAACAAAAAGTGTAGACATCACCTTTCATGAAATTATCAAGGAAAACTGCCCTGATATTCTAGAACCAGAGGGCAAAATAAATATTGAAAGAATCCACCAATCACCTACTGAAAGAGATCTAAAAAGATAAACTCCTAGGAATATTGTAGCCAAATTCCAGGATTCCCAGGTCAAGGAGAAACTATTACAAGCAGACAGAAAGAAACAATTCAAGCATTGTAGAGATACAATCAGGATAACACAAGATCTAGAAGCTTCTACATTAAGGGACTGAAGGGCTTAGAATATGATATCCCAGATGTCAAAGGAACTAGGATTAAAACCAAGAATCAGTTATCCAACAAAATTGAATGTAATACTTCAGGGGAAAAAATGGTCATTCAATGAAACAGAGGACTTTCAAGCATTCTTGATGAAAAGACCAGAGCTGAAAAGAAAATTTGACTTTCAAACACAAGAATGAGAAGCATGAAAAAGTAAACAGCAAAGAGAAGTCATAAGGGACTTACCAAAGGTGAACTGTTTACATTCCTACATGGAAAGACAATATTTGTAACTCTTAAAACTTTTCAGTTTCTGGGTAGTTGGTAGGACCACACACACACACACACGTACATGCGTGCACACACATACACATGCACGCACGTAGAGAGACAGAGGGCACAGAGTGAATTGAATAGGATGGGACCATATTTTAGAGAAATTAAGGTAAATGGTGAGAGAGAAATGTAGTGGGAGGAGAGAGGGTGAAATGGAATGGGGTAAATTATCTCTCATTCAAGAGGCAAGCAGGAGACTTTTTAGTGGAGGGAAAAAGAGGAGAGCTGAGAGAAAAACATGAAGTTTACTCTCATCACATTCGACTAAAGGAAGGAATAAAATGCACACTCATTTTGGTATGAAAACCTATCTTACAATACAGGAAAGTGGGGGAGAAGGAGATAAGCAGGGTAGGGGGGATGATGGGAGAGAGGGCAATGGGAGGAGGGAGCAATTTGAAGTCAACACTCAGGGAGGGACAGGATCAAAAGACAGAATAGAAACAATGGGGGGGCAGGATAGGATGGAGGGAAATACAGTTAATCTTACACAACATGACTATTATTGAAGTCATTTGCAAAACTACACAGTTATGGCCTATATTGAATTGCCTGCCTTCCCAAAGGGAATGGGTGGGGAGGGAGGGATGGGGAGAATTTGGAACTCAAAGTTTTAGGAACAACTGTTTAGTATTGTTCTTGCTACTAGGAAATAAGGAATACAGTTAATGGGGAATAGGAAGTCATCAGGACAAAAGAGAAGATGGGGACAAGAGAAGGGAGGGATGGTAGAAGAGAGGGCAGATTGGTCATAGGGAAAATTAGAATGCTCAGTGTATTGGGGTGGGAGGAGGGGATAACTGGGGAGAAAATTTGGAACCCAAAATTTTGTGAAAATGAATGTAAAAAGTTAAATAAATAAATTTATATTTAAAAAAAAGAAAGAAATACAGGACTTTCAAGCACTCTTAATGAAAAGAGCAGAACTGAATAGAAAATTTGACTGTCAAAGACAAGAATCAAGAGAAGCATGAAAATGTAAATAGGAAAGAGAAATCATAAGGACTTTCTAAAGTTGAACTGTTTACCTTCCTACATGGAAAGAAAATATTTGTAACTCTTGCAACTTTTCTCAGTATTTGGGTAGTTGGAGGGATTACACATACATACATACATACACACACACACACACAGAAAGAAAGAGAGACAGAGAGCACAAGGCAAGTTGAATAGGAAGGGATCATATCTAAAAATATAAAATTAAGGGGTGAGAGAGGAATCTAATGGGAGAAAGGGAGAAATGGAATGGGGCAAATTATCTCTCATAAAAGAGGCAAGGAAAAGTTTTTTCAATGGAGGGGAAAAGGGAGGAGGTGAGAGAAAAAGTGAAGCTTACTCTCATCACATTTGGCTTAAGGAGGGAATAACATGCTCACTCAATTTGGTATGAAAAATCTATCTTACACTACAGGAATGTAGGGGAGCAGGGGAAAAGTGTGTGGGGGATGATAGAAAGCAGGGCAAATGGGAGGAGGGAGTAATTAGAAGTAAACGCTTTTGGGGAGAGACAAGGTCAAAAGACAGAATAGAATAAACAGGGGACAGGATAGGAAGGAGGGAAATATAGTTAGTCTTACGCAACATGACTGTTATGGAAGTCTTTTTGCAAAACTACACATACATAGCGCCTATATTGAATTGCTTGCCTTCTCAGTGGGGATGTGTGAGGAGGGAGGAAGGAAGAGAAGTTGGAACTCAAAAGTTTTAGGAACGAATGTTGAGAATTGTTTTTGCATATGACAGGGAAATAAGAATTACAGGAAATGGGGTATAGAAATCTATCTTGCTCTACAAGAAAAGAGAGAAGATAGGGATAAGGGAAGGGTGAGGTGTGATAGAAGGGAGGGCAGATTGAGGGAAGGGGCAGTCAGAATGCAAGGCATTTTGGAGTGGGGGAAGGAGAGAGATGGGGAGAAAATTTGGAACTCAAAATTTTGTGAAAATGAATGTTGAAAACTAAGAATAAATGAACATAATAATAATAAAAAGACTGAAGGAAAAAACTGTGGCACAGAACCTAAATGAGTGATTTCAGCAGAGCTCATATTTGACCCCAGGGTCTTAGACTATAAATATTATGTTCAAACAAGTACAAAGGAGAGGTTAAGAACTTATGCTAACAACTATGAACAACTGGAAGAAGGAGGTGGACTCAGCCCTATCCCTTTTTTGTGTGACTATAGAGAACCCCCATTTACAATCCAAGGGCATCCCTTCAGCTTTTCAAATTTCTGACATCATGGAAGATGAAGAGGCAGGTCAATGTATCTCCCACGACAGACTCCAGGGAATTCCTTCCCCTGATAGTCATTTGATCAACATGGACCACGAAGATCTAGTTGGAAACAGTTCCCAACACCCAACAGCATTGATACCACCAAGGTCAACTCCACAGCCCCAATTTTACTGTTTCCCTATCTATTAAATGTGAACAATTAAGAGGCAGCTGAAAGTAAGACCTAAGATGACTCCTAAGTGCATCCCATGAACCTCAAAGCGTCATTATCACTCTCACAAAAGATACGACCTAGAACATCCCTCAGCACTCAACTCTTGGCCATTCTCTGGTACTCAACTCCTTCTATAGGGCAAACCACATGACCCATGACCTCCCACAACATCAACCCTAGATCAGCCCATGGCAGGCAAAACCCCTTCCTGACATTCAACAAAAGACAGATGAAAACACCCCCCCTCCCCAGTATCAACACCAGGAGATCCCTTTGACTGGTAGAGCCTTTACCAACATGGGTAATGAAGAGGCAGAAGAGAACCCATCCCAAGATCAACCCCATAGGATCTTCCTCTGTAATCTCTGTTACTAATGCAATGAGAAGATGCGAAGAATACCTTTCCACTTCGTCCCCTGGTGATTTCTTTATTATTATTATTACACATTCCTGTATTACTCTCTTTATTCTTAGGGATTCTGAAGAGGTATGTAAGCACACCCTCCACTTGCATGCCCAGGGGATTGCTAACACTGATGCTCCTTTTACCACCACTGACAATGAAGAGACAACTGAGAAATCCCCACTCCCATGTCATCCTCAGAAAATCACTTCCCCCATAGCCCTTTGACCATCACAGACAGTGAACTGGTGGCTGCCTCTTGAGTATTAGGGAGGCTGTGGAAATGTCTCTAGATTTGGGGGCCAAAGGCTTGAATTCTTACCCTCCGGTGCTTATTCACTAGAGGAACTTATATGAGCCCGACCTTCTCTAAGCCTCTGTTTCCTCTTCTGCACACTGTGGGGAAGGGGAGAAAGTTGGGCCCAAATGGCCCCTCCCCACTCTTCATCTTGTTCCTTAGGAAGAGTAAAGGGACCAATCCTGAACTGAAACTTCCAGGAGCCAAGATGGTGAAGGTGAAGGAAACTGTAAGTGCTCTCATCTTCCTCTTGTTGACCTTGAAAAACCTAGAGAATATTTCCCCCAAAAAATCCTGGAGTAGTGGAATCAGCAGAAGGGAACAACAGTCTCCCAGCTCGGGAGGCTAGAGAAATCATCGAGAAGAGTACTACCTGCTGTGGCTGAAAGGGATTGTAGCTGGAGTCTTCCCAGCAACCCCCACCTAAATGGATGAGATCCTGATCTCCAGGGGGGTACAGCCCAGAAGCTCCAAAACTAGGACCGTAGGCATGCCTTATTATAGACAGGGAAACTGGGTGGACACCAGCACAGAAGACAGGGGTTCATCAGTCACTGAGCCTGCCTGTGCTCTCGCTCAGTCCTAGGTGAGAACTCCTGGTAAGAAAGGTGGCCGAGCTTTACCACGTCTCAAACTATATTATAAAGCAGCAATCATCAAAGCTACTTGGTACTGGCTGAGAAATAGAGGGGTAGATCAATAGAATAGGTTAGGTACACAATATACAGTAGTCAATGATTATAGAAGTCTACTGTTTGATAAACCCAAGGACTCCAGCTTCTGAGATAAGAACTCCCTCTGACAAAAACTGCTGCGAAAACTAGAAAATAATGTGGCATAAACCGGGTATTAATCAATGCCTGACACTGTACACCAGAATAAAGTCCAAATAGGTACATGATCTAGGTATTAAGGCTATACATATATATTACATGTGTGTATATATATGTATATTATATGTATATATAGGTTGATACTATAAATTAGGGGAGCAAGGGATAAGTTTGTCAGATTTAGGGAGAATGGAGAAATTTATGACCAAACATGAGACAGAGAACATTATGAAGTGCAAAATAGATAATTTTGACGACATCAAATTGAAAAGTTTTTGCACAAAGCCAATGCAACCAAGATTAGAAGGGAAGCAGAAAACTGGGAAAGAAGTTCTACAACTAATGTCTGTGATAAAGGCTTCATTTCTATAATTTATAGGGAACTGAGTCAAATTTGCAAGAATACAAATCATTCCCCAATTGACAAATAGTCAAAGGATACGAACAGGCAGTTTTCAGAGGAAGAAATTAAAGGTACCTATAGTCATATGAAAAAATGCTCTAAATCACTATTGATTAGAGAGATGCAAATCCAAACAACCCTGAGGTACCACATCACATCAGATTGGCTAATATGACAGGAGAGGAAGATGTTATATGTTGAAGATGTGGGAGAGTTGGAACACTAATTCATTGTTGGTGGAGCTGTGAGCTGATCCAACCATTCTGGAGAGCAATTTGGAACTATGCCCAAAGGGCTGTAAAAATGTATATACCCTTTGACCCAGCAATATCACTTCTAGGGCTGTACCCCAAAGAGATCATAAAAATGGGAAAAGGACTCACATGTACAAAAATATTTATAGCAGCTCTTTCTGTGGTGGCCAAGAATTGGAAATCAAGGGAATGCCCATTAATTGGGGAATGGCCAGACAAGTTGTGGTATATGGATGTAATGGAATACTATTGTACTATGAGAAATAACAAATAGATAGACTTCAGAAAAACCTTGGAAAGACTTATATGAACTGATACTGAGTGAAATAAACAGAACCAGAACATTATACACAGCAACAGTCACAGTGTGTGTTTTTGATAGACTTAATCTTTCCCCCATCAATGCAAGGACATAAAACATTTCAAAAGGCCTTGATGCAAAATGCCATCCACATGCAGAGAAAGAACTATAGAATCAGAACACAGAATATAGCAGACTTTTCTCTTTTGTTGTGTGTTTTTTCTTGTGGCTTTTCTCATGTTTTAATTCTTCTATGCAACATCACTAACGTGAAAATGTGTTTAATAAGAATGTATGTGTAGAACCTATATAATATTACATACCATCTTGGAGAGAAAGTGGGAGAAAATTTAAAATATAAGGAAATTATTGCTGAAAACTGAAAACAAACAAAAAAGGGGCAACCCATCTCCCAAGGGCAGAGTACTCTCCCTAGAGTTCATCTGCAGCAATATATTCAGTACCGGGCACACTATTTAAGCAAGATCACTGATGACTTAAGTGTCCGGAGGAGGACAGGGACAGGTACTTCACAACTCTTGTCATGGAAGTATAAGGAGCAAGGGATTTTTGCCTTAGAAAACTGAAGACCTGGGGCAGACCCAGCTGTCTTCACACATACAGAAGCCTGTGATTTGGACATGGAATATCATGCCTCCTTGTAGCCAGAGGTTAGAGGTGGGAATCATGGGTGGCAGTGACAAAGAGAGAAAGGTGTCTAACAATGGAAGGGATAGAGGAAAAGAAGTGGTTCTCCACTCCAGAATAGCTATGAGCAAAGTCGTGGAGACTTCATTTTGGGATTGGGGGTGGTGGGGTGGGGTGGGCATTGCTGTTTAGTAAGAGGTTGGACCAACCTCTGTGGTCTTTCCTGACATTCCAGGAACATTAGAAGAGTGGGGATCCAAGGCCTCAAGGAAGGAGACTGGAAACTCACATGGTTAGGACACCATCCTTTTAGCCTTCACAGATGGGCATGGGGAAACGGGCAGCTGGGACCGTAGGGGAAGGGAAAACCTAAAGCCCTCCAGTCAATGGGGATCCAAGTTGTGAACCTGAGTTATGTGATCCGGGCCACATCACATGACTGAAATGAGGCTGTTTCCCATCTAGAAAATGATGAACCTCCCTCCGCCACAGGGAGGATGTGAGCCAAGGGGTCAGCAACTGGCAAAAGCCTACAGAAATGTCTTTATTGCTTTCTATGGGCCAGCCTCCAGTCAATGGAAGGCACTTGGAGAAGCACCATATTACCCCCTCTCTGTCCAGAATGTTCAGTGGCAAAGACTTAGGCCTTGTCTTTCCCTCCAGGATCATCAGAAAAAAAAAATGGCTGATATACTTTACAAAATTAATTATCCAGTTCCCAAGGAGTGAAAAAATACAGCAGTAGCCCCAGAATTACCTGCAGAATCTTCAAGTACTATCTTCTACACTTGGACAATCTGGGTTCTTGAACCCAAATGGATGCTCTATCCCACACTCAGTCTTCCCACTGAGACTTTCCTCCTCAGGCAAGGATGAAAGATCAGGGAGTAGAGAGAATCCCCACATTGGCATGAACATCCTCATTCATGTCTACACTGAGTAGAACCTTGGAGTGTGACAAGCAAACCTCCAAGCCAGGAAGACCTGGGTTAAAGACCTGTATCTGAAACCAGCTAGCTGTGGAAGTCTGGGCAGGTACCTTTACCTCTCACATTTTAAAGCCAGGAAGACCTGTCTACGTAGGAATGGGGCCCAGCTGTAAGGCAAGGGTAGAGGGGAGTGTCAGTGACAAGGAGACTGTAGTTTCAGACCCTCTCACTTAAGTACTGGCAATGGTGACATCCTCGAGTTTTAAGTGGGGTCGATGGGGAAGGCTGTAATGGTGCTTTTCAGAATTCAACTCCAATATCACTCACTTCATGATAGATCATTAGATATAGTCTATCATGACAGATGTCAAAGCCAGGAAGGCACCAGGGCCAAGGGCTATAGCACATGGAGAGCAGGGCTCAAGCTTGTTCACAACATATCCAGCCTGCTTCCTAGAGTGCCCATCCTTCCACAGGATCACAGAAGATGGCATGCTGTCCTGGGCTCTATTTCTTCACGTCTCCTCCAGCCACTGAAAGAAGCCAGAAGTCTCACCCTTCTGCTCCCTAGGGGACTCATGGACCCCAGAGTCCATTCAAGTACAATTGGATGTGTGGGCCTCCTCTGATATCCAGGTTATGAGGGAAGCCAGGAAGAAACTCCAGATGATTGACAGAGGTATAGCCAGCTGGTTACACAAGGAAGGTGTGCGGAGAAATTCGGTACAGTGTACTGGTCCATCCAGTTGGCCAACCAGAAAGGCAAGAGGAACTCATCCCCTGCCCATTTTATGAGGGCTTGGAAAAAGGCCTGCCCTTCGTACATGCCTGGGATGAAGGCCCTGGGGATGAAGTCCCTGATGGTAAGGTCACAGGCTAAGAACCCTCAGGTAGTGCTGGGAAAATACATTGAGCAAGGCCACATTTTCCAGGCAGGATACCTCAGGATTCCTGCTGTCCCCGGAGGGCAACAGAAGGGGTCATCTGGGTGAAGTCCTTTCCATGGCTCTCCTCCTTGGCTCATAATACGGGGAATGCTGGGGTCCATCTGAAGTCCCACCTAGGAGCCAGCACAAGGATAGGGGACCATAGGGAAAGAGTTTCTAGGAATAAACTTTTGAATACTTTTTATCCCTTGTCATTTTCACAGGGACACACAGTTGGAATCCCATGCCAGTTGGGGCTCCTCTCTGGTTAGGTCAGGTGCTGCCTCAGGTGATCACTTGGAATGAAGCCTCCATTGTCCAAAGACAGAACAGAGAGACAGAGAAGAGCAGCCCCCAGGAGGCACCACAGTCAACCTCTCGGACCCCCAGCACTTTTATCCACATCACAAATGAAATGACCAATGGGAACTGTCTCCAAGGTGTAACACAGGAGACTCCTTGGACCCCAAGGCTCTCATGTGTTGCAAATCACTTTACCTAGGAGCACATGTTCCAACATCTACCACAGATTATCCCATTTCAGCTAATACACTTCCCTAAATTCAGCATCAAGGGACCCTTGAGAACCACCGTCTTCAACCCCAGGATATCCTTTCAACTATTCCTGTTTCTGGTATCATGGAAAATGAAGAGGCAGATCAGTGTATCTCCAAAGACAGACCCCAGAGAATCCCTTCCACTTATGTACCTGTGATCAGCAAGGACCATGAACAACCAGTTGGAAACAGTTCTCAAGACCAAGCTGCATTGACCCCATATACACTCTGCAATCAGAGTTTGAGACCTCTGAGACCTTTATTTGTAGGAATGGGGCCAAGCTGCAAGAAAAGGGCAGAGGGAAGTCCCAGTGTCAAGGAGCTCCCAGTTTCATTCTCCTTAAAACGTTGGTACTATAACCTCAGAGTTGTGTGCATGGTGACTAGGGAAGGCTGTAATGGTACCTTGAAAAATCCAACTCCAATATCACTGCCTTCATGTCAGACCTCAAAGCAGAAAGGCCCTAGGGTCAAAGGGCTATAGGAAACGTGGAGCAGAGTTCAAGGGTGAACTCAGCATGTCTGACCTTCTTTCTGGAACCCCCATCCATCTACAGGATCATAAAGGATGGCATCTAGGCCTAGGATAGACCCAATCACTGTTAGTGTAGGCTGTTCTGAGCTCTAAACATTTCTTCACGTCTCTTCCAGGCACTAAAAGGAGCCAAAAGCCCCAACCTTCTGCTGTCTAAGGAGACCCATGGAGCCCAGAGTCTACTGGAGTTCTGCTATGTATATGAGTCTCCCCTGATATCCAGGCTATGAGGGAATACAGGGTGATCTACAGGGCTATAAACAGCTAGTTATACAAAGAGGGTGTACAAAAAAGCTGGGTGCAGTGTTGGGAAATGATGCTGGCTTTAGATTTGTATTGGTCTATCCAGGAGGCCACCAGGAAGGGCAGAGAGAACCCATCCCCTGCCCATTTGAGGGGCTTGGGAAAAGTCCTATCCTTGTTACATGCCTGGCATGAAGGTTCTGGACATCAATTTCCTAACACCCACAGGCTATGAACCCTCAGGTAAGGACTGCAAAAATGCACTTATTAACAAGGCCACACTGCCCAAGCAAGACACCTCAGGGGACCCAAGAGTCACAGTCCCTGCCCTCTCTGGAGGACACTGGAAGGGGCCATCAGGGTGAAGTCCTTCCCATGGCTCTCCCTTTGGCTAATAATACATATGACCATTGTTTGTCTGAAGCCCCCCATTTCCCACCAGGGGAATAAACAGGGACAGGAGGACATGGAAAAAGAGCTTTGAATAACAGACTTTCAACCTTGTTTATCTCTTTGCTTGTCACTTTCATAGGGGCACAGAATTGGAATCCCATGCCAAGGTGGACTCCTCCCTGGCTGGGCCAGAGGCTACCTAGGTGGTCACTTTGAATGGAATTTCTACTTCTCACATGGAGAACAAACACAGGCTATAACAGCCCCCAGGAGCCACCACAGGCAATGCCATGGACCCCACACCCATCTTATCTATGACCAAAACCCCATGACATTAGACAGCACAGACCAAAGTCCAAGCCAGGTCATATGATGGCAGCCAGGGCCTCTTCCCTACAACCTAAGACAAGAGACCCCATGTGTATTCCAAACCATGTGACCCAAGAAAACATCCCTCAGGGTCCACATGGAGATGCCATGGACTTCAAACTATTTCAGTACCCCTAACAACATGACAGAGCATAATACACCTTACTCCCTACCTCAAGGTCCACTCAATGTCATGCCTTGCTAGCCAGTACGTCCCAACCAAAAAACACAGAAGAATATCCCAAAAGATCCATACTAAGAAAGTCCATGGACCCCAAGGCCTCTCATCTTTTAAATCACTTTGCTCAGAACACCTTCCAATATCCACCACAGATCATCCTATACCAGCTCTAGCTTCCTAGAGTCAGCATCTAGTTACAGGTAAGAACAGTCCCATTATCAATCCCAGATCTCTTCTGCTACTAGTGCTTTTAACATAATGGTGATGAATAGGGAGGTACGACTAGCCTCTGGTCTAAGATTAACCAGAGGGGATCACTTCTACCCTTAAGCTTTTGCCAAGACAATGAAGAGATAGCTGAGGCCAATCCTGAGATAAATTCCTGAGCATCAAGTCTACTGTTGCCCCCTCTATGGACATGACCAATTAACAGGCAGCTGAAATCGAGTCCCAGTATAAACCCCAAGCCTCATTATCACCCTCACCAAAGATATGACTCAGGAGAACATCCCTCAGAGTCCCCCTTTAGGCCATCTGGTGGACCTCAAGCCCTTTTATAGACATATGAGCACAACTCCCCAACCCCAAATCAGCCCATGCCAATCAATACCCTTTCCTGACATTCAGCAAGACACAGATGAGAATACCCTCTAGTAAACACCAAGAGACCCCTTCTACTGGTAGAGGTTTCACTAACACAAATAAAGATAGCAGGGAACCATCCCCAATACAGACCCCATTAGATGCCTTTCACTGTTATCCCTCTTACTAACAGAGAAAATGAAAAGATGCCTGAGCACACCCCAACCTTCATCCCTAGGTGATTTCTTCTACTGTTGCCTCTTTTACCATCATAAACAATGAAGAGATACCTGAGAACACCTTCCACCAAAGTTGACCTGAGAAGATTTCATGAACTGTTGCCCCTTAGAGCATCTCACACCATGAAGGGGGAGCTGCTTTTGGGTGCTAGGGAACCTGGGGAAATGTCTCTAGATTTGGAGGCCAAGGACCTGAGTTCTTATACTTTGATGCTTATTACCTATAGGATCTTAGCAATGACCATGACCTTCTGTAAGCCTGTTTCTTCCTCCACAAATGGGACTGAGGCAAGCTTGCCTCAGATGGCCCCTTAGAGCCCACTCCATCTGTGTTCTTTAGAGAGAAAAAGGGCACCATAGCCAATCGCCAAGGACCAGAACACATATAGTGTTATGTTCAGTGCTAGGTACCACAGGGCATTGATAACTTACAGTATCCAGAGGAGGGCAACAAACAAAAGCAACCACCTCAAGTTCTTGTCATGACAGTTAAAGAGTAGATTTTTGCCTTGGAGAAGTAAAGATATAGTGGGGTGGATAGTTATATCTATAGAAGATGAAGTGGGGTGGAAATAGTTATATCTACATAGAAGATGAAATGGGGTAGATATAGTTATCTATATCTATATACGATGAAGTAGGGCTGATAGTTATCTTCAAATATTCAGGATTTGTGACCTGAAAAAGGAAATTGATGTCTGCTTTTCCCCAGGGACCAGACCTGGGAACAAAGGTTCATGGCGGCAAAGTGGCACAGTAAGTTTTGATATAAGGAAAAACTTCCTCATATTGAAAGGCATCCAATCATGATAGGGAAGGAGGCCAGGAAGTGGTTGCCCCTTGAGGGAAAGCTATGGGCAAAGTTGGAGAAAAGACATTTTGAACCTGATGTGTGGCTGGGCATTTTTATTCAAGAACAGGTTGGACTGAACTATGTGGTCCTTTCTAACTCTTTCTCAGAACACTATCTGAGGTTTGGATCCAAGGCCTAAGAATAAGAGTGAAAAAGGTCATGCTTAGGAGACCTTCCCTCCCTTTATCCTTCACTAGTAGGTATGCAGGGATGGGGATCAGACCGTAATGGAGGGGGAAACCTGAGGCACAAGTCCAAGCTGTCACCCTGAGTTGCTGTATGAGCTCAGTCATGTCACATGATTAAGTCAAGGCTGTTTTCCCATACAGAAATTGGCAAACTTTCCTCTCCTACATGGTGGATGTGAGCCAAGCAAACTTCAAATGGGAAAGTCTCATAGAAATGTCTTCTTTTCCCTCCAGGATCATCAGAAAAATGAGAGATGTACTTCACAAAATGAATTGTTCAGCTCCCAAGGAGCAAGAGATTAGAGCAGCAACACCAGATTCTCCTGCAGAATCTTCAGGTGCTACTCCCTGTGCTTGGACAGTCTAGATTCTTTGAATCTCAAACAGATCCTTTACCTCAACTTTACCTTTCCAAGGCCAGAAGGCCAGAGAAGATGTAATCCCTGGCACTGATGAGCAGTGACCCAAGCCCACCCACAAGCACGAACAGAGTAAGCAGAGCACTCAGCTAGCAAGAGCCCCCTCTAAGTCCCAAAGCATGGGATCCATGTGAAGCCCAACCTGGGGAGACAGGTCATGGACAGGGGTACATGGGGAGATGCTAAGAACAAACCTTCCTTCGTTTTTATCTCTTTGTCACTTTTATTCCCTCAGGAGCCACCACAGGCAATCTCATGGACCCCAAGCCCTTTTTACATCCCAAACTACACGACAGATGGCAACATCCCCCCAAAGTCCACCCCAGGTTATACTATGGCAGCTAGTGCCTCTTCCCTACATCATCAATCAAGAGACACAGGAGAACACCTCTCAAGGTCCACCTCAAGAGATCCCATGAATCTCAAGCCCAGTTATCTATATCCCAAACTATGTGACCTATGAGAGCATGCCTCAGGGTTTTCCCAAGGAGATCCTATGGACCTCAAACTATTTTAATGTCCCTAACAACATGACAGAGCATAACTTGCCCCACATACCCAAGATCTATCTCAGGTCATCACTCGGTATCCACTACGTCCCAAACAGGAAGCATAGGAGAACATCCCAAAGGGACCATACCAAGAGATCCCCTGGACCCGAAGGCCTCTTATCTCTCAAATCACCTGATCCAAGAGAACATCTTCCAACATGCACCACAGATCATTCCATACCAGCCAATAATTTCCCTAAAGCCAGCATCTAGAGAGAGATGAGAACAGTCCCCATTATCAGTCTAGATCTCTTCTACTATTAATGCTCTTAACATAACACTGATGAAAAGAGCTAAGACCCCTCCCTAAGATCAATACCAGAGCACTGAGTCCACTGTTGTCCCTTTTACCAACATGAAGAATTAGAAGGTAGCTGAAAACACCTCCCAAGAAAAATCCCAAAGGTATTCCACGAACCCCAAGTCCCATTATCATATTCACAAAAGGGATGACCTGAGAGAACATCCCTCAGGGTCCAAATCACATCACCCATAACAGAACTCCCCAACCCCACCATCAACCCCAAATCATCCCGTGCCAGGTAATACCCCTTCCTGACATTCAGCAAAAGACAGGTAAGAATACCCTCCAGTATTAACACCAGAAAATCCCTTGTACTAGAAGAGACTTCACCAACATGGGCAATGAAAAGACAGCAGAGAATCATCCCCCAAGATCATTCCCAGGGGATCATTTCACTTTTATCCCTTTTACAAATATGACAAATTGATGGCTAAGAACACCCTCCCGAATTTCACCTCCAGAGGATCCTTCCACTGTTCCTCTTTCATTATCAGGCAATGAAGAGGTAGCACAGAACTCCTCCAACACCATGCCCTTGAAAGCTCTGTTCCCTCTTTGATCATTAATAACGAAGAGATAGCTGAGAACATCTCAACATCATCCCCAGCGGATAAATTCAGTTGTTCTTCCTTTGACCATCATGGACCACGAATAGAAAGTTGAGAGCATCCCACCCCACCCCTCCCTCCATATCATCCCCTGTATATCACTTCTACTCTTCCCTGTTTGACCACCATGGACCATGAAGAATCAGCTGAGAACACCTCCCACCAAGGTAAACCCTAGAGAATCCCTTCTCTTGTTACCTCTTAAACCAAAACAGATGAGGAGACAGTTGTCAATAGCATCCACCAAGACCTTCCATAGGCAATTCCCTACAACCCAAAATCCAACATCCAGAAGCAAGAAACATTTAAATAGCTTCCCTGCTCCAGTCTTCAGGCTTAATATGTACATCTCTCTCCATGTGGATCCCCATACTTATGCCCACCTCAGTATTTCTTTTCAACTGTCCATGTCTTAATATGATAAGGACTTTCAAATAAAATATTGTTTTCTCAAAAAGATACAAGGCATTCACCCTACCTACTTACCTCTTAAAGGTCCTGGATGGGTCCCTAGACTCTTGCTTTCATGTCTTCATTTTACCTCTCTTCCCCTTGGCTGGAAATACCCAAATAAGCCAAGATATTCTACATATTGTGAGTTGTCAAAGCTGAAGACCAGGGGAAAATGATGTTGTAGATTCAGTAGGAGGTCCATTTTATGGGAACTACTGAGGGGATCTCAGGATCTAAACTATGTCCTCTTCCAGCCCAAAGTCCTTCATGTTATGTTTGCTCTGCCAAACATTTATGAGCTCTTGGGAAACCTATCTAACCTGGCCCCTGTAGAAGAAATCACTAGGGTAAAAAACAAAATTCTCAAGTCATTTCTTCAGCAATGCCCCTCTAAAGTGAGCCCTTACCTCTCCACTCTCACCAACAAAACTGGAGCTTAGATCCTAATCCCCTTAGGGCTTGAGGAGCATTACCCTCCTTCATGTAATCTCCTTTACTCCTCCAATTTATCTCCTTGCCTTCAGTCAGTTTCCACGATCAAGACTGTTCCAATATTTTTATGTCAACCATTTATATACCTCAGAATCCCCCTACTCCTTTTACTTTATTAAATAAATTTTTAATTTATTTTTATTTATTGGCACTGAACATCAATTCAATGTGTTCCAACAATTGACCCACCCTTAGTCATCCTTCAGGCCCTAAAACACTGGAGTTTGCATTCAGGTTGGTGTCCTCCCAGTCCTTATAGCATAAGTGTTCATTTTTAGAAATGTTTAAGTTACTAGGCGCTAGGTACTGGGGATAAAGACCCTCACAGACTTTACAATGTGAGACAAATAAAACATATTCCAATAACAGTAGGCAAAATGGGTCAAGAATTTAAAGCTGGAAGAGGACTTGGGAGATTATATAATGCAATCCTTAATCTGACAGAGGAAACAATCCCAGAGATTATATGACTGGCCCAAGGTAAACTATCACTTGAATCCAACAAATACTATGTTCTCATCAAGGGCAAAGGAGTGGTCTACTGCTAAAAAGTATAAGGAGGGAGTGGCCAACTTCATTTGGGAGAAGGGAGTAGACATCCCCACCCCATCACCTTTTTTTTTTTCCCCACCCGCACTTCTATCTAAGTTGAACCACTTTACTAAGCTGACCCAGCCACTTCACCCTGAAGAGATCTCCATTCCCAGTGCCCGCTGAGCATTTGTCCACACGTTCCAAAGAGGCTGGGCATTCTGAAGGCAGTCAGTTCTTCTCTGCCCTCAATACATTCATTCTTGGTAGGTCACACTTTAAACAACACAATTAACACAATAGAGCCTAAATGCCATGGCTAAGGCAACATACCCTTATAGTGCTTTGCTCTCTTCTTATTCATTTACGTTCCATTTAATTGTAGAATACTGGTGCAAATATCCAGCCACATTTTTTACATCTGAGTTGAAATCCAAGAAATACCATCCCATTTCGTGTGTGTGTCTCTGCGTGTCTGTGTGTGTGACTTTGGGAATACAGTCAACACTGTGACCAAAACAGTAACTGGTCTACTCTGTATCTTCTACAAGGTCATAAGCTAATCCTGTCTTATTTATTACTTGCCTCAATGCCAGGTATCTGGACTTGTAAACAACAGGATGTCAGGATGCATCCAGGAATGGTCATTTGAGAGTAGTTAAGCACCTCCAAAAACATGAGGTGCGAGACACAGGTCAGAAAGTGGAAGGTTTTGGCCAGAGGATGCATGGGCCAGGAGAAAGGATACAAAGAGGAGAGACAACACTCAAAGAAAAATGTTCTTGGTCTGGTTGTTTCATGAATGCCAGGATTGTCTTTTCAACAAGATCCTCAATACTTGAATGACAGCAAATGTCCTTTTTGCATCCCACCCCTAGTTCCCCAAACAATGTGAACAGTAGTAGGCCCATGGAAAGTGATCAAAACACTCAATTATTACTAATTCATAGTTTCACTATTAAAAACTAGATCACAAATAATTTAGTGACAAGATTTTCACAACTGGTTAAAATCTATTCACATAAGTGGAAAGGAGATCTACAATGAAGCATTTCTTAACCATACAATCAATACATGACCCTCAAGTTATCAATGACAACAGAATCTTTTATCTTGTTAGAATACCCAACATAGCTCAGCCATTCTGCTAAAAGGGCTTAAGATGCCTGCCTCTTCACCAAATAGAAACCAATTCTTCCAACTCAGTCCAATGGGCTAGGAGACACCAAAGTCTCTTCTCCCTGCCAGAGTGGCCAGGAAATAACCTAAGGATGCATCAAGGCTGCACACTGCCTTATGCCATAGGCTTTCCCAAAAGCAGAGATGGTTCATGACTCCTCTTCCCCAACTCCAATCTCTAGCAAAGACATGAAGGGGAGAAAGCAAGGAGCTGGCTCAAGGGGAAAAACCAAAAGGAGGATGCATCCACACTTCCGGAGATCATATTTTCCAGCAGCATAGACACTGTATCTGAAGTGATGTTGTTCTGATAGAATTTCTTTTTAGAGATTAGGGAAACATTGCCATGATAAAAACAACATCCAAATAAAGCCGGAGACAGGGGGTCGGGGCTTCCCATTCTCATCTGACCTTTTCTAAAGGCAGAGACCAGCAGCCTTCATTGTTTCCTTTAAAATGGTTTCCTGTTTTCCTACTCAATTCTGAAATCTACAGGAGAAACTGTGACCTTTTCAGTCAAAGGGCAGTTAGCCCAATTTTCTCCCTTCTCCCAGATAATACTGAAGTCAAAGCAGGTAAATAGATCTTTTGCTTCCCTATCTCTGTAAAAGAGCAACATAATCCCTAGCTCAATTCCACCCATCAAGAGGAAAAAGTCAAGATTGTCAAGAGATTTCCTAGGGTGTATAGGGGTTAGAGGGTAAGAGGCAAAAAGGAAAACAAAGGAAGGAGAAATGCAAAAAACATTCAGCAAGGGGAACTAAACAGATCGGAACTAAGACTTTGCAGTCTTTGTCCAGAGGTCACAATCTACCCCCAACGTTGGAGTGATGCCAGAGACAGATTCCAGAGGTCCAAAACTTCAGGAATCTCCCACTCTCCTTCCAGCCTTCTGCTCTCCAGCAAAGCACGAGGGAGCAGAACACAAGGAGCTGACACTGAGGAAGAAACCCAAAGGAGAATCCATTTGGCTCCTACACAAAGAGGTTTGAGAATAGGTAGGTCTATTACTCAACACTCTTCATAAACATGGGTCCCTCAACACTCATAAGAGCTCTGGACATTGGCATTCTACCAGCCCATGTCCCACACTGGCAAAAGAAACCAAAGACAGGGAAGGAGGCAGTGGTTGCTTTTTCCCACAGGACTGATCTGAACGGACCAACTGGTTGTTCTTTTCCTCTAAGAGCAGCTGGGTGTGGCTGTGGAATATGGAACCCCACCATCCACCCAATAACCAGGAGACACAGAGGGCTGGTGAAGAAAGTGGAGATCCGAGTGACCCCTGCTTCCCTTGTTAGCCCACCCACTATTTCCACAGTTGGTAGAAACCTTTCTTTGTACAAATATTAGAGGCCCAAAGGGACGTCCCATAGCTGACATGATTTTCCCTGACAGAGTTGGGCCACCTTGCCCAAAGGACAAAGAGGCAAGTAGCTCTCGAAGCTGCTGTGGTGGTGATGGTCTCCTCCTGACATAGCCTTCTTCGAGGGACTCCTCTCTTCAAGTCACAGAGGCAGAGACCTGCTGCCTAGAATGCTTCCAGTGGAGAGTCCCAGCCCTCAGATCATTTGTCCCCAGCTTCATGTGGCATTTCCTGTAGGTCCTCAGCATTTTGGGGACCACACAGCGTAACTGACCTAGCACTGCAGATAGGGTCACTAAGATTCCATGATAATGTTACTGAATTGATACTGGCACATTGTAGCCTCCTGAGGTTTAGTCCCTTTAACTGATCTGCTGAGTCCTTTTCATTGCCAAAACAATTTCTTCATACTGTGGGTAGCAGGGAGAAAAGAGATGCTCCATCCCCAGCTGGGGTCTTCTCTCCAATCCTTTTTGGCTTTGAAGCTGCCCAGGAGGCCCCTCTTGGCTCTGCCTTTCCTATCAATTGTTATCTCCCTCTGTCCCCTTGGCAGTTTGGTGCAGACTGGCTGCCAACCTAGGATAGTGTTGTCTCACTTTGGGATAGAGAATAGAACCAGATGTTACCACTGTGGATACTGGAAGCCAAATTATCCATAGATGTGACAGTTCCTTAAGTAGAGTCTTAAGATGAGAACACATTGGATTTTGTTTGTCTTTAAAATAGATTTGTTTAAAAGGTAATTTCTGTCCATTTACACCTAATCATAAAACCTCGTGTAAACATATTTTTCATCTTTCTACCTCCCCCTATTATTTGCACATTTTGTTTTTTTGTTAAGTCCAAATGTAATTTGAAATGAGGTAGGTAATTTCTATGTATTCCCGCCTTAGTCTTTTTTGGTGACTGGCTGAGAATTGTGCCAATTTAAAAAACAAACAGTCCAAATGGAGCTGGAGATGCACATCCAGAGGGTGTAGGTCAACTCTAGCCAAGGCTTTTCAGTTGGCTATTTTCTCAATCTCATCCAGATCATCAGTGTCCAATCTCTCTATCTTCTTATCTGCAAAGAAATTAAAACAGAGACAATCAAAATACGGCCACCTTGGAGAGACTATTTGGTGCAATGTGAGGACAACCTACCAACCTCAGCTTTACCTAAAAGAAATATGTGACTACTAACAAAGATCCTCCTTCCTCATCTGACTGATGAAACCTTATCTTAATTGAGCACAGCACCTAGCACCACATGACAACCCAGACATTCTCATGTGAGGGCTTTGGCCCTGAAAAGAGTGGACCCTGCCCTTTCCTCCCATCCCTCCTTCTGTAACAACAAGGAGGGGATTGGCAGATGAGAGACCCAGGCCTTTGCCCAAGAGCTCCAAGAGCTTGCCCACTTAGCAGCCCATGGGCCACACAGGGCAGATGCTCTGGGACACTCACTGAAATGTTCTTGGATTCTGTTGAGAATGTTCATGCTGTGCTTGCTGTCCACCATGTTCACGGCCAGGCCTCTCTTGCCAAAGCGCCCTGTGCGACCAATTCGATGAAGGTATGTCTCATTGTCTGGATTCCCATCCTTGTCCACTGGCAGGTCAAAGTTGATAACCACAGATACCTGTTCAACATCAATTCCTAAGAGACAGGAAAAGCAGACAAGAAAGCACATGACACCCACAGTCTTATCTGTGACAGTCTAGCACCAGCAGCTAGTACCCACAAAACAAGATGAAGGCCCTGGGGCTATAAAACAGTACAACCTGAAGGGACATTACCAAAAGGATCAGATCCACCCAAAAAGATTCTCTAGTTTGAAGGACTCAAAGATTTCTCCCTCACCCACCTGGAGGATGGTCTAGAGAAGTGGGAGTTCCATCTCCAACTGCCTCATACTATCAGTCTGCCACAGTCAACATTGGAGCTATTTAAGCAAACCAGTAACAAGATAAGAGGCAAGGAGGAAAACCTGGGAGCCAGAACCCTGGATCAGGAGCTGAGGAAGTTCTCTTTTCCTAAAGCTTAAGATCAGGAGATCTCCACAACATCAAGAACAGAAATTTCCCACAGGAACATCTAGCTGCTGACCCCAGACAAACCACCATGGAAACAACCTGAAGGCTCAGATGTCATGTTTGGAATTTGGGGACATGCTCAGCATTGCCATGGAAGGCAATTCAGTCTCCAGAAGACTATTTCTGTAAAAGCAAAGGGACCTACTCATTGAGGCTCTGGGAGAACCCAAACTGCCCTTGCTACAAAGGGGGAACACAGTCTCCCTCCTGTTCTTTCCTTAGCCCCCAGGATGCCAGGTGGGGCAGTCTCTCCTCACCTCGAGCACACACATTGGTAGTCACCAACACTTTCTCCTTGCCCTCTCGGAAACGCTCAATCACAGCAGCTCTCTGTTCCACCATCATTTCACCACTAAGGAGAGCCACTTGGTGACCTTCTTTGGATAGTTCAGCTGCCAGCCAACCAGCTGTTTTGCGGGTCTAGAGTGAAAAGAATTTGATAAAATGAAGATACTAGAAAGTGGTTTCAATCATTAAGTTCAATGAAGACTTCTTCCTTGAATTTAAGAACTGAGAGTCAAGTCTCTGAAATCTTTCAAGATGTTTCAAAAATTTTATCACTGGGACATTCAGGGCCCTTTCCCCACAGATACACTGAAAGACCTAGAAAAGGCCTCCAGTGCACTGTTTGGATCCTCTTTGGTGGATTGATAGGAAACCCAAACAAGAACTGTGAAGCCTAAGCAGGTGTAGATGCATGCTGAATGAGACAACCACATCAAAGACGTAAAGATGTCATTAAAGTAAGAGGCTTTTGTAAATAACACTAATCTAAGTACTATTAATAATGGTGAGTCAAGTTCCATTTTTCCGGCTTCTGTCCAAAATATATCCCCCTTTTCAAGTCAATGATATCCCTGGGGAAGGGTGAGGGCTCCTGAAACTTCCCTTTCTTCCTGCCTTCATCAGCAATTTGCTTAGTAACTACAATGAACTCCTGGTTGAAATGGGAGAGGACATAATTTTTTCCCGTTTGGTGTTATGCCTGTGTCCTGTTGAATGCTACTCACATGACAGAAGATCATGGCTTGGGCAATGGTGATGGCCCCATAGAGATTACAAAGGGCCTGGAACTTCTCATCTCGGTTACTGCACAGAACGTAATACTGCTTAATGGTATCTAATGTTTCCTCTTCTCGCTTCAGTTTGATAATGTTTGGGTCTGGGACAACCTTCTGAGCAAACCTCCACACGGAATCTTCAAAGGTGGCAGAGAAAAGCAGCATCTGGCAATCCTTTGGGAGCATCCTAGAAGACAAGCCCACGCACACTCATCAGCATGCTGAACATATCACCTTTGCATGTCAGTGAGTGGCCCTACTTCACTGACATATTTCTCATTTCTCAGCCTGTATCTCAAAGCCTGGGACAGGACAAAATTAGAGGAGGTATAGTATAAGCAACCCTCTAGGTACCTATTTTTAATTTCTGGCTGCTGGTCAAAAGGAAAATTCCTAAGCAACATTCAAGTCTCAAGACATCGAAAATACTGAACTAGAGAATCAAGAAAACCAGAATCCCAATCCCAGATTTAACAGTGATTAGCTAGGTATATGAGTTTGGACAAGTCACTTAATTTCTATCTGCATTTCCTTATCCATAAAAGGGCAAAAATAATTCAGTCTCTACTTTGTTCATGAGGAGGTGGTGAAGATCAAATGAATTAACAGACTTTATATCTCTAGCAAACTGAAAAAAATAATAAAAGATGCAATTCTTCAGTGGAAGGTTTAAGATCAATACACTGTTGGTGGAGCTGAGAATTGTTCTAATCATTCTGGAAAACCACATGGAATGATATAAGTCACTACGTCGTTCATATCCTTTGACCCTGGACTGCCAGGCATATTTCCCAAAGTCATAGAAAAAATAAAAACTGCAAACAAAACTGGATTCTCATGAAAGGATAGCTAAAGAAATTTGTTCTATGTATATAATGGAAGATAAGAAATGATGACCTGCCAAGACGTCAAAGAAATGCGTGAATACCTGTGTAAACTTATGGAGAATGAAGAAAACCAGAAGAACAATGTCTACAACGAATATAAACGCAATAAATCATCAAGTGCAAATTATCCACAAGAAGTCATTGTCACAGAGAGTTCAGGGGGTGGGTCACCAGACAGACACACACACACACACAGATGGTATTTCAGAAATGGCAGTAGTAGAAAAACAAAAGGCATGAACACAAGTTGAAAGAAAAGAAATGAAGTGCGGTACAAGCCTAGTTTATTTTCCCTCCACCAAAAGCATCACTGTGGATAATCTCTGGCAAGCTGGACATGGCAGCTGGTAGCCACAGTGCTCAACACATGGGATCTAAGTTATGGAGGACAGTCCCTCCTTTCCCTTTATCAATGAAGAAATGAGCCCGGAGCATTTGTTATTATCCAACATCATCCAACTGGTAGTGGTCAAGCCAGAACTAATCATATTCTCCCATTAAACACAAGAAGATGGTAGCCTGCCTTCAAGGGAAAACCAAGAGCCTCCCCCGACTCTTTCTTCAGGGCATGGTCAAGCTGCTGCCAGGAGGACCCTTTGGCCTTTCCTTGCCCAAGCGCCAACCCCAGGAGGATTCTTCTACTCTTCCTGCTATGGCTCACGCTCCAGAACAGTTAGCAGGGAGGGGAGGGGCTGACAAAGTAGGCAGCCTTGTCAGCTGCAGGGGACTAGGACGCTAGGAAGGGCAAGGGGACAAATAATCACGTAAGTGAAATACTAAAGTTCAAATGGAAACTAACTGTGAGACAGAGAGAATAAACAAATCCCTACATTTATAATCAATCCTTCCACTTTGGCAGCAGTCCTAAAGCTATCACCATAAAGATTAAGATGGGGTGAAAAGTCTCACTCATTCTGTCACTATCTTCCACAGATACACAACTAAAATATGCCCAAGGAATACAATCTGCGATGCTAAACCGGGAACTTCTCTGGCCTCTCTCAGTAACTGAACATTGTCTGGTTCAGCAAATGCTTCAGTGTCCAGGTCCCAGGGGAGAGAATGCAGCTTTGGAGCAGAGCTAGTTTCCTCCCCCTAATCCCAACAGCACCTCGTACCTCTGGATGCGAATGCTCTGATCCTGATGGCCTTGAGTAGCTATCATCACATCAGCTTCATCCAAGACAAACACCTTGATCTTTTTGGGGTCGATGAACTTCAGCTTGGAGCACCAATCCAGAACAGTGCCAGGGGTACCAATTACAATCTGCTCACTGATCTTCTGACCTCTTTCTACTGTTGAAGCAAAAACAAGATCCCCATGAGATTGCTTTTGGTCATCAAACAGTTTCTGAGTTTTTCACAAGCTTTTTCCCTTGAGTCCCATAGAGTGATCATGTGGCCCCACAAGTATTCCCAGAATGCCATAAAGAAAATGGAACACTTGTTAATGGGAAGGCTGGATTTGCAAGGTGGCATTTAAAGACAGACACACAAGAGGCAAAACTGAGGTCCTATGAGTTCTCCTTTACCCTCTTGAGTCAGCTTCCACAGGCTCTCTGCTCTCTCCTCACCCTCTTTTTCACCACTACTATCCCAGCTAAGGCCCAAGCTACTTCACATCTGGATGACTGCAACAAAGGGGCAGCATTTAATGTCTCCAATCCACTTGGCCCACTGCTTTCAGACTCATCTTTTCATATTACTTGTCAGACTGTCAATTCAACAAGGAAAAATCTTTAGTAGGTTCAGCCATTTGGAAAAGCAATTTGGAATTATGCTACTTGAGGAAAAACAGTGACTAAAATGGTCCAGAGCTCCACTGCTAAGCCAACACTCCAAGAAGTTCAAAAGCCAAAAGTTCCATATGCATCCAGATTGACAGAACTGAAAAGAAAGTCCTTCCTAGACTTGTGGCTGACAGGTCCTCTGCTCCTATCTCATGCTGGACCTTTACTCAGGCCTGGGGTCTTCTCAGACAGCTCAGGCTAGCTCCCATCCATGATTCTGCTGCCAGCTCTGTTCCTGTGGGACTCCAAAACCATGGCCCCAGGCCAGGTACCATCATCCCACCACCACCCCCTCTCCTAGGTGTTCAGCTCCTATCTGTGGGCTGGCTTTCCCCACTACAACAAAAGCTCTGTGAAGATAGGACCTTTTGCTTATGTTTATGTTCCCAGAGCTCAGCAGAGGGCCTGGCACCTGCAAGAATGTAACCACATGTAATGGAACACAAGAAACAATGAAAACTGCAAAAGAATCCAGAAGCATAATAAAGCAGAAACAACAGAAAACAATACACAAAATGACCATGTCAATGCAACAAACAAAAAATCTAAATTAAATTTAAAATCTAATTATCATATCCAAGCTTGGCCCTAAGAAATGCATATCTCCCTCCCTCCCTCCCTCTCTCCCCCTCACCCTTTTTAGAGGTGTGAATTATGTGGATTTTCCATATACCATTAAGCATGATTGGTGTGTTGACTGGTGACACATTCCCTGCCCTTAGGGAGCTGATGTTCTAATGGAGGAGAAAAGATGAACAACAGAAAGTAGCTTTAGGAGACAGGGTAGGAGCAGCTGGGGGATAAAGAAAGGCTTTGGGAAGATGAGTCCAAAGCTAAGCCTTGAAAGCAATTCGGGTTCTCTAAGGTAAAGATTAGGAAGGAGAAAGTCAGAGCAAAAGTACAGAGAGATGTCAGGAGGGTGGTGTTTGAGGAAGAGTCAACCAGGCAGGGTGGTGTTTGGTGTGCAGAATGCAAGGGAAGAAGGGCCAAGCTAGAAAGAAGCTTTAAATGCCAAACACAGAAATACGGTTGGTCTCAGTGGACTTCACTGATCCAGGTGGGGGGGGGGGAGGAAGTTTACACAAACAGCTTATGCTTGGTGACCTCACTAGGATATGGAACTTCAGGTGAGAAAACTTCTCCCAGTGCACGTTAAATGACCTGTCCAGGGTCATACAGTCCTGGTCTGCAGACTGGTTCTCTATCCGCAATGTCATCTACCTCTCTGGCATGTAGGTAAAATTTTTAAGACAGAAAAAATAAAATTAAAAAGAAAAATGAAAGAGCCATCCACAACAACTACATGTGTACTACACTGGTTCCAGGTATGCTCTACCTAATCAGATCAGTCTCTTCACTATTCTCCATCATGACACTTGTTCCTTCCTGCCTCTGTGATTCTGTCAATGCCCTTTCTTTGGTCTAGAATGCCCTTCTCCCTCCTGCTTGCCCAGACAAATCCTACCCAACCTTCTAGAACTAGTTCAGCTTCTAACTTGCTCAAAGAAAATTTCCAGACCAGTTCAACCCAGATTCTTTTTGAAGAAGACAACTGTAGTTTGATTATACTTCGTAGGCCAATGAGCCAAAGAATTACTTTATGCAGCTGTTAAACTGAGGAGAGAGTTAATTCAGGATTCCCCTTTTTCAAAAAATAGTTTTTGAATGACCTTGGGTGTACCCATGTCTAACCACAGAACATTCGAATATACCTTGCCCAAAAGAAATAAAAACTAGCAGGATTCTTGGTCTGGCTGTAGGTCAATTCCTGCTCTACTGAAAAGGAGAACCTCAGTCACAGAGCACACTTGGAACGTTTATAAGTCCCTCCCAAAGGATTTCTTGGCATCTGATTTCTTTCATCCAAAGTGTAAGTCACTTCAAGTCAACAGCGTCTTCTCAAGGCTGACATCTGTGGGTCCAAATGTCCTTTGAATTTCACCAGCACTTGTACCCCTCAATCCCCTGTTACTTCGAGTAGCCTTTAAAAATAATACTCACACTTGTTGCCTCGGACAGCGTAAGCCAGCTTAAGTTCTGGATAAAATTTGCCCATCTGTTCAATAACCTTCCCTGTCTGAAGAGCCAGCTCATAAGTGGGTGAGAGGCACAAACACTGCAAACCAAAAGGTACAGGCTAAGACACTTGGAGTATTTTAGCAGAGCCTTTGAGTACGGAAGTCTTCTGCTGTTTACTACAACACCGCACTCAAAAACTTATTTTCGGGAGCTGGGGCAGACAGAGACAGAGGGATTTTTACTTTACTATAACCCCAACCACAAATGCAATGAAGGGCAAGGGACAAACCCCCTCCTACCCCCATCTTTTGATTACAATACACCTCTTTTTAGTTGTATCATAGTAAGCTGCCAACCCCAGTATTATGCTACTTCTGCACAGGCAGCCTGACATGGGCAAACATTCACAGGGCAGCTTATCACTGCTGGTGGGATAGCTCTTTTTAGACAGATAGATACAGATGTAGATATAGATTTGGTTTTTCTAGTATAGTCAAAGCTCAGGGACAAAGAATTGCTCAAATCTTCTTGAACAAAGAAAGGGCTTGAGATTCTACTCAGAAGCTGCCCCCTCCCCTCCTCACCCACTAAACCCTTACCTGGGGGTATTTGTTCAAAGGTTCCACTTGGCTGAGCATAGCCAGGACGAAGGCAGCTGTTTTACCAGTACCAGACTGAGACTGGGCTATCAGGTTCTGTGGGCTGCATCGTGACAGAGCAAGAATCTCAAAAATCAATTTTGTTTTTAAAATGCCTAACAGCCTAAGTTCAAGGATTGTTGTGAAGGTGAATTTAAATACCAACTCTGTAACCAAACTACATTTCTTTCTTTTTTTTAGTTTTTTCTTACATACACAGACAATCAAATAGAGAAAATGAGAAATAAAATCTTACATAAAACCCCTAATATTCAACAAAGTTGTAACAAACAACAAAGAAAAATACCTAGGTTCTATGTCCCTTTCCAAGTCTGTCTCAAGTTCTATTTACCTTTGGCTTCCTTTTTAAGCACAAAGTCTATGATTCTCTCTACAACTCTGGGTCTATCGATTTACTTTGTATCATTTCATGTCAACCTAGGGCCACAAGATTTTATCCCTTCAATAAACCATAATTCACTCAGTTATTTTCCAACTGCTGGCATACACGTTGTTTGCCAGTTGTGTTTTAATTATTTTTGCATAGGTAGGCCTTTTTTTTCTTTTAATAATTAAAGCCCTAATAATAACATTGTCAGGACAAGAAGTATAAGTACCTTTGGATTTCTTACTGTATGTATTGTGAAATTATTTTCCAAAATCTTTACATCCCTCTATAATCACACCAATAAAGTATTAGAAGCCCCATTTATTGACAGGCCATGATTTTTTAAATTTTTTCTCTATTCAGGGTGAGGGGAAGATCATTTTGGTGTGGAGAAGTGACATATCTTAAGATTGCCTTGATTTTGTATTTTTTTTGTATTTTTCTGAAAATCTCAATGTTTCACTTTGTATTTCTTGCTTCAAAAATTATCTGTTCACACTACAAGAAAATTATTCCTCTGGGGAGAACCTATTAATCTTATAGACATGCATCAGCTCCTTATTAACTCTGGAGCTCAATGAGACATTTGTTTGATATCCATTAGATGACCCAAGCTTGCTATTCTGGAGTCACCCTTGATTTCTTCTCCTTCCCCCTAACATCTAATCATTTAGCTTGGAAAAGTCTAGTCTATGATCAGTCCAGCACTCTGCACCACACATTGCCTTTGTCACTCTCACATCCTGTCTCTTCTCCTTAAAATCACATAGTCTATTAGATACCAGTGTTTGCTGAGAGAGTGCACCCATGAAGCTTTATTGAGTTTAGATAAATGGAAGACAATATTGGTGATGAGAAGGTCATGCGATGCACAAGTCTTCAGCAGTAAATGACCACTGCTGTTGCTGTTTCCAACTCCATTCCTCCCTACGACTCCCTGCTAAGTCAGGTAGTCTGAGCCAACTCTAGCATTAAAGTCACTCAGAATTATAAGCTTGTCTTCTTTTGGCACACTGACGATATGGTTCTCTAGGTCTTTGTAAAATTTTTCTTTGACTTCAGAGTTTGCCGTGGTGGGAGCATAGGCACTGATGATGGTGGCATGGCATTTTCCTGTGAGTGGCAATTGCATTGTCATGAGCCTGTCATTCACTCCTTTTGGCAGGCATACCAGCTTGCTGACTAGATTAGTTTTGACTGCAAAACTCATGCCAGCTTCATGGTGCTCCCCTTCACAGCTCTCCCCTTCATGGCGCCCATTCCAGAAAAGGGTGTATCCACCTCCAACTTCAGTAAGCTGGCTTTCATCTGCCAACCTAGTTTCACTCAGGGATGCTATTTGGATGTGATACCTGTTGAGTTCTCTTGCAATAAGAGCAGTTTTTCTTTCAGGTCTACTGGATTTTGTGTTGTCTATTAGTGTGCTCACGTTCCATGCGCTGATGGTGAGTAGAAGCATCTTTACAGATGCTTTCGTACATTTTTTTGTGTTTCGACTGCATAGTGGGATTCCCCACCTGGTGCGGTAATCAGGCCAGGGTTGGGGAAGCAGGCAATGTTTAGGGCACCTTTTCTAGCCCCCTTCCTCATACCAGGAGGTAAGCAGCGCAATCCTTAAAAGGCTACTCAGACACCTAGGGGGCTACTGAGTCCCACTGCTGCTTCCAGTGAGAAATGACCCTATGGCCAGGGCCACCTGTGTGCAGGGTTGTGACTACAGCTCCCATTGTATCCGCACCAGCTGCTATCACTTGCCTGTCGCCACCGGACTTTTAGGCATAATAATGGGTAATGTGATGTCTTTTGATTTGTGAGTAAATTCAATTTAAGTGAGGCAGAGTTGGAAGAAGTCGTCAGCCTCACTCTCCCCCTCCTCCCCCCCAGTCATCATAGTCCAGTGGCAGGACAGTCAAGATGGCTGGCGATGGCTCAGGATGCAGTGGATGGCCTTGGCGTCTTCAGCGTCTAACCAAGTTCTAAGTACTCCACATTGCCTGCTTCATCTGCCTTCAAAAAAGACTATTTTATGGAGAACTTGCATGGCGCAAGCAATCACATGGTGGCCAGAAGAAACGATACAAGGATACTAGGATACTCTCAAGAACTTTGGATTTGACTGTGCAACATGGGAGACACTGGCACAGGACCACTCAGCATGGTGTGCCCACATAAGAAAAAGTGCTGTGCTCTTTGAGCAAAGCAGAACTAAGACAGCACAAAGTAAATGCAAGCTGAGCAAATTTGGGATATCCACCCCAAATATTCACACACACTATCCACGTCCAGCCTATGGAAGAGCATTCCACACTCATACTGGTCTGATCAGTCACAGTCAGACACACTGAAGTTTCACTTTACAATGGAGATGTCATTTTGGTCATCTTCAAAGACGAAGGACAACAACCATAACCATGAACAACGAGCTACCAAGTGTTGTTGACTTACCCACATTCACAACTGCTCTCTAAATCTGCTTTTTGGCACTCTCTCAGTTGTAACCTTAATACTCTGTATGTTGTCTCCAAATGCTTGTTTCTTATGGAACGGTACTCTATTTACAGGTTCTCTTTTGTCAAGTCATTTCTTTCCACATCTTTTGGTTCGTTTTAATACTTTGCTCACCCCTGTAACATATTGTTTCTTACTCCTCTTTTTTGTTGAAGGTATCATGTTATTACACTAAAGTGTTTACATTTCCTACTTTTGATTAGAAAATAGCAAGAGACCATTTTTTTTCTTGCAAGACTGAGGCTTTCCTTTATGCATTTCACTACAAAATTATTGGGCGGATATGTATTTCAAACCAAGATACTTTAAAATTTTAACGCCCTTCTTTTAAATACACCTAAATATTCTGGGATTAAATGTGTTTCTTGTAAATAGCATACTGATTTGTTTTAAAATCAATTCTTCGCTGTCATTTTTAATTATCAAGTTTATCTATTCTTCATATTTTGATTTCTTTTACTCTTGTGATTAAGCCAGTATTAACTCAATGAACCTATTCTAAAGAACATTCTTCTGCATTTTATTACTAGCAATGATGATTCTTTGACCTGGAGTTTCCCTTTATCAATAAGACTTGTGTGGAGCTCTACCTTGGGACTCCCCTGCCCTATTCCTCTCTCCCTTTCACCTTCCCTCTTCTCTTTTTTCTGTTTCTCTGAAAACTTCTGAAATATCTGGTGATTTAGCCAACATTACTCCAAGAGTTCTTAATTTTGTTGGCAACAGGTCTGTCATTGTTTGAGAAGGGTAAATTCTTTCAAATACCTAATTAGGAGTAGGAGTTCTAATTGTTCTTTCAAGACCCCTTTTGAATTTTTCTGTGTCTCATCTCTTGCATCAGTCAAGCACACTGAGTTCTGCCAGTCATAATCCAGCCAGTGATGGCTTCTGCTTAGCATTTCTCCCATTTGTCTCCCATCCCTGACCCAGGCCAGCCCAGGTTCCAGTGCTCCCAAATTTCTCCAGGATATCTAGGTTTTCTTCCCTAGTGTAACAGTGACAGAACACAGGCGTCTGGTCCTGTCCAAAGCTGGTTTCTACTTGGGTATCACTGCTATTATTACCAATTCAAAAACCTTTTTTTGGCAGTTTCTTAGACCATCATTTAAGTTCTCTACATTTTAAAACTTTCTAAGAGACTCTGCTCCCTTACCCATTATCTGAATCCCTATCATAGATATCACAGATTCCTATATCATGCTCCAGCTACCCTATATTTCTATAACAGATATCTTTGTTTTATTAATAGTTTTAGTCCTGACAAAAGTAGGAGTTAAATATTTCAGGTTAATAATTCATTAACAATACTTTATAGAAGAGATATTGTTAAGTCCCTCTTACTGGAGGAACATTCATAATGATATTAATCTATGGTCTTAAAAATTATACTAGCTAAACCACCCTACTGAAAATAGCCTGCGATTAGAAACAATTAAAATTATACCATGAAAGGACTAAACTATCTAGATACATACGGTTCGGCAAGCATCATGGGTAGTGCATTCTCTTGTATCTTAGATGGCCGGTTAAAGCCCATAGCATAGACCCCTTGCAAAAGTTGTGGTTTCCTGGAAGGAATATAATGAAAATGAATCATTATCCCAAATCACAGCAGGTAAGTGATAATTAAACACTTTTTATTCAGTCTACATCCCATCTAGCAAGAAGTGGTCCCTAGTACTTTGGCCAAACACTTCTCCATGACATTAACATCAGCACCTTTTCTCACAATTTCAACCTTCAATAGCTTCTTTAACTTAGAAAATTCAGGAAAAACTCATTTTTTCAGGGCAAGAAATAAATATCCATTGACCACAAATCCAGCCAGGGCTAAATGTTGAGTCTTTCTTGAAAATTTCAGGAGTGACAACTATCAAGTAATTCAAAGCAAGAGGTTGAAAAAGAACAAATATTCAAATTGAAGTTATTTCTCATTATAAAAATACTATTTAAGTTTTATAAAATAGTAGTGTAGCTTTGCTTACTCTCAGTACAAAGAGTCAGATGTAGGTCAAGACAAGGAAGCATACAACACTAAGGCCCAAATTGGGTTGTAAAAGATTATAATGCAATGACAGTAATCTAGTTTGAAGCCTAGGTCTCACCCAAATCAAAGGCCTCCTTTCCTTAAAGAGAAGACAATTTCAAGGAGGGATCTTAATTCTCTGAAAAAGTCTTATTCTTGCCTATGGTGACCAAACAGATTGAAAATGTCTTTGCTTAATTTTATTAAGAAAAGGATATCTTTGTTCACCTTTGATCAGACTGAAAGGGGAGTAAAGGTGGCCGTTATTGGCTACCACAGGCCCTCTGCCCACTTTGACTGCAGTATAGAATTGGAGTGGGGAAGGAGAAGGTAGTCAAATCTCTTCCTGAGTTCCAACAGCCTGAAAGGTCACTTTCTTCAGTTCCTAATTCAAAGATTATGAAGTGGGAGTTGCATTTTATACTTTAAAAAAAATTATTACATCATGTTTTCCTAATCTCCAATGATAAAATTTAATTGAATTTTATGGTTCAAGAATACCTGTTCCATCAAAAAAAAAAAAAATTTTAACTCTTGAATATACTCTTGAATAAACAGCATAAGTTTAAGCTTAACTGACAATCAAGGGAATAATTAGATTCGTTAAAGTATTTTTTTCTGATTGCGTGCTAGCAAAACACTAAACTAAAATTGTATACCTGTGTCTACTCTGCTGTTTTCTAATCACCATAAAATGTATGTTGGTAGTTGCTTGGAAGGGAGCACTCTTATTGGCAGCAGTAACTTGAATCCTTTCTCAAAGCAGAAATGCCTGCATGTTAATAAACTGTCTTGGATAGATGCTGGCCAAAATGCAAAGCATAGTTTTCTTTCACAGTAGCAAAAATGTTGATTTGATCTTCATTTGATTTCACAAACAGGTAGTTCCTATTCACCAAATGTCAAGGAAAAGAAAAAGAAATGAGCGGCTAGAGAGAAGGCAGTGAGGGTCATCATCACTTGCGTCTCTCCTTTAACTAGTCCTGCTAGTTGCTAGTTAGTCCCTTTAACTACTTACTAACCCAAATTATCCACATTTAGGAAGTGTATATTTTTTTCCCTACAGACTTTTCTCCCTACATCTTGCTTGGAATTCAGAGGCATTCTAAGAGCACATTCTGCCTGCAGCCTCTCCAAGTTGGACCTTTCAGTGCTCTCCATCTGAAAGCAGAGTGCCACCAAACTGCGTTTTCTGAACCTGTTGCCAAGGATACACTGAGGAGTTACAATGTAGACTTAGTCCGAGTGCTCCCACAGATTAAGCACTTTTCTTTGACACAATAAATTATGTATTCCAAATATAAAATAAACCAAGTGCATTATTGAATTCAAGTTTAATTCTGTATCCATTTGGCTATTGACTAGAGCCAACCACAAAAGAATCTGTCTTTCAAGGACACTAATTTCTGTCAATATTATAAAAGAATTCATTCTTTCAAAAAATAAAAAAGGTGGAATAATCAATGACAAATTCTTCTCCAGTTTGGAAAAGCAGCAGTGAAACAGAGATAAATCTAAGAAGCTTGGCCCTAGGCAACTGACTGCTGGCTGCTGCGGCCACTTAAAAATGAGGTTTAAACAAGGAAAACAGAATGGAATGTGTTTGATAAAATCTGCTAAAAAGGAAAAAAAAAAAGATCTCGAATAGAGCTACTCTTTGATCTTGGTGTCAATTTTTTATTGGCAACCTGATCAGGTACTAAGCTCCACTTAAACACTCTTAAAGCAAACCACAAAAGCAGTATTAACAATGTACAGTCCAGGAAGCCCCAGCACTGAGGCCTTGCCCAACCGCGGAGCTCTAAGAGGGTGGATTGTGAACACAAATACAACAAAGCAAGACAACCCCTGCCCTCAAGGAGTTTACATTCTAATAGGGGAAAATGAGCAGAGCTACAGTGAGAGTGTGAAGGGAGGCTGTGTGCAGAGTTTGAGGGTAAGGCCCCACCTGCCTGTTCTGGAAAGGGCTACCAATTTCACTTCAATAAGACACATCATTCCTTTGCTTTGTGCAAGGCTGTACTAGGTGTTAGAAGGCTACATGGATGAAAACATCACAGCCGCCTCTACTCTCAAAGATCTGCCATATAATAGGGGAGGGAAGGCAAAACATGGATACTACCATAAGCATGATATACAAGTGGACTGAAATAAAAAAACCTAGACAAAATTCTAAATGAGATTTGAAGAAAGACTGCTTTCAGTTTGGAATCTGTAATGCACAACTAAGCCAAACACACAGTTTGGATTTCCTGTTGCTCTCACAGTTGAGAACTTTATCATAATAATATGATACTGTTACTTATGCATGTTATCTTTGTTCAGTAATTATTTTTACGTCTGCCTTGTCTCTAGACGTGTTCTTTGTTCATGGAAGCACTGGGGAAGATGACTCAAGTACAATCTTAGCCAATTAAAAAACAACAAATGTCAAGCACTTATTAGAAATGGGGCAGCTTCTGGGAAGTGGTTAAGGGTAGGTCACTGTCATTGTTTTCTCCTGGGTGCTGGCAATACAACGCCCAGTGATCATAGTACAACCCCTCCTCAGTAAAGGGCATAAGGACAAAGGGGTCATATTACTGAGAAAGAGCTTGTTTTCCTGCGAGAGGGGGAAATAAAAATGTCTGACCAGTCCCCCAGGAGATGAGGGAGAATCCCTAGGAGGTATCTCTTGGGCAAAAATGGGCAACACTAAGAAAGAGACAAGTCTGCCTGGCCTGAAATGAGCATCTGGGCCTATGCAGCCAGCCCACTGCTTCCCGAATGGTCCTCTGCTAACATAAGACCTACCAGGGCATGCCATGATGTGGCCCAGCCTCTGTGCGGCAATACGACACACACACACACACACACACACACACACCACAAAAAAAAAACTGAAGACACTCTGGTACAGGCACAGGGACAGGTGATAGAAAGAGGGCAATTCAGTCAGATCACAGAATCCTACGAAAAGGAGACCCATTTGCAAAATCTAGGGGGTTTATTCTAAAGGTGCCAGGGAGCCCAATGACAGCTGTAAGGAGGGGGGTGTGGAGTAAGGAAGACACTGGAGACACCGACCAACAGATAAAGAGGCTACTACAGCAAGAGAGATAGCTGTGTGAGTGTATATAGAAACAGCCAGAACCAACAAGTGGCATGGCATGAGAGAGGGATGAATCAAGAATGACAGCACAGTCACAAAGCTGCAAGGATGGAGGTCCCCTCAACACAAAGAGTGGAAAGAGAAGTAGCTGCTTTAGACATGCTGTGGCTAAGATGTCAGAGGATATCCAGTAGGAAACACACCATGAACAGCTGGTCTCTGTATCTAGGGGTCACGAGCATAGAGAGCATCTGTAAGTTCATGTACACCGACTAGGGCACCTGAGAAAGAAAAGCTTGGAGGCCAGGAGGGAACCTTCTCAGGGCACTTGATCAAGATGTCAATCTAGTAAAGGAGACTGAGTAGGAGAGGCCAAAAGGCAGGAGGAAAATCAAGAGAGTACATGTTCAGGAAACAGAATGTGTAACACCAACTAAAACATCCCTAGTCCAACAAAGTTATTAGTCATTTTCATTTAAAAATCTAGTCTTTTAGGCTAAAAAAGCAAATTCTGATGTGATAACTCCTTCTATTTACGTTCCCATAGCGCTGAAAGCTTTCCAATAGAGGTCCCTCACTTGCTATATCAAAATCCCACCCTAACTTCGGGAACGCAAAGTTCTTCTTAGGGTGGGGAATGGGGAGAACAAGACAAGCGATACTTACAGTCGAAGCTCTTCAAAAGACTTCACTGAATAGAGAGGGGAATTGGGATCCCGCTGTAGGACCTCCACTTGATTGGTATTGTCCACGAGGTTGCTTCTAATCAGCTTGTTTAGCAAGGACTGAGCAGCTCTGTCCTCTACAAGTGGGATGAGAGGTCCAGCCAATCAAACTGGTTACAAGTGATGAGGCCTACCCCCCCCACCTAGCCCACTGTCACTGTCCGGTTAGCCCTCCAGTTCTGATCCTGGGGTCTACTGACAGCTCTTCCTTAGGGCTTTTCTCCCATTACTCTGAGTTAAATTTTTCACTTCTCATTTTGGCCTCACTCAAAACTCTAATGTATAAACCAAACTACGAAAATGATCAAGTTTTGCACAAAAAGTGCAAAAAACTAATGGGCAGGGCTAACATCTTAAAACTTTTGTCTGGCAAAGTCACACTGTGCACATCACTGACTCTCCATAAGTATTAGCCGACTAGTCATTACTTGGAAGTCTACTAGGAAGATGGATTTCATATTCAGACTATTTCAGCCTTAGGATTTTGTGCTGCCAGACTTATGACACAAGTTCCTTCAGAGCAAGAATTACATTCTACTCATCATGTTTCCCTCCACAGGGCCTTGCAGAGAGGAGGTGTTCTCAGCTTTGAAGAAACATTCTGATTCTTTTAGAACTTAATTCCCAGAATCTCTCTAACTTCTCTTCTGCTGTAAGAATACCAAAGTTACCTTTCTCTTCTTCATCAGTCTTCCCCGAATTCTCATCAGTTTTGACAATACCTGTATCAAAAAGACAACTGCTTTTATTCAACGGGATGTAACAGATCTGGTCATTTAAACACTATGACAGATTTCATTTCAGAGTTATCCAATGGAGTACACCCTCTGCTAGCCACACTTGGACTATTTTAGCCATCCCGAATGAAAAGAATCATTATAAATTTAACACCAGTAGTAAAAGATAGCTATCACTAATTCATGTGGTCATAAACATAAGGTATTGGCACATGGAGCAGAAATTTGCCCATAAAATTGAGGGTTTTGTTCCTCAAACTTAACACCAGCCTTTTTCTAACTATTAAATAGATGAGGAGCTGAAGCATCCATAGTCTAGGAAAGCTTCCATAACTAGACATAGGGAAAGAGATGATTATTTTTCTTATATTAATAATCAAGACTGAATTACATTGAAGTGAATGACACTGCTGATGGATGATTAGATTGCTCAAATTCCCAAGGTATATAGGCCTTTTGATCCTGATTGGGAGACTCAACTAGAGAACCTTACAAAGAATTTAATCTAAGGCGAATTCTGGCCCACTATGCTCTAGTTGGGTTGGGGTACATACATCCTCTGTCTAGATTGTCCAAGGTTGGAGTGGTCTAGGAGAGAGTATGGTCAAAGTCATGTCCCCCAGCCTCATTAGAATTTCATTATAATATTCATTTTTCCCATTACTTGTTAACCAATCAGAGTTGATTGCCACACTCAGAAACATCCACTCTTCCAAGGGCATATAAGTGTTGAGTGGGTTCCATAAAAGGTCTTTGGCAATTGAAAGTGCCACTAACCCCTTTAATTATGTGCTAGTAATAACTAATAAAATTATTAATTACCCAGAAATTATGTCTCCTGAACTTTCTATACGTCACACACAGGAACACACACTCTCTATGGAGAGAGGGAAAAGGGGAGGGGGAAGGGGGGGGAGAGACCATCACTATTTACCTATCTATACATTTGGAACTTCACAGAGAGGAAGTTTGGCATAGTAGATGGAGTTGAGGAGACCTGGGTTCAAGTTCTACCCTTAACATACACATTCTGTGAGATTCTTAGGAAGTCCCTTTCCCTGTCAGGACCCTAGACAAGCCTCTAAGACCATAAATCCCAGAGGAGCTGCCCGTCTACATGTAATCAATGAACAAGCATTTATTTAAGCCTACTGTGAGCCAGGAAATGGAAAGCCAAGTGCAACAGAAGAAACAATACTAGAGAAATCCTTCTATCTTCACAAGGAAGGTAAGTCACATGATTTAAGTCCGTAATCTAACAACAGAAAAAAATAGAGAGGAAATACTAAGGAGTTAAATACAAAGGAGCTGAAAAAGGAAAGAAGTAGTAGTTGAGGGATGAAGAAGGCCACATGGAGAAGCTGAAACATGAAGGAAGGAACTCTAGGAAGCAGAGGCAAGAGGGGAGTAGAGTGCAACCATGGAGACAGGAGATGGAGTGTCATGTGGCCAGTGTGGCGGCATGGAATGTGGGCAAAGGGAAGAAAGTTCAATGAAGCTAGAAATAGGTTGGGACCAGATTACGAGGGCTTTAAAGGGTGAACAGAGGGGTTTACAATTTATTCCCCAGGGAATGGGGAGCCCTGGAGTTGACTGGGAAGGAGTGAGGACGTGCACTTGTTGGCTGATTACTTATACAGAGGGTTTCCTAACTAGAAGTTCCCAACACTGTGGCTGTTACAAATTCAAGGCAGAAATCTCCAAGCCAATGACTTTTCCATTGGCTCATGGTTACTAATATTGGCTCACAGTTACTAACTACTCACCGTTGGCATCTGGTTTGATTTTCTCTTCCTTGATATGCAAATTGTTCAACTAAGTGGAGAATAAAAGGCAAACATTAGCAAATTACTCAACCAAACAGAGACTTTCAATGCTAAGAACCTCCCCAGAGAAGCCAGAAGCAGAATAATCTCTCTTAGATTTTACACTTGCTTTGATCACTGACTACAGAACAATATCTCTGGGTCTAGAGGCAAGGAACGATTGACTCACAGGTCAGCTTTTACCTTGTGTGTCCAGAGTGCCTGTTTCCATTTCTGCTTCGTGACTTATAAACCTGGCTGATTTTGTTTGTCTGGGTAAGTTAGCAGTTTTAAGTCAACAGAGGCTGGGCTGGGGCATCAAGAAAACCTGAGTTTAAGCCCTGCCTCTGCCATATCTTACCTCCTGACCAAGGTCAAGTCACAGAATCTCTGGACACCTCAGGCATCTCACAGTCTCAAAGGTACATAAGCTGAGCTAGATCTCAATAAGTTTCCACAACAGTGGTGAAATCACATAGGTACGAACCACCTCCAAAACCCTTCAGAAATACAATACTACCTGTGATTCTGCAAAGAGGAAAAGTATGTCATTTAAACATCTCAGATACACCCATTTATTTCAATTTTCCTCAATGAGCCTCAAGATTACATAAAAAAATTGAAAGGAACATCAGTTGGCAAATAAACTAGGGCTTAGTGTTTTACTTTGCTCAAGACTGATTTCAATACCACCCTAAGACCCTAGTTATATCCCACAATGGCTACTATTCATTCCTGGTTAGTGTTAGCCCTTATTCATGGAGAACTTTAGGCCAGAAACAATTTTGATTCATGACTCTGGACAGTATTTTGCTATCGAGATAAAGAACCAGACACTCACTCACTCTCTCTCTCTCTCCCACCCCCCCCTCCCTCCCTCTTCCTCTCCCTCTCTCACATAAACATTTTCTCTGCCTGTCCCCCATGCCCCAAATGCTCTCCCCCTCTACATCTCTCCTGCCTTCCCTGACTTTAAGATCCAACTGATATCTCATCTCTTTCTGGAAACCTTCCCCCGCCCCAGTAGATTCTAGAGCATCCCCTCACCTAATTATTTCCCATTTATCCTGTATGTAGTTTGTCTCCCTCGCCCTTCCCCCTCAACATTAGATTGTGTGAGTGCCCTGAAGGCAGGGACTGTCTTTGGCTCTTTTTGTGTTCCCAGTACTTAGTGTACACAGAGCCTGGCACATAGTAGGTGCTTAATAAACATTTACTGACTGACTGATTGTGACTGTAACAGCTCACATTGATTTAGCATGTTATTAGCAGTAATGTTTCCCTTCCAGCAACCTTAGGTAGTAGGCAAAAGGTGACTTGCTGCACATGAATATAATGTTCAAGATCCTCAGGACAGTCATTCTTCCCTGCTGGCTAGTTCTACCAATGGGCGTACCAATAATCCACATGTACACGAGGCTGGCTACGTAGTTTAAAAGAGCTTTTCTCCTGACAAGCCTCTAAAAGCGTCTTCATTTTAGAGGTCAGGAAACTTGAGTGTCAGAGAGGTTAAGTGACTTAAATGACTAGATGTCTGGGGAGAGGTCATCTCATCTCCAGTCCCAAGTTGACAAAGATTCCCCTACCTCTCCCCCAGGGTCCCATGGGGAGGAGGTAACAGAGCTGGGATATGGCCTCACCTGGCACACGGCAGGTCCTTAATAAATATTTATTGAGTCATTCATCTACCCTGGGGCCTCCCCAGGTCTAAAATCCAAATCTTCCGACTCCACAAACAGCCATGTTCCCTCCACCAGGTTGCACCGCCTCTAAACCGACTAAAATTAGCTCTCTAATATCAGCGAGACACGGAATGAGCCCTGATCGACCTAAAATGGACTCATCCAGCTCTAGCCTCTCTCATAACCTCCAGACTCCCACCTCCAACTGTGTAACAGAAAACAAATTCAACATGTGTGTTCAACTCAAACTCTTTCCCCCAAACCCTCCCTTCTTCCTCAATTTTCTATTGCAGTCAAGAGCACTAGCATCCTCTTAGTCACCCAGGACTTGTGGGCATCACGCTCAACTCCTCAGGTTCTTTTCCCCACATCCAATCTACAGTCAAATACTATCAATTCTATTTTCATTGTGGTTCTGCTGGGTTTCACTTATTCTTCCCTGAGTTCACTCCAGGTTTAACAAAGACACTGGAGTGGTTTGCCATTTTCTGCTCTAGCTCATTTGACAGAAGGATACTGAGGCAAGAAGGGTTAAGTGACCTGCCCAGGCTCACAGGGCTAGATAGTGTCTGAAATTGGATTGAAACTAATGAAGATGAGTCCTCTTGACTCCAAGCCTGGAACTCTAGTCACTGAGATGCGTAGCTGCCCCTCTATTTTCATAACTTCTCTCAAATACACCCCCTTCCCTCCTCTGACACTGCAGGCCCTCATGACCTCATGCCTAGACTACTGGAGTAGACCACAGGTGGGTCTGCCTGTCTCAAGCCTGTCCCCGCTCCAATCCATCCACTAAAGCGATTTCCTAAAGCACTGTCCAACCATGCTACCCCCTCTACTCAGTAAACTCTAGTGCCTGGCTCCTTATCTTCTCCTAGATCAAATACATGAAATCCTGTGTGGCATTCAGAGCCCTTCATAACCTGGCCCCCTCCGGCCTCCTTGCTGCTCCACTAGACACTCAACTGGATGCATTTTCACTGGCTATTTCCCACGCCTGAAATCGCTCCCTGTCTCCCTCCCCACAGAATCTTTCTTGTGGCCTCTCTAGCTTCTACCAGAAGCCTTTCCCAGACTCTGATTCTAGCTCCAGTTTATCCCGCCCACATCCTGCAGGTTCATTTTGTTGCCTCCCCCTCACACTGTGAGCTCCTGGAGAGCAGGGACTCTGGTTTCTGCCTTTCTCTTTGCAGCCCCAGTACTTAACAAAAAGTAGGGACTGAATAAATACTTGTTGACTTGACTTGGGATTAAGCCATCAACAACACTATCTTTGCCCTCAAGGAGCTACATTCTCCTGGATACCCACAATTGGTAGACTGAGAGAACTAACAATTGGAAGGAAGAAGTAGCTAAGTGAAAGCTTCAGAGAAGAGATGAGCCAAGTTGTGCTTTGAAGAAACATCCAGGTTCTGAGAAGGCCCGATAGAAGGTTAGAACAAAAACATCCCCCTTCCTGTTCCTCCTTCTAGGAGCCCTGCTTTAACAAGCATGTTTTCCCTTCTTGTGCTCAGAGCTTCCTCCATCCTTCCCAGCCATCTCCTTAGTATGCATGTTGCCACCAGTCCAGCCACCATGCTCACCCCATCCTGCTGGGCACCCTCCACAGACATCTTAGACTGAGCCCCTGGGTCCCCCAGCTCAGACTGGCAAACTTTTGCTTTACCTTGAGCAGAATAAGAACCACACAGGACTTCAGTCACTTCTGCAATGACAAAACTGTCCTCAGCCCTCTTTCCGGTTCCCCTTAATATGGTGTCTTTCTCCATTAGAATGCTCAAAAGAGCTAACATACTGTATACACTTTGAGTCAGCAATACTACTACTACTACTGCTACTACTACTTCTACTGCTACTGCTACTGCTACTGCTACTACTACTACTACTACTACTAGATTTTTACCCCAGAGAGATGCAAGAAAAGGGAAAAGGACCTACATGTACAAAAATAATTATAGCAACTCTTTTTGTGGTGGCAAAGAAATCGAAATTGAGGGGATGCCCATCAACGGAGGAATGGCTGAACAACACTGTGCTATATGATTATGATGGAATATGCTGTGCTATAAGAAATGATGAGCAGGAACATTTCAGAAAAACCTGGAAAGACTTACATGAACTGATACAAAGTGAAGTGAGCAAAACCAGACCACTGTACACAGTAACAGCAGTATCTAATGATGATCAATTGTGAAAGACTTAGCTTACTTACCCTGATGAATACAATGATCTAAGACAATTCCAAAGAACTTGATGAATGTTATTTAACTCCAAAGAACTGTTAAACTCTGAGCGTAAATTGGGAAAAAAAAAATGTTAAGTTCCTTGGGAGCAGAGAATGTCTTACTTTTTGTATTTGTATCCAAAGTGTTTAGTACAGTGCCTAACATTTAGTAAGAATTTAATAAAGTTCAGCTCCATCCATCCATCCATCCATCTCAAAGGCAATGTGTGTTGAGTTCAGGGAACAGTTAGTAGTAGTTAGGATGTCAATTGCATGACAGGGACCAAAGACTGGAGAGAAGGAACCAGATTTGGGAGAGCCTTAAATATCAAGCAAGAGTGTACTAGGATCCTACAAGCCAGCAGTCTTCCAGGTGGGAGCAACGACTCTCAGGTGTGTGTTACTAATCAGAGGGTGGAAAGGTGGGTTCTATCTCTCAGGGGACCCTTGTCTCCAACTACACCTCTCCTGATCACCCTCCAACAGAGGCCCTCCCCTCAACTATTCAAGTTCTTTACTACTTGTGTTTTGGCCAGGAGCAGTTTCTAAATTAACTACTTCTAGGCATCCAAAGCAGCAGCAGTAACTTATAAAGGTACTAATGGAAAAACAACCTCTCCCCATCCTAGTCACTAGGGTGCACATCTCAGCTTTGGCATCGTATCAGACTCCTCACTCTCTAATTCCACATATCTATTCTGATGCAGTCTTATTTCTACCACTATGACAACTTCCTCATCTCCCTCCTTCTCTTTGCTTACATAGCTGCCACCCTATTCAAGCCCTTATCAATAAAATGGGGGATAACTTCCCTGACTACTTCACCATATAATTGCAAAGATAAAATGAAGCAGCTTAAACTAAAGTATTTTTTGTTATTCAATCGTGTCCAATTCTCTGTGATCCCATTTGGGGTTTTCTCAGCAAAGATACTGAAGTGGTTTGCCATTTCCTTCTCCAACTCATCTGACAAATGAAGAAACCAAGGCAAACTTTGACTGTGCCCAGGGTCACATAGCTAGTAATTGTCTGAGACCAAATTTGAACTTGACACAGTTAAGAGAAAAACCATGCTACCCTTCTCATAGGGTCCACTACAAGTTTATGTTACACAACTTCAACTGGACCCTTACATTGTTAGGCAATCCTTCTACACCTCTTTTACTAACTTATTACTATCCCCTTCTCCACAATAGCTCTTCCAAACCTTTTCATCCCTCCTCAAATTTCCCATGGCTGTCCTCCCCACACTCTCAGCTGAGAACATTGCCTCATATTTTACAGAAAAAAACTAAGGCTGCTTGCCATGAGCTCCCTCTTCTCCTCTCCTCCTATGACACAGAGACTTTCTGCCACTCTCCTCCTTCACCCCTGTCTCACGTGAAGATACATATACATAAAACTTTACCAAGGCTAACCCTGCTACTTGTTCTAATGATCCCATTCCATCCCCTGTCCTCTGTCACCCTCCTCACTTATTTTCAATCTCTCCCTCCTCTCTACTGACTCATTTTCTGTCTAGAAACATCCCAAAAGTCTCCTGTATCCTGAAAAACCCTTCACTTGATCATTCTATCCCTAGTATTGTCCTATCTCTTCTGCTGTCTCTAAACTCTCTAAAAAGGCCATCCACAATAACAGCCTTTACTCTCCCTCCTCTCATTGGCTCCTTATGTGGCTTCTGACCTTACCATTCCACCAACATGACTCTCTGCAAAGTGACTAATGATCTACTTACCAAATCCAATGGCCTTTTCTCAGTCCTCATTCTCTTTGACTTCTCTGCAACCTCTGACAATGTTCACTCCCCTCTTCTCCCTAGGTTTTCGGGATATTCCTCTCTCGGTTCTCGGCCTCCCTATCAAACTGCTCCTTCTCAGTTTCTTCTGCTGAATCCCTATCCAAACCACACCCACTCACCCTAGGTGGCCCATAGGGCTCTGACTGGGCCCTCTTCTATTCTCCCTCTGTACTACTTCACTTGGTGATCTCATCAGCTTCCCCAGATTTAATTACCATCTCTGCCTGCTAGTTTTCAAATCTACCTGTCCTGCCTCAATTCCTCTGCTGTCCTCCAATCTTGCATCTTCAACTACCTTTCAGAAATCTCAAAAAGGATATCCATATCCCTTAAAAATCATTATTTCTCTCAAATCCTTCCCCACTATGACCTTCCCCGTTACTAGAAGGCAACACCATCCTCCCAGCCCTAAGGCTCACAACCCAGGAGTCATCCAGGACTCCTCACTTATCTCACCAGCCCACCCCCCAAAATACAAGTACCCATGTTCTGGTCATGAACTATGACCTGCAACGAATAAAACTTGTCTCATTGTGGTTGTTACCCCTCACTGTGTAGTCAGTAGTATAAGTACTGAGTTCTCCCCATACTGCCTCAGGGCTCGGGCACATGTGTCCTTGCTTGTTTTGAAATTAAATTTGTTTGGTTCCTGACTGTCCTGTCTCTAGCCTGCTCTGTTCAGCTCTCTATCCACAGGTCAGAAGTCTAGGGCCTTCTCTCTTTTCATTGTTTCCTAGTTCTCCTGTACATACTGTCTACACTGGTTCTGCTTATTCTTTCCACCATTAGACTATGCTCCTTGAGAGCAGGGGCTGTGTCTCTTGCTCCTTTTTGTATCCTCAGCATAGTGCTTAGCACGTTAGTAAACCCTTCAATAAATGTCTGACTGGCTGAACAATTAAACACTTGCTCTTTATTTTCCAGGCACTGTGCTAAAGACTCGAGAATACAAAGAAAAAGGAAAAAGAAAAAAGTTACTGTCCTCAGATAGCTCACATTCTATAGGAAAAAACAGCAGGAGAAAAGATAAGTAAATGCAAACTATCTACAAAGCATTAACAGAGGCTCTGGTCAGGATGAAACTGTAGCAAGTGGTCTCTGAGAAAGGAATTTTATGACCTTGGAAGTCCTCCTTTAAGTTAGATACATGCATCCTTCACTCTCACTGAGAGCATTTAGGGTTAGTGGAAAGGGCAATGGGTCTGCTGTCCAAGGAAGCAGGTTTGAATCACACTTCTGCCACTCTGGGCAAGGCACTTGAAGCTTCCTAAACTTCAGTTTCCTCATCTGTAAAATGGGAGGGTTGAACTAACTAGTTTCATTCTAAGGTCTCTTCCAGTTCTACACTTAACATTACTAAAAAAAAAAAAAAAAAAAAAAAGCAGAACTAAGTCAATTAGAGCTTGATTTTAATGAGATTCAGTGTCTTCATGAAAAACACGCTTGAGCAGAAAGATGCATATACTCTAGCACTTCCCCCACAACCTACAAAATATGTGTAAAAATGACTCTCAACAAAGCATAGAGCAACAGAAGCCACAGGACAACAGAGAGAAAGAGGTTTCCAGCCAAAGGTAACCCAGAAGGCAGACAGGAAAGGTCTATCTCACCGGACGCTGAGCAGAGCACAGCCTTGACCACTGGGCACTGGGAGGAAGAGGACCTGAACAGACCTCTGAGAAGAGCTCCTAGCAGGGAGAGTCCTCAACCCACAAGCAAGAAAGAAAGCAACAAAGGTCAGCGGGGGAAGGCTTTCTTCAGCAACAGCCCCAGCTATGGATGTCGGGAAGCAACCATTTTGTTCAGGCAGCTCAGTTTAAAGCCTCTGGCTGTAGGGAACAGCTGATCTAAACCTCAGCCCTGAGTGACAGCCCCACCCCCACCCAAAGCCCACAGGAACCAAGCAGCTGAGTCTACTGTCCTGACAAAGGATTCAGAAGTCAAGTAACTGGCTGGGAAAATGCCCAAAAAAAGGGGAAAAAAAATAAGACCATAGAAGGTTACTTTCTTGGTGAACAGGTGTCTCTTCCCATCCTTTCGGAAGAGGAAGAAAGGCTTACTGTCACAGGAGGTTAAGATCTGGCCTCCAAAGTGAACTTAAACTAGGCTCAGGCAAAAGAGCTCAAAAAGCGAGTTAGCAGCTTGCTAAGGGAGAACCAAAAAAATGCTGAGGAAACTAACACCTTTAAAAAGAGGCTAACTGAATTGGAAAAAGAGGTCCAAAAAGCCAATGAGGAGAAGGCGGCATTAAAAAGCAGAATTAACCAAATGGAGAAGTTTCAAAAGCTCACTGAACAAAATCGTTCTCTGAAAGAGAACTGAGTTCAGGGAAATGAATGACTATGAGATAAACCAAGAAGTTAGAAAACAAAACCAAAAGTTTGAAAAAAAAAAAAAAAAAGATAATGTGAAACATCTCACTGGAAAAACAACTGACCTGGAAAATAGATCCAGAAGAGACAATATAAAAATTATGGGATTACCTGAAAGCCATGATCAAAAAAAAAAAAGAGTCTAGACATTATCTTCCATGAAATTATCAAGGAAAACTGTCCTGATATTCTAGAACCAGAGGGCAAAATAAATATTGAAAGAATCCACCTATCACCTCCTGAAAGAGACCCATAAAGAAAAACAGAATATTGTGGTCAAATTTCAGAGTTCCAAGGTCAAGAAGAAAATACTGCAAGCAGCTGGAAAGAAACAATTTGAGTATTGCGGAAATACAATCAAGATAACACAGGATCTGGTAGTTTCAACATTAAGGGATTGAAGGACTTAGAACAGGATATTCCAGAAGTCAAAGGAACTGAGATTAAAACCAAAAATCACCTACCCAGCAAAACTGAGTATAATACTTCAAGGGAACAAATGGTCATTCAATGATATAGAGGACTTTCAAACATTCATGTGTAAAAGACCAGAGCTGAATAGAAAATCTGACTTTCAAACACAAGAATCAAGAGAAGCTTGAAAAGGTAAACAGGAAAGAGAAATCATTAAAGATTTTCTAAAGCTGAACTGTTTACATTCCTATATGGAAAGAAAATATTTATACCTCTTGAGACTTTTCTCAGTATTTGGGTAGGTGGAGGGATTGTGTACACATGTGTGTATACACACACACACACAGTACAGGCTGTGTTGAATCAGAAGAGAGGATATCCACCAAAAAAATACATATATAAAATAAAAAGGGAAGAAGGAGGAAAATACTGGGAGGAGAAAGGGAGAAATGGAATGGGGCAGGCTATAACTCATAAAAGAGATAAAGAAAAATCTTGTTCAACGGAGGAGAAAACGGAGAAGAGAAGAAAAGTGCAGTTACTCTCTCCACATATGGCTTAAGGAGGGAATAAAATGTTCACTAAATTTAGTTTGAAAATGTATCTTATACTAGAGGAAAGTAAGAGAGGAGGCAACAAGTGGGATGAGGGGAATGATAGAAGGGAGGGCAAATGGGAGAAGGGGAGTAATTAGAAATAAACACTTTTGGGAAGGGACAAGGTCAAATGAGGGAATAAAAAAATAAGGGAGGATAGAGTAGGATAGAGGGCAATATAGTTAGTATTACACAACATGATTATTATGGAAGTCTTCTGCAAAACGACATATATTTAGTCTGTATTGAATTACTTGCCTTCTCAGTGGGGATGGGGAGGGAGGGAAAGAAGGTGGAATTCAATTAGAAACGAATGTTGAGAATTATTATTGCATACAACCAGGAAATAAGAAACACAGGTAATAGGGTACAGAAATTTATTTTGCCCTACCAGAAAAGAGAGAAGATAAGGATAAGGGAAGGGTGAGGTGTGATAGAAGGGAGGGCTCATTGAGGGAAGGGGTAATCAGAATGCAAGGAATTAGGGGGTGGGGGGAAGAGAGAGATGGGGAGAAAAATTGGACATGTTACAAAGTGATGTAAAAGCAACTGGTATTAAAACAATTGACTGAATTAATTACTGAGACTAAATCAGACATCTTTAGACTGGGGAAATGAATTTTAGTCTAAATCTCCTAGAGGCAGGTAACTTCAGGTAAAATGTGGTATTGATGGAAAAGTTAAGGTTTTAATGGTAAATTTTGATTTTATGATTGTTATTTAAGCAGGAACTAGAACAGGTATAGAAAGGCTATTTTAAGATGCTATGGGACTATTAAGTGACTGTTCTTCTGAGTCTAACTCCAGATATGGATAGCAAGAAAGGCGGTCTGAGCCTCCAATCCATGATGCCTATGAGATGCTGGTAGAACTGCAAAAGGTGATCTCATGGGAAGGGTGGGAGAGTGGCTGTTCAGTCTGGGCTAAGGTAGGATTCTCCTGACTCAATTTCCCCATGACACCTGGCAGACTAAGCCTGACTAAATGCAAGTTGACAATCTACTCCTGCCTGGAACTGACATGAAGTTGGGGGGATATTTTTTTCCCTGCAATGTCCCTACTCTTGGTGGCAATTTCCTATAGTCAAAAGGTTTGTAAACTTAATACCAGATCAATTATAGATTGTTGGTAGGAAAACATCCGAGGTCAAGTCTAAAATTAAGCTATTAGGCTTAGGATTTTAGACCAACAACAATAAGTTAGGGTCCTCTAATTCTCAGTAATAGTGTGGAGACAATTAGGTCAAGGGTTTATGAAGTTAGCATACATAGTTACTATTTGTGTCTCAGTTGGATGATGTTAAAAAAAGTTGTGGTCTATATTGTAAATGCTTTAAAAGAAATATCACCTGACCAAAGGTTGGAATTATTTTATGTGATATGAACTGTGTTAAAAATAAAAAATAAAAAAAAAACAACACATTTAGATAAATGTGGTGGTGATGGGGTGATGGGACCTGGACTTGAAAGCAACCCAGTCCATGGAGTTTCCCCATACATTTCAGCAGCCCAGCTCACTGGCCCCTCGTCTACCTCAGCCCACTCACACATAATCCCATCTAGATCACCCAGTTAGCCTATTTGATAGTCCTTTCACTGTTGCACATGGCCCACCCCAGACTATTTTGCCCCTCCTTAATCCCAGACAGATCCTTTGGGTGACAGGACCTGGACCCTGAATTTTCCCCATTATTTCACCAACTCAGTCCCTGGCTTCTCCCCCAGGCATCAGGTACAGTCCAGTCCACCTAGATACTCAAAATTCCTTTCACTGAGGCTTCCCGACCTAGCCTAGACAATTTAGCTACTACTTTCACAGTCAGAATCTAGGCCCCCCAGGCTATTAACTAATCCCTGACCCCATCCAAATCGTCTCACACTTTTTTTTTTGTATAAAAGTATCATTCTCACCCCCACCAAGCTGCAGATTCACTAGTAATCCAGGCATTACAATAAACCTTGTCACTGTCAAGTGGAAGAAGGTTAGTGTGCAAATTCATTCCAGGCAGAAGCCACCTTGTACCCTGACACATTTCAGGGTTCCCAAGTACCCCAAATCACATCACTTTCACTGTCCCTTTTTGTACATAAGCATCAGTCTCACCCCTGTTAAGGTGCAAGTTCACTAGAAATCCTACTTGCTACTACTGAGGTTACAATAAACTTTGTCATTTGACTGGAAGGTTTGAGTTGTAAATTTATTCCAAGTGGACAATGTCCTGTACCATGATATTTGATATTTCTGGGTTCCCAGGAACCCCAAACACCATCAGTGGCACATACATGCACTCCCTGCTGCAGTGCCTGGCACTTGGTAGGCACATAACAAATGTATGACCAGGGCAGGTGAGGCTGATAAATCACTTGCGCTCCGAAGTAGGGCTATCAGTAGCCTATCAGGAGTAATGCCAGTATGGTGAGTTCCTAGGAGGGGGCTAGGCTGCCGAAGGAGGGGCCAGTTGGCCCAGATTGGGAAAAGCAACAGGTTAAAGCTTCCATATTGATTATGTAAATAGGTAAGGGGAAGGGAGAAGAAAAAAGAGGAAAAAAGAAAGATAAAAGATACATTTATTTCTCAAGGACTTTATAACAGAAAGCAGAGAATCAGAAAAGGAGGTAGAATAAAGGCTCTCATTCATATAAAACATCAGCTCACTAAAACAATAACAAGTAAAAGTTGAACAGCTTTCTTTAACTTCCCTTCCCAACAAAGTCACTGATAGATAAAACCACTCAGGAATTAGAACAGAAATGGTTACTTAAATATCAGATGAATCTTGCTACACAATAAACAAAGGAATAAAATGTCCCAGGACATTGAGGTCTTTCTTAGCCTGTAAACATTGTGACAATGTAGTCTAAAACTAAAGCAGGCAGTCCTTTTCGAGAAGGGAAGGACAAAAAGCCACCTCTGAGTGGAAAAGGATCTGCGCACTGGAGAAAGAACTGGAACCGGCCAGGTGAGCAACACAGCTTTCCTTCTTCCTTTTCTTTCCCTCTACCCACAAAAGGTGTCACACCCCCACCAGAGGGAGTGCTCTGCCCAAAGGGAATGTAAATTTTAATCTCAAAATTTTTTTTTCTCCTCTTCACTTAAAGATCAGCCTTAACCCCAAATCCCTCTGATTGGCTCAGAATAAATGTAAATAGCAATTGTTTCCATTTTCTCCAGAAACCCGGAGGCTCTTCTCTCAGATCTTTTTTTTTTTTAATTAATTTATTTGTGTATGTGTGTGTATGTGTGTTTTAGAGGCCATTCTTCGATTCATTTCTTATTAAGCCTTTATCACTTAATAGGTGCTTTGCCTCAGGCAAACTGAGACCAGTTAAGGATCTCAGCTTGAATAGGCCAAGGAGCCCTACTGCATCCTGGGCAATCTCAGTGGTCTTGAGCTATATCTCTGCCCACTGGACCCAGATGCCTTGGAGGAGAAAAGGAGGCTGGTGACTGAACTCCCTCACTTAAATCAAATTCACTTGCATTCACCTTCCTAATGGTCATTGTCCTTTTCGAGAATGAAGAGCAAACAGTAACAATTAATTCTGCACCCTTCCCCTCCCCCCAGTCCTTCACAAAATTGTCACGGTTCATAAATTCAGAAACTTAAGTGATTTGGCACACCTAAAATCTGTTAGAAATCTAGATACCCCAAATAGCCAACATTCCTTCTGCTTAATCAAGGAAAGGAGGAAGGAAGGAAGGGAGGGAGGAAAGAGGAAGGCAAAGGGAGAGGGACAAGAGGGAGGAAGAGGAGGCAAAGAAGAGAGAGAGGAAACAATACTTTAAACTCTCAGTCACTTGCTCTAGGGCCCATTTCTAGTTGCCCTAAATGTTTGTCAAGGACACTTACAGAGTACGCATTTTATACAGAACACTAGCACTAGGAGATTCTTTGGGAAAAATAAGGAAGCAGAAAATGAAAGTTCTGTCTTTCAAAGAAATACAGAAAAAAGATATACAAGGTGTCAATAAAGTGGTTTTTCTTTATTCAAAAACATTAGCTTCCAGACTCCTCAACAAAACTGCCTTACTGCACACTTGAACAATGCAATACTCAATTTATATGATACAAAAGTCAGCAACATTGTTGCTGCCAGTTTTTCAATGTCTGCTCAACTTCATCAGATGGTCGGCCCTGTAACTGAACCACAGAGTTAAATCAAATTTTGCTGTCAAAAAGAATTAACTTCTGACAAATTTACCATAATAGTGTGCTAATATGGAAGGCAGTTGGTTTATACTATTATTTTTGATAGTCCTAGGGCCATGAAAAGGCCCCCTACACAAAGAAGTCAGATTCCCCAAAGCGCACACGTCAGACATTCTGCTTTAGTGAGCTATGCCTCCTCCAACACTTACGGCAGTGGCTTTAAAATCTGTTTGCTTCAGAAGGAAGGAACCATTTAGCTAACAAACTGTTAATGAGTCTATTACTGTGTTTTCATGAATGGGATTTAATACTCAAATAGAATTCACAGAAATACTATATGTAATCTGAATGAAGTTACTAGAAAAGTATGATTCTTGTTCTAATTCAGACAAAATGGAGTAAAACACCTTGCTTTTTACACACAACTACTCACATTCAGCCGTCTCTCATTTATAGTCAATAAATTCAATTCAAGCCCCCTACAAGTTTTAAAATCTGTTATTTTAGGCTGTTTTAACATCTCTACCCTCAGGAGCAAAGTCAGAAACAGCTTCATTACCTTTAATGGTCTATATTGGAAAGGCAAGTCTCTAGTAGGTACATTTGATAAAACTCCTCTAAGGAACTGGAGAAACAGATCTACAGACAAAGTAAACTTGGACACGAACTCAGGACCACACATGATAGAAGAACTAAAGATTCACTTCACAACTTCAACAAAAGATTCAAAAATAAGCCTAAAGAAAGGGAATCAATTTTGTAAATGATCTCATGCTGCATCATTAAACAGGAAATTCCTAAACTCCCAGATGTAGGTGCTTTATTAAGTTACTCTCTAACAGCTGATGCTCAGCTAGACAGTCAATATAAGCTCTGGGGAAAAAAAGTTTGACATTTTTGTGGGGTTTTTAGTATCCCAATCATTTTTACGCCTCTGGCACCCTCTAAGTAGCCAGTAACTGTGCCTACCCCTGAGGAGAGGTACAAATCTGTAACTAAATACAAAATAAACACCAAGTAATTGCAGGATGTGTTTGGGAGGACCGAGGGTGGGGAAACAAGACAACTACATGGTGAAAACCAGGAAAAGACTGTTAAGGTGGCACTGAAGCTCAGCCTGGGCGGAACTGGAGAATGTTAGATGAGGAAGTGAGAAGGGTGAGTATGCCTGGTATAAGTCAGGAGCACAGATCTGAGGCTAGAAAGAGACCACTCTTTCCTTCAGCCCCCTGCCAGAACCCTCCAGATTAATAAACGGAAACAGATCAGTTAAACTAACGAACAAGGTGACTTACTGTCACATGTGCTGCCCCCCTGACACCCTATTCCATGAAGAGGGCAGAGTGTTTCACCCTCTTGTTTTCTGCAATCAGTATTGGTCCCCTGCATTTAATCTCCACTGAGTCGCCTTTCATGGCTGTTATCATTTCCACTATTGTACTCATTATGCTTTCTTAGCTCAGTTTCTCCATTTTCCTTAACTGCTCCGCTTTAAAAATGGTGGGTGGGTGTGCATCTCCACCTATTGTGCCCCTGGCTTTGTTTCTTTTCTTTTCTTTCTTTTTTTTTTTGCTACCACAAAAAACACTGGTAAGAAGCCCCCGGTATATACCAGCCCTTTCTTTTTGTCTCCTTGCGGTACATTCCCGTGGAAGAATTGCTGGGTCAGGTTATCTAAAATTTAATAACGTTCCCAAATTGGATAAAAATTCCAACAGTCCCTAAACCAGCCTGTTTTCATTCTTTATCATGCTTAGTAATGGGTTAAAACCTCGGCGATTTAAAAAAAAAAATCTGTATTTGTCTTAGCCATTAGGGACTTGAATATTTTTCTGCATGATCGTTGACAGCACCGAAAAGAAAAACCATTAACCACTTGTTCCTATCCTCGGCCCACTAATTTAACGGAGAACGGCCCTGCCTCTTTCATATTTGGGGCGATTTCCAACGTGCCCTAAGACGTGCGCTTAACGGTGCCAGTGGCCCTGGAGGAGAGTCGGGGGGCGGGGGGCCGTCTCCTCCCTCTTCTCGGTGGGGAGCGTGGCTCGGCCGTCAGAAATCATGGAGATTTGGCCGGAATGTTTCCGTTCTAAGTAAAGGCTCAAGGAGGCACCGGCGGAAGACCGAGCAGAAGGATGCCGGGGGGGCCCCCGCGGTCGAGACCACCGTCACCTCCCTTTTACAGAGGCGGAAACTGAGGCTAGAAGGTTAATGCGGAGGCAGGACTGGACCTCGGGCTCCTCGAGGCGACACTAACGCGAGGGGCGGCGCCGCGTCCGGGCGGGGAGGCCGCCCCCCGCCCCCCCACCTCACGCCCCCCGCCCCGGCTCCCCGCGCCAGACGGGCCACTCACCGACTCGGCGGCCGCCTCCTGTTCGTCCACCGCCAGGGCCCACGAGTCTGTGGCCATGGTCCCGGGGGAGCGGAGCGGCGGCGGGGCGCGGCGAGGTAGGCTCAGCGCGGAGCCGTGCGGGGGCACACCGATGGCGCCGCGGGCAGATAAAGGCCAGCGGGAGCGAGGGCGGGAGGCGAGCAGGCCGCGCGCCGCGCCGGGATGCCGCACTGCGCCGGCGCGGGACCCGCCCCCGCCTCTTCCGGCGTCGCGCCGCCCCGGCCGGAAGCCCCCGCCCCCGCCCTCCCCGCAGCCCGGGCCTGGGCGAGCCCCGTACTCCCGCGTCTCTGGAGGCTCCCACGTGCCTCCTACCCCAGCCCCCGCCGCGAGGGGCCGCTCCCTCCCCGCGGAATACGGGCCGACGGCCCCCGAAGCGGCGCCCTAGCGAGGCGGGACTGACCGGGTCGGTGTCGGCGGGGCCCCTCGGCTCGGGTTGCTCCACGCCCCGACCACCGACTCAGTCTGCCAGAAAATGGTTAAACCGGACCTAGGGTCAAGTAAGAGTTAGCGCTGCTGCCGGCCCTGCCCCCCGCCACCCCATCGGGGGGTCCATTTCCTTCTCCAGCCCGTCTTGGCCTGGGTCACCCGGTGCCCGAGGTCGGTGATGCCCAGAGCCCCACCTCCCTTCGCGCTAGGTTATACTGTGCTATTTAAAATAGACTCCTTCCAACGTTAGGTCCCCAAGCCTGAGGGTCGGGATTAACCGGGCTTACTTGAACCTAGATTCCGCTACAACAGTTTGGCTTAGTCTAAGGACTAGACCGCAACGTCACCGAAGGAGATGAGCAAACCCCTTCAGTGGGCAGGTTAAGCTACGTCCATGTGCATCTACGATAGGGGCCCCTACCGGTCCGTCCCAATGGAGACATCAGTCCTCAGAGTTCATGCTACCGCTGCTGAGCTCTCCCCAAAGCCGATGGACGAGGGCAAATCGATGGCAAAGCCCCCTTCCCGCTGGCAGGCAAGATAGTTAGAAACTCCTTTCCACCACAACCTCTCCAAAGATACACAGTATACTAATGGGTATGAATACAGTCCATGTTCTGAAACTCTTTATCTTAGTGAAGCAAGTCCCCCGGTCCCAGGATCTGTTTTCTGATTCCTTGATATGAAAATAAGTTGAAGACTTCAACTCAGGCTACCTACTTGGTTAGATTTTACATCTGAGTTCCTAGTTTGTAGGGTTTGGGGACCTGAGATCATGCAGTCCATACCCTTTAATTTTACAGAAGAGACAATGGCAGAAAGCAAGTTCAGGGTGGGAGGAGAAAGTCACTGCGCAAGGTGACATCACCATTCACATCCAGGTTCGCAGACTCTGAAGTCCAATTCTTCTGCCATCACACCTTGCTCCCTTAGAAAAAGGTGACCCAGTTAGATCAATCAATCAAAATAAGTCCATGATTCTTAGTCAACAAGGAGTCGCAACGTCCTTTCTCTGACCCCCACACCTTCCTCCAGCTTTCTACAAAATGGGATGGGTGAGAAAGGGGCCTAAGGTCAAATGGAATGAATCCATTAACCTCCCTACCATTCTCATCCTCAGAAGCAATACTTATTTCCTCCCCAACCCCAGGAAAGGTGAGGAGGCGGGCCCAAAACCTCAGCTGGCCACTCCTCCTGACCGTTCCCCTTGGCAGTGGTAGTTAGGCTATGGTCAGACGGACAGGCTCGGACAGCCAAACAAATGAGGGATGAGGGCACCACAAGCAGCCTGCCCTCTTCTGGGTAGACATCTAACTGTGTGAGAGGCTCTGACCTGAGACAAAGACAGGAAGGAGCATTTTATTGGTCTTCAATAAGAGAAAGAAACCTATGAACGTTAATGTGTTATTTTTCCTTTGGGGCAAATAGCTGCTGAGAATTATCCTGTTGGCTGTAGTTAAAATAATGGTGATAATGTCAAGTCCTTGGAACTTGAAAAGAATCCACCAATCAATAAATCAACATTTATTAAGCACCTACTATGTATCAGGCACTGTGCTGGGAATACAAAGGCTGAGACAATCCTTACTCTCAAAGAGCTTACAATCTATTAATTCATTCACACTTGTAAAGCTTCTGGAGAGTGCACAACAAAACATTTCACAAACCATCAACAGAGGGTAAAATAGGGCACATTAAGAGGAAATATGCTTCGAGGATTTCTCAAGCAGTAGCTCAGGAAGCACGGGACAGAGGTGAGACCTAAATGATCTTTTCGCTGCTCATATACAACACATTCTATAAAAAGCCATTATGAGTTTGAAGACTAGACATTCACAAGATAAAATGAATTTGACATTTTAAGGAAGGCAGTCCCCACAAATGACTCCAGAATAAAATACTCTGAATCTAATTTAGTATTCTACATGACATCTTAACTATCTGGCATGCTCCAAAGTAGAAGGTCTAGGTTACTTAAATTTGAGAAGTATTTACTGAGAGGCTATGTATCTGGCACACAAACGTGAGCCATAACGAACAGATGGCCTAAGAAAACTATCAGCACTGACTTGCCCAGAGAGATTGACTAAAGCACAGGTGCGAACAGTGAGACTCACTTGTAACTATGTCAATTTTCTGTACTTTTCGGAGCCAGCAATTACCCTAAATCCCCTCCAGGATTCAAGGTGTTCAAAAAAAGGCAACAATGAATTACACAAGGGAGTACTGTCGAGAGAAGTGAAAAATCATTAAGCCTGTGCTGTTCGAAAAATAAAGCATTTACTTTGTCTGTTACAGTATGACTCAGTTTAGCTTATAGTTTAATGAAATTAACAACCGATACATGTTTGAGAATTGGCCTACTTCCATTAGACTGGCATGGCTGGGTGCCCCCTAAGAAAACCACGCCCAGAGTTTCTCTTGACCTGGGGTGGAATCCTCCTGGAATTTAATGCTGTAACAGGCTTTTTGATTTAATCAAAATTGTCTCTACACATAAAAAATGTGCTTGAGTTTTCATTCGTTCCTGGTTTCTAGGAGTACTAAATAGGTTCTGAGGTACAATGGGCATGTAGTTCCTGGGGCCACAGAACCCACAGACTGAATATTCTCTTATCTCCTCTAGTTTAGTAAACTGGGTAGAGAACTGAGGTCTAGGCACACTGCAGTGCAATGAACCCCAAAGTACCATCTCTAGATAGGGATGCTAAAAAATTCAAAAAGCTCCTTAAGTGCTGAAAATATGCTTTCATGGTCTCGTATGCCTTCACTTGATGCTGGGACACAAGTCTGCTTACAAGGATGGCCCTCAGTCTGGCCTTTCCTTCCCTCCCACTTAGATCCCTTCACTTGAAAATAAAATTGAAAGGCGTTAAAATATTTAAAATCTGAGGGTCTGAGAGCTAAAATGTACCTGAAAGCCTTCCCTCAATTTCTCCACTCACCATCTGCAACTAAAGCTATTATTAGCTCATCTCCCCTGGCAGGCCCCAACATCAAGGGAACTTATTAGGCAAACGCATCAGTGAGACAAAGAGCATGTGTATGCAGAAGACCAGAACATGTGTGGCTGACCCTTATTTTCTCTTACCAAGGCCATTAAGGATCCTCCCTTATGGATCTGTGATTTCCTAACAACTACCAAGCTCCAAGTCCTCTTCCTCTGTAAGGTTTTATACCTCTTGTATCTAATCTGTTCTCCCCAGGATTCGCTCAGTTTTCCTTTGGTGTATTAGCCCTAGTTTATCCTTGCCTCACTGGCTGTGTACGCACTCAGCATCTGTCCTCCTGGCATGTTCTTCCAGTTCCTGTTACTCCAAACTCAATGCTGCTCTTTCAAGGCCAAATTCAAAACTCACCTTTCATGAAGTCTTCACTGACTAATCTCACAATTAAAAAAAATTTTTTCTCAATTCATGGACCATTATACAATAATGTTGATGTTAATTAAAAAAAAAAAGTGCTAATAACACAACCCTGAAGCATCATCCATCTCCACTCCCTGGGCTGAGAAGGTAGGACATGATGACTTTTAATTTTACTTTTACTGCCTTTTTCTCCTGAGGAGCTTACAGGGCCAATACTCTTTTGTTTGTCTCTTTTAATCAAAGATCAGGAATGTGAGGGGTTGATCAAAATGTCCTTGTGATTTGAGTTTCTGTGAATTTAGTTTTTGATACAGTGGCCACCCTAGGATTAAAGGTACAAAATAATAATTTCAGCAGAAAACCAAACCTATAAAACAATGTGTCAACATTAGTGAACAGCAGAGGGTTAATCAAATAAAATCCAGCAACCAAAACTATGTTGTTCCTTATTATCTTCCTATGTTGATAAATTAAAAAAAAAACCCTCAGTAACATCTTTTTCATAATTGGTTAAAATCTATTAATATAACAAAGCAGGGAATGGATATACAATTAGGCATGTCATCCACACAGTCATATATGATACTCAAGTGGCCAACAAACACATTTTCTCTAGTGACAGGCAGTACAAACAGTTCTAACCAGTGCTAATTAGCAACTCTGCTCAAAGGCACAGGTCACAACCAGAAACCGATCCTACCAAAGCAGTTCGAGACCACTGTATTCATTTTTCTCTCTTCCCTGCCATACATGCTCCATAGAACCCATGGCCTTGCCCTACAATGCCTCAACAGATATCATTAAGAAGGCCATCACGTACATGGAGGTAGCAATAATCCCCAATTCCTAGGCCCTCTTAAGGAGCTTGACAAAAGGCAAAGATAAGAAACCAACAATGAAGGAGCAGCGCATACTATTCAAGGGAGAAAAAAGGCCAGATCCAGTCACCCCTCCTAGACCAATTTCCCTCCGGCTAGACAATCCTTTGGAAGCTCACTGACTCTTTACCTTTGTTTTCTCTCTTAGACCTACAAGATAAAATAGCAGCTGAGATATATGCTGGGAGACATCCTAGCACAAAGTCTGCGCTCCCTATCCCTTAACCAGATTTCTGTCAGATTAGACAATTATCTCAACCCAACCTACCCAAACCATCCTTCTATCCATTTAGCTTCGTCCATTCTGTAAAGAGTAAAGGTAAAGATTACCTTGAAATTCTCTTGTGTTTATGAATAGGGTTGGGCAAAAAGGTGAGGAAGGAAAATGGAACATCAAGGAAGTCAAGAAAAAATGTTCAGAAAGATCAACTGAAAGGTTGAAGATGACAGATCAGCTTTCTTATGTAACAGTAGCCTATACTGATGAGGACTCTAAAGAGCAGATACTAAAATATGCCCATTCGTAGACTGAAGGAGACACTATCAAAGGATCCTGTGGCTTGTGCCTCTCACCAACAGTGTATAGGAGGGAAAGAAGTTTTATATCCCAAGAGACAGCGATAAAAGCAATTTGTGCCAGGAGCACAACTTGTAGATACAATATATTGTCTTGTATATCTATCCCCCTAGCTAGAGAAGCTCAGAATCCATTAATAGTGGGTCTATCTGGTGTCTGGAGCGATTCTTCAAAAATAAAAATAACTAGTCCTTTGGGGTTGAGAGGATGGGGTCAGAGAAGCAGCAGCATTTCTGGAAAAGCTGTAGTGGTCCCTCCTCCCTTTCCTTTGGATCTCTTCCGTTGAGGAAATCAGGAACACCACAACACCTTGTATCCATCGAACAGTTACATTTCCCCATCCTTTCTTTGGAGGTGAGAAGCTTAGGAAGGCAATAGTATTTTGGCAATTTGTTCAATAGAATAGGGATTTTTCTTCTTGAAGGACCCTACAGAGGAGAAACCTAGAATAACATACCCAACCCTGGGGAAGAGGAGAGTGGCAGTGTTGATAAGCACATAGGTGTGGTTTATCCTTGTGAGGGCTTCACACTGCTCCTGTCCTTCTGTAATTTTTGAAAGAGGCTCTACAGTCCAGTTCAGATACCATAAAGAACAAACTACTACTACCAGTGTAAAAATTTCAGTGCCAGATGACTCCAAGGTGTTTTTTTGGTTACTAGTGAAGAGTAAGGTATAAATAAGCCTGAAACTGGGACTAGAGATTAAAACAGGTCATTGAAAGGGCACTCCTAGTCCACTTTTAATTATGATTGCATGCATTTGTATACCAACCACCTCAGACACCGAGTTAGAATTAATACTTGGAAAGGATATCTTATATTGAGGGTGATTTCTCCTAAGTCTTACCTTTTGGATCTGAACAGCAATGCCAAAATGACACTACGTGACCCCCGCTGGCCATGATGTCCATGGTCTCTTCCAATCTCATTCAAATACTTATTTCTGTCTTTTCCAGCCTAGTCATAGAAGCTAATCAGTGTCTGGTTCTGTTGAAGAGGAACGGATCCAAGACTTTTAATTTGTTATTGGTGAAGGAGCATTGTACTGGTTCATGTCAGTACACCGGTCAGTCCCTTAACGGCATCCTGATAGAGGTTAAGATAGGACCCTGGGAAAGAAACCTAAATGCAAGAAAGGCTCCAGGTTTAAGTACCTGAAAATCTTCAGTCAATTCCTTATTACTTTGCCTGGTTGGAAAAAGCAAGAGTAAAGGTATGCCAGATTTCCTCCATCATCCTAGCCTGGGGAATCTAACTCATAAGATACATCTTATCCCACCCAATCCAGCAGTGAAGCATGGCTCTACCCTGGTGCCTGGCACTATATAGCCCCTACTACTCAGTTTCCTCCTCACTTCTACAATGTTGATTTTGCAGATAGATGCAGACAGGTACATACACTTAATATATGCCTACCCCAGACAAAAGAAGAGACATCTATATGCTACCACAAGAGGACCAAGAGACAGAGACTAACTAAAGCTTTGACAAGTCCTTAAGTTTACATTTAAGATTGGTACACATAAACTTTAAATAACAAAGAAATTTGCCAAAAAGGGAATTTCTGTGTATTCATGCCTAATCTTAAGAACTCGTGTAAACATTTTTTCTCTTTTTACCCACCCTCCATTATTTGCACATTTTGTTTTTTTGTTAAGTCCAAACGTAATTTGAAATGAGGTAGGTAATTTCTATGTATTCCCGCCTTAGTCTTTTTTGGTGACTGGCTGAGAATTGTGCCAATTTAAAAAACAAACAGTCCAAATGAAGCTGGAGATGCACATCCAGAGGGTGTAGGTCAACTCTAGCCAAGGCTTTTCAGTTGGCTATTTTCTCAATCTCATCCAGATCATCAGTGTCCAATCTCTCTATCTTCTTATCTGCAAAGAAATTAAAACAGAGACAATCAAAATACGGCCACCTTGGAGAGACTATTTGGTGCAATGTGAGGACAACCTACCAACCTCAGCTTTACCTAAAAGAAATATGTGACTACTAACAAAGATCCTCCTTCCTCATCTGACTGATGAAACCTTACCTTAATTGAGCACAGCACCTAGCACCACATGACAACCCAGACATTCTCATGTGAGGGCTTTGGCCCTGGGACAAAAGAATGGACCCTGCCCTTTCCTCCCATCCCTCCTTCTGTAACAACAAGGAGGGGATTGGCAGATGAGAGACCCAGGCCTTTGCCCAAGAGCTCCAAGAGCTTGCTCACTTAGCAGCCCATGGGCCACACAGGGCAGATGCTCTGGGACACTCACTGAAATGTTCTTGGATTCTGTTGAGAATGTTCATGCTGTGCTTGCTGTCCACCATGTTCACGGCCAGGCCTCTCTTGCCAAAGCGCCCTGTGCGACCAATTCGATGAAGGTATGTCTCATTGTCTGGATTCCCATCCTTGTCCACTGGCAGGTCAAAGTTGATAACCACAGATACCTGTTCAACATCAATTCCTACAAGACAGGAACAGACAGGAAAAGCAGACAATGGGAAAGGAGATGGAGGGAAATACACAGATTGTAACCATAACTGTGAATGTGAATGGAATGAATTCTCCCATAAAACGGAGACGGATAGCAGAATGGATTAAAAGCCATAATCCAACAATATGCTGCTTACAAGAAACACATTTGAAACGAGGGGATACACATAGGATAAAGGTCAAAGGATGGAGCAGAATATATTGTGCTTCAGCTGACGTAAGAAAGGAAGGAGTAGCAATCCTAATCTCAGACAAAGCAAAAGCAGAAATAGATCTAATCAAAAGGGATAAGGATGGAAACTATATCCTGCTAAAAGGCACCACAGACAATGAAGCAATATCATTACTAAACATGTATGCTCCAAGTGGTATAGCATCTAGATTCTTAGAAGAGAGGTTAGGGGAGTTGAAGGAAGAAATTGACAGCAAAACTATACTAGTGGGGGACCTCAACCTCCCTCTTTCTGAACGTGATAAATCTAACTTCAAAATAAACAAGAAAGAGGTTAAGGAGGTAAATAAAACTCTAGATAAGGTAGATATGATAGATCTTTGCAGAAAACTGAATGGGAATAGAAAGGAATATATCTTTTTCTCAGCGGTACATGGAACATTTACAAAAATTGACCATGTACTAGGACATAAAAATCTCACAATCCAGTGTAGAAAGGCAGAGATAATCAATGCATCCTTCTCAGATCATAATGCAATAAAAATTATATGTAATAAAAGGAAAAGCAGACAAGAAAGCATATGACACCCACAGTCTTATCTGTGACAGTCTAGCACCAGCAGCTAGTACCCACAAAACAAGATGAAGGCCCTGGGGCTATAAAACAGTACAACCTGAAGGGACATTATCAAAAGGATCAGATCCACCCAAAAAGATTCTCTAGTTTGAAGGACTCAAAGATTTCTCCCTCACCCACCTGAAGGATGGTCTAGAGAAGTGGGAGTTCCATCTCCAACTACCTCATGCTATCAGTTTGCCACAGTCAATACTGCAGCTATTTAAGCAAACTAGTAACAAGATAAGAGGTAAGGAGGAAAACCTGGGAGCCAGAACCCTGGATCAGGAGCTGAGGAAGTTCTCTTTTCCTACAGCTTAAGATCAGGAGATCTCCACAACATCAAGAATAGAAATTTCCCACAGGAACATCTAGCTGCTGACCCCAGACAAACCACCATGGAAACAACCTGAAGGCTCAGATGTCATGTTTGGAATTTGGGGACATGCTCAGCATTGCCATGGAAGGCAATTCAGTCTCCAGAAGACTATTTCTGTAAAAGCAAAGGGACCTACTCATTGAGGCTCTGGGAGAACCCAAACTGCCCTTGCTACAAAGGGGGAACACAGTCTCCCTCCTGTTCTTTCCTTAGCCCCCAGGATGCCACGTGGGGCAGCCTCTCCTCACCTCGAGCACACACATTGGTAGTCACCAACACTTTCTCCTTGCCCTCTCGGAAACGTTCAATCACAGCAGCTCTCTGTTCCACCATCATTTCGCCACTAAGGAGAGCCACTTGGTGACCTTCTTTGGATAGTTCAGCTGCCAGCCAACCAGCTGTTTTGCGGGTCTGGAGTGAAAAGAATTTTTTAAAATGGAAACACCTGCAAAAAAAATTAAGACACCTGCAAAAAATGGCTTTGTGTCACTGAAATAAATGCTCTAATTCTGAAGACAACTAAGAGTTAAAATTATTAAAATGCCTGTGAGTGTTTCAAAGATAATTTGGAAGAAGCTATACTTTGAAGCTTCTTTTCCACAACTGCAAAAAAGAGAAACCATACATGGGTTTAGTTTTCCCTTACAATAATGATAAACTGAGGCTCCAGAGAATTTCTCCTCTTACTATGATAATCAGAAACCCTTTTCTCTTTAGGAAATGAATTTCTGATTGAAAAGGCAATGGCCAAGCTGACAACACAGAAGTTGAATTTTATCTACTTGGTCTTAGAGCTGGATGATACTCACATGACAGAAGATCATGGCTTGAGCAATAGTGATGGCCCCATAAAGATTACAAAGGGCTTGAAACTTCTCATCCCGGTTACTGCACATCACATAATACTGTTTAATGGTGTCCAACGTCTCTTCCTCTCGTTTTAGTTTGATGATGTTTGGGTCTGGGACAACTTTTCGTGCAAATTTCCACACGGAATCTTCAAAGGTAGCAGAGAAAAGCAGCATCTGACAAGCCTTAGGGAGCATCCTACAAGGTAAGCCCATGTTATTCAGCATTAACTAAAGTCTTGAATTGGAGGAATACAGAATGCACTGCCCTCACAGGGTACTATGTTCCTTATGTCCAAGAATGTTGTATAGCCATGGCAGTGCAACACATGGAAGAGAATCAGGATTCCCTAAGCCTCTCCTTGAATAAGTCAAAAGAAAAACAAATAGCTAATTTAAGTTTCATATGGCATTATATAACATGAATATTTAAGTCCTATTGAGATGTACCAATAAACAAATAAGGCTCTTTTAAATAAACTTACTAAAGTAAACTCTCAATGACAGCGCATTATAAAATAATGGTGGGAGGGTGACAGACTGGCTGATCTCTAAGGTCCTGTCCAGCATAAATCTACCCTCCTATAGTCAGGAAGTTGGATGGTGCCATAGGGGATTAACCTACTCAATCTCCTAATTTTTTTTAAACTTAAAGTAAATCAGTGTCAGCAGAACAATCACATCAACATACAAACCAAGAAGTAAACATCTGCTCCAAATCTTTAATCTGATTTTAAGAGGCAGAACCACTAACAAATTAGGAAAGCCACTATTTTTGTTTTTTCACGTCTATTTAAAATTCCTTCTTTCCTTTAATTTTTTCCCATATATATGATACATTTTAAGTTACATTTTAAGTTCCAAGCTATCTCCCTCCCCCTCACACTAAAGAAGGCCATCATGTGTGTGTATGCGTGTATGTGTCTATTTTCCAGTTCTTTCTCTCAAGGTGGATAGCATTTTCCATCACAGTTCCTTAGTCATTCAGTTACTCTTCTACATTGCTGTTACTGTGTACAAAGTTCCCTTGGGTCTGCTCATTTCACTCTTCATTAATTCATGCGCGTCTTTCCCTGTTTTCCTAAAACCATCCTGCTTGTCATTTCCTAGAGCCCAATAGTTTTCCATTACAGTCGCACACCATAACTTGTTTAGCCATTCTCCAGCTGAGGTCATCCCCCCCCAATTTCCAGTTCTTTGTCACCACAAAGACAGCTATATCAAATATATGTCAAGATGTTAGGAGACACCTTGATTTCCAGAGCTAAGTCAGGCCCAGCAAGCAGGCCGTGCCCTGAGCTTGGCATAACAGCAGTCCTTTGCACTCACCCTCTGGATGATCTCACCTTATGGCAAAATGTCACATAATTATTGTGTTGCTGTTGCCAGCACCAGGTATTCCGTGAGCGGAGACAAGTTCAGAAAAGCACCCATGTTACATCTCAAACTTGCCTCGCTGTTGCTGTTCCCCCTCGTCAGTTACAGCGCACTTCATAGCCATCGGTCTCCTCACACTGCAGAGGGGCCCCTCCTTACTTGCAAGGCGCTTCCCTCACTTTGAAAGTAGCCTTTTGTGTGCTTCCTAACTCTCCTACCTCTTGCCTGCTCTGTTCGACTCTGGGCATCCAAGATTAGAAGCCATTTCAGTCTGGCTGACATATTCTTTTCCTTTTTCCCTGATCACCTTAGGAAACAGACCTAATAGTGGTATTGGTGGGTCAAAGGGTATACACGTAATTCCACAGTGCTCTCCAAAATAGTTAGATCAGTTCACAACTTTACCAATAATGTTTTAGTGTCCCAATTTTTCCACATCCTCTCCAGTATCTGTCATTTTCCCCGTCAATCATTTTACCAATCTGATAATTATGAGATGCTATCTCAAAAATGTTTTAATTTGCATTTCTTTAATCAATAATGAGTTAGAGCAACTGTCTGTTCATATCCTTTGACCATTTATCAACTGGGAAATAACTCATATTCTTATAAATTTGACATATTCTCTATATTTGAAATATGAGAACTTTATCCAAAAAACTGTCTACAAATTTTTTCCCCCAATTTTTTACTTTCCTTCTAATCTTGGCTACAATGATTTTATTTGTACGAACCCTTTTTTACTTTAATGTAATCAAAATTATTCATTTTACACCTCACAATGCTCTCTCTCATTTATTCATAAATTCTTCTCCTATCTGTAAGTTTGATAGGCAATGTTTCATGTTCTTCTAGTTTTTCTTATATCTCCCTTTATCTCTAAGTCATACTCAAGTATCCATTCTGACCTTATCTTAGTAAACTGTATAAAATATTGGTCTATAATTAATTTCTCTCAAACTGTTTTCCAGTTTTCCCAACATTTTTTTTCTTTTACCAAATAGTGAATTCTCATCCTACAAGTTTAAATCTTTATATTTGTCAGACACAAGGTTCCTATAATCATTTACTGCGTTGTATAGTCTGGTTCCACTAATCTACCTTTCTATTTCTCAGCCAATGCCAGATAACTTTGATAATTACTGCCTTATAATATAGTTTAAGATCCGGTACTGCTAAGCCTCCTCCTTTCACATTTTCTTCATTAGTTTATTTGATATGCTTAACCTTCTGTCCTTTCAAATGACTAGCTCATAAAATTATTTACTGGTAATTTAATTGGGTTGGCACTGAATAGGTAGATTAGTGTAGGCATAATTGTCATTTTTATTATATTGGCTCTGTCCACCCATGAACAACTAATATTTCTCAAATTATTTAAATTTATTTGTATAAAAAGTGTTTTATAATTATTGTTTGTATAGTTCCTAGGCTTGTTTTGGCAGGCATACTCCCAGGTATTTTATGTTGTTTATCTCTTACTATCTCTTCTTGCAGGGTTTTGTTGGTGATATACAGAAATACTGATGATTTAGGTGGGTTTATTTCATATCCTGCTATTTTGCTAAAATTGTTTCAATTAGCTTTTCAGTTGAATCTCTAGGATTTTCCAAGTATATCATCATCTTGTCTGCAAAAAGAGATTATTTTATTACTTCATTGCCCATTCTGATTGCTCTGATTTCTTTTTCTTCTCTTCTTGCTATTGCTAGCATTTCTAATACAATATTGAATGATACTGGTGATACAGAACATCCTACATAGTTTTTCTAACACTCTTCAAATTAACTTATCACATAGATTACTAGATTCACCAAATTATACCAGGAGTAAAATACAAAATTGCTAGGCAGTAGCTACTGAAATCCTACACAAAAAAATAAAAATTTGCTTCTTCTAATCTAGTGAACCAGACCATTCCAGATAACTATTTTGGTTATTCATTCAAAAGACCTGGGATGATTAATTAATGTGCCAATTCTTTACATGCCCCTTTACACCTCTCCTGAGGAATACCTAAAAATTATGGAGAAGTCACTGCATCATTCCTCATGGTTTAAGACTGCATCATAATTAAATTATTCCAAACAAAAGAAGTCACATCTATTTATAAAAATATACACTCTGCCACCTCTGGTTAATCAATCTACTGATTTAACATCCTCTCCGTGAATGAATTAAGGGCAGCTAAATGGTGCAGTGGATAGAGCAGTGGGCCTGGAGTCAGGAAGACCTGAGTTCAAATCTAGGCTCAGACACTTACTAGCTTATGTGACCCAGGACAAGTCACTGAGCCTTGATTGCCTCATAAAAAAATAATGATAGCAGCTCATTCTTATACGCGTACCAGTTCAACTGAATTAGAGTCTGCCAAGAAAATCCCAAATGGGGTCCCAAAAGAGTCAGGCATGACTTGAAATGATTAAGCAACAACAAGGGCACCTGTGCACAAGGATGGTAAAGAAGGGCTTTGGAATTACAGAAGCAATAAAAAAAAAAAATGATCTGTATTCTTACATTCCTGAGCTAGTTTCCTTTAAGATTTCCTCCCCCTATTCCCAACAGCACCTCGTACCTCTGGATGCGAATGCTCTGATCCTGATGGCCTTGAGTAGCTATCATCACATCAGCTTCATCCAGGACAAACACCTTGATCTTTTTGGGGTCGATGAACTTCAGCTTGGAGCACCAATCCAGAACAGTGCCAGGGGTACCAATTACAATCTGCTCGCTGATCTTCTGACCTCTTTCTACTGTTGAATCAACAATAAATTGTCCATCAGAGTTTCTATCATCAGATGATAATTTAAAAAAAAACATGATACAGATATACTTGAACAAAACTATCTTAAATGGAAGGACAGATTATCACTTATAGCACTTAAGTGTTCACAAACACTGGATTAAATGAAATTAAAGACCAAACAAGCAAGAAGGTAGAGAAAAAGTTCATGTAAGTTTTCCTTTGTTTTATATTAACAGTGAGAACAACAGTAGCAAGTATGTATATGGCTCTTTAATTCCCTTTACATATATCTTATCTCAATTGCTTCTTGTAACCACTCGTGGAAGTAAATACTTCGGTAACATCCCATTTATACTTGAGGAACTGGAGCTCATTGAGGCCACATTCAAACCCTGATTATCCTGAATGCAAGTTTGCACTCTGTCCCTCTTAGGCCATATTGCCTCTATAATCAGTCACCCAGTCTTATCAATTCTCTCTCTAAAATGTCTTTTGTTTTAACTATCCTTTTCATTGTCATTGTCTATAGCCTAGTCCAGGAATAAGCTGGTTGTAACAGAGATTTACAGTTTGATATATAAGCTTCTTTGGAAATGGAAATGTTTATGTTTGTTGATGTTTGTCAAGTTGATGAAATTTAAAAATAAAAATATTTTTAAAACTTCAGTGAAAAATAAGGGAGACAGAATCTGAGATTATCTGATTTAAAGTTTCAGATTTCTTTGACCAATAAGTTCATAATGGCCTTAGACAATGAAGGTAACTTCTATGAGACCAAGAACTCATATAGACCAAAATGTGAAAAAACCATTTCTCAAATTTTCTATGATCAACACCCATATACCAGGCTAACACCAGCACAACACTGTTTGATGAAAAAAACACAAAAAGAAAAAAAACTATGAAAGAGAAAAAAAATTAAATGTTCCCTTGTCTTAAAAGCAAAAAGCTGACATGGATCTCTTTTTAGTCCAACCCCACTCACATGCCTCTATCATCACTCATCTTTTTCAACCTCAGTTTCATCTGCCCTAACAAAAAAAAAAATGGTGTGACCTCCCCAGATATGCCTCCTCATTACTCCCATTCAGAGCATGTTTGTTCTGATTCTGTGACTTCTAATGTGTTTATGACAGGACTTTGTATCTAAGTCATGTATATACTTGGAATTTGCTTTGGTAAACTGGTCTAAACTTAATTTCTGCCAGACTGCAGATTCAATTTTTTTTGACAGTTTCTGTCAACCAGTGAATCCTTTCCCCAATAACAAGGATTGAGGGTCACATTTTTGTTTATTTCTGTATGTTCTGCTAATGCATCAGTTCCACTAATGAAATCTCTCTATAGAACCAGTACTAAAAAGTTCTAATAATTACCTTTTGTAGAAGAGTTTGAGATTTGAGGTTTTATTTTGTTTTATTTTTCTCATCTAAAGTGCAAAGTTAACTTAAAATGTACATTACTAAAAGCTAACTAACTTAAGGCATCACTAACATTTATTGCCTTTTAATGGTTCTTCAAGCTTTATTTATAGCATAGGAGGAAAATCTCTGCACTATTTTCTTACAGTTCTTTATAGTAAATAAATTTTTGATTATCTCTTATTTTTACACTACCTATTATTTTCCTTGCCCTTCCCCCTCCCAAATAAACCAGCCCTTAAAAAATTTTAAAAAAGAAAAGAAACAGTTTGGCAAAACTAACCAAGGCATTTAAAAAGTCTAACATTACACACATCCCAATATAATATTTTTAGGCTTAAATATTGTATCATCTTCCTCATATACTCACATTTATTGCCTCGAACAGCATAAGCAAGTTTAAGTTCTGGATAAAATTTGCCCATCTGTTCAATCACCTTTCCCGTCTGAAGTGCCAGTTCATATGTCGGTGACAGACACAAACACTGAAAAGAAAATAATACAAAATAAGACATGCAATTAGCAACAGAGGATTTCAAGGAAACATTTGGATAGTTTGTTTTAGTGGGGGTAAGGTTACTTAGTGATCTTATCTTTTCCTAGTCTAAACAAAACAGCATTAGGAGGGAACTTTTCTCAGATTGTAAATTACAATACACACCATTTGCATTTCTTCTGGCTACTAGAAGCCTTAAAGTACATCTGCATGGGAGCCTCAACTCACAGAATTGCTCATCTTCTGCTATTTTAGTATCTGTTCTATTTAATGTAGGGATCAAAGAACTATGAAACTCTTGCCTGAGTTGAATCTGAGGCATCATTTTAGATGTTCATTTCCTTAACTCTCTGCCTTAACCCTAGAGAAGAATTATTTTGCATTGTCCCAAAGGCTTACTGGGGATGTTAGGGAGATACCACTAATAGCTGTTCTCCCTAAGGGATAGCAGTAGAAAAGGGAATGTGTAACAACTTAGCAACTGGCTAGGAAGATCTTCAAGATACCACTAGTAAAATATGATCCACTTCTTAGGGGGCCCTGGAATACTTTACTTACTACTATTAGAAGAACTGAGACACCAGTCCTTTATGCATCATATGGAAACATTTCTTCAAATTCATGCTAGTCAGGAACACTTATGCGCCAAACCCTTACCTGGGGGTATTTGTTCAAAGGTTCCACTTGGCTGAGCATAGCCAGGACAAATGCAGCTGTTTTGCCAGTACCAGACTGAGACTGGGCAATCAGATTCTGTGGACTAGGTCAAGACAGGGCAGGAATTAGTAAGGAGCTTAAACTCAAAAAAAAAAATTTATTAGGAAAAAAATAGGTAAAGAAGGAGTCCTATCAAATTTATTCTATGACACAATATGGTTTGGATACCTAAATAAAAGAGCAGAAAAACAGAAAGAAAACTATAGACCAATTTCCCCAATGAATATTGATGTAAAAACTTTATTTTTAAAAAAACTGAGTTCCAAATCCTCCTTCCCTCTAGCCCCTCCCCCACCTACTGAAAAGCAAGCAATATGATATCAATTATACACATGAAGTCATGCAAAAATTCCCTATTAGTCATATATGCAAAATCTGTAAATAAAATACCAACAAGGAGATTACAGCAATACAGCACAAAGATCATATACTATGTATAGATTGGATTTACACCAGGAATGCAGAGCTGGTTCAATATTATGAAAACTATAAGCATAATTGACCATATTAAAATCACATGATTATATCAACAGATATAAAAAAAGTTTTTGACAAAAAACAACAGCCATTCCTAACTAAAAAGCACAGGAATAAATGGAGCTTTTCTTAAAATAATAAGTAGTATCTATCTAAAATCAAGACCAAGCATTATCTATAAGAGGGATAAACTAGAAGTCTTTCCAGTAAGATCAGGAGTAAAGCAAGAATGTCTATCATTATCATTATTATTCAACATTGTACTAGAAATGCTAGCTACAGAAATAAAAGAAGAAGAAGAAATAGAAGGAATAAGAATAGGCAATAAAGAAACAAACCATCACTCTCTGCAAATGCAATGATATTTACAGAACCCTAAAGAATCGACTGAAAAACTACTTTGAAATAATTAGCAACTTTAGCAAAGCTGCAGGATGTAAAATAACCCCACAGAAATCATCATCATTTTTATATATTACCAACAAAGGCTAGTAGGAGACAGAAAGAGAATGTGCACTGAAAATAATTGTAAACTGTATAAAATATTTAGGAGTCTACCTACCAAAACAAATGTAGGGACAACAGGAACACAATTACAAAATATTTTTCACATAAATAGAGACTAAAAAATTTAGAGAAATATTGATTGTTCATGAGTAGGTAAAGGCCAAAAATGACAATACTACTAAATTAACTTACTCATTCAATGCCATGCCAATCAAATTACCAAAGAATTATTTTATAGAGCCAGAAAAAATAATAACAAACTTCATCTGAAAGAACAAAAGGTCAAGAATATTAAGGGAATCAATGGAAAAAAAAAAGTGAAGGAAGGCTGCCTTCAAGCTTCTATACTATAAAACAAAGAAACAACCATATCAAACAATCTGGAACTGGTGAAGAAACATAGTGGTAGGTGAGTGGAACAGATTAGGCACATAATATATAGAAGTAAATGACCACAATCAGCTAGTTTTTGATAAACTCAAAGATCCTAGCTATTGGTGCAAGAACTCACTATATGACAAAAATTGCTGGGAAAACTTGAAAGCAAACTGGCAGAAACTGGAGACAGACAAATATCTTTCATACCATATATTAAAATAAAGTCAAAAAAGACTTCATGATTTAGACATAAAGGGTGACAGCATTACAAATTAAGGGGCATAGAAAAATTTACCTGTCAAATCTACGGATAAGGGAAGACACTAAAACCGAATAAGAGATAGGATCACAGGAGGTAAAATTAATAACTTTTGTTACATGAAATTAAAGAATTTTTGCACAAACAAGATTAGAAAGGAAATAGGAAACTGGGAAAAACTTTTCACATCAAGTTTCTCATAAAGGTCTCAGTGTTTTGGTATGAATGGAAGTTGAATATTCCAAGTTAAAATCTATTCCAAGTTAAAATCTATTTCTAAAGAAGCAAAAAGGGGCACTTAAAACTGAAATGACTGTGTGTATTGAGTCTTGCCAGTTAAAATGCCAATTAGTGATAGTAGACACTCTTCAGAATTATACTTATTCTAAGTCATGCTGTAGAAATCACACTTTCTAAAACAATCTTTTCAGTTCCTTGGAAAAGTTAACACTAATGAAATGAGTCACAAAAAGGACATTATAAAAGGGCTAAACTGCAATAGGATACATACGGTTCAGCAAGCATCATAGGTAATGCATTTTCTTGTATTTTAGATGGTCGGTTGAAACCCATCGCATAGACTCCTTGTAGAAGCTGAGGTTTCCTGTACGAATGATAATAATACACATTTTACTAGTACTGTCAATACTAAAAGTCACACTGATGCTCAGCAACAAGAACATGCAACATCATCTAAAGCACCTACACTTAATTAAAAACTTTACTATTTCAAAAAAAACAAGTACATCTGCTAATCTATCATAATTTCCCAGAGATTAGGAAAACATTTTGCTGCGATGAGAGAATGCATCTAGCTATTTGGCTCTTAGAACCTTCACTAGATTATACGGAAGGCTGAAGAGTGAATGAAGTGCCCATATTTGTGGTGGAAGGTGGAGTTATGGCCATGACAGACTAATAATAATTAGAAAGACAACATACTTACAGCCGAAGCTCTTCAAAAGACTTCACTGAATAGAGAGGGGAATTGGGATCCCGTTGGAGGACCTCTACTTGATTGGTATTATCAACAAGATTGTTTCTGATCAGCTTATTTAGCAATGACTGGGCAGCTCTATCCTCTATGGTAAAGAAAACAGCTTTATAATAATGATGAAAAGTGATTCATGAAAACCAAAATAAATTCAGTTCATGTGGTGGTGAAATGTTATAATAGCCACAACACTTGTTCCTATTTCTCCCTCATGCTCTTCCTTATCAATACCCTTCCTCTTCTACCCTCCCTTTCTCCCCTACCACCTCTGCCCATTTTCTCTACTCTTTCCTTTGCCTTCCCCACAAACCTCAAAATACCAGACTGGAAAACTTTCAAGGAAAAAGAAAATTTCTATTGATGCAATGATGTCTTGTCTATCCACACCTTGTCACACATGCCAATTTTTTCTTTGACACTTATAACTTCACTTTAAAAAAATAATTGTCTAGTGTCCCATAAGTCAGTCAAGTAAGTGCTAGGAAAATAAAAAAAGGCAAAAGACAATGCCTGCTCTCAAGGGCTCAACAAGTCGGGGGAAAAATCATGTAAACAAATTAGGTATAAACACCAAAGCCCCACACACATACCGTGCCCCGCCCCCCAGGATAAATTAAAGAGAATCAACAGAGGAAAGGCACTCATTAAACATTAAAGGAGATCAGGAAACATGCACTGAATCAAGACATGGGATGTCTTTTGAGAAAAACGACAAGGAGGCCAATGTCACAGGAATGCAGAATAGGTGGTGAGGAGTGCAGGGGTATAAGATGACTAAAGGGGTAGATAGGAGTTGGGTTATGAAAAGCTTTAAAAAATAAACAAAAGAATTTTATAGTGCATCCTGGAAGCAATAAGAAGTTACTGGAGTTTATTGAATTGAAGGGGTGTGTGTGTGGGACACACGCTTTAGGAAGATCAATTTGACAGCAGAGTGGAGGATGAACTGGAGTGGGGAGAGACTTGAGGCAAGGAAATCAGCTATTAGGGGAGTGCCACAGCCCAGGGGTGAGGTGATAAGGGTTTGCACCAGGGTGGTGGCAGTGTCAGAGAAGAGAAGAGAGTGTACTCGCAAAGCAAAAATCAACAGGACTTGGCAACTATTAAGGATGACATCTAGGTTGTGAGCCTGATCAACTAGAAGGATGGGGATGTCTTTGACAGACAGGAAGAGAGTGAGAGGAAAGGAAGTGGAGGCATCAATTGAACTTGGCCTTCTCAAAAAGTTTAACTACAAAAGAAAGAAGAGATATAGGACAATAGCTAGCAGGGATGATAGATAAGGGGGGGTTTTCAGAGGATAGAGGAGGCAAAGGTATGCTTATAGGTAGCAGAGAAACAGTCAGTAGACAGAGAACCATTGAGGACGAGGGAAAGGGTGAGGATGATGGAAAAGGCAATCTTCTGGACAAGGCAGGATGGAATGGGATCTCCTAAGCAGGTGCAGGTGTTTTTCTTGGAAAGAAGAGCCACTTCTTCATGTGAGACAGAAGTGAAGGAGGAGATAGTAACAGAAAGCATAAGTGATGTGAGATGAGGGCAAGAAAAGAGGCAGCTCTCAATGAATGGCCTCATTTATTCAGTGAAATATGAGGCAAGATTCTCAGCCTCTTAGAAGGTAGAGGAAATGGGAGCTATGGGAAGTTTAAGAACAGAATGTTTAGAAAATTCGCTGTGGTGAGTGAAATAATTAATCACTTAGGGAGATATGAAAGGATTTCCTTGTTGTAATGAGGGCCCAGTTGAGATTATGTAGCATAGATTTGTAATGGACCCAGTCAGCACAGTTTCATAATTTGCTCCAGCCTCATTCAGTAACACAAAGGCAGTGGAATGGGAGAATAATTCAAGGCTGAGGCTTGGCAGAGCAAGGTCAGAGATTCAATAAATATTTGATGCAAAAGATCATATCAACTTACTTGAGATACAGATCATTAGTACAATCTCTTTAACATATAAATATAGGGCTTCTTTATTTGTCCTGTGATTCATATTGTTACTTGTTAAAATGAAGCCTTATAAATAAGTCCAATTCTTTATTTTGAATTTAAGAACTTAATTCATAGAATTTTTTTATTCCTACTCTATTTTAAAATTATAGTTACCTTTTTCCTCTTCATCTGTCTTTTCTACATTTTCATTAGATTTGACAATAGCACCTGAAAAGTTAGACAAAAGATTGTTAGTCAAAAGCACACCCTACATCCAAGAGTTAAGACAATTCAAATGTTGTGACAAACTAGAGATGTGAAAGCCTAGTCTCCATTATTACCTCACCCCAAATTTTTCCTGGTTGTTACTGTTCTATATATCAAACATGATCCTATACATGTTTGTAGGTTCCTAAATTAACAAAACAACCTTAAATAAGTGTTGTATTTATATATATTTAAAGTCTCTGTAAAATGTCCCTACCAAACACCTAAAGATTTATCAACACAATAGTATTCTATCACATTCACATAGCATAGCTCACATAGCCATTCCCCAACTGATGAGCATCCCCCAAGTTTCTAATTCTTTGCCACTACAAAAAGAGTTGCTATATATTTGTACATGAGTTCTTTTCTTTCTTTGCTCTTTTTGGGGGTACAAACCTAGTAGTGCTACTGGTAGGTCAACGAATATATTCGGTTAATAACAACCTTTTTGTCATAGTTTCAAATTGTTTTCAAAATGGCTAAACCAATTCATAGCTCCACCAACAGCATATTAACATATGTTTCTGTCAATGCCCCATTAACATCAGTCATTTTCCTCTTTTGTTAACTCTGCGATCTAATGGGCATAAGGTGGTGCTTCAGAAGAGTTCTGATTTGCATTTCTCCAATTACCAGTGATTTGGTGCATTTTTTCATATGGTTATCGAGAATTTGGATTTCTTTCTCCAAAAACTGCCTATTCACATCCTTTGACCATTGAGGAATGGCTCTAAATCCCTATGAATCTGACTTATTAGCTCCTTATCTATCTTAGACAGCACACCTTTACCAGAGGAACTTGCTACAAAGATTACCCCCAATTTCCTGCTTGAGAAACTTGATATCAAAATAATCAAAATGAGCATTTTCTTTGGTTGTTTACACATGGGTTGTTCTATTCCTTCTTATTAAAAAGAAATATTACAAATAAAAATCCCACAACATTGGCATTACATTCAGTGATCAAAGGCCAAGTGAGTATCTACATAGATATATTAAGGTTTCCTTATAAAATTCTAACTTGGGGTGAGGATGTGGTTAAACCTGACATTGACATTTATCATCTTCTATGCTTAACACAAACTATGTTTCTATATGATTGCTATAAGTTCAGACAAAACCACCTTGAAGGAAACTACACTTCATTTTTAGTTCAGTTAATAATTACTAGCTACTCACCATTGGTATCTGGTTTGACTCTCTCTTCCTTCAGATGTAAGTTGCTCAACTACATGGAAAAATAAAAGGAAAACATGTCAGGACCATTATCTATCTACCCAAATATTTTTAGCTCTGAGAGAGGCTAAAACAACCTAAACCCCAAATATATCAAGGTCATTGATTTGTTCTGGGGAACTTCTTTGCTTAAAAGTTGGAGGAAAGAATGTTAGAGTAAAATTTACTTACTTTAATAGTGGGATGAAAAATGATTTTTCACAGTCCAAACTCAAAACTTTTTTCAACTAATGCTCCCTTAACAGGACTATAATTCATGAGTTTGCCAATTATTCTGAAACATTTCTCTGACAATGAGAGGACTTCAGTTAGGACATGAAGCACTATTCCCTTCCTTCATCTGAAGAGTTTCCCTCTCGATCTCATCATAGCCACCCCACAGACTGAAATATCTTCTTTACTGAGCTAACTCCCAAATATATACAGCTAGCTTTCATCTTAACTTCCCAGTTTGTGTTGAGTGCATTCCAATGTCCCAGGTTCACAACCTGGGAGGATTCCTCCTTGACTCCTTCACCCTCACTCACCCCTCACATGCAAGTTTTGTCCATTCTCTCTCTCCACATCTGTTTCTTAATGCAAGCCCTCATATGGTCTAAGCATCCTGATTCACACCCTCATCATCTCTCTCTGTTGTCTAACTGGTCTCCTTCAGCCAATCTCTCTCTTACCTAATGCACACCACAAATTGCTGCCAAATTAGTATTCTTAAAGCACAGGTCTAACTATGTCACTCTCCTGTAAAAAGTTTCACTGACTCCCTGCTGGCTCTAGTCTCCTCGGTTTGGCATGTAAAGCTCCCCACAGCCTGGCTTCAAGCCATTTTTCTAGGGTGAGCACTGTGAATCTCTCAAAGACACAATTTTGTCAAAATGGCTTACCTGCTCTTTCCTGGACACAACTTTCTCTATTCCACCTCTTTTGAAAATATGACTTAAGGGCCACGGGCCAGCTTCTACAAGGGGTTTCTCCTGACTCTCTCAGTTATTGGTCTCTCCTCACCTCCAAAACTGTTTTGAATATATCCTCTATTTAATGATGTATGGACACATTTTACCTTCCCAGTAGAATATAATCTACCTGAGAGAAGAGACTATCACTTTTGTATCTCCAGTGCCCGATACAGTACCCACACACAGCAGGTGCTTAATAAATATTTGCTGAATTTCATCTGATGTGATCCAAACTGTCATTTCTCTGATATTGCAACAAAAAGTAGCTAATGCCACTGGCAATGCTGGATGGCACACAATAAACATCACTGAGCACCCACGCTGTTCCAGGCACTAAGTTACATGCTGGGCAAATAAATATAAAAAATGAAGTGACCAAATGGCCGGCCTGGGAGGCTCTCCCACCAGAGGGCAGATGAGGTGCTTGTTGTTTGTCCTTCATTCTCAGAGGACCATGATATCAGGGAGGTGATGCCCTGACTTGCAAGCAAACTGGTTTTAATTGAGAGAGGGCTGTGCAAAGTTACCAGTCTCACTCTCTCCTCCAGAGCCAGTGGGTCCAGTGGCCAGATATAGATCAAGAAGATTGGAGACAGCCTAGGACTATGAGGTGGGAGTCAAGTCCACAAGGATTCCTTAAGTTTTACTATGTGATGGGAACTGTGCTAAGCCGTGAGCAAACAGAGAAGGGCAAAAACCAGTTCCTGCCCTGAAGTAGCCCACAGTCTAATGGGGGAAACAACATGCAAACAACTGTGTACAAATGGGATATGTACAAGGTAAAATGGAGCTAAGGTCACAAACAAAAAGACTGACTGCATAAGGTGAGATTTTAGGAGTAGAAACGAGGAGAAAGAATTCCAAAGACAGGGAAATGAAAAGAGACTAAATCAGGACATGGAGTATACTGTGCAAGAAATGGCAAGAAAGCCAGTAATGTTCTCAATTGCAGAACATGTAACAAGGAAGCAAGGTACACAATGCCTGGAAAAGTAGAAGGGCCTGGATTATAAAGGACTTTAAAACAAAACAGAGGATTTTATATTTAATCTTAGAACTCAAGGGGAGATGTTGGTGTATACTGAATGAGGGCATGATCACTTTGACCACTGGGAGGATGGACTAGGGTAGGGAAAGACCTGAAGTAGGGAGATCAACTAGCAGGCTATTGCAATAATCCAAGCGTGAGGTGATGATAGTCTGCAACAGGGTGGGGGTAATGTCAGAGAAGAGAGGGTATACTAACTAGAGATGTCACAAAGGAAATATCACCAAGACGTACAACTGATTGGAAAGAAGAAGGAAGAGAGAGAAAAGTTAGATGACACGTAAACCATAAGCCTGAGTGACTGGGAAGATGGTGGTGTCCTTGACAATAATAGGAAAAGTCAGGAAAAGGAGAGGGACTGAGGAAAAAATGACGAATTCAGTTTTGGACACGTTGAATTTAAGGTGCCTACAAGACACCTTAAAGTTTGAGATGGCCAAAAGGCAATTAGAAACATGGGTTTAGACATCAGGAGAGAGGTGCTTGTTGTTGAGTCATTTCAGCTATGCCTACTCTTCATGATCCCATTTGGGGTTTTCTTGCCAACAGTAGTGGAGCAGTTTGCCATTTCCTTCTTCAGATCATTTTACAGATGAAGAATTCAAACAAACAGGGTTCAGTGACTTGCCAAGGGTCACATAGCTAGTAAGGGTCTGAGGTTAGATATGAACTTCAGGCTGGCACTCTATCTACTACACCACCTAACTTCTCAGGAAGAGGTTAGGGCTGGACAAATCTGAGAAACATCAACACAAAGAAGAAAACAGAATCCATGGGAGCTGGGGAGATGGCTAGGTGAAATAATAAAGAAGGAGGGGAGAAAAGAGGTCAAGACAGATTCCCGGGGACCACCTACTGTTAGAAAGTATGACCAGCGACGAGAATTGAGAAGAGAGTCAGGAAGACCTGAGTTCAAATATGTTCTAAGACATGGTGACTTTGGGTAAGTCACATGACTGATTTTTGTCTGTTTCCTCATCTGTAAAACAGGGATATTAACAACACCTACTTTCCAGGGTTCTTAGCACAGTGCCTGGCACACAGTAGGAACTTAATGGAGGAACTGGACTACCACTATTCCTGCTTCTTTGCTATCCTGGCCCTGCCTCCATCCTCTGGGTGTGTGTATTCATGTCTGCATGTATCATCTTGTATGTACAGAACTGTCTGCATGTTGAAAGCTGAGGCTGTTGTTTTGTTTGCCTTTCTTTGTATCCCCAGTGCCTAGCACAGCACTAGGCACATAACAGATGCTTGTTAACTTGAAATGAGCACTGTACTTTGCCACAGTTCTGCTTCTATTGAAAAAAAAGAAAGAAAAATGAGAAAAAGCAGTCTGAAGGAAGAGAACCATGAAAGGATAGTGACACAAAAACCTAAAGAGAAGAGTTATTAAGAAGAGGGTGCCTCTCAATGTCAAAGGTCGCAGAGAGGTTCAGATGGATGAAGACTGAGAAGAGGCCATTGGATTTAGCAATTAAGCTATCATTAAGTCTTCAGAAAGAGTACTTTCATTTGAATAATGAGGTCAGCAGCCAGACTGCAGAAAATTACAAGGAGAGTAAATGAACTGGAGGCATCAATTGCACATGACGTTATCAAAGCCTATAGCCAGAAACATGGTCAAAGAATGTCAAGTCTAGAAAACAGCATTTATATAAACCAAAGACGTTGAGAAATATGCTCCATCTATGGTACTACTGTATGGCCAAGTACAGCCTCAACTACCACCCAGCCAACATGTTGGGCACTCTAAATCTCAAACTTCCAGGAAGCAGTACGACTACTCGATATACTGAGACATCATGCAAACTACAAATAAAAGTGCAGCTGGCATGTAACACTATCATCGGTACTATGTCTGATTTTAATTATAATCATAATAGCTGACATCTACGTAACAGTTACTAGACAGACACTTCTATAAATATTATTTCATTTGATCCTCACAAAAACTCTGGAGACAGAGGTAATATCATCCCCTTTTCACAAATGAGGAGACTGAGACAAACAGAGGTTAAGTGACTTACTAGAGGTCACATAACTAGTGTCTGAAGCCAAATCTGGACTCAGATCTTCCTAAAACCAGGCCAGCAAACTATGCAGGAGGTAGAAGATGAAATACTATCCTTATGTGAAAGGCTCTCAGCACTTTATTAAACATTGTTTACATCAAAAGCAACTAAGAGTTGCTCCAGAAGTTCACCAGGCTCCTCCATGTCTATCAAAGACTTCTGACTCTTCTTCTGTCAAAATACACTTACTACTATTCATTGTCATCTTCTATGTTACAGTAATCCTGAGGAACTAAGGAAACTACTTACTTACTTCAGGCATCCAGAAGACTCAAACTCATCTGTCATAGTGCCATGCTTATAAATACAGTATCCTTTTTAAGAAGCAGTCCTTCAGCTACAACACAAACCAGACAAACTATTTTTTCATTCCTATGAAGCAACTGGATCAAATATTACAATTCAAAAAGCATTTGCTAAGTCCCTACTATGTGCAAAGCACTGTACTGTGCTAGGGACTGGGGATACAAAAACAAAAAGTTAATAGCCTCTACTGTCAAGGTGATGACATTTCCTTTATGTAGTTTAAGGCATATAATTCAATACCTATATTTCCATGTTTTGTCTCCAACCTAGTTCAATAAAGACAATGGAAAGTATGAGAAAGGGCTTCACAAAAGACAGGGAGAGTCCAATGGCCTAATATTATACGTGGAAAATCAATCCAAAAAAACGGGATGAGAATTCAAAGGACAGAACTGAAAAAGATACTAATGGAATAGGAAAACAGAGACCAGTGTAAAGAGAACACTATAGGTGCAGAGTGAATTCATTAACCAACTCAATTTTCAAATTTTTAAAAGCACAAAAGACAGAAGAAAAGTTAGATAAACTGAAGATGAATACTACACAGAATAGAATAGTCTATTAACAGAGCATCAGGCTCTTTAATCTTCAGAATGAAGTGAGGCTCATGATGCATGCAAAGGACAATGCAAAACATTTTTTGTTTTTATACTTTTAAACTAAGTATATAAGGGCAGTAGAAGCATCAGAAAAGAGAGAAGATGGCTGCTCAGGAGACAAAGACAATGGATGACATTGAAAATACTGAATGATCCAATTTCTATTTTGCTGATGTTTTCTTCCAAAGACAATGGTCTTTAAACTGGGAAATAAAGGATAAAAGTAGTTAATAAGGAATGGAAACTAAAGAAGATGAAAGTTGGAGACAGAACCTGACCTGTTAGGCAAACTCTATTCATTTTATTCATTCAACAAACTATCATTAAGCACCAATTATGTCCAATTATGTTGTTTTAACTTGATAGATATTTGTTAAGTGTCATGTACCAGTCACTGTGCTAAACACTGGGGATACAAAAAGAGGCAAAAGAGAATCCCTGACCTTAACTCATAATCTAATAGATGAGACAACAAGCAGATACATATGTGCAAACTGTATACAGGAAAAAAGGAAATAATTAAAAGATAGAAGGCATGAGAATCAAGAGGGGTTGGGAAAGACTTCGTTGTCAAAGAAGGGATTGAAGTTGAGGCTTGAAGGAAGCTAACTGCAGAGGAGAAGGGAAAGCATTCTAGGATTGAAGGACAGGGAGAGAAGATACAAGGAACTGTCTTGTTCCATAAACAGCAAGAAGGCTTGGGCCACTGTCTGAAGAGAACTAAGAAGACAGAAGAAGCAGGAAGCACTGGGTTAATGGCCCTGTAAGAGATACCAGAGATGTAAATACAGGCCTCAAGGAGCTTCCCTTATACTGCAGTCTATAATATGGAAATAGATCATGTAAATACTACAGATAATTTGAGGATTTTAACATCCAGAAGGATCAATTTCTGAAAGCCTCCCCTAAGAATGTCACCTAAGTTGAGCCTGAAAAAGGTAAGGCTTCTTAGCGGCGGGCAGAAGGAGGAAAAAAATGCAAAACAAAATATTGAGTTGGGTTGTACAGTTATGGATGACAAAATCAAAGGTATGACCATCTGACCCTATGTTTGGCTAAGGTACTGTGAACGAGTAGGTACTAAGGAACTGGAAGGTCAAGATGTTTAAGGGAACATTAAAAAATGTATTGAAGTTCTTAGGTTTGTGGGCAGTGGCTGAGTAGGAGAAGACAACTGTGAGTCAGTCACTGAATTCCTTGACAAAGAGGGGAGAATGACCTGGAAGCTAACAAAGATTGCAACAAGAATTTAGATAGGAAGATATAGATTCATAGAGTGAATCTCAGAGAGTCTGAAGAGGCAATGAGAAGCAAAGAATGTGTCTACTCATCTTAAGAGCCAATACGTCCAGGTAAATTTGAGAAACTGCACCTGGTGTTGTAGAATGCAGCCTGGAATGCAATGTCTTCTGGAGGGAGTTAGGTTTCTCTGAATTCAAGAAGATACTTTTCCCCTCTAGATAAGAAATGCTGTCAAATGAGCAATCAATCAAAAACAAAAATGAGAGATATTTTGAAGAATTAAAAAGACTCTAACAGCACCATTACACCACAAAGTAAGAACTTTCAAAAGTCACCATGATCAAATAATATTTAAAAATTACTCTCTGAATCAAGACCAAGCCCAATTAACACATTTTTAAGAGCCAGTAGATATTTTTAATACTATACAAGATTAGGGTTGAAGGAGGGAAAGGGCAAGAAAATAATATCACTTGTTAATCAGTTGGACATGGAGAAGACCTTCTAACCCTACTGAAGAGAAAGGCAGTTGACAATAGCATTTCCAGTTATCTGTTTTGGCATCTGTAAGAATAAAATCTACAAAGGAAGTCATGTTGGAAAGACAAGAAGGAAAAAAATAAACTTGCTGGTAAAGGATACAGCTGGATGTTGGCTATCTTGGTAAATTATTACACAAATAAGTTTAAGAGGCTGCCTTTCTAAACTACTTATATCAATCTACTACTCTTTGCTATAGAAGTCTGAGGATGGTTATTTTAATACTTATAACAATTTTAATGACAATGATTATCCAAAAAATAATATATCTTATCATAAATTACCCAAACTATATTTCTTTCAATGTCTAATGCTTTGCAAATATTTATTGCTAACAACGTTGGGTACAGCACTTTTAAGACCTTTTCAATAGAAGATACGTTATTATTTGATGTATCATCCTTCCTACAGAACAAATTGACTGGCACCAAATTATAACAATTAGAATATAATTTTCAGATAAAAATATAGTAACAATAAAATTAATTTTTTTCTGGCATCCTGTAAAGGTCCCAGCAAAAGTACTGAATGCTCACCTGATTCTGTGGAATTTTGAACATGTAAAACATGCTCTCACAGACTGAACAGCAAAAAAGCCTGCTTTACCCTGCACTAAACCCCTTCTCTTCCAAATCTATTTTCATATACATCTCTCTAGTGATGACATACTGAATTCCAAAACTTAAGAAGACACAGTTGCTCCTAAATTACCCTCCTACTATTTACTTTAACCCAAGCAAAAGAACTAAATGTTACAGATCTCTGTGGCAACATTTTCTACCTCTGGAAATTAACCAGCAAACTGAAAGAACAACATGAAATCTATCAAAGCACTGTGTTATTGCAACTACAAACTTTCAATTGGCCTTTATCCCAACACTTAAGAAATCCTAAAATTCAGAGATCAGAAAGACAGATTCCTTCTTTTTAAACAATTGTTAAAGGAACCTTCATAGCATTAGTTCTGTGAAACTTTCCCTATAAAGGAAAGGCAGAAAATTTAAACTAACTGCTGGCCTCAGTCAAAACTAAAAGGTTGAAAACTAAACCATTTCTCCTTTGTCCCACAAGGTCCATAAAGATGAGGATGCCTGCCCACCCAAGCAGCATTGCTCTCAATCAGCACTGCTCCCACTTTATATCTCTTTCCTTTCCATTAAGGCCTGCAAAGTCAAAAGTATTTTATAAACCACTTAACATTACAATGTTAAATAACAGATGATGGTTACCTGTTACCAGTCCCAAGGGTACTGGTATGTTACAAGAGCACAAAACCCAAAGCAATGAACTTCTACTAGTAGAATTTCAATAATTAGCACACTCCAATGACAGATATTTTTCAGGGACTTTGAAAAATACTTTTCAAATCAAAACATGAGAGTTGGTCCCAAATCAGGGCTATCTACCAGTTCTCCACTTATGACCAATGAGACATTAGCCAAAAAAAAAAAAAAAAGGAGAAAAGGAGAGGAGTTTTAGGCTATAGGGGGAACAGAGCAAAAGCTACACTGCCCATTAAGGAGATGAAATCAACAAGTATTTATCAAGGATTCTACCACGCACTGGGCACACGTAACACACACATATATATAACTGGGTATACATAAACGAAAAAGAAGCTGCTTCTGTCCTCCAATGCAGTACAGGAGTGCGCCAGGGGCTTTTCCCATTTCTCTTTGTGTACCTGTCTTAGGGGAAGGAAGGTGCTCAGACCAAAGATGGCTGCTGAGACCTCCCACCGAGCTCACACCATCCCCGAGTGCCTGGGCCCAACACCTGCCCGGGCGCTGCCCACCTCCCCAGGGGGTGGGGGCTGCCGTAGCAGCCTGACACAGAGGGGCGCGCCCACCGGTCACCAGGCTTGGTCGTTCTTTTTCCCAATGCAGAGGAGAGGCGGCGAGGACGCAATCCCTGCAGAGCCTGCCCGGCCTCCCTGCCGCCCGCCCCCCTACCCTCCGCGGCCCCGCGGGGCCCAGGCTCCGTGACAGGCAAGGCCAGCTCACCGACTCGGCCGCCGCCTCCTGCTCGTCCACCGCCAGGGCCCACGAGTCGGTGGCCATGGCTCCGGGATGCCGGCCCGGGCTGGACGGCCGCCGCCGGGAGGGGTCCGGGGAACCCATGAGCAATGGCGGCACCAGGGGCGGGGGGAGCGGGTAAGGCTGGTTCTCAGCAGCCGAGATGGGCGCGGGGCCGCCACTTCCGTTCCGGGGTGCTGGACCACGCCCCTGGGCCGCCCCCTCAAACCCGCCCTAGAAGCTGGGCTGTACCTCCTCCAGCCGATCGGGGCGGGGGGAGGAAATCCCCTGTTTTCAAAGAAAGAAATCCAGCTGTCAAGCCTACGAAAAGATGCTCCAAATCACTCATAAGCAGAGAATGCAGATAAATCGAGGCAACTTTGGTTTCCACCTCAAATCTGGCAATAACGCTTATAAACTGTGTAATCCTGGGGAAGGCTACTCTTTGCCTCAGTTTCCTCAACTGTAAATCCAAAGATGGGTAACAGTCAAGAACCTCAAGAAAAAGTGAAAAAAAAGCAAGAAGGAAAGTTTAGCAGGAACAAATCTCAAATTATACTACAAAAGCTATTTTAGTGATTTTAAAATAGAGGAATTGATCAGTGCATACAGAAGCAAATGAATATAGTAGCATACGCTCTGATAAACCCAAAGACTTCCAACTCCCAGGGTAAGAACTCACAATTCCACCTAAAACAATGGGAAAAATCGAAGAACAGTCTAACAGATGTTAGTACAGACCAACCAATCACAACAGATACTTGATTTAGATATTAAAGGTTTTATCAAAAACAAATCACAGAAGGAAGAAAATACCTTAACAATTATCAATAAGGGAAGAGTTCAAGATCAAACAGGTGACATTTTGATTACATAAAATAAAAAAAAAGTTTTGCACAAACACAATGCAGGTAAGATTATTAGAGAAAGAGTTAACTGGGGAAAAAATCTTTGCAACAAGCTTCTCTCATAAAAGTCTCACATCCACGATATATATGAAGCTAATTCAAATTTATAACACAGGAGTCATTGCCTATCAGATTAAAGACAAAGAAGATATGAACAGGTAGCTTTCAAGGAAAGAATCCAAGCCGTCAACAAAAATATGAAAAGATTTTCCAGCTAATAAATGAAAATTAAAACAATGCCAAGGCTCCACCTCACACCCAGAAGACTGACAGAGACGACCAAAAAAGAAAAAAGACAATCACTGGGGGCAGAGAGAAAACAAACACATTAAGGTGCTGTCATCAGTGCAGCTTCCAACTGATCCAAACATTTAAGAAAGCAACTTGGAAACATGCCTCAGACGTCAATAGATGCTACCACGAGTTCTATACTTCAGAGACATCAAGCAAGAGGAAAAGGAACTGCTTATGTACAAAAAAATATTTATAGAAGCTGTTTTGGTTAGAGTAAAGAACTGAAAACTAAGGGATTGCCCTTCAACTTTGGAATGGCTAAATAAATTATAAAATATGAATGCAACTGAATATTATAGTACCAAGAGAAATTAAAAAAGGGGCAGCTTCAGAGAAATCTTGGAATAATTATATGAACTGATGTGGAGTGGAATCAACAGAGCTATGATTGAGGATGTTGGAACAAAATGTGGTAGGCGAATGTAATATTACTATGTTGAAGAAACTACAAATAGGATAAAAGATTCATGTGAACTGATACAGAATGAAGAGAAGCAAGGAAAATAATACATACTAGGATGGCAATAAAGTAAATGTAAAGAATAATCACAACAAACTATCAAAAGTGAAAACTGTGACATTACAAAAAAACAAACATTTTTGATTTATTGATCAATTTTGCTGATTTTTTGTCTCTTCTTCCCTTTGTTTTTTAAAAAAAAAATATTTTGTTACACATGGGATGGTTCTGTGGGAGCAGGAAGGGATATGAATACCAGGAAAAATATTTGCAATAAAAACTAAAAGATAATAAAAATTTATTTTTTTAAATAGACAATAATTGATAAAAATAAGAATAAGCCTTTAAAGAAAAAACTTTGAAAGACTTAAGAATTTTGATCTATGCAATAACTAAACATGTTTTCAGAGGACTGATGATGAAATATGCTACCTACCTCCTAACAGAAAGGACTCAAAATACTTTTGGACATGAGAATATATTTTGCTTGATTGTGCATATTTTTTGGTACAAGGATTTTTTTTTTCTTTCTTTTTTTTTTGCCAATGGGGGTGGGGAGGGAAAGGGAGGCTAGGGCTAGAACTGGCAGAAGGAAGGAAGGAGGAGGGAGAGTAGTAGGAAGGGAAGAAGGAAGAAAAGAAGGAAGGAAGGAAATGGGAAGTACTGAAAAATTTTTTAATACACAGAAGGGAACAGAAGGGAAGCCAGAAGTATAGCAAGGCAGCTTTTGAAAGTTACATGTTAAATTTAATATACAGACTTCCCCCAAAATGCAGTTTTAAGCTTAATAACTTCAGAAGTATAAATGCTACAAACTTACAAAAAAAATGTCATGTTTCATTAAAACTAAAGAGTATTCAAAATTCAAAAAAGCATAACAGAAATTTAAATATGAAACTCTCAAATGGTTTTTTAAAAGTTGTAGCATTTATGAGTCTGAAGTTAAAGTTTAAAACTACACTAAAACCTCTGAAATACCCTATATACTTAAAAAGAAAAACAAGATGTATTAAAACAGAGATTTGTGGTTTTGTGTATATTATCTTCTATTCTATTGCGAATATGGAAATGCTCATTTTATTCAGTATTTAATTTTTTTTTTTTAAAGATTAGCTAATACTATTTAGGTTCCTTCCTAACCCAATAGGGTTTTTTTTTTTGTTTGTTTTTTTGAATAAAAATGAACTACCATATTGTAATTCTTTTATTTTTCACCTAAAATGAATCAAAAGCTAATTCTTTAATTTTTAAAATTCCTAAGCTCAGAAACTGTCCAACCACTGAACCAAATCTATATTCCTATACACATCTTGAACAGAGGGCTGATACATGACATTTATAAACCATATGCTTTGGTTGTAGCTGCTTAACTGCTAAAATAAGTAGTAAATAGAGTCTGAAAATAGAGGCAGGTAGGTGTCACCTGGAGTAAGTAAGAGTTTTCTTCCTGAGTTCAAATCTGACCTCAGACACTTTCTGGCTATGTGCCCCTGGGCAAGTCATTTAACCCCATTTGCCTTCCGTAAAATGAGCTAGAGAAAGGAAACGACAAACTGCTCTCATATTCCTGCCAAGAAAACCCCAAATGGGGTCAAGAAGAGTAGGACATGACTGAACAACAAAAAGCCTAAAAGTAGGTTACTATTCTTTACCATATATGAATAATTTTTAATATATATACTACTACTTTTATAGGAACACAATACCAGTCTTCTAAACTTCCCATGTCACAAAGAGATAGCAGGGCAGTTGCAAACGCACTGAATTTGAGATCAGAACTTGAGCGCAAACCCCTTGGCTCACTCCAGTCTCAGCTCTGCTCCTTCCCGCCTGTGAGGCTTATGAGCAGGTCCCTTAATCTCTCTGGCTTGTGTGACCCTTGTCCAATTACTATCTCTTTCTCTACCTCAGCTTTCTCATCAATAAAATGAAGGGGCTAGACCCAAAGATTTTAGGCCCAGGGATTATTCCACACTCCGTTTCTTCCTACATCATCTGACAGGCTGACAGGGGTGACTTTGGAAGGGCCTGGCCTGAGAGGCCTGAGTGGGTTGTCCATAGCCCTGGGCCTGGGCCTCCCTCCTGCTCTTCTTTCTCTATCTTCTCCCCAACAACACTTTCGTTGCACACACCCCTCCCCAGACCCCCCAGACACTAGCTACACTTACATCCCCCACGGGAAGGGCCAGGGAGAAGAGGCCCAGCGCCCGGCCTCGGGCTCGGCCACTCCTGCTGGCCATGGCCTCCACGACTACCCCCTGAACAGTGGCAGTTACAGTAGCTCCAACTGCCACCCTCGGCAGGGCCCAAGTGTGAAGAAAGCTGTCATTGGCCAAGGGGAAGACGGATGGGCAGGGACAGCCAATCAGAGCTAGGGAAAGACTCAAAAGTAGCTGGTCCTTGGCAGCGTAGACATCTTGAGGAGGCTCTGCCACCCTCTGACCTGGGGAAGCAAGAGAGGCCTATGGATAGCAAAGCCCTGCCAGACTTCAAAGGCTACACCCAGCCTGCCCACCAGAGTTGTAGATTCTTCCCCCCAGGCACCCTCCATGACAGCAGCAACCACACTTCTAAACACCTGGAGGCCAGAATCAGTATGGGGTCAGGCTATCAAACACCCCTCACAAACTGAGAAGCCTTCCCTAAGCAGTTGAGGCCTAGCAGGGCTTGTGACTGCTCCCCAGTCTAGCAATCAGAGGCAATCTCTTAACTCAGGCCTACCAAGCCAGGCACCTGAATGAGGGCAGTACTTCCCACCCCAGGGGGCTTTTCTTCTGGAACTTGGATCTTTAGCTAATTCAATACTATGACATCAACTGCCTACAACATCATAAACAAAGCTGTGTCTGCTCCAGGACACATTTCAAAGGGCTGAGGAACAAGATCTGGGTAGCCAAGCTGGGGAGTCCAGTGAGGGTGGAAAACCATTCTCCTCTCTAAGTGAAGTTAATAAGCATCAGCATGAAAGAGAGGACTCTCTACCAGGCTAACTGACTAGAATCCTCTTCCCTAAGATGGACCGACCTCATGGTCAAACTGTTTTGAATGATAGCATACATACATGTATGATCAGCATGTAAGGTGGCTCATATCACCCTAGCAGTGGTGGCCCAACTACTGGGCCTGAGCAGATGGCCCAGAATGCTTGAATGCTGCATCCAGATTAAGTCTAAATCTAATAGTCCCAGCTGCCTCCTAGTCCTGACATTCTGTTCTAAGTCCTTTTCTATCTCTGACATTCTATATTCTAAGGTCCCTTTTAGCTCTTAACCTTCTAACAGACTTTAGAAATTCCTCAGGGGCAATGAAAACCTAACCAATTTTACAGAAACTCCCTTTTCTAGCCAACGGAAGACAGAAGGGAAGATGAGGCATATCGCTTAGCAATTTGGGGGCAAAGGACCTCAGATCTATAAAAGGAGTCTGAAAAGGAGGAGTAGGCTCAGCTCATCCCAGAGTATCTTGGGCCCACAATCTTCTGCCAAGCTGCCTCCTTCATCAGGTGGGCTGGCTCATTCAGAGCTACCCAAAGCAATCTAATTGCTTACTTGGGCTGCCTTCCTGTATTCATTAAAATATTTGTTAGTGAAGCCTATTCAATAAAGCTCTTCTCCAATTATCTCTCTTAATCTTGATGCCTCTAACCCAGCCGCCAGGAGCCTGAGGAGATGGCGTGGAGGAGTGGGGGCAGGGGGATGATAAAGTCTATCCCTCAATAGCCCTTCTGATGTCTGAGGCCCGGACACCTGCCAATTCACAGGTTCATAGAAGCTTAGAGATGGAAAGGACATCAGGACTCTACTGTAAAACCTGAACTCAGTCAAAAGGCCACATACCTTAGGACCTAGAAGGCCACATATGGCCTCAAAGTTTCCCCACCCCTGAGGCCAAAATCAACTCACAGCAGATGGAATATATTCAACAATTAAGTTTGGCTATAGCCAATTTCTATTCATTTTCTAACTTTTCACAACCATATTCTTTTCCTTTAGATGGATCTGAATTCAGATTTTGTTACTTATTACCTCTATGCCCTTGTCCTAACTTTCCTTTAGGCTTCAATTTTCTCATCTTTAAAATAAAGGAGGTGTCCAAACTCAATGCCAAATGCTCCCCCTCCTGAGTACCATGGAAACCAATTAAACTGGAACCAGGAAACATTTAATAACAATGAAAATCTAACATGGATGCCATTCATTTGTGATTTTCTAAGTACACATACAACCACAGGGATCTGTTTCTATTTGGGTCTGACAGCACTAAACCAAACAATGACCTCTGGGTTCCTGTCGCCCAGCTCTTATGTGAAGGGAGCCAGGGGACTACCAAGTAAAAGGCATCAAAAAACCTGTTCCACAAAAGACCTGTTTAAAGGTCTACTTACTGTTGTATCATCTGCTCCTGGAAAACTTTGGCAGAAAAGAGCCTGGGAGCCCCCTCAGCATGACTGCTGAGATCTTTCATAGGATGGCTTCAATACTTTCTAAACTTAGCTTTAATTGAACAAGAACTCTCTCCTTTAGCCACACTGCTAAGTTCGTCCACAAATATACCATTCTTCAGTTTACATTTAGTCTCAATGGAAGGGGCAAGTTAAGTCTCAATTCTTCCACAGAGGCCTCCTTTCTCTGCTCAGCTCACATTCCTCTCCTGAAGCAAGGGGGAGGCCTGGATGACTTAGCAAGTCCTTTTTAGCTCCGAGTTTTAGGATTCTATGAATTCCTATGGTACTTATTATTTATGCTCATATACTGCCTTATTTCATATGTGTAATAGAATGTTAGCCTAATAAGCTAAGATCCTAAGAATCCCTCCAAGTTTTGAAACCAGAAAAGCAGAGTTCCTTTCAGAGCTGCCCTGAGAATGAGGCCTATTCCCAAATGTCCAAGAGAAAATGTCCAAGGATCAGAAGACTACCTGGGACATCTGGAACTCAAGGCAAAATGTGCTGATAAATGAACATTGGGAGTGGGTTCCTAGGAAACAAAGAGATTGGATGTTATTTAATATTGATGATTGTGAGAGACAGCAAAAAGTTAAGTTTCCACAGAAGTTATTAATTGAAGAAGTCATTGAGAATAAGTCAGATAAGAAAGCTGACTGCGGGTGGACTCAACCAATCAGGAGACAGATAGTGACCTTCAGAAAGTCACAAAATTATTGATAAGAAGGTCCAGGCCTGAAATTCACCTGAACCAGTTGGGAAATATGGCTGGGAATAACCTGGAGAAAGCTTTTCTTTACTGTGCTTGCTTAATGAACCTCATGTATATAAGCAGACATAAAATTATCCCTCTATTTTCTGATCATGGGTCCTATGTTAAAGCATGTTTGAGAACAGGGATCATACCAACGGTGGTTATGTAATGGGCATGTAGAGAAGATGGAAACCTAATGGATAACAGACCAATAGTGGAAGGATCTCTCTTTAACTAATGATGTATAGCTCATCTCACTTCTGAGTTCAGTGCTCTTCCTTCCTCAGAAAGGGGGAGGGGGAGAGGTTGAGCCCACTTTTGGCCAAAGGTGTTCAATTCCTCTGAACTCTGCTGTAATAAATTTTCCTTGATACCTACTAATGTCTAGCATGTTTCCAACAATGATCATCACTGCATTGCTTTGACCTTTTGTTTCACTGTCTTTATGTTTAAGTTTTCTTGGTAATATGTAAATCTCCCCTCTCAAAAATGTGAGCCTTCTAAGTAGTTTGATATGTGACTTACATATATGAATATATGAAAATCCTTATAAATTTGGCATATAGATAAGTGATTCATAGGGGGAGTGGGTTGTGGGAATTGACAGCATTAATAAAACAAGTGGCAATGGGAATTGAGTGAACCATAATAATTCCACCTTGTCACTCAATTCTGGACCTAGATCACTTCCCTTTCTTTTCTTTTTGTTATTACTTTATTTGTTTTCAATCTTCTATAATCACATCCGTAAGTCTTAGATTTTTCTGTCCCTCCCTTTCCCCTCCCTCCCCAAGACAGCATGCAATGTTATATAGGTTCTACACTACATTCTACACTACATTCTTATTAAACACATTTTTACATTGGTCATGTTGCATAGAAGAATTAAAATGAATGGGAGAAACCATAACCAAACAAAACATAACACAAGAGAAAATATTCTGCTTCATTCTGCTATTCAATTGCAAAGTTCTTTCTCTGGATGTGGAAGGCATTTTGCCTCAAGAGACCATTGGGAATGTTGTAGGTCCTTGCATTGTGGTGAAGGGCTAAGTCTACCAGAAAAATTCCTCGCATGCTGTGGTTATTGCTGTGTACAACGTTCTCCTGGTTCTGCTCCTTTCACTCGGCATCAGTTCATATACGTCCTTCCAGGCCTCTTTGAAGTCTTCCTGTTCAATTCTTACAGCACAATAGTAGTCCATTACATTCATATGCCACAACTTGTTCAGCCATTCCCCAATTGATGAGCATCTCCTCAATTTCCAGTTCTTGGCCACCACAATGAGAGTTGCTATAAATACTATTGTACATGTGGGACCCTTTCTCATTTGTATGATCTGTTTGGGATACAGTGCTAGAAGTGATACTGCTGGGTCAAAGGGTATGCACAGTTTTGTAGCCCTTTGGGCATAGTTTCAAATTGCTCTCCAGAATAGTTGGATCAGCTCACAGCTCCACCAACAATGAATTAGTGTTCCAACTCTCCCACATCCTTTCCAACACTTATCACCTTCCTCTTTTGTCATGTTAGCCAATCTGATAGGTGTGATGTGGTATCTCAGAGTTGTTTTGATTTGCATCTCTCTAATCAATAGTGATTTAGAGCATTTTTTGTATGACTATAGATAGTTTTAGTTTCTACCTCTGAAACCTGCCTGTTCATATCCTTTGACCATTTATCACTTGGGGAACCCTTCAGTTTTTTTAATTTTTTTTTCAGCCAGAGACAAGGTTTATTAGAATAGCAGTTAGGGTGGGTGAGATTTTAAGAATCTGAGCATTTGTGAAACCTGCACTAACAAGCAGGCCAGATCGAGTCTGAGCAATTCAGTGGGGGGCAAGATGGACCCTACACACAGACTGTAGGAAGATCTGGATGCAATCAAGGAGTGATGGATAGCTTTGGGGTGACTGGAAAGTAACAGGGAAGGAATCTAGATGGAATCAAGGCATGGTGGTCCATTGTGGGGCCAGGTGGAGAACCCTTTATTTTCAATTAAAGGTCTAGTTCAATTTCTGTCTTGTGAGAAAACTTTGTTCAACTGTGGGAATTGAGAGAGGACTTTGTTGCATTGTCTGAACCTAGCTCTGCATGACTGGGAAGCTTGGACCACCTCTAACTGCTGCTTAGAAACCTCTAGAATCACCCAGAATATTTACAAGGTGGAGGGTCCATTACTCATACAAAAGCTGACTGGAATTTTCTGGCTTATATGGCAAGAGGAGATTGTCTCCCAAGAGATAAAGGATGCCTCCATTGACCATCTCTATAAAACTAAAGGAAATGGACAGCGGGGCGGGGGTGTCTCTCTCTTTTTCATTGCTGGCAAGATTCTTGCCAGAGTTCTCCTTAGTAGGTTGATCCTTCACCTGGAAGATGGCCATCCACCTGAGAGCGAGCATGACTTCAAAAACGGTAGAGGGCTGAGGAATGGTTGATATAGTGTTTGCTGCCCAACAAAATCAGGAGAAATGCAAGGAGCAAAACAGACAATGTTTGTTGTACACAATGTTCGTTGATCTGACCAAAACCTTTGATACTGTCACTCATGAGGGTTTATAGAAAATTATGTCAAAATTTTATTACCCATAGAAGTCCATCAGCATTGTACATCAATTTCATGATGGCATGCTTGCCCAGATTCTGGATAAAAGAAAATGCTCTTGTGCTTTCCCAGTTACCAATGGAGTGAAACAAGGCTATGTGCTTGCTCCCAGCCTTTTTTAACATGATGTGTCAGTTATGTTTTCAAACACCTTCAATGAAAACAAAAATGGCATCAAGGTGAGCTACACTACTGATGTTAAATTCTTCAACCTGAAAAGGCTACAAGCCAACAACAAAGTGGAAGGAGTGCTGCTGCATGATTTTCTGTTTGTAGAGGACACTGCAGGTACAATGCAGCCTCTGAAGCTGAGATGCAACAAAGTATGGATCAATTCTCTGTGGCTTGTGCTCATTTTGGCCTAATAATTAACACCAAGAAAACACAGGTGCTCCACCAACCACTACCACATCATCCACGTAACCATCAGTTATGGCAAATGGATAAATTTTGAATACTGTGGGTAAGTTCACTTACCCTGGCACTAGAGTTTCCAGGGATGTACACATTGATAATGAGGTGGATGCACGCGCTGTTAGAGCTAGCTCAGTGTTTGGGAGGCTCCAAACGAAAGTGGGAGAGAAGAGGTATTGGAGTAACTATCAAACTGAAGGTCTACAGAACTGTTGTGCTGACCTCATTGTTGTATGCCTGTGAAACATGAACAACCTACCAGTGCCAGGCTGGATAAAGTACCAGACACTGAGGTCTTGGCGGGAACTAAACTGTCAAGCATTCAAACTATGCTTCACAGAGCATAACTGTGATAGGCTGGCCACCTTGTTTGAATGCAAAATGAACACTTGCCAAAAAGACTATTTTACAGAGAACTCACATGGGACAGGTGATCACATGGTGGTCAGAAGAAGCGATACAAGGATACTCTCAAGGTCTCTCTCAAGAACTTTTGAATTGATTCCAAATTCTCTGTCTACCTCAAGTGTTATCAAGTGTACCTTCAGGACCTGTCATAATGGTGTGAAAGACACTTTTCTATGTAGAGAGGTGCCATGCTGAATTAAAAGTGAACATTTTACCATGCGCTCTTGTGTTCATCCTTTGTTGCCAAAGAAGACCATGCCATCAGAAAAATGATGATATGACTTGCACTTGACTTTGCTTTGAGTGAGGGAGGGCTGTGCAGGTCACCAGCCTAACTTCTCCTCCAGAGTCATCTGAATGACCAGATATTCATCAGGATTACTAGAGATGACCCAGTATGCTTGGGGACCTTGGCCCCTTTAGGCCAAGGTCTTTGCAGGTACTCACTTAGCCTGAGGTAATGCCCATTCATTGAACAGACCTGTTTAAGAGGTAGCCAGGGCATGGCCCCTTTAATGAGGCAAAGAAAAGAAAGATATAAGCTGGGAGGGAAGCAGCAACAGTTACTCCAGATAATCACTCTAAAGCCGGCAGGGTCCAGAAGAGAGCCATGTGGTCTTAGAAAGCTGAGGAGCCAGCCAATAGTAGAATTATCCCTGACCTCAAGGAGTTTATATTGAATTGAGGAAAAATAACTTTAGCCACAGCCTGAAAACAATATTCATTCTTTCACCTCCCACCTGGGCTGGTCCAGTGGCCTTCAGGTTGGTCTCTGTTTCTCTCTCTTCTTCCAATCCAGTTTCCAAAGGCATCTCAAGCCCAAGTCTGCAACCACGTGTCATTCCCATGCCCACTAAACTTCAATGGCTCCTATTTACCTCCAGAATCGAAGACAAAATCCTTCCAACCCTGCCCCTTCCTACCTTCCTAGGCTTGTTCCACTTCACTCCCCCGCAGTCTCCTTCTGGCTGTACTAGCTCCATCTCCAGCCTCCGGGCCTTTTCCCGGGCTGTGTCCCAGCCCGGCATGCTCCTGCTCCCCACTCCGGCCACCCCTTGTCTCTGAGAGTCCCTCGCATCTCCTCTGTAAGAATCTGGCCTTTCCTCCCAAGCCCCCCACCTCGGAAGGGGCCTGGGGCTGTCAGGGCATGGAAGGGGGAGGGGCGGCGCCCAGCAGTGACCCAAGGCTGCCTGCAGACCCTGGGGGGCTAGGAAGGGCGGGGCCTTGGCCCCTCGGGCCTTTACGTGAGGATGTGGCTGGCCAGCGGCCTTTCCCGCCTGGGCCTCGAGGTCGGCCCGAGGCCTCAAACTAGCGCCCTTTCCTGGTCCCAGCTCGGGGCCTCCAACCTTCGCCCCTCCCTGGCGGCCCTCAGGCATAACCACGCGAGGTCGGGGCGGCCGTTTTCCGTCCAGTCACTGGACATGGGGCACCAGTACCCAGCACGGCCGAAGCCAAGGCTCCTGGAGCCCCATCTCTTGGCAATGGAAAATGGCGGCGTAGGTCGCGGCGCTACCAGCGTCAGCATCACGTGACAGGCCCCGCCCCGCCCCCCCACTTTCGGCGCCATTGCATCAGCCGGCTCACGTCGCGGGGCAGAAGCTGCTGCCGGGATTGATCGGCGGGGCAGACAACCAATCGGCGCTCGCCGTGGCTCGGGGAGCCGCCCCTTCCCTCCCGTCTTCTCGCTCCGATTGGAGGACCGGCAGGGAGGCCGGCGCCGCTTGTGTGCAGTCTGAGGAGACGAGAATCCTTCTCACGCCGAGGTAAGCGTCTCGTGGCGGCCGGGCGGTGGGAGTGGAGGGGCCAGGCCGGTGGGGAGCGGGCCCGGCCCGGGCGGAGGGTCGGGGCGGTGAGAGCGGGCCCGGCCCGGGCGGAGGGGCCGGGCCGGGGGGAGCGGGCCCGGCCCGGGTGGGAGCGGGCCCGGGCCGGGCTCGGGGAGCGGCGCGGGGTCTCCAGGGAGCCGGGGGGCGGCCGGGGCCGGGGCTCGGGCTTTCCGCGCTGGGACTCTGGCGCCGGAGGCCGGGGGGCAGGAGCGGGCAGACTTGTTCTCGGGCCCGCGGCCCTTCCTTCTCCGCCGGGGCTTACGGGGGGGGGGAGGGGCGCGACCTAGAGGACCGTCTGCACCAGCAGCGGCTAAAGCCGGGGTTTCTTTTTCAGTTGCCTCTGCTTGGTGCATTAAGGGCGGGGCGGGGCCCCGATCCTTATTTGGGGGGCTCTCCCCAGGAGGGGTCCTGAGGGTGATGCTCTGCGGCGGTGCTGCAGGCGTGCCTGCCTTTGGCTGTGTGTCACCGGCATTTCTAGAGAGATGCCCCCTGTGCCCACCGGCTCTGAGGTGCCCCAAGATGCCCCCGTGCCCTCAGAACCGCCCAGCACCTTGCCTTTTTCCTGATCCTTGGGAGGTGACCCGCTCTCTCCCGGCCTCTTCCCGAGGCCTTCTTGTACGCAGAAAATGCCTCTCCTGTTGGATCCAGCTCCATGACTGATGGCAGAGGTTGGCACGGGGACCGCGAAGGCAGGAGCCAAGGGGCCTTGGGACTCGCGCCGGCGGTTCTGGGCTTGAGTAACATAACGTCCTTTGTCCTGATTGGACTCCAGAACCCTGTGGGAGATGGCCCTTTAACGAATAGCCCCCGTCCGCCAACGTCCGGTTCCTCTTTGTCTCTGGCCAGCTTTGGGTGGTATGTCCAAGATGGAGCCGACGTTGACTGCCAGTGAAATCCGGCAGCGGTTTATTGATTTCTTCGAGAGGCACCAGCACACCTACGTGCACTCCTCCTCCACGGTGCCTCTGGATGATCCCACGCTTCTCTTTGCCAATGCCGGCATGAACCAGGTGGGTACCCACAGAGTGGGGAGGTGTGTGATGGGGCGCTTCTGAGAGGTTTAGTCTGTAGGGGTGAGGAGAAGAGAAGTGGTTCCTGCAGAGATGTTCAAAGGTAGACATGTAGATTATCCCCAGTAGTTAGGTTGCTGCTCACTCATCCAGATGTGTGTTTTATGAAAGCAGCTAACGTTGATATGGCACTTCTAGGTAGGCACTGTGCTGGGCGCTTTACAGGTATCTCCTTTGATACTCACAAGGAGCTGCAGGACTCAGAAACTTGGTTCATTTTGGACCCTCCAGAAGTTGGTGTCACCATCCCAGCTCCTAGACCAGTGCTTTTAATGCTCTTGTAGAAACAGCTGCTAATCCCAGTCTCTATCCCATTCTGAGTATTAAGTTTCCATTTGGAGAAGTTAAAGAAAATGACCAAAATTTGGAGGTTTTGTTTCTCCACAGGAGGAATTTTTGCAGTATTCTGAACTGTGTGAAAATAGGATCATAGATTTAAAGCCTAGAGGGACCAAATAAGCCATCCAAGTCCAGGACCTCCAATTTTCAGTTGAGGACACTGAGAGTGGAGAGGATAAGTGATTTAGCTAAGGGCATTTCTCAAGCAGCCAAGAGATTCAGATGGGATCTGACCCTGCACTTCTAGCTACACAAGTCAGTGCTCTTTCTGCTGTATGGTGCTTCCAGCCTTGCCCTTCTGAATTGTATGTCTCATTTAAGAAGAGGAATTGTGGTAAACATGGAAAAGAAGACTGGTCCTAGTTCTACCTCTGTGACTGACTGCCTGGCTGTGGAAACTAGTGCCTTTTTCTCTCTGGGCTGTAGATGAAAGGATAGGCCTGACTCTTTTCTAGCTTGAAAGTTCTTTGTCTCAGTCTTGGATTATACCTCATTATTTTGAGGAATATCTTTAAATAACAGATCTTTGAGACTAAATTTTCCTTGAATGCTGTTCATGTTACCAGGTACATTCAAAGAATTCTGTGATTTCTTATACTGGTACCCTTGGATACTTTTTATACAGATGAACTCATTTTTGTCTGAAGAAAGTTTGATAAATATCAATAATGAAATTCATGTTTCTCTGACATCTTTTCTTTAGGACAGGGGGAAATTTTCTTTTTTCCCCCAGATCATTCTTTGTCAGAAGAGAAAGGGCAGTGAAAACTATCCTAACCTTATAAAAACATTTCCTGTTACCATCTAAGCATTTTCTTTTTTTTTTTTAATTTATTTATCTACCTACCTACCTATCTATTTATTTATTTAACTTTTTACATTCATTTTCACAAAATTTTGGGTTCCAAATTTTCTCCCCTTTTATCCCCTTCCCCCACCCCAATACACCGAGCAATCCAATTTTCCCTCTCTCCAATCTGCCCTCTCTTCTATCATCCCTCCCTTCTCTTGTCCCCATCTTCTCTTTTGTTCTGTAGGGCCAGATGACTTTCTATTCCTCATTAACTGTATGTCTTATTTCCTAGTAGCAACAACAATACTAAACAGTTGTTCCTAAAACTTTGAGTTCCAAATTCTCCCCATCCCTCCCTCCCCACCCATTCCCTTTGGGAAGGAAGGCAATTCAATATAGGCCATATCTGTGTAGTTTTGCAAATGACTTCCCTGATAGTCGTGTTGTGTAAGACTAACTGAATTACCCTCCATCCTATCCTGCCCCTCATTGTTTCTATTCTGTCTTTTGATCCTGTCCCTCCCCAAGAGTGTTGACTTCAAATTGCTCCCTCCTCCTGTTGCCCTCCCTTCCATCATCCCCCCCTTGCTTATCTCCTTCTCCCCCACTTTCCTGTACTGTAAGATAGGTTTTCATACCAAAATGAGTGTGCATTTTATTCCTTCCTTTAGTCGAATGTGATGAGGGTAAACTTCTTGTTTTTTTCTCAGCTCTCCTCTTTTTCCCTCCACTAAAAAGTCTCCTGCTTGCCTCTTGAATGAGATATAATTTACCCCATTCCATGAGCCTGATGTGTGTGTGTAACCCTACTTTTGAGGCCCAGGTCTTAAGTAGTTTCTGAATTTGAAATTTCTCACTTTTTTCCTCTAGTTCAAGCCCATCTTCCTCAACACAATTGATCCTTCTCACCCTATGGCCAAGTTGAACAGAGCTGCCAACACCCAGAAGTGTATCCGAGCTGGGGGCAAACACAATGATCTGGATGATGTGGGGAAGGATGTTTATCACCATACCTTCTTTGAGATGTTGGGGTCATGGTCTTTTGGGGATTATTTTAAGGTAAACCACATCATACTTTTGAACAGAATGGCTTTGTGGATTGAGAGAGTCACCTTCTTAGTTTTCACCATAGAAATAAAGCATCTCAAGGAGCCTATCTTTGATAGCTCGTCGTTTCCCAAATGAGTTTCTTGTAATGTCCTGAACATCAGTGACTTTGAAATGTAGGCAACCTTGTTTGCCAATATCTGTGGCTTTGGGGGGCATGAGGGTGTTTGTTTTTTACCAGCACAAAATGGTTAGTTCTATTAACTCTCCTTGTCCTTTATGCAGGAACTTGCCTGTAAGATGGCTCTGGAGCTTCTTACCCAAGAATTTGGCATCCCTGTAGACAGACTGTATGTCACCTACTTTGGAGGAAATGAAGCAGCTGGTTTAGAACCAGACTTAGAATGCAAGCAGATCTGGCAAAATTTGGGGTAAGAATGCATACAGGCCACTGAGAACATAAATGAGTACAAAGTGCTTTTTCACCCAAAGCATTGATATTTTCTGTTGGTATCTGTCCCATTTTTCTTGCGTCACCATGGTCAGTTTTATACCTTGAGTCAGGTCAATTTATCTTTGTCCCTTGGTACATATCTTGCCTGCTTATTGCGCAACACTATTGTTAGCTTTTGATACAAAACTAATTTGTCCTCTGTGAAAATGTAAATGTACCAAGGAAGAATGGGAAAAGAGAGTAGGAGGGCCCAAAAATGCCTTAAAAATATACTGTAACTTCCATAAAACCACAGCTTGTAATTAAACCCTGTGTTTCCCTACTTTCTGAGCCTTTGTGTCTAGATGGTGAACAACAGCCTGCGTGCGTGTGTGTGTGTGTGTGTGTGTGTTTGTCTAGGCCCCTGATTTCATTGGTGCAGGGAACTTCCTTGAGGGGCCCAAAGCAGAGCTGCTGCAGCTGTTCTGTATGTGCACACACATCTGTGAGGTCCTAATGTCCTGCTTCTTCTTTCAGGGTCAGTTTCTCTCACTCCCGAAAGGCACCATATTCTCTCCTTTGTCCTCACATAGGTCTGGTAAGGAGAGAGAGGTGTGTTCCTTTCATTTTACAGATAGGAACAGAGGATTGGGAAGGCTACCCTCAGTCCCCTTTCCTACTTCCTCCATCCCTCACACCCTCAGACTTTCCAGTGGCTTTCAGGGCTGGGGGACTCTGAAGCTGTGTCTGGAAGGATGACCCACTTGTACTTTTGCACCGATGGATCACTCAGAGCCCAAGGGTTCAAACAAACAGCCCTTTTATTGAAAACATTCCAGTACCTTCAGGTGGAAGCAGTTCCCAAAGGAGTGGAAAGTAGTTTGGGGCAGTAAAACCAATCCAGAGCCAGCAGCACTGGCCCAAGTCTGTGTCACAACTTACTTGCTCCCAACAATCCCATCCAATGTAAGAGAATGTGAAGAATTAACTAACCTCTCTCTGGTGCCTCCTGTGTCATGGCCCACAGTGCTGGGCACAGTGGCCCTTCCCAGGACTTAGGGTCCCTAGTAACAGAGAGATGACAGAAGGAGGGATTGGTGCAGGCAATTACTAGGACTGTCTGTCACCTACCATTGCTTCTTTCGTTACCACTCCTTTCCAATTGAAAGAATTCCTTTGATGTGAAGACACAGTTGGTGATTGGGAACCACGTGTCCCTGGGAGGTAGCTACCCTCTAGGGCCATTGTGAGAGAATTTGAAGCTACTTTGCTTCAAGGAAGATGAAAGGAAGCTGATGCTTGAAAGGATCCAAAAGTGATGCATCATCCAAGTGACATTAATCAGTCAACCAGCATTTATTGAATATGCCTAGGACTGGAATGAAAGAGATGAGACATTACCTCAAGTGTTAGAATCTCATTGGCTAGAGAATTAGCATTCAGGAAGGAGCTGGAGAACCATAGAAGAGCGTATATAGTTAAAGACTAAAGACTGTTGTGCAGACTGTGATTTCTGTGAGGCCTCAGAGAAGGAGAAACGTGATTGTGGATTGGGTTTTGAAGCATCTGGAGAAGAGGGGAGGCATACTTGGATACAAGAGGATGAAATGAGATCAGCGGCATGAATAGATGGAAGGCAATGAGGAGAGGATGGTCTCGACCTTGGGTCAGATCCCATGTGTGATGAGGTGAGGACACAATAGACAAGAGCCCCTCATTTCTGAGCTGCATGATCTTGGATAAGACACTTAACCTTTTCTCTGTATCAGATATTCCTATTTTGTCATACGGAGCTTTTAGTTCCAAATGAAATTGTGAATTTAATATACTTTGGAAAATACAAGCACTATATAATTATAAAATAATGTTATTAAATTTAGGATAAGGAAGGTAAGACAGATTATGGAAGATCTTGGAAGCTGATTAGAGAAATTTAGAGTTGATGTGTCAGTTACAAGAAATCATTTTGTCTTCCTCAGGAGTGAAGTGACGGAAAGGAGGTTTACAAAAATTTTCTCCTGGAATTGTTATTCAGGAGGGAATTGTTGTGTTTGGAAGAGTGATGTGATGGAGTCTCAAACTGAAGAGTAGGCAGTGGGAATTAAAAATAGAAAGTGAATCCAACAGATACCATGAAGAAATAGGATTTTTTAGAAAATGGATGTAGAGAATGGTGCAGAGGGAGATTACTTCTGAATTTTTTTCTGAATAATTACTTCTGAAGTTTGGTAACCTGAAAGATTTAAAAAAATGTTGGTGTGTGTAATGGAGAAGTTGAGAGAGAAAACTCATTTGGAGTGGGGAGCATAAGGATTATTTTAGTCCTAAGGATGTTAAATTTGAGGCGACTTTGGGACATTTAAGTGGAAATGCAGAACTGAAACACAGTGAGAGGACAAGGCTGGAGATGATTTGGGGAACCTCAGTGCAGAGAAGTCATTGGCAGAGGCATTAAAAAGAGAGTCAACGTCTTGATCCTCTGTTTTTTATCTTTGTTTATTTTTCAGTTGACAAGCATTTATTTTCTCTCCCTTCTACTTTCCACTCCACACTTCACTCTAGCCCCATAACATCTTCAGTATATATTAATATACCCTCTTCTGTTTACTACCCTGTAAAATACTACCTTGGGCTGTCATCCCCTCTGGCCCATTTTAATAGGCTTTCATTGTTCTTTCTGCTTCCAGTCTCAGCCCTCTTATTCATCCTCCACTCAGCTTCCAGTATCACCTTCCTCAATCACAGGTCTGATGAGGTTACTCCACTGCTCCAAACTCTTGAGTGGTGTGTCTTTTATCCAAGAAAAGCTCTGAGCTCCTCAGCACGCTGTGGAAGGCCTCACCCATCTGGCCCCTGCTTACATTTCTCTGTTATTTCACACCATTCCCCTCTGCACATTTGACACTGGACCAAACGAGACCTCATCTCTGTCAGCACTGTACCTTTTCCCTGGCCTGGAATTCACTCAGTCCTCATCTTTACCTTTCAGAAGACTTCATTCCGGATTTAACTCAGGCATGGCTGTCTCTGTCAAGTCTTCTTGACCTTCTTCAGTTTTCAGTGCCCTCCCTCTGTTTACACTGCCTTGAATTTAGATAGCTGTGTCTCTGCTGCATAACTCCCGGCTCATACAAGGTCAGGGGTCTCCTTCAGTACTTGGCACACATTAGGGCCTTAGCAAGTGTTTGTCTGAGAATAGGAAGTATTTGGTGGCTCTTACTGTATAAAGCCCAGTTTTTAAAACCAGTGTACCAGTTCCCCACCCCCCAGCAATGGCATCATGAGCGTTTGTTGTTTTTACCTCACTTTACACATTTCATTTGTCTAAGATGGAGTCTCTTCCTACTTGTTATTGCCCAGAACTGAATTAGGTCAATGTGATTCTATTTCTTTGATCCTGGGTCTCTTTGGGCAGGCTGGATGACAGCAGGATTCTTCCTGGCAACATGAAGGATAACTTCTGGGAAATGGGTGACACAGGCCCATGCGGACCCTGCAGTGAAATCCACTATGACCGGATTGGTGACCGAGATGCTGCACATCTCGTCAACCAGGATGACCCTAACGTGCTAGAGATTTGGAATCTGGTCTTTATCCAGTTCAACAGGTGATGTACTTGCCTCGTTGATTCATGGAAGCATGTCAGAAATTCCAAATGTTTGCTGTGAGACGGCCAGTGCATGGCAGAGAGGCATGGATAGAGATAGAGGGCCGGTCTCACTCAGGGAGACATGGGTTCGAGTCCTACTTCTGACAAACAAACTGTGTGACCCTGGGCAAAATCACTGTACTTCTCACTGTCCCAAGTATCTCTGGAAGTTGCAGAGGGTGTGGGGGTTGTGATCCTCATTGGGAGAGGGAGCTTCCTTCCTAAAAGTACCCCATAGCTAAAAATCAAAAGGCCGGCTCACAATTTTGCTAAATGTAGGATCTTTCTTTCAGACTCCACCAAGAAAGGGGAAAACAAAGCTAGAAATAAGAGGATGGTAACTGAGATGGTTCTCTCATCTTACCATTTGAGAGCTATCCTGAGCTGAAGCTTTCCCTTTGTGGATGTTGATCCTAAAATGAGGAAAAAACTAGAGGAGTGGAACCATCCCATTAAGGGGGTGACATTTTATTACATTTTTCTGCCCTCCTTACCCAACACCCCCCAAAAAAAATGTCAGGTCTGGTTTTTTAATTGGAATATTCTCACCCCAAATAGTAGCAACCTAGTATCTTAACCAAATTTTGTTTTAGGTCCAGACAAGTTCATAAAGTTTCCCTTGAAGTCACATTTTGACTTAAGCTTGCTATTTTATAGCTAACTTTTTAGAACCTCATTTTATCCCAACTCTGTTCTAGTCCTGGAAAAAGAAATGGTCACAGTTTGTGTTTCAGAGGCAGGGACTTGGATAACACCAGCCTTGAGTCCCATGTTTCATCTTTGACCTTTTCTGAATCATGCAGGGAAACTGATGGCATCCTGAAACCTCTTCCCAAGAAAAGCATTGACACAGGAATGGGCCTGGAACGCCTGGTGTCCGTGTTACAGAACAAGATGTCCAACTACGACACAGACCTGTTCGTCCCCTACTTTGACGCCATTCAGAAGGTAGGAGGCTGCGTCCCATAGGTGTGGGCTCAGGAATATGGCCAAAGATTCTTTCATTCGTTCATTAACAATTTAACAAAACTCCTGCTACAGCAGATCTTTGTGCTGTGAGGTGGAAGAGAAGGAACAAGTCTCCAGCATGACCTCTGCCAGGCCCCACAGTCCTTTTCCAAGTGGTCCTGTGATGCCTACCTTACCAGTGACTTAGGGCATGAGTCAGGAGCATCCATGCAAGCATGTTTGAGTTGGAGGGGTCCTTTGCAGCCATGTTATCTAAGCTGGACCCCAAAGCAGGGCATCTCAGGGGCGCCATAGTGCAAAGAGTGCCAGGAAGACTCCTTCCTGAATTCAGTTGTGTGACCCTAGGCAAGTCACTGAACCCTGGTTGCATCAGTTTCCTCATCAGTAAAATGAGGTGGAGAAGTAAATGGCAAATCACTCCATTGTCTCTGCAAAGAAAACCCCAAATGGGAGTCAGACACAACTAAACAGATAGCCAGAAGGAATCCCCACTATAACACAATGGACAGGTGTCCATCCTGACTCTACTTGAAGACCTCTAATGAGGGCAGGCCACCCCACGCTAGGACAGCTTTAATTGTTAGGGAGTTTGTCCTCACACCATTCCTAAAATAACCTTTTTGCACCATCCACCCTTAATCCTGGTCTGTTCTCTGGAGCCAAACAAAACAAATTTAATCCTTCTTCCACGGCACGATCTATCAGATGCTTGAAGGAAACTATGATTGCTCCTGAGTCTTCTCTGGGATAAACAGCACCATTCCTTCCACCAGGCCTGAGGTACTTGACTGTGTTGTTCTTACAGGGCACTGGGGCTCGGCCCTACACAGGGTGCGTTGGTGCTGACGATGTGGCGGCATAGACATGGCATACCGTGTGCTGGCTGACCATGCACGTACCATTACAGTGGCCCTAACTGATGGGGGCAGACCTGACAATACCGGCCGAGGGTAAGCATGGAGGTGGCCTGAACAGTTCCCTATCAGGCCAGTGTTTAGGCACCAGGGGGAGGGGGAGTTCTGTGCCTGATCATGGACTAAGGGGAAAGAATTCCAGGAAGTCTCAAAAGATTTTTTTGTCATTTAGATCTCTCTTGAGTATGAAGTAACAGGATGTCACTTATTTATTTATTTTGCCGGCCTAGTATAATATGGAGAAAGCATTTCTCATAAGAAAAGCCATAGAGAAGTGTTTCCTGTAATCCAGTTTTTGTCATCTATGTAAAATATACTTTAAAAATAAAGTTAGAAAATCTAAAAATCAGTTCTTTGCAGTTAAAGATATTATCTGCTGTGGGCCAGGCACTGTGCTAAACCCTGGGGATACAAAAAAAGGTAGAAGCAGTCCTTATCCTCAAGGAGGTCACAGTCTAAAGGGGTAGATGCCCCACAAACAGTTGTGAGCAGACAGGTGCAGGCAGGATCAATTAGAGCTAATCAGCAGAGGGAGTGGGTCAGTATGAGAGGGATCATGGACCCTGGGACTTTAGCCAGGACCTGAAGGAAGCCAAGAGGCAGAGAGGAGGGGGGAAAGCATTCCAGGTATAGGGAAACCAGTGTCACTAGATCATAGCGTATAAGGAGAGGAGAAATAAGGTGTACAAGACTCAGAAAGGTAAAAAAAGAATCAGATTTGAAACAGAATTTCTTCTGTGATCCTTGAGGTGATAGGGAGTCACTGGAGTTTACCGAGCAGGAGAGTGACCTGATCAAAGCTGTATCTTTGGGTAATTTTTGCAGCTGAGTGGAAGATGGACAGGAGTGGGGAGAGACTTGGGGCAAGCAGACCCACCAGTGGTTATTGCAGTGGTACAAGCATAAATTAATGAGGGCCTACACCAGGGTGGTGGCAGTGGCAGAGGACAGAAGGGGGTGCATACTAGAGATTGTTCTAAAAGTCAGGTTGACAGGCCGTGACAACAGATGGAAGATAGGGAGTGAGAGAGAATGAGGAGCTGAGGATGGCACAACCTAACTTGCAAACCCTAGGAAGATTATGCTGCCCTTGGAAATGGGGAGGTTACAGGGGGGGAAATGATGATTTCATTTGGCCATGTTGAGTTTAAGACATCTGTGAGACAATTCCATGTCTGGCACAATTCTGAAAGTTAGGAGAGAGGTGAAGGCTGGGTAAGTAATTTTGAGAATTATCAACATAAAGTTTTTAGCGATGGGGGAAAACCCTCTATGTGGTACTAGTGCTTGGAAACCAGAGGAATTGGGCTCTGGATTATGGTTTGAGGTCATGGAAAGTTTCTTGTAGGACCGGGCAGTGCTGGTATAATCCATGCGTGGTATTTCCTGCATTTTCTGGTTTTCCCTCAGTGTTCGTTAGAGTGCTCTTGGTGTGGAGGCTGGGTGGCTAGCATGGCATGACCTTGAACCTGTTGTGTTTATTTATAAATGTGGTCCTTGTGTTCAGTATCAGGGGCAATGGGGATGACCTGGGAAAATATAGAATGGGTGAAAAGAAGTCTTCTTAAAGGGAAGGGAACAAAAAATTTATTTGAATTGTTGAGATGAGTTTTCAGAAGAGCTCCTAGGAAGAATCTGTCTGAGAGCATTTCTTAGTACTTGATCCAGCCCTGTCTTCCCCCAGGTATGTGCTGAGGCGGATTCTCCGACGGGCAGTTCGATACTCCCATGAGAAACTCAACGCCAAAAGGGGTTTTTTTGCTACACTTGTGGATGTGGTTGTCCAGTCACTGGTATGTCTGTTCCCCTAAAGCAAATGCTCTGAGTGAGACTATGTCAGCCAGTGACCATCACGGGTTCCTTGGCTTCCCCAGATGCCACCACCTTGTTTCTTCTACACCAGGGTGATGCCTTTCCTGAACTAAAGAAGGACCCAGACATGGTGAAGGACATCATCAATGAAGAAGAGGAACAGTTTCTGAAGACCCTGAGCAGAGGGCGGCGCATCCTAGACAGGAAGATACAGAGTCTTGGAGATTGCAAGACAATCCCAGGTGAGGACCCTGTTCCTTCCCCTTTCCTGTCCAAACCTCACTTTCAAATCAGTGGCCACTAAGAACACAGTCTCAGCTTGGTTAAAGTGGGTAAGGTGGGGAGTTCCTTCCCAGAAGGAAAAATTCCAGAGAATTCAATAGATCTATGAGAATAGATCAGACAGCTAGCACCCTTCCATGCTAGACTTTTTCTTCCCTTTTATCACTTCCCACTTCCTCTGGGTGAAAAGTCAACTTGTAAGTTCTTCCTGGTGTAACATCCATTTGGTGTTCTGTGCCCACATTCCTCACAGGAGACACTGCGTGGCTGCTATACGATACCTATGGTTTTCCAGCGGATCTCACTGGCCTGATCGCTGAGGAGAAGGGCCTGGTTGTAGACATGGACGGCTTTGAGGAGGAGAGGAAACTGGCCCAGGTAGAGAGGTTGGGGGTGATGCACAGGCTTCCCCCTCCCCTCCATGCCCTCCCCTAGCTTCCTGAGGAAGCTTTAGTCAGTTTGAAGTTGTGCAGGTGGCCTATACTTGTTCTTGTCGTTGCCAGCTGAAGTCCCAGGGCAAAGGTGCTGGTGGGGAAGATCACATCATGCTGGACATCTATGCCATTGAAGAGCTTCGAGTCAATGGTCTTGAGGTGACAGATGACACGCTGAAGTATAATTACCAGTCAGACTCCAGTGGCACTTACGGTGCGTTGCCGTGCTTATGCCCCCTCTATCCCTTTGACTTCTTTTTGCGGGTCTTTGGAGTGTTCTGACTTCATTGTACCCTATTTCTGTGTTTCTTGTATGGCTGGGTTGGGTTCATCTGCTTGAGCCATCATGGATGTTCTTATTTTAACCTTCAACATACACTTGGCTGTTAATCCTAACAGTTAGGATAATGGGCACAAATTGAGAAGAATATAGGTGGCAGTGAGAACTTTGGTGCTTCTTTACACTTCCTTGGAGTTTTAGAAGAATTCTTGAACCAAAGCCCCCAAACCTAGAATTCTAGTTAGAAGAAATCTGTGAAAACCTATAGCCCCTCTCCATCATCTTACGAAACGGGGACCTAAAAGGGGAGGTGGTTTGCCCATGGTTACTTGGCTAGTTGATGGCAGCACTGGGGTAAATGCTCAAGTGGCCTGGCTCCCAATGCCCTTTCTCCTGTTCCATGTCACTAGACCAGCTGATCTGTCTAACACGCTTCTGCTTAGAAATGGGGCCGTGCTGAAAATGGAGGGCATTTTTATGGAGCCCCAGGAGCTCATGCTGTAAAGGGGCTTACAAGGCCATAGCCAAAGCTATGCTTTAGGGAGAGATAGCCTGACATGGAAGGGCCAAGGTATTAATCTCCCCTTTTTGTTCGGCAGAGTTTGAAAATCCAGTGGCCACAGTGAAGGCATTGCGCAGGGAAAAGATGTTCGTGGATGAAGTGTCCACTGGCCAAGAGTGTGGCGTGCTGCTAGACAAGACCTGTTTCTATGCTGAGCAAGGAGGGCAGATCTATGATGAAGGCTTCCTGGTGAAGGAGGATGACAGCAGTGAGGACGTAAGTCTGACTCCATCCTGTTACTTGGACAGAGGCGGCCTCTGAGAGGCCAGCACTGTCCTGCTGAAGCAAGCCAGCAAGTCCAGAGATCCAGGTGGTGAGGGTGCTAATGGGTTGCAGGCAGGGACTGACATCCTAGACACAAGACCAAGACTCTACACATGTCGGGAGAAGACTGATTCAAGTGTAGTATGTTCCTTTTCCACTTAGGATGATTGATTATGTATGCTAGTTCAGCTATTGGTTTGTTTTGTAAAAATCCACTCTTTGCTTCTTTTAGAAAACTGAGTTCTCAGTCAAAGACACTCAGGTTCGAGGAGGATACGTGCTCCACATCGGAACAGTCTATGGGAACCTGAGAGTGGGGGATCGTGTGCGGCTGTTCATTGATGAAGTGAGTTTTTTACGTCATCTACTTTTCCAACTGTATCTGTCTCTCAGCCCCCTCCCTGAGAGCTATCCCTTATAATAAAAAGAGGACAAGAAAGGGTTCAGGATAGTCAACCAAGGTATTAAAACAGTCATTATGTGCAGTGTTTCCCCACCCCCACCAAAAAACCAAGGGAAGGTGACTTCTCCTGTCTTTTGTTTTGGAGACACCTTTGGTCATTACAGGTCTGAAGCATTCACAGTATTTTTGTTGTCATTAATCGTGGGTTTTGTCCTTGTGTATATCGCTTTCCTACTCTTCTTTCTTCACTTTGCATTGGTACATTTAAGTCTTTCCAGGCTTCTCCATAGTCATCACATTTCTTGTTTCTTAAAGTAGAGAAGACTATGTCATTGCATTGGGGGCCAGAGTTTGTTTAACTTTTCCCCAATTAGTGAGCATTTATTTTTTTCTCTACTTCTTTGCTACCACAAAAGGTGCTTCTAGAAATGTATTATGAGGCCTTTCTTATTATCAGCCACATCCTTGGGGTCTGTGCCCAGAAGTGGAATCATAGTCACAGCGATGAGCATTTTAGCCCTTTTACTTGTGTAATTTTAACTTACTTTCCAAAGTGGTTGGACAGCCCCACTGTCAGTGTGTTAGTGTGGCAGTCACCTTCTAAATAGGCTCCCTATCCTAAGTCCGGTCCTCCCCATGGCTGCCAGGGGGATTTTCCTAAAGCATCAATCCTACCTGTACCTCCTACCTGCCGTTCCGTAAATGACACCCTCCTCACTTTGGCATTCAAAGTTCTTTACCCCCTGATCTTTTCCTATCATTCTACTTTTATAACATTGTACTCCCCTCCACCAGCTCTGGATGAGAGCCTCCCAGCTTGCTCTGCACCCCTCACTCCTGATGCTCCCTCTCCCATCTCCCACCTCTGCACCTTTGCACTGGCTGCAAAGGCTCTTCCCTCAATGCCCTACTCTGTCACCTTCCTCAGCTCAGAGGCCATTCCTTCCCAAGGCTTCCTTTTGTATATTCCGTGTTTGTCTTGGATCTGCTAGCGTCAGATACATGGTCTGCCACTAGAGTTGAAGGTCTCTAGTCAGTGCTCGCCTTTTCTGTACCCACAGCACCTAGCCCACTGCCAGGAAGCAAGGGCACTGTTCTAAGCACTTTACAGATACTGTCTTGTTTGATCCTCATAACCACCCTAAGAGGCAGGTGCTGTTGATATCCCTGTCTTACAGGTGAGGGACATGAGGCAGCGGTCCACATCTAGTATGTGTCTGAGGCTAGATTCAAACTCCTGGCTCCAGGCCCATATCCACTGTGCTGCCAGTGAATTATTAAGTAGTTTATAACTACTTATTGAGTAATTAATTGCAATCCATTACAGTAGATAGATAATTGTAATTAATGAAATAACGTGGAGGTTTACTAAGTCTCAACCCTGAAGTAAAGCTGCATTGAGTTCCTTTCATATTTTAGTAATGACTTCTTCCTGGCAGGGTAAGGGGGATGGGGGGTGGCACTTTTATTCTCTTAATCTCAGTTACCCCTGAGGAGCCCTAGGATCCCAGCTTGGAGCACTGTACTGTGATTCCCACGGCCTCTTTCCCCAACAGCCCCGACGAAGGCCTGTCATGAGCAACCACACAGCCACGCACATCCTGAACTTTGCCCTGCGCTCCGTGCTAGGCGAGGCAGACCAGAGGGGTTCCCTGGTCGCACCAGACCGACTCCGCTTTGACTTTACTGCCAAGGGAGCCATGTCCACCCAGCAGATCAAGGAGACTGAAGAGATTGCCAATGGAATGATAGAGTCGGCCAAGGTTTGTGAGTTGGTTCTTGCACTTAAGCCCTTCAGGCCTGACCACCTGCTCCTCCACCAGCCTTTCCTATGCAGTCTCCTGGGCCTCAGTAGCTACTTGGGCCCCTGGACTCTCTGGTCCATTAAATTCCTCCGTACCCAAAGATTTCCTTATCCATCGCTTTCTGCAGCTTAGATGGCCTCTTTAATCGGAAGGCCCAGACAGGGAAAGCCAACTGTAGAAATGTGTATGGAGATATAGAGGAGCCTGTCTTCCATCCTCTCCTTGCCTTCATGAACACTATTGGGCCCCCAGAAGACTTTTCATGTTTTCATGCCCCACTCTCTGCCTGCTTCTTTCCCTTGTAGCCTGTGTACGCCCAGGATTGCCCTCTGGCAGCAGCCAAAGCCATCCAAGGGCTGCGTGCTGTCTTTGATGAGACCTATCCTGACCCCGTGCGAGTTGTCTCCATTGGCATTCCTGTGGCCAAGCTGCTGGATGACCCTTCAGGACCTGCTGGCTCCCTCACTTCAGTGGAGTTCTGTGGGGGAACGTGAGTGCCCTGGGAGTCAGTGATTTATGGGGATGAACTGCTACAAACTGTTTTAGGATCATCTGGAGGAAGGGCTATCCCAGGCACAAGAGGGGAAGCAGTAATTGTCACAAGAAGCTCACAGGCCTAATGTCCAGAACCTGCTCAGTCTCTTGGCCACTTTATCTGTGACTATAAAAATAGACAGAATTTGGAATTCACTATCCAGTCCCTTGAACAGGTGTGTGCTCTAGACTTATCTTGGCAATGTGACTGTATGTCCAGTTAGATTTCAAAGGGGCCAGAGATAGGTGGCAGCACCTGAAGAAAGTAGTACTTACAAAGTCCTTGACTCTCCTCCCTGACCTCCAGCCAGTGCTTCTTAGAAAGCTCTGCCTGCCTCTCGGGTCTCTGAATGCCTAAATGAGACCCCATTTACACTATGGAACCAGCACATCAGAATTCTAACCACAGCTTGAATGTCACAGCTATTTTGGTTTTATTAGTAAAGGAAAATACGAGCTACGTTATGAAGTGGTTAGAGAGGGTCTGGGGTGGTGGCAGGGAACAAAATACCTGGGGATTCATTCATTCTTTGTTAAGTTGTCTTACTTTCATATGCAGCCAGCCCGCCCTCTACAAAGTACATTCCTGTAAAAAGGTCTGCAAAATTACAACATTACAAATGCCAAAGGCCACCTAATAGTTTGTGTGTGTATTACGAATAATTGCTTGTGAAGTTAGTATTACTTATAAAGTACTAGTCTTACCACGCAGTTAGGTGATGCCATAGTACATATAGCACCGGGCCTGGAGTCACAAAGACCTGAGTTCAGAGGTGAGTTCAGACACTTTCTAGCTGTATGACCCTGGACAAGTCACTCAACCTGTTTGCCTCAGTTTCCTCATCTGTAAAATCAGCTGAAGAAGGAAATGGCAAACCTCTTTAGTATCTTTGTCAAGAAAATTCTCAATGGGGTCACAGAGTTGGACACTAATGAAAAAATGAGTAAACAACACCAGTAGTCTTACTACCTGCTTATAGCCCAGTAAAGATATTACATTCATACACTAGAGGTCAGCTGTTCCTCATTCTTTGAGGATATATTTTATTTTCCACTTTTTGTTACTAAAAATAATATTGCTGTGAACATTTCTGCACATAGCTTTTTCTTGGTGTTATTTTCCACATTGGAGTGGAGTCCCATAGTTGAGTTTCTGGGCCAAAGGGTCTGAACAGTTTAATTTACACAATTCTATTACACAATTCTAAATTGTTTTCCCAAAACAATTGAGTCAGTTCACAGCCCTGCCAATAGTGGACCGCGCTTTTTATCCTATAGCCCTTTAATGTGGAATTTTTCTGCCTCTGGTAATTTGATGGGGAGGAGGTGATACTTCCATCTTATTTTCATTTCCATGTCCTTTCCTCCTGTGTTCTTTCCTCCATTCACAAAGGCTCAGGGAGGCCTCCTGGCCAGAGCCCAGAACTTGTTGGGATTTCTGTTATCTACGTGCCTGTCCCTTTGGCAGTTCTGAGCCTTCTGGGGAGTTTAGAGAATCTAAAACCCCCAACTCAGCAGTGCTGCTGGCCCCTTCCTACCAGGAGGGCCATCACAGTAATTCTCAGGATGTTTCTCTTCTGGGCGACAAGCTGCTTATCTATTCAAGGCGTTCTTAATTTCTGTAAGAGCAAAGAACTGGAGATAAGGTGGGTGTCCATCAACTGGGGAAATCAAGCAATGAATTGAGGAGCACAAATGAAATGGATTATTACCATCTCATAAGGAACAAACATTTGATAGACTGTTTGATGAATACAGTGAATACAGAGTTCTGCTTCTGTTTGTATCTTCCCAAGAACTAGGGCAGTACATTACCCATGGGAAGCCTTCTTTATGTTTATTAGCCAAAGTTGAACTGTTTCTTTGCTTGGAGGAACTTGAGTGTGGAGGATCTGGAGTTGGATCTGAGTTCTGCCACATACTAACTCCCCTGATGGGACCACAGTGTTTTCTATAAAATAATGAGACAGGACAAATTACTTCTCATCTTGCTTTCAAGTTCAACATTTTAGGATTATGTAGAAAGCACAAAATGAGACACATCCCCAGAGTAGCCCACAAAATGACCATCTTGATGGCCAGAGAATTGTGGAAGCTTTATATAAACCAGTTGGAAGACACAGAACTGCTGGCCTGTTCATGATCCACAGCAGTTCAGAGAGCGTAGGGTGTTGAGCAGCCCTGTTACTTTATCAGAAGAAGGTGCATGTGGGCCTCCCAAGGGACAGCACTGGGCCTGGTGCTCTCCTGGCTCCCTGGCACTGCTGGCTCATTCACGGTTCTTTCATTCCCAGCTCTTCTGCTTCCACATTATTACTACTCAGGCAGTACACACCTAAAGTGGGTTTCTTTGGGTGTTCAGTAAACTTTGTTTCCAAATGTTCACCCTCCCCATCCTGGTAACAAAGAGGAAAATGGGGAGGGGAGCATGACCATCACGCCAGCTCCCTATGCAGAGGAGCCGGAGTGGGGGGAGGAGGGGGCATTTTCTCCCTCCTTTGGGGCAAACGCGGGCGTTACAGGCCCATGCTTCATTTCTTTTGATTGTTCTCTCCACTCTTATTATGTCATTTTCCGAGTCAGCGCCTGAGACTTTGCATTACTGAATTCTTTGTCTTCATCTTTCCTTCTGGTACGGGAATTATCTGTTTCATTTGTGTTCCTTAATTCATTGACCGGTTTCCCAGTTGATGGATATCAGCCTTGTTTCTAGTTCTTTGCTGTTATAGAAAGTGCTGTTATGAACAGTTACTTGGGTGTGCTTGAGCCTTTTGCTCTTTGACCCCCTTGGGATTTATGCCTGGTTCTGGGATCTTGGGTCAAGAGTGGAGCTGGATCAGGGACATCCACAGGAGCCAGGTGAGCATGGCCTGGAGCATGCCAGGGGATACCTTGAGTGGGCAGAGCAGCTGTGTGTATGAAGCTCTTCCTGTGTGATGGCTGAGGTGGAGGGTGGGAGGGAGGGGTACAGAGACGTGACTGCATGGCTGTCCCTTATGCCTGGCTTTGGTTACTTTCAGGCACTTGCAGAACTCAAGTCATGCCGGAGCTTTGGTGATTGTGAGTGAGGAAGCCATTGCCAAGGGCATCCGCAGGATCATAGCTGTCACTGGCATTGAGGCTCAGAAGGTGGGCATGAAGGGCCTGAACATGACAGCGGGGGGGGCAACCTGAAATCCTTCAGATGCGAGTTCAAATCCTGCCTCCGGTGCTTACCAGCTCTGTGACCCTGAGCAGGTCGCTGACTCTGCCTCAGTTTCATCCACAAAACGAGCATAATGACAATGTTGACCTCATAGGGTTGTTGTGGTGAATATCAGATAAGTTTGTGTATGCAGAACTTTGAAACCCTAAAGCACTGTGAAATACTGGCTGCTGTTATTCATGTCAAAGATGGTTTAAAGGGCAACTCTGACATCTGAAGGGCTGTCTTCTCATTGGCCCAGTGTCTGAAGAGGTGACATGGCAGCCTCTTCCTCAGGAACAGGTGCTCTTGATTCTTGTGGGTGTTCATAGAATACAGTAGTAGCCTCCCCACTTGTGTGCAATTGTGACTGTTCATGTACAAGGTGGTGGGCTGGAGGTAGGAATTATCTGTTGGATCTGAAGTCTTCCTCACCTGTCCTAGGCACTCAGGAAAGCAGACAGCTTGAAGACGTCTTTGTCTGAGTTGGAAGCCAAAGTGAAGGCACAGACAGCTCCAAACAAGGACATCCAGAGGGAAATTGCTGACTTTGGTGAGGTATGTCTACTGCCTTGTCTTTGGCAAAGCCCCAGGCTCTCAGTAAGTAGGAGTGATCTGTCAGGGGTCCTCCCCAGCTGCAGCAGCCAGGGGCCTCTTTCCACACTGCCTGCTGCTCAACACTCTCAGGGATTCTCTAAGTCCCTGACTCTGCAGGACTTTTCCTATTGCATAAACTTACCTTCATGTGGCAGCTCAGCTTCTGCATTTTTTCCTTTCTCCAAGTAACTGACTCCTGATTGCAGTTCAGTGGGGTCTTTCTTGGGAATTCTGTGCTATCTTTGAGATCTGTAGGTCTGTTCCTTACTCCTGTTCTCCTCCATGGAGATATCACCGTTGAGGAAAACTTAAGGCTTATGGTGGCTGAAGCCATCAGAATTGGTGAAAACTGTCCAGTCTTGATCCTGACCAATCTTGTTTCAGCTGCTGGCCACCACCGTCGTTCCCCAGTGGCAGAAGGATGAATTGAGAGAGAATCTTAAAACGATAAAGAAGGTCATGGATGACCTCGACCGAGCCAGTAAAGCAGATGTTCAGAAAAGGGTGAGTCTAGGCTCTGGAGACAGCAAAAGGCGAGAGACAGAGCTCCCCAGCCCACACGTGCATGATGGTCCACATGTGTCTGCTCTGCAGCCTAAGGCCTGTCTTTGTGTGATCTGCAGGTACTGGAGAGAACCAGACAGCTCATCGACAGTCAGCCCAATCAGCCCCTGGTCATCATGGAGATGGAGAGCGGAGCTTCAGCTAAGGCAACTCATCTATATCTGGTTTTGTGGTTGGGAATTCCCAAGTGAGGCAGCCATTACCGCAGGGCCTCCTTCTCCATGTAGGAACAGAAGTGTCTCTAGCGTCCCTTCCCTTGTGCCCATGTGCCCCAAGGGAGCCTTTCTCCTTTTCCAGCTGCCCTGGGACACATCAGTCCTTGGGTGGGGAAGAGTCTGAACACTGGAGCCCTGAACTTTGGCCACCTCCAAACTGAAGGGTAACTGAAGCATCTGAGAGATGGACAGGGGCATTCTAGGGCAGAGGGAACTGCTGCCAGGGCTGAGAGGGGAAACTGTGAGAGATGGGTAATTGTTTAACAGATTCATTGTTCAGCCTTTAGCAAATGCCTCCAGTGCCAGGGACTGCCAAGGACAGGGTCACCCTGGGGCCTTCCCACCCCCTGAGCTGCTCTTGTCCCTGCAGGCCCTGAATGAAGCTCTGAAACTTTTCAAGACACACTCCCCCGAGACCTCTGCTATGCTCTTCACTGTGGATAATGAAGCTAACAAGATCATTTGTTTATGCCAGGTCCCTCAGGTATGTAGTGGTCCTTGGTCCTCCTTCCCCAGGCCCAGCCAGAGTTCCCTGTGTGCATTCATCTCTCTTGGGATGGATGGCAGCTGAGGCCCAGCTAGACTTTACATCCTGATTGACTCCTGTCCTGATTAGCAGCGGACAGGGTGGGAGGGGGCTGCTTACATGTCTCTTGGTTCAGATGTCATGCTGGGATCACAGGCTCTTCATCCTGCTACATTAGCTCAGCATCTCCATTCCTGCATATGGCACTTGAGTTCCCTTTTTTTCTTCCAGAATGCAGCCAACAGGGGCCTGAAGGCCAGTGAGTGGGTGCAACAGGTGTCAGGATTGATGGATGGCAAGGGTGGTGGCAAAGACGTGTCGGCACAGGCCACAGGCAAGAACGTAGGCTGCCTCCAGGAGGCTCTGACGCTGGCCACATCCTTCGCCCACCTTCGGCTGGGAGACCTGAAGAACTGAGAGCAGGCTTGGCAGAGGTCTCACTTCAGCACAGCCAGTGGCATAGGAATGCTTCAGACATCTTAAGTAATTCCTCCATCTCAACCTTCCACCCTACCTATAACTGTAGCATAATCCAGGAGCCAGCAGCTCTCCCTCAGGGCTAAATGCCCCTGGGCCTTGAAACCACCACTTCCACCTGGGAGCCTGGGCTACAGTGCTGCTATCCCCCCTCCGTTTCCCAGTCCCCAGACCTACATCAAACATGACTCAGCTGCTGAGTGCCCGTCCTGTCAGACCCTTCCTCTGGGAGTAAACATGGAAAGGGTTGTACCGGAATTAAAGAACCACATGCCATGAATGTTGATGTCTTGTGTTGAGGTCATGGTCTTAAGCTGGCCTTGTAGAACGTAACCTCCTCTTGGGGTCTGGTTGAAAAAGGCCCCCTCCAGGAAACAGTCTGGGACCCCAGAGCCATTTGATTGTCCCAGAGAACTTTCTGGAGAAAAAGGAGATGGGGAGCTTGGGGTAGGTGGGACTTTTAAAAACTGATCCTAACACCTCTTCCCTAAGCTACTGCTCCCAGGGCCTGCTTCCATCTCTGGGCTCCTGGGAAGGGAGGGAACTTGAACCAAACCCTAGGGATCCCAGCAACAGTAGCAGAGGGAATGGGGGAGGGGCAGTCATCATGGCACCAGGCCCTGGCATGCATAGTGAATGGGAGAGCAAGCCTCAGAGGCAAGAAGGATAGCCTCTGGTCCCTCCTCTGGCATGTGCTGGGTGACCCTGGGCAAGTCGTTGACAGCCCTCAGCTCCACAGAGCAGCTCATTAAGCTGGTAAACTTTGAGCTAGTGCAGCTCTCTGACCTGCACCTGGGTTGAGTTCCTGTCTGGGATTGAGGGTGAGTGTTGTGTTCTCTTAGGAGATCAAGCCCCCTCTGGTGAATAGGGCCTGAGTGTCAGTGGCACGAGGTGCTTCCCACCTGAAAAACAGCTCTGTTAACCTGCCAAGGTGCGTGTCCCTAATACTGAACAGCCCCAGGCTGTGCCTTCCATAGCCTGTGTTTACAAGGAGAAGACAACCACCTGGATACTTGGCTCAGGTTAATCCTGGGGAAAAGCAGTAGCTGGGCTTCCAGAAGAATTAAGAAGCCTCTCACTCAGAAGAGCCTGGCCATGAGGAGGGGCCAGGGCTGTGGCGTTCAGCAGACTAGCAGCACCAGCTTCAGACCAGGCTGTGGCTGCCTTCACAGACCAGAGGCTTTCAGAGAACACAGCATGTACAAGAAAAGGGATCTGAGGACAGCCAGGCTGAGTCCTGAAGATGGGCACTGTAAGAAAGGGCTGGGTTACAGGCAGAGTCGGAGGCGTTTCTAGCCCATGCTGAAGAAGGAGTGCATTATCCTGAGGTCTGGAGGAGAGCCATGGGAATGATTGTGCACTGTATGAAAGATTGGAGAGGGGAGAGACCAGAGACAAGGCACAGGGAGGCAAATGTAAGCTTCTAGTCCAGGTGGACTAGGATGGCAAATCTGGGTGGAGGGAAGGTGGGGATTATGCAAGAGATGTTTGAGGAAGGTAAAACCAATTAAACCAGATGATGATGAGAAAGGGACCCGAGGCAAAGAGGAGAGAATCCTCCAGGGCAACCTCCAAAGTAAGCAGGAGGGGTCTAGGTGGAGATGCTTCCACTTTAGTCTTATCTTTGTAAGCAGGAGGGGTCTAGGTGGAGATGTTTCCACTTCAGTTTTATCTTTAAGTGACCCACACAAAATACCCCCAACCCATAGGATCATCTTTAAGTGAGTTTAATGTCAGCCACCTGGGACCAGCGCTGGCCATGGTGTTGGACATGTACCAGGGCTGTTGGGTAATGGCTTTGTGTATGCACTGGTAGTGGCATGGTGCATGTTGGTGTTTTGCTTCTGCTTCTTTGTTTTAAAGTATATATTAAATTTAACGTAGTAACAAAAGTGCCTGATTGTTTTCCACTTCCAAACTTGATTTTACTTTTTCATTCCCCTCACTAACCAACGCCCTAGGCCCTTGTAGCAAAACATATGAATGCAATGTGTGCCTCGACCTGCAATGGACTCCATCATCTACCTGTTTGCTAAAATGGAAAGGTGGGACCCCTGCTTCATCCTCAGTCCTCTGAAGCCATGACCAGTCACTACATTGCCCTGAGTTCTGATGTCTTTCAATGTTTTCATTTCTGTTTTTTTAACGTAGAAATTGTTCCCATTTTCCTCCCTTCACTCTAGGTAACACTCTATCCCCTTTGGTCAAGTCTACGTTTTTTAGGAAGAGAGGGAAAATGTAGATTGTACTGATGGAGCCAATAGATGAGGAAAGACAGTAAACAAGAAAGAATCATCAAATGGCCTGACTTTAGCAGCAGCAGCTTCCTCAGCCTAAAGTAAAAGACAGGAAGACACAAAAGAGTTTGGACATGTGGACATCAGCAGGCACTCCTTGAGCTGCCTCCTCCCAGGAAAGTTGTTCCTCCCAGGCAGACGTGCAGGGTCCTGTGCAGGCCTCTTTGGGTGCTTTTAAGATTGCAGAGATGCTAGAGCTCACGTTTATGTAATGCTTTTAAGGTCTGTAAATCACCATCCTTGCAGCATGTCCTCTTGTGAGGAAACTGCAGCAAGATCCTCACTTTAGGGAGAAAATGCTGTTGAAGACACTGTCCAGGTGAGATTTGAACCCAGTGCCTCTGAGGCTTGAGGAGATCTGAAAATCTACGAGGCAGTGGTTGAGGGGATAGGAAGTGAATGAATGAATAAATGCATTAAGCACCCACCACACAAATCACTGTGATGCATTCCCTGTCAAATATAAATTTATTAAGCACGGCTAGTCGTATGTCCCACAGACCCTGCTGAGTGCTGGGAATACAGAGAGAAAAGCTGCACAGCGCTAGGCCCAAGGACCTTCTGCACAAAAGATCAGAAGAGCCAACCTGGGACAGGAAGACCACCTTCCGTGGCCCATGCTTGGACAGACTCTTGAGGGAAACCAAGGATTCCATGGTCAAAGGAGAGATCAAATTGTGGGGGGTGGAGATGGGGTGCAAGCATGCAGTGTGAGGGACACAGCAAACCCGTAACCGTCCAACAGAGCACCGGCCCTTGTTCCAAACAGCTCTGCCCTGGGCAGGCAGCATCTTCCTTGCAGTCTGATGTTCAAACCTGTCATCCTTGCCTTTTCACTGAACATACCCCTCTAAAATAGCAGAGTCAAGAGTCCTGCTTTCCCAGTCTCAGAGATTCTGATAGCATTTAGGTAGCATTTTGAAGTTAGCAAACCACAAATACCTGATTTAATTCTCACAACTCTGGGAGGAAAGAGGTTAAGAATGTGAGTCACCTAGGATCACACAGCTAGTGTCTTGAGACCAGATTTAGAGACTCCCCTTCCACCTCTCTGCCTCCAGCCCCATTGCCCAGGGACCACCACACTCTCTTCCCTGCTTGCTTGGACTCCTTCTTTGCTTCATCCCTCCACCCCATCCCTCCTTCACAAAACTGCCTAAAGCACAGGTCTGACTATATAGCCTTCCCCTGTTCAATAAATCCCAGGGATCCCATTAGATGTTCTAAGATTCAGTATAAATTCCTGGGGCATCAAATGCCCTTTACTAAACTTTCCAACTTTTCACATACTTTGTGGCCCTGCCAAGTGAACCTTCCTCCTCAGTGCCCACAACACTCCCATCTCCAATCTTACAAAAATCTTACAGAATGAAGGACTAAGAACCACAATACCTCTGACACTCCTTCCTCACTTGCCTGTTTGAATCTTGAGTTCCCTTCAAAACTCAAGATCAAAGACCATCTACAAGAACCCTTTCCTAATCTCTGATTCCCTCTTCACAAGCTGCCAGAGTGAATCTGGGTGGAATGGAGGTAGGGTGAAGGTGTAACTCAGAATGGTCCATATCTAGACTCTAAAGTTCGCACAGCATTTCAAAGAGACATTGCATGTAGATTACGGAGATTGAGATTACTGAAAGCAGGAGTCAGGGTGTCTGAGAGGACATCAGCCTCCACCTTGAGGCCCCAAATTTGAGGGCTGGGGGTGGAACAAAAGACTGACCTAGGGACTAAACTTGAAAAAGGGAGGATGACCTGGTTGCCAGTAGAATGGCAGGGTGCTTCTGCACAGCCAAGAATATTATGCTTCCGTCCAAGGTACATGGGGGCCTCTCTGGCTCGGACTGCCTGGCACCAGGGCAGAAAAGGACACATAGAAAGTAGTGGGGTCCTGGTGGGACTAGAAGTAGAGAAGAGCCTGACCAAGAATCTTAATGGTAACTAATGGACTGTAGGGGTGCTGCCCCCCGAGGTGCGTGCATGCCTGCAGATGCCCTGGCCCACAGGTGCACCGGCTGCAGCCCTTTAAGCAGCATGCATGTCCGCGGGTGCCCTCGGAGGTCGATGCTGGCCCACAGGTGCACCGGCTGCAGACCTTAGAGGTGCATGCACGCCCACGGGTGCCCTCGGAGGTGCATGCATGATCGTAGGCGCACTGGTGGCCGCTCTCGGAGGTGCAGGCGAGCCTGTGGGTAGAGCCCTCGGAGGGGCAAGTGCGCGGCCTTCTCGGGCCCAGGGCGCCTGCGCGCTCGGAGCCCGAGGAAGCACTCACTCCCTCGGACAGCAGGGGGCAGCAGCGCTCTCCGAAGGCGGGCGGAAGCTGCGAGGGCTCCCCGCCGGTCGCGAGCGGAAGCGGCCGGCGGCGCGGGACGCGGAGTGGCCCGCCAGCGCGATCATGCCCGGAGACCACCGGCGCATCCGCGGGCCCGAGGAGTCGCAGCCGCCCTCGCTGTACGTGGTGCGCTGCGGGCCCGACGATGACGACGACGGCGGGGACGGGGCGGCGGGGCCCCGGGACCCCTCGCGGCCGCGGCCGGTGTACGCGCGCGCCGGGCTGCTGAGCCAGGCCAAGGGCTCGGCCTACCTGGAGGCCGGCCGCACCAAGGTGCTGTGCGCCGTGTCCGGGCCGCGGCCCGTGGAGGGCGAGCGCGCGGGGGCGGCGGCGGGCGGCGCGGGCGGCCGCCTGCTCTGCGACTTCCGGCGGGCGCCCTTCTCGGGCCCGCGGCGCCGGCGGCCGGCGGGCGCGGCGGGCGGCGGCGGGGGCGCGGAGGAGCGCGAGCTGGCGCTGGCCCTGCAGGAGGCGCTGGAGCCGGCCGTGCGCCTGGGCCGCTACCCGCGCGCGCAGCTCGAGGTGTCGGCGCTGCTGCTGGAGGACGGCGGCTCGGCGCTGGCGGCCGCGCTCACGGCCGCGGGCCTGGCGCTGGCCGACGCGGGCGTCGAGATGTACGACCTGGTGGTGGGCTGCGCGCTGAGCCGCGGCCCGGGCGCCGACGCCGCCTGGCAGCTGGACCCGACGCGGCGCGAGGAGGAGCGCGCGGCCGCCGGCCTCACGGTGGCGCTCATGCCGGTGCTCAACCAGGTGGCCGGCCTGCTGGGCAGCGGCGAGGCCTGCGCGGCCGAGAGCTGGGCGGGCGCCGTGCGCCTGGGCCTCGAGGGCTGCCAGCGCCTCTACCCCGTGCTGCAGCAGTGCCTGCTGAGGGCGGCCCGCCGGCGGGGGGGCGCGGGGCCCGGGACGGCCGCCCCCGAGAGCCTCGAGGCCCGCGAGGCCGGTGCCACCGCCGCGGGTGATGCCTCTGCCGCCGACGGAGAGACCCCCGAGGCTGCTGACCCTGTGGCCTGAGCGGGGGCACTGTACGGACCCCCACCCCCAGCGATGGCAGTGACCCCCCCCCAGGCTGCTGACCCTGTGGCCTGAGCTGGGGCACTGTGCGGACCTCCACCCCCAGCGATGGCAGTGACCCCCAGGCTGCTGACCCTGTGGCCTGAGCAGGGGCGGGGGGCACTGTTCTTCTTCATCGGCGCCCTCACTGCCCTGGAGCCCCCCACCCTGCCCCGCAGCAGCCCCGGGATCCCCACCCCCAGCGATGACAGCGTGACCCCTAAGGCTGAGCAGGAAGACTGTGCGGACCCTTCTTCATCGGCTCCGTCTGTGCCCTGGAGCCCCCCATCCTGCCCTGCAGCAGCCCCGGGATCCCCACCCCACAACATGACAGCGTGACCCCGAGGATGCTGACCCTGTGGCCTGAGCGGGAGGACAGGTGGAGCCCCGCTGCCCACGCCCAGAGCCCCGGAGGCAGCCTGGACCTCAGCCTGGACCACGGACCCCCGAGGGGGAGGCAGGATCAGGCCCCCATCACCGCCCCTGCCTGCTGCCTGGTGGGACTGAGCGCCTCGGGGGTCGGACTTTGCACCTTGGAGCCTGAGCCAGTTTTTGTGTTTGTGTCGAATAAAAGATTCTTTGGTATTTTGCAAGAGAGCTTCTCTCTGAGGACTGTCTCGTTCTCTCGTTAACAGTTCTCTCGTTAACACCGTTTGTCCCTGCGTCCTCTCCTCACTCACCCCTGAGGGCCAGGTCTTGGTTGAACTAAATGTGTAAGGGATGGCTGCTGCCAAGCACAGGGAGAGAGGAACATGCTTCCTAGGAGCTAGTGCCCTGATTGGGTAACCCCGATGGCAGGGCAGGGCAGAGCCTCCGGATGCTGTCAGATGCTCTGACGGTTCTCTGCTCTCTACCCGGAGGGCTTGAGGCCTGCCTGAGGCCCGCACAACTCTTGGTCCCCCGGAAATCCTTGTCCTCCCAGCATCCCTGCTCCAAGTTGTTCTCGGGCCCTGCCCCAGAGGCCAAGTTTAGTTTCACTGAAGGCATGCTTTTGTCCCCCAAGGTGGCCACAGTTGTTGGATGTGACTCTAGAGGGCCACCTTTGAGGCTGCTGAGGCACTGCTGAAAAGGGATCTAAAGCCATTTTAAAGTGGGACTTTACCACTGTTGGCCCGGTCCCTGCTAAGACAAGGCTGTCATGATTTAAAGGTGACATTGCCTGAGGCTGGTGCTGCCAAAACCTCACTGAACAGCGGCTGTTCCCCTCCCTGAGCAGCTTTGCCCATCCGCTTGGTCTGAATTTCTGCAACCGGTATGACTTTACTCACTCTCCCCTACCCTCTAAACAAAAAGTGTTGGCATCTCCAAAAATTGCAACTAAGACTGTCCTTAATTTGGACCCAGTCCTGAGGAATCGCTGGACAGGAGAGCCTGCCTCTGGGATTTTCAGCAGTACACATCTTCAAATTCTACAGCATATAATTAAAGGAAATTTGGGGGCCCACAGGCTTCTTTTCATTTGGGCCACAATATGGTTGAGGGGAGGCAGAGAAGGAACACATCCAAGACTCATTTAACCAGAGAAAAGAAATACAAACTTTTAATTTTTTTTTCCTTTTAACACAATACACTTTTCCAGAGCAGATTTGAAATACAGACACAGTATCATACCAGCAAGAAGACAAGCTAGAAACTGGACATAAGAATGAACTACACCTGTTCTGAAAGGACAGCATTGGGGGAAAGAGGCTGGGAAAGCAGGGTTAACCAGGGCAACATCGACCAAGGACCTGACTGTATCTTCTACAGAGCAGAAATGCTCCTGTCAGAAACAACTCATTTCCCATGCACCACAGTGGGTACGGAATTTTGTAGGGACTGGGGGAGAGAAAAGGGTCACATGAAGGCTAGTAGTGCAAAACATTGAAGCCACGTGATCCTGGAAAAGGGGGAAACCTTGGTGAGCCCTAGGTTGCTGAGCTGGAGCTGTCCATCATCTGGTTTGCTTGGCATTCTTGGGCACTGGAGGCGGTACAGGATGATATCAATCTGGTCTCCTCTCAATGCTGGGATGAAGGACAGCTGAGGGAGTCCCAGAAAGAACATTGGGGGTTTTGTTAAATGGCTGGCAATGTGAGCAGAACCCAGCCAGGAAAAGAGCCCATACTGTTATAAGCTGACTATGCCAGAGAGATCAAGAGGCTGGAAGGGCACCGTTTCTATCGCTGGGAACATTTCCCCAAGGGGAGATGGTGAGTGAGTACTCAGGAAACATGGGGAACTGAAAACCAGCATAGAGCATAAGAATTTGGAATCAAGGCATTTGCCCAGACTCTTCTCCCAAATGCCCTTGTCCTGCCAAGTCTTAATACCAAGGGAACCCCTTTTTTCAAGGGATGGGGAAAACAGCACAGAGGAAAGGAGGGTTGATTTTTTTCAAGGGGAAATTCTAGCCCTGCTGGATTTTCCTGCCTCCCCAGACCCATACTGTAGGCCTGCACCTCAGGGACTTCTGCCCGGATTGCGTAGAGGATGCAGGATGCCCAGCAGACTCCTGTGGTCAGGAGCAGGCAAGGCTGGCTGAGGAACACCAGTTCTACAATAACAGCAGGGAGACTGGAGGGCAGGGCCCTGTCTGGGAGGCCTCAAAGAAATACAAACACAGGAAAAGTAAAGGATCAGAGCTGGGGAGGCCACAGCAGGGGCCTCTGGGCATCTACTGGCTCCCATCAGGGTCTGAGGTGTGATTTTTCATCTGTAAAGGAAAAAAAAAATTTAGTTATACCTTCCCAGGGTTCTCAGCTGTTTTCAGAGAACCTGAGTCAAACGTTCAGAGGAACTGTTTAGAATCAAATGTGTGAAAAAAAATCCAGTCAGATATGGGCTTCTAAAAACTTGTTTCCAAGAAAACCCCAACATCTATCTTGGGTCTAACTTAGTTTTTGAAGAGACTGGTCTCATGAGCTACTGTGAAAGTGTCTCTAGTAATGTGAACTTCACTGGGCAAAGGGCCCACAGTGTAATGGGGAACCAGAGGAAACTGAACAGACCATGGTGGGAGATGGAGATCTGACTCCAGCCACATGCCAAGTGCCTGTTCTATCCTGAGTCTGCCATGCTGAGCCCCTGAGAACCTCAGCATCCAGGATGGGCAAAGGAGAATACCTCAGGTCAATTCATCTCCCCTCCCTCCCCTTTAAAATAATAGTAAAAAAGCTGAGACAGCTGGGTGGGAGGGGAGACTTTGGTCTCATTTCTCAGTTGACATCGGAGCTACCTTATCTCTTAAGGCGTCTTCTAAGTCAGAACCTCATGAGCCGGAGAGCTGACCTGTTTTTCTCAAAAGCAGCTCCAAAGGAGAGTGGTTTGACTCTCCATTAAGAATTCTTGCAAGCCTAGCTTTGAGCACCCCCTTTCTCCTTCTATGGCCTCCTTCCTATTCTAGGTTGGCCCTTGTGTGTCTTACAGAATCACGAACAACTAAAGCTTTTTGATACTAACTTAACCTGATGTGGCCGGCACAAAGGGCTGCAGTCAAACCTGGTGTCCCCTGGAGGACGCTCAGCAGCTCACTGTTTCTTCCCTCTTCCTTTCTCTTGTCTCCTCCAGTCCCAAAGAAGAACTAACTGCCTCCCCAACCCAGCCCAGGGGCATAGGGATGGTGGGGAGGGAGCAGCCCCACATCTTCTCTGCTCTGGCCTGCACATTTGCAAAGGAGCAAGATCCTGCCTGTGTGGTTCCTTGCACCTTAAGGAATCCCTGGTGAGCCAAGGGTCTGGTCCCAGTTCTATACCAGGTGTGGGGTAGGAAATGAATTCAAAGGCACAGACCCTCACCGCCTCCTCCGTGTCTGTGCTCTCCTCCGCACTGTCAGCCTCCCTTCGGCTGCGGGCTCTGGGTTCTGGGCTTTCTTTGCCCCGGGGCTCTCTCTGGGCCTCAGCTGCTGCACTGGAGGATTCCCCACCCACTGAGGCAACCTTCTTCTCGCTGTCTTGGGGCCCTGTGCGACAAGAGCCAACCTGATCAGAAGGATCAATCCTCCCCTGACTTGCAGGACCCTCAACTGCCTGGCTCCCTGCTGATCTCTACCCCTCCTCACCACGTCTGGGTATGTGGGCCCCACTTGCACAAGCACGCTGGCAGTTGGACTGTCCTTGTCATCACTAACAGAGTAGGCACTGCCGATGCTGAGTACACAGAAGCATGTACACTGTTCCTGCCACCAATAGTCAAATTGTGAGGGAATATGAACATGAAGACAGCCTGCTCTGTACTGCTTATACCAAGTCCATCCAGGCTGGCATAGTCAAGGAGATACAGAGCAGGTAAACTGGGCCTTGGGGATGGCCCTGTCTTGTGCACCTGACTTCTATATACAGCACTGGGAAAAATGAAACCTGGCCTAGAGTGAGATTCATGCTGGAAAGAAATAAATAGTAAATCAGGTTGCAGCCAAACTATGACAAGACTCAGGTACCAACTTTGCAGCGTGGGAAGGCAGTGGATGCTCAGAAAGCCATGAATTCAAATCAAACTTCTGACCCTTACTAGTTGTATGACTCTAAGCAAGTCACTTCACTTCTGCCTGCCTTAGCGTCCTCATCTGCATGGAGATAACGACAGCCTACCTCCCAGCCGATCACGTCGCTGGTCCATACGCTCCAGGCTCTCCAGCAGACTATCCACTTGCGCTTTGATCTGGCTCAGCTCCCCCTTGATCGAGTGCAGCTCCTCGGCTCTTACTGCACAGGGACAGGGACAACAGTGGCTCAGCCTCAGAAATATGGCCCAGAGCTTGGCCAAGGCTAAGGCACCAGGGATTTCTCACTGGATCCCAGGGGAGGCCCCTGGAGCATGCAGCCAGCCCAGATTAGGAGGGAAAGTCCCAGAGGGGCCAAGCTCTTGGTGTTTTCAGGCTAGGACACAGACAGTCCTCTGAGACCAAATCTGGGTCTAATCGCATGCAGTTCTACTCTTATGAGTGTGGAGGGCTCCTAGGGCGTAGCAGCAGAGGGGAAGGGAAGGTCATCCAGGTCACCTAGAGAAGCAGACACCTTGTGTAGTGTGGGCCCAACCTAAGAACCTGAGGATATTCCCTGACTAATGGAAAACAAGTCATATAGGCAGATTCTGGGGACACCCAACTCCTCACCCCTGGGGAGCATTCCCCTCCCCTGGGCCTCCGGGCTCCCCACTTACACTTTGTCCGGACAGGGGGTGGGTTGTTGCTTCGTGGAGGGATGTGGGGATTGAGGCCACTCTTGCCCCCTGTGCCCATATGGGTCCGTCTGCTCTTGACAGGTGCTCGGTTGATAAGTGGGGGGATCCTCTGATACTCATACACCCTAAAAAATACAGCGAGGGCTCCCTGGATGGAGTTCTAGCCTCGGCACAGTGTCGGGTGCCCGACATGCTCCCTGTTTTCCGCAGAAAGCTGTCAGGCTGAGTGAGCGCCCCTCCTCCAGCAGTGCCTCAGGAAGGGGTGCTACGAGCTGAGAGGGAGGAAGGACCTACCTGTAGGGGAAGTCTTCCCGATACAGCTCATAGTTCAGGTCACAGTTACTGCTGCAGAGGAAATAGACCAAACAGAAAGGTCACCATCGAGCGAAAAAGAAATGCTCCCTAACCTGGTCCTAAGTAAGTGACCTCAGGGGAAAGTAAGGCAGGGAGAGAAGAAGCTTGGGGGAGCAACCTTACTGCTCAGGGACGCCAAACTCACTGTGGTCGTGCCTTCCATTTTTAAAATGTTTACCCTCATCTAGACATCCCTCCGCCCCCCTCCCTGCGTCGAGGTGTGCTCTCTGGGACCAATATGACCCTCTCCCATGGCCTGAGTCTGGCTTCCTTTTAATTCAGTGATCTTTTCACTTCACATGGTCGCTGTCAGGGACCCAAAGCATTTCAATCCTCCAGGGCACCCCTGTCCTGGCTAGCCTACAGTGCTTTGTTTCTAGTTCTCTCCCATCCCATAATTGCTTGACCTTTCCTTCCTTCTCACCCACCTGAGACAGGACAGGCCTTTGAGGAGCTCTCCCCCAAGACAGCCTACATTTCACCCAGATGCAAGATTCTGGCCCCCGAAGGCTGCCTGCCTGCCTGCCTGGCTGTTTCCTCTTTGAGGGGAGCACAGCAGAAGAGCAGACCCCCCCAGACTGACAGGCAAGGAAGTGGGAACAAGGTCTGCAGCATCAGGGCCCAGGGAGGGGGGCATCAGGGCATAGGGAGGGGACCGGGGAAGGAGTTAGCAGCAGAGAAACCCCTCAATGCAAAGGCTCCCACTTCTCAGAGACCAAGTTAACTACAGAACAGAATATGAAAGCCAAACTCCCCAACATGATGGGAGTGGTGACAGTGACAGACACACAATCAGAGGCTGAGCTGCAAACTCCTTAACTCAAGAGGGTTTGCTTGTCCTATGCACAGTAACCTTTCAGCCTTTCGCTGCCCACCCAAGCTCACAGCAAGACTGACTGAATTTGGGTAGAAGTGGACAATCTCTATGGAATTTTTAGCTTGAATTCAAAACCTCTCACCCTTAAGACAGGCTGTACAAGAAGAGGGCAGTATGTATTCATTATTAGCCAATAGCCATTCTCTAGGGTTTGGAAGAAGGAATACTACTGCTAAGGAGAAAAAGAAGGGCCCAGATTCTCACTCAATGAACTGGTAAGCATTTAAGAACAGGCTGTTACTATTTTTTAATTAGGCAATCCGGGTTAAGTGACTTGCCCAGGATCACATAACTACTGTCAAGTTATGACTTGAGGCTGGAATAAACTCAGGTCTTCCTGACTCCAGGGTCACCCAGCTTCCCCTTGCTATTGAACCAATCTGAACGTCCACCACCAGGGCAATAGTTAAATAAACTATGGTCCACTGACACAATGGGAAAAGTAAAAGCAATTAAGGTGGGCCGACCACAGTGTGGATTATAGAGAAACTGGAAAGATCTTGATGAAATAATGAAAAGGGAGAAAAGCAGTGGGTGGACAGGGAATCCAGGTACACTTAACAAGGGTCACAACGCTTTAGGAATGGACATTTGTTCATTTAAACATGGAGAATTACACCATGAATATCTGTTGTTTGCACTGGTATTAGGTGTTTGGTTTCTAATTTAGCAGTAGCTAGTTTAGAGAGCCTCCAGGGGACCGCCCCGTGCACCCTGGGCTGGGCCTGGAGTCTGGCAGACTCACTGAGTTCAAATCCAGCCTCAGACACCTACTAGCTGTGTGACCCTGAGCAAGTCACTTAGCCCTCTTTGCCTCGGTTTCCTCATCTGTAAAATGAGCTGGAGAAGGAAATGGCAAACCACTCCAGTATCTTTGCCAAGAAAACCCTAAATGGGGTCATGAAGGGTCGGACACATCTGTAAAACAACTGAACTGTTAGTTTAAAAAACCAAGAAAAGCCAGTGGCAAGCCCAAGGTAGAGGCTATTTACGCGCTTTCAGTGACTGGAGCAGCAGGAATAAGTGAGCGGTCAGAGAAGGGGCAATCTTCTCACAGGAAGAAGGAGGAGATTAAGCTCAGCCCCAACTGCTCCAGGAGGGCCTGCCTGGGGGCCACGGCTACAGGCTACTTATTTCTAATCAACTCCAGAGGGGGCGGGATGTGACTCCTAAGGCAAAATGGCTCCCCCACAGCATACCTGGACCCCAAATTCATCAGACACTGGGCTATCACAAGGATTCCCACCAGGGTTTATCTTCTCTGGTTCCAGAGTGTACTTGCAAGAGAAGTGAGGATGCTCCCACCACGGAAATGCATCCTAGCAACAGCAGGAGAGAGAACAGCTGGGCCACAGCCACAGAGATGGAAATGCAAATGCAACTGGATTTGCTTGGGTTCCCTGACATGATGAGAGATATCCTGTCAGTACCAAACCACAGGACCACTCACCCAGGAGAACCCAATCTAGAAGCCAGGCCTCTTCCTTCTCTCACCAAGACACAAAATGCCAAATGCTCTGGGGCCCAGAGCCCCACACCAGTGCTGAGGAGGAGCCTCCTCCCCCAGGGAGTCTTCCAGCCTGGCTAAGGGGACAGGATGATGGGCCATTTCTGTAGAAATGATTCATGCTCATGAAGAATACAGAGAAGCATGGGAAAGCTTCTAAACTGATGCAAAGTTAAGCAGGGAAATAATACATACACCGACACCCATGTGAACGGAAAGAACACAACTGCCACCAAACCCAGTTGGACCCTTTCAGGTCACAACCAGCTCCGGTGCAGAGGTGGGGAGCTGGGCAGAAGGCTGAGGTCCGGGGTAGTGTCTGCTGAGCTTTCCCCCTCTCTTTTAATCTGGTTTATAAAGACAGCCAGCCCCAGGGTACCAGGATCATTGGACGGGGACCCTCTGAGATCCGCTTGGGGATTCGGGATGGTTCCCCCTCTACTAACCAAGGGAACAAAGACTTCTTTTCAGAGTGGAATCAGTGAAATAAATGGGAGCAGGAAGAAGAGAGGCCAGCAGGAGAGGGGTCCCAAAGCTTTCCCCCAAGGCTGCCCTGGGGCTCAAAGAGCCAACAATGGGCCTGGCACAAGGTAGCCTCCCTGCTTTTAAGAAGCTAAGGGAGAGTCTGTGCAACATCTCCCAGCAGAGAGGGTGGCCTAGAAGGATGTGGCTGTCAGGACCTCCTGGATGGAGGAGGTTTGGGTGATGGGCTGGGGGGAGCCTGGGGAAACGGGAAGGTGAGACCAGAATGAGTGGAGCAAGCGATGCCCCCGCCTGGGCTCCCTCCCCACTCTAAGCCTCATCCCTTCTGCTGACGCTTCCCCAGGCAGTTCCTGCTGCAGACACACAGCTGTGCACCAGGGGGCCTCAGGCCCAATACTTGGGCAGCTGGGAGCAGACTTCCCTGCAGCTGGAGCATTGGTGGTTCAGTGGTAGAATTCTCGCCTGCCACGCGGGAGGCCCGGGTTCGATTCCCGGCCAATGCAGGAGCTGCCAGACTTTTGGGCTCTTGCAGTCCCTGCGCTCTTAAATTTAGTCTCTGGAGTTCCAAGCCAAAAGCATCCCTCACTTAATCTGTCACCCAGAGAAGGCTTTGTTTTACTGAAAGGAGCCGTGCTCAGAAACTCCCACGAGACCAGTGACAAAGGCTAGCAAAGGAAGGTCGCTGTCCAGAGCAAGGTCCAGATGGCAGCGAGCAACTGTGATGACTTTCCCTTTGCACTTCCGCGCCCCTCCCCCCAGACATTTGTGTGCGGGTGCTCCTACCTTCCCCTACTTAGCCCAGAGCTAGCAGCATACAAATAGAAAAGAAAAGCAGTGTGAATACACTGGCCAATGTTCAGCCTTGGAGTCCATCAGGCAATCTAGATGTAAGCGCCTCCCATGTGCCTAGACTGTGCTAAGTGAGAAGCAAGAGACAGCCCCACCCTCCAGGAGGTCCCAGTCCAATGTGGGGAGAAGATAAGAAAGACTGATATATACAAACTACGTACAGAACTAGGAAATAATGAAAAGAGGGAAGGCCCCAGAAATGAGAAGGGCTGGGAAAGCTTTCCTGTAAAAGATGATTTTAGTTGGGACTTCCCTGAAGGAAGCCAGGGAAATGTTTGGGGGAAACACAGCCAGAAGGCCAATGCCAGTGTGTAATGGGGAATGCAGTATAACAAGACAGGAAAGGTAGGAGAGCTCCGAGAACCAGAGTCCTCAGAGGAGAGCGAGCCCCTGGAGTTTACTGAGTAAAAGGGTGGGGGGAGGTGACATGGGTGCACCTGGGCATCCTTTAGGAATACAGTGGGGTGGCTGAAAGGAAGATGGACTGGAGCAGGAAGAGATTTGGGACAGACAGAGTCCCCAGCAGGCTATTGCAATTGTCCAGACATGGGGTGGCCAGGGCCTGTACTGGTGATGGCGGTAACAGAGGACAAGGGGGCACTTTTGGGAGATGCCACAAAGGTGAAGCAACAGCTTGGATATTGGGGGGAGGGGGAGGGGAAAGAGATAGTGAGGGGTCCTGGGTGACTCCTCGATGGTGAGCCTGAGGGATGGGAGGATGGGGCTGCCCACCCCTCTAGCAACAAGGAAGGCAGGAGGTGGAAGAGCTTAGGGGGAAAGGTAAGGAGTTCCCTTTTGGACATAATGATTTTAAGATGTTTATTGAAACTGCTGAAAGGCAGTTGGAGATGAGAGATCAGAGGTCAGCAGAGAGATGGGGCAAGACAAGTAGATTTGAGAATCATCAACACAGAGATGGTAATTAAACTTGAGTTTCAGTCAGCCCTGAACATTACCCAAGCAATGGATCTGTTCTTAACCTGTTTCTAAGAAGTCCGGGTTCAAATTTGGCAAATCTCTGATGTCAGTGTGGGCACCTGATATGCTATAGATGAATACTGATAATATTTTCCATACTTCTGAACCGTATCTAAATCCAGGGCTGCTGATTTCCCACAAAGAGAAAGAAGAGGAAAGGGATAAAAAGGGAAAGGAGAAACACAGGTATATGAATAGATAGTAGGGCAATCTCTCAACCAACTCTGTTTTTCAATGAACCTTAATCATCTCATTTTTTCCTTTAATTCTACTTTGGTAAAGACTATAAGCTCCAAAAATGTAGGGATCATGACTTTTCTAAAATTTGAATCTTTCCCAATAATACAATGCTCTATACACAGTAGGCACTTAATAAATGGTGGAGGAATGAATGAGAGAATACCAAAATGCAGTCACCAAGCAGTCAGGGTCTTCACCAGTTTTAAAGAGAAAGCCCAACCAACATGCCTCCACCTGCAGTGATATCTCCCCTCCTAAGGACTAACAGGTTTGCCACAGGCAGACAACCCAGGACATCCTCATCACCACAAATCTGGAGCAACCACCAAGTACCTTCCCACAGACACTTTTGCTTCTCTAATTGCCTGTGCCTGTTGATCCAATCCGATCCCACCCCACAGTCAATCAGTGAACGTTCAAGTCAGCAGCTCTCTGAGGTGAGCACGTTGAAGGAAGGGTGGTGTGGAGAAAAACGTAGGCCAATAGGACGAGAGATGAAAATGATGGGGGAACATCAGGGTGGGCAAGCGTGATCAATGAAGAATGGCAGACAACAGCACCCAATGGAACAGCTTTTTGGATGACACTGAGAACAGACCAACGAGGGAAGGAATCCAGATCTAACTGGCTGGAGCTGGCTCCCATCACTGACCAAGGAAAAAGAGAGCTGCCAGCAAAAGAGGTTATGAGAAACAAGGCAGATCTCTCCCTGCCTGGGCCAGAATGCTTCTGGGCCATCCCCATGGCAACAAGCAAAGCAATTAGCCCCCAGAGGTTAGACTCTCACACTCAGAGGCAAATGACCAGTGCCCAGATGGACATCCTGCATTCTCTGCCTATAAGCTCAATCCTACTGTCCCTTAGAAGAAGGCTCTCAGCTCAATTTCATTTGGTAGTTTCTCCCTTCTTTTCCCTTCCCTCCCCCTCCCCATTCCACAGCAGCCTAATGAAAATGAAGCCTGCCCTGACTTCATGTTGGGCTCACTACCATCCATTTGTTTCCCATCAGAACACTTCTCAACTCTCCATCCCAAGTAACCAAGAAGATTCATGAATGCCACTGGTGGTAGTGGGGGGTAGCAACACCTCTGCCCACCTTCCCAGGAAAGGGCGAGTCAAATGAGGGGGACACACAATGGGAGAGAGCTATAGAGCCATCTCCAGGAGAGGAATGCCTGGGAGGTTTCAATGAATCCAGCCACAGCCAACACTTCAAAGGCATCAGCCCCCAAATTCCCTTCTAGGAATGTTCCTAGTCAGTCCCACTTGGTTCAGAGGGCGCTATCTCTATCTGGCTGGCACATACTGCTTCACATCCCCTAGAAGCAGAGGTAACAGGGAGGTGGAGGGGGTATGTGGAGAGCCCTGTTGCATGCTGCATCAACAGCCAACAGCAGGGGGGTGGGGGGGCCCTGGGCCAAAAAATGGAGTAAGTAGCCTTTGGGCCTCTGGTGAACACAAGTCATGAGCCCCAGACACAGTGGAATGAAGAGCACGCTGGCCTCCCCAGCCCAGGACCGCTCTCCTTAGGCCCCTCGGCCACCCTGCCCCCAAAGCTCTGAAAGAAACTCACTGGTAGAGGGTAGCGCTGTGCTGTCGCTTCTGGCCAGGTCGGGCCCGGCTCCCCTTGGGGTCTCTGGCCATGTCTAAATCTAGAAAGAGAGAGAAGGAGGGAAAAAGAGCAATCAGAAGAGTGAGAAAGCAAGCCAGCAACATAGGTGGGTAGGTCTATTAAAGGTGGAAGGGGAAGGAGCCCAGAAAAGAAATGGAAATTTTTTTAAATGCCTGAAGTCACCAGAGGTGGTTGGAGGCTGAAGCTCAAAGTTGTGCTGCATTTCTGGGTCCTCTCTAGGGACCATGGGCCAGGGTATCCCCAAATCAAAAAGACTTCTAGGTTCTAGGATCTGAGACCTAAAATCACTTCAACTGGTCTTTTGGGAAAAGCTTCGTTCAGAAAATGTCAGGAGAAACGGTAGGTGTCTCCCCCCCACCTAAGGTCAGTGATCTGCATTTCTCCTCTCCTGGGTCCTAGAACTAAAGAGTAAGTGAGAAGCAACATCTAGGCCTTCTCTGCTCTGGGGGAAAAGAATATAAAGGCTGGAAAAGGAAGAGAGGCTGAGGAGCAGCTCCCTCCAGGAGCTGGAGGAGCACACACCTGCTCCGCCCTGTCTCACCCATTCCAGGAGCAGGGCTTGACCAAATCCCCCTCCAAGCAGCTCCCAGGCTAGGTAAAAGAGGGCTTGAACCCTCCCAAACCCCAAATGTGCAGGACAGACAACAACATGGCATCCTGCTTACAGGTATGAGGCTCAGCCACCTTACGGAAGAGTTCCTGGAAGTGCCAACACCCACTGCTGGGTCCCACCCTCTGTTTAAGAAGTCCAGACTGAGCTGGACACTAGAGCGTCTGATGTTCTCTGGGATGGAGCCAGTGGAGATAGTTGAGGGGATTTAGAACATCTGTTTTTGAACTCCCTTCCTGCTCTTTACTGGAATAAATTCAACAAACTGATAGTTCAAGTCAAAAGTCCCCAACTAATTTGATTTTTTTTTTAAATCAGTTTAGGGTGGAGTTCATCCACACATTTAGAGATGTAAAGGATTTTAGGGATTATCTAATCCAACTCCTTTACTTCACAGGTGGGAAAGGGAAACAAAGATGGGAAACAAAAAGATGCAGAGACTTGTCCAATATCACAAAATTTAGTGATAGAGCTGTGATGCGTTTGTAATTCAATTTTTATTTTTAGTTCAGAATTCTCTTCCTCCCACCTCCACCTTCTCATCCATTGAGAAAACAATACAAATGAAACTTACAAAAATGCAACCAAGAAAAAAATACACTTCCACACCAGCCAAATATTCTGTGAGCCCCCAACCTCCTCGCTGTCACCTCGGTCCAGAAGGGGCAGCATTTTTCACCAGGAATCTTTTGGAGGAGTTCCTGAGTCTTTCCCCGTTGTCTGTCTTTACAACGTTGTTGCAATTGTGCATCAATTGTTCTCGTGGTTCTGGCCACTTCACTGTGCATCAGTTCATACAAGTCTTCCCAGGTTTCTCAGGAAACCATCCCCTTCGTCATGTCTTAGAGCACAATAGTATTTCATCACAATCATATACCACAACCTGTTCAGCTACTCCCCAGCTGAACAGCATCCCCTCTATTTCCAACTCTTGGCCACCACAAAAAGAGTTACACACATACCTGTAAATGTGTTGGCACACATGGGTCCTTTTCCTCTTTCTTTGCTCAGAGCTGTGGTTTGAACCCAAATCTTCTAACTTCAGTTCTCTCTACTAGACAACTCACTTTATACTTAAAATCAGTTTAAATAAAGGAACTGTCACAGCAAGAATTACATACATAGACAAAAAACAGGATTGCTAGCATGATTTAAATTTGTTAGGAAGTAAAGAAAAAACACCGCCCCACTTATCCATCAGTCAACAAGCGTCTATGAAGCACTTAGCATGTCCCAGGCAGTCCTAAAAATGGGATACAAAGAAAGGGGAAAATTAAGTTCTGGCCCTCAAAGAGCTCCCATTCTGTTAAGACTGGCCAGAAGTCGTAAGTACAAGATCTATACAGTGTAAATGGAAGGGAGAGTGGTCTGAAGAGGAAGGGACCCAGGAAGGTCTCATGACATGGAGGGTCCTGAGCTGAGTTCCACAGGAAATCAGAGAAGTCTGAAGGATGAGGAGGTAAGAAGAGAGAGCATTCCAATGCCAAGGTCTGGAGCCAGACCTGGAGCCTCAGCAATAGCAGGAAGGCTGGGGTTACTGGAGGCAAGTGAAGGGTGTCCTTAGGGGAGAGCGCTGGTCCATAGCCTGCACCAGGGCAGCATCTATGGGAGTGGAGAAGTGGGCTCAGAGAGGCCCAAGGCAATGCCTTCCATAGAAAGAGGGGGAGGGTTTGGAAGGACCCTGTAAGTTTGAGTTATTTTTGTGTCATCCAGTACACCTTCCAGAAGGAGAGGGCAGGTTTCTAAGGAACCCAATCTAGAATTATGGATGAAACTAAGGGCTTGAATAGGATGTCAAGACCTATCCTTAAAGTCTACCAGTACCCAAGCAGGTTGCTAAGGACAGATGTTAAGGTTTCTCTGGATGGGGCACAAAGTCCACCACATCCACCACCATTTATCAAGGGTGAGGCATTGCTCGAGGAACATCAGCATGTAAGTGGGGAGTAAAGCCACACCAGACACCAATCAAAGATTCCATTCAGTAAACATGTTTTCCAAGCCTCCTATGTGTGGAAAGCACTGTAAGGTGAGAAAGTTCTGCAGAGCTCCAGTTGGGTGACCCTCCAGGAAACAGGACTCAGAAGACCAAAGCAAGGTGAACGAGCCCCAAAGATGCGAGCACCACTCAGAAGTAGACTCTGCCCTGGACATCATGTCTTCCATCCCCACATGGAGCTGGTGCTGAAGCCTGAGCATAGACTGGTGGGCCAAGCATGGATGTCACTTCCAGAGTCCTTTGGTCACTGTCACTCAGCAGTGATGTCACATGAGAAACAAGAGCTTCCCAGAGGTATCCTCCTGCCAGCCTTCTCAGTCTCCAATCTACATTCACAAGGTCTCTTCCACATGTCTTCTGACCCTCACACAGCCACACTCCTCACTGAGATCTTCGTTCTCACAGAGGCTCTCAGAAAAGTCTCTTAATTGCTGCTTCTAACTCTAGGCTCTCCCCTCTCCACTCCAGCCTTCACAATGGCCAGATGTGTATTTCTAGACACAGATCTTTCTGCTCATGTCACCAACTCACCTGCTCAAACACCTTCAGAGGCTCCCTACTATCTTTAGGATGAAATACTAACCAGACTGGCATGAAATCTGATTCACACCTACCTCTCTATCACTGCCTTTTACACACATCATGTACATTCCAACCTTTCTTTGCGGCTGGAGACCAAGTTAAAAGGAATTGGAGTAATGGAAAACCAGGAGGAGGCAGTGAAAGCAAGCTGTCTGAACTCTCCTTTTGCTGGATTTTCTGAGAAATCTTTGTGTGTGAAGGCCCTCCAGGCCGTGTTTGGGGAGTCAACAAGCACTTTGGCAAAGAAAAACAAGCTTACCGATGGTGGGAAGATAACACACCCAGCAGGTGGAGAGAGAAAGAATCCAATGTTGTGAGTGAGCATCAGATAGAGAGAGCAGAGAAAGCCACTGACATCTCTGTAGCCCTCCTTTCAAATCCAGGATCTCCTGAGCTGGCCTCACTTCTTCCCTGGAATTCCAGCTCCATTCCAGACCTTCTTTGGTGGCTTAAGAAGGTAAGTCTTTTTCTAATTTACTTTTTCAGTCAAAGCAGCTCTTGGGAACTTAACCCTGAAGAGAAATCAAGTTGTCTAGGGCACACTCTAATTACCTTCCAAATCTGACCTAATAACGATTTGGTGCAGCTTTGACATCTGGCCCAACAAATGAACCAATGGGGAAAGAAGTGCCGATTAATTTTTCAGCCACTGCAACTCAAGACCTGTGGCTCAGGTGCAGAGAGGTTGCTATCTTCATTAGTGGAGGCAGCACTCATGCCAGTGGCCTTGCAATGCTAACCCTCCTTCACCTTCAGATACCTGAGCAGCAAGCACGGACAGGAGGGACCAGATGGCCAAAATGGCAGTCAAGCATGGGAGAGTCAACAAGCAAACTGAGGGAAAACTTCCTGACCATGAGGACTATTCCAAAGTGGAATGGGCTGCCTTGGGAGGGGGCAGGTCTCCCCTCAATAGAATTCTTTAAGGAAAGGCTGGATGAGTACTTCTTAGGTACCTAACTTAAAAAAAAAGTTTCCTGATGCGTTTTGTTTTCACATCCACCATTTCCAAATACACTCCCCTAGCACTGAGCACATAGGGAGGGACCCTTCCTGACCAGGAATGGGATATGACACATGGGCAGTTCTCTGCCAAAAGAAGGGAGGAAAGTTTCATCCTTTTGGAGTCTTTTTCTTTCTGTAATTGTGGTCACTGTTCTCCTGGCTCCACTTATTTCACATATGGCCTTTTCCATGTTTCTCTGAATTTCTTGTATAACCACACTGCTAGGGGCTCAGGAGGATGACTGCCCATAAGGATTAGCTCTAGAACCCAAAGTAGCAGCCACCCTTCTAGGTCACCCCAACCTTCAAGTGTGAATATCAGTATGAAATGCAGAGGGACTGAGCCTAGAAGGGACAAGAGCCCAGACTGGGAAGGATATGCTGATAATTTGGTGTTTGCCACAGTTCATATTTGGAGAAGGGAAATGGCTGAATCTGTAACACTCAGGTGAGAAAGTCCACTACCAATGCAGATCAGCAGCTGTTCTGTAACTTACAGTCTTGGAGAATTAGCTTCCACCTCTTATGACACAATATTATTCCATTTCAAAATAGATAATCTGTTCAGTTTTTCCCCAATTCATGGGTACCCTTTGTTTCTATGTTTTCACTAACATAAAAAGTGCTTCCATGTGGCTGCTGATTGTTTATGGTGCTTTTGAAAACTGCTTCTATCCTTTGACCTTGTGTATCTGTTCTGGATGAGAAAGCCATCTATTCTGAGAGAACCCAATTCTCCAATATTTCAGAGCTATGTCTTTTCTGTGTGTGCATCTGTAGTCCCAGGGCTGGCCAAGTCTCATAACAACAGCAAGTTCACTGCTTTCCTATCTCCCTTCCTAGAAGGAATTTCTCCTGTTCGGTGGCCTCTTCCCACCCTCAATGTCGCACGCTCCGCTCCTAATCATTCTATCATCTGACACTCTGCTGATTTTCAGAGTTATTTGGTTAAAGGTAGCCTTCTCCGTGAGACCCCCTCACTTATTGGAGTGGTCTGGGGCAGGGGAGGGGAAGGAAGGGTAAAAGGTAACAGGAACAAGCCCAGCTTCAGTTCCCTTTGGGGAATGAAGGGTCCTTTCTCTTCTCTGTCTTCACAGGTAAACATGTCAGCGAGCATCGCAGAATGCCACAGCCACCACCTTATGCTACATGAAATAAGCAGCGCCCCTTTCCCATCCCTCTGTATCTGGTCTAGATCTTGTCTGTCCACACATGTGCGCTTGTTGTGTTCCACAGTAGATTGTGAACTCCAGGGCAAGGACTGTCTTCTGCCTTTCTGTGTACGGTGCCTGGCACATAGTAGATGCTTCATGAATGCTTACTGAGTGACTTGCTCAAGGTCCCACTTGCATGTTATTAGCAAAGTGAGAACTAGAACTCAGGTTCTGTCTTAGTTGCCCAGTTCAAATGGCTAGATGGTACAACCCTGGACCTGGGAGTAGGAATCCCTGAGTTAAAATCTGGCCTCAAAGTGACCGTGGGCAAGTCACTTAACCTCCGCCTGCCTTGGTTTCCTCCTCTGCAAAATGGGGATAATCATAGCACCTACCTCCCAGGATTGCTGTGAGGATCCAAGAGAATATTGGTAAAATGTTTTACAAACTTCAAAGCAACATATAAGCAATGCTATTATTTTATCATTCTACCAGTGTTCTTACCAAAGGCCTACCCTCCCACCTGTTCCTCTCCAACATTCTGCAACTTCATGTCAGTTTTCCTTACTAGTAGCCCTGTAACACATCTGAAGCCTTGGCACAAAAAGCCCATCCTCCCTGCTGCTCGTCCCCCCAAAGGACAGAGCATACCCCAGAGCTGCATGCACCTCCGAGTCCAGCTGGTCTCACTTATGCACAGACAGCAGTTTCAGGCCGGCCCTGATGTCCTGCTTTCAATGCTCCCTCCTTTTCTGTCACTTCAAGGAGAACAGAGTCTATCCAGCAGAAAAGGGATGGAACAGAAGGCTATCAACAGGGCAGGACCACAGAGACAGAATCACATGCTGACTTTCTGGGCACTGGCTGCCTCAGTGAGGGATTTATCTGTGCCCTGCATTTCTCACCCATCCTTCTGCTGGCATTCACTGCCTGACCCTAACTCTACATGGTGTGAGCCATCGATGAGAAAGGACAGCCTCAATTTACTCAAGTTTGTTATCTGTATGCTGTGGACTAGACTTTCAAGTCTTTCATCTTTCACCAGACTTTCATCCCACCCCTTGAATCAGCATGATGTAGAGGACAGAATGCTGTTCAGGAAGACTTGTGTTCAAATCCTAACTACTTGCTAGCTGCGAGATATTGATCAAGTCCCTGAACATCTCCTGCCTCAGTTTCCTCACCTGTAAAATCAGATAGGTGGTTGAACTACATTTAAGAGCACAGGCCCCGGGACAGACTATGTTATCTGAGCCCAGCTGGAAAGACTCATCATGGCTTGGCCAGACATAGTAAAGTGAATTTTTGGACCCCAGCAATTCTTTAAGACATTTAACAACTTGGAGAGGAACTACAACTGGAGTCCATGGAGGGAGAGCCCACCCTGGGGAAACCTCAGAGGTCTGTGGCACATAGCTGCCAACAGGTCAAACAACAGCCCTACTTATCCCCTCCTGCGTTGGTCTCTCACACTCAAGTCTGATTTTCCACGTCTATCCAGTTCTTCTAACCCGCCCTGTGCAGTGCCCCACACAGAACAATCCTGGGGATATGTCAGTCCTTTCAAAACTAGAAGATGAAATTAGTAACTTATTAGTAAAGCAGAAATTAATAACATTAGCTTTTTTTTTTTAATATCTGTGAACTTCAAACTCTCCCTGACCCCTCTATGACAAATACCTATTTTATATATAGCAGGCTGAATACCCTGAACTAACATGTTGGGTCAGTCAGGTGAAGCTAATGAAGCCACAGGTTAAATTCCAGTCGGGCTAATCCACTTCACTGAGAACAATTCTAGTGAGGGCTGCACCTGCAGATCCTGCCAGGCCAAGGAGCCAAAAGGTCCCTGGTGGCAGCCTGTGAGACAAGCAGCTGTGGGACTCCCCAAGGAGCACCCGAGTCCAACTCACAAAGAGTTTCCAGAGAGAGCAGGGATAGTTAAGGAACAGGAGGAGTGTGACGGTGAGGTACGAAGCAAGACAAGACAGAAATAGGTGATCGAGGGGGCAAAGCAAAGATGGCTCTAGAGCAGGAATATTTAACCTTCCCCATAGCAGGCTGGGGAAGCCAAAGGGCCCCTTCTCAGAATCACATTTAAATAATTAAAGGTAATGCTCATTTCGTTTCATTTGGAGATCAGGGGAAATAAATTCACAGGCCTCTAAAAGGTTGGGTGGGGTCGCGTGGGGCAAGGCTCCAGAGCTAAAGCACCCAGTCATAATTCTACCCAGAATTTCTCAGCCATTCTTCTTCAGATGAACTCAAGGCGTGTCACATGCTCTCATTAATTTTCACAGTATTGTTACGACAGGAGGAAAAGCATTAGCCTCAGCACAGAGACACAGGCTTTCGACCTGTTGCAGGTTCCCCAGCCCCACACAGGCTGCAGGCTGGAGACTTGGGGGGGGCCGTCACTGGTATCAGGCATTGGACTGTGGAACATTAGGCTGATTCTGCTCCACACAAAAGGGCAGAGAAAGAACAAAAAGCGGGCTGGCAAAGGGCAACTTTGGGCCTGAGGCTAGAACCGCCTTCCTAATAATTACATCCACAGATCCACAGTGTATCCCTTCAGGGAATGAACGAATGGATGGAGAAAGGATTTACGAAGCACTTATGTGTAAGCTCCCAGAGGACAGCACCAGCCTGTGGAGCCTGTGCTTGCATCTGGGGCAGGACTCCTGGGGTGGGAACTCCCTTCACCAATCCAGAGCCGCAACCTTCCTATTGTTTGTAGTCTAGAGCTGGTCTGCCTCCAGTAGACAGAGGCTAAGGGACTTGTCCATGGCCACAAAGCTAATCTGGGTCAGAGGCAGGATTTGACCCTAGGCCTTCCTGACCCCAAGAACAGCCCTCTATCCACTAGGTCACACTGATCCTTGCCTTGCCCACAACAGGCACTATTTGCTAAACTAAAAGGTGGAGTGGTCTGCTTCAGGAGGCAGTGGGTGCCCTCTTAGAGGGAGGGAAGCCTGGATGACCCTTGAGCCTGGACATCTCGGAGGGTATTTGGCATCAGGTCCTTCCAACTCTGAGATTCTGCAACTGCCTTCAAAGGAGGGACAACTGAAGGCTGAGTCACTAAGTGCTCAAGGTTACAGGGCTCCTAACTGGTCATTCTTTCCACCAGCCTCTTCTCTTCCTGACTGACTCTCCCAGACGCAGTGGCTGGGGTGGGGACAAAGCCCTGCACCGACAGGCTGCTTAGCTTCCTTCCCTCTGCCCTGTGGCACAAGTTTAGGAGTGTGGGGTCCTGGATCTGGAGCTCCATCTAGTCTGACTTTCTCACTTGACGATAAGGAGCTGAAGCTCACTCAGCAGCACCCAAGTAACAAGGAGCAGAGATGGGGCTGCGACTCAGGGCCACCATATGACTCTACCACATCCTTACTGTCCATGGCCAAAATGCTGCAATTCAGCACCAAACTTTCCCCTCTTGGAGACACTCAGGAGCCTGACAAGGGTCCATCCTCTATCACTGATTCCTGCAAATTTCCTATCCCCACTGAATCCCGTTCCATCAGCCCTACAAAAGCAGAGGAAGGAGGCTGAGAAGTGAGAAACTAGGGACAGACAGACTGCCTCGGGCACGGATGAGAGGGGGCACAAAACTCCAAGAAGAGGGATTAGGGGGGAAAAAGAGGCTGACAAACAATGAAATGTTTTAGATGAAAAGATGGCTGCAGAACAAGGGATTTTCCCTGGAGGGTAGGGCAGAAAGCCCAGCACAACAGATAAAAGCTCCCAAACTAAAGAGCAGCGGAGCAAAGACCCCCCACAGTTGGCAGTCTCCTACTAAATCAACTACAAAGGGAGCCTTTTTAACCTTTAACCATGGCAAGAACATGGGACCTGATGGATTCTTGTGTCTCTGTGGGCCTGGTCCAGGACAAACTCCAGCGGCCTGGATTCCTCCATGAGCTCAGACGCATCAGAACCCAAGGGAGACCCCTCAGAAGTCCCCGCTACAAGTCAGCATCCAACACTCTAGACTGTTCCTCTCCCTTAGGGAGGCTGTGTTTCTTCACTTGCCAAACTGCCCCCTGGGGCCTGTGGACGAGGGCAGCCTTGTGACATCTGGAACAGGTGACACCTGCGTGAAACATCACCTCACCTAGCACCCCTGGGAGGGGAGGCCCGAGACAGACAGGGGGCTTTCTGAAAAGCTGAGGAGGGACTTTCTGAGGGTGCAGGAGGGCGGGGAGCCCATCGGTGGGTGCAGACAGTTCCGATTTTCACACACAGGGATGTTTTCTTGAGATTCAGAGACACAGTCATACAAAGGCCCGCAGTAAGGCCAGGCTGCTGTCAGACACGGGGTACTTTCTGCGTGGTCCACATCGGGTCACCCCCGAGCCGAGGCCCAGCCAAGCTCACTAATGTGCCAACCCTGCCAACCGGGGCACTGTAGGTAACAGAATAAACAATTTGTCCAGATGCACTTGTGCCAAAGACGTCACTGATGGCCATCCCGCAGGCCCGCCCCCATCCTGCCCCGTGCCGCACCCCCCACCAGGGCTGGGGGGCTCTGGGGCTGCTCGTGGGGAAGCCTCTGGGACCGCAGCTCGGCCCATTCTACAGCGCGGCCAGCGAGGCCCGGCCCAAGGTCACCCGGGAGGCCCGGTCCGAGCTCTCGCACGTGGGCCGAGGTCTGGGCGCCAGGGCCTCCTCCCGCCCCCGGCCTCAGTTTCCCCAGGACCAACTAGAAGGAGATGGGGGAGGGGGCGGCCGGGGCGGGGCCAGGGGGCGGGGCGGCTCGGCCTGCCCAGCCCGACGGGCCCGGCCCTGCCAACCGCCGCCCCCCAACGGTCCCCGCGGGGCCCCGGCCGGCGAACAAAGGCCCCGCGGGGCCCGCGCGTGGGGCAGGCCGGGGAGGGGCGCGCGCCCCCGCGCCCCCGCGCGCTGCGGCCTTCCCGCCCGCGCCCCCGCGCCCGCCCCCGCGCGGCACTCACATCTCCGACACGCTTCTTCGCTGCCGAACAGAGTCATGCCAGCCCGCGGGGGGCCCGCCGGGTGCCAGCGAGGGGCGAGGCCGCCGCTGCTGCTGCTGCCGGCCGCGGCCGTGGCCCGGGGCGGCGGAGGGGCGGCTCTCGGCTCGCTGCTGCGCCCTCGGCCCCGGCTCGCCGGTCCCAGCCCGGGCCCCGCGTCCGCCGCCGCCGCCGTCGCGTCCTCCCCGCCGCCGCCGAAGCCCCCCCGGCGGGGCTGAGCGCGGGGCCACTGGAACGTACCATGTCCCCGGCGGGCGCGGGGGAGCGCGGCGGCGCGGGGCGGGGACACCAGGCGCCCCACCTCGGCCGCGCGCGGGGGGGGGCCGCCCGCCGCGGGGCTTCGGGCCGGGGGACATGGGGCCGCCGCCGAGGAGCGCGCAGGGAGGGCGGGGGCGGCGAGCGGCCTCCCTCCTCCCCCCTCTTCCTCCCCCTCTTCGCCTCCCCTCCCCCGCGGCGGCGGCGGCCGAGGCTCGGCCCGAGGGGCGGGGCTGGCGGAGCTGGGGGGCGGGGGGCGGGGCCGGGCGCCGGCTCCCGGGGAAGGAGGGGCCGCCTGCGGGGAGCGAGCGGGCGGGAGGGGGCCGTGCCGTCCCGGGCCTCCCTGGTGCCGACACCTGCGAGCACTCACCTGTGCGTGCGTGCGTGCCCCGCCGAGACTCTCGGGAGACCGGCGCGTGCATGCATGCGTGCATCCTGGGCCCCGGCGAGCCTCTAAGGATGCTGCCTCCCTGAGCGCCGGCCCCGGGGCCACGCGTGCATGTTCACACGCGTGCACGTCTGCTTGTCGACGCGACGCCCCCGGGCGCAGCGCTGCGTACCCAGGAGCGCACACGCGTGTCCCCGTTATCAATCCACGTGCATTTCTCCGGCTCCTCGGTCCGGTGGGAAGGATGATAATCTTGGTGTGAACGTAATAAAAACCAATTCGAACAGCTGACGCGGAGCCAGGCTCTCGGCTCGCGGAGCGGCTCCCGCACGTTACGTCCAAGCCCAGCCTCAGTGCCCACCGGGCCGGCCCTCTACCCAGCCGCCAGCCCCGTTCGGCCTGCCTCCCTAGCGGACTCGGGGGAGCCTGAGCGGGAGGGCTCCGCCCCCTCTTGCGGGCCGGACTCTGCAGGCCGGGAGAGCGATTCTGCATCTCCCGGCTCTTGTCAGTTACCGCACTTCACACCTTTAAAAGACCGCGGCTCCCACGAGGGTCCGCTGCTCCGAATGGCAAAAGCAAGTCCCGGTTACGGAGCCGAGGAGAGAGGACGGGCGGAGGGAATAAACGTCCATCCCCTCGAGTGGGGAATGGCCACCCCGTATTCGAATGGGTGGGGGAGGTTGTGGAAGGAAGAGGGGACCTTCCTGGAGACCTGGACCCCTGCCCTGGGACGGCCACTAATTAAATTAGCTGTGTCACTTTGGACAATTCATCTGATCTCCCTAGGTTTCTCTATAGTTTCTGAACAATGAGGGGATTATTTTAAGAATGGACTCTGAATTCTGACCTTCCAACCGTGGCTTTCCGTATCTCAGGATGACTTTCCTGTTTTTTAGTCTATTCTTCTGTTTCTCAGTGGATCCATTAATAAATATTTATTAAGCACCTACTATGTGCTGGGTGGATCGGTCTCCTCTGTGCAACAAACCTTCTGTGACTTTGTGTTTCTGTTGCAGTTAGATGGGTGATTTTTGCCTAGGTGTGGGTATGTGTGGTATAAGTGCATGCAGCCTTTCATACGTATAAACTTGTGAACCCATGGAAATTGCTATGCTTCGGCATGAACTGGGTCAGGGGAAACATCACAGGTTAAACTGATTGAAACCGAAAGAAGACTGAAAACAAAGATGGGGGTGGGGAGAATAAATTAAACGTTATTGAAACCTGGCAAAGAGGAACCAGTAGCCTACACATCCATCTTCATAAGGCACCCTGCAGATTAATGCCAACAACTATCCGTCATGCCTTGGCTCTCTGTGGGGGGAAAGGGGGAATGCAAAGAGGAAGAGAGGTAGGCAAGGAGAACAGAAAAGAGATCAAAAGAGGTGGGAGGAGGAAAATATATACTCAATCTCCACCTTCACACAGTTTAAAGTATTTCACACACCAGGTGACAGGGACTGAACCTACCAGACCAGGTAACTGCATGTAGAGGGTTTGTTAAGGTTCTGGAAAAAAGGACCATTCACCTTGGGAGCAGAGATGTTGACTACAGTGGTACTGGTGACCCTGATAACACCTTCAGAAGATAAGGCATAGGTTGGCTCCAGGGGAGATTCGATAGAGATTCTATTAGGACTTGGGATGAATAGGAAAGAAGTATCAGAATTTTAGGGTCAAATACTCCCTTTCCCCTCCTCCCTCCTCCTATCACTGCAAAAATGAATAATCAAATTTAGAAGGAAGCATAGATAAGCAGAACAATTTTGGAAATAATATGTGGAAATAATATGTGAATTTAAAAATATCAAGCCATATGAAATGGAAATTCAGAATTTTATATAGAATCATCTCATGTTCTGCTATATCTGTGGAAATACTCTTTTTGGGTATTTAAATTCAGATTAAAAAAATTTTAAACAAGGAGTGATCAAACATGTGCCAGCAAGGACATACACATGTGCGTATGTCTGTGATTGACTGGGTAAATAAATTAGGAAGCAGAAGGGGAGCTCCCCCCAAAAATATATTTACAGCTCCCTTCCTGGCTACATTTCTCACAGTGGAAAGACCTACTGACTAGGAAGCAGAAAATCTGAATTTTAGCCCAGATTTCAACACTCGGAAATGTGTGACCTTGGGGAAACGATTTAACCTTCCTGAGTCTGTTTTTGCAGCTATAAAACGGAGATAATTACACCATCCCTAATCTCTGTCACAGGACGGTTGTGTAAGGGTCAAAAGAGAAAGTGCTTTGAAGTCTTTGGAGGGAGGTTTTGGTGACTGCCATTAACCTATTTCTCTCATCAGAAAAATTAGAGCTCGGAAAGATAATGAAGGGGAGGGCAGGATGAATTAGACCTCCAAGGTCTCTTCTTGCTTTGTGATTGAGCGTAAGGATCATAAATTTTGCAGGTAGAAAGGATCTTAGAGGTCATCTGGTTCAACCTCATTTTACAAATCAGGAAACCAAGGCCCAAAGAGGCATGGCAACTTACCTGAACACACACAAGTAACAATATTTCTTAACTCTCATGTTCATATACTCTGCCTGGTGCCTAGCATCGTGCCAGGCACTCTGGGGTTCAACAGATATTTGTGGATAGTTTCATTACAACCAGGTGTGTACGTGATGGAGAGGGCAACTCCCAGGGCATTTGCTGGGGCTACCAAGAGCCTGGGGTGCCCTCTAGTGTCCTTGTGATAATTATTGGGTCTACAGAATCAGAAGCTGATGGCACCTTGAGCCAATTCACTTACTCAGGGAGACCTAGAATCAAACCCCTACCCCTGACCCAGCCATCTGCAGGCTGTCCTGATACCCCAAAGGGACAGGTTTTCCCCTGCTCATCTTCAAAGATATCCCTTAAATCACACAATCTCAACTCCTTTTTTTGCCAGTCAAACTTTGAGACAACAGGCAAGAGACACAGAGCTGGCAGCCATATGGAATGACAGCTGTAAAAATGACCTTTCAAGGTCGTCTAATTTAGTGCACTTCTCTCCACATAGCATAATCAGTTGTCAGGTGTCAGAATGACCATGAGTGCTGGATTTGGGGTCGGTCAGCAAGACCTGAGTTCAAATTTTACTTCAGATACTAGCCATATGACACTGAGCAAGTCACTTAAGCCCTAGGAGCCTCAGTTTCCTCCAGAGTATAATAGCTCCTAGGGAGATGAGAGCCCTATATAAGTGCTAGATGTGATGATGATGATGATGATGATGATGATGATGATGATGATGATGATGATGATGTCGTCTTAGGGATTCTAACTCCATAGCATCTCTCAAATCCATTTCCTTTTCACTCACATCAGGCTAGTTTTCAGGCCCTCTTGCCTCTACTATTGCAGTCATCTCCTAACTGTTTTCCCTTCCTTGTCTTTCCCTTCTCCCATGGATCCCTTCACAAAGCTGCCAAAATGCTTTTCCTAAACTACAGGGCTAACTGTGTTGCTGTCCTGCTCAGTGAACCCCAGCGATTCCCCGCTGCTCCCCACTGCTTCTAAAAATCCAATGCAAACCCCTTTACTTATCATTTAGAGACCTTGATGAACATGGCTCTACCTGTCCACTCATTAATCTGATTTTCACACTTCAAACAAAGACTTTCCTGCTGTTGGTTGTTTGGTTTTGAAAGTCTTTTGTTTAATCTAGGCCCTCCTAACCTTATTCACCATCTGTATACTCTCTGATCCAGTGTCTTTGTACTTCAAAATGAGCTACTCCATCATCCGGCTGTAGGCATTGTCTCTGGCTGTCCCCCACTTCTGGACCACTCTCCTCCTCATCTCCAGCGCCTCAGTTCCCTGGTTTGCTTGAAGCTTTAACCAAAATCCCACCTCCCTCAGGAAGCCTTTTCATGAGAGGGCCTTCCCTCTTGGGTGATCTCCAGCTCGTCCTCCCTACATCTTGCTTGTATATAGTTATTAGTCATTTTGCATGTTTGATTGTGAGTTCCGTGATGGCCAAGACCATGGTTTTGCCTTTCTTTGCATCCTTAGCATCTAGGTATATAGTAGGCACTTAATAAATGCTTGTTATTCTTCCTTACACATACCATTCCATCATGCTTTGGCACCCCCCATGCCTGAAATGCCTCCCTCCTCCTTCCACCTCTTAGGGTCCCTAGTTTTCCTCAAGGCTCAGCTCATACCACAGGCTCCCTGAAGCCCAGCCTGGGGCTTCCCCTCCACCAAATTACCTTGAATTTATTTTGTGAGTATGAGTATGAGTTGCCTCCCTTTCATGAGGACATTTGGCACCGTTTTTTCATCTTTGTATTTCCAACACCTAGTGCCTTGCTTTGCTCACAGTATTTTTTTTTTAAACAAATGTTTATCGATTGATTAAGTGACTTATCCAACGTCCCATAGGTATTGACAGAGTCAGAATCAGAACCCAGAGTCACAAACTACAAACCAAGCACTCTTTCTATTGCATGATAGGATCTGGTTTCAAAGTACTTTGATGAATCCTTTAACTGTTCTGCATTGAGTTTCTTCAACTCAAAACAATTGAATTGTACAATTGCTTAGGTCCCTCCAGGTTCAAGAGCAAAAGTTCTTAGCTTGGGTTTAATAGACTTTAGGATGTCTAAGAACCTGGATGGAAAAAATACTTCTTAAAATAATTGATTTCCTTTGTACTCCTGTGTATTTTATTTTATGAATTTAAATGCATCATTGAGAGAAGGGGTACTGAGGCATGACCACAGTGATTGCCAACAGGGACCATTACACAGACACACACACACACACACACACACACACACACACACACCCCTTCCCTGATGGTCACTCTTTCATGGAGATACAAAGATGCCAGATGAGCCCAGCAGATTTCAGCGGGAGGTAACCTTGATCCACAATCATCTTCTGAGCTGGCTGAATCATCTGCCTCCAGACAGGTATCAAAGACTTGGGGCAGGGGAAGGAGGGATGGGCTGGAGGCTGGCAGAGATGATGGGAGCTCCCACCTCAGGGCTCCAAGTCCCACTGGGAAATGTGCTCCTGGGCTGTGAAAGACCCCAGAGCCAAGTGTCAAGGATCCACTTGGGCAGCCCATTTCAAATGGGCCAGGCTGAAAGGCAGGGCACATTTATTGAGGTTTACAGTGGGAAAGATACATCCATCAGGTGACCTAGGAAGGAGGAGATGGATCCTCCCCCCACCCCTGCAAAGACACTGGCTGTGTCCTAGCCAGAGGATCCAATGTTACCCCAGACTATTACTTTCACATGTTCTCATGATAAAATCATTTCAGACTGTCAACCCAGGGCATAGAGGAGATCATTTCTATGCCTGAACTGACCTAGGGATTCTTCTACTTTCCTAGAGCCTCTGATAGCCCTACTAGATCTAGACAACTAAGAAGAGACAAGGGGGGCTAGCTGTCTACCTAGAAAGAAGAGCTTTGACAGTCAGAATCAGAGGGAAGGAAGGTCCAGGAAGGAATTCCAGGATCAACCAATGGAGGAGGGAAGTAGAGGGACAGGATGATGGGGGAGGGAGGGAGCCAAGCTGGGAGTTCATTGCTTGGCAGCCCTGCTCCCGTTGGAACAAGTCTGGGAGAAGGAAAGGATAGAACTGGGACAGCTTGTGGGTCAAGGGGCCACTCACCAAATTGGCAGATATAGCGGTTTCGGGTTTTGCAGCGCTGGTCATTCCAATTGAAAGCAGCAGATGCCTGCAGCTCTACACAGTTCCCAAACCTGTAGGGTCCCAGAGAACTGATAATCGTGCCATGTGGAGTGATCTGGGTGGAGGTTTAGGGATGAGGGTGCATGCAGGCAGGCAGCCCTGACTCTCAACTTACAGATCTGCTGGGGGCTAAGTGGTCTGTAATGCAGAAGATGTTGCCTCCACTAAGACCCAGATCAGGGAGAGAAGAACCCTGCTAATTCCTGAAAGTCTCCAGCCCCCAGCAAGTCCCTTCTTGTTTCTGTCTCTAGCCTCCCACCCTCCCACCCCAGGTCTGACAACATTCAAAGCTGTTTTCAGAGGATTTGAGGAGGACTCTGGAAAAATTCTCACCAATTTTGTAAGAAAAAATTTCAAGGCAACAAAGCGCTCCCACTCCACCATCACCTCCCCCAAGGTTTAGCCATGCTGAGGAGGTCTCTCCTGTCTTGGTGGGGAAAGTGGTGATAGAATGAGAGATATGAATAGAGAACAGATGAAATAGAGAATGAACAAATGAAATAACACATGTAAAGGGTTCTGCATACTTCCCAGTACAAATACTGGCTAGCTAGCTCTAGAACAGGGCTCAACAACAGAGGCCCTGTGCCCAAGGGCATGGATGGTTCGGACATTTATTACGGTCTTACCTTGTGCCAAGCCCTATGCTAAGCAAAGGGGATTCTAAGAAGGGTAAAAATACAATTTCTGCCCGTAAGGAGCTAATATTGTGATGGGGGAAAGGAACTTGGGAAGATCATCTTAGAGAGGAAGCCCATTAGGGAATGAGGGTCTTGAGATCCCTTGAGACCCATGTTCTGACTCCTTCCTCCCCCAACTCTCAAACTTCCAGATGATGTGAGAACTTCAGCAAGTTTGGAGACATATGGTCCTACCCACAGAGTAGGCACTTTGCAAATATCCATCCCTGAGCCAGCTCCATGTTCTGACCAGGAGGCCCCTACTCCTCCAGACCCAACCTTCCATCTTCTGCCTCTAAATGTACACAGAGCTTCCTGTGCCCAGGATGCACTCTCCTTCGTCCCTGCCTTCAAAACCCTTATCTTCCTTCAAGTCTAGGAATCTCTGCCGAGCCTTTCCTAATTCCCCAAGGTGCTGGTATTCTCTCACTTCTCAAATTTTACTACTCTACATCCAAGGTGTATCCCCAGGAGAATGTGAAATCCTTGAGGGCATGGACTTTCATTTTTGCTCAGAGTCTAGCACAGTGTCTTGTACATAATTAACATCTGTTGAATCAAATTGAATTAAATATTATTTTGTCTTGTTTTCTAGCTATTTCCTGGTTTTCCTGTCTCATTTTCCAGTTAAATAAAGAAATCTCTCAGGGCAGGGACTATATCACACATACATCTTAACGGCAATACTGGTCAATTAGCAGATGGTGTGAGGGCGAGGTGGGACAAAGACAGGACAGTAGATAGTGTGGAGATTTTGGCCACCATCCAACTTAGAATGGCCCCTGACCCTGGGACACCCCTCCCATAGAAACTATTAGCAGGATGGGCCTTTACCCCCTTTGAAATTACCCTACACATTCGCTCCTGACTTACGGTTTTGTTGGTTGTCTCGACTTGAGAGACTGATGGAGAAAATGTTAATGATGCAAATTAAACTTTAAAAGTTTTTGTATTATATACATCATATATATTTATATGCATGTCTGTGGATTATATGTAATGGATATCATAACGGATATTTGTGTATGTGTAGTGCATATTACATATCTGTGATATGTATATATACATATATGATATTTAGTGTATATTATGTCATTAATATGGGATATATATGTATGTATATATATCCTTGACATACTTTTAAGTTAATAGACAACATATGAAACTTAAAGATTTATATATATGTAATATATAACTATATATCATAAAAATGTCACATATATGTGTGTCTGTGGATGTATATATAATGTATATATGTATATCTTGTACATTATATATCACATATTAATGGGATGATATATATATCCTTGACACACTTAAATTAATAGACTTAATATATTAAACTTAAAAATTTATATATTATATATTGCATATATGTGTGTTTGTGGATATATATAATATATATGTATATCTATATTATACATCTTATATTAATGTGATGTATATATCCCTGATACACTTTTAAATTTAATAGACTTAACATATGAAACTTAAAAATGTATATATATGTAATATAACTATATATATCGTATATGTGTGTGTATATACATATATATTTATACACGCACCCACAACATACTTTAAGTTTAACCTGCATTATTAGCATTTTCTTCATCACTTTATGAAGTCCAAGCAATCAACAAAACACTGGATTGAGAGCTGATTGTAGGATAGTGTTTTATACTATGCATATATATATATATAGTATATACATTATATACTCTCTCTATATATATTATATATATACACATATGTACATATACATATATATATATATATAATACACATACACACACATACACAGACTTTTATTCCCCCAGAGAGCTGGTTGTTAACCATTTATCAGCATACTCCTGCCCCTACCCCATGGTCTCTTACCCCTGGTTGTCTGGCTGGCCAAAGGCAAAACTGGTGAAGGAGTAACGCTCTCCTGTGGCCCAACGAAAAGAATCCTTGGAAGTCTTGTAGGTCAGTCCTTGGGTAAAGACATCAGGTCAGTTGCGCCATCTGTCACTCTTGGGGGTCTCTATTTCTGCCTTTACTTCCCCCCTAAATCAATACTGAAGAGGGGATTAGGAGGCACTGCCTTACTGTCTTGCCCCATGCCCCCCTTTTCCTTCATCATTCCCTTTGCTGGTCTTCCTTGAAGGGCTCTTGCCCACTGAGGACTACTGCCTAGTGCTGAAGCCCCTGAACCTCTGCCCCTCACACCCACTGGCTCCCCTCTTTCACTCCCCCCACTTTGTACCCTTGGTCAACCTTCATGATCTTGTCTGGAAAACATTTCTTCTTCTCCCCTCAGCCCTTCCCAGTGAAGGTCACTGACCCAGCAGCTGAGCCGATTCCTAATCTCCTGATTCCAAATCTTCCCTGATCTCCTGCTCTAATCCCCATCTCATGTCCACATGGCTGGGATTCTAGATCCACCCACCCCTATTCCAGGATCCCTAAGTGTGACTACAGAACCCTAAGTGGCAGGGGTGGTTCTGGGGAGTCTCTAGGGCCCAATTCCTACCCTGTCATTTCCAACCACTATGCTCACCAATCCAGAAGTTCCTGGTCTCAAAGTCAGCATCTGTCACCTCATTGGTGGTTTCCAGGCGTCCCAGGTAGAAGGCGAGGATGTCCTGGACTTTTTGGTTCTCAATCTGAGCCAGCATTCCACCCTTCTCCTATAAGTTACTAGCCCTGTCACTGGTATCATCTTACCCAGGGAAGCCAAGGCATCTCTGGGCTTCTCAGAAAAATCCCGAGACCCCATTATCCACCCTCAAAAAGACCAAGAAAATCTCAGTGAATTTCTCCAACTATGTGGCACAATGTATAGAGTGCTGGACTTGGAGTCAGGAAGACTTGAATTTAAATGTCTCAGACATTTGGTGGAGACCATCTACAGTCATCCTGATCTATATCTTGCCACTGGACACAGATGGCTCCAGAAGAGAAAGACTTTGCCCAGTCCTGCCTCACTTAAATCCAGTTCACTTGCAAGCCATGGCATCTCCTCTTTGATGGTCCTCTTTGAGAATGAAGGACAAGGACCTGTAACAGGGTGCCAGCTAAGCCACCCTGGGCAAGTCAGTTAATTTCCATCTGCCTCAGCTTCCTTGTCTATGAAACAAACATAATAACATTGCTTACCTTCCAGGATGGTTGGGAGGATCAAATGAAATATTTGCAGAGCACTTTGTAAAACTTAAAGCTCCTTATAAATGCTGGATATTATTAATATAGTTATTGTTGCTATAGTTAATATTGTTAACAGTTTCCCCCCCTCCCAGAACAAAGCTTCAAGAGAGTCCCTGGGACCAGGCAGCCATGTATCTAACTCCAATGTCTGCTCATGGGAATGCCAGGGAGCATCACCCTCTATCCTGCATCTCAGCTCTTGACTGATCACTGATGGGATGGAATGATAGTTAACAATTTTATTCCTTCCAGCGAGATCAAGGACCACCAGGGTTTAGCTTGTCTCTTGCCATTGTCTCCTAAAATCCTTCAGGCTTTCCTGTCCCATGTCTAAGTCCTGTAGTCCCTCAGAACAGTTATTTGGCCTACTTAGGTTAATTCAGGACCCCTAGGCCTTGCATCCTTCCCACTGCAGCACCCTTAAGACATCCAGGCCTTTCCATTTGTCCTGAAGCTGGATTTTCTTTTAGACAATTAGAGTGTGAGGAGAGGTCTTTCTCCTGTCATGCTAGAGTCTCCCTAACACAGGTGCAGGCACCAGCAGAATACACACATGGGCCTGCCAGCTGTCTTCTGTCTTCCTTGGTCTTTAAATGGACGATTTGTCAACCGATCAATACAATCCCCAATCTACTCAACATACTTCTACAATTTGAGCACTGATAGAAATCGGTAGCACAGACATTGACAGGGAAAATGTCAGTTTCTCCAGGGCAAGGACTGATCTGTCTTTGTATTTCCAACACTTGGCAGCGTGCCTAGCATGTAGTAATTAATATTGGTGGAATTAAATTGAATTAGACAGCTTGTCTCTTCTATGGAACTCTTGAATTTTTTAAGATCCAAGGCTGCATCTGCAATTATTTTGTTCCTCCCAATTCTCCTAAAAGCTGATTGACAACGGACCAAACTAAAGAAGCTTCCTTGATGACAGCCCTCTGGGACTGGTAATCAAGAGAATATAGGGAGGAAGGGAAGCACTTCTATAATACTTATTATGTGCCAGCACTACATTAAGCACTTTACATATGGCATCTCATTTTATCCTCACAACAATGTTTCAAGGTAAGTGCTATTATCCCCATTTTACAGTTGAAGAAACTGAGGCAAACAGAGGTTATGTGACTTGTCCAAGGTCACAAAGGTAGTAATTGACAGAGCCAGGACTCTGACTCCAAATCCTGCCTTCCTTCTTCTGTATCACACTGGCTCCCATGAGCCACATCTTAGCCTGAGAAAATGGGTCAACTCCATTCTAAATGGATAAAAGTACTTGAATAAGGTCTAGCACTGAAGAGGACCCTGCCATCATACCAAAGGGACTGTTGGTCATTCTCTTGGGGCCTAGTTCCATAACATCAAACAATTTAGACGCTTTCGCTTTTCCCCAGAGATTCAGATCCACATTAAAAAAATATTTATCATATCTACTCAGTAAGAGGCATTTTGCTAGGGGCTACCTTTCCCTCAGGCCCCGGAGAAAACCAGGACCCTACCCCCACCCTACAGGGCCCATGGGAACCAGAACTTCACCTGACATTTACTCTTGGCTCCATAGTAGGTGTCTGCCTCGGGGGAGATCATGAAGCAGCTGCCATCTATCCAAAGGTCACAGGCATGGAAAGGGAACTGGACCTTGACTGAGAAAGAAGAGTAAGGTAAGGACAGGGAGCACCTGAGCTGCTCTGATAGTCAACTGACAAGCATTTGGTAAGCACTTACTATATACACCAGGCTCTGGGGAAGGCTCTGGGGCTACAGAAACAAAAATGGACTGCTCCCTGCCCTCAAGGAGCTTCCGTTCTATCAAGGGAGACCACATGTCCATGTATCAGTACACAAAGAAAAATAAACATGAGGTTGTGAGGCAGTTGGCAGGAATCAGGAAAAGCTTCAGTGTAGAAGGTGGTAAGTGAAGGGAGAAGGATTCTCTGAGGTAGAAGAGAAGAGGGAATGCATTCCAGGCACAGTGGAAAGGCAAGGAGACAGAAGATTGAGTACTATGTATAAGCAACAGCCAGAGGAACAGTTTGGCTGAAACACTGAGTGTGAGAAGGAGAAAAGGCATGAATGAGGCTGGAAAGGGAAACTTTCTCCCCATGCTCAGGAAGCTACATTCACAGAGAGTCTTGGCAAGTTTCAGCAGGCAAGTTCTGCCTTCCTTGAGTTCTGAAAGAAGATCCATACTCACTTGCACACTCAGCTCCACCATAGCCAACATCGCAGAGACAGGAACATTCCTCTTCTCGGAACCGTCCATGTTGACATCGGACGCTACACCGAACTGCAAAGTACCCAGAGCATGGGAAAGTCGGTCCTGACCCAGGTCAGTCCCCCACCTCCATCCCTGACCCCTGCCTCCAAAGCGCTAACAACCATAGAACATTCTTTTGCTTGGGTCAGTATTAATCCCACCCTGATCTCCCTAAAAAGAGTCCACCCTCGTTACTTCCCAAAACTATATGCAGCTCAGGATGGAAAGTTGAGAGGAGTCAAAAATTCAACACTGGCCTTCCTCCTCAGGCAGACTAGAAGGAAATGGGGGAGAAGAACCCTTCAAACACTGGACAAGGCTAGTGGAGAGTACAGAGTACAGCATCTGGTTCTGAGGTGAGTATGGATCACAATTTTATCTCTCCTCCTGCATACGGTGTGGGAGGGAAGCCTCTTTGGTGAGAAGAAAGCATGAGATCCTATGACTTTGAGGGGTGCCTTTCAACTCTGAGCCACCCGAGTAATTAATTCTTCCCTCCAACTCAACTGAATTCATCTTAATTACTTCTCGAATTATTTTCGCATCATGAATGGCAAAGTGAGTTTGAGGGCTCATTTCCTGCTTCTTGCCCCTAGTTGGTATTCCTTGCCCAGGGCGGTAGCTGTCCCAGGTTCTGAAATTACCAGTTATAACTCAGTGCCTTCCTCCCCCATCTGCCCTCTTCCTCACTCCTACTCAATTCTCAGCCTTTTCCAATCTGGAAGCCTGCTTCACCCCTGGACTGAAACTGCTCTTCTGCAAAGTGACCAATTGTCTCAATTGATAATCCTATGGTCTTTTCTCAGATATCATCCTTTCTTACTTCTGTCTGCATTTGAAGATGTATAACAACCATTTCCTTTCGAACATCCTCTCCTCCCTTGGCTTCTATGACACTTCTTTCTCTTGGTCCTTCGCCTACTTGTCTAGCCAGAACTTCTTGGTCTTTGCTGGATCGTTATCTATATTCCACCTCCTGATCATGGGTTGGGGGGCTTTCTGTGTTTTAACCTAGATCCTCTTCTGCTATAATAATCATAGTAGCTCTCACTTTAAGGTTAGAAAAATCCTTTACAAATATCTATTTGATCCTCACAATAACCCTAGAAGGCATTATTATCCCCTTGAGGAAACTGAGGCAGACAGTGTTGCCAAGGGGCACACCACAAATAAGTGTCTGAAGCAGAATTTTAACTCCTAATTCAAGGTCTACTACCCATACAATTATTAAATTATCACATCCGTACAAATGACTCCTAACTCTATATATCCAACCTTAATCTGTTGTCTCTCTTGAACACTAATTCTAGTGCCTTCCTTCTGCTATTTCCTATTCATCCTGTACATGGCTTGTTCTATATACATTTGTTTTCATGTTGTCTCCCCAATTAGATTGTAATCTTCTTGAATGCAAGGACTGTCTTTTTGTACTCCCAATGCTTAGCATAGTGCTTCCACTTTTTCAGTCATGTCCAACTCTTCATGATGGCATTTGGGGTTTTCTTGGCAAAGATATCACAATGGTTTGCCAATTCCTTCTCCAGCTCATTTTACAAATGAGGAAACTGAGGCAAATAGGGTTCAATTGACTTGCCTAGGGTCACAAAGCTAGTAAATGTCTGAGGTCATATTTGAACTCAGGAAGACGAGTCTAGACCTGGTACTCTATCCACTGTGCCACCTATCTGCCTGCCTGGCACATAATAGGCATTCAGTAAACATTGCTTGATTGATTGATTGAATACAAGCTCTGCAGTCAAGTGCTTACATGACATCTCCATCTCAATTCATCATTGACATCTCCAACTCAACATCCCCAAACAGAACTCATTTTCTTTAACCCAAACCTGTTCTGTTCCCAAACTTGCTTCTTTCTTCCAAGGACATCACCATCTTTCCAGTCACCCATTCTTGATGCTCCACTTTCCCTCTGCCAAGTCTAATTGATTCTACTTAGATAAAATCTTTCCAATCTATTCCCCCCCTCTTTTTTTCTTTTGCTTCTTGCCTTGATGATAGCAAAAGTCTTCAAATTACACTTTCCACTTCCCATCTCTTTTGCTCACATAGTTGTCAAAATAACCCTAAAGGACAAGATCTGATCATGTGACTTTCCTCTTCAAGAATTTCAGTGGCTCCCTATTACCTTTAGGATAAAATATAAATTCTTAGCTTTGGATTTAACTCTTTCACAATCAAGGTCCAGTGTATTTTTCTGGACTTATTTCACATTATGCCCTTTTATGAATTCTATGGTCCAGTCAAACTGGCCAACATATTTTCCCCAAACTCTGCATGCCATATCTCAATTCCATGATTTTGAACAAGCTCTTCCTTAGAATATGCCTAGAATACCCTTCCTTCCAGGGTAAGTGAGGCTTGCCCCAAGCATCAACATCTGGAGGAGTCACTTTGTTTCTTGGCTTCCCTCCCTGGGAAGATTGGAAAGATCTGCATCCTCCCCACAGTGACTACTGTCTCTATGCTTTACTGGGATGCTTTATCAACCCAGAGACAGCATAGTGGCCAACCCTTGGGTCTTGTCCTCTCCTTCCCCTAGGTCCGCCAATCTCTCCAGGCCCCCTGTCTCCTGATATGCCCCATTGTCAGACTTTCCTCTGTGGCTATGCCATCTCCCAAAAAATACCACCACTACCACCACCACCAATAGCAACAAGAAGCCATCTGCTTTTGCCCCAAATGAAAAGAAAATCTAGTCACAAGTCTGTTTCCTTAGGGAGATTTGGATAATCTTGGCCTCTAAGAATCCTTAGCTTCATTTAAGGCTGCCCTCCAATGCCTCCTCCTCTGTGAAGACTGTCCTGATAATCTTCACTGCCATGGCTTGTTCTCTCTCTCCCACCTCCCTCTCTATCTGTCCCTTCTTTCCTCCACCCTTCTTTCTCTATCCCTGCTCTATCCCTTTCTCTCTCTCCTTTTCTCTCCTCTCTCTATTCCTCTCTGTACATCTGTGTCTGTCTCTTTTTCTTCCTCCCTCTCTCTTTGTCTCTCTCTCCATCCCTCCCTCCCTCCTTCTATCCATCCTTCTCTCCCTATCTCTCTCTCTCCTTTTCTCTCTATGTGTCCATGTGTCTCTGTCTCCATCCCTCTCACTCTCTTTTTCTCTGTCTCTGTCTGTGTTTGTTTCTCTGTGTCTTTCTATCTCTGTTTGTATCTCTGTCTCTGTCCCTCCTCTTTCTCTCCTTTCTTCTCTCTCTCCTTTCCTCTCTGTTATTCTCTGTACATCTGTTTCTTTTTCTTCCTCTCTCTCCTTATTCATTTGTCTCTCTATCCCTTCCTCCTTCTGTCTATCCTTCTCTCTCTATCTCTCTCTTTTTGTCTCTCTGTCTCTCTCTTTGTGCCTGTGTATTTCTGTCTCTGTCACTTTCACTGTTTTTTCTCTGTCTCTGTCTCTGTGTGTTTCTCTGTCTGTCTTTCTATCTCTGTCTTTTTCTGTCTCTGTCTCTCCTATTTGTGTAAATGTTGCTCCTGCCAGTAGTATGGAAACTCAAGAGTAGGAAACATTTTCCATTTTGTTTTGTGTCCTACGACTAGCAGTTACATATTGTTGAGTTGGCATCCAAACTACCCCCTGTACACTGAGTCCTAGGCTCTCTGTGCCCCCCTGTCTTTATTCATTCCAGACTGTGTGCTACCCACAGATATCAAGGACCCTTCTCACCTTGGCAGTACCTGCCGGTGTAACCTGGGGGGCAATCACAGTGACAGGTGCTGACATTGAGATGTCCATTGTTCCGGCAGCTCATCCTACATGGGTTTCTGGGTACCTCTGATCAGAGAAGACACAAGGAATGAATGGGTAGGACTTGGGGGCAGCATATAATCCTACCAGGCTAGGCCAACTCCAAAGATGCCAATATTCTCAGGGTGGCATTTCTGGGAACTGATGATGATCTTTGATGATATCACCAAAGAAAAAGGGTAGAAATCATCAGAATGGACATATCACTTCAGTCCAGAAGACTTAGCTTCCTCTAGGTCTTTGGGAAAAATATACCAAAAATGTCTATCTAGGAGGTGGGGCAAGAAGAGCTTGGGGAAAACTCACCACAGAGCCCACCACCATGATCCCAGGCTTTGAAACAGCCTGAAATGCCAGCAGTGCAGAGTGAGCACCAGGCCCCTTTTTTGTATGGGACGATGGTCTTCCCATCCATCTCCCAGTTGCCCCTGCATGAGAGAGCACAGTGACTCAGGGGTATAGAAAGAACACTGGGTTTGAAGCCATATGTCCTCTGACCCTTCCACCATGTGCCATGTACTATATGTAACCATGGTCAACTCATTAACTATGTCTGGGGCCCAGTTTCTTCAACTAAAATGAAAAGGTTGGATTAGACTCAAAGATCCTTAACCTGGAGGTCCTGTAGATATATTTCAGCAGGATGGGGGGTGTCTGTGAATTTGTTTTTGAAAATAACATAACTATATTCCAATACAATTGCTTCCCTTTGTAATCTTTTGTATTTTATTTTATCATTTAAAAATAGGATTCTGAGAAGGGGTCCATGGGTTTCACCAGACTGATACCCAAGGGAGCCATGACAACCAACTATCTGCTCCCTGGAGGCCCTCCATGTCTAGCTCTATGATGCTCTGAAGGATCTGAAGACCTGGATGGGAGGGTGAGGGACCAGTAAAGAACATTCATTATGGGCTGATCCTTCTCTCCCTGCCCCCCACAACAACTGGAAAATTGCAAAAGGTACAAGTCCCTTCAGTCTGATGCCCACAAGGTTGAACGTTCCCAGAGGGATAGATGTGGGATGGACAATATCCCCCCAGACATAGATATGGGGGGATCTTACCCAGGAGAATAGGCACAAGCGAATGCCTCCATCTCCATGAGGCCCCCAGTGCACCGGTGTTTCCCACAGCCCAGCTGGCTTGAAGTGGCCCACACGAGCTGAAGGAGAGAGAGAGGGTCTGCAGTCTTAGAGTTACTGGACATGATCCGCTCACCACCCCTATCCTCTGCCTCCCCAAATGTGGTGAGGGTCTTTCAAGCTGGAACCACACAGAGGCAACCAGAAAGAAGAACACGTCTCAACTTCCATATCCCCCTCCCCCATCCCCAACACACAGATTTGGGTAGAGCTTGTCTGGGAAAACCTTCTGAGGGAACTGAGTCTGGAGGTGAAATCTGAAAATAAAGAGGAACAACAGTGGGTAGAAAAGATGGTGTGGAGTGTCCCAGGAAGGCATGCAGGGGGCATGAAAGGCTAGGAAGACCGGGGTGCTCTGCACAGCATGAATTTAGAGCTGGAATGGACATCAGCGATGTTCTGGTCCAGTTTTTCCATTTTATAGATGAGAAAACTCTACAGAGTTAAAGTGATTTACTCAAAGTCCTGAAAGTAAGACTTAGTATACTAGGTGGCACAGTGGGTAGAGCACCAGCCCTAGAGCCAGGAGGACTTGAGTTAAAATCTGACCTTACTAACTGTGTGCCCTTGGGCAAGTCACCTATTGCCTCCAAAAAAGAAAAAATAGTGGAGTCAGGAGAGTAGATGCTTACTAAATGCTCATTCAACTGAATTAAGCCATGTTCTTAATTTAATCTTAAATAATGTTATTTATTATAAATTATACAGATATGTAAATATATATTATAAATTAATATTACTCATAAATAATAGCTAGTATTTATGTAATACTTAAAGGTTTGCAAAGCACTTTACATATGGTATGTCATTTGACTCTCACAACACTGGGAAATGGAGGCTAATATTATCCCCATTTTATAGATGAAGGAACAGAGGCAAAAAAAGTATCAAAGGCAGGATTTGAACTCAGGTCTTCCTGAATGCAAGTCCAGCCCCCGTGCTCTTAGCTATCATCATCAACATTTGTCCGGATAAGTGATACTTTTGGTATAGGGAACTCCAGATAAGGAAACTTCTACCGATGCTAATCAGCAGCTATTTTAAGACTATAGTCTGGATAATTGATAAACTGTTGCTTGCCTTCTCACAGGCTGGGGGAGGGAGAGGAGGCAGGGAGAGAATTTGGAACTCAAAAAACTTTTTAAAAATAAGTGTTAAAAAATAAGCTAATTTGTACTATAGCCTTAGAAAGATGCTTAGGGCTATGAGAGGTTCACTTGCCCCAAAGACAATTGCCCAGAATATGTCTGAAGACAGACTTGAACTCAAGCCTTTCCAAACTCTAGGGGAGGGCTTTTTAACCGCTACGCTATTACTGCCTCTTACTATTAGAATTTGTATGTTCTTCAGTCCTGCTGGACTCTTTGTGACCTATGTATTTGGCAAAGATACTAGAGTGGCTCGCCAATTCCTTCTCTAGCCCATTTTACAGATGAGGAAACTGAGACCACTGGGGTGAAGTGACTTGCTCAGGTTCACACAGCTAGTGAGTGAGTGAGGCCAGATTTGAGCTCCGGTATTCCTGACTCCTGGCCGCACCACTTAGCTGTCCTGCCTCTTACTATTCATCATAGATTAAAAAGTCCTCCCACCAATAAGAGATAATGATGTGGAAAGAGCAAAAACTCTGAATTCAGAAGACATGGATTCTAATTGTACCCATGTGACTCTGGGTGAGTCACTTTGTCAGAGCCTCAGTTTCCTCTTTTGTAAAATAAGGGACCTGTACTAGATGGCCTCTGAGTCTATTTACCCTGTGACTTGAAGTTGGTATTTGGATGGAATCTCTGGGAAAACAAGCCCCTGGGTCCCAAGTGGGCACCTACTTGAGTGTAGTGAGCGCAGGTCAAGTTGCTGGCACACTGAGCAGCTGAGTAGGTGTACCATTGCCCCTCTCGAAACCACGAAGTGACCACATCAGTGAAGGAGGCGGCCCCAGCCGGCAGGAGCTGCACATTCCAGCCCACCTGCAGGGCCTGGACCTGGGCAGGGAGCAAGGCCTGGGCTGAACATCGGGCTGCCTGCTCCTGGGCCAACCTGGCCAGCTGATCACTCCAATCCTGCAGAAGAGGCAGAGGACTCAGACTGCAGGCCCCTTTGAGTTCTAGTGGGGGGGGGTAGGCGGATGGGGAGAGACACGTGGGTCTAGCACCCAGACTCTCTCTGTCAACCTGTTCAGGCAGCACAGAGCTCAAGGTCTCAGCAAGATCATTGTTCTACTAGAAAAGATCTCAGATTCACATTGATGTTACATTCCCCATAGACCACAAACCTTGGATCCAGTTCCAGAATTGAGCTACCATATATCACAAAACCCCTGAACCTTTTAAATTAGCTTTAATTAATTCAATTGAATTAATTAAAATAATTAAATTTAATTAATTCAGTTTCTGCTTTGTAACCATCCACTAGTTCCGGGGATAGACTCTTTTCTCCTCTCCCAGGCATATGCTCCTACTTGCACATAAAATGACTGTAGTTGTTCCTCATTAATCTTACGCCCCTCCCAACTCCATCTAACACGCACGCACACACACACACACGCACACATACACACACACACGCACATGCACACACACACGCACACACGCACACACACACACGCGCACACACACACACACCTCCCAACTCCATCTAACACACACACACACACACACGCACACATACACACACACGCACATACACACACACACGTGCACGCGCACACACACACACACACACCTCTTTCCAGTTTTCTTATACCTTAAGATACATGAGGAGAGAGGATTCATGTTGCCTAGGAAGTAAATGGAAAGTAAATACCCAGAACTCTATCCCAAAGAGATCACAAAAAGGGGAAAGGGTCCCATATGTACAAAAATATTTATAGCAGCCCTCTTTGTGGTGGCCAAAAACTGGAAATCAAGGGTATGCCCATCAATTGGGGAATGGCTGAACAAGTTGTGGTATATGAAAGTAATGGAATACTATTGTGCTTTAAGAAATAATGAAATGAACAGGAAGACTTCAGAGAGGCTTGGAAAGAATTATATGAACTGATACTGAGTAAAGTGAGCAGAACCAGGAGAACTTTGTACACAGCAACAACCACAGTGTGCGAGGAATTTTTCTGGTAAACTTAGTTTATTTTTATTATTATTTCTGGTAAACTTATACATTGAAATGTATGGACTTAAATAATTTCCAATAGACTTGAGGCAAAACACCTTCTACATCCAGAGAAAGAATTATGGAATTGGATCTCAGATAGAAATAGACCATTTTCTTTTGTGTTATGTTTTGTTCTATATTGTTTTGTTTTATGGTTTCTCCCATTCATTTTAATTCTTCTATGCAACATGCATTTAATAGGAAAGTACATGTAGAACCTATATAAGATTGTATGCCATCCCAGGGAG